>BTHU01000021.1:26173758-27458758 GCA_036184795.1 Tokudaia tokunoshimensis
CGAGCGACCACCATTCACATATACCCAGCTCAGAGCCCCAGCCCAACCTGCCAAGGCTTGAGGGAGGACTGACCAGATCATCACATGGCCACCTGCCCTGGATGCTCTCACGCCTGTCTGTCTGTCCATCCTCCATGAGGATGAGTCAGAGCTGAGGACACAGAGACCCCTGACCACGGCTCTCCCGATTCCATCCTTCCAGGTCCAGCCCTTCTGGCTTCTCTGGAGCCTTTACAGGACCTAGTGGCAGAGCTGCCTACCCTGGAAGAGAGGAACTCACCTACGCAGGGACCCTGTCTGTCTCCCTCTTCCCAACTAAGGGACACGTGATTTCAGATCTGAAAGGCCAGGTCTGGGGTGCTTCCTAAAAGCCCATTCTCTTCTCTCATTGGCGGACATGAGGTGTGGAGACTTAGTCCCAGAGAGGGACAGCAAACAATCCACAGACACACAGCATCCTGCTGCAGATCTGACCTGTTTCCCTACATCCGTTAGGGTCTGACTCAACCCTGGCAGCATTCTGAGCTCTGTGTAGTACCTTCTGTCCCCCAAGAGGTCCTCTTAGCAAGCCCCAAACCTGGCCCATCTGCAGTGATCCCTCCCTGGGTCCTTGACAATGGAGCCTTGTCCACCCTCTCTACTCAGGAGAAGATTCACGAGGCAGGTGAGTTGGTTTAAAGGGACCCGCAGTCTTTTTATCACCTTGATGGCCTCCATGGATTTTGTCCCAGGGAGTATCCGAGAGACTTTAATTAAATCAGGAACTCGGCCCCCGCCGGCTTCCCGGCTGCTTATCAGTTTCTTAAGGCCTTGATTCATTACCCAGGATTATTTTTTTTATCCCTGAAATAATCTTTAAAGGCCTTCTATCAGGGAGATTAAAGCCATAAGTCATACACGTCCTCCTGGACTCTTTGTTTTCTCTGCCCACGGGCGGCGTGAAGTCACCCAAGGGCCTGGGATTCTGGTGCTGTCCTGGGGCGGGGCTTCCAGCTGTGCGGAGGACTGGTAGAACTGAGGGTGCTGGGCTGGCTGGCACGGGTAGGAGTGGAGGAGAGAGAGATTTTCTGCTTTATGAATTGTCTTTCTTTCTTTAACACTCATATGTCACCTTTGTCTGGCCTTTCCCTCTTCTGGGCTGAGCAGAGCAAGACAAATGAGATGCTATCGGGAGCAAAGACAGGTGACTGGGGACATCCTCTCCCTTCTTTTCTTGTTTCTTTGTCTGAAGTTAGCGAAGCAAGGTTCTTTCCTGATGGTAGCAGCCCTGAGCCCACCTTCAGTTGTGACTCTTCATCTGGGACCTCCCCCACCAACACCCCCCCCACCCCACCCCGGTCCTTGGCAAAGAATGAAGCCTTGAGTTTGATCTCTAATGGGGACCAGGGAAACTACAGGGATGGAGAGAGATGGCAGGCTTCCTGAAAGAGGTGATGGTGGAAATTTGGATCAGCACTTGGGAAGTTTGCATCTGGTTCCAGAAATGGGGCAAAGCAATACTAAGTATCAGACCTCAAGTTCTGTCTTGTCTCTCTGGGGGACATAAGGAGGTGGATGGGGGGCTCTAGCCTTAACAGATCCTTTCATCCCAAAGGAGGCCTGTGATCCCTGCCAAGTTCCTACACTACTAACCACACGGCAGGTATCCCCTGTCTGTCCTGGTTGGTGGCAGGTGGTTGCAGTGGCCGTGATGTCCCTTTGACAGTGGTTGTTGTGTAGGTGGAGGTTGGATATTGGGTGGAGCTTAGGGACATCTCAGAGAAAGGTCTCAGATGAGTCTGAATAGGGACTCAGATTCCTTTGTACCTTGATAGGAGTCACAGACAGCCCTGGGACCCCCTTGTGTGAATATACAGAGCTGGGTTGAGGGATCCAGGAAGTGGGGAACAGTGTTAACCCCTTGCTCTGAGCACAAGAGATATATGTCTGACCCTCTGTGCCAAATACTTCTGTTCCTTGTTCTCTCTGACCTCCAGGTCCTTGTCCGTTCTGTTCCTACGCCTTTCTGGACCGCACACCTCACAGCCACTCACTTCTACAGTCACATCCGATGACTCAGCAGAGTTGGGTCCCTTGGTTACAAGCTTCTAGCTGGGCTCTCTCACCTCAGGTTCATGGTGACTGGCTGGGGTAGGCTCCTCTGGGGCAGGCTGGAGACAGGTGGGTCTCTTCCCACCTACCTTAGAACAGACTGCCAGTGAACATTTACTGAAGGAATCAGGCTGAGGGAGGGGCACGGGATCTTAGAGGAACTTGGAGACACGGAGGTCCTAAGAGGGATGTTCAAGTCCCTGGTGACCCTGCATCTCAAAGCCTAGAAACAAGATTCATCCCGTGGTTTGCTTTGCCTGGACACTGCGGGTTCATGACCCCCAGGACTGGTGGTAACAGGTCAGGTTGCTGGAAAGGAATCAAATCTGTCAACCCAGCCAGGAGGAGACGGGGTGGATGCGTCACAAGCACATGGGAGAGATCCCATCTTCCTGGGGTAGGGTGGGGCTGCAGTCAGGACTGTGATCTCCCCGATGTGCCCGGGGGGGGGGTGGACAGTCATCAATAACTTTGTTTTCTAAGATGAAACTCAGAAATATCTGCAGAAGCTTTCAAATCCACGACGGCCCGACTTTCAATACCTGTATGCGTGCGCTTTGAGCACGGGCATGAGCTTGTAAAGCCCTGGGATGTTATCAGACAGTGATTGAGCTTCAGGAGCTACGGGTTGATCTGTGGTTTCTGCAGGAGTTTGGAGTGACAGCCGACCATGGAGAGGCAATTAGCTTGTGATCCCCGAAGGGCAAAGGCCTTTGCCTATGCAATAATAACTACTTCTCCATTGCCCGCTGTGCATAGCATGTTGGTGATGACTGTGTTGTTCACGACAATCTTGTCTTCTAGTGGCCGCGGTCCCAGTCCTCAGGGGAGGGGATGAGATGCTGGAGCGGCTGAGTGCTCGTCCACCCAGTCCTTCCTTCCTCAGTCTCTTTGCTGTCAATCTCCTGTGCAGGGGGAGCCTGGGAACTTGGCTGAAGCTCTCCTGTCTGTTACAGGTTCCTCTCTCCCCACAGGACTGCCCTTACACTTACATGTAGCCCCTTATACTTGCTAGAAGCCTGGAGACTAACAACAAGGTTAAGAACCCCAGTGCTGGGCTGGAGAGATGGCTCAGCGGGTAAGAGCACTGACTGCTCTTCTTGAAGGTCCTGAGTTCAAATCCCAGCACCCACATGGTGGCTCACAACCATCCCTAATGATATCTGATGCCCTCTTATGGTGTGTCTGAAGACAGTTACAGTGTACTTACATATAACAAATAAATCTTTAAAAAAAAGAAGAAGAAAAACCCAGTGTCCAGGAGTGGTAATGCACACACCTTAATCCTCGGGAGGCAGAGGCAGGCAGATCTCTGTCTCGAAACCCTGTCCTCCCAAACTCCCAAACCTAAGGAAGCCATATTATGATGGTGTGCACCTGTGCATTAGAGGACACTGAGGCAGGGGGATTGGGAGATCAAGGCCATCCTGAGCTACTCAGCAGGACCCTATCTTAAAATAAATCAAACACATTCAAGAAGACACCTGTTCAAGAGATGGGCTCCTGAGTCCTGAGTGACCAAGGTGGACCTTGACTCAGATGCAGAGCCCTGTGGGCCTGCCCTTTGCGATCTAGCCTTAGCTCCTTAGTCAAGCACCTCAAATCCACAGAAGCCTCAGCCTTCCTTCCCCTCTCTGCCTCCCTTGGACCCCCAACCCCCAATCCTCACTAGGGCGGCCGGTCTCCTCCACCCCTGCCTTGGACACAGCATGGTGAAGTGCATAAGAGTTCAGCATCTTGTATCATGTTGACATAGCTCGAACAGGGGTGCGCGCGATGATCAAACAGTGACCTCACACACTTGGGTCACCATCCCACTTCCCTCTGCCTCCTTGGAGAGGGATGCTTCCATTGCCCCTCTCCCTTCAGTGAAGGAGACGGAGGACTTTGCCACATCAATATATAGCCATAGCACGCCGAGTCCTTGGTTGCTCTGAGCCCCAGTCTGTGCTGAGGGGCTCCCACTTTTGTGAGAGTGTGTGTGTGTGGGGGGGTGGTTGGTGGGATGGTGAGAATATCCCCCTCCCCCCTTTTCAGTTTGGACACACAGCAGATGGAGTAGAGGTTGCCTGGAAGGAGGAGGGGGCATTCAGGAGAGACAGTAGCCACCCTCCTTTGTAGCTAAAAAGGGCAGTGCAGGGTTCTGCTGTGTCCTTGGAAGAGAGGCTCGGGTTACCCAGGGATTGGGGGTAGGGGCTGCCTATCCCCGGATTGGGGGAGGGGTGTGAGTGGCTTCCAGCCAGGATGTCTCCCCCTTCAAGTTTTCCGTTATAGATTGGGGCAGCCTGATAGGCTGTCTGTTTTCCGAGGGTCCCTGCCGTTGGAGGCTGCTGGCCTGGGAATACCCAGCGCTGCTCAGCTGGGGGGCCCTGGGGCTCCGACCCCGCTCACCAGGGCTCTCCTTATCCCGCAGGTGGAGGCCCACCAGAAAGGTCTACATGCAAGTATTTTTGGAAGGGGTGGTGGTGGTGTTCGAGGTAGGGTTTCTCTGTGTAACCATGAGGGTCCAGGAACTTGCTCTTTAGCTCAGGCTGGCCTCAAACTCAGAGATCTGCCTGCCTCTGCCTCCTGAGTGCCAGGATTAAAGGCGCGCGCGTCACCACTGCCCGGCTCACTATTCTTAACTTCCGTTATGAAGTCTGGTGAAGCGCCTCAGCCTTCGAGGAACATTTTAACCCCTTCCCAGGCCTCCAGGGGTTGCTCTTGGGCTGTTCTTTGCTTTGTGAGTCTCCAGATCCAGTCCAATGGCCCCTGGATCTCAGAACCTCCTTTAAACAACGGGAACCCACGGAGGCCCCAGCCACGGGTGTGGCTTTTCCACTGGCCTCTGTGGTCCGTAGGGAATGTAGACTTCTCAGTCTGGCCTGTGTTCTTCCCTAAAGATGGCAGAGTGTGAGAACCATACTTGAAGCTGCCCTGTACACTCTAAGGCCAGACTCACCAATCATCTGGGAGTAGCCTCAGAATCCTTCGTAGCATAAGAAAAGCCAGGAAACCTTAAGGGATCCGTTTATGGATGGCTTGACTTTCTCAACATTAAAATAGTTAAAAGAGGCAAGGTATGGCCATGCCCCGCGGAGAGATTGTCTACTGCCTGCTCTGTGAAAAGAGTAGGAAGATGCTCTTCATCATATATTTATGGGATTGGCTTTAATTCTAGAATCACTTCTCCAGGGGAGGATCTGCCACAGAATTGGCTCTAGCTGTATATGTGATATCTGTCCTAACAATTAGTTCAGGTCAGGCGGGATATAATACTGGTCAACTCCACCTTCCTGTAATGAGCATCTCATCTGTGGCAACTTTCGAGCAGGGTCTACACATCTCATCAGTCCAGGGGCCTGCACCCCCATTTTACAGATGGAGAGGCATTCATTCATTTATTTTTGTTTTTTTTTGTTTTGTTTTATTTTTTCCCAGACAGGGTTTCTCTGTGTAGCCCTGGCTGTCCTGGAACTCACTCTGTAGACCAGGCTGGCCTCAAACTCAGAAATCCACCTGCCTCTGCCTCCCAAGTGCTGGGATTAAAGGCGTGTGCCGCCACTGCCTGGCGAGGAAAAACTATTTATTGTGACTTGGTTGCCCAGCTAGACAGGAGCTGAGCTCAGGCCCCCGCGTCTTACCCTGTTGGATCCCCACACCCAGGCTAGCAGCCAGGTCCCCAGCATCAAATGAATTCCATAATTTGTAAACGCAGCGGAGTGGCTTTTACAGAGGCATGTCGGGAAGTGATAAACAATATCTTGGATAGATTTACAGAGCCTCTGAGTGCCTGCATCTCACTGACTCCTGCTTTTGCTAAGAGCCACATGCGGCCAGAGTACAGGACCAAGAAGGCTTTTGTGGCTGACAGCCAGGCCTTTCATGGGTTTTTATACAGACAGGTTTACTGCGCGGAGGAGCCTGGGGACACAGCGAGGGGGAGGGCTGCCTCAGCCTGAGGCTCAGGAAAGAGGAAGCCAGCAGCATACAGGAGGTGGTCCCGCCCCAGGCCCCGCCCCTTCCCCTAGGCCCCTCCCCTGCCTCAGGTCCCCACTCCTCCCAGGACCTCAGAGGGCATTTCTAGGTCAGGGGCAGGAATTCTGACTATTCCCCTAACAGTATGACCCAGGGTTCTGTTTCCTTTATCTGGGACTCGGCTTCTCCATTTCTGGGCCAATAATTCTTACCCGTACTGAGCATCAGAGTTCATAAATCCGGGAGCCTGGAACATCTTTGCTCTGGCCCTGTGGGCAGAGATGTATGGTTCCTCTGTGGGTTCCACTCTGACTCAGGTGGGCAACATGGGCAGAGAAGCACTTGTGTGGAGAGAGGACACCCCCAACTGCTAGGAGACACTCCCATTTGCTGGGAGCAGAGTCACCTGGATTAGGAAAATGCAGGCACACAAGTCCAGTCTCCTCACCCCTGTGGTAGGTTCAGCCGTGTGTGCAGCTGCGTCACCCCGCCATACCCCTGCTCCCAGACACTGTGATTCTCCCCATTCACCCTGTTTGCCCAGACTCCACACTCTGTGAGTCCTCTCAGGAATGGATAAGTTGAGGCATAAAACATACATACAAATATTTACACACGCATACACGTAGCTTTAAATACCTAATTCTATTACCAGACACCATCCATCTTTTTTTTTTAAAGATTTATTTATTTATTATGTGTGAGTACACTGTAGCTGTCTTCAGACACACCAGAAGAGGGCATCAGATTGCATTACGGATGGTTGTGAGCCACCATGTGGTTGCTGGGATTTGAACTCAGGACCTTCGGGAGAACAGTCAGTGCTCTTCACCGCTGAGCCATCTCGCCAGTACCCCCCCCCTTCTTTATCTCCACATTCAAAGCACTGGATAACCCTAACCACTGTTATACCCACACACATATTCCCTTGGACTTAGACGGCATGCATGCACCCACACATGTCCACACGTGTGGGTGCGTGTGCACACATACCTTCACCCCTAAAACTACTTTGTTTGTCTATAGGTGACAGACAAAGGTGATATATCAGCATGAAAAATTCCTGGAGTGGCTTGGTCAGGACCAGTGGTGGTTACAGGGGGTGCGGTGGTCAGGGGAACAGGTGATACCTTACCCTCAAAGTGAGGAGTTCTGCACTGAAGACTCCGGTTCTGCATTAGGTCCTGGTTTCCTGCTGACCAGTCCAGCAGAGCCCTAGGACATCTCCATGCTCTAGATCCACCTGCTCTGCTCTCTTCCCGCCATCTGGCTCTAGGCCATCTTCTCTCACAAGCCTACATCTCCAACCTAGTGGCAGGCCTCCGGAAGGTGCCAGAGGGATCAAGATGACTGGCTCAAGGTCACCTGGAAACCAAGGAAGGAAACCAGTCTCCCCAGAGGGCTGCAGGACACATTAGCTTCCATCAGAAGTCGTGCGTGCTGACCCCACCTGACCTCCAACCGCCCTCAGTTTTGGCCACACTCCCTGAACCTCAGTTTTCTTCTCAGTGATGGAGTCTGGCCAGACAATTCTTAGCTGCTTTTCTGCCAACACACACTCCTGAGAGATCTTCATCTTTACATTCAACTCCTATAGGGTGGCGACTAGCCGGGACTCCTGTGTCCAAGGGTGTGAAGAAAGGAGTTCTCGGCCATAGCTCCTGATGGAGCCCTGATGTGACCCTGGGAATGTCCCAATGCTGCCTGACCCTCACACGTTCTTTCCTGTCTGGTGGTGTCAGGCTGTCAGCTTTCTGGGGTATGTCCCACAGAGGAGCATGCAGCGGTATGATAGGTCTTAGGTCAGTGTGGAGGGCACCTGCAGGCGTGTGTGGGTGGCTGGGGTTTGCAATGAGAAAGCCATGCAGCTCACCTCCTCGGGGTTGGCTTCTGCTCTATGGGATAGTTGGATACAAGAGGGAGGAGATGGAGGTATTGGCTTGGCCCTTCTCATAGCTGGGAGGTCAAAGGGGGAAAGAACCCTTATCTCTGTACTAATGAGCTCTTCCTAGAACCCCCAAACCTTGAATCAAGTAGTAAAGAGGAAGAGGTTAAATTTGGGTGGCAGAAGACAATCCTGGAGCCCAAGGTTTGATATGGAGAAAGGAAAAATAGGACCCGGTGTGCAGACACAGGGGGCTTAGCAACGGTGTGAGAGACGCTGTACAGGGCCTTAGCAACGGTCAACTGGAGACGCTCTGGTAATCAGAGAATATTCTAAAATTTCGAAAATTGATGGAATTAAGGAAAGGCTTTAAACAAGCAATAAAGGATCTCTCGTAGCAAGGCTTGTGAGGCTGTCGGGAGGAGGTGGTGGTGGTGGTGGGGGGGACAAATGGGAGCCCTCTGAGTCCTGCAGAAGCAGGGAAACTGAGTGACACAACCACGCATCTGTTCGGGACACATGTGTCGCATAGCCCGAGGCAGGACAAGAGGAATCTGTCCTGATGCACTGGCTCACAGGATTGGTCAGAGACCCTTGGACAAGGGAGGTCCCTATAGATAGCATGGCTGCAGGACAATAGAGGGACAGGCACTGCCTAGGAAGCTAGGAATAAGGGGTGCAATGTTATAAAGTCCACTTCACAGGAAAGGCCCGTGCCCATCAGAAGTCTGAGGAACGGGTTCAGTAAGGACTGCTAGGTTTGCATGGAGCTTTAGGTTTGCTGAGTCCTTCTGTGGGACAAGATTTTAATCAAGTAAGGAAGGCTTTGGAGGCTGGAAGTGGCTTCACCCACCGTGGAAAGAGCATTGTACAATGAGAGCAGCCTAGAGATAAGAGAGACAAAGCAGAGACAGAGGTCTGCCTCGGCTAGTCCAAGGCAAACGACAAGATTTGGGTTGAACCCAAGTTCCTAAGGGGAGGAACACTAGAAAGGCAAATTGTCTTAAGGAGCTTTGGGAAGGCTTTAAAGCCAGAGAAGGCAACTCCCAGAAGGCAGCCATGATAAAACAACACAGCCCAAGATGATTAAGCCTGTCCTAGGGGTGGGCAATTATCATCTCCACACCAGGCTACATAGACCTCCTGCAAAAGGTTGGAGTGAACCTCCTTGGCAGTCAGGTGTGGTGGGCGTCCAAGGCCACAGCTGCATCTATAGCCACAGTGCCAACCAACCCAGGGTCTCTCGGGACCTGGGTAACCAGCAGTGCAACGGAGCCTTATCCTTGCCTGTCTGGGCATTGGAGGTAGAGCTGCTGGGCGAGTCTCACTGAGTTTCTCTGGTGGAGAAGCCTGGGGTGCTCTGGAACACTGAAGTGAAGAGGCTCAGGGAGCTGGGGAGTGTGCAGAGCTAGGCCAGTCCATGCCACTCTCCTCAGTGATCCGTTGAGGAAGCAGTCTATACAAACGGATGAATCTTTTGGTGCCGTGTTAAGCCTTAGATTTGACCTTAGTGGAGTATCTTGGTTTTGAACTTCGATAATCACGCGGCATGTGCTGGGTACAGATGACAACAAGCTTTCAAAGGGCTTCCCCAAGGTTATCTTTGTAACACCCTACTATTTGTTATGGGAATGGCAGGTTCACTCCTGCCCATCCTCTGCAAAGAGGGCTTGTTATAAATGGCACAATGCTGACCTCTGAGTGCTTGGAAGATCTGAGAGCCTGTTTGAAAGACAGGAGTGTGTGTGAAAGAATGAGCAGAGGGACAAATGAGTTTATGGAGGGTACAAGGCCAGGTGCAGCTGTAGCATTTGTGGGGTTTTTATGGTTGAGTAAGATACAGGTGCCAACTGGAAGAATTCTGCACCAGCCCGGGACCCATAAATGCTAAAGAATTAACAAGAGTGTCTTGTGTGACTGGAAATAGGTGATCCCAGAAGTTTGCAGAGAATTCCACTGTTAGGGGAGGGTCAATAGAGGCTGTTGTCACTTTTATTCCAGAACCAGGTGCCGAGGCCTTGTCGCTGAAGGTACCACATGTGCGGTTTGCAGAAGGTGGAGAAATAAGGCTCAGGCTGGGCTAAAAGTGTCTCCTCCCTTCAAGCCGGCTGCCGTGGTGCCTGTCCGAAGTTGCTACTAAGGATGCTGAATCCGCCATGCTTTGTGATGGAAGTGCCAGGGAAGATGCACCAGCTTGTGTAGCGGTGATGTGTGTGTGTGTGTGTGTGTGTGTGTGTGTGTGTGTGTGTGTTACGTTTATAGATAGAAGCAACTTTTTGATTGGACTTAGGGCCCTCTCAAGGAGAGCCACATCAGGTGCTAGGGACCTTTGACAAAACCCTGTGACTAGGGAAGTCACAGGCTCCAGCGGTGAAGGAACGGCCACAGTTGTATTAAATAACGTGGTGGCTAAGGTGCTTCCCCGAGTTTGTGTTTATAACACTATTATAATGGCTATTTGCCATTACCACAGTCAGTGTGGATATTTTTCTGTTTTTCACGGGCGCTTTCCTCCTTTGTGATTTTTCCGTGGAAGGAATACCCCGAGACTCGCCGATGCCGAGAGGGCTCGAGGTTTCCGTACTTTGCTGGAGTTGAGAGCAGTCAGACATCTTTATCACTCCCTCCAAGGACCACGGACCCCTGAAGAAAGCAGGCGTGGAAAGAATACAGGAGCAGGAGGCAAAAGAGCGGGAGTGTTGTACAGGACTGTCCTCGGAGTCAAGCCGCCACCACCTTCAGGTCTGCTGGGTCTCGTGAAGACTGTCGCCATGACTGGCTTGTTGACTGTTGATATTCCTTTATAGGAGGAGGGGTGGGTGGGTCAGGGATCTTCCCCTGAGCATCCAGCCATTCCTTCCAACCAGATTCTGTCCAGATTGCACGTCGCCTCGGGGAAGTGCTTGCTACAGTATATAGGTGTGGAAGGACAAGGGGAGCCCCCTCCATCTACAGAGCCATGGGTGGAGGCAGCTATGATGGGTGAAGACTGGCTAGTATGGGCTCTTTAATGCCACCCAGGCTCCTGCCTGTGATCCCTCAACAGTTGTTCTGTATATAGGCCAAGTATACTCTGGTTCTCCCGAGTGAACTGTGGCGGAATTGAACCTTGATTTGTTGGGACCTTAGAGGGTAGGGGTACACATTTTATCTCTCCCTCCAAAGAAGGAATCTTAGCATCATTAACCCCTAAGGGGTAAGAGAAACCCCCATAGGTTCCTAAAGACTTCCCGCGGCAGAGACCCCTGGGCAGATGAAGACAGTGAACTCAACCTCCAGCAACGTAAAACTCACCATCAGGGCCTGAGAGCCAGTCATTCAAACAGTAACCCGAGAGATGTTTATACAAAAATGCATTCTGGGACTGTACTGCTGGTGACTCCCAGCCAGAGCCTGGCCACCGAGCTGTTTGTGCATCTTTAGCATGTGGCAGCTGTCCTAAGTGCTCAAACCACAACCCTCTAGCCTTGCCCTTTGGATAGGGGACAAACTACCTTCTGGAGAGGGGGTGCGCATTGCTCGAGGTGCAGAACCTGGTGGTGGACAGGGCAGGGGATGCCATCCGACTGGGAGGGATGGCTGCTGTCAAGTGCCTTGCAGGTCTGTCTCATTATTTCCCTCAGTGCTTCCTGAGGGGTGTATGGCTCCAGAGCGGGGAGAACCCAGTGGTAATATCCAGCGCAAATAGGGAAGATGTTTCTAGATTCCTACCATTCCCCAGCACAGTGGCTGCAGAAGGGGCAGGGATGAGTATCTTGGTACCAGTCGTAATGCAAGCCAAGGATGATGCTTGGTCCCCTGTCCTGCTCATCCCAAGAACATCAGGTCCAAAAGATGCCCAGGGAAGATGTGAGGGGCCCTCTTCTTGCAGACTAGGCTCAGACAGAGCACTCCGAGGGAATCCATGTCAAGGGAGCACGGTGAGTCTCCAGCGGCCTCTGTCTTTCTGGAAGAAGCTGGACTTAGTGAAAGCTCCCATGTATCCACGTGTGGGCAGCAAGCATCCTGCCCTTGTCGTTGAGACCGGATCTCCTTGGGCTTGGCACACAGGAGAGGGGATCTTGATTTCAGGTGTGAGGAAGGGTTTGGATGCAAACAGATGCCTGACCTATGCGGTTCCTTTGTATCCAGAGCTCCTTGGCAGAGAAAAACACTCGCAGTACTCTAAGTGGTGCACAAGGTTACCCAGGACGGAGCAGAAGCCCGAATATAGCTGGTGGGAGGAGGGCGGCAGCTGGGAGGAGAAAGTAGGTCCTCGGAACAAATGAGGTAGGGCACGGAATTAACGAGGCTGGAAAGGGCTGAGCTCAGGGCCTCGCTTTTAAAAACCATCTCTTAGCAAGAAAAAAGCAAGGGAAAGAAATTTGGACATGGGAAATAACGAAGGCCGGGAAGGTTGCTCTCTAACTGGCCTCTCGTGGAGTAAGGGGGAGACACACACAGATCAGTGGGTCTAGGGTGACCCCTGCTTGTCAGGCAGGGCAGACAGATCTTGACGGACACAGTGCTGGGGGTGGGGGCGGGGAAAATAACTAGGGCAAACTCCAAACTCCTGCCCACACCTGCTAGGCTTCCTATACTCCGGCCTTTTTGCTTAACCCAATGGCTCTCAACCACCTAATGCGGTGGCCCTTTAATACAGTCCCTCATGTGTCGATGACCTCTTCCCAACCATAAAGTTATTTTTGATGATATTTCATAACTGTCATTTTGCTACTGTTATGAATCATTATGTAAATATCTGATATGTAGGATATCTCCCACAGGTTGAGAACCACTGACTTAGGTATTGTGCATGCCAGGCACTATGTTCTGTCTTGTGTTTTTTTTTTTTTTAAAGATTTATTTAATTTATGAGTATACCGTAGCTGTCTTCAGACACACCAGAAGAGGACATCAATCCCATTTGTGAGCCACCATGCAATTGCTGGGAATTGAACTCAGAACCTCTGGAAGAACAGTCAGTGCCCTTAACCACTGAGCCATCTCCCCAGCCCTGCTTTGGCTCGTCTTATCCTCATCTTTACCTCTGTACTTCCTAGTTTCTTCATTTGGGTTTTCACCTTTCTTGTTCTATACCAAAGTCTTAGCTGAGCCCTCGTCTCTCTAGATGTCTTCACTGGCAGGCTCAGACTTCACCCTGCTGCTCCTGTCCTGGGCCTTTGGTGGCCATGCTGCCACAGGGTTCCTAGCATGGGGACAGGCTCTCCGGAGCCCAGATGTCTGTACAGGGGAGAGGACCTTAAGGGTCCTTCTGCCTGGCCACTTTATGTTAGAATGGCAGAGAGAGGGGGCAGACTGTGCTACTCCGTGGGTGACTCGCAGCACCCACTCTTGTCACTTTAGGGAGAGCAGAGGCCTTAGGGTCCTTGGGGCCCTGTCTACCCTTCTTTATCTCAGGGCAGGTAACCTTGTTCTTGTTGCTCTTGTTATTGGTTTGGGGCTGTCTAGGTGCACGAGTTCTGTAGTTTTCTTTTCTGGTCTGCCCCAGGCCCTGGTCTGATACTGAACTTCAGGGGTTCTCAACTTTCCTAATGGTGTGAGCCTTCAATACAGTCCCTCATCTTGTGACCCCCCATCACCATAAAATTAATTTCATTGTCACTTCATAACTGTACTTTTCCCACGGTTAGGAATCGTAAACATCTGTGTTTTCCAACGGTCATAAGTGACCCCTGTGAAAGGGTCATTTGACCCCAAAGTGAGTCATGACCCACAGGTTGAGAACTCTTGCTATAGTTAGAGGGCGTGCATGGTGGATGGATACGTGCATGCGTGTAAGCTACTTGGCTGCATGTGACCTGAATTACAGCTGCTGCTGAGACATTTCAAGCTCCTGTCCTGGTATGGTTCCGTCCTTCCCTGGGTGGAGAGGGGACGGAGAGGAAGAAAATGTGGAAGGTGGAGGGAGAGGTGTCTACTTCTTGCTCAGAGGGAGTCACCAGTTCCCTGCAGTGGAAGGGCTCTTTCCCTGCCTCTTTCTTCCACTCAAGAAGCCATTCGACTCTCAGTCACAGATCTTGTGCTGGCGAGGCAACTCCAAGAGTCCATCTTAGATTGAGGGAGGTAGGGATGGATGGGCCTGCCCTTGAACATTAGGGTCCTGCTCATCTGATTGTGGCTAAAAAGTACTTGGTCACCAACTTTCGCTCCGAGAGTGTCACAGATCGCTGGCTGAGGGCCTCTGGCTTTATTCAGGTAGAGACAGTCTATAGGAACCAGCTCTTCAGCAGCTGGAGCGCTGGACCGCCAGTGGCTTTTGGACTGTGTAAACCCCTAGATCTGTCACTCTAAGTCACCACAACTGGGGATTACAGCTCTGGCTTTGACCCAGAGACTTATCGTTCTCAGGCCAGAGGCTTATTGCCCGAACTTGGTGCTCGCGCGCTCAGCCCCTAAGCTCTTCTTAGGCTTTGGGTCCCTTGGCGCTTGGCTCTTTCCAGCTCTTTGGGGGGCAAGAACTCCCTGTCTTAGCACTTTGCAGCTACTCACCTTCCTCAGTCTCCACCATCTGGAGTTTCTGCCCTGACCACTCTTATACTCCTTATGACCAGCAGTATTCATTCTGCTGTTACTGCTGATTTAAAACACTCCAGGGCAGAAGTTCTCAACCTGTGGGTTGCAACTCCATTAGGGGTTGGAACGACCCTTTCACAGGGGGTCACATATCTGATATTCCTCATATCAGATATTTACACTATGTTTTGTAACAGTAGCAAACATACAGTTATGAAGCAGCAACGAAAATAATTTTATGGCTGAGGGGTTATCATCACACCATGATATCTTAAAGGGTCACAGCATCAGGAAGGTTGAGAACCACTGATCTAGGTCTTGTCTTCTCTTTCTGAACCAGCACAGCCTACTCTCTCACGACAAAGGTCACAAGTCATCAAAAACACCAACAAACATCAAAAACCCTTTCCTGGGCCTAGAGCCCACAACACTGGAACTGGAGTAGTATATGGGGCATATATACACACACACACTATACACACACACACACACACACACACTATACACACACACACACACACACACGTGTCTCATGCTTGTTCATGGATTGTGATCCAACCAATCAGAGCCCTGTTTGTGTGTGCACCCATGGCTTTGAGTGCCACCAATCTGAGCCTCACACGACCACCTACTACAGAATTTTGGTTGGCTCAATAAAAAGCTCCTACCCCCTCGGTCAGAACAGCTGTAGGATGAACAGGGTCACCTAGACCCCATGAGGGCTCACAGCTGCCCAGGCTGTTGGAACAGTCACGACTCACTTGATCGGGGACTTTATAAAGCAGTAGCTGGGATTTCAGAGCAGAGTCTCCTCTGAGCGAGCACAGAGTGACCATTAAGGCTGAATTGCTGCCACAACAGACTGACAAAGTTGAGGCTGCCTGGTTAGCAGATCAACATGCCTGGGCGCAAAAGGACAGTCAGGGTTATATTGAGTCAATTGCCCGACTCCTGGTAGATTTTGCCTGTTACACTAAAGGCCTTTGGGACTGTAGCTCACTTATAATCCTAACAGGAGGTAGAGGCTGGAGAATCTAGGACTTCAATGTCATCCTTGGCTACATGGCAAGTTTGAGGCCATCCTGGGCTACATGACACCTGTCTCAGAAAAAAAGAAAAGCAGTTTTAAAAATGGAGCCTAGAGATGTAGCTTTGTTGCAGAGTGCTTGCCCAGAAAAACCCTGGTTTGACTGGCAGTGCTCTACAAAGCAGGGGGGTGCACCCCCATAATCCCAGTGCTTGAGAGATGGGGTTGGGAGAACCAGGACCAAGGTCATCCTAAACTATACAGTGAGTTCACAGTCAGTCTGAGATGCAGAAAGTACCATCTCAGGGGAGCATAGTGGCACACCTCTAATCCCAGCACTTGGGAGTCACATGCTAGCCTGGTCTATTTAACGAGTTCTAGGTGAGACCAGGCTATATAGGGAGACCCTATCAAACAACAAAACAAACAATCAAAGCTCCAAAAATACTATCTCAAAAAGGAAAAAAAAGTGCATACAAGAAAGATTCAGTAAATTGACATGGTTTTTAATTATTGTTTGTTTTTTGTTTTGTTTTTGTTTTGTTTTAGATAGTTTCTCTGTCTCTGTGTTTCTGTCTCTGTCTTTCTCTGTGTCTCTGTCTCTTTCTCTCTCTGTGCCTCTGTCTCTGTCTCTCTCTTTGTCTGCCTCTGTCTCTCTCTCTGTCTCTCTCTCTGTCTCTGTCTCTCTCTCTGTCTCTGTCTCTCTCTCTCTGTCTCTCTCTCTCTGTCTCTCTCTCTGTCTCTCTCTCTGTCTCTCTCTCTCTCTGTCTCTCTCTCTGTCTCTCTCTCTGTCTCTGTTTCTCTCTCTCTCTCTCTCTCTCTCTCTCTCTCTCTCTGTCTCCCTCCCTTCTGTTATTGTTTTGTGAGACAGGGTTTCTCTCTGTAGCCTAGCTGTCCTGGAACTCACTGTGTAGACCAGGCTGTCCTTGAACTTACAGAGATCTACCTGCCTCTCCCTCCCAAGTGCTGGGATTAAACGTGTGTGCCACCACTGCCCTGAAATAGCATCTCTTGTAGCCCAGGCTGGCCTCAAAATCTCTGTGTAGCCAAGAATAACACCAAATTCCCAATCCCCTTATTCTGCCCGCCAACTGCTGGTGTTGCAGATGTAGTACCATGTCTGCCTTGTTAAATTAATATCCTTAACAGCATTTAGCAATGCTAACCCCTAAGTTTATGTCCTCTGGGAGGGCTACCGTCTTCTGATGTGTTTCAGAAGCAGTCTTTGAAAGTCTTAGGAAGTAGAGGAATCCTTAGCCATTATGATTTATGCTCAAATGCATGAAAGGCAGAGCTGAGTCTGCTCTTCTAATATCCTGTCCTAGAGCCAAGCCCAGGAGTGAGGGGAGAGAGTTAGAGCCAATGAGCTTGGGGTTGAGTCTTCAAAGAGCTTACTTCCTGGGGACTTGGCTGGAGATGATCCTGTCTCTGCCATCAGACCTATGTCTCCCAGACGGCAGAAGGTTGCATTTGGAAAAGCCTATATGGTATCATAGCCTAGTGTCTTAGTCAGGGTTTCTATTCCTGCACAAAACATCATGACCAAGAAGCAAGTTGGGGAGGAAAGGATTTATTCAGCTTACACTTCCACATTGCTGTTCATCACCAAAGGAAGTCAGGACTGGAACTCACACAGGGTAGGAACCTGGAGGCAGGAGCTGATGCAGAGGTCATGGAGGGATACTGCTTACTGGCTTGCTTCCCCTGGCTTGCTCAGCTTGCTTTCTTATAGAACCGAAGACTACTAGCCCAGGGATGGCACCATCCACAAGGGGCCCTTCCCCCCTTGATCACTAATTGAGAAAATGCCTTACGGCTGAATTTCATGGAGGCATTTCCTCAAGGGAAGCTCCTTTCTCTGTACTAACTCCAGCTTGTGTCAAGTTGACACACAAAACCAGCCAGGACACCTAGGATCTGAGAGTCACCCTTCCTGACCTTACTTGATGGCTCCTGTCCTCCAGGCCTGCCTCCTATAGACAAGACTTGTAGGTCCAGAGTGGGGGGAGGACTCATCCAATGTCACACAGCAAAGGAGAAGGACAGAAAAGACAAGCCAGGACCCCAGTCCCCAGAGCTCTTCAAGGCAGTTCCAGAGCTCTATAGAGAGACCCCAGTATCCCCAGGTTCTTTTAGAACAGAGGTTCTCAACCTTCCTAATGCTGCGACCCTTGAATACGGTTCCTTATGTTGTGGTGACCCTCAACCACAAAATTATTTTCATTGCTACTTCATAACTGCAATTTTGCTACTGTTATGAATCATAATGTAAATATCTGATATGCAGGATATCTGCGATGTGACCTCTGTGAAAGGGTCATTTGACCTCCCTCCTCCCCTAAAAGGGGTCACCACCCTTAGGTTGAAAACCTTTGCTGGAGAGCCGCTGTCCTCCTTCAGTATGTGTGGGGGCATGGACTTGGGGCTCCGCTAAGGGGTGTTGAGCTGAACTGTTCTAATTGCTGATCCATTAGCCTGGACAGCAGGCAGAAGCAGACCGAGATGAACAGCATCTCACTTTGCTGATCTTTAAGCCATCGAGAGTCTCAAGGGGCTCCCTCTGGGTTCCTGAAAACCTGGTGGCGCCATGGGCCCAGACAATTGGCCCTAGTGTCACTAAACTAAACCTAGTCCATGGCTCTGCCTTGGTGACAAGGCTTTAGACTTCTCAACAGCCTGTCACAAGAGGCCTAGGGCACAGGATGGGTCCTCCTAAGGCAGCAGAGCACAAGGAATCTTCAAGGAACGGCAAGAGCAGCTTGGGGTGCAGGTGAGCTTGCAGCCCAGCGGCCATGTCCCACCTTGCCAGGTACCTGCCACATTGATCCAGATCCCAAACTCCAGAAGGCTTTCCCCCCCACACCCCCCACCAAATCAAAGCTCTCCAATTCACTCTTCAACCCAGAGCTTCTTAAAGCTACAGCGTCCCATCTAAGAGCAAGCCGAGGTCCCCAGGGCATCCATATTTTGTCTAAGTAAGAAAAAAAATCTCTGGGGCTGGAGAGGTGGCACAGCAGTTAAGAGCACTGACTGCTCTTCCAGAGGTCCTGAGTGCAAATCCCAGCAACCCCATGGTGACTCACAACCATCTATAGGAGGATCTGATGCCCTCTTCAGGCAGGCGGATGTATATGCTGCAGAGCACTCATACATTGGATAAATAAAGTTGAAAGAAGAGAGAGAGAGAGAGAGAGAGAGAGAGAGAGAGAGAGAGAGAGAGAGAGAGAGAGAGAGAGAGAGAGAGAGAGAAAGAGATCTTACTCCAAACGTAGTACAGCCACCCGGGGTGTGTGTGTTCTTGAAAGATTTCTCTAAAACACCTTGATGTCCACAATTCTACCCATAGGAAGTCATTCTTTGGAGAAATTCAGGTCAATAGTTGCAGCTTTCAAACTAGAGAGGCCCCGGGTGACAGAATGCCCCTTGCGGCTGTGATGTCTTTTAGATTCCTGTGAGTGACGCACAGAGGCTCTGGATATTTGGAGAGCACATATACAAGGGAAGACATGGAAAGACTGCAGAATGTAGGGAAGTGGGAAGGGACACCTTGGGTCGATCTGGTCCTCAGATTTCCTTTTGCCAAGGCACTCCAATTAAAAACCCAGAAAACGTGATGCTTGGTATAGACCCTGGGTGATGGCCACAGGTGTAGGGGTCAGTGGGGGTGGAGGGGACAGGTAGGGTGCAAGTTCCTTAGGGCATGAAGCTGCCCCCGGATGGCACAGAACAGGCATGCACAGCCTGCCTTGAGTAGAGGTGTTCCACATTCCAAGGGGTGAAAGCAGAGGCCAGAGGAGAATAGCTGTGTGTGTGTGTGTGTGTGTGTGTGTGTGTGTGTGTGTGTGTGTGTGTGTGTGAGAGAGAGAGAGAGAGAGAGAGAGAGAGAGAGAGATTTGGGCAAAAAACCTTGGAGTCATGCTGAGCCATTCCAAGAATGGCTACGGGTGCTATAGCCCTATGACATGGTGCTGTAAGCTGCCGTAGTTTTTAGAGGAGGCGCTGGGAGGCTCTGAGGTCAGGTGTCTGACCATACAGCTGCCCATGTGAAATGGGAAGCAACAAGGGTCTGAAAATTTTGGGGTGGCTTCGGTTTGAGAGCTCGAGGAGGCTTCTGGGAAATGAGCACGCTGAACTCGGCAGGTGCTTTGCAAAGGGAAGATGAGGTCAACTGTTCTACTATTCCAAGGAGCTGAGGAAGGTTCTGGGATCTGCTGACGTCACAAGAGCTCTGGCTCATACATAGAAAGGGCTAGGGGCTGCTGCTCTGGTCTGGCTTTTGTCTCTCGCCATTCCATTGCGGCTACAGAGATGTGGGGTTCTAGGTGAGGTCACTGTGAGCTTGGGGATCGGTGACATGATTGTTTTCCCCTGCCCACATGGACTAGGTGATTAACGTAGCACTTAGTGTTCCCACGGCCACCAGTGATGTCTCTTTCCTGGTAGCAGAACAGATGGACAGAGTGAACCCATTTCTCCCCACTGGATCCATTACAGCGGCTTCCAGGGCATGCCCTCACTTTGCCAGCCTGGAGCTTATGTGTGCGTCAGGGAGGAATGGAGGCAGCTACTGTGAAATGTTTATTGCAATTACCAGGGAACAGTTTTTCTCTCTGCCCGGCCTGTGTGCACAGGAGAGCCGGCGCCATGACTGCCCTGTTGATCACTGATCCCTGTGGACTTGAAAGGCCATGGGCGTGCAGGGAATGTTGGGGTGACTGGCCAAGAGACGACTTAGTCAGTGCTGCACCCCTGGGCCAGGAGAGTTAGGAGGGGACACGAAGACAGCACTCCTTCCAGCCCTAAGGGGGACTAGAGGGTCCCTGCTTGGCTATCGCAGACATTTCTTGGCTGCAGCTGTGCTGGATGGCCCAGGGGGAGTTGCTACATCTCTCTGGGCACAGGTACCTGGGAATGGTGCTAACTGGGAAGAGGGGCTGGTGATGGCTCAGTGTTGAGAGGATACTGAGAAGGAGGGCACCCCCTTTTTGTAGGAGTACAGCATGAAGCCCTGGGGAAGCAGGGCCTCTACCTCTCCTAGGGTGAGTCCTGACCACGCACTGACCTGGGAGCTGAGGGGCAGCCAGCCAGTCGTTGGGCAGGGATTAAGGAGTTAGGTTGGTGGGGGTAATACTGATCCCGAACTTGGGTAGGACTGGGCTGGACTGAGACTCTTTCAGCTCAGCGCCATTCAGCCTAAGACAAGAGTTACCTTTTGAAGGGAGGGTTTTGGAAGGAAGCTCCCAGAGGATTTCGTCTGTAATAAGCACCTGTCAGCAGAGTGCCTTTCTGAGGGTCAAGGTCACAGATATGTTCCCTTTGTCTTCAGGGTGTTCTTGGAAAAATTCAGGGCTTCCAGGGACTGTCTCGTTCTACTGTATCTCACTGGTGTACAACACTCTACAGTGTATGAAACTGTATCTCACCTGTGCACAGCACTCTACAGTGTATGAAACTGTATTTCACCTGTGCACAGTACTGCAGTGTATGAAACTGTATCTCACCTGTGCACAGCACTCTACAGTGTATGAAACTGTATTTCACCTGTGCACAGTACTGTAGTGTATTAAACTGTATCTCACCTGTGCACGGCACTCTATAGTGTATGAAACTGTATCTCACCTGTGCACAGCACTCTACAGTGTATGAAACTGTATCTCACCTGTGCACAGTACTGTAGTGTATTAAACTGTATCTCACCTGTGTACGGCACTCTACAGTGTATTAAACTCCTATCTCACTTTTTTTCAGTCTTCTTCACAACTTTGAGAGATATGACAACAGATGTAGCCCACTTTAACTGAGGGGGAAACAGAGGCCCAGAGAAAGAGCTGCTCATGGTGTCTCAGGAGCCAGAGGCGGAGCTGAGAGAAGCCACTGTGGCTCCAAGTCACTTCTAAGTCACCAGGGTGTCCTGAACAGCCGCACTCACGCCTTGTGCCTAGCCAGCCTGATGCGCCCTGTGGCCCTGCCAGGTGGGTCCAAGTTGCCTCAGCCATCTTTGCAAGTCACATCGCTGACATCATGACTGCATAAAATTAATTTATTTCGTTAAGGGAGGTGTTAATTAAGAGTTCTCATTCATTGTGTCTTTGCAGACAGCTCTGAGTTGTCAGTGCTGGTGACAGCAAAAGCTGATGGCATCACGAGTTATTAATAGAACCCTTCTGGGGGGGGGTTGGGAGGGGCAGGGGATGCTGGGGGAGGGAGCAGGGATGATCTGGGTTCACCGCCAGGCCTGTGGTTCTCAGCATGTTGGTACACAGACTGTGGGCCCTGGAGGAAGTCTTGCCTGACAAGCCCTTGGCCCTGGACATGTTTCCAAGGCACCTGCATTCCCTCAAGGGTCCACCGCCATTTGTGCTTAAACCCAGGCTGGTGTGTCTGTCTCTACTAAGTCACGTGGGACAAAGCGGGTTCCTGGGGGACTCTGGCTTGGGCTGAGGGAAAGAAAGAACAGAGCTACTGAACTCGATGAGCCCAGTAGGTGGAGCATGGGGAAGAGATGCCGAGGCCAGACCAGAGCCCATCATGCCCAGGTGAGGCCCCTAGCTGCTGCCTCTGGTCCACTCTGCCTGCTCTCGGCTTAGACAAAGACAAGATACAGCTTACAGGGAGTTGTTATGACCACCCAGAGATAAAGCCTGGGCTGGCAAGATGGATATAGAAGAGCCAGGTGTGACTTGTGCACTTGTCCACCCAGCATTGGGGAAGCAGAACTAGTTGGATCAGGACAGCTCAGTGACCGGACAGCATAACCCAACTGGCAAATCTCAGGTCCCAGTGAGAGACCTTGTCTCAAAAACCGAGACGGATGACTCCTATACAAAACATGCACCCAACCTGCACATACTCCCCCCACCCCCAACTCACCCCCGACACCCAAAGGTGAGGCAGACTGATTCCCCGACCCAGGGAGCTGTCAGATGGGGAGGGGGCCCGTAAGGCCCTACAGTGGATCCCACTGAGTGACTGAGGCCGGCTCAGATCAGCTGGGAGCTTTTCCAGGGAAGGATGAGTACTGTTTCCTGGAGTGGTTGGGAGTGACCTCCCTTGTAGGCCCTGGTTGAGGTAGAGGGGCTTGAAGAACAAAAGCAACTCCTGCCAACGTGCATGCTTATATGTCTGCACATGTATGTTCACATTCAAAAGGAGCAAGGTGCAGGTTTGCAGAAGTCCCACGGGATGACCAGTCCAGGGTCATTCGCCCTGGCTGGTGTCTGTGAGTGCAAACCCACAGATGCTGCAATAGTTCTGGTCTCTGTGAGACCAGTGAGAGTCTTTACAGACCTGTGGGCAGTGGCATTGGCTGGGACAACCACGTCTTTCTCTATGACACCTGCCTCTGTTTTAGTCTATTTTCTGGTGCTGTAGCAGAACCCTGCAGACTGGATGATTCATACAGATTAGAGGTTTGTTTGGGTCATTGTTCTAGAAGCTGGGCGATCTCAAAAGCATGGCACAAAACCCTGGTAATGCGATGTACTACTGTAACATGACAAGGGCATCACACATCGAGACAGAGCCCAGACGTCGCCCAGGGTCTCTCTTCTCACCCCAAACACCACTGCTGACACCAGGGGCTCACTCTTAAAGACCTCAGGTGTTCTAATGACCTCCCAAAGGCCCACACACACAGATAACACAGACATGGTATAGAAACTTGAACTTCAGGCATCTCCGGCTCAGTATCGTGTGATTCCCAGGTTATCCTCAAAACAGGCCCTGAGGACAAAGGACAGAGAGAGGATTTCAAGACTCGGGGTCTGGATTCAAGTTTGGACTCTAAAGGGAGCTGAGTTTCTTGTTTGGAATTTGAGAGAAAGCAGTGTTATGACGTCTCTCCCCAGGGTTACAGTGAGGGTACAACCAGATTATAGATGGCCGATGGCTTTGAGAACTATAGCTCACCGTCTGAAGTCTCCACGGGTAACAGGCTTGGGACTGGAGTCAGGTGATGACTGCTGTACTTGAGTCTCCCCCAAAGGATCCAGGTGGTGTGTCCACTGGAGAAGCCATGTGGCACTGTGCCTTACCAAGGACAGCTCAGCCTGAGCGTCAGAAGGAAGGGCAATATGGGGAAGTTAGGCTTGTTAGAGGGGAAGCCTAAAGTTTATGCTCAGAGACCTGAATGAGGGGTGACATGTCCCAGGGATGGAGAAAAGGTGTGCTTATTGTAAATAGGTGTGTTTATTGTAAAAACCAGTGGGAACAATGTCTTCACTTCTTTATTGATGTATGGACATCTCAGGATGTGCTCACCTACGGCCAGTTGATGTTCTGCAGTGTGAAATCATGGTGGGCTGGTGAGGTAGTGGGCCCAGGGCTCACACATGTACTCTATAGTAGTCCTGGGTCCTGAGTCCTGTAACCCACGAGCCATTTTTACTATTTGCCAGAGAGAGGAAATTATGGTCCTGGTGGGGTAGAGACAGGAAAAAGTGCTTACTCAGAACTCTTAGGATGTCTGGGGGTGGATGATCTCCAGGACAGGGTGACGGTTTCCCATGATGCCAGTGGATGGAGCACCCCGGGTAGTGCTCCCTTCTCCCCTACCCCCTTCTGGGACAGTACTCAAAGTGCAATGGCTTCTGGGTTCCATCCCAGGAGCCTTTCTCCCTGCAACTTCTCTGGGAATGCGACCCCAGAGGCTGTGAGAATCCTTTGTACTGTTCAGAATCCTCAGCTGTGAGAGACTTGAGGCCCCAGAGCCAGGCATGACGAGTGTGGAGCCAGGGAAGGAAGTACTGAGCTGAGAAGTTCTTGTTTAGATCCAGGTGATTTCCAAGGACCTCCATTTTATTGTTTTCAAAGTGAAATGCCTCAGAGACTGGCTTGGCTCGTGACTTACGTGGAAACACTCAGGTCTGCAATTTCCCGGGTTTTCCTTCCATGGCTCACGTCCATGTAACACTCTGGATATGCTCTGAGAAGTGGCCAGTCTGGAACAACAATGCCCAGGGCAGCCAACAGTTGAGAAAAGGAGAACTTGAGGAGGAAGAAGAGGGAATGGTGGAGGGAGGGAATTGATCATCCGGAATAAGACAGATAGGCAATTTAGTGGAGCAGGTGAGAGGGAGAAGAGAGACAGAGGAGAGGGTGAGACAGAGGAAAAAGAGAGACAAAACATCGTAAGATGGGGACCAGACATGGAGGGGAAAATAGGGGGAGGGGCAGTAAAAGGGAGGAGGTGTGGGCAGGGATGGGAGGGGTGAGGGGTGAGGGTGTGGAAGTCTCAAGTTCTGTAGCCTGTTTCTTCAGCAAGCATCTGCGCAGCAGAAATACAGCTGGGATTTTTAGGTTTTTTTTTTCCTCTCTCTCTTCTTAATTGACATCTTTGATTTTTTGTTCCTGCTTGACAAATCAGGCCACTTATTATTAGCGTCGGATAAATATCACAGGCATTCATTTTACATCTGGACCCACTGATAACAGAAGTCAACACATTACCCCTCTCCTGGTTGCTCCCTCGTGCCCTTCTAGGGCACAAACCAGGAAAGTAGGTGTCCGTAGCTGGCATCAGCAGACGATGTAAAATTCTCACCCTGAGCGATGGTGTGGGCCTGGAACTGTCCAAAGCTTCAGTGCTGACACCCAACCTCCCCATTGCTCCTGTAGCTCCAAGAGGATCTACACTGAAGAGGAGTTCACTAAAGCATCTACGGTCCCCGGGCTGGAGTGGTTGGGCACATTTTCTCCTCAGAACATAATTACTTCAGACACCGGCTTAAGCTCACTGTGTCTGGCGGTGGCTCTTATGGCCTGTGCTTTCCTCCCGCTGGGTCTCGGGTTCCCACCTGTGACGTGAAGGACAGGATTAGGCGGTCTCTCAGAGCCTGCAGGCTCAAGTCCGTTCTGCTCCATCAAGCTCTTAGCGGTTTCTCTCTGCTTAGAAGACCAAGGTATGCGTTCGCAGCCAGGCCCTGACTGCTCTCTCTAGCCACTCCCGGCTCCTTTTTTGATCCCCCTCCTCCTGATCTCAGACGTGCTCCTCGGTCCCTCCTCACCTCCCACCGCCTCCTTCCTCCTATACTTCACTTCTGATCTCTGGTTGAACGGACCATCTGGCCTCTTCAACAGACAACAGAGGCTTCACCCTAAGTGTGTTTCTAGCTTCTCATGCTAGGATCTTGAGATCTGGCCTGTGTCTTCTGCAGCTCCCCAGGAGGCCAGGCATGGTGACACACACCTTTAATCTCAGAAGTGGGGAGGTAGAGGAAGGCAGATCTCTGGAAGTTCAAAGCTAGCCTTGTTCCCAGCCAGACAGGCCTGCACAGGAAGACCTTGTCTCAAAAAAGAAAAAAAAAGTGCTTCAAGTCATGATCAGACTTTACCATTTTTTTTTATGATTCCAGATAAATTCTTTCACTTAAAAAATGTGGAAGCTAAGGCTCCGCTATGAAGTTGGTAAGGTAGTCACCCAGTTCCCAGAGCAGACACAGGGTCACCTTGTCTCCTGGTCCCAAGTTCTTCTGCAATTCTTCCCCTGCTAGAGGTGTATACATTTTAATAGACACCTGAAGGCTGGAGTAACTCAGTGGCTCCTCTAATAATGGGTGCTTTAGTCTTAGTGACAGGGGTGAGGGATCCCTCCTGCCTATGACCTCGGGAGTGGGGGTGGGAGTTGCACAGAGAACAGAGATGCCCCCCAAGCTCTGAGAATTCTGAGTGTCAATGGGAGCACAAGGGTTTCATTTGTCTCTGTGCCCGAGGATGGATGGCTCAGGGGGAGCTAATGAAGCCATCTCCCTACCGACATGCCAAGACAGTGATGGATAGCTCTAGGGAAGAAGGCAGGTGTTGGCATATGGCCCATTGGGCAGGACAGAGAGCCGCATGCTCCTCAATGTCACCATGGATCCCAGTCAGTGCCGAGCCCTTAGGGAGGGAGCGCGTGAACTCTAGGGTAGAGGGACAAGAATCCCCAAGAGAGCAAGCACCTCCCACTGTCCCATTTGTGGGACAAGAAAACCAGATGTGCAAGTTAGAAGTGTATAACAACCTCCTGGCTCAGTTGACTTGTCCAACTGAGAGTACACAGGTCAAGAGGGAGTTAGTAGGTCAATCACAGTTGCAGAGCAAGTCATGGGCAGGAAGAAGGGAAGACTGTACACATGTTCACTGCATTGCTGTGGTTACGTGTAGCCGAAGGGATGGTAGAGTTCCCACTTACGGACTATTATTAGAGGTGGCCCCCTGTCGGCTCTGTCTGGTCTTTCAGTCTACCTCTCCTACCCATGAGTGCATGCCCCAAGAAGATGGTTTGTTCTTCAAGACCCTCCCTCTCATCTGCTAACCAGTAGGTTCCAAGTGCATGAAGGTCTTTTGCAGTAGGTCATACTTCTTGGCCTTCTGAACTCATTGTGGGTCAGGTCCCTGCTGGAGTGCCGCCCATTACCACATGCAGCGGTATTCTCACCCCCATGGTTATTCAGGAACCTCAAACAACTTTCCCTTCTGCAGTGGCCATCCCTGACATCAGGAGCACTGTAGCTAGAGACATCAGTGCTCGGCCAGGGGCCATGGCAGGTCTAAGAAGGGGGCAGGTATAATCATAACTTCTTTGCAACCTCCTTTTAATAAGGGTTCAACCTCTCCTCTAGCCCACCACCCAGGAGAGGTAGTGGAAGAGAAACGTTATTAGGATATGGGGGAAGTAGACCTGTTTAGCAAGAGTTCTTTGGGGGTGAGCTGGATCTTCTTTGGCAGCAGTTAAGTCCCATAGCAAACACCAAATACAACTCAGCAGCTGCAGACCAGTCCTCTAGACAGGTAGACACCAGGCATGAACCAGCAGCTACAGTCCAGTCCCTTCAGCAAGCAGACACCAGGCAGCTGTAGTTCAATCCAGAAGAAGCTGCCGGGCTCACTAACTGGCCTGAGGCGAGGTCACAGAGGTGGCAAGCTGCTGAGGAACCTTACGAGCAGTTCTAGGGTGAACTTCTCTCAATGGCAGCACTACCACAAGTTGAGCTCAACAACGCTATGTAAGGCAAACCAATACATGCCTGGCTTTAACCAAGAACAGAGAGGCAGAGCAAACCAACCAAAGCTCAGTGCTCATCTCCCACTGCCTTTGGAGTCATATTTATACTCCATCAAGAGTCCTTTCATGTATTTGCTAGATCAAAACATCCTTTCACCTGTGTCTGTTTCAGGAAAACAGTCTCTCACATGTCCCTTTTAGCGAGACATCTTTTCTCCTGTGTGCCCCAGCAAAACATCATTTAACATAACTAATTTTCCAAAGAACTAGATGATTCTGTAGAGGTGGTCCTGATGCTAAGGTCCTGTTCCCCAATTGGTTCTTGATCTATCAGTAAAGAAGCCTTGGGCCAATCGCTGGGTAGAAGGAATAGGTGGGACTTCCGGATCCCTGCAGGCCAGAGACAGACTCAAGGGAGGAGAGAGAGAGTTTGCCAGAGAAAAGCCAAGCAGCCATTTGAGATCTCAGGCAGGAGGTTGGGGATGCTTAGCTGGGACTAGATGTAACTGGGCAACTAAAGTTTAGAGCAGATGGAGAGGTACGGAGCTAAGAATATTGATAAGGGCACAGTTTTCCAGGTGGGAGATAAGTAGCGCCCAGCAATTGTGCCAAAAAGGCAAGTTGAAAATGAACAACTGTGACTATTTGTGTTTTTAATCCACAGATCCAATATTCTCTGGGCGGGGGCTGGTAGCACGGTCTGTTCCCAGAGCTTAGGCAGGGAAGTAAAAGCTACACTCGACAAGTTTTCACTTCAGACAGGGATTGAAGGAGAAGCTTTGCTTCTCATGGTCCAGGTGGTCAGTCTGGGTCTAGGTGCTCTGTCTGGGTCATAGTGGTCTGTGAGACTGTACTGAAGAGGCAAGACAGAAGATGGGCCCCATATGGAGTTGCTCCCCACTCCCTCCTTTATCTGGGGCTACCCTGGAAGATGAGCTGTGCTTCGAAGACTCCATGTTCCTAGGAGGGCACTGAGATCCAGAAGGGGACACATTGAAGCGACAACTGAGTAAATGGTATTCAACTCATGTTGTATTTATACTGTATTTATACTGTAGAATATCCATGAGGCTCTATGCTAGGACCTGGGACCACTCAACTGAGGCCAATGTGCTCCCTCTCTGGAGAGCTTTCCGTGGGTCCCAGGTTGCTGTATTGCAGACTCTCTGGCCTCTAGAGGGTACTGTATGGCAGCAGCCAGCTGGAGCTTCTATCCTTGAGGTTCAGGGCTGAGGTTCATAGCAGAGAGTACTTTCTCCTCCCTCTAAAGGCATCCCTGAGGACTGCTCACTTGTTTACCCTTTGAATGGCCATCGACTCATCAATTTTCCCTTCTCCAACTTCCACCTGCAGATTGTTCCCTTTAACAGTGGGAATTTTGCTTTTCTTTTTCCTTTTTTGCTATAGTCTCATGTGGACCAAGCTGGCCTTGAATTTTCTATGTATCTGATACTGACCTTGAACTCCTGATTCTCTTGTCTCCACATCCCAAGTGCTAGAATTACTAGAAAGGATGGCTTTCTACCCACTGATCACCATTCCGTGTTATTTGCTATTCTCGGGGAACAAAACAGAAGCGCACGGAAGGAATCTCTGCTCTCTGGATGAGACGGCCAAGGCAAAGGATTGCCTCTCAATTTCCTGCTGATGCTGGTAGATACATGAGGACATCTGGTCAACCTAGGGTCAAAACCTTCCAGGTTGGGGAATGAAGGGGCTCTGGCCTGGATACCACCTCAGCTTCCTGCTTCCCATCCCTGCCACTGTCCACTGGAGCCAGCCAGCTTTGTCTTGCAAAGTGCCAACATTACCTACACTTCAACCTCCTCTCCCGCCACTACATTTAGGCTCAATTACATCTGAGGCTGTCTGGGGGTAATTAAACTACATTAGGATGTATCCCAGCCATAATGCAGTGTTCAAAGCCCTGGGCTCCACGTCCCTGGACCTGCCTGCCACCACTGTACTGAGGCTTTGTCTGCCTAATGTGAACTATGATTGGGGCTAATTACTCCGCAGACAAGCTTCATTAGTGACAAGCTTGGGTTGAGAGGTGGGGGACAGACTGCCTCTCTAGCTGCCCCTGCCTTCTCTGGAGCATCTGGTCACAGCCCAGCCTCCCCTCCCCTTTCTAGGACCAGCTTGCCTCGCTTTACTGAGCAGGTGAGAAATCAGAGAAGGACTTTCCCCAAAGAGGCTCTTGTGGTTGATCAAAGCCATGGTCTTGGGTTACAGTGTTTTCTAGAACTTTCTAATCACTTTTATTCAAGCTGTAGGAAGCCAAGGCCTGGGGAGGGGGAAAGAAAGGCCTCCTGACTTTTACTGGTTTGTCCAAAGTCATAGAGTACAGGGGTCATCTCTCAACCTGTTGGGCCTGAAGAGTGGGAGGATTGAAGGGGGGACTTTCCACAGGCAGGCCCTATCTGGGTTGGTTGGGAGAAAGAGCATCCAGAAATTCCAAGGGCTCTTGAATGTTTCTTTTGTCCTGCCTGCCTAGGAGGAAGCTTCTTTCTCTTCTCACCAAAGCTCTGGAGTCTGTCTCTGTCTCTCTCTCTGTCTCTGTCTGTCTCTCTCTCTCTCTCTCTCCACTCTTGCTGATGTCATTGTCATCCTGGCTTGTCTGCAGACATGGCTTCTCTAGAGGCAAACTTAAGTCATAACTTGGTCCTGTGACACTTTAGAGCCAATAGAATGCAAGCAGGAGGTATGTGTGTTATTCTTGGTTAGGTGAAGCCTCTGGGAGGTTTCTCTCAGACTGACAACGGGGCTGATGACGGCATCACCTTGAAGTTTCAAGCTCATGGAGGGAACCTGGATCCTTGAGTCACTGAATAGAACAAAGTCGGCCAAGAAAGCTACCTGGTGTGGTCAGATTTTACAGAAAGGGAAGATACACTTTGGTTTTGTTTTGTTGACAGGGTCTTGCCTTATGACCCAAGAGAGACTTGACTTAATAATCCTCCTGCCTCAGCCCTCCCCAGTGTATTACAGGTATGTACTACAGGGGCCAGCTTGAGAAGTAAACTTTACCTGCATAAAGCCACTGACATCTTTGTGCTGTTTGTTCACCCACCCAGGGGAGTTCTCTAACATGAAGAGAGCTTGGAGTTGGTGGGATACACGTGGGACAGGGTCCCACCATGGCCTTCTAACTCGATTCTCTCAGGCCCCCCGGTCTCTTGACCTCCTGGACCAGCTGCATCAGTTTCTGATCTGTTTGTTGAATTTAGTCAAGGGTTTCACTTTCAGCCCAAGTTTCTATCCCACTCCTGATGCATTGTGGGTCTGACCCATGAGTGGAGGATCGGTCCACTTTGCTTGCCTTATGCATTTATTTCCTTCTTGCTTCTGAGCCTTCTGGGATCAGGGCAAGGGAGATAGAGGGGTCTCAGAGAAAGAGAGGCGTGCTTTCTGCTTACTCGGGGTTTCAGGAATTTCTCTGTTCTCATTACTGATGCCCTGGATGCCGGGTACCCAGAGGCATGGTGTTCTGGGAGGAGCCTTTGTGGTCCTTGGAGGTTTCAGGTGGTCCACGACTTGACATGTCCCTCTCAGTGTGGCTAGAGAAGAGACACTATTTGGGACCTCCCTGGGACTGCTTTAATTGCAATCCTTATGACCTTGTGGGATGTTCTCCTCTCTGCTCCCTGTCCTCACCTCCACCCCAGGGCCACCTCAGCTGCTTCAGGGGACAGAGAAAGGGCTTCCCCCATCATTTCCCTCTAGCCCCGTAGGCTCAGGAACTGCCAGCTGCTCCCAGGAAGCAGCAGGATGCTTTATGCAAATTGAATAATAGGTCAAACCAAACCCAACACCGACCATCAGTCTTCCTGACTCTTGGGTGTTTTGTTCTCTTCCAGAGTTGGGGACCTGGGGTGGGGGATGGGGAGACCATGCCTGAGATTGCTCTGGGTCCCCAGTGGTTCCCACTTGTTTTCAGAACGAGGCTGGGTACTGATGGCCATGAACAGTTGGAGGACAATCGGCTGCCTTGCTGTGAAATTATAGCTCCAGATCTCAGAGCGGGATAATGCTTACGGCAATCCTTCCTGAGTTCTGGGGTCACCAAGTGTGGTTGGGCTCTGAAGCGGGACTCACAAAGATCACCTACTATCTTTCCTCCCTCCTCCATGGTACGAAGGAGGACAGTGTCTCCGGGGCAACCGCTCACAATTGCACAGGAGTTGGTGACACATCCCACCCCCACCCCCCAAATTGGAGCTGGCCTTGACCCAGAGAAAGTGAGCAGTTTCCTTTGCTTTGTGTTTAATGGAGACCATGAGCTTCCCAACTCCTCAGAGTCAACCCCCTGCTGCAGAGAACTCAGACTCTGAGAGCTTCGTATTCTGTAGAGGCAGCTTCCTCGTGAGGAGGACAACATGGGACCCTCGGTAGGATCAGCACACTGGATTAGAGAGACCAAGTCTTCAGGGAGTGAAGCCCAGACACCTCACAGACTACAGTGTGTAAGCTCTACTCCAACACGCTCACTGAACCCCTCCCCCCTTCAGTGCTTGTGTGTTGTGACCCTGACCTGCTGTGGGTTCCAGCAATGCCCAGCACCCGATCCTCTGGTCCCTCACTGCCAAATCTGATTGTTGAAGGAGCACCTCTGGGGAGGATGGAAGGATGGAGAAGCTGTATAATGTGAAAGGGTGCCTGGACCAGTGATGCTGGGGGTCAGCCTAGATGGAATTCGCCACATATTTTCACCAACTTTCCCCCTTCCCTAGGGTTGAACTTCATTAGGGAGGCACCAATGGGTGGTCTTTTGTGTATATCCCAGGGTAGCCATACCTCTGTGAACAGGTATGGGCATCTGTGTCTCCATGTTAGGTAGGTGTGTGTATCCATGCGGCTATGCTGAACACCTGAGCGGCTGCTGAGGAAGGCAGCTATAGCCTGAGGTGGCCATTCTGAGTTGGCTCTATCTGTGGCTCTGGGCAGGTGATGAATCTGTCATTTAGTAGGATTGTGCCAAGACTCAGGGCTCACTGGTCAGGATGGTGGGAGACTCCTGAACTCCTGGGAGGGGCTCGCTCGCCTAAAACAGTGGACACAGGGTCACCTGCTTCCTCTAGTCGGAATCTTTCCATGAAGCCTGACACATTTAACTTTGTTTTACTGATGAGGGGACAGGGGTGGGGTAGAGCTGGAACCTAGAAACGTCTTCCTAGGCTTTAGAGCCTGTATGACTCTGCCTCTCCCTGTCCTGGGTATAGAGAACTGTTGTGAGTGCCCATTGGCATCAAGGACTATAATTATTATTTGTCATGGGCAAGAATGGCTGTGGGCAGTTGGCGTCGTCAGGGAAACCATACCGAATGCTCCGTCTCTCCTCCATGCCTCTGTCGCTCCTCTCTAATAGCAGGAGAGATCTGGGCAGGAAGCAATGTTTCTGCCGTGTTCCTTTCTCCTGGGGCCCACCAGCCACATCTCAGGTCCTGCTGTTTCCTGGCTCTCTCTCGGTTTCCTCTTCCAGAGTTGGGGTATCCTCAGACCCTATGGGAGCCCAAGGGGGCATCCTGTCCCACTAGGTACACTCCCTAAAGGAGTGCTCTCCCAAGGGCTCCCCACTAGGACATGTGGCTTCCTTGGCTCAGTGAGGTTAATTACCCTGCCCCCATCCCAGGCGACTCAGGTTCCCATCTGTAAAATGGGACGGTTACTCTTCGGCCCCCTCAGATCTCATGTGTCCAGCAGTTTTCTCGGAATACTACAAACTGACCACACTGCCACACTCTCCGGATTCCTTGGGCCTCCTTTCCTGCCAGCCAAAGGCCCGAGCTGAGGCCGGGAGCCTCACGGCCTCCCTTTCTGGTCTGTGAAGGAGTGCCAGGTGGCTCTGCTTGTCTCTCAGGACTAGATCGGGTGTGGGGTCAGAATTAGCATGCCGTAGAGAAAGAGCAGGTGACTCACAGGTCACTGGGTGCTGGGGAGGGCGGACATGTGGGTGCTTGGAGTGGTTCACAGCTGGCTCTTACAACCAGGCGCCCCCTTTGCCAACTCTCATCTGCGAAATGGGAATAATAGTGTGATGTTGATTTTGTTTTTCTTTTTTAATTGTCAACAGTTTGACTGAGAGACGCTTAGATCACAAAGCTCGTGTTTGGGGGTATCTGTGAAGACATCCCCAGAGATAGCTCTCTAGAGGCTCTGGAGTTAGGATGTCAGGGGATACTGGGAGGGATGGAAAGGCAGGCTGTGGGACTCTGTATGGGAAACGTGGGTTACTGGGAGTGTTTCCTTGGGAGCTCCACATTGCCCCATCCCTTCCCATGCTCCCTCCCTGAAACCATGAGCTAAAGAATCCCTGGGGCTGGAGCCAGAGGTGTTAAGGGAGCTCACGATTTTTGCAGAGAACCTGATGTGGGTTTGTAGGACCTACACTGAGCTCACAGCTGCCTGTAATTCCAGCTCCGGGGGGTTGGATGCCCCCTTCTGGCTTTTTTAGGCACATATGTACTTGCATGCGCATGCAGGCATGCACACACACACACACACACACACACACACATACATGCACACTCACCAAAATCAAATCTTAGAAAACCTCTCATCTTCCCATTAGATTATTTCCCTTAGGTATTTAGTTAGAACTAGAAGAAAGCGATTAACACCGACTCTAGCTGACATCATGGATTATGGGGAGGAGTCCCTGAGAAGGTCAGTCTCTTAGGGTTTCTATTGCTGCAAAGAAACACATGACCAAGAAGCAAGTTGGGGAGGAAAGGGTTTACTTGGCTTACATGTCCACATTGTTGTTCATCATCAGAAGAAGTCAGGACAGGAACTCAAACAGGGCAGGATCCTGGAGGCAGGAGCTGATGCAGAGGCCATGGAGGGTCCTGCTTACTGGCTTGCTCCACATGGCTTGCTCAGCCTGCTTTCTTATAGAACCCAGGACCAGCAGCCCAGGGATGGCTCCACTCAAAATGGGACCTCCCTCATTGATCACTAATTGAGAAATTAGTGGTCTCACGGATCTCATGGAGACCTTTCCTCAACTGAGGCTCCTTCCTCTCTGATGACCCTAGCTTGTGTCAAGTTGACACACAAAACCAGCCAGCACAGTCAGGATGTGAGGCATATAGGGCAGGATGGGCCCCACTGAAGTGACCCCATGCGCTTCCTTGCACCAGTGCCTGGTGGCCTACTAGGGTGTGTCTCCACCCAGACCCTCACCTGACCTTTGGCCCTTTTTGGCCCCTTTCCCTTCTTGCCCTCTGTTCCCTACAGGTCAACCCCATTCAGGCACTTGGCCTGTTACCATGGCAAACCTCCTACATTGCTGATCCTGCACTTTCTAATAGTCTAACACCAAACCATTTATTCACTCAACAAGCAATTATTAAGCTCCCACTGAATACCAGACTGTATTCTAGGCACTGGAGGTACAGAGGATGGGAAAGTTTCACAGTACCTTCTGCCTCCCCCTGTCTAGCCCCAAGACTCCATGTAAGAGTTGAGCAATGTGTGGGTTTGTTGTTGTTTAGCAGAGCCAGGACCATAGAGTTCTTCCTGAAGACCAGCCCAGGCATTGGAAAACCAAGTGTTCTGCAGAGCCCCAGAGACCATACCCAGGGACAGTGGGCAGAACTGAGTGGCTTGGGGTTGCCACGCCTGATGCAGCCAGGACCTTGCATGTAGAAGCATCAGGCAAGGAGGGAATGGGCAAGGCAGGGAGAAAGGCATGCTGGGAGAGCTCTGCTCAAGTTAAGCTCCGGTCAGCACTCAGACAAGCCGTGACCCAGAGTCACCCAACTCCCAGTCCCGTGCTCTCTCCACAGCACGGAACGGTCCATCACACACAGGTCAAACTCTCAGCACAGTAGACCCCAGTGGACACCTCCCACCACCCACAGCCCACTGATTAATGATGGCATATTAGAGATGGTAGAATAAATTAATTTCTGAATTATACCATTAGTGAGCAATTACTTTTTTTTTGTCTGGGAAATGAAGATATTCCTGTTATCTAAGCACTGCCCGGGCACCTCCATTCATGCCAGTATGGATACCGCCCCCCATTTCTTCCTCTATTATGTGAACATTTCCCTCCCTTGTATCCCCTGCTTTTTGGTGGGGCACTATCTATTTTTTCCAAGGAGAAAGAGAGGCTCTTGTAGAGAGGTTAGGGAGGGTGACTCTCAATACCTTCAGCAAAAATCAAAAGATCCTGTGTGCTTACTAGCAGCCAAACAATGTCCTTTATTGGATGCTGTTAGGATACGGTTGCCATGGAAACACAGGATCTTGACCTGCCAGGTTTGGATGCTCAACCAGAAACATGCATTCTCCTTTAAGCTTCCGGAGGTCTGGGAGTAATGGAGTAGAGGAAGCTAAGTGCAGAGAGTATGCTGTGGTCCCTGTGCTATGCAGTAGCTGCCTCCTCTAGAAAGCCCTCCAGGATTAGTGTTTCAACCACTCATGTATCACAGTGGTACATTCTCCAGCTGGCCTGACTCTGGCTTCTCATATCAACCCCAGGCCTCTGCCTTCTGGGCTGTCAAGCTTTCCTATTTATGTGAGCCTCAGCAAGGCACTTGGCTTTTCTATGCCTTTTCCTCATCTCTAACCTCTCTACTATAGTCTGGTTTTCAAGGATGATTACAGGAACCTAAGGAGTATGAATGTCAAGTGCTCAGTACTCGCTGGTCTGGGGCAAGTGTTTCATCATTGAGAGGTACTAAGCAGAGGGTCCGGGGGCAAAAATGAGTCTATTCTGCTTTGGGTGAGCGGCCCACCTCTGGCCAGCTGTGCGCCTGGGCCAGTCACAGAGTCTCAGACCCTCAGTTTTTCTACCAGGTGGAAATGCTCATGTAGATGGCGCAGGTGGGACAGCCACACCGTCAGCTGGCCCTGGGCCTGTTTCCACCTGTTATTCTCATCTGTCTGCCCACTGTGGCGGACGTGCATTTGATGCCGGTGAACCCCGCAAGAGATCTCAAAGCACTGGGCTCAGAGGAAGTCCTCAGGGGTCAGTGTCTTGCTACTGCTGGCCTGAGTCAGTCTCAGCAAGTGCCCCGTGAGCTCAGATTCCAGGTTTCCCTGGACAGTTCAGCTCAGGCCTGGCTCTGAGCTCAATCTCAAAGGGGAGAAAGGACAGAAAAAGGCCGCTGGCCCTTACCTGGGTCCAGATACCACTGCTGCTGGGAAAGGCCCTGGGGCCCCTTTGACCCAGATCAGTCCCAACTAGTGCCCAAGGGAGAGGTCTCCAGGCCATCGCTCCCTAGGGCTCCTCATCCAGTCCTTAGCATTGACTCTGGCTCTGAGGGCCCAGCTGAGCTCATGTTTTTCCCTTCCTCTGTGGTGCTCACCTCTGGCCACCCGGGGAGCCATCTTATGTTCCTGCCTAAGGCATCTATGTAGTACTTGATGGTCCGTGGGACACATGTCACTATTTGCAACGTCAGGTTCTTCGTCTGTAAACCAGGCAGAGTAATAATACCTGCTTGGCTTGTTGCTGGAGCAAACTCGGCCTACAAGAGTGTCTAAGCGCTAGAGTAGTAGTTCTCAGCCTTTGGGAGGTCGAATGACCCGTTCACACAGGTCACATATCAGATTTTACATTATGGCGCATAACAGTAGCAGAATTACAGTTATGAAGTAGCAATGGACATAATTTTATGGTTTGGGGGGGTCACCACAACATGAGGAACTGTATTAAAGGGTCGTGGTTATTAGCAAGGTTGAGAGTCACTGCTTCAGAGTGTCCTGATCCCCATGAGAGGTGGGTCCCACTTGAGTGACTCCGGAAGCCACATCTGATGCTGTCTCTGCTGGTTTCTCTTTCATTATAGTTAGGTTTCCATGGGAACAACATAGCTTTTACCGTTCATTGGAGCTTTGCCACAGAAGTCACTCCAAGGATCAGGCAAGCTTCAGTGATTCTGTCCTGGGCTTGCTGCGGGACTTTGGCTATGGTGCCTCAACTTCCCCATCTGTCAGAAGGCACAGTGACCTGACTCTGTCTCTCCCAGGTTCCTGTGAACAGCTGGATAGGATGAGGTTACTGGTTTGCTTGACATGGAGCAGGTTCTCCCGGAGCCGGAAGTCGGGCAGCCTTGCAGTCTCCTGGTTCTAAAGCTCTACCCAAATTCTCGGTACCTCAGTTTCCCAAGTGTCATCATAACGTCTATTCTGTATGCTGTGAGAAGTAGCGGTTGACTGTGTGACATATCTCTCTCGGGGTCAAGACAGCATGAGGTGACTACAGATGTTAGTTTTCACAGTGACAAAGTTAAAATGGTATCCAGGACTTTTGAGATGGCTGAATGCTTAAGGGTGTTTGCTCCAGGACCTGAGCTGTGTCTCCAGAACCTACATGGGACACAGAGGGAACCGATTGTCTCATGTTGTGCTTTGTCCTCTACCCACACACAGAGTGAGCAGATAAATGGAACAAACCCATTCCATACTGAGGGGCCTCAGATTTACTTCCCATGCAGGAACCATGCAGCGAGGCTGATGGGAGTTTGGTACCCTGGTTTCAAAGCTCAGGTCTTATACCTACCCTTGGCTTTGAAGAAAGAGCATGGGACCTGACTGAAGAGCAGAGAGCTAAAGTTCAAGGTAATGAGACTAGAAACAGGAGGAGGTAGAGGGTCCCTTGTCTGGGCCTTTGTTTTGTATGTACTCCCCCCACCCCGCCCTTGGGATACTCTTTCTAGCAGACCAAGGCAAACAGATGCAGGAAGGCTAGGCCATACCTAGGCAGTGGCCATTTTTTTTAAAATAATTGTTTTGAGGGTAGTGGCTTCCTGGGCGGGGTCCTGGGAATTTCCCTAAAGGATGTATATGTTCCATTTTCAATGGTGAACCCTGGTAGTGCCCTCTCCTGGGACACAGGAAGGGAGAAGGGTAGGTGGCGAGCAGTGTTTGTGACCTGTGGTCTCCTTGAGGTGTCAGTTCAGAGACAAAGCGTGTTGTTATAGTGACAGACAGCTAGCACAAACAGAAGTCAGTGAGGATGGCTTGAGGGGCTAGGGAGATGGCATGGTGTATATACTTCCACGTGTGTGAGGACTGGAGCCTGGATTCCCAGGACCCACAGAAAGCTAGGCATGATGGTGAATATAGTTACACAGAATGTAACCATAGCACTCCTACGGTGAGCTAGGAGGAGGGAGACGGGATCATCCCTGGGAACTCAAGGGCCAGGTGGCTGGGAAAGCCCAGCTGTGAACAAGCCCTGACTCAAGCAAGATGGAAGGAGAGGACCAGCATCCACCGTAGTCCTCTGTAGGGATAATCTCTTATGTACTTCATAGAAGCTTCACCTGTCAATAAAGATGGCTAACAAGCTGAGGCAGGATTAGAAGGTGGCACATCTGGCAGGGGGAGGAGTGGAGGAGGGGGAGGGGGAGAGAGAGGGGGAGGGGTAAGAGGGGGAGGAGGAGGGAAAAGGGGAGGAGGAGGGAAAAGGGGAGGGGGATGGGGAGAGGGAGAGGGAGATGGAGGGGGAGGGGAGAGGGGGAGGGGGAGAGGGAGGGGGAGGGGAGAGGGGGAGGGGTAGCGGGAGGGAGAGGGAGAGGGAGAGGAAGAGGGAGAGGGAGAGGGGGAGGGGGAGAGGGAGAGGGAGAGGGGGAGAGGGAGAGGGAGAGGGAGAGAAACTCTGGGAAAGGGTTGGGTAGGTAAGATTGGCCATCCAGACTCAAAAGTCAGGTGTATGAAGCTGAGGAGAGGTAGCCAGCTGTGTGGCTGACAGAGAACAGTATAGATGAGTTAATTGAGCTATGAGCTAGTTGTGGACCAACCCTAGCTTAAGGCCTAGGCAGTAATTCATAAATAAATAAGCCTCGTGTCATTATTTGGAAATTGGGGTGGGCAGAGAAAAAAAAATCCAAATGGTTACTGTCCTCTGACCCTCACAGGCTACACTCTCACCCAAACACTCACTCAAGAACACATACATGCATGCATGCTTGCACATACACACCATATGCACAAACACATCAAAATGTCTTTAAAAAAAGCTTGGCATAGATATGGGACTAGTCCTCCCATTTTCTCAACCACAGGATAATCCTGTTACCAGAAGATGAATGCTTCAAAATCTAACAAAAATTCAGGTTAATATCACGAACACAGATATAAAAATCTTTAATGAAAGTTTAGCAAACTGCTGTGAAAATGCTTTAAATCCTAATAGATCATGAGCGAATGAGGCATACCCCAGAAACTCGAGATTGGCGAACCACTTCAAAACCTGTCAATGATTTGCTGTGTGGGAATTTAGCTGAAAAATAAAACTGCGTGGTCATCTCAACAGATGCAGAAAAAAGTATTTTTTAAAAAAGTAGCAATCTAGGAATAGAAGGAAATTGATAAATTGTAGTGTGTTAGAGAGTTGAAGTTCTAAGCTTGGAAAAAGTTAAGATTCGAAAAGATGGGAGATTTGGGAAGAGCGTTTGAAGGGATAGGGGCATGGATGGGGTCCGTGAGGAGTCACAGCAGAAGACTGAGAACAAACAATCTGATTTTTTTTAAATGGGCAAAATATTTAGACATTCACTAAATAACATGCACAGAAACCCTGGAACTTGGGGGACTGAGGCAGGAGGATGGCTGCAAGGCCAAGGCCAGTCTGAGCCACATAGTGAGTTCTAGGCCAGCTGGGGCTAAACGGTGAGACTGTCTCAAAACACACACACACACACACACACACACACACACACACACACACACCAAGGGTGCATATGGAGATACCAACAGAGGGAAGATATCAGGATCTGTGAGGTGCCTCATCCTAGTCATCTGGGAAATGGGTAGGTCTGGGCTGTGTGGTCCTTGAGGGGTGTGGAGAAGACTTGAGTCACAGAGATGGAGGAGGGGCTGCCAGCCACCACAGGGCAGAGGTGTGCCTACTGGCCATAAAGACTTTGACTTTGGGCCAGGAGCTCTGACTTTGCTCCATGGGCCCTGAAGGCTGCCGGGAGGGATAGCACACGGGGAAGTGTGTGAATCTGGGAAGCTGCACCACCGAGAATGGACTACAGAGGTGGAATGTGTGGTAATGGAGAAAGAAGAGCTGATTAGCAGGAGGTCTCTTCTCCAAAACCGGGAGTCCCTTGTGCTGTTTCAGACAAGGCTGTAGGAGGCTGGGGGCCAGGCCCAGCAACCGGAGGGAGATGTTCTCCCCACCCCCAACCAAGGCTGTAGCTGCTGTGGGAAGGGTCCAGCTTCCCTCTGACATATCTTATTCAACCTCGGTTGGAGGAATACATGCTTGTATCCTGCCTCGAGGGAGTAGGGCCTCCAGGCTGCCTCGGTGTCACAATCCTGTGGTCGGACTGAAGAATTACAGCAGCACCAGGGTGGGGCAGTGGGGGGGGGAGTGGGTTCTTTTGACCTCCAGGCGTCAAGACCCCCATAAGGCAAGCGGGAAGAAAGATAGGAGCAAGAACAGAGGCACGTCCCCACCTGTGCCCTGTGCCCTGTGCCCTGGCCTCTGAGCACAGCTCTTGGCTCCCCAAGCCCAGCGGAGAGGCGGATTCTCTGGGTAGGTGACAGGGGTGGGTTGGGTGGAAGTGGGAGGTTACTTTGAGAGTCAGGAGCTAAATCCAAGTCCCAGTTTCTCACTCTTGCCGGGTGACCCTGGGCTGGTCCTCCCAGGGCCTCAGGGCTCCTTTAGTTCTTACCCAGGCTTCCCTTGCAGGGCTGATTATGGGATGGCTAAATAATACTAACAGACAGGAAAGGTCTTAAGGAGCTTCAAGTGCCGGACAAGAGTGAGAGGGAAATTAGCAATCATCTGCCACTTGTCACGTGACCCGGCAGACTGGAGATGCATACCCGGCTGTGATATTAGAGATATTAATAAGGACACGGTGCCGCCCACCAGGCACTGCACATCTGCTTTCATTCGTGACATCCTACACCCTGAGGTACAGATGGGTAAACGGAGGCACGGAGGCTGCTGTATTTGATTAGCAGAGCTCAGTGAGCAGATGTGTGTGGGTGTCTCAGATCTGCCAGTCCAAACCTGGTTGTAATTCTAATCTCTGTCTCTCTGTCTCTCTGTCTCTCTCTCTCTCTCTCTCTCTCTCTCTCTCTTTGTGTGTGTGTATGTATCTCCTATTTTCTGTTTTAAACTATGTGATGCGGAGGCCAGAGATCAACCCTGGTACCACCCACCTTGCTTTTTGAGACAGGGTCCCTCGCTGGCCTGGAGCTCAAAGAATAGTCTGGATTGACTGGCCAGCAAGGCCCAGGATCCATCTCTTTTCATCTCTCCAGTACGAGAAATCCAAGCGTGTCCCCCTCCTCAGTTTTGACCTGGGCTCTGTGGTTGGAGCCAAGTCCTCATGCTCGTGTGGTGAGCTTCCACTGACCGAGCCATCTCCCCAGACCTAGTGTTTGCCTGTGGGTTCCCATCAGCGTCTGGGAGCCTAAGGAACCCTAACCTAGACTTTGAGGGAAGCCACCTTGTCCAGCTGCTGGCTGTGTGGCTCTGGGTGAGAGTCCCACCTCAGTGTTTCTATCTTCATACAGGGTGTCTTGCCACCCTAGAATGGTAGTGGGGTTAAGGCCTTCAGAGACTCCAGGTTGTACCCCAGTTCTTACCTCAGGTCAGAACCCTGCAAGCTGCCTAAGTGGGAGTGGGCGACTGCCTTTTCCCACCTGGGCTGCATAGGAAGGTCCCCTGTGGACTCTAGAGCCAGCATTTCAAAAAGCCACCCTTCACGAAGGAGACCAGGAGGGACAGCTTTTCCTGTGGGCGAGGGTGTGGCCCGACTATCTGGCTGGGTGGCCTGTGTGATGGAGGTCTCATCCTGCATGAGAGAGGGCAGGTACAGGGTCTCTCCTGTCTTCCTCAACCTCCCAACCATGCCACAAGCTGACCCTCCATCAGCAGCTTCCCGGCCCTGGCTAGCAGAGCTGGTTATAGGGGACAGAATAGTCACATGCCCCCACTAGGTATCTGGGCAGGTGGTATCCCTGCTGTCCACCTCAGCAAGTGGGCATTGTAGAGCTCAGCTCTTGGCTTTACCTTCCTCTCATTCCCCACTGTCCTTCTCTGCAAGCTAGGTACACCCCTGCCTCAGCCCCTCAGGGGCTTCCTTCCCATGTGACATTTTGTGTTGGTTTGAATATGCTTGGCCCAGGGAGGTGTGGCCTTGTTGGAGTGGGTGTGGCCTTGTTGGAGTGGGTGTGGCCTTGTTGGAGTGGGTGTGGTCTTGTTGGAGTGGGTGTGGCCTTGTTAGAGTGGGTGTGGCCTTGTTAGAGTGGGTGTGGCCTTGTTAGAGTGGGTGTGGCCTTATTGGAGTAGGTGTGGTCTTGTTGGAGTAGGTGTGGCCTTGTTGGAATAGGTGTGGCCACTGTGGGTGTCAGCTTTAAGACCCTCAGCCTAGCTGCCTGGAAGTGAGTCTTCTGTTTGCCTTCGGAACAGGAGGCTGAACTCTCAGCTACTCCAGTATCATGTCTGCTTGGATGCTGCCATGTTCCTTCCTGGGTGATAATGGACTGAGCCTCTGAACCTATAAGTCAGACCCAACTAAATGTTGTCCTTATAAGAGTTGCCTTCGTTGTGGTGTCTGTTCACAGCAGTCAAACCCTAAGACACACCCGGCCTGCAGCAAGTCTGCCAGCTCTCGGCGTCTCTGTTCCTGCCCTCCCTGAGCTGGCTGGCCTTGGAGGCCATGGAAGGTTCCCTCTTCCCTCCCTCTCTTACTGGGCATCCCACATGCTGCTCCTCCTGACTGGAAAGCCCGTGTATCTCCCCTCCACTAGAACAAATGCCACCGTATCTGCGAATGCTTCTCCTGGTACCCCAGGCTGTATCTTCCTGTTCCCACCTCATGCGTTCTCTGTGGAACCTGGGTTTCTCTTCCATCGGTTCCTCTTTCCATTCCTTGGGAATCTTTTAATTTCATCTATTGACTTTTAAAAGTTTCATTTTTTTTTAAAGGCCGGGTCTGTCTTACGTAGGGTTTCATTGCTATGAAGAGACACCATGACCACGACAACTCTTATAACGGCAAACATTTAAATGTAGCTGGCTTACAGGTTCAGAGAGTCAGTCCATTATCATCATGGCAGGAAGCATGGCAGTGTCCAGGCAGACGTGGTGCTGGAGAAGGAGCTGAGAGTTTTACATCTTGATCAGAAGGCAGCTAGGAAGAGATTCTGATTCCACAGTGGGTAGAGCTTGAACACAGGATACTCAAAGTCCGCCCCACAGCGACACACCTACTTCAACGAGGCCACACCCACTCCAACAAGGCCACACCTACTCCAACAAGGCCACACCCACTCCAACAAGGCCACACCCACTCCAACAAAGCCATACCTCCTAATAGTGCCACTCCCCTTGGCCAAGCATATTCAATCCCATGAGTCTATTGGGGGGCATACCTAGTTATAACCCCACAGGGTCTTAGGTAGCCCAGGGTGACTTCAAGTTCGCTATATAGCTGAGGAAGCCCTTGTACTCCTGATCATCCTGCCTCCATTCTCCAAGTGCTGGGATACAGGCATGTACTACATGTATATGGTACTGGGGATCTAATGGGGGTTCATGTATGTTGGCCAGTGATCTACCGACTGAGCTACATCCCTAGCCCTTTGTGTGTCCTTTAAGGGTGGTCCAGGCCACCTCCAGGAGACCTGCAGACCTTGATTTTGTGAGGACCACTCACCCAACCCTCCCTCGACCCAGAGGCATGCAGAAGATCAGAGAAAAGAGGCGGCTTTCTAACATCACGTGATTGATAACCCACGGGCCATGGAAACAATTTTGGGTTAAAAGTTTTTAATCATCTTTGAGAGCAAGGGGAAGAAAACAAGCAACCTCAGGAAATGTGGTTAAAAGAATACATCCTTCCTGCCTCGGGGAAGCAATCCGAGAGGATCCAGAGATTTATGTCTGAAGAGGCTCATCACAGCCGTGTTTATGAGGCTGAAAGCCCGGAGACAGCTCAAAGGTCCAACACAGAGATTGGATGAATAAATTATGGGACCTCTCCGTGATGGAGTACCATACAGCCATTAAAAATGATGGCCCGGTAAAAGAATATTTTAATGACCCAGGGAAATGTTCACACGATATTTAAAAAAAAAAGAGCTGGAACAGTGTGGTTTCTATGCCCATGACTTTGCTACAACAAATGATTTAAAAAGAGAGGCCCAAGGCCTCTGAGGCTATTTATGAAGTTGGTTCACTGCCTCTGAGGCATTGGCCTCATTAATTCCTGTTCCCACTTGGCTTAGTAGAAAGCAGGAGAATTTAATGTATGAAGGCCATTTGCAGTGCGCTCTGTGCCAGTTATGAACTGGGCGGCCTTGGGGCTCTGGGCCTCACTTTTCCTAATCTGTAAAATGGGCGCAATGGCCCTGTTGGCATGGTGTTAATGGTTATTAAATGTGTGTGTGTGTGTGTGTGAGAGAGAGAGAGAGAGAATATGAATGGCTGAGAGATTGGAGCTTCCCTCTGAGATGCCCCCTGCCCCGTCCTTCCCACTCCGAGCTTGGTTGCTTTCTGACCAGATTCTGGTCCTTTTGCCTTATTGGGCCTCCAGGCAGGACCAGCGACTTTATCTCTTCACGAGGGAAGGAAGAGGACCTCGCTGAGGGAGATGACTTGCCGGGAACCCTGCAGGGAGCAGACCCCAGCCTGGCTCTTCCTGTGGTCACTCCTCCCCAGCATCCTCCAGGCATGCTCACAGGTGAGCTAGGAAGGTGAGCTGCGGGGCAGCAGGGGGCGGGCACTGGGGCTACCTGGGATTCACTCCCTGTACCTGGTTTGTCGGTTTTATCCGGTTCAGATAATTTTAGCGGCTGCGCGTCCTCTGCCCACACTTCCTCCTTCCTTCTCTTCCCTTTTTCCCTCTCTCTTCTCCCTCTCCCCCCTCCTTTTCCCTTCCCTCTCTCTTCTGTAGGCAGATGGACAGAGAGAACATGGGAAGGAAATAATGGGGAGGGGCTCAAGGTGAAGCTGCTGACGTCACGTACGTACGTAAGTGCGCTGGGCCCCTTCGGAAGATGTGCACACTGCCCAGCTGCTGCCCTGAGACTCACGTTTACAATTCTGGAGACGTCTGCGGAGGGAGTCGGAGACACGGCCGATGGAGAGTCTGATACCTCAGAGACATAACTGTCCTATTCCACAGGACGGAGCTTTACCTGTGACTCAGCCATGCAGGCCACTGTGCTGAACCTCCGGCGGGACACCTTGGCTGTGCCACATCTCCTTTGGCCTCCTTCCCTTGCTCTCCCGCCTCCTGTGAGATGTTCCTGCAGACACGTTTGTCAGTACATCTCGTGCCCTAGATCCTTGCCTTGGGCTCCACATCCAGGGGCCAGGACATGAGACAGGCGGGAACCCTGGTGTGCCTCTTCTAAAGATAGCTCACCAGCACCTCACGTGCAGTCTCTGTGCTTAAATAGAACGGCTTTCAAGCGTATTATTTTTAGAGAGAGAAAATAGATTGAGCGCACCAGGAAGTATACTACAGACGGGATCGAAAGCAGCATCTAGAAACTCGCTCTGGAGTAGGCGGAGTGTGCGCGCCCCTGGCGAGGGGCTTCGTGGCAAAGACTATAGGTCTGATGGTGCATGTGCCGCGTGTGATGACACCTCCTCCCAGTCTCCAGCATGGTGTGCTCCAGGTAGACCCCAGCAGAGGCCCAGGGAGGCTGGCCAGGCTTACACTGAGCCAGGGATACCCCTCATCTAGCTGGCTCCATGGGTACCATTCCCAGAAGCTTCCTCTAAAGCCCACAGGAGAGCCTCGTGGTTACAGGTTTGGGCTGTATCATGTGGAATCTCTTTAGCATGAGATAGCCTCATCAGCTCAGCCTCCTCCAGGAAGTCCACATGGAATGTGTCTTAGGATTTAACTGCTGTGAACAGACACCATGACCAAGGCAAGTCTTATAAGAACAACATTTAATCGCAGCTGGCTTACAGGTTCAGAGGTTCAGTCCATTATCATCAAGGTGGGGGCATGGCAGCATCCAGGCAGGTATGGTGCAGGAGGAGCTGAGAGTTCTACATCTTCATCTGAAGGCTGCTAGCGGGATACTGACCTCCAGGCAGCTAGGATGAGGGTCTTAAAGCCCAGGCCCACAGTGACACACCTACTCCAACAGGGTCACACCTCTTAATAGTGCCATTCCCTGGACCACACATTTGCAAACCACCACAGAGTGCTCCATCCTTTGAGCTCCTCCCCACCGGATGGTTTGGTGACGAGCAGCCAGGACAGATGCTTGGGGACTGGGTCTCTTTGCGGCTGTGTGGGTGCAGATGCTGAAGAAGTATACTCCTTTAGGGTGGGGTGACTTGAGTCATCTGACACCAGCGTTCTTAGTGGCTCTTCATGTGATGGGGTAGACATCAGCCCCACATCTTCCTGTTGCTGTGTGGCTGGGATATCTGTGGGTCTTATTTTCTGCAAAACCCAGTGCCCAGGACAGGGCCTGGCATATAGAAGCTACTCAATAAACATGGTAGACAGAGAACCCCGAGAAGTGGCCACAGGGATGCTAACGGAGGATGCCGGGATGCTAACAGAGGATGCTGGGATGCTAACAGAGAGGATGCTGGGATGCTAACAGAGAGAATGCTGGGATGCTAACGGAGGATGCCGGGATGCTAACAGAGGATGCTGGGATGCTAACAGAGAGGATGCTGGGATGCTAACAGAGAGAATGCTGGGATGCTAAGGGAGGATGCCGGGATGCTAACAGAGGATGCTGGGATGCTAACAGAGAGGATGCTGGGATGCTAATGGAGGATGCTGGGATGCTAACAGAGAGGATGCTGGGATGCTAATGGAGGATGCTGGGATGCTAATGGAGGATGCTGGGATGCTAACAGAGGATGCTGGGATGCTAACAGAGGATGCCATGCATAGGCAGACTCCCTGCCCATGCTGGTCCAGCATCATTCAGGGAAGAGCTAGAGGGGGAAAGGGAAGAGAATCTGCTTCAGCTGCCACAAGAATGAGGTAGGAAGGAGAGTGTCTGAGGCTGTGAGGACACCAGGCTCTGAGTGACGACATGCCCTGGAGAGGCAGCCACCATCACTGCAATCAGTGCAGACAATGGGAAACTGCCTCAAAGTAACACACGCTGCTTATAGTCCGAAACCGTTCTCAACCTGGGGGGTGGGGGTGGGTGGGTCACGGCCTCTTTCACAGGGGTCACAACCCCTTTCACAGGGGTCGCATATCAGATGTCCTGCATATCAGATACTTGCATTATGATTCATAACAGTAGCAAACTTGCAGTTATGAAGTAACAATGAAAATAATTTTATGGTTGGAGGTCACCGCAACATGAGGAACTGAATTAAAAGGTTGTAGCATTAGGAAGATTGAAAACCATTGGTCCAAGAGGATTTAAGGGAGAATATCATACCACCCCACCCATCCCTTCCCTTCCCTGAAACACCTTTGGGCTTAAGAGTCCAAAATAGAAGGGATTACAGTTAAGTGATTGACTGTATCTCAGAAGGGATTTTGAACTTTGGACTTTTAACATTGTTGATACTACTATAGACTATGGGGACTTTGGGAGTTGAACTAAATGTACTTTTTAATTATGCTATGTTTAGGTATGGCCCCCATAGACTCATGTATTTGAACAGGCCTATAGGGTCCAGGGAGTGGAATGTGAGGGTTTGTATATGCGTGGCCCAGGGAGTGGCATTATTTGGAGGTGTGGCTTTGTTGGAGTAGGTGTGTAACTGTGGGCGTGGGCTTTAAGACCCTCATCCTAGCTGTCTGGAAGCCAGTCTTCTCCTAGCAGCCTTCAGATGAAGATGTAGAACTCAGCTCCTCCTGCACCATGCCTGCCTGGATGTTTCCATGCTCCCACCTTGATGATAATGGACTGAGGCTCTGAACCTGTAAGCCAGCCCCAATTAGCAGAGCGTTGGAGAACTGGGGTTCCTGCAGGAAGTGGGGCACACTCATTTAACAAGAACAATTTACCAGGGCAAGAATTGGAGTGTGAAGTGGTCACCTGAGGCCGCCCCAGGGACTATCGGCACTCCAGTGGCATGAGGAGCAGAGGGGGGGGGCGGGGAAGCTGCACACCCGTGGAGGGGGATGTGTGGGAGAGACCTTGTATTAACAACAGCCCAGGCAAGAAACACATGCCCTGATGGCTTTGATCGCTCCGTGGCCCTCTGTCTTCCTGGAGGGAGGGGACGCCCTCCAACACCAGGTCATTTCCAGCATGCTGGTTTCTGTTTCTGCTATTTCTTCAGAAATCAATTCCCAAACTTGACTTCTCTCCTCCTATGGGTCCTATGGCCTTCTGGAAGATTCTTTTCAGTTAATTTTTAAAAACTAAGAACAATTTTTAGGTGGCATTGGAGGTTGGGCAGGTGATCTACCATTGAGCTTCAGGCCCAGCTCTTTTCTTCTTAGTGGGCGTTGGTGTCTGTTGCTGACAACTCTGGGCTCCAGAGGGTTTTGACCATCCCCCTGACAAGAGAGGAAGCTAGGAGGTTTTGGCCCTCTCAGTTCAGGTCACACAGGTGAGCAATGGCCTGTAGAGCCTCATCTGGGTATCATGACATACAAAGGTGGTTTATCATCCCTGAGCTGGGCAGAAGGGCAGGGGGTGGGAGGAGTCACATACCTATGGCCAGGGATGGACTTGGACCTTCTGGGACTATATAGCTACATGGAGATGGTGCTGGTCATAAACCTGTTTCTGTTGACATTACTGTGGCCAAGAACTACATGCAGAGACAGAGTTGGGGGGAGAGATCTCTCCTCACTCAGAAAACAGGACCAAGCAGGGCTCTCGGGGGAGGTGACTTGGGCAGGCTTAAAGAAAACATGGAGATACCACAGGATATTGGGTAAGACAAGAAGGAGAAACCAGCTGTGGGGTTTCTAGCAGAAGGCTGAAGGCTTTGTAAAGTATGGGGAGCCAGGGACAGAAGGGACAGCCCAGGTCAGTCTGGTGGCAGGGCAGGCCTGAATTTCCAGCAGAATGCAGGACACACCTGCGTCTCTCATCTCTTTGTTCTACTCAGGGCTATAAGCTGTGACCTCACACTGGAGCATCTCCAGATTGTCACAGTCTCTCTGGGTGGCCCCAGCATCTGCTATCCATCACTTGTTAAAAATCCCTGGATTTCTCCAATAGGCAGTGGGTTCTTTTGGGGTGGGGGAATTACCTAGTTATGATCCAATTACACAATAATTGCATTGGGATAGCTTTGTAAGTACAGCATTAATTACCTTTGATAGCCCCATATATCATCGCTCCGAGGACGGAGATAGGGTGGGTGGGGCCAGAGGGTGGGCCTGGAAAGCCATTAAATAGATAGAGAAGCTGCTGTGGCCTTGGGGGAGGGGTGAGGAGGGATCAGGGTGTGTGTGATCCCTAACCACTCTGGAGACTTCCAGGCTGGGTGTGATCTTTAGGTGGACTGTCCTGCCAGTTAAGAGTGAGGGTCAAGAATCATCACTCTAAGAAGCCCCTTTTCTGTGGCACCTCTGACCTTGGCATTGGTGGAAGATAGTCACTCACTCCATGTTGGGGGAGTGGAGGAAGGAGGACCTTAGGAGCCAGGGACAGACAGGGCTTCCTGATCCCCTAGTGGCTTCACTCAAGCGGCACCAAGAACTGTCAAAATTGCTTTAAATAATATATTTTATTTAATCTTGTGTGTTCAAAATATTCTAAATTGATCAATGTAAAAAAAATATTATAGAGGGGGGGACGGCTCCGTCAGTAAAATGTTTGCAATATAAGCATGGGGACCCGAGCTTGACCCCCTTCTCCAGAACCTATGGAGAAAGTTTCCCTGAGCTCACTGGCCAGATGGTTTAGACCAGCAGTTCTCAAGCTGTAGGTCACACAGCCCCTTTGGGGGTCACATATCAGATACATACATTATTATTCATAACAGTAGCGAAATTACAGTTATGAAGTAGCAAGGAAACTAATTTTGTGGTTTGGGTCACTGCAGGGTGAGGAACTGTCTTAAAGGGCCACAGCCTTAGGAAGGTTGAGAAGCACTGCCCTAGACTAATTGACGAGGCCAATGAGAGACACTACCTCAAACCCCAAGATAGACAACTCCTGAATAATGAGAGCTTGCATCAACTTCACACACACACACACACACACACACACACACACGCACGCACGCACGCGCGCACGCACACATACATACACGCATAGACAGTGACATGCACATACATGGCAAACACTGACACATACACCTTGACACACACTCCAGGCATACACAGAGACACATGCATGTTGCGTACATGCACAGACACACACATAGACATACGAATGCCAGAGTCCCCCGGTCAGCAGTGGGTGGGCTTTATAGCACCAACTCCTGCTGGACTACAGTCTGGCCCTCTGCCTAGTCTGCTGGTGCCTCCAGGAGCACAGACTGTCCTTCCGCAGTGTTGGCTTAGGGCCACACTGGTCATCTTTGACATCCTCAAAGTATCACTGCTTAATGGTGTCAGCGAGCTCTGAGGGCTCCCTGGAGGTGGAGTTGTGATAGGCGTATTCCATTAGGCCCAGTCCAGTGACACAATGGGAGCCTGAAGATGCCTGGTGTGAACTGGCATACAGAGCCTGAGGACTGCCCCCTCACCTCTGTGGGTGGGAGACTCACACTGCCACCTTAAGAAGTCTGTCCTGGGGTTGGAGAGACGCCTCGGCAATAAAGAACATTTGTTGCTCTTACAGAGAATCCCAGTTTGGTTCCCAGGATCTGCATGGCGGCCCACAAATATTCCTAACTTCATCTTCCTCTCTTCTGACCTGGGGCCGCCAGGCAGGCACATGGAACACATACATAAATGTGGGCAAGAGACTCTACACATAAAATAATCATTTAAAAAAGCCTGTCTCGCGGGCTCCGTCAGTACTGCATGCACACAGACACACTATGACCTGCGTCCTGCTCCAGGGCTCCACGTGAAATAAATGTATACAGATGTTGAAAACGAGAGTGGTTAGAGCCGAGAGTGGAATCACCTAGACATCTGCTCCAGGGAGAATCGGGTGAATCACCACGGACAGCTCAGCCAATGGGCCGTTCCTCAAGCACGAAGAGGAGGAAGATGTAGCAGCATCCCTCCCAGATGCCAGTTCACACCGGGCATCTTCAGGCTCCCATTGAGTCACTGGACTGGGCCTAACGGAATACGCCTATCACAACTCCACCTCCAGGGAGCCCTCAGAGCTCGCTGACACCATTAAGCAGTGATACTTTGAGGGTGTCAAAGATGACCAGTGTGGCCCTCTCAATCCAGTCCTGAGCCAGAGAAGCCACACCCAGAAGGAGGCATCTGTGCAACCCCCCAAAACCAACCAACCAACCAAAACACAGAAAGACAAAAACAAACAAAAAACCAAAAAACAACAACCCTCCGCTGGTGGCAGAAATCACATGACCTCAGTGAGCACAGAAAAGGTATGACGTTCATCCTCCACTCCTGATAAGAGCCTCGGAGAAATGGGACTATGAGTAGCCTCAGCAAGGTGAAGCAAGGGAGGGAAAGTGGAAAGTGTTCTCTATCCACTGGGAATGAGGCCAGGGATCGCAGCGCCACCACTCCTGCTCAGAATGGATGCTCTAAAACTCCACCACAGCGAGAAGACACGAGAAAGAACAGTGACTAAAGCTGGGAAGGCAGAGTTAAGTGTCTCTGTTCACTGTTACTGTGAGCACTGAACATTAGAAGTGATTGCTGACTCTACTTGGTATCTCTTGTGGGCCCCTGAAGGGGATAGGAACTCCACAAGAAGACCAACAGAGTCAACTACCCTGGACCCTTGGGGCTCTCAGAGCCTGAACCACCAACAAAAGAACATACACAGGCTGGACCTAGGTCTCCCCGCACACATGTAGCAGATGTGTAGCTTGGTCTTCATGTGGGTCCTGAACAACTGGAGCTAAGGCTATCCCAAAAGCTGTTGCCTGTATGTAGGACAGTCTTCTAGCTGGGCTGCCTTGTCTGGCGTCAATGGGAGAGGAAGTGCCAGGGTCGGGGAGGTTACCAAGGGGGGGGGGCTCCACCTGCACAGAGAAGGGGAGGTGGGAGGGGTGACTGGGAGGGGGGCAGTGGGATGTAAAGTGAATAAGTAAAAAAAAAATAGGGGCTGGAGACTTGGCTCAGTGGTTAAGAGCACTGACTGCTTTTCCGAAGGTCCTGAGTTCAAATCCCAGCAACCACATAGTGGCTCACAACCATCTGTAATGAGATATGACACCCTCTTCCGGGGTGTCTGAAGACAGCGACAGTGTACTTACATATAAAAAAATAAATCCTTTAAAAAAATAAACATTTTTTTTAAAAAAAGGATTTATTTATTTTATGTATGTGAGTACACTGTTGCTGTCTTCAGACACACCAGAAGAGGGCATTGGATCCCATTACAGATGGTTGTGAGCCACCGTGTGGTTGCTGGGAATTAAACTCAGGACCTTTGAAAGAGAAGTCAGTGCTGTCTCTCAACAGATGAGTCATCTCTCCAGCCCTCTACTTGGTATCTTAAAGAGAGACTTTGGAGAGCCAGCGAGATGGCTCAGTGAGTAAAGGCACTTGCCACCAACCCAGGTGATTTGATTTCCATCCCTGGGACCCACACGGTGGAGCCAGAGAACTAACTCCCATAGGTTGTCCTCTGACCTCCACAGCAGGGCACCCATACACTACATAGCATGTAATACCGGAAACCCACCAGGGCTAGTGAAGTCACGGCTCTTAGAGGAGAGCCTTCAGCAACCACGTCACTAAACCAGCACAATTCCTAACTACCTTCTAAATATCTCTCCCTACACCCACAGAGAAGTGGCGTCTTCATCCCTTACCAAGGCAAGGTCTCTTTGAAACAGAGAGATACCATTATAGAGAACCACAGCCGATCGAAAGGCGAAGAAGTGGAGTCTCATCCCAACGGATGCATCTACAAAACCCTCCTCACCCCGGCTTAGGGAACACTGCAGAAGAGGAAGCAGGACGACTGAAAGAGCCAGAAGTCAGGGAGTTTGCTGTGCGACTGTCTCCTAGGAACGCCAGGAGCCGTACACACAGTCTGTAGTAAAAAAATTATTTAAACAAAAAAGTCCCGACACAGGGTTTCTTCCCGCCTTAGACTATGTATGTTCTGGATGAAACACACACACACAGCCTTATATTTTTAAATATGCCTTAAGCAGCATAATAGCTGGGCACCTGTCTACCCTCCAAGCTGCTAGAATCCACTTTCCTATTGATCACTCCGAGTTAGTACTTACTAATTTCTATGTTCCGTCTGGGCTGCTCTTAACTCTAACGGCCCAGCTTCCCCACGGCGGGCCTCCTTCTCCCTCCTGCGTGCTCCTCCTCTTCCGTTGGCAGCTCCTCTCTGCTGATCCTCTTCCTCTTCCTCACAGTCCCAAACCCGGGAAGCCTAAGCCCCGCCTCTGTCTCTTCTCCCCAGCTATTGGCTGCCGGCATCTTTATTTACCAATCAGAATTAACTGGGGGCAGGGTCCCTCAGGGTCTTACGTTAGGATTCTCTTGTCTTTGAGGCAAACAATTTTGGGGGATCCAAAATTGGCATTAGAATACAAACACCACTAGTCCAACCCAACTAATGATAAGTTTCACCAACAGTGACGGCACAAGTGTGAGCTGGGCAAGGACAACACCAATAGACAAGCCAAAGCGGACAGGGAAAGACCGTGAAGTGTGGCCTTCCCATCCTTGAGCAGGCTGAACAGACCTTGAGCGCTTGCCACAGTGGACATTGTCGACTTTGGTGGAGTCACTCGCTTTGGTTGTATGACTTAGGTGGAGTCACCTGCCTTGGTTGCACATGCAAGTTCCCACAGGAATTTAGAAGAATAGATTGCCCACTGAGCTTGCTTTGCAACATAATCCAGAGGAAACAAAGGATGGGGTCTGTGGGCTTGCCCTGTATAAACGCAATGCTGAATATTAAACTTGGAGCCTTGATCAGAACCTTGTCTTGGCTTTATTCTTCTCTTCCCCCCATCTCTTTTCATCTCCAGTCTCCCTTTCAGGTAAACCCAGTTCGTCCTTGGTTTCTAGACAGCTACAGTGAAGCCTCAAGCCTACACAAAAAACTACAGGCAGCCATGGAATGATGAGAGTGGAGGACACAGTCTTCCCCGGGAAGAACACACCGTTGGTTATCCAGGGCCAATGGCCAGCCCTGGAGACATACATATGAGTAACATTATACATACTGAGCATGTTATATTTAGAAAAGAGATAAGTATCTACACATACATATATGCATGTAACAACAATTAAGGAAAAGAAAAAAATAAATTTGAAAGAGAGCAAGGAGGGATGGATGTCTAGAGGGATTTGGAGGGAGAAAAGGGAAGGAGGAAAGGATGGGATTAGATTAATCTCAGAAAATAAAAGTAAAAAGGAAAAGATGTAGCACCTTCCCCCCAAATAAAAGATCTAAAGGGAGCCTTTGATATGGCCACCCCGGGAGCTCTGACTCTGCTTCCGTCCATCCTTTCTGAATGCCAATATCCCATCCCTCAACGCTGCTCAGCCCAGAACTCCATGCTGCAGGCAAACTTACCCAAAGTGCTGTAGGAGAAACGTGAGGGCCACAGTGAGTCTGGGGACAGAGAGAATGCTGTCCCCGACTGTGTGTGTTTGCAATGATCTTTCAAATGAAATCTAAAACCACCTCAATTGTGGAGAGTCCGGGTCCCCTCACCTGAATCTTCTGCCACAGCTTGCTCACCCCTGCAAAGAAAACCCATTCAGCACTCAGTGACTGAGAGCTGGCTGGCACTAAGTCAGGAACATTTACGCTATGGAAATCAGCACACACAATAAAGCACAGGTTTATCCCCTTTTAGTTCCCAGAGAGGTGTGGACCACTTCCAGGGGCCTACAGAATTCAGTGATCTATGGTGAAAGGCAGCAGGAGGGCCTGTAGATGAGTTTTAATCCAACAACATGGCTGTTCTGGCAAGGAATTACATCCATAGACCTTCTAGGTCTATGTGATCTGGCTGGAATACAAACACACCACACACTTTTAATCCCTCTGGCTGAAATACAGACACACCTTTAGAATACACCTTTAATCCCAAACAATGATGTCTAATTGAGGGGCAGACAAAGTGACGAATCAGAGAAAGATTTGACAGAATTAGAGATAGGATACACCCAACTCTCACAAGAACAGACAGGATAGTGAGGCTACTTAAAAGAAGACAGGAGACAGGGGGGAGAGAGGGGGAATGAGAGAGAGAGAGAGAGTGATAGAGGGGAGAGGGGACAGGGGAGAGGGGACAGGGGAGAGGTGGGTTGTGTGTGTGTGTGTGTGTGTGTGTGTATGTGTGTGTGGCAGTTTTACCAGGACAATTTTACAGACATAGGTTGCAGAAAGAGAACAAGCCAGACACAGGTGAAGACAGAATGCGCCAGAGAATGAGAAGGAGTCAGGAGACTAGAACATATTGCCAAAGTTAGTATGAGGCCGAGCAGAGCAATTCTGTCAAAAGCTGAGAGAAGCCAGTTTGAATCAGTCAGCTTGGAAGAATAGATTGTATGGAGGCTAGAGACTTCCAGGCTTGGGCCTTAAGGACAGTTAAAAAAGAGAAGGAAATGCTATAGGCTAGCCCAAGGCATGTATTCACACAGCTTGGGTATGACTCTCATCTCCTCAATTCATCTGAGGAAATAAAAGTGAAATTCGCAAGGGCTCCCTTTCTTTTCTAAGAGTTATTTTATTTTGTGTGTGTGTGTCCAGGTGTATATATGTGTGCCATGTGCCTGCAGAAGACATCACATTCCCCAGAACTGAAGTTACAGGAGTCTGTGAGCTGCATAGCTGGGTCCTCTGGGAGAACAGCAGTGCTCTGAATGGCTGAGCTGTCTTTGCAGCCCACAGGGTTTCCTTTTCAAGGTCAGGGCTAGTAAGGGTGCTGCCTGGTTTAATTTGTCTGACCCTGCCACACCTGGCCCTGCCACACCTGATCCTAACACACCTGATCCTACCACACCTGACCCTACCACACCTGATCCTACCACACCTAACCCTACCACACCTGGCCCTACCACACCTGACCCTACCACACCTGACCCTACCACACCTGACCCTACCACACCTGACCCTATCACACCTGATCCTACCACACCTGACCCTACCACACCTGACCCTACCACACCTGATCCTACCACACCTGACCCTACCACACCTGACCCTACCACACCTGACCCTACCACACCTGACCCTACCACACCTGACCCTATCACACCTGATCCTACCACACCTGACCCTACCACACCTGACCCTACCACACCTGACCCTGCCACATCTGGCCCTGGCACACCTGACCCTGCCACACCTGGCTCTGCCACATCTGGCCCTGCCACATCTGGCCCTGCCACATCTGGCCCTGGCACACCTGACCCTGCCACACCTGACCCTGCCACACCTGACCCTACCACACCTGATCCTACCACACCTGATCCTACCACACCTGACCCTACCACACCTGATCCTACTACACCTGATCCTACCACACCTGACCCTACCACACCTGACCCTGCCACACCTGACCCTGCCACACCTGACCCTACCACACCTGACCCTACCACACCTGACCCTACCACACCTGACCCTACCACACCTGGCCCTACCACACCTGATCCTACCACACCTGACCCTACCACACCTGACCCTACCACACCTGATCCTACCACACCTGATCCTACCACACCTGACCCTACCACACCTGACCCTACCACACCTGACCCTGCCACACCTGACCCTACCACATCTGGCCCTGGCACACCTGGCCCTACCACACCTGACCCTACCACACCTGATCCTACCACACCTGACCCTACCACACCTGACCCTACCACACCTGATCCTACCACACCTGACCCTACCACACCTGGCCCTACCACACCTGACCCTACCACACCTGACCCTGCCACACCTGACCCTACCACATCTGGCCCTGGCACACCTGGCCCTACCACACCTGACCCTACCACACCTGACCCTACCACACCTGACCCTACCACACCTGACCCTACCACACCTGACCCTGCCACACCTGACCCTACCACATCTGGCCCTGGCACACCTGGCCCTACCACACCTGACCCTACCACACCTGATCCTACCACACCTGACCCTACCACACCTGACCCTGCCACACCTGACCCTACCACACCTGACTCTACCACACCTGACCCTACCACACCTGGCCCTACCACACCTGACCCTACCACACCTGACCCTACCACACCTGACCCTGCCACATCTCGCCCTGGCACACCTGACCCTACCACACCTGACCCTGCCACATCTGGCCCTGGCACACCTGACCCTGCCACACCTGGCTCTGCCACATCTGGCCCTGACACATCTGGCCCTGCCACATCTGGCCCTGGCACACCTGACCCTGCCACACCTGACCATACCACACCTGATCCTACCACACCTGGCCCTGCCACATCTGGCCCTGGCACACCTGGCCCTGCCACCTGATTTGCACTGTGAAAAGCAGCTCCAGGAAGCAACCTCTTCCAAGCCATTATTTGCCTCCTGTTTGAGGCTGGGCAGGAAGCAGATTGATCTATTGTGCCACTCTGTACACAGCGTGGTTGGGAACTAGACTCCGTTCTCAGGAATTTCATCCATTAGTGACCTCTCCAGGAAGCGTTACCAATGCTCTCCTGGTTGGAGAATCAGGTCTCCTGCTTTGCAGATTCCAGGTTTTGGTGATGTTTGGTTAGAGGCACCCTGCCCTCTAGGGGAGCAAACCCTTTTAGACAGGTTCTTGGCTTTGGATTCTTTCTCTCCATGGATTCCTGTGCAGATGGGTCTCTTAGCAGACATTCAGAACACAGAATGGTTGGATGAGCAAGCCCAGGACTTGTGGCACACGCCTTGGAGACATACCGAGCTTTTACCAGCAGGTCCTGTGCTAAAAGGCTCAAGATACGTTCTCAGGACATCACAGAGGTAACTCAATTGATTTCCTAATGTTGGTGGGTAGTAATATTTTCCCCATTTCTCATCTAGGGAAACTGAGGCTTAAAAAGTTGGGTACCTTGCCATGTCACACACCGTGACAACTCAATTAGGGTGTAGCTCTGTTGAAATTACTGCCACTCTCTGACTCAGTTTCCCCAGGGGTTAAGTGAGACTACTAATTCTACTGTTCCCGAGAGGAACATTTGCCTCTCCCCGGGGTTTTGGGGAAGATCAAAGGGGATAATGGACAGGGATACTCTTGGTAAATCGCAGGGTGTTCTATAAATGTCAGGCATTAATGCATGTTGACTCCAAGGCCCTTTTTCACAGCCCTTCTGGTCTTCAGAGGATGCATTTCTTCTAGAAAACCAATCCCCACGGATGAGAACTGGCATTTTATAATCCCCTCCAAGCACAGAGGCAATTTGATGTCCACAAAAGACTTCTTTGGAGAATTCAATGACCTGATTAAAAAAGGAAGTTGTGAGGCCAGGTGTCCATCTCTCAGAAAACACCAGCCACAGCCCCATCTCCAGTCAACATGTCCTGGAGGGGACAGATTTCCTCCCATATTCTTAGAAACACATTTCAAATTTACTAAATAATGGATAGACATGAAAATGTGGACTGACATAAATCTGAAAATTAAAATATCTTTTAATATCCTGCCAGCCAGGGTGACATCTCTGGACTCACTACAACGCCAAATAGAATTAGACAGCCAAAAAGTCCCAAACAATGACCCCATTGCCTGATCCCAAGTAGAGTTAAGAAAGGCACACATAAGAAACATTAGTTGAAACATGCATGGTGGTACAGACTTGAACTCTCTGTCACTCGGGAGCCTGAAGCAGGAGGATTGAAAGTTCAAGACAGTGGTGGTGCACGCCTTTAATCCCAGCACTCGGAGGCAGAGGCAGGTGGATTTCTGAGTTTGAGGCCAGCCTGGTCTACAAAGAGAGAGAGAGAGAGAGAGAGAGAGAGAGAGAGAGAGAGAGAGTTAGAGTTCAAGACCAGTCTGGGCTTTGAGTTGTCTCAAAATATAAAGTAAAGAATGGGCTAGGGGTGTGTAGTTCAGTGTGCAAGTGCTTGCCTAGGATTCCTCAGTGCTAATAAATACACACAAACAAAACAACCATCTGACTGAACAAGAAATCTACCCCATCTGCTGGACGCACCCCAACTCTTTAATCATTTCTCTGACGGAAGTATATGTCTGTGTCATGTTGTTTTTTAAAGTTCCAATTGATAAATTAATGCTTGCACACCATGAATAATTCACAGTATCCTGAAGAGAGCAGAATGGAAAGTGAATTGGCCTCCCACCTTGCCTGCCCTGACCCTGGCTCCCATCTCTACCTCATCCCTCACGCTCCTCTGAAGGGCTCACGTTGCTCCTTTCCAGTCTCTCTGAGGATGGGGAAGGTGTGGTCCCCAGGCTATATGCCTTACAGTATCCCCATGTATGGAAGTGCCAGTTATCTGACCCACCCTGTGCAATTGCACAGCCAGATGTTCATTAAAAATATTTCCTGATATACTCCAGGCCTTTCTTCGGGCACTCGGTGGAAATTCTGGGTTGCCAATACACACATTTTAAAGGGGGTTATACCTCAAGCCAGTTGTGGTGGCATGTGCCTATAATCCAAGCACTTGTGAGGCAGAGACAGGATTGCCATAGGTTTGAGGCCAGCCTGGGCTACATCCCAAGAGTCTGTCTTAATAAAAGAAAACACATAATGAGAAGTAGATCTCGTTGTCCTGTTGTGGTATACCCTCAATGTGTCATCAGGACCCCCAAACCACTCAATACATCGTACTTACTCTCATTTGAATTTGCAAGTCTTGGATTGTTAATGATTCTGAGACCAGGACTGGCATGATATTTTAGTGGGTAGAGGTGTTTGCTGTGAAGGCCTGGAGGCCCGAGCTTGACCCCCAGAACCATGCAAAGGTGGAAAGAGAACAGATTTTACATAGTTCTGACCACCATAGTTGTGCCATGGCACACGCATATCCAACCCACATAATAGTATTAATAAATCAAATAAAACTTCCTTGTAGTTCATAGCTGTGTGCATCCAGAGTTCCTAGCCTATCCATTCCCGGTACTAGACATGGGCTTCATCTCTCTCAGGTGCTACCCATGCCTTGCTGAGTTTGTCACCTGCCGTCAGACTTGCTGCAGTGTGCCTGGGAAGCAATAAGATTTTTTGGTATGTCGATGTCTGATCTCAAATGGTTCTATCTCCTCCTTTGAGAACCAAACAGGAGACACGGAAATTAAAGGGAGACAAGTGAGGCTGATTACAGGCTTAAAAAGAGGCTTCAGCCATAAGGCTGTGGAGCCCATAAAGAGGTGACCCTGGCCATTCACTGTCTCTCTGGGTTCAAGGCAGGACTCCCTTTCCTCAACTGTGATCACCCCCAACTCAGTGGCTCCGCTCTGCCCCTCCCCAACAAACCTCGAGGCCAGCACTTGGCTCTGACATGCACTCCCTGTACACAGTGACTTGTCAACTCACCTGCTCACTAGATACCTCTTTCCTGAGTGTGGATGGTGTCAGGAACTATTCTGGGTCCTCCAGACCCTGCTGTGAACAGGTGCATGCCCCAGTTCGGGGTACAGGTGACTTTGTGAAGGAGGGAAAATTGTGACTGCCACTGTGTTTGGAGAGGAACTGGATCACATTGTGCTAGGGAGGACGTTAGCAGCAGCTTGGTTGAATTTTATTATGGGTCATAAAGGAAACCAAGCCAGGACAGAAGAAGGCACTAGGCCCAGTCGGTAGTAAAGACTGAGTCAGAGCTGAGGTCAATGAAAGTCGCACCAGGGTTTTTTGTTTGTTTTGTTTTGTTTTGTTTTTACATGAAGATGAGCACTTGTAAACCACATGACCAAGGCAGATGATGACAGACAGCAGAGATTAGGTGACAATCCTATTCTGGCTTTGAGGCAGAGGTTGGGAAGAGACAGAATTTGGAAGGTATCTGCCCACTGACTGTCCTGCTTCTAGAACCTGTGAGGGAGAAAGACAAGACTCAAGACATGGCCTGGAGAAAGGAGCTGCCATGCTCAAGGGTTATTCGACATATCCCTGGGTAGCAGTTCAGCCCAGTACACTCTGCCCATGGCACCTCCTGCGGTCATAGCAGATGCGGTCTGTGCATCTGGGTCCTCTTCTCCTCCTTCAGGCTCCAAGTGGGTTTCTTCTGGCCTTTAATACCATAGGGAGCTTGTCCTGGGTCCTTGTTCTTCCTTTCCCCCTCGTGGTGTTTGGACACACGTGACCTTCTTGCTCTAAGCATGTGAGACACCGGAGGGGACACCTTGGGCAGCTTGATTACATCTGGTTAAGTCCCCTGGGGCATCAAGGGGCGCCTGGTAGCGAACCAGACAGATGCTCAGCAAAAATAGTGCTGACAGCATTCAGGGAGGAGCCTCAGCTCATGAGCACGCAGGAAGGGTAAGACTTCCTTCCAGCAACTGCCTGTGCACCTTGAGGACCCCATTGAGGGAGGGGGACTTCATCAGCACACCCCGGGGCAGAGGTGAGCTTGCTTTGGAGCCCATAGGAGCCTGACCTATCATGGACCTATCATTTAGGATGAGTGTCCCTGCTGCCTCTCTTCTTGGCGGCGGCATCACTCCGCAAGTGGTACACCCCACTTGCCATCTCCATCGTGGCCCAGTTTATTGATGCCTACTGTGATGGCTAATTTTGGTTGTCAACTTGACTACACCTGGAATCAACTAAAACCCAAACAGCTTGGCAGACGTTCCTTGATTTTATCATTCGCGGTGGGAAAATCCACCTTAAATCTGGGCCATATTTTCTGGTGGCAGCCTACATAAAAGGATGTGGAAGTTTAACAGGCCCCCAGATCTTAGCGTGTCTGACACCACGTTAGAGGCACCATTCTGACCTTAAAACCCAGCATGCAGGCCCCGAAACCTGCCAAAATGGGAATAAAGACCTGGCCCTTAGTTCTGGGATCCAGACAAGTTTCTAGATGGATTAACCTTGCTTTTTGACTTCTGTAGTTTTGCTTCTTGCTAACTGAAGTATGACAACCAGGATGTGGCTTTTAAAGACACAGAGCTGTAAAGCTCATAGCTGTTTGATTTGACTTAAGTTCCCTGTGCAACGGCAGGATGACAATAAAGATTCTCTTTTTGGCGTTAAGACTGTCCACGTGGTGGCTTCTGGTGGGCTTACCTTGAAACAGAAGAAGGCTGTTCTTGCTTGTTTGCTCTCATTCTTGCTGACAAGTTCATCTACCCCATTGCTGAGGCATTTCTTCACTGGTGTTATAACCCACTTCTTCAAGATTCCAACTGATACATTCATCCTTGCGGACTAAACAGCTACCAGATTCTTGGTCTTTGGGTTGGGTGACAGCCATTGATTAACTAGCCATTCCCCAGCCTCTAAGCCACTCTGATAAATACCCTTTTTCATGTATGTGTGTGTGTGTGTGTATGACAGACAGACAGCTACATAGATAGATATTCATTCTATCAGTTCTGTTTCTCTATAGAACTTTAATGTACTTACTTTGTGTATTGTTCATACCTGAGCGCCTAGGCTGGTGACACCCCTGGGTTCCTGTTTCTCCCTCAAGGGGTTTAATAACTTGTTCAGGGCTACTCTGAACAAGGTTTGGTACCCAAGTCTGCCTCCAAGACTCCTCCATGAAGCCTCCGTGCCTGTGCAAATAGCTACTTCTCCATGCCAAGCAAAGGCTGGCTGTTAGCAGGGAGTATGCTCTGTTTCCAATGCCTCTCATTTCTTTCGAGGACCAGGAGAGAAGGATGTCGAGAGGAACCAGTCCACACCTGAAACTTCTAAGACAAAAATCATGGCTCTGACTTCTTTACCAGGGATGCCTGATATGAAAAGGCTGGCTTCTTCAGATTTGACGATGTACATGCTGTGGGCCTTCTGGGGCATTCAAGATGTCCTAGGGTACTCACTGCTGCACATACCAAGATCGAGAACTTCCAGTAGAGCCCAGGCCAGAAAAGGAATACCCATCAGTAAGCTGAAGATGGAGTGTTCCAGCAGGAGCAGCCAAGCCAGCCTAAGTATTACCTGTAGGTGGTGTTTCATTCTAAAGTGCTGAAGTTATAAACATGGGCTGCTATTACCAGTTTACCATATGCTAGGGATTGAACCAGGGTTTTGTGTGTGCTACTTAAGCACTCCACCAACTGAATCATGTCCACAGACTCTGGTCCCACCTCTGAACACCCTACACTGGGGAGTCCATGTTGGTATCAGTTTTGGTGTGCACATCCAAGCCACAGTAGCAACCTTCAAAGTCCGGGTCTGTAAAGTTGCATGCTCAGTACCTCCATGGAGATGGCACTGTGCAGCAGTCAACTGGTCTACCCCTGTGTCTTCCAAAGATGTTCTGACCCTTGCTCTAGGAGGGACTCTTTTCTATCCAACATTTGCCATACTCTGGTTAGCCCAGACTCCTCCATGTCTTCCCAAGGTCCAAAAGCCCTTCTGAGACTGTGACCATATGCCTGTCTCCTCCTCCTCTTCCTTCTCCTCCTCCTCCTCCTTCTTCTTTTTATCTCCCAATTCAGACACCAGACATTTATCAAGTCTAGGTAGGCTGCAATTAAGTAAGGATCCATCCTTATCCTTACTAAGAATTTAGCTTTGGGAAAAGGAAGACATGATGCTATGAATATACTCTTGTTTACTCCTGGGATTTAGTGCTAGGAAGAATGCTATGATTGTCCGAGGTGCTTCCTGGAGGAGGTGGCTTGGGTGATTGATAGAGGTTATCCATTGAAGTAGGAGGAGCTGAGGGAGGAAACTGTAGTGCCAGGTAACTCTACCTCGCACGGGCTGTATTGCAAAGTGGTTCTTGCCATTTCCAGATGTGCACTCCACTTCTGCTACCAGGAAATGGCCAGTGCTCTTTTTTTTTTTTTAAAAGGAGCCTTCTTGTACAATTAGAGAAACTGAGGCACTAAGAGGTGGCCATGTGAGGAAGGTATTCTGACCCAGGCTTTTGTAAATTGGGCTGTTTCCAGCTCTGCTGTACATGGCTTCTGACTCTGCTTTCTATGCCTGTTTGTATTGCCAGGTAGCAGGATGGGTAGCCTCAGGTGTGGCTGATGGTAGGACCTGGGGTCTGATGTGATATAACCTCTGTATACTGACAGGAGGTCTGAGAAAGGGAGCTCTGGACTCTCTTGGTACTGGACACTTGTCTGAGTCTCAAAGTCTTAACCTGGTGGGTGAGGAATTAGACAAAGGAGGAGGCCTGAAAGGCTCCAGAGACATGAGAAGGGGCTTGTGGGAGATGAGATGGGATGCTGAAGGAAAGGGCACAGCTCCTCTGTGATTTCTGAGGGACAGAGGCCTCTGGAAAGGGCCCGGCGGGTTAGGTCCAGGCCAGAACCTCCTAGATAGTTCTGAAGCAGGACTGAGGGACAGAGCTGAAGCCTCAGCCTGTCACTGAAGAGCCCCTTTCCCTAGGTGGTTGTTCACATTGCCTGGCTAACTCACGGCTGGGTCCTCCTTCTTTCACTTGGAAGCCAGGGGCCTCCCTTGCCAGGCCTGATTGCATGTCCATGAATACCAGCAGCCCAGTGGCGTAGGCAGGCCATAGCTCTGGTTAGGGCTTGTCTTGTCTATTGTAGAGCGAATATCCACAGCTTGTCTGTTGACCCTTCTGACCCTCACCCCCAGCGTCAAGAGCAAAAGGCTGGAATGGGTTTGGGCAGACTTATTTTGTTGTCTGAATACTCACATCCCATTCATGAGACCTACGCACCTTGTGAGTCACCGAGGATTCCAAAATGCCCCTGAGGGTCATCCTGACTCTTGGAACACAGAGAGAACTAAACGAGAAATGACAGGACTCCTCTTGAATCCATAGAAAGTGGGCTGCAAGTATCCACGATGGGTGGGACGGGGCTGTCATCTAGTTTTGGGTTAAGAGGCTCTTTGGAGTAGGACTATATATGCTGTGCTCCAAAGGTGACTGTCATACAGGTAGAAGGGAGTCAGAGGGCTGACATGTACTCCATGTACCCCAAAGTGACAAGGCTTTGGGCTAGCCTCTGCTCCTTTTGGAACTGCCACTCTGAAAGCCAGTGCAGGATGGGGCTGAAGACAGGTGCCAACTAACACCCTGTGTTAAGATTCTGCATCTCTGTGGTCTACTTTGGACCCAAGGACCAGTAGGACATGGCAGGTTAACTAAGGTGTGTGCATGAGACACATATACCTCTCCTCTTCACCATCACTCCTGTTCTCTGAAGAAAGCCCACGAAGGCTGGTTTCCCTGAGCATATTGGCTCCAGCCTTCCTCTCGTTCCCACAAATCCCTCTACACCTAGCCAAGTGCCTTATCTTTTCAGGTAAGGTGAGCCTACGAGATTTGCTTCCTTGTCACCTGTCTCACATACACAAGCAGATGCTCACGTACATAACAGAGGCTATACATGTGACTTCAGAGTCCCTGTTCTGCATCCCAGCCCTGTCTCCTCTGGGCAGCTGCAGGATCTCGTCCCTTCCTGCAGGAGACGCTCAATGGTCACCAAGCACAGCAAGCTCTCTTATTGTTCTCTTGAAAATTGAGTCATCCCAAGGGCCCAGAAGCCTTTCTGGAGCTGTCTGCTCCAAGGCCTTTGCCAGACGGCAGCTGGAAGCCAGTTAATATTCATTGAATCTCTCTGGGCGGCTGGGAACCGCCTTTTAATTGCCTCGTCTCTGTCTAGCCCTTTATCAAGAAGGAGACTAAGAGGAGAGAACAATCAGTTATCTCGTTACAGATCAGGGCCTGAGAGGGGGCTCTGCTCCTCCATACCATGGAGGGCAGGACCTCATTGGTTGGGGGATGGGCTGAGCTTAGATGTGAACTCCCTCTACCTTCCTGCTATGGTTCTTCCCAACCAGACTGGAGAAGTTTTTCAGAGACATTGGACCCAAATGGTCAGCAGCTTGAGACTGACTGAGTTGGGGATACATGGGGGACAAAAGAGAGGTCGGAAGACACCTACGTATAGCTTCCAAGTCTCTTGCCTCTCATTGCTCCAGGAACAAAGAACTCAGAGATGGAATTGAGAGATCATCTTGTCATTCATCATCCATCTATGCATCCATCCATCCATTTATTCATTCATCCATGCATGCATCCATCCATCCATTCATCTATCCATGCATGCATGTATCCATCCATCCATCCACTCATCCATCCATCCACTCATCCATCCATCCACTCACCCATCCATCCACTCATCCACTCATCCATCCATCCATCCATCCATCCATCCATCCATCCATCCATCTATTCACTCATCCATGCATGCATCTATCCATGCATGCATGCATCCATCCATGTATCCATCCATCCATGCACCCATCCATTCATGCATATGTCCATCCATCCATGCATGCATCCAATTTCCAACCTATCTGACCAACCATTCTTCGTCTATCCACTGTCCATTCATATTCCCATCTACCTAGCAGACACTCACTCCCTGCATTAATTAGTTCTGCCTGTTAGGGACGAAGGAAGAAAAAAATTACTTTGGTTAACAGTTTTGGACATTTCAGTCCTGAATGGGGGGGGGGAAGCTGTATGGCAGAGCCAAGCATCCCACCTCCATGGCCGGGAAGCAGAGGAAAAGGATGACCATACCCAGCTTGTATTGAGGTCATGATGCCAGGCTTTAAGCTTGTACAAGCCAGTTCACGGCAGGTCCCCTCCCTCAGTTAATACTCCCTGGAGAATCCCTCACGGACACACTCAGAGGTGTGCCTTACCAGCCTCCCAGGTGGTTCCAAATCCAGTGGATGAGGAAGGTCAACCTTCATATGCCCCAACAACTCGTCCACCTTCCATCTTTCTGCCGGGCCAGGACTGGAATGGCATGTGTCCCAAGCCTATATATTTCTCAAGGCAAGTTTCTTTCTGTTCTATTACTAAGTCTTCACGACTGTTGATTCGTACTCTACAAGGGAGAAACTAAACCATATAGAGAAGCAAGGGACTTGCTCAAAGACGAGGTTGGGGGCTGGGAGATAGCTCAGTAGTTAAGAACACACACTGTTCTTACAGAGGATCTGAGTTCGGGTCCCAGAAACCACATCAGGAAGCTCACAACTGCCTGTAACTCCAGTTACGTAGGATCCGATGACCTCTCTTGGTCTCTGCATCACCTGCGCTCATGTGCAAAACCCCCACGATATGCACACACATACTTAACAGAAAGGACCCAGTGATCCCTGGGTGCAGTTGGGCACAAAGGTCTAGACTACGGGACACAGGAGAGCTAGAATCTAGTCCTGTGTGACAAGGATCTGTGTCTGCTTGGAAAATGGGGTCTTTTTTTATTTACACAAAATCCTGGCCCAGAGGACACGTTTTTTTTCCCAATGCCTGGAAGAAGCTGTGAGGCTTTGGTGACCCTGAGCTGACTTTCAGCTGTAGGACATCTTGGAGAGCCATGGGCAGCAGCCTGGCCCTTGACCATGGACAGGAAGAACATCGTGGGTATATGCTTTTCTCAGAATTATAACAAAATATCTGACAGAAGCAATTTAAGGGGAAGAGAGGTGTTTGTTTGTTTGTTTTTCAGCTCATGGTTTCAGAGGACAGAGTCTACCATGGAGAGAAAACATGTCAGCTTGGGTGTCTCCTTCTGTAGCAGAGGTAACACAAGGAGGCAGCTGATTGCATCTTGAGGGTCAGAGAGTTGACAGCTCTGGCAGAAGTGGCCCAGGCTGTGACACAGCAGCAGAGTGTGAGCCACCAGGGGAACCCACATCTTCTTGGTCAGCATATGGTACTGTCGACTTTTCTCATGGGGCCATTCTGGTGCAATCGTCTTGTGGTTTAATTTGCGGCACTGTTTGGGGGACCCACATGCCCCTCTTTGTGTGTTCATATGTGTGCATGCTTTTGTGTCTGTCTGTCTGTCTGTCTCTGTCTGTCTGTCTCTGTCACTGTGTCTCTCTGTGTCTCTCTGTGTGTCTCTATCTGTGTGTGTGTGTGTGTGTGTGTGTAGGCCAGAGGTCAACCTCAGATGTCTCTCCTATGGGGTCCATTTTGTTTTTTGAGACAGAGACTCTCACTGCCCCCGGGGCTTTCCAGCTAAACTAAGCTGACGGGTCATTGAGGCCTAGGGACCTGCCTCTCCAATTCTGGTAGGACAAGTGTGGAATATCACACTTTTTAACGTGGGTTCTGGGAATGGAACTCACGCCCTCGAACTTGCTGATCAAGAGCTTCTGCTTTCTCATCCTGGCAGCAAGCACCATCCAGACCCTGCCTAGCCCACGGAACTGTTCTCAGTTAAGGGATCAATGACCAGAGAAGAAGCCCCCTTAGGGACCATCAACACTGGAGCCGGCAGGGGCTGTGGAGAGCTAGTTGGCCTCGCTCCCTCTCTTCGTGCTTTGAGTGGTTGGTGTGCACAGTGTGAGACTCTGGCTCAGCCTGGCCGAACAGCAGCGGTTCCAAAGGGATCGACTACAGTTGGAACCAGTCCCATCGCAATGAGCCGTACTGCAATGTCCCCTGGGGCCAGAACAGGTGTTGACAATTGGTCAGCCCTGGGAAGGGCACACACCACTCCCTGCCGCTCCAGCCGCTCTTCTGGGCTTTTAGGTCCCTGGGGCTCTGATGCCATGCCTGTCACTCCATTATTCTGAGCAGCCTCCCCGGATCCCATTACGCCTCTGCTGTTATTATTTATTCATCCGAGGAGCTTCAGCCCTCTCATCGGCACTTACCTTGATGTCCCTGACAGGGGTCGGGGCCCCACTCAGAGAGTATTAATCACCAGCCACGCAGCAGGCTGTGTCCCTCAGGAGAGAGGGGATCATGTTGCTGACAGGATGGGCCCAGTCTTCAGAGTCTGATGGACCCGGAGAGCATCTGTGCAGACAGGAAAACTGAGGCTTGGAGAGGGAGGGTCTTTCTCAAGGCCCACAGCTTAGCGGAGTGCCGTCCACAATGATATTCACAATGAGAACAATGCCATCACAGGAACCGGCCTTTACAGTTTGTGTCTGTTCTCTGATCTGAGGGCTGTCATGGCCTTTCTAAAGCAACAGGGGTTTAGAATCCAGATGGATGGATCGATGGATGGGTCATAGCTAGATAGCTAGGTAGATATCAGATGGATGGATCAAAAAGTGTAGATGATAGCTAGTACATCTCAGATACAGAGTCCGGAGAGTTGACTCAGTGGTTAAGAACCTTAGTTCAGCTTCTAGTGCCCATCAGGCAGCAAACAACCATCCTAAGCTCCAACTGTAGGAGATGGGATGCCCTCTTCTGGCCTTGGAGGACGCCTGTACTCAGGTGTACATATGCCCACCCCCGTATATACACATAATTTAAAATAAGATATTTTCCAAAAGGTCAGATGAACAGATGATTAGGTAGGTAGATAATGGATAAGTGGGTGGTTCTATGGATAGATAGATTAACAGATATATGGATAGATAATAGCCAATAGCAGATAGATGATAGATAGATATATAGATAGATAGATAGATAGATAGATAGATAGATAGATAGATAGATAGACGGACAGATGGGCAGATAGACAGACCAGCAGGTGGAGATGATATAGATATTGACATAGAAACTGACACTCACAGGAGTTAAATGTCCCACTGATGTCAGGATGTCATAGACTCAAAGCTGGACTAAGAGACCCTCATACCCTATCCCAGTTCAGTGCTAAGACTCTGACTAGGAAGAAAGGGATATGTCCCTGGCTCCTTCTCTTTCCTGGGGGCTCTATATTAACTAAAGGGGCAGCTATGGACTGGTTGGCACCTAGTCCCTCTAGGAGCCAGGCTCTGCCCCTCTCTGGGAGGCCAGAAGAGGCTCTGGGCTACCGGCCCTCTGCTGGCTCTGTCAATCCAGGATCACATAAGGAAGGTCTCACGGACCCTGTCTGGATGCCTGGTGGGTACACTGGTGTGGCAATGGATAGAAGATGCCCCCATCATTCACCAGCAACCAGACATAGACATTGTCCAGGAGCCTATGGAATTCTCAAGGTAGACAACAGGAGCCGTTCCAATAAGGAACTTGGCATTCTCTCAGGCATTCAAAAGAATTCCTCCCAGAGCACAGGCTCACAGGAATCTGCCCTATCAGAATTAACCCCAGCAAGAACATACTCCTGCTCTAAAGCCTTCTGTGGCTCCCCATTGCCCCCTTCAAAAGTATTAGTTGGATCCTGGTCACCCAGGGAAGAGATGTCATGTTGAGTATGTGGGATCTAATGACTTCATGGTGGATCTTTAATTTTTTTTTTTTAACAAGAGATGAAACTGAGGCTCAGGGATGGATAAGTCACCCAAGGCCACACTGCTAGGACATGTCTGAGACAGGAGTCACATCAGATATTTGCGTTCAGAGCCTAAGCTCTTTAATTCAACAGGAGGAAGAGGTGTGGGGGATGGAGTAGCATTGACTAGGTGGATGTAACAAGGACGGTCCTCCCAGTGGCACCCCACTAACCAGCAACCACTGTCATCTAGCACCAGCCCACCGATGACACAGTCATGCATGGGTCTGGGGGGGGGGTGAGCCCAGCTGACACTGTGATCCAACTGATGTGGGGGTGGGTGGGAAGAGGGAAAGGGCTGGGAGTCCTTGGGTAATAGTCATCTTGTTTCCAAACTTTAAAGTCAGCTCACCGCCTCCCTCTCCCACGAAGAGCACACAGTTGGTGGCGGCCAGCATTCACCGCGGCCACATGTGGACCCCAACCCTCCTCAATCATTCAAAAAAGGGCCTATTAATTGTCCAGTTGTACAGACAGGATAACCAAGGCTGTCACTGGCCCAAAGGAGTTCCAAAGGGTGGAGCTAGGATCCTCCAGCTAGATGCAGCGAAACCAGACCACTAGAGTACCGCTCCTGCAACGCTTGCAGAGGCCTGAGTGTCTGTCGGCAGAACAAATAAATAAGACTGCAGGCGCCACAGGAAGCCATGAGGACAGGATTTGGGGTTCCTGGATGTTAGGGGGAGGGCAGCAGGTCTTCCAGTGAGACTGTGAAACCAGCACCCCGTCTGGTGTTAGCCTGACTGGCCTCATCTTTAGCAATTGCTTGCTGTGTAAGTTTGGGCAAATCTCTTCGTTCTCTGGACCTTAGGTTCACTCTTCCCTAGAAAAGTTGGGACCATTCTGCCCACCTTCTGGGTCCTGTGAGAAGGAATGAGATGAAAAGATAGTTTGATGGCCACACAACATCGTGGCCATGCTCTCAATCTCGATTCCTTCCAACTTCTGCAGAGTTGGGGCCTGGGCTTGGTGGCTGTTCCCAGGAGAGAGGGTGAGGATAGGGAATAGAGGTGGGGTAAACTTGAACTAATTTTTTTTGGGGGGGGGATCAGGGTCAGCTCAAGTGGGGGCAGAGAATGCCACCTTTCAGTCTGGCTGCTGCTGATGGCAGGTGGCACATGTGTTACTTGACTAAAGATCTGAGATACCAGCCTGGGCTTGGAGCTGGAGGGACTGGTTTGAAATTGTATCTCGGTTCCCATTTGCCTAGAGCGGGGTGGTCCTGAGAGGGTGAAGGCCCCATGCAGGAGGGAGTTCATCAGATGGACAGTGAGGTGCTTCTCAGTGTGCAAACAGACCCTGTGTCTGGCTGGAGCAGGCCGGCAGCTACCACAGCATCTGGAAATAAGAGAGACCCAGGGGTGTGGCGGTCCTCCATACCCCCAGTCTTGGTCTTTCTATACTCTGATTTTGTTTGCCAACTCTGGGTCTCTGGACTCCTGAAGACTCTGTCCAAGCTGCAGAAGGGAAGTCAGGGGCTGCCTTACCGTCCCACTGGAAAACCAAGGTTAGAAAAGGCAAGTGCATCACCAAGGCAGTCATGCAGAGCTGAGGTCTTGATCTATAGGGTTAAATCTTCTACCACGAGAAAGGGAAGAATCACAGTGACAACTATCCCTTAGTCCCTTTTTCAGACCTGATCTGTGTATAACGGTCAACGTTAGGACTATGTCACAGTTGTTGCCCTGAACCCTACTTGAACACACAGCCTCAAACAATGTGCCGGCCACAACCCCAGACCCCATCGTTAACGATTCTGAGCAGTCAGGAGATCTGCAGGGATGGGCAGACACAAGCATCTGAGATCCTTCCCTTTGCTCAATTCCTAGCCTGGTTTTAGACCCTCAGGTCTCCCCAGCCCCGGGTCTCCTGGTTATAAAGGACAGCAGAATGCTCAAAGCCACAAAGACTGGCGCACCAGGAAAGCTCTGCCCATTCAGCCAAGTCAGCCCGTGGCCCTCTGTCTGGGCTCTGTTTCCCCACAACCACCATGCAGGTAGCCTAGCCCAGGCAACCCCAGCTTCACTCCACACACACCCCCGGGCTTGCCAGGTAATTATGCATTAGAAACTAATATTAATAAAGGCTCCAGGAACGAGGTTTTAATTCCAGAGCTTGCCACCAGATTATTGTGCATGAGGGAAATATCAGGGTCCCAAACTCTCCCTCGCCCTCGCACTCCATCTCCAAGCAATCTGCTGCTTTGATTAATTCTAACTTGGGTTTTTCCCATGTTGGGGAGGGAAAGGGAGGAAGGCAGAACATGACAGTTTGGAACACTCTTGGAGCATTCATTGGCTCCCCTTGCCCATCTGAACACTTCAAGTCCCCAGGCATGTATCCACAGATCTGCCCATCCTAGTTCCACCCCACTGCCTCTAGAAATGGGGGCCCCTCCACTGCTCCCTCCCTCTCTCTCATCCCTCCCTCTCAGCCTCCCCACTTGAATTCCTACATACCTGAACCCACCTTGGCGTCCAATGCCCTCTCAGTATTCGACATCTAGGATTTTTTCCTAATAATGAACCAAGCACAATGAACTGTTGGGGTTGGGGGGAGGGGAGGGAATCTAAATGTCCATCAAGGGAGGCATGTTTTATAAATTATGAGACAATACACTAGGTTGCTCTAGGTGTAATGAAATGGAATAATTTACAAGGTGGATTGTGGGAAGAAAAGCATCAAGGTACAGAACAGCCTATGCTGCCTTTTGTGTACCCATACATTCTTGTGTATACGTGGAATGTGGCTTAATGCATTATGGGGTTGCCATGGAGACAGAAGGAGATACTTAGTTGCACAGTAAATGCTCATTTAATGGTTGCTCTCACCACTTGACTGACATTTGAGATCAGAGTTCTCCCATGATCAAGCAGGAGGGTGCTCCAGAAGAGATGCTTGTGTGGGCAACACTTGGGAAACATGGGGTTCAGAGGAACAAGGGGTGAGCCTCGGAGGGGCTCACGCTGAAGATCTGGCTAGTGGCTACTGCTCCAAGAGCCTTAGGATAGAGATGCATAAATGCCGAGGTACAGAGAAAGAGAATACATGCCAGACAGCTTTGACAAGGAAGCAAGCGCTGTTACAGTTGTTCTTTGGGGGAGGTGATCTGCAGCAAGTCAGCCTTCCCTGCAGAGGCAGGGGTCACTCGGTGTATTTGTTACCGGTGTTGTTACGGTGACAAGAATACCTGACAAAAGTGACTTAGGGGAGAAAGGGTTAAATTGAGTCCATAACTCCCGGGTACATTCTCTCATGGCCAGGCAATGATGACAGAGGAGTGTGGGGCAGCCAGGCAGGGAGGAGAGAGATGACTGCCTCTGCTCAGCTCCTCTTCTTGTTCTGATTGGTCCAGGACTCCAGCCCATCAGATGGGAGGGTCTTCCTGCCTCAGTCAAGCTAGTCTGGATAATCTCTCACAGACCTATCCAGAGACTAGTCTCTGAGATGATTCTGGAGCCTGTGGAGGTGATATTCATCACCACACTTGGTCAGGCAGCTGAGTAGGAACATCTGTCCAGCATGAAGTCACTAACTATAATCACATTCTGGTCTGTGCTTCCTCCAGAAACCCCTAGAGTGCATGGAAATGCAGAACCCCAGGTTCCCCAACTACTTTTTTGCTTGATGCTACCTTGAAGATACCTGAGAAGAGAGTCTTGACGGAGTGATTGCCCAGGTTAGACTGACCTGTGGACAAGTCTGGGGAGTGAGCACCTTGATTGTTAATTGCTGTAGGAAGGCACAGCCCACTGTAAGTGGTGCCATTCCCTAAGTGGGTGGTCCTAAGCTATATAAGAAAGCTAGCTGAGCATAAGACTGGGAGCAAGCCAGCAAACGATACTCTTCAATGCTTTCTGCTTCAAGGTCCTGCCTTGACTTCCCTCAGTGACGGTCCATAACCTCAATGAAGTATAAGTCAAACAAACCCTTTCCAGCCTTCAGTTGGTTTTGGTCAATGTTTCATCATAGCAGCAGAGATTAAACTAAAACACTAAGATTCAGTTTGAATGGAGTGGAAGCCAGAATCAACATGTTAAAGAAGCAAAAACAAAGATTTCCAGCTAGAGTTCTTGTTTGGGGTGCAATAGAGCCCCATCCCTCATCTTGTGTCTTCTACCAATCACGAGCATATGAAACACATGAACAGCAAGCCAGAGACTCTGAAAGGGAGCAGAAACAGATGGGCTGGAAGAGAAGGCCAGACACCGAATTGCCATAAACATAGAAGACTTAAGACTCAACATCTCAACATAATGGTCACAATGCTAAAGATACAGCCCACACTTAGTTCACCTAGGAAGAGTAGGGGAACTGGGAGTTCGTGGGAAAAGACAATTAGTGGATGTCAAGCATAAAAGAGGTAGAGGTGTGGGAGCCACCCAGTGAAGACTTTAAAAACAGTTTCTATCCAAATATACAGAGAGTCTTTAAAATATTTTTTTAATTTTTTTTATTTATAATTGTGTGGGTGTGCATGCCACAACATTTCTGTAGAGTTCAGAGCACCATGTGGAGTCAGTTCTTTCCTTTCACCTTTATGTGGGATCTAGGAATCAAATTCAGGTCTCTGGGCTTGCTCTGGCACACACGGAAAAGCAAGTATCAGTGAAAAAACAGGTTACTTGGGGAGTTGGTCCTCTGGTGGCATGCCCATGTGATGTTGTTGATGTTTAGAGGGCAGGAGTTCACATGGATATTAAAGTTAGGCCCTGGTTTCTTCCTCCCAGCCCATGCTCCCAGAAATAAAACTCAGACTCAATTTATATTTACAAATACCTTGGCCATATAGCTGGGCTCTTCTCTGATTAGATCACAACTTTTTTAAAAAAAGATTTATTTATTTCATGTATGTGAGTATACTGTCACTGTCTTCAGATACACCAGAAGAGGGTATTGGATCCCCATTACAGATGACTGTGAGCCGCCATGTAGTTGCTGGGAATTGAACTCAGGACATCTGGAAGAACAGTCAGGGCTCTTAACCACTGAGTCATCTCTCCAGCCCAGATCATAACTTATTATAACCCATTTACTTTAATCTACATTCTTCCATGTGTCTGGTTATCTGTGCTCAGGTACCATGTGTTCGTCTTCTCACATCTTCCTATGTGAATCTCCTACCTGGCTCTATCCCAGAATTCTTTCTGCCTCTGGGATGTCCCATCTTCTGTTCTACTCTTTCCTATAGGCCATAGGTTTTTAATTGACAGGTGACAATGCATCCAATGCATCCGTACCATACACAAGATATTCTCTCTACACACGGTGTGTTCTCATCATCCTTAGTTTTAACTCACTAAGTAACTAAATAATGGCCCACCCAACCAGCTGGGAGATCCCAAATGCTGCTGACAGTGCTCAGTGTTTCCCAGGGGACAAAATTGCCCCCAGCTGAGTAGAATATACAAAGAAACACAAAATGTTAGTTTTATAAATGGAAACATAGTAGCTAAAATAAAATCTCCTTGAAAGTACCTGCAAAGAGATTCGGACTATTCGGACAACAGAAACCATCTGTAATCTTGAAGACAGAGTGAAAGAAATGATCCAATGGAGAAGAAAAACAGACTGGGGAAAGATGAATATATTTTCCAAGGACTATGGAACAACTTGAGTTTTTTATATCTGTGTCGTTAGAATCTCAGAAGGAAGAGAGAAAGGCTGCCCTGTTGAAAAGAAAAAGTTTGTGAAGAGGATGCCTAAAAAATTCAGAGTTTGGTGAAAGACATCAGCATACAGATCCAAAAACACAGAGTGAGCCCAGGAAAGAACAACTTCCAAAGGAAAACCTGAGCAGACAGAAGAGCTGGACTGGAGACTTAAGCCAAGATTGGAAAGTCAGGTCTGAGATGTACAGCTAAAGCGGCATCCAACAGGGAAATGCATAGCATTAAATGCTCGGTTACACTAAAGAGGCATTTGAACCAATCACATACGTTTCTAGTTTAAGAAACTAGAGAAGGGCTGGAGAGGTGGCTCAGTGGTCAAGAGCACTGGATATTCTTGCAGAGGACCGGGGTTCGGTTCCAACACCCACACAGTGGCACATAATCACCTCTAACTCCAGTCCCAAGGGACCTGACTCCCTCTTCTAAACAGGCACTGCATGCATGTGGTGTACGGACATACAGGCAGACAAAACACTTGGGCACATGGAATAACTAAATCTTGTTTAAAAAGAGGAAAGAAACTGGAGAAAAAAACGAAGTCAAGGTAAACAATGAGAAGGAAACGACAGTGTAACAGCAGAGACGGATCACAGGAAAGCAGAGAGACAGCGGGGAGTAGAAACCACGATGGCTGCCTCTGAGAAAAGTAGTAAGGTCATGACCCGTAGCCGGCCTGAGAAAGAGAAGGGGGAAACAAATGGCCAATTAGGAGTCAAAGAAAAGATGTTGTGAACTGGAAGTCAGGAACAAAGGGGGTAGATGGAGCCCTGCACACATACACTTTCTACAGATCAGACAAAACAGACGCCTCAGAGCCAGAAAACTACAACACCAGCCCAGTTGCACTGGGTCAGCCGAATGACCTGCCAACTGCTATTGATCTGAAATCTCTAGGCCCAGGAATTTTATGAGGAAGTTTTAAGACGTAACTAAGAAGAAATAGCACCCAACTTAAATAATTTTTTCTCAGAAATTAAAAAGGAGGGGAAATACTTTCACTTCTTTATTATTTTGAGATAAGGTCTTGCTAAGTAGCCTAGCCTGGCCTTGAACTCAAGATCCTCCAATTTCCACCCCAACCTCCTGGGATTATAGGTGTGCCCCACCACATCCAGCTTCCCATTTCTTTGGAAGGCCAGTGCTATTTTGGAACACAAACCACAGAGCTCCCAGGAACATAGACCCCAAAGTGGAAACACTGTAGCCAAGTAGATTCATTTTGTGCATGCAAGGATGGTTAAACTGCTCAAGTCAATGTATCCCATAAGAGATGAGGATTAAAGTAAAGACCTATTGCTGATGCTGAAAAAGCATTTGTCATGGTTCAACATCTGCTCATGATGTTTTAAAGTTCTGGGCAGGAGATGCCTCAGCCCGTAAAGGCATCCGTGGAGCAAGCCCAAGGATCTGAGTTCGATCCCCAGAACCCACATTAAGAAAAGATGGAGACAGTGGTGCCCCTGTCGTCCCATACAGATGGGGAGGCAGAGACAGGGGAATTTCCTGAAAGGGATTCTGCATCAGCAAGGTAGAAGATGAGACTCCCCAAAGTTATTTGCTGACTTCCACACGTGCTCTGTGGCATCCCCCTCCCACGACACACTATAGATAAGCAAACAAACAAACAAATATTTTACAGATAGATTTTAAATTTTTCATCAAACTAAGAAAAGAAGGATCCATGAAAATCCCCTCTCTATATTGGGAGACACTGTCTCAAATACAAAACTCAAAACCGAGAGACGAACAAACAAACAAACTGTGCTTAGCATCATTTCTGGTGGTAAAGGATGTGGCTGACCAGGGCAGGTTTGCTTACCCTCAGACTCCTCTCAGTATTGGTTGAGAGTTCTGGCCAGTACGATAGGCAACAAAATAAAGAACTGGGTATGGTGACTCATGCTTGGAATCCCAGCACTTGGGAGATAGAGGCAGGAGGATCACCATGAGTCCCAGTCCAGTGTGGAGTATAGAGGGAACATCTATCTCAGAGAAAGAAAGGGGAAGAGAATCTCAGACCGCCCTGGTGAAAACCCCAGGAAAGGCACAAGAATTTTCTAGAAATAACTGAGTTTGATGAGATTGGATTCATAGGAGATACACCTCTGTGAGGGCATTTCCATGGAGGATTAGCCAGGGGTGGGAGTAGGGAGGGAGGAGACCCACACTCAAAGTGAGTGACATTGTTCACCTGGCAGCCCAGATCTCAAGAGAGAGGTCCCAGGAAAAGCACCCATCCTGTATCTGGTCTGTCTTGGTCATTCCCATCCACTGTCTATAGCCTCAGCTACTTCCCCCTTCCAACACAGACTCAATACTCTCTGGGGACTCTTTGGTGAGGGTTGGGACTACTCAGGGAACTCAGCTTCCCTAACACACGATGGATGCTGTTGAACTACCCAGCTGCTGTAGTGCAAGCCAATGTACGAAACCTCCTTTAATGTGTATGTGTACGTATATGCATATGCGTGTATGTGTATATGTGTATATATTTTCTTAGATGTTGCTCTAGAGAACCCAGCCTAATACAGAAGTGTCATTTATTATACCTTCAAAAAAGTCAAGTTATTGGATGAACCGTAACAGAATATGTAAGGGCTATATACTTGACACTACAAAATAAGATGAACTTAATCAGAAAAAGCTAATGAGGAATTATTTATTAAATGTAAAACCTAAGCGTGATTCTCAGCTATGATTCAAAAGAGTCGATATCAATCTTTACCAAATCAATCAATGCAATACTGCTGTGTTCATTGAAATACCAGCATGACTTTTATGCAGAGATATGCAGTTTTGGTTTTGTTTCTATTGATGTGATGAAATACCTGACCAAAGCATCTTTGAGGCATAAAAGGTTTAGGTAGGAACTTGACATAACTAGACATAGCACATCTATAGTCAAGAGGAATGAATGTGTGCACGTCACTGAGTCAGTGCTCTTTACTCTTGTATAACCAGGACCCAACTTCAGAGGATGACGCTGCCCACAGTGGACTCTGTCCTTCTTTAGATAGCACAGTCAAGATAATCCCCAACAGACATGCCCACAGAACAATTCCCCACGGAGACTCACAGTCGTCAAAGATGAACTCCCAGCTTATATACAAATGAACCCCCTGGGTAGTTGATCTAAATGTAAAATGTAATCTTCCATCAACTTTAGGGGGGAAACACCATAGGATAAAATGATTGTAATCTAGCATTCCCTCAGTATAGTGTCTTGAGAGTCATCCGAAGAACTCTTAGATACAAAGCCAAGAATACAGTCCAGAGAAGAAAACAACACAGACTGTGTTAAAATATAAAATAATTTTTAAAAGAATAAGAACACACACTTATAATCTGACATACTTGCCAAAGGACCTGGGTCCTCAATATATGAAAAGCTCCAAAGATTCAATAGTAAAGCTGGGCATAGCAACATATATCTGTAATCGCAACACTTGTAATCATCACAAGTTTGAGGCTGGCCAGGGCTACATAGGAAGAACCTGTTTTAGAGAGGGGGGGCAGAGGGAGAAAACAAAAATCAATAGAAAGAACAAACATAAAAGTGGATGAATGAATAAATAGACACATCACTCAAGAGGAATAAAAGTGACAAATAAAGGCATGAAAATAGACTCAGTAAGCTTGGTATCCTTCAGTGATTTGAGAAATGTAAATTAAATGGCACACCTGTCAGATTGACTGACATAATAACAATAATTAAGCAAAACAAGGACACCAATTTGTGAGGAGGGTGTGGAATAATTGGAATTCTCAGACATTTCTGATGAGAATGCAGAATGCTGCAGGCACTCTGGGGGGGAAAAATTAGTATTTTTCTTATAAAGTTAGATATGCAACTACCATTTGACCCAGCAATTTAACTCCTTGGCATTTGCCTTAGAGAAATAGGAATTGCTTTCCCAGAAGACCCTATATATAAATGTTAATCGAAACTATATTTTAATGAAGTAAAGCAACTCTGAGTAAGCACGTGAATGGAGAAACAAACTGTGGTATGTCCATACAGTGGAATACTAGTCAGCTGAGAAAAGGATTCAAGGTAAGGCTGGGACTTAAAGGCATTGTGCTGAGTGAAAGAAGCCAATCTAGAAAGTTACATTTGGTATGATTTCACGTATGTGACATTCTCAAAAAGATAGATGATAATGTTTGAGAACAGATTAGTAGTTGCCATGGTGATGCCATCAGAAAGGAACAATGTGAGGAGGTTTGGAGTCTGATGGAACTATCTTTAGTCTGACTGTGCTGGTGCCAACACAAATCTATCTGTCTGTCTGTCTGTCTGTCTATCTATCTATCATCTTTCTATCTATCATCTATCTATGTTAAAATTCACAAAACTCTATTTTACAATGTATATGCATACCAAATTACGAAGTGGCACAATTTAAAAGCATGCATTTTAAGTTAACATTTCTTCTTAGGCAAAGAAGAAGAAATTCACAGAACTGCATGCCAATTTTACTGCTTGATATTTTAAAGGAAAATTAATACTAAAAAGCACGCCCCAGGTGGTCCAGGTACCATGGTTTGGTGGCCGCCTTCCTGGGTGCACTCTGCCCTCTTTATCAATGGGCTCCGCAGCCTCACGTTCAATTAATGGTCACAGGAAATATTTGGAAACACAGATTGCATCTGCACTGAGCACGGGAGGGAATTGTTCTACTTCTAGTCATTTTCTCAGCAGCACCTACTCGTGTGGCATTTACAGTGCATTAGGTATTAATTACAAGTAATCCAGAGGTGATTTAAAGCATATAGAGATGGGGCATGCACAGACACTGCTTTTTATGGAAGGGACTTGAGCAGCTGGGGATTTTGGTCTCCCCTGGTCCTGCAGCCAGTCTCCTCCAGGAAGCTGTGACTGTGATAACTTGCTCACCTGTTGCTTAGCAACAAGGTATAGGCCTTTCTGTCCGTCATCCCAGGAGCTCTAACAGAAGTTCTTTGAAGGTAGGACTTTGGCTTCACAGTGGCTCCATAGTTATTCTGAAACCGACCCACCCCCTTGTTTTTCTTCTTCTTTCTCTTTCCCTTCCTTTCTCTTTTTCTTTTTGTGTGCATTTGTGTTCCTATAGATACACGTGTGTGTGTGTGTGTGTGTGTGTGTGTGTGTGTGTGTGTGTGTGTGTCCGTGTGCATGTGCATGCATGTACTCATGTGCATGTGGAGGCCAGAAGTGAACCCTGGTTGTGACTCTTCAGCTGCATCCTCGTTTCCTGCAACAGGGTCTCTTACTAGCCTGAGGCTTACCAACAAGGCCAGGTTGCCATTTGAGAAAGCCCCAAGGACCACCCCCACCCCACCCCACCCCACCCCTACCTGATGCTGGGCACCTGACTTTTTAAACTTACATTCTGTGGATCAAAATTAGGTCCTTGTCCTTGTGCGACAGGCACTTCAACCAACTGAGCCATCTTCCTAAACCATTATATTCCTCCTTCCCCCCTTCCCTTCCACTCCCTTTATAGGGGCCCTCATCAGGATTATTGTCACTCATTCTGGGACCTGACCTACATCCCCTGCCACCGTCTCCTTGTCCTACAGGTGGGCAGTGGGTGGCTCAGGACACAAGTGCATTATGAAGTGGTAATGCTTTAGCATCCCAGAGAAAGATTCAGTGAAGTCTTTGCCCACGTTGTACATCAATGCCCACATTCTACATCCATGCAAAGGTGGGGTCTAGAAGCCAGCATTGTGACCTGAACCCTGGGAACATCCCACAGCTCTGGGCAGGTTCACACTGTGTCTTTTCCTACCACTAGGCTCCAGCGTGCCTTCAGGACTTCCTTGTTTCCAGGGAGCTGACAGTGATGGTTCAGATGCAAATGGCACCTTTGAACTCTGCTTCAGTGCTCAGTGAAACCACAGACTCCCCTCCCACGCATTCAGAAAGGCTACAGTTCACTACAGAAGGCAGGGGCTGGAGGCAACTCGACACATTGTATCTGTAGTCAACTGCAGCCCATGGCATGGTACCACCCACTTTCAGGTTGTGTTTTCCTAGTCAATTATCCTAATCTAGAAACTCCCTTCTGTTGTTTTGTTTTGTTTTTTGAGCCAGGGTTTCTCTGTATAGCCCTGGCTGTCTTGTCCTGGAATTCACTCTATAGACCAGGCTGGCCTCAAACTCAGAAATCTGCCTGCCTCTACCTCTGAAGTGCTGGGATTAAAGGCATGCCCCACCACTGCCCGGCTAAAAACTCCCTTCTGGACATGCCCTGTGGTCTGTCTCCTTGGTGATTTTAGGTCTTGGTTCTCTCCTGTGCATCTCACCCTTCCTGTCCCCAAGTGAGAACTCTGGAACCCACCTGAATTCTTCCTGTGTTCCCTCCACTGCCAGCTCTGTGATGGAAAGGTGTCCCAATGCACATTCTGGTTTTTGTCTCTCAGTCATGGACTGGGTCTCCCTATCTATGGTCTGCATGCCCACCAAGGCATGATCTGATAGCAGTGTGGTCTAATGGCTGTGTTTACCAAGTTGGAAGCCCATCTCCGATCCTTACGGCTTAGAAAGTAGCCACCTGCTCAGTGGGTCTTCTGCTGCCTAACCCCACCTGTTTACCTGCTTTTATCATCCACCTCCGTGCCCATTTGACCCTTCTGGAGCCTGGTACACACAGTTCCAACAAACCAAAATGCTTCCTAAACCATTTCCTCTTGATTCCTCAGCCCCAGGGATGTCGGTTGCATGGTAGTCTCCAAGAAGCACATCCCTACCCTGGAATGATGAAGGCTGACTTCTTGGAGGAAGGATCTTTGAAGTAATCATTAAGTTAGGAGGTTGTCTTAGTTAGGGTTTGGTTCCATTGCTGTGAAGAGTCACCATGACCAGGGCAACATTTATAAAGGAAAACACTTAATTGGGGCTGCTTACAGTTTCAGAGGTTCAGTCCTTTATCCTCATGGTGGGAAGCAGGGCAGCATGCAGGCGGACATGGTGCTGGAGAAAGAGTTCAGAGTTCTATATCTTGATCTGCAGGCAGTAGAATGAGACTGTCACACTGGCTGTACCTTGAGTATAGGAGACCCCCCACAGTGACACACCTCCTCCAACTAGGCCACGCCTCCTAATAGACACTCCCTGTGGGTCAGCCATTCAAACACCTGAGCCTATGGGGGGCCGTATCTACTTAAACCACCACAGAGGTCTTAAGATGGAGCTATTTTGATTATCTGTGTTTATCCCCAATCTAAAAACAGGAGTCCTTCTAAGAACAAAGCAAAAGGGAAAGTCACGGAGATGAGGCAGGGATTGAGGTGACCCAGTCACAAGCAAGGATGCCTGCCACTGCCAGAAGGCAGAAGGCCAGAGCCCTGGAGGAAGCATGGCCCTGTTGGAAGCTTTGTCACAGTTCTGCTGTGACACACTTGTCTCCCTTCTTAGGCTCACATTCCCAGGCAGTGGAACCATTGGGGTGTTTGGGCCATGAAGACACTACTGTGTTGATAGGCTAAGCCACAGATGAGCTCCTGGCACAGTGGGCTGTAGAGGTGGGGTGTAGTCATAGGAGTCGGTCACTGGGGATGTGCCATTATATCTTTCAAATCTTCATTTTAGTCTTTCTTCCTTTTCCTCTTCCTCTGCCCTCCATGAGGTGAGGCACGGTACTGTCCTGTGTCCCCTTCTCTGTCATGATCTCCAGGCTGAGAGATAACAGAGCCAAGTGACCACAGACTGAAACCTCAGCCGTGAGTCTAACACACCTCTCCTCCCCTCAGTTCGTACTGTTTCATTACGGTGAAGGAGTAACGCCACTTCCCCTTCAACTTGTGGCCTCTGGAGACTTGAGAGAATCGATTTCTGTCGCTCTTGTCACTGCTTCCTCAGGAGAAGAGCACACTTGGGCTTACTTCCTCTGTGACACCTTCAGGGCCCTGCTGAGCAGACTCCCTCCTCCTCTGGGGTCCCACCTGTCCCATTCAGTGGTTCGAGAGTGGATATCAGATGTCCTGGCATCAGAGTCAGGCTGTCACCCCACTCTGTGCATGTGTGAGGGACGGCCTGACATCGGCGAGCCTGACGCATGTTAGTCAGAGTTCTATAGATGAGAAGAACTGATAGAACGAATCTCTGATATCAAAAGGAGATTCATTGGAGTGGCATACAGGCTGCCATCGGCTAATCCAACAATGGCTGCCTCCCAATCTAGAGAGTCTGGTAGTTGAATCAAGAATCTTGTAGTTGTGAAGAGTCTGGTAGCTGTTCAGTCGCCAAGGCTGGATGTCTCAGTTGGTCTTCGCTGTACACAGGATTCCTGAAGAAGTAGGCTTTAACACCAGCAGGGCACGCGACCGTGGCAGAGCGAGAAGGCGAGCAGGCAAAGAGCGAACGCTTCCTTCTCCGTCCTTTTCTATGGACGGCCACCAGAGGGTGTGGCCCAGGCTTAGGGGAGGCTCTTTGGTCTCAAAAGATCCAACAGGTGTGCCCAGCTGCTCGGGTTTTATTGAACCCAGGGGTCATCGACTAACTAAGATTAGTGATCGCAGCACGTGGGTGGTCACCCCAATGTCCATTTTCAGAGCACACTGGAATACTACTCAGCAGTGAACTATGAAGGAGCTGGGTGGACACAGCATGGCTCTATCTGGGGGAATTAATACGGAACCCACGACTACTTACGTGGGACACATGCCAAGCAATCACATCGGTACAGAGAGCTGATGAAGGTACTTGGTAGTTTGGGGGTACACGCGCATGTGTTGTAATCATATGGGAAAGCAAATAGCTCTTCAGGAGGGGGGGCAGCTGGGGGGGTAATGAACAAACCATCCGGTGCTGGGCTTATCAAGCATTGTCACGAATGTCGCTCACCAGTTCACCACAGCAGCTCTCCTGTGGTGGAACTGTGCCTTCCAGCAGATGGAGTAGATAACACAGGGCAGACCGAGCTGCAGGTGGTAGGGCTGAGACAAGACACGGAGATGGGGGTCCTTTGGGACACCTGACCCTCACTGCATAACAGAGTTGCCATGGATCTCATCAAAGGCACCCTGACACCCATGTGGTGCGGCCCAGGCTGTGGCACGGTGGCCAGGAAGTCAAGCTACGCTGCAGGCCTAGTCTCTCATTCAGATCTAGGCGGGATGGCTGCCCACAGAGGCTCACTCTCTCTGCTTCTGGGCTTTTCATGATGCAACACAAATTTGTTTGTATGTATGAGGAGTCCACACACAAGCAATAAAACAATAAGGTGGAAAAGCAGAAGAGAGAGAGAAGAGGGGAGAGAGAGAGAGAGAGAGACAGACAGAGAGAGAGAGAGAGAGAGAGAGAGAGAGAGAGAGAGAGAGAGAGAGAGAGAGAAGGGGTCTGAGAAGGGAGACCAAGAAACCAGAAAACCAGAAAGGATTCCTAAAAATACTTCCGCCTGTCAGCCGGGAAGCGAGGCAGGCGCTGCTGGGCCTGTCAGGCAGCACAGCGGGCGGCGGACGCTGTTGGTCAGTCTGTCAGCCTTCTGTCAGCAGCTGGGTCAGGCAGGCAGCGGCCCAGGCAAGCTAAGCTTCGCTCGGCCTGTCAGCCGGCAGTCGCTGGGCAGACTTGGTCAGCCTTCAAGCAGCCAACAGTGCTTGGCTTCATTAACATGGTGGTCCGTGGCCCGGTCGATTAAGGTTTAGACACTGTCATCAGGCCGACCCTCAGCCCTACTGCTACAGAGAAGACAAGTGTGAGTCTTGTGCGCTCGAAAGTCAGGCTGGTTAGTTGGTCAGTCATAACGTCTATCAGTGAGTCAGTTGACAACTACCATGCTCAGGTGTGAAACAGTCAAGCAGGAATCAGCTAGACCATCCTTAAGTCAGACAACTCAGGCAGTCTGCCTATAGGATGCTGCGTCAATCGGCTAGACAATTAATTGGCCAGTCAGTCCCCACGTCTGTGGCTTGCCAGTCAGTCACGCCACATGTCTGTGGCGCTCCATGAGTGCCTCGTTTAGACACTCACCGAGTCTCTAGTCAGCCAGCCAGCTAGCCCCTAGTCAGCCCACCAGACATGGCTGTCAGTCCTTCCCTGAAGCAGTCTGTCAGCCTGTCAGTCAGGCAGCTGCAGGCCCACCATGGCCCCAGAGCTGAGCTACCTCATTAAGAGCCAGGCTCTCACTTGTGGGGGAAGTCGGGGCCCATTTCTCCATCGTGGCTCTGTTACCGTTGTTACCCACAATCCCCCGCAGCTCCAATTGTGGAAGAGGCCGTCAGTTCTCCCTCCCTTTCTCTGGCTCTTCTGCCCTCAAGCACCCACTCCTTCAAAGTGAGGTTCCTGCTACAGATGTGATTCAGGTGGAGTTTCCTAGAGGCCAGGATGGAAGGGAGTGGAAGGCACTGGGGACTGTTCTGGCCAAAGCCTAGGCTGAGAATGGATCCTAGGAGCCCCTCTTTTCTGTCTGGCTTTTGAACCTCCCTTGGGGAACCCATGCTGTCTCTCCCAGACCCAGGAGTGTGAGCTCCCACTCTGGTCAGAGAGGATGTAATTAAAGTCTCCGTGGATTTTGTCTGCACTTGGTTTTATCAAAAAGAAAAGGGAGGACCCACATGTCTCTCCCAGCACGCCTCTCCCCTCTGTCCTCACACTTCACAGCGCCTGCTACCTCTCAGTCCCACCAGAGAGCTTTCTGCTCCACACCTCGAAGTCCTCTTCCTTCCCAAGAGTCCCAGGAGGGACGCTTCTGAGGCCTTCGCCTACTGTGTGACCTCTGCTAGGAATCAGCTCCCTGTTGAACTGATTCTTGCCCAGAGTCGACGAAGGAGATAAAGCATTTTCACTTGGCCTCAGTTCTGTAGCGATTGGACCCACTTACAGAGCAGGAAGGGAGCTGGGGGCGTCTGTTCTATAGCCAGTCCCCTCAGAGGCAGCGTCCTTGCCATTGGTCTCCTGTCTGTGCTTGAACATCACTATCTCTCCAAGGAGTCCATTGTGGGATAGTCTTAGCTCTTGAAAAGTCCCCCCACAGAGCTACATCATTAGGTGTCTTAGAAGCTGGAACCACTTGGATTAGGCCTAGCGCTTCTCCAGTGAGCTAACCTGTGGCCTAGACTTGGGTCAGACCGATGGTATTCCTGTGTGTTCGGGTCGGTGCAAGGGGAGAGAGGCAGGTTGCAGAACAGTGGAGAGAGGATCCTGGGGAGGCTGCATTGGTGCCCCTGTCTGCCTGAGTCTGGGGCTTTAGCTAAGGCTCTTCCCACATCTCTTGCTCTGGCCAGTGGCTTGATCACAAACTGGAGGTAAGTGGAGATTCATACAGGTGCTTAGAGCTTCTGATTTCTTTCTTGAACCCTGACACCATCCACAAGAGCAAGCCCTGCCCAGCCTGACAGGGTGATGCAAGGACCCAGCTGTCCCCTGCAAGGTCCACCTCTAACGTTCTAATGCCAGAAAGGCCTCCAGCTCACTCACCACAGGCATCAGAGTGGGTGCTTCTCAATGGCACAAGCCTCACCCCATCGGCCTGCTGACCTGAAGCCTCACAAGGAGTCGTGGTCATAGCTTTATGGTAGCTTGTACAGAGGTTGGTCACTGTCTGAGGATTTTACTGCTGCGAACAGACACCTTGGCCAAGGCAAGTCTTATAAGGACAACATTTAATTGGGGCTGGCTTACAGGTTCAGAGGTTCAGTCCATTATCATCAAGGTGGGAGCATGGAAACATCCAGGCAGGCATGGTGCAGGAGGAGCTGAGAGTTCTACATCTTCATCTGAAGGCTGCTAGGGAAAGACTGACTGCCAGGCAGCTAAGAAGAGAGTCTTAAGTCCACACCCACAATGACATACTTACTCCAACAAGGCCACACTTCCTAAGAGTGCCACTCCCTGGGCCAAGCATATGCAAACCATCACAGTTACCTAATGGTGGCTAAGAGTGATATTCCAAACTGTCTACTCAGCAATTTTGGTCACAGGACTTCAAATCATTCATTTCAGGAGTGTGGGAAGTCGCGGTGGGGTTGCGGGTGGTTATGCACTGGCCTAGAAGGCTGGAATCTGGTTTTGTGTTCTTACCCATTAAGTGGGCTTTTATGTCCTGTTGTTCTTGGAGAGATGTGATGGTGGTTGTGGAAGTATGTGGCTCAACACTGAAGAGAACCTAGAAAGACAGGGGCTCGGGAGGGTGCACAATTGGCCTGTGTGGCTGATGTCCCTAGGCTGTGTGCTGGGTCTTAGCTAAACAGAGGGCAAGTAGTCTATTAACCCAGATCACCTCCTGCTCAGAAGGGAGGCTGGCAGCCTGAGTGATGGGCAGGCCAGAACCGTATTTACAAACATTCCTTTCACCTCCGCTTTCTTGGGTAAGCCCCATTGGCGGCATATAAATGAGAATCAATAGGCCAGTTATTAAACCGTAAATATTCCTCCCCTTAGGCTCTCAGCAGGAGTGTGAGTTCTCAGTAGAGGGTGGCAGGACTGGAAACCCATTGCTCTGGTCTCTCAGCTGACAGGAACACCCACATGGGGTGTGCCAGCCTCAGCCAACCCTCACACCAGCCACCCAAAATGGAGGAGACATTGCTGAGATTTTGAAGGTTAGAAAGATGGCAGATCTGAGCATAGAAAGACCCCTTAGATTGTCACATGATATTTACAGAAAGTGGGCTGAGTGAGCATACCCAGGTCCTGCTCCTGCCTGGTCTAGATGAATATTTGAGGCAGAAAGGGATTGAGGGGGCTCTTCACACCCTCACCCTTCCCATGGATTGAAAGACAACCAAGACCCCCAAAAAGCAGGGAGGACACATCCAAAAACATTTTCAGAAAGTGACCTGGCTCCAGAAGTGTGGCCTTGAGCCAGTGCCATTGTCTATTATGGGAGAGGAAGTGTACTGTAGGTGTGACAGTAGCTTAGGGGTCAATAGCACTGTTCTGGAACATGTCATGGGGCAGTTAACAAGGAGATGCGGGTGGGACATAGCAATGAACACAAGAAAAGAAAGGTGCTTAAGGAAGCTGGGCTGGATGAAGCCTGGGGTGTTACGGGAGCAGACGAGGGAACAGGAGAGCTAGGGATGTGTGGGACTTGTACAAGAGAGAAGGGACAAGTAGGCCTCTCTCTCACATACAAACACACACACAGCACATGCAAGTGCACACACACATACACACACAAACACACATGCACACAAGCACTTGTGAGTGCACATGCACACATACACACACAAACACATACATGCACACATGCTCATGTACACACATACACACACAATTATACACATGCACACATGAACGCATGCACACACATTTACACACATGTATACACATACACATACGCACACATAAACACATGGATACATATATGCATGCACACATACATACACACAAACATGCAGACACATGTACATATACACACATGTAAACATGTATACAGACACAATTATACACATGCACACATACACAGACACACAAACACATATCCATACACATGTGCACAATACACATATACACATACATACACACAAACATGCAGACACATGTACATATACACACATGTAAACATGTATACAGACACAATTATACACATGCACACACACACACACAACACACGAACACGTATTCATACACATGCGCACACATACACATACAGACACACAAACACATATGTATGCTCGTATATATGCAATAACACACATGCACACACTCATACACACGCACATACATACACGCATACACATGCACACATACGTGTGTACACATGCACACACATGCAGACACATACACACAGGCAGAGAGAGAGCATCCAGGAGCCCTGGTAGGCTTCCTGCATTCCCTGAGTGTATATCTCATGGTGGTGGTGAATAGGGTAGGAGGCAGGGAGGATAAAGAGAGTCCATTCTTATTTATTTCACTTTATACAAGAGAAAGGGATAACAGGCAATCTAGGAAGAAGGACCAGAATAAGGAAAGACTTAGCCTGTTGTAGTGACACTGGGATGAGACAGTGATGTAAGGGTGGTGAGGGTGGTGGTAGTCATGGTGATGAGCACGGTGATGGTGATGATGATAGTGCTGGTCATATGGTGATGGTGATCATGATATGATGGTGATGATGGTGGTGATGGGCATAATGGTGATGGTGATTGTGATGATTGTGGTGTTGATAAAGATGCTGCTGCTGGAGAGGGTAACAATGGTGGTGATAATGACAGTCCTGCCTGTCACTTTCCAAAGGTCTTTCTGTCACCATGTCCTGTGATAGCTGCTTTATCACCTTCGTGTTGTTAAATTTGCTACCAACCCTATGAAGCTCCTGGGTGTTTCTTCACATCTAAAGGGGAATGGCAGGTGACTGGTACTGGTGGCCAGTTTTTGAGGGAGGGAGCCTTGAATGCCTGGCTAAGGTGTCGCACTCCACCGTGAGGTCATGAGGAGCTTCTGGTTATGAGCAAGGCATTGTCTAAGGAAAGGTGCCTCTTGTCTGTTACCAGACATTCAGTCAGGGCTGGGGCTACATAGAGGAGCAAGATCTTCCTCCTGGCTGTGGCCTCTCTCCACAGCTCTGCCTCTGCTGGGGTCCCTTGGCCTCTTCAGCACTGAGTATCTTGGGTTAACTTCTATAAGGAGCCTCCCGTTCCGAGTTCACATGGTGACATCTAATTACCCACTCTGGGGACTGCATCTTCTTGACATATCTATAGCAGTGGGCAGAACAGAGAGCAAGGAGCTCCTCCAAACCTTATCAGGCACGAGGGAAGTCTAGATCCTGGGGGCCAGGAATTCTCCATCCTTGATACCCACTGGAATCAGTGGTTCACCCTGGACCACTGGATGCAGCCCTGAGGTATGTGAGCCTGGCCAGGCATGGATACACCAACACTTAGTCTCTGGATGAATCCCCCGCATACCCAGAACTGGGAACGCCATACCTCAGGCACCCTCCCTGCCTAGATCTCATGTGATCAAGATCTGGAAAGTACCTCTCTCACTGAGGGTAACAGCTGCTATTGCTGGGCAGGGCTGGCTCAGCCTTCCACTAGGTGTGGCCTGTAGGGTGGTGGCATTGCTAAGTCCTGTCAGCTTTAGCATCTTTGTATTAACCCTGGTCACTAAGACCAAATGCCCAACATAAACAGCGTAAGGGAGGGAAGGCCTATTTTGGCTCAGGGTTTCAGGGGAATTTTAATCCATAGTGGTAGCAAAGGTATGATGAAGCAGCTTGACCCGTGGTAACAGGAGTGTGAGATTCTGACTGGTCATCTCAGGCCAGACCAGGAATGCAGAGAGCTCTCTAAAACCAGTAGCCACTATCACCATCAAAGGTCTGCCTCCCTCCAGTCACCTCTATCATCAGCCAATCTCTACCTCCAAAGTCCTCACAGCTCCCCAAATTAGAATCACCAGCTGATGACCAAGCATTCAAAACATGAGCCTGCTAGGGGGGTGGGGACATTTCAGACCCCAGCCATGACAGTTCCAGGTTACAATGAGTCCCTGAGGTCAGTCAGGGAGCTGAGGCAGGATTGCTCCAAAGGAAGAACCCCCCCTTCCCCACTGCCCCTTTCTTGTGTTCCTGGGAGAGTATCTAATCCTCCCCCACTCCCCCACCCCTGCCCATGCCCGGGTTCTTGGTTGCTTGGTGGCTCTGGTTCAGGTCCAGGACCCTGTGTCACCTCTGCCCCCTGGAGACGATGGCTGAGTCTTCTTCACCCAGGACTAAGGATATCTGAGGTTGTGGAGATATCTCAGTGGGTAAAGAACTTTCTGTGCAAAGACGAACATCTGAGTTCAGATGTTCCTCAACACCTATGTGAAAAGCCGGGCATGGCGGGGGACATCTGTCACCTTAGCACTGGGAGGTAGAGACAGACAGATCCAGGGTCGAGCTGGCCTGCAGGGTAGCAAGCGCCAGGCTCAGTGAGAGACCCTGTCTCAGAAGGTAAGGTGGAAGGCAGAAGAGAACCACTCAGTGTCAACCCGTGGCCTCTGCGTGAGCTCACATGAGCAAGCACACCTGAACACACACACACACACACACACACACACACACACACGAACATACATACACAGAAAGAGAGACAGAGAAAGAGACAGAGACAGAGAGAGAGAAAGAGACAGAGAGAGACAAAGAGACAGAGACAGACAGAGAGAGAGAGAGAGAAGCCTGGCACCACTGGCAGATGGCAGTGGCAGAAACCTTAAAATCTCGGGGCCTGGTGGGAGATGCTCAGGGTTGGCGCGTCCTCAAGTGGAGCTCTTGAGACCTCCTTCCAGTGTTTGTCTCTTCCTCCTTCCAGCTTCGATTTCTGGGTCAGGAGCTTATGAGCAGCCTTGTTCCACTGTGCTCCTCCTCGCCTGCACGTGCTGCTGGTCCACGAGTCCGAACTGTGAGCCCAAACAGCTTTTTATTCTCTTAGGATGTGGGTACCACCCCAGGGGCTTATCATGGTGCTGGAAGAGGTAACGACGGTGTTCTTCTGGCTAGCTGCAGGGTCGGTTGTTAGTCTTCCTGCGGAGAGATAGAGGTGTGACAGTGCCTCCCTCACCGGGAGCCGAGGCTCGGATGAGCTGGTTTTTGATGTGCTTCTCAAGAGCGGCTGGCGCATGGCAGACGCTCAGCTGAGCTGCTATTTTTATCCCCGTCTCTCCTGTGGCCTGTCTGCCCATGGACGCTTGCCAAAGGTGGACTGTGTTAAACAAGAGTGGCCACTGGTGAGTTTCCTGCCCCAGATCGGAACCCTCTTTCTGGATCTGGAGAATTTCCACTCCTGCCTGTTGCTACAGACCTCAGCGCAAGGTCTACTGGTTATGTGGGCCATGCGGGATGCACCTGGGCCCTGGGCCTCATTCTAGTGGTCACCGTCCAGGTGAAGTCACAGTGGGTGGCTGCATAGTCAGGAGAGCACTCACCTCGTGTGTTCAGTGGCCATTTCCTCCCTGCACTGGTTTGGCCTGTGGTCTGGGAACTAGGATTTACAGCCCTGTCCAGTGATTCTAGGAGTCCCTAGTATGTACTCAACAGATCCAATTTCTGCACGACTGGTGCTGGCTTTTGTTGCTTGTATCCCTAAGACTGCATTATGCAGAGAGGATGGGGCCTCTCTGGGACCTGATGGTCTCTACAGAGGGGCCAGCACCTTGATGAGATCTGATGCTTTGTGCAGGAGGTACACAGAGCCTCTTTCTGTAGTGGACCTCAGTTAATGCAGACACTAAGAACTGGCCGACGTGCAGAGAACGGGTGACTGGTGACTGTTTGGCCCTAAATGGGACACAAAATCAACCCTGGCCCCTTAGAACTTTTTTTTTTTTTTTTTTTGGTTTTTCGAGACAGGGTTTCTCTGTATAGCCCTGGCTGTCCTGGAACTCACTCTGTAGACCAGGCTGGCCTTGAACTCAGAAATCCACCTGCCTCTGCCTCCCAAGTGCTGGGATTAAAGGCGTGCGCCACCACCGCCCGGCAGGCCCCTTAGAATTTAAGGAGGATCGCGGAAGAGGGGGCAGAAAGAGTGTAAGGTTCAGCAGATGGGGAGGACTCTTGCGAAGTGCCATCTTCCAGGTTGGCATGGCTGTTCTACTCATGAGCTCACTGAAGTTGGGGTCGCCACACAAGACCAAGCCAATGAATGATGTCAGGCCACAGTCCAACAGGGAGCACTAACTGGAATCAGTGAATTACAAACATATATGTGTGTGTGTATATATGTATGTATATATGTATATACAAATGTATATCTATATTTATCTTTGTATCTATATCTCTATCCTATTTATTTATAACTATAACACAAATATACATCTATCTGTATCTATATTACAAACAGCTATCTATCTCCCTATCATCCATCCATCTATCTATCTATCTATCTATCTATCTATCTATCTATCTATCTATCTATCTATCTCCCTATCTATCTATCTCCCTATCTATCTATCTATCTATCTATCTATCTATCTATCTATCTATCTATCTATCTATCTATCTATCTATCTATCTATCTATCTCCCTATCTATCTATCTATCTATCTATCTATCTATCTATCTATCTATCTATCTCCCTATCTATCTCCCTATCTATCTATCTATCTATCTATCTATCTATCTATCATCTATCTATCCATCTACCTATTTGTCTGTCTGTCTGTCTGTCTGTCTGTCTGTCTATACAGTGTTTTACGCAGCATGGGCAAACCTCTATGGACCTAGTGCTTGATCCAGGGGATTAGCCTACTGGCTTTAGACAGATCACAGCAGAGCCTCTCTCCCCTCCAGTGCTGACTCAGGTGCTGCACGAATCCTGCATCCACGACTGGATGAGAACCCCAGGTTCTGATTCTCTGTCTAGAGCTGTGTTCTGAGTGAGGACCAGACCGTTGTCAGCCTCTTCCTCTCTGGAAACTTGCAGGAGGATTAAACCCTCCCCTGTGGCACTGGAACACCAGAGCAGAGCCCTTAGTCTGGAGTTCCTCTGCCCTCAGGGGATTCTCATGGGTTTCGGGGGTTGAGAGCTATGCTGACGTTGCTGCTTTGATATTAACTGACCCAAAGCCATGGGTGGGACAGCCTTCCTTGGATGTGTCTGGCTCTTGATCACCGTGTGTGTTGTATACCTTTGTATGGGTATGCGCATGTGTGTGCAGAGGCTGGGATCCAATGTCAGATGGTTTTCTCTATTGCCTTCCACTCTTTTATTTGAGACAGGGTCTCACTATATAGCTCTGGCTAGCCTGGAACTCACTATGTAGACTGGGCTGGCCTTAAACTATAGCCATCCACCTGCCTCTGCCTCCTGAGTGCAAGGATTAAAAGCATGCACTGCCAGGCCTGGCCACCTTACTTTTGCAGACAGGGTCTCTCATTGACTTTGAGCTCATGAATTGGCCAGTCTGGCTAGCCAATGATCTCAGAGATCTGCCTGTCCCCACACTCACCCCCACCCAGAGCCCCCCCAAGCCTTGCTTTTATGGAATTGCTGGGGATTTGAACTTAAGCCTACATGCTTGCACAGCAAACACCTTGCCTACTGAGTGATCTCCCCAGACCTGTCCACGCTTGACACCTCAAAAGAAAACAGGAGCATCCCTGACTTACTGTATCAGGAATATATATAAACCCAGTGCTGTTAGCCATCACCAGATCCAGTGCATCACAAGGCCTCTTTCCTTCTATCTGGTCTCACTTGACATCTCTGGTCTTTCCCTCAGCCCCTAGGCCACACCCTTCCCTAACCCACCAGCCAGCAAGAGAGGCTTTACTCTAAGAATCCTAGCTGCTCTCTGGGCAGGGGCAAGCTGGCTTGGTTTATCTACTGCTATCATTAATTAGTTTTGTCGGGGATCAAAGACAGGTCCCTGGAGAAGACCAGCACATTAGAGTCCATTATTCCACCCTTGTTCTGGGCTTACCAGCAAGAAGCATCGGACCTGTCTGCTGTCAGCCCCACACAATTAATTAGCCTGCAGCCTGTGTTCCCCTTGGGCCCAAGGGCTCTGTTCTGGTATCTAGTGTCCTTCAGGCCTCTTTGTCCCAATTTTACCTGTGTAGAGGTGTAGACAAACTCTCCAGGGTGAGAGAGAGAGAGAGAGAGAGGTCACTTACAGTAGCTGGGTATAAGGTGAGAGGTGCACTTCCTGGTCAGGTGGCACCTTTGTCCTAATGACTCTTGCAGAATAAGTTCTGATTTGTCAGTTGCTAAGCTAAGTGTCCCAAGAGGCGCCATCTTAATCTGCAACATGAAGAAGTCCAGGCTCTTGGAGGGAGATGGGCGGCTTGTCCAAGGAAGACATGGTTGGCCGAAGTCTATTTGGTCTGTCTAGTCCCTAACGCTGTGTTTTACCTGCTTAAAATGCTACTCGGGTTGTCTCGTGAAGGTGGGGGGTGGCCTGAGAAAGTAGAGCAAATTGGGGGAGGGGCACACACCATGGAATGAAAAAGAGGTGATGGGCTATAGATGTGGTCCAGAGGGCCTCTGCTCAACAAGGCATCAGGATACATACGAAGTCTGACTCTGTTCCCTGAGCGAGTGTGGGCAAGTCCTCAGTTTCTCCTTCTCGTTCAGTGGTTAGGTTTAGTGGTACTAATTTCTCTAGAGAGACAGAATGGCCCAGAGTTTCAGGCAATGATGGCCTTCGGGGAGTTCATGTCTCTGAGCTGCAACTTGCAGTTTGAGAAAAATGGATGTAGGGGGTCTAGTCATGCTAGTTTCGTAGAGCCATGTGAGGCCAAGATGACGTAACCTGACCGAGGGTCTGATTCCAAAAGAACCAGGTAAATGCTTGCAATGATGGTGGTGGTGGTGCTGATGTTGGAGGTGACAATGATCATGGAGGAAGAGGAGACATGACTAATTTTCAGGTCAGTTTTGCCTTGAATCCTAAGAAGTAAACCCATGACTGCCAAATGCTTATTCAATACAACCACGTCCCGAGAGAGGCATAGATGGCTAAGCCTCCAGAATGATCCTGCCCTCTCAGGGATTAGAGTCTAACCCTATAGCCTATCTGGCTTTCTGTTTGCCATGCAACCTTGAACAAGCCACCCGTGTTGCCAGACCCTAGCCTTCCTGCACAGGATATGTACAGCTGGCCAAGACCTTAGAGAGACACTTCCACCCCATGGGGACAGCAGTAGTCTCTGAGGAATGCTCTTTGTGTGGCTGACTCAGGTTTATTCCAGAAGTGGGGGCTGGGTTGCTTGCCCAAGGGTGCTAAGAAGTTAATTAAACCCTCCAGAAGCCATTTATTAAGAGAATGGTGATGGTGTGTTCAATACCGGCCAAGGCTTGGTGCACAGAATGAGTCTTCCTTTAGCTATGAATAATGGACCCTCCCCTCCAGAGCATCCCTGGCTCTGAAGAATGGTCCTGGGACGGCCATGGTTCATCTTAATGGCCTGCTGTTGAGGAACCTGACGGGCCAGTCCTCAACTCTCATCGCTTACCTCCTGGGGGCCTACCCTCTGTCTGTGTGCTTCTCCAGACAGGTCTGAGGTCCAGTTAACCTCCCCCCACACCCCCTCTCTCTCCCAGCCCCCAGGGAAAAGTTGAGGGTCACTAAGGCCACCAGCTGCATGTTCACAACTCTCACCCTGTGACACCTTATTGTCCCACTGCCTGGCTGACTTGGGATCAATTATTGGGTTTTTGCTCGTTTAGGGGATCAGGGTACCATGTAGCCTAGGATTGTAGCTAAAGATGACCTTGGATTTCTGATCCTCCTGCCTCCACATCTCGAGTGGTAGAATTATAAGCACGAGCCACCACATTTATCCCGGGAGCAGTTTGGGAGGGCGAAGAAGAAAAGTACCGAGGAGGAGAGATGAGAGCTTGCCTGTGATTGACCTGGGTTTTGCTAGTGTGTCCTGGCTACTGTTCAACTCCATCACATCCATGAGACCACCCTACGGGGCCAACTACCGGAGAGAAATGTCTGCCTGGACCCTAGCTAGTCTGCTTTGGTCACTACGGTGGGATATAGCCAGCTCCTACTTGACTGCATTGTTTTCTAAGTGCTTCTGCAGAACTCAAGGCTTGGGGCTGAGGAAGGGACTCAATAAAGTGTGCAAAATGCAAGCACAGAGACCTAAACTCAGCCCCCAGAATCCAAGTAAAAGCAGGGTGTGGCACCATGCATTTGTAATGCAAGGGCCGACAAGACTGAGGCCCCTTGGGCTCACAGGCCCCAGCCCAGCCTAATTGGTAAAACACAAAATGCAACTGAGCAAGACATCTGACATGACTCTTCCCCTTCACACACATGTACACATACGTGTATACACACACACACACACACACACACACACACACACACACACACACACAGGCTTGTGACCTGGGACCAAAGGAAATCTTAGGTCTTTGGAGAATATGGTATCGTTCCCAGCGACCACACAGCCCTGGTCTTGGATGCCTGCAGCCCTGATTGCCCTCTGGCATCTGCCAGGCTGGGTCTTCCCTCACCCCACTGCTCACTCTGGACTGCTGTCTGTCTGTTCATCCCTCTGCATCTCCCATGTGCATTATGAAAATCCTAGCCTTCCCAGGTAGGTTTTTTTTAACACCCCCTAACTTTCACCCAGGGGAGGGAATGATCACAGCTGAGAAACCAGGACCTCTGAGTCCTCCCCCTTCCCCACCAGGTGGACCTGGCTTTGTCCCTCTTTGTGACTGTATAAAAAGAGAGCAGGGAGGGGACTGGATGGGGTCCGCAGCTTAGCAGGTGTCTGTCACCACGCTGGCAGTCAGCGTGCGGTGGGGTAAGGGCGGGAGGGACCTCTACAGTCATTCACTGCTGGAGGGAAGGACAAGGCAGTTTGATTAGGTCCTCACGATAATCCGCTGCACACCTGGGCTGGCGCCCGCGGGGCTCCTCTACCTCCCAGCTCCCCTTTGTCTGTCTGGGAAGTCTCCAGCTTCAAAGCCTGAGATTGCAGCTGATAGATTGGGCCGGGGCCAAGCCTGGAACCTGAGAGCCAAGGGATAGTGGGGAGGAGCTTGGGGACAGAGAACCCTAGTACTGTGAGCCAGGTTTCCCTTCCTCTCTCCCCATCAGCAGGAGCCCTTCTGGGGGTGTGGGAAGCAGGTCTCCCGGTTCCCTGGGCCAAAGAGGGTTTGGGGTTCGGGGGATCTTGGGGGGGGGAGGAAGAGTGGGAAAATCCATGTGAGTTGTGTGTGTAAGGGTGGGGTGTGTGTGTGTGTGTGTGTGTGTGTGTGTGTGTGTGTGTGTGTGTTTCTAGCCTCTCTCTTTGAGAATTTGGCCGGCTGGTCCCAGCCCTGTCTGCACAGACTAGAGTCTGCCAATGGCAGGACAGAGCCACTCTGGTGGTGCATGGAGCTGAGCCACCTGTGTGGACAGGAGACAGAAGCCCTCCAGCCACCTGATTCTGAGTCTCCCCTGGGGATAGGGGTGTGGATGTCACACGGTGTTGCAGGCTGCAATGTGCCACCCCCCCCATTCTGCCTCAAGAAAGGTTCAATGTATGGGCCAGCCTGGTCCACGTGCATTTAACATCACATTGGTCGGGGACAGTGTTTCTCATGTCTCTCAAGGTTGCTAGGAGAAGAAAATGCCTGTGTCACACAAACCGCACATTTTTTTTTCCCAAAATCTCACTTTTTTTTTCTAATAAAGAAATGAGCATGGTTGAAAGTCGTGTGGCTGAGGGTGAGGCTCCGCTTACGAGAGGGGTGAAAGCCCCAGTTTTCTACAGGGAGTGGTCATTTCTGGGGGGTTAGTTTGCGAGGGGGGGGAGATCCTAACCTGCCTTGAGTTGAGGCTTCTGTTTCAGAGAGTAACTTTCCACTCTTACAAGAGCCTGTGGAGGTTAACTAGGCCCAACACTTGTGCCTTGGGGAAGGTAAAGCTCAGTGTGTGTGTGTGTGTGTGTGTGTGTGTGTGTGTGTGTGTGTGTGTGCCACTTCCTCAGGGTCCCATGGGAAGGCAAAAGGTCCAGGATTTGAACTAGATGCCCCTAGATCTGGTTGGCACACACTCCCTATTCTATAGGCAACATCTGCCAACTTCTCTAGACTGCTTGCTTGGTTCATTGCTTCCTTCCTTCTGGACCAAGAGCTGCATGCCCGGGAGGGAGACTTCTGGTGAAATCAGGCCCATCAGAATCTCAGACCCACTGAGTGGCTCCACCCCACTCACCTGCCCTGTGGTGCAGGGTTGGACCCCACAGGACAGCAGCAGCAGGTGCCAAGCACACTTTCCAAACAGGTTCAGGCAAGGCTGTCTGCCTCCCATCCCTCTGCAGGGACCTGGAGTGTCCCTTGAAAGCCATACCTCAGGACCACTTCATTTGAAAAAACAAGGTCTTTGAAGCTGTTGATGAGTCAAGATAAGGTCATGTTAAGTCAAGTGAGCCCCTCCCATAACAGATGTCTTGGTAAAAAGAAGGAATTTGGTCTGGAGGGGACTCATGAGTGAAGGCCAAGGATGCTGGAGACAGAGGCCTGCATGGAGCAAGGGACCCATAGGGTCAGCTGCAACCACACATGGCTGGAGGAAGCAAGGAGGGGTCCCCCACTAGAGGCCCAGCTTATGCCCGGATTTCAGATGCTTGGCCTCTGGAGCTGTGGGAGGAAGCCGGCATTGTGTAGTAACTTGTATAATGACTCAGGAAATGAAAACAATCCTCTCTGCCTACAGATGTTACCTAGCTCCTTTTGTCCACCAAACCAACCCTCTCCCCTAGAACTTGACCTCAAATCCTTTGTGTATTTCTTTTTGCCTGGAACTCCATTTCTGCCCACTGCCTGCCTCGTTGTCTGATGCTCTAACCTTGGTATCTTGATTGCTAGGAATAACACCCCACGCCCACCTCTGCCACTTAGATAGCCCTGCTGTCCTTGTACAATAATTCGCTCCCAGGCCAACTTCTCCTCCCTTGTCCCTCCTGGTCTAATTGAATCAAACAGATACCCCAAGTCCCTGCATCTTTTTCTCCAGCAGTTCCCTGCCCATGAGCTTACCTGGTCCTTTAGCCTGGATTGGGAACCCTCTCTTGTCTGGATGTCCCTAGCACCCTGGGGAGCAGTCTGTCACATGTGTCCCCTGACTTTCTTGGGAATCTATCATTGACTGAATCTTCTATGGGGCCAAGTTTATCCTGTACCTACCAGAAAAGCTTGTCGTGCAGAGCTTGGTCAAGCCGCTTTCTTCTCAGAGATATAAAACTGAGGCCAGAAACAGAAGCTCGCTCAGCCAGCCTCAAGAGTGCCTCTGTCATTGCCTCAGTTTCCCCATTTCACCCAGACCAGGAAGGGGGGCGTGCAGTTTAAGAACACAGAGTCAAACAGTCTCAGATACTGATTCAGGACTCACAATGTACCAGCTTAGATACCTCAGCCTTCCTGAGACTCTGTGTCTGTCTTAGTTAGAGTTTCCCTTGCTGTGAAGAGACACCATGACCAAGGCAACTCTATAAAGGACAACATTTAATTGGGGCTGGCTTAGGTTCAGAGGTTCAGTTCATTATCATCAAGGCGGGAGCATGGCAGCTTCCAGGCAGGCATGATGCAGGAGGAGCTGAGGGTTTTACATCTTGTTCTGAAGGCAAACCAGAGAAGACTGTTTCCAACGTGGCTACAAGGATGTTCTCAAAGCCCACCCCCACAGTGGCCCACTTCTTCCAACAAGGCCACGCCCCTCCAATAAGGCCACGCCTCCTCCAACAAGGTCAAACCTGCTAATAGTGGCACTCACTGGGCCAAGCATATTCAAACAACCACAGTGTCTCCAAATAATAGCAATGGGAACTCTGAGACCCCAGAGTGAGAAACAGTACAAGACTCACTCTCTGCATTTCTTCTCCCTCACTCCAGCTCCCAAGGACATGTCCCCACCATGCCTCTGGGCCTCCCCTCCTCCCCTGGGCAGAGCAGAGGGTTGGCCACCTTGGGCGGCCTGGTGTCTGCCCTCTGGAGATGAGGGCAAACATCACCTATGTCTCATCACGTGGGGCGGAGACCACAGCATATTCTTCAGAGAGGGAGGCTGAGGCTCAGGAAGGATGAAGAGGAGCCTGGTGACCAGGCAGAGTGGAGGCTAGGGATCCAGGGCTACTGTCACTGGTGTCCTCCATCTAAAGGTTTGCTCAGCACACAGTACTACCGACACCATGCCACCCTTCCCTGGTGTCCCAGAACAGCCAAGGACCTCAGTCCCGCAGCATAGCCACCTGGCCTGCATGCTACTAGACTAAGTGACAGGCGGAGGGGCAAGGGGGTGGTGGAGGTCCCGGGCAGCAAGTCCCCTGACTAGTTCAGGAGGCCAACCTCTACATTATACCTCTTACAGGCACCTATAAATCTTATCTGTCCCCCATGTGGGGAGGACTGGGCATCCAGAGATGAAGGGCCTGTCCCACTGTCTATCTAGATGGTTCTGCTAGGCCGGGCAATTTTGCTGATGTCACCTCCCTGGAGATATTAAATATTGATAAAGCAATAAATTGCCCTGCACCTTCCCTGGCTCGCATCACGGTGGAAACTGAGAGAAGACAAGGAGACTTAGCTTCACTGAGGCTGATGGCCATCCTTTCTCCTGGCACTCTCTTGTGCTGGAAGGGATTCAGGCAGGGCAGCTGGTCTGTTCCCCTCAGCCTGGGAAGGGCATGAGCATTGTCTATGACTTAGCCCATTACCACAACTGCTTTTTGCTTAGCAAGTTCTCTTTTGAGTCTGACTACAACCCATACTGAGCAGGAGTCTGCTAGGCGAGAGTCTGTATCTTTTCATTTCCTCTGTTATTTTGAGCCAAGGTCCCGACATGCAGCCCAGCCTGGCCTGAAACCTGATGGGCTTAAAGCTGTGAGCTACCATGCCTGGCAGCAACTCCTTATCTTGAGAACCAAGTGACCCCCGACACCTCATTTCTGGGGTGTGGAAGACATAAGATGGTGCTCAGAGGCCTCATTCCTACCAGCGGCTGTCTAGCCATTTGCTGTGTGACCTTGGACAAAATTATGCTGGCTCTGAACCTGGTCCGTAAAAACGGGGAGGTGATTTGGGCCCAGGCCCTTCTGGTGTGGGAGGCGCCTGAGCCACTTGTTCTCCTCAGTAAACACCGGGCTCTGAGGAAGTAGTTCCCGGGGGAAGGGATTTGTTGATGCAAATTCCTTTGAAAATGGCATGGTATAAAAGTCCAGGATGATTACAGCTTCAGGAATTGGGCAAGGTTTGTTCAAAGGGGAAGGTTCCCAAATTGTTCTTTCTCAGAGTGGGATTTTGGTCAGTCAAATTGGGAGTGGTAGGTGAGCCTCCTACTCTTAACTCAGATTGCCTGTGGTACTCCCTCTTCTCTCTCCCACCCTCCTCCCCCTCCTTCACTCTTCACCCTCCCTCCTGCCATCTTCCCTTCTCCCTTCATCTGTCCCCTATCCATACCCCTCCCTTCTCTTCCCTCCTCCCCCTCTCCCCCATCCCTCCGTCTCCCCTCCTCCTTCTTTCTCTCCTTCACTTTTATCTTCCATCTCTCCGTCCTCCTTCCCCTCTTTCAGTCCTCCTCCATCTTCTCTCTCCCACACTTCACTGGGGCTTCCTGTTTTACTCAGGCTCTTGACTGAAAAGGCCCAGGGGTGGGGAGATGATCAGTTACACAGAATCATATAGGCCCTTTCCTTATATTTTTCAATTAAAAGAGCAGACAGAGGCAAGAGAAAAACTCAAGTACCATGGTGATCAACGGCTGGAAAGTGGAGTCAGAGGGCTGGGCTGCCTGGCGATGGTCCTGTCTACTTGTCCTGCTCTCCTCATCTGGACCAGGGCTGTTCCTTTCCTCGAGCCTCTTGGACTTGTACCTCAGCCTTTCCAAGCTACATCTGTCAAGATACTAGAATGAGAGACTCTGTTGGTGATGGGATCGGGGCGTGGCTACCAGCCGCCACAGTCACACTGGTGTTCAGGGCGCCACAGATGGATAGAAGACCCCCAGGGAATTTGGGGGGGAGAACATGGTCACCCACTGTTTAACACAAGAGAGAAGGGGCTCAGAAGGCAGCATGCAGGGATGTGGGGTGGGGGAGATATGAGGACGCACTGAGTACAGAGCTGGCTCATCAAGGCTTGCCCTGTTCCTCTCGAAGATTTCCTTCTTCCTGAGATAGCCAGGGCTGCGGGGGGGGGGGGGGGCAGGGTATAGGTTCCTTCCCAAGCTGACCACTGTGGTGTCCCTGCAGAGATGGCTAGGCTGCAGAAAGCCCCTTCAGTTCGACAGCACTTGCATGTGGAGGCCTAAGGATACTGAGACTCCCCCTCTCTTACTCTCCACTTTTTCTTTTGGGGGGGAGCTCTCACTTGAACCCAGGGCTCACTAGTATTGCCTAGCCTAGCCTGCATCTTTCTCTGGGTCATGTAGGCTCCGCCAGTGCCTTCTGTTTCATTTCCCACCTCCTCTAAGGGAGGGTGAAGGATGATGGAGAGGAGGAGGAGGGGGTGGACGGTGGGAGAGAAAAGAGGGAGCATCGCAGGCAATCTGAGCCAGGGTAGGAGGCTCACCTGTCTCTGCCTTCTGAATATCAGAAGGACAGATAGGCCAGGATGCAGAAGGACAGATAGACCAGGATGCTCATCCTTCCTTTACATGGGCTCTGAGGATCGGAACTCCGGTCCTCATGCCTGCCGCTCGAATCAGAGCTCCTACTGCCCAGCCGCCTTCCCCAGCTCCCCCAAGCCTCAACCTAAATGCTCCTCCCTTGGAGGCCTCCCTTGGGGCCTGCTCTGTGTTGCTGCTTGCCTCTAGCATGAGGAGACATCTGTTCTGATCCCACAGCAGCTCCAAGCTCTGTACACACCGGACACTCAATGAACCGGCCAGGAAAACAGGGAGGAAGAGAAACGCCCACTGCTCATCAGAACCTGGCTTCCCCCTCCAACCCTTATTTTACCTAGGAGAGCTGAGTGCCGGGGAGAAGAAGCAGCTCTTAGGAGGGTTCTCACAGATGTGGGGGTTGGTGGGAAATGAAAAAGAAGGCACTGGGAGAGGCCTACACGGCAGACGCTTTGTCAGTAGGAAGGCCTTTCTCTGCTTTCTTTCTCTTTAAAAAACAAAAAGAAACAAACAAAAACCAGGATCTCATGTAGCCCAGGCCGGCCTCAGCTTCCCTATACAGCGGAATATAACCTTGACCTGATTTATCTGCATCCATTTTCCTGAGTGCTGGGATTACAGGCATACCTCACCACACCTGATGTATTTGGTGCTGGGGATCGAACCCAGGGCTCAGTGCATGCTGGGTAAGCACTCTCCCAGTTAGCCATGCTCCCAACCCTGGGAGATGCACACTCATCTGTCTCACACTGGAGCCTAAATAGGTTCCCTGTGCCCGGGCCCTCTGGGTGCCGGCTGGTTATAGCAATGCCGCAGCTTCTTCCTACTCAGAGACTCTGTGCCTGGGATGCGGACTCTAGGAGTCACTGTGGGTGACTGGTGGAGCATCCAGTAGACCAGCTGGTGGGTCAGCCACCCCTGGCTACCACACAGGAGAGGTGAGAGCTGGTGTTAGCTTGAGACGACTCAGAGAGTGCAATGGGTCAGGCTGTCGGGAAGGAAGTGCAGAGCCAACAGATAAGTCTTCAGCTTTGCCACAGTGAGAAGGGACAGAGAGCGATGGCTGCCTTGGGGAATGTCCCAGCTGGGCTGACATGCGCCATTGCACGTGAAAGTGGTGGTAACCGTGTTGGTCAAGTGTCTGTAAGTTCGCTTGTGAGTGTTCCCTCCATGGGCATGTGTACAGGATATCACAGAGCGGAGTGCTCTCCGCGCAAAGGCCCATACTGCACTTATCCTTCCGATTGTCAGGACTTGTTGTATTTCAGCCAAGCATTCGATCCTCAACAAGATAGAAAGGAAATGAACGACATGCCTTGGGGACACTGTGCCCCGCCCTGATGTACAAGAGCGTGTCATACTCTGTGGTTACAAAGCATCAGAGACAACGATGAAGGACTTTGGCCATAGAGAGGGCTCGCTCCTTTGAGAAGCAGCCATGCTGGGAGTCAGTGAATTGCTATACGACTTTGCCTTTGTTGCAGGCCCTCTCTGGGCTTGGTGTCCTTTCTCGGGAGAGAGTGGTACAGAGCAATATGGCCAGCAGAGGCAGACCCACAGGAGCAAGCTATCTGGCACTCTTCCCCTACCCTCATCTTTCCACCCAGGCTGAGGGTAGAGCCATGCGTGAGAGGGAACAGTGCTTTTCTGGTCACACCACAGGGTGGGCCATTGGCCATGGTACCATCTATCCAGAACTGCATGACCTGTCATGGTCAATTAGCTGAGTTCCTGCATCACTGTCACAGTGGCCAGTGGGGAAGATGCTTCTGGGCCCATTTTGCAGGGGAGGACACTGAAGCGCAGTTTCCTTCCTGGATCTCTACAGAAAGGAGAGATGGGGCTGAAGATGGGCCAACATGGCGCCATGGTGCTGATGCTGTGAGCCAGTGGTAACAGGAAGGCTGGGAGTCTCAAGTCCTGCCCCCACACCCGCCCAGGCCCTGGGCCCTGTCCATGGTGCTGACCAGGTATGGCCATAAGCAAGCCCTGCAGGAGTTCTGCTAGCTCAAAGCTCAATCCCTGGGTTCCCTTCCCCCGGCCACTGGAGAGCTGGATGCCCCACATCAACCCTCATAAGGGACTGTAACAACTAGAGAGTCTAATCGGCCAGGCCTGGTGTGGTCTGATAAGCGTCGTCCACACGCCGGAGAAGCTGGGTGTGAGCGAGTGAGTAGCTGAGATCTGATTGCAGGCTGCCCACTTCTGCCTTGAACTCACTACTAGAAGCCTGTCATTTCAATGGTCATAAGGGGGGAATGCATCAGGCCTCATCCCATTGTTCTGGAGACCGGCCACCCTTTGGTTTCCTTGCACAGAGAATCGCTTGCCTCCAGTCCCCAGGCCAATTCAGCACAAGCCCTTTGCCTGGCTCATGTGTCCTCGCCATTCTTGGTCTGCCTATCAAGACTTCGGGCCAGGGCAGGGCCCTTCCTTGCCAGATGGTGCTGCAGGTGAGCTGGTACTTGGGGATGTGGGGTTCTATGTGGGAGGGCCCTTGAGAGACCCAGAAAGAAAGTCTGTGAGACTAGAGCAGATACCACTTTTTCAACAAAAGATGCTGAAACGAAGGGCATGGCACATGCCAACGATGAGTCTGAAAGCAGACATTACACGCCTCACACAGAGTAACCGAAGGGCTGGGGATCCAGCTCGGCTGGTAATGCCTGCCTACATTAATGAGTTCCTCACACTGATCCCCATCATGGCATAAAGCCTTCAGTGTAACACTTGGGGGACAGAGACAGGAGAAGGTAGAGTCATCCCTAGCTACATAGTGAGTTCAAAGCCAGCCTGGGCTATATAAGAGTCTGTCTCAAAAACCAAAATAGGACCAGGAAAGTAGCCCTGTGGGTAGGCCCTGGGCTCAACCCCCAGCATCACATAAATCTGAGTAGAGTGGTACATGCATGTAGTCCTCGAAGTCAGGATGTGGAAGCAGGTGTGTGTGTGTGTGTGTGTCTGTGTGTGTGTGTGTGTTTGTGTGTGTCTGTGAAAGTGTGTGTGTGTGTGTGTGTGTGTGTGTGTGCGAGAGAGAGAGAGAGAGAGAGAGAGAGAGAGAGAGAGAGAGAGAGAGAGAGAGAGAGAGAGAGAGAGAGAGAAGTTCAAGGCCATCCCTGGCTTCACATTAAGTTTGGAGGCAGCCTAAGGTCTAAGAAAGAAAACTCATGTGACCTTTTAAGCAAGAAAGACATGTTAGACTTGTCACCCAAGGCAGGATTCGTGGCAGAAAAAAAAAGTGATAAACTGGACTTCAAATGAAAAGCTCTGTTGTGTGAAACAATGATCCTCACTTCATAATAAGAGCACTCGAGACTCACTATAGCTAAAGCAGAGCAGTTTGTTTTACAACCTGGAAAAATCCAGAATCAACCAAGAGAAAAGGGAAAGAGGCTGTTTGGGGATCTGGTGCAAAACAGTGTGTATTTTTTTTTGTTTATTTGTTTGTTTGTTGCTTTGTTTTCTTTATAGCCCATTTCCTACTCTCTAAACTCCTCATTGGCTGCAGTTCACTCTTCCTGGTACTCCTGGTGCTCCTGGTATAGTCCCCACAAACACAAAGACTTACCTAGTGTACATCCTGGAGCCCGAGATTCCCTCCCTTTCTGATACATGGGTTCAGTAACACAGCCAACTGACTGTAACTTTTCAACCCTAGGATGAATTGGGAACACTTAGACAAGGAGGCTCCATCCTCCAGCTAGGGACAACGGGAGGCTAGTATCTCCTGCTTCTTTGTGATTCTCCAATGAACTCTCAACACACCTCACAGTGAGAATGGACCAGAAGGATTTATTCCTTACACCTGCGATGGATGCTGCCAAGAGAATGGACAAGCCACAGGCTGGGAAGCTGTCTGTGTGAGGGAGTATCTTGGAGAGCTCTCCTGACCCAATACAGGAGGAATTCTAGGAACACCAAAGGAAGCAACTCACCCAGTTAGAAACAAGTAAAAGTTCCAAGCTGAAGAAGACAAAAGATAGACAGACTGTCAGGATATTCAAGGATGTTCAGAGCCCAGGCCCTGAGGGGACTGCCACTGAAGCCAACATCCAGAGACACAGCTTTGCAAATGATCTGAATGGGAGCTCTAATAGCAGCCTGTCCTGGCCGGGGCTGGAGCAACAGGACCGCTCATTGGCTGATTGTAGGTGTGGAAACAAATAAACAAAACAAAACAAAAAAACCCCTGGGGCCTCTGTTATAGAAGACAGATTAGCAGGTTTTTTAAAAGTAAAACTGTTCTCCTACCCTAGCAACTATGCTGCTGCTTTGTATTTTAACTCCATGAGACAAACAATTATCTGTCCATATACAAAGATGCAGAGAGGAGAGAGAGAGAGAGAGAGAGAGAGAGAGAGAGAGAGAGAGAGAGAGAGAGAGAGAGAGAGAGAGATGTAACAGCTTTATTCATAACTGCCCAAACTTTTTAAGCAATCAGTATGACCTTTAGTAGGGGAACTGATAAGCTTTGGTGTATACAGACAGAAGAATTCTAAACCATTTAGCTTTAAAACTAAGTCAAAGAGGAAACTGAAATAAATACGAATGAGGGAAGGAACGCAGTCTGAAAAGCTACACACCTTGATGCCAGTTACGTAATATTTCCAGACAGAGATCCCCTCTCAGGGATTGCCATCTCATCAGGGAGCCACCATAGATAGGACTTGCCATGAGGACCTGTGTGGTGACATCCTCCGGGTTCCTCCACGGTGGGATTATGGCGTTCCTCCCCACTGTCCTCTTAGAAGCTGCTAAGACCAGACTACATACAGTGCAGACTCCCACTTTGCCTCCTGAAGTTGTGGACTTGTGCTCGAATCTCCATGGTGACAATAAACTCCTTGGGAGTCTTGGACGCTGTGCAAGGGCTTGTCCTCTAGGTCTCACCCATTGTGTTTAATACCTTCTGACTTCCACAGACTCTGCTCAAAGCCATTCTTACTGTGGGGCCTGCACATACCTGGAGTCCCAGCACCCAGGAAGTTGCAGCAAGAGGATCCCGAGTTCGAGGTCAGCCTCAGACGACAATTTTATGCTACTAAAGTACCTAGACCTCGGTATCTGAAAGTGAATTGGCACCAGGTACAGTCAAGTGACCAGATTCCTTGACCCCACACATTCGTGACAGCTCACCTGGGTTGGTGAGTCTCAACCCAGGATGACCCTCCCAACATCATGGTGTTGCAGGGTGGCAGTCTGTATGACTGGCACTACAATGCTCCTCCTAGCTGGCTTTGTTACAGTGTACCCCACCCATACCTTCACTTTGTAGCCCAAGATGACCTTGAACTCCAGGCAATGCTCCTGCCTCAGCTTCCCTAAGTACTGGGATTGAAGACATACACCACCACGCCCAGCTAGACATCTCTCTCTTTATCTGCACATAGAGAAAGTTTAGGCCAAAGAATTTGACATGTCTTCAAAATGTCGATGAACCACTTGGGAAATACGAAACTGATTTAACGGTTTTCCCCAGGTCTTACTCAATTATGAATTTAATATTCTTGACATTTTCCTTTACTTCTAAGCAGCCTCAGAGCCTCTCGAGTCTGGAGAGAGGATGTCAGAAGCATGGGTGTTGTCACAAAGGTGTGTAAAAGGCACGGCGCTTCTTCCTTGGCAGGGTCCCCACTTTTAATCTGGAAAGGATGAAAATAGGCGAAGACCAGAAGTCACGGCAATTTCCTGTGGCTCTGTCTGTGTGGAGACTGTGGTCACATGGTTCAGGCTGCTCTGTTTTTGAATGCCTTGTGGCTGTGGGTGGATGGCACGTCTCTAAAGGCCTCAGTTGTTTCATCTGTAGAATGGGGTGCTAGCTCCTTTGTGAGGAGGCTCCCTAATACTCAATGAGCATTAGTCATGGGAATAGCTAATTCTGTCAGAAACACCTGCGAAATAAATGATTAATCCTGAGATTCACTGGAGAAAAACCAATTCCACCATTTTGGGTGCAATTTTTTATTAAATTGGTCCAAAGCTTTATTAAATATTACATACTGACTAAGAGAAGGACTTTGGTCAAGACTACTCTCTGGAATTTCCCAACTAAATGGCCCTGAGATGCGTGGTGGTGGTGGTGGTGGTGGTTACAAACCTATAGGCCACCCCATACTTTCCCATGAGGCTTTTGTTATCTAGAACTACAATTCCCAGCATTCCAGGAGGTTACCTGCTCCTTGGGCAGGTAGGGCTTACAGGTTAATTCTGGGTATTACATACCTTACTTGGCATGTGTTTGAGGGGTTTCCAGATGGGGTTCATTGAGGTTTGAGGATCCACCCTAGACATGAGTAACACTACTACTCGAATGGGGTCGTGAATGAAAACGGGAATTGGCCTGGACAGCATCACTCTTGTCTCTCAGCTTCCTGACTGTGACCAGCCATGTCACACTCCAGACACCTTACCTTTCCTGCTGTGACGGCTTATCCTCTGTAGCAGAGGGTCAAGATAATGCCTTGCCTCCTGGGGTTGCTTGTGCCAGATATTTTAACACAGCAACAAGACGAGGAACTATTGTGCCTACTAACATCCGCCACACCAACAGTAAGACTAAAGCCCCACTGTGAGTCAGCCAGAACGCTGCTGGGGTGATGCTGGGGTCATATTGAATTACATCACAGACTGTTGCCAACCAGGCCTGGTGCCAAAGGGAATGTACGTATGTAGCACAAAAATAAGGGAGACTGGGGTTGCGGACCTTCTGTAACAGCAGTTCTCAACCTTCCTAGTGTTTCCACCCTGTACTACATACAGTTCCTCATCTTATGGTGACTCCCCCGCCCCCAGCCATAAAATTAGTTTCGTTGCTACTTCATAACTGCGCCTTTGCTACTATTTTGAATTGCAATGTGGATATTTTTGGAGATGGAGGTTTGCCAAAGGGTCACATGACCTGCAGGTTGAGAACCACTTTTCTAGAATGTTCCATGTCTTATGGAAGTTCTGAGGCCTTCCAGTACCACCTCAGGCTCTGCAACAGAGGCATAGAAGGGCAGAACTCCTGTTGGAGCCCAGCAGCACATGATACCAGGCAGATTCCTGGTAGCACTCTCTAGGAAATGTCCCTAAGCCTTCCAGAGAGATCTGAGACCTGGAACAGACGGTTTGGATTCTTGCCCTGGCAATGTGACCCTGAAAAATCCACATACCTTCTCTTGGCCTGTTTCTGTGCATTAAAGGTGGGATGAAGGTGCTGGGCTTTACCCCTGTCCTGGGTTCATGGAGGGTTGGAGGGAGGTGGTCCCTGGGAATTGTGAAGGAAACATGACACTGGCCCTGCGCCGAGCACCAGAGTCAAAGCCTGAGTGAGCATTATCCTGGGCTGCCAAGCCCGGGTGTACAGTCTCACCTCGCTGGCTTTGCTTTCCTTGCTGAGGAAGAATGGGAGACTGGAATGCTTTACTACGGCGCCTGAGATAGGGCAGCCTCAGTCAGAGCCACACACATCGACGGCCATTCTGGGTATTAGCCAAGGACAACCAGAGCAAGCTAGAGGGCTTCAAGAGCAGCTGGTTGGCGAACTATATTACCCATGACACACGTACACATTTCCTTTGGAACCTGCCCCAGTTAGCATGGCCTATGACCTGCTAACTCAACACCCAGATCTCAGTTGCCCAGTTCTGGCACAGCCCAAACTCTTTGAGACATCAGAAAATTATCCGTCCAGGCCCAACGTCTTGGGCTAGAGAATAGGCCTGGGAAGGGGGCGGGACTTGGGGAGTGACAGGCCAACCTCCTCTGGTCTCCCTGGAGATGTCACAGGCTTAGCAGGGGCTGCTTGACACATGTCGGATAAAATAAGGGAAAATAAATAACAATGTTTATAAGAAGATTAGCAGGAAGGCAGGAAAATTTCTCTGGGGAGCCCTTGGCTGCATCTGGAAGTGACAGCCCCATCACCTTATCAGAGTCATAATGAGGTGCCAGGATTTGGGGTCATTAAAAATCCTCTCTGGCTGGGCGGCTCTCTCTCCATTGCCTTTGATGGAGGCCTGGTGGTTGCTTGGTCCCTTCCCCCACTGCCTTCCCACCCCCTTGGCTGTCCCCTGCTTGCCTGGGTGTGGAGGTGAGATGTTGATGCCCAGCTCAGCGGAAGTAATGCGGCAGGACATCCCAATTTGTGCCTGGGTCCCCGCGGGCACAGAGCCCTTCTCCCAGTGTGGATTAGCTCGGTTTTATCTGGGCTCCTTCAGAGGTGAAGGGGGAGTGGTGATGGCGAGGGAATCTGCCGGCAGCATGTGTGTGACTCCAGGCTGCACTGTCCAGAGGGGCTGGCCCTGCAGCCCAGGCAAGACCAGGCTTGGAAACTAAAGTCTGGAAGGGATGCTGGGCAGAGACTGACAAGTGTGGGGACGGAGCCAGTCTTTGACCTGGGCTGAACATTCACAGCCCTGCATTGAAGGGTTTGTGGGTCTGTGATTGGGTGGAGAGAGCATAGCAGGAGTGTGTGATGGGACCATTGAACGCAGTGAGGGCTGATCACCAGGGCAGACGATGGGTGACCTGAGAAGTCAGGCCAGCAAGAGCGGACAGATTTAAAGGCCAAGGTCTACAAGTGGCTAACTGTCACACACATCCCTCCCTCCCAACTAGACATCCTGAGCCCTCTCCATCCTCACCGCTATTATGGAGAAAGCACTCTGCTCTCCTTGTCCCAAAGCTTATCTTCCAGGCACTACAAGCGCACTTCGATCGATTTTTCTCCGCCGCTCACTGGTCCCATGTCCCTTGAGGGATAAGTTTGAGCAAGGAGGATTATTATTACTAAGCAAGAAACTGAGGCTGGCAGCAGCCCTATAGGAAAGCCCTCTCAAGGCACCACTGGTCCACACGATGTCTTTACGTTCTGGGAAGACTCAATCTCATCCTGAAAAGCCCTGGGGTTGGCAGTCCAGTGAGGCTGGATTCATTTCCTAGTTGCTCCTCAGTCAAGCACTGTTCCCTGTTCAGTGAACGACCTGCCCGACTGAATCCAAGAGCCCCGTTGTTGCATCTGACTGCTTGGGATAGCTGAAGGTCTCTTTCAGCCAATGAAGGCCCACTGGTAAAATGGTAAATGGCAGTCATCTCCGTGACTAGACTATGGTGAAGAAGGAAAGGGTCAGCTCTGTCTACAAGCAGGAAAGGTGATGGTGAGTGGGTGAGGTTGTACCTACCCACTGTAGGTAGGTGTCCCCTCTCAAGGCCGTGCCTCCTCCCACCTCTGAAGTTTCTGCTTCTCTCTCTTCTATCGGAAAGGACCTTAACTCGTTTGGCAGCTTTCCCTCCATCTCCCCTCTGGAGGAGTCAGGGTCAGGGAGTCGTCAAGTGGACCAAGGACGACTGATCCCAACTCAGGGCTAAAGCCAGGACTCAAATGTTCGCCATTGCTCCAGGGATCCCTCACCAGTAAGGGCCATGAAAGAAGGTCTCTTGGTGGCACTGCTGCCCACATAGTGCCTCTGTACTCTGGACAGGGATGGATGGACAGACTCCTGTTTGCTCAAGTCACTATGGGACTTTTATATCTGAGGTTTAGACAGAGCCCAAGAAGAGAGGCCCCTCAGGTTGAGGCTATGGCTTGGACTCTTTCCATAGAGGCTTTGTGGCCTCTCTGTGACAATCAAAGACCCTCTGGGCATCAGATCTGCACCTCATATCAATGCACAGCTACAGCAATAGTCCAACTTCAGACAGTCTCTGTGCCTAGTTTCTTACCTTAGTCCCGCCTGAGCACCGGAGTCCAGGAGTTCCTGGCTCAAACTTGGGTCTCAGATGCAGGGCAGGAGGGGCAACTCAGGGTCAGAACAGTCAGGGGTGCTTGCAGAATCCCAGGTCAGGATGGAAGCTGCAGCTGCATTTGAGCTGGGCACTAGGGCTTCTGTTGAATATCCTGTCCCATCAAAGACCAGCTTGGGGACTTGCAAAGCCGAGGGCTCTAGGAGTGCAGGGTGGAGTGTTGCCTTTGTAGCAGTGACACCCCATGCCTGAGGACCCAGTGGCCCAGGATGCACTGCTCAGTTTTCAGTGCTGGTTCTGGGTTCCCGTGGCCATGAGGTGTTTCTGTGTCACACTTACTGGTGGTGACAGAAGACCGGATTTTGAACATAATTTACTTCTGAAAAAAAAAAAACCAAAAAAAAACCCAGTCAATTCAAGGCCACCCCTCGCATGCTGTCTCCCTCAATTGCTTGCTTCCAGTGTTAACGCAGGAGCTCCTGATAATAGCAATAATAAATAATAGCGAGTATTTATGGGGCACATCCTCAGCGCCAGCCACTGCTGAGTGCTCTATTTGCAGCACCCTGCTGGAAGCCAGGAACACTGTTAACCCACTCTTCAGATGGAAGCCCCAAGTCCCAGAGACGTCACTGCTCCTGGGCTGGCTTGCACCCAGATTTGGAAGACTTCATTTGTTCTTGGCTGCTGTGTGAAGCTTTACCACTGTCTCCCGGGGCTAGCCTGGGCTGCAGTGGGAGGTCCAGTGGGTCTCGACTGTGGGAATGAGCAATTGCAGACTGGCCATTGTCACTGATGGTCCCTCCTCCCCAGAGCCTGTCCCTTAGGGGGCCCCTCCCACACTGCTTCGTCCCTGGTGGCTCTGCAATGAGTCACTTCCTGCACTTTGATATCTGCCCGGGGAAAGGCCAGATGACAAGTTCTATATTATTGAAGGAGCCAGAACTCATTAGCTTATACAACATCGGAGCTGGCAGGGCAGAGGTGGGCGGGGTGGACCCAGAAGTTCCTGTGTAGACATTGCTCTGACCACCCCCAGCCAGAACTCCCAAAACACTTTCATCTTTCATGAGCCCCTGGAATTACTTGTTTTGATTGCTGTGGGGGGGGGGGGCTGGGGTGGAGATGGGGGAAACTGAGGCTGGCCTCCTTGTGGCCCAGGGCCTCTTCCTCTGTTTTGGAACCGATCCAATCCTGAACCCTTCTCTGAGGTCAGGGAGGGGAGAGCGGAAAGAAAAGAGCTAGCTCCAGGAAGCATTTGTGGGCTGGCTTTTTTTTCTTCTCTCTCAACAAAGCAAAGCGTTTCTGTAGGCAAATGAGCTGGGGAGGGAAAATAAGTCACCGCTGGAGACCAGCATGATTAATGACCAAGGAAATGAGTGACCAGCAAGACCGGGGCTGAGGGAAGCAGGGACAATTGAGCCTGAGCACGCGATGCATAGCTAAGCCTCTGAGGGGTGTGGCCTGGCTGGTGGACTGAGGCTGAGGTCCCACTGAGCAGAAGCTTCCATCACAGGGAGGAGACCGACCGATAAGAGCAAAAACTCAGATGATGGGACTGGGCATGGGGAAGCAGTCAGGATGGTCCACAGGGGATGGATACATGCTCCTCCCAAGAAGGTACCACGAGCTCTCTCACATGTCCTCTGCTGTCTTCTATCATGTGCTGTGTAGGACAAAGGGTAAGAGGGAGATCACCCCACAGTCCCTAAAGTCTGTGGCTTTATCATCTCATCTGGTGTTGCCCCACCCAGCACAATCCTCCCAGCTAGGTATGCTCATAGGATATATGAAAGGGTACATGCCTGGTCCTGGGTCCGATCGATGGTATCTATGCCTCCCAAATGCTAGGACCTACAGCCTGTGGGGCTCATAATCAAGGGCCAGATGAGGGTTGTGCTGGGCCCCTAGTCACATAATATGTATTTGAGCTGGATTGACAGCGACTCCTAATTCTTGTCAAGGGTCCTAGCATAGCTTAGATTGAAGGCTGGTGGGATGCTCAGCCCTTCCCCATCCCCATAACAGAACCTCCAATCTCCCTGACAAGTCCTTCCCCAGCCTTGGGGATGGCATCTGTCTAATGGGTCCCCTTTACAGGTGACTGCAGTCTTGACCTCCACCAGTAGTCACGCCCCATCACCCAGGCACAGTGGAGCCTTCTCCAATTCTAAGAGGTTCCCTGACCAACACAGGGTTAAGTCCAGTGGCTCCTCCCTCCCTCTCTCCCTTCCTCCCTCTCTCTCATGTGAGCTCTTTCCCATGTGACAATGGGCCCTGGGCTAAGAATAGGCTGGGTGGCTGCTTCTGGATCTGCCAGGTTTTCTATGTCTATCACTCTAGAGGTAGTCAGGGTCCTATGGCTTCTTTCCTTGCCCCACCAGGCACAGGGCTGAACCCCTAAAACCTGTTTCTGAGATGCAGATAGAACCCAAGAAGAGAGGCCTCTCTGGATGAGTCTGCGCCTTGGACTGTTTCTACAGCGTCTCTTTCCATGTGGCCCCTCTGTGATAATCAAATACCCTTTGGGCATCAGATCTGCACCTCAAACCAACTGCACAGCTGCGCATTTGAGCCAGAGAGAGAGGGAGGAGAAGCCTCAGGCCCCAAGGCTGCTCCATTGGAGAGCCAAAATTTGACCCAGGGCCTGGTCCACTTACAGAGCCCACCCAAACCCCTTCTCCATCTTCTACCTTCCCATGATCCTTCTCTGTTTTACCCAAGCCTCAGCCTTTGACCATTACATATGTAAACTAAGGCACAGATTGGTAAAAAAATAACTCATGACGGTTTGCCCGTAAGGGGCCTATCGGTAACTAGAATCTGAATTCTTAGCTATCCGGAATACATCCCACCACTCCAAGACGACCCTCCTCTGCAAGCTGTCAATCAAACACCCCTCCCTCTTCCAGGGCTTAGGCCAAGGGTAAGAAGAAGTGCCAGGACCTCCACCAGCAATCTGAGTGGGCACATCCTGCCAGAGCCTGGTTCCCTTGTCCCCTAGCCTCCCCCTGGGGGGGGAGGGGGTGGCTCACGTGTCTGCTGGCCCCTCTGGCCTCCTTTGCTGCTGAGGGTTCAGCTCTGACTCCCAGCGCCCCAGCTTTAGGTCGGCTCCATTCCAAGTTCTTTTATTAATTCTCTCGCTGCAGCAAGAGCACTTTAATTAGCCCGGCCGATTTATCTATATAAATACAAGCGGATGGCGGCTGGTGCTCCGCTGTGGGGCGGGGAAGTGAAAGGGGAGCCAGACCAGAGGGTTGCCTAGGGCAGAGGAAGTGACAACGGCGCCTTCCCAGCAACCAAAAATATGACTTTAATATCATCGTGTGCACGTGTGGGTGTGCGTGCGCGGGCGGGCGTGTTCTGAGAAGTGCTGTCGCTCTGTGGTGGGGACATACATGACTTCAGTCAGAGCTGAGTTCTTCTGCGTTCCCAGGAAGCCCTAGTCTCTTCTTTTGGAAGCCTCATCAGTGAGTCCCCTACAGATCGAGAACCCCCTTCCTTAGGGTAGCAAAGGACAGGTGACAAAGTGACCATGTTCAAAAGCTGCCTCTGGATTCCGGGACTCAGGCAGGAAACTGGGTGACCACTCTGTCTTGCTTACATGGACCTCAAAGGTCAAAGCCACTTCTCTAAGCACTTGAAGTGTCTGGAGAGGAACAAGTGGGAGTGTAGACTCTACAATTGACTGTCTCACTCTGCCATGTCCAGGTGTACCTCTAAGGGTAAGTTCTTTTCCTACGCCATGCCTCAACTTACCCCTCTGTAATATGGGAGCATCACAGGTTGCACCGATTTCCCAGACACCAGTGTCTAAATGGACATGCGGGGGCCTGGTGACACCCCCTTCAAACCTCTCAGATGTCTGGTCATGTCCAGCAGAGCTGTCATGCACTCTGGGGCTGAGACCATGGTGGAAGGTGATGCAGGAGTAACAGCTTGCTTATTTCAGCTGCTGGCATGACATCACTGTGCCTAAGCCTCCTGCTAGGCACATCCTCTTTACCTCTTACTCTGCAAACTCAGACCACTGTCCCTGTGAGGTGCCTGTCTAGCTGGGGACACGTGTGACAAGGGGCCTGGTGATGGGCAGGTACGTATGGAGGGAGACTGTTAGTGGGGGATGCAGATGGGGAGGCGGCTGTTGGGAACGGGGATCCAGGACAGCTCTCTGAAGACAGGGACCCTCAGTAGCCGACAGCTCCTTCCCAAAACTTGAACACATAGCATCTCTCCTCAGCTCCTCTTGCCAGACTGCAGGTTATCTTTGGAGGGAGCCGTGTACTTGTCATAGGAACCAGACAAGCAGCCTAGAGACAAAGATCAGAGATGGTATGGAGGGGATTTCTAAAGTGAGGCAGTGGGAAGCAGAGATAGGATGTGATGCAGAGTCCCTTCTTGTTTTAGAAATTGCACTACTTAACACTGCTCATGGGTATACACATGTGCACGCGTACACACACACTCATACCACACACACATACACACATATACATACACCACACAAACACACACTTACACACACACATCACACATAGACACACATAACACATACAACAACAGCGCACTCAGCACACTACACCATACATACCCACACCATACCATACACAGACACATACCACACCAAACACACACAGAACACACATAAAACATCACACCACAAACACACACACACCATACAACACATATGCACACACACACAACACACAACACACATATACATACATCACACAAACACCATGCATACACATACACCTTACACACACCACACATACACCACATACATATCAGACCACACACACAACACACTTTACACATAACACACCATAGCTGACACCACACCACATACACACAGCACACATACACCATATCACGCATACACACACACACACCATAAACATACCACACACACAATACACACCGTACTCATAACAAACATACAACACACATACAATACCACATCACACACACAAACCATATATATACACTACACACACATCAGACCACACACAACACATACCATACACATAATACACACACACACACACACACACACACACAAACACCATATCACACCATATATACAGACATACTACGCATATGACACACACACCACCTGCATACCACACCACACACAAACTACATACACACCCCACATCATACTCCTCCCAGGCACACACTACAGTAAGGCCATGGGACAGGCACCTTGCTGCTGTAAATTCCATACTGTGGCAAAAGCCATGGTAACAATGGTTCTCATGGAGTGTCCTCATGTATGTACAGAGGGACCTTGCCTACCTCCCTGAACATCCCAAGGTCTGGGCAGCCACAGCCTAGTGGTTGCGACCCCAAAACTCTTTCACTGTTTCTCTGTGGGGACCTGGACCCAGTGCTCATGGTGTTCAACAGTGCACTGCTGCTGGAGATGCCCACAGCCTCAGGCTGCCAGTTCCCCTCTACCAGGCTGCCCATCCTTGCCTGAGGCTGGGCCCGCAGAGAGATCAGATCCAACCTATCCCTGTGGGTCTCTGGATACAACAGGTTGGGCCAATTGGCTGCCATGATTCGGTCTCAGGCCACTCACTCTCCATTCTGGTTTCTGTGGCCTCAGTGTTCCTGTAGCCTTGGAGGTAAAGGGGTGAACTGTGCCCTTTCTCCTCCTTCTGAGCCTCTGTGTGCAGGAGGCTGGGTTGCCTGGGAAACAACCGAAGCCAGGATGCAGACCTGGTTGATACCCTGTTGCCTCCTAAATGAGCTGGGTCATACTCAGCCCTGCTCTGGGGGGCTTACCTCCCCACGGGGAGCCTTCCAGCTCAGCCCCGCAGGGCTCTAAGCAGAACCTCCGAGAAACAAAGAGGGAAAAGCTAAAAGCACTGACTGGGGTTGACATGCTCAAAGGAGCCGATCGGCAGACTCGCCTAAGAGACATCTTGGATTCGAACTCAGATTTCTCCTGAAGCTCCTGAGACTTAGGTAAGAAAGAACGCTGTGGGTCAAGACCCTGATACCTCGAGGGAGAGCAGCTGACCTAACCTCATAACAGTGAGGCTCCTTTCCAGTCAGTCTGCCAGGGTAGAGGGGACATGTGCTCTTCCCCCCATCACAAGGACCTGATAGGGCTAAACCACCCCATGTCCTGCTAAGTAGGCTTCAGATCAAGTGTACTCTGTCCCTGACACCCTGATTAGGAGTGGCTGCCCTGTCCACATCCCAAGTTCCCCACCACCTCAGCTTTCCCTTGTCTTCAGAGCACTCTTGGTATCTGAGACTTGTCTGCCAGGGCCTGATGATGGCATCTGCTTCCTCCAGCTGGGACAGACACTGCCCATTAGATCTCTGCTATAGCCTGGCACCTGGCACCCTAGGGAGGTTCTAAATGAGGAGCTATGGGATGGGCCTCTGAAAAGATGGCCACTGTGTAGCCTGCAGTGAAAGTTGGCTGGTTGGCTGACAGCCAGAGCACCCTGGGAAACAGCTGGGCTTGTTGGGGCCAGAGACCAGGGGCTGGTGCTCCCTGTTTGTCAACCTAGTGATCCACAGAGTCCTAAGCCAATAGGGGAGCCAGGTGAGGTCAGTCCGAGGAAGAAGGATGCGTCAGACATGACTCTGGGACAATGGAAAGAAATGAAGGTTACAGGAAGAAGCGTCGGGGGATAGGAAAGACGTGAGGGACCGTCACTCATCAGCAGGATGGGACCATCAAGCTGTCATTCCGGGGCCATCTCTTCTTTCCTGTCGTCTCTCAGCATAGCAAGGCCCGGAAAACCCCTCCATCCCGGCCACAGGCCTCTACCTGGAAACCCAGGCTGCCAAGCTCACTCACCCTCTGCCCCTCATTGTGCCTGGGCCGGAAGAAGAGGCACACGGAGAGACAGGGACTTGCCCAAGGTCACGGAACAGAAGTGCCCAGTCCCCAGGTGTCCCCACACCCTGAGAAAGGGTCTCTCCGTGCTCTGCCCAATTCAAGGACGATGCATCAGCATGCCAACAGCAGCCCCGCTTTCCAGCAGCCTAGCAGAGCCCCGCCCGGGTGTCACATCTATTTCTGGGCTTGCTGTCCAGGGCCTGGGGTCTGAGTGTCAGAACCTAAAAATAAAAAGACAGATTGTCCTCATTGGCTGTAATTACCGCCTAAAAAGACTAGTGTGGAGAAAGAATGAGAGGGAAAAAAAATTCCCCAAGCAGAGCATCAGTCACAGGTGGACAGACAGCAGGAAGGAGGGGTTCTGGGCACATCACAGGGGCCTCCTATTCCCAACCCCCTACCTCACTGAGGAAGCTGGTTCTGCCATAGCCTCTGGTCTCTGTGAGTTAGAGACAGACAAGCCATGTTGGGGAACCAGGGCCCATTCAGCTGCCCAAATTATAACCATCCAAAAACACCCAGCCTTCCCTTATAACTCTGTTCTCTTATCTGTGTGATGCGACGACCTATTTCCTTAACAGACAGGTACCAAATGCCCTCTGTATGCAGGTGGCCCTAGTGCTCCGTCTGTGGAAGGCACATTCGGGCAGAGGGGTGGAATGGGATGGAGTCAGTCAGGAGGGGAGAACAGTATGTTACTGGAGGAAGTTCCACAGATGAGTGGCGGTGGGGTGGGGTGGAGACAGATCTGATGGGGGAAAATCATGCTCAGGAAGGAGGCAAGTGTACTCAGACACCCCAGAAGGAAAGCCCCGGTGTCTGGGGCCCTGGAGGCACGCAGGGCAGTTTGGCGCAGAGTTCTGGGGCCAGAGTCTATAGAACCTCGTAACTCTTGTGGAACTTCTGAATTTTATTTTGAAAATGATGGAAAGACACCAGAGCGGTTAAGAATGCGGGTCATGTGTGACTTGGGGTGTAGTTCAGTCGATAGATTGCCTGCCTGGTGTGCATGAGGCTCTGGGCTCAATCTCTAGCACTGTGCAAGCAGTGCAAAGCAGTCCATATTTATAAATGCAGAACTTGGGAGGCTGAGGAAGGGCGATCAGAAGTTCAAGGTCATCCTCTACCTCAGAGTGAGTTTGAGGCCAGTGTGAGCTTAAAAAAAAGGGGGGGCAACCAGAGGAAAGAATGGGATCATAAGGTCTAACTGTAGCTTTAGGGTGCCATCTCTGGCCATTATGTGACTAGAAATGGAGAGGGACTATTTTGATACCCACCCAAGAGATGACTGGCCTGGATAGGAGTGGCGTTGTGACATGACAGGGAAGAGAGAAAGACAGGTACCAAGGATAAACCCAAGGTGTCCAGACTGAGTAATGGGGCATGTTCTGGGGTCTCTGAGGGAAGGTGGTATCTTGCCAAGTGGCGGAAGTGTGGCACATTCTGCTTTGCCACAGTGATTTCAGCCACCTCCATGGTTGCCAGTCAAATGAAGACACTGGGTAGGTGTAGGCCACACTGCTCTCACAGACACAATGAGAAGCCATCAGAGGGCTATTCTCAAGACCACGGGACCCAGTGAGATGGTGGAAAAGAAACCGGGGCTGTATCTGTTGTCAGTGCACCCCCCTCCCCACCTCCTCCATTGAATGTAAGCCTTCAGGCCCTGCCCTACCTTGGGTTCCCCTTCTGCATATGAGAGGATGCTGTCTTTCTTGCTCTCTTCAGATCGAGACAGGAGTCAGTGATGGGGAGAGGAGAAGCCAGAGGAGGCAGTCCACACTACTGTCACAGTGTGAGTCCCCACTCCTGGAGTTGTGCCAGGTAGCAGAACTAGGAGTGGGTCCCCCATGAGCCACCTGGAGTCCTTGCTGTGGACCTAACATAGGAAGATCTCACGCCTTCTCACCTCCTGGTCCCCACCTCCGGAGTCATGCAGTCCCACCTAGCTGGTACATCCAGGCAAAGATCCGGGCTTTCTCTCTGAGCTTAAATCCTTGTTGTTGGGCATGGTTCTTAGACTCACATTTATTAACTCGTGCTGGCACAGATCTGCTGCTCTGGGCTGTCATATGTCCCCAGCAGTGCCTGCTTGTCCTTAGTAGAGCCACGAGTCTTCTAGAGCTAAGGGTAGGAACCCTTAGGATGTCTTAAAGAAGAAGGTATGACCCAGGACCCTCAGATGCTATCATTTAGACAAGTTTCCCAGTGAAACATTCCATGTAAATAAGTAACATTGACAGCAACAGTGGCCACCTCACCCCACTCTGGTGCACTTAGTAGGCTCTCTGCACACAATGTCTCACTTAATGTCCCTGGAACCCACCCCGTTATTAGCTGCATGCTACAGAATTGAGGCGCCAGGAGGTTGTATCACCTGGTCTGACTACAGTCAGCAAACTCCTGGGTTCTTTGATCACTGTCTCATGCTGCCAGGGTTCTGGGAGCCTGAACTGGGGGCATTATTTTCCTCCCCAGTACATTCTATTTGGAAGAAACTGTTCCATGCCAACCTCAACACCAGGCCCTGGGCTTATAGTGGTTACTCAGACTCTAGGTCCCTAGAGTTTAGGGGGCATTAGAGTCCTGAGGCCGAGACTCTGTATGTTGGCAGTTAGAGAAGGAAGCCGGGGAATCTGTTCTACTCACATTAGCTCCCTGGTTAACCTTTAACTTGTCACTCCATGGGTCCTCCCCCTGGGCCCCTCCTAAGTCTGGCCACAGAAGCTGAGCTAATGGCCTGATGGCTGGGACGGGGACTTGTTAAGTGCTCTGTGTGCAAGAGGCCCCTATTAGAGCCATTATCTGTGGGCTGGCCAGAAGTCACTTTGCAAGTGGACTTGGAGTGACCACAGATGGGCACCCCACTGAGGGCTGTGGTTACAAGAGAAGAGCAGCACCACCCCCCTCGCCCCCCTCCCCCCACTTCTCAAGCATCTCTCACCTTAGGGCCTGCTCTCTCTGACATGTCTCAGGTTAACCTCCCCAGGATGCAGCCACAGTCCCACCAAACCAGCCAGACCCCTGCCAAGTGTCCAGCTTGTCTTGTCCTTTCACTAATGTGCTCTAATGGGCCTGTTTAGCGGCTCTGTCTGACTGTCACCTTGGCAGCTAATTGCTGATGCTTCTGCAGCTTCAACTACAATCAGCGCCTGTGAGGGCCTCTGCGGCCTAGGAGGGTCTAGCCACTCTGTCCTTGGCCTTCTGATGCAGACCAGAACACCAGGGCCCCTTTAAGAGCAGGTAGCCTAGCCTCTCTGAACAGAGGCTCCTGAGCCTGAGAGTTTAGGATAGACAGACAGACTCTCCCATGGGACTCCGGCCCTAAGCTTCACAGAACCAGGGGGCAAGGCCTCTAGGCACAGTGAGATCCATGAATTCATATCTGTCCTATATTCACTGCTACCACACCATCCTCCAAAGACAGTGAAGGGACCGAATGAGACCCAATGCCTCCCCCCCTCCTCCTCCTCACCTCCTTCTACCTCTGTCTCGAGGCTCCAATCCTCTTTTCTCTGGACTATGCCTTTTCTCCCTGGCAGATCTTGGCATGTGCTGGTTCCTTCCCTTTGAATGCTTGGGCTTTGGGGCTTTGTATTCAGCAAGACTCTGACACACAGTTAGAAACAGAGCAAGCTGGAACTGACAGTAACACTTGTCTGTTTAATGAACCATGGTTGCTGGATAAGGATGTAAAAGAGGTGACAGACTGACAGGGTTCCAGCAGTGCCCATCCCAGCCGTGAAGACTCAGACATGTGACCTCTGTGCACCCCTCGCCTCAGGTCAGATGAGAAACCAGCGTTCCTCTTCTGGAGGGCTCATGATGAAATAACGTGTCTCAGGGCCTCTGACACTAAGGCGGAATAAGCAAGGCCCCCGTTGGTGGCAGCTGTGAGAATTGCCTGGCTGACCAGAGAAGCCATCCCTCCTCTGCCAGGCAGATTCTTGTCCCAGCAGCATGGTTGGCTCTCCAGAGAGGTAGCAGGGGCTTGGGGAAGGCTGCCCACTAGAAGAGGAGCCCTCAGGCTGTGAGTGGGCACGTAGGCCCTTCCTCAGTTGTGCTGGTGGTGACTCTGAGTGCCAGTCCTGGAACTGAAAGGTACCATGTGCTGACACTCTCTCCCTTCCTACAATGCGCACAGATTGGAGGGGTTGTCAAGAAAGTGGGTTTTTTTTTTTGAGCTCTTAGAGACCTGCAGGGAGAGGCTAGCATACCCATTGACTGGTCCAGGACCCTCTGAGATGGGCCAGGTTCTGCTAGAAACAGGGATGCTATTCCTGCCATCCACTCATCCCTGCGGCTGTGGGTTGGGCTCTGAGCAAGAATGACGGCCTTCAGCCTCACTTTCATCCATCACAAGTCTCACAGACCCAGAGACACTGAGAGTCCTGGTCCATCCTGCAGGGGCAGCCTGGTGTAGCTTTCTGTAGACCTGACCCAACTCTTTTTCCCCTGGGGAAGGGAGATAGTTAACCACCAGGAGTATCATGAATTCCCCTGATCATACTCTGCAAACGTCCTTTGCCCATCTGCTACCCAGTCTTTACATTCTGGGGCAAAAATCATCCAACCTGAAACTTCTACTGATTGGATCCTCATGCTCTATGGCTTAAAGCAGAATGAAGTGCATGTTCTTCCATCTGACAGTCTAACCAGGGCTCTGCTCCCTAAACCACATCTTTAGGTCTTAGTAGTCAGCCAGACAAAGGACCACCCTAAGCAAGCCCATGTGGCCACCGCATCCCTGTTTCTAGCTGAGTGTGAGCAGAATGTCCCTCCCTGCACCTTGGCCAGTCCCTTTGGCTCACCCTCCCTTCTGCATGTTCCTCTGAGACAGATCCTGTCCCGTCATTTTTGAATTATTAATTTGTCCCGACTGCATTAAGCTCTGCCAATCTCTTGGCTCCTTCGTTATTCTCCCTGGGGTGAGCCTACAGCTAGGACCACAAGGAGTTGGAGCTGAGTCCTGCCCTGCCGACACCTCAACTGCATGAAGCCTTATCTGACAAACCCTTCCCAGAGTAGGGGACCTTACTTGAGGTGCTTTTCTAGCTATTCCCAGGACATGTGATCTTCAGCCAGTCGTGTGACTCTTACTGTCTCTTTCCTACTTTAGATGTCCCAGAGATACACAAATGCCCTACGATACAGCAGAGGTCAAGTGAGTATCCTGGGGTCACAAGCCAGTGATTTAAAAAAGCAGAGGTTGTGTCTTGATGTCTCCAAACCAGCCCCACCCATTAGTCTAGCCTCCTAGTCCTGACCATGTTAACAGGGTCAAGAAGCACTCCACAGCCTCTCTGAGATGGTCTGCAGGGGGAACCCTGTGTCACCTTGACTGGTTAGGGTACCCCAGGTCATTTGAAACTGAAACTGTCAGGACTTTTGAGTTCTACAAACCCCAGGTCTCACTGGACTCTACAGAATCTGTGGCTAGTTGAGAGTCTGAGCCTCTCACGCCATTCCCTATACTGGGAATGTCTGGATTACGACTCCGAAGGGAGATGCCATCAGGGAGTGCAGCTGGGATTCCTGGCTATGAGACTTGAAGAAGCCAATCAACTTGACAGGCAGTGGGGCAGGTAGAAGTGCTAGAGCCTGGGGCTCCCAAATCCTGGAGTCATCACTCATCACGTGCCTTACCAACCATAGCAGAACTAGCGTTCTAGTGCATGAAGCTTGCTAACTATCTACCCCATACATTGTCTTGTATATTTCCTATCTCGAATTTATTTTATGTGTTTGTGTCTGTGTGTGTGCCTGTGTGTGCTGTGTGTATGCTTGGTGCCTGCAGAGGCCAAAGAGTGCACCAGATCTCTTGGAACTGACATACAGATGGCTGTGAGCTGCCATGTCGAGTCTGGAGCAGAACCCAGGTCCTCTGGAAGAACAACTAGTGCTCTTAACCACTGGTCCAACTCTTCAGCCTCCATAATTTTAATGGCCAAGGAAACCGAGGCACAGAAAGATTCCCCCCCCCTTTTTTTCTGTTCTGGTCTCTTACCCAACATCACAGTCTTTGGAACCTCAGTCAACCTGGCTGCAAAGCCTTTATTGTTGTTTCTTGCTTTTAGATTTTTAAGACAGGACCTGGTTGTATAGCTCAGGCTAGCCCAGTACTCCCGGAGTACTGGGATTCTAGGTGTGTGTAGCATCACATTCAGTTTCAAAGCCCACACCACCATCGTGGTCCACTCCTCCTGGGATGAGTTGGTGCATCTCACTGGGTCCCAACTTCTCTTGTCAATGGCCAATAAGGCTTCATCTTCCTTTGCTTATTCTGCAGAGAGATTCTGTTCAGAATGCTATGGGACATTAATAAATGGGAGGTTGCTTTTGCCCCCCCCCTTTTTATTGGAGGGGGATCCTACCCTTGAAAGCAGGAGGGAGTCTTACCCCTGCCTTCTCCAACAAAATGGGTTGAGCTCCTCAGGTTGCACCCCTGGGGATGCTGCAAATGTGGATTCAGGTGGGTCCAGGGCTGGGGAAAATCATCTGTCTCTTGCTTTGGGCACCTTTGGGATGGTGTCAGGTGACATCCGGCTCTACAACATTCCTTGGGTCAGATTGCTATAAATCTCATCAGAATCTACAGCCTGTAATGGCCTGTGAATTGTGGTCCATAATTCAGCCAGTGCCTGGGTTGCAGGCTTGCTCACTGTTCCTTGTCCTCCTTCCCCAAAGCTCACACAAGTCCCTGGTAAAGCAATAAATCAGAATAAGGGGCACCCTGCTAACTAAATTTTACTTGTCAGCTTTAAGCTCTCATGCTGGATGTTAAGTTCACACAAACATCTTAAGCCCCCCTCTCTCTAATATATATATATTAATATATATATTAGTATTTATAAATACACCACCCTGTCAGTTCCCACCCCCTTACATCGAGAACCTCATTTTTCCAGCCCAGTGTTGCTTGCATCAATGGAGGTCTCCATCCTTGCCAGCATCCCTCTTCCCAAGGTAGGACTTACCCAGAGCTTAGCACAAGAATCCTCTCTGGGTAGAGTAGGGCTAATATTGCCTTAAGAAGCAATACTTCCTGGTGCGTGACACCTTAGAACCTCAGAAAGGTCGATTACTAGGAAGAGGCCTCCAGGTTGTCCCAAGTCCAAACTCTTAGTGAGGACCCTTGGAGGTGTCCGGGAAGGAATGTCCAAGTAGGCTCCAGAGCTGAAGAGAGCTGGCTGAGTCTTGAGGGAGATCAGAGATCTGATGTTGAACTGGCCGTATGCCAATGGCAAACTGCAGATCCACTTTTCTGAAGCCCCCTTGGCTCCTGCATCAGATATTTGGGCTTTCCTCATGTATTTCGCTATAAAATCTAATTCCCAAATCATTCAGTGTAGCTTTGTAACCTAGATCAAGTGGGAAGTGGTCTGGCTTCTCTGAAACTCCATTTCCCTGAGCAAGAGAGAGGCCTGTGTGCATGAGGGTTTCTAGGTGGCCTGTTAGGCGTAAGGCTAGCCTTGGAGGAGGAGGGACGGGACCTATGGGACAGAGACCCTCGTAGCCATGAGCAGATGCCTCAGGGCCTGGGACGGGGGCGCTGGGTCCACCATAGCTCCGAGCATCAGCTGATGCCTATGTGGGTAGTAAGTGCATAATTTCTGTCCTTTCTGGACACTAAGATGAGTCAAGGGTGTATGAAGGATCCCTAGTTACTCAGAAGGGCCTAGGGGGACTAGAGAGCCACCAGTGGTTGCTGGGGGGCCTGGGGAGGGAGTAATTGCCAGGTCTGTGGGCCAAAAGGGATACTGTGCTGTAGCAGATAGACAGGAAGCATCAGGACCAAGCCAGAGTGCTCCAAGGCTAGAGCCAGGGGTCTAGGACAGGGCATGGGTCCCAAAGTAGGAGATGGATACTGGACCTGAGATGTCTATTTCTACCTCTAAAGAATAAGCAGCCCAAACCAGGCCTACAGGCACATACCTTTAATCCCAGCACTTGGGAGGCAGAGACAGGCAGATCTCTGTGAGTTCAAGGCCAGCCTGATGTACGTAGTGAGTTCCAGGACAGTCAGGGCTTCATACTGAGTCGCCTGCCTCAACAAAACAAAACAAATCTAAACTAAAACAACAGGCGGTTCCTTAGAAAACTGGGCATAACACTCCTGGAGGATCCTGTTATACCACTCCTGGGCATATACCCAGAGGCCTCCCCGGCATGCAATAAGGACACATACTCCACTATGTTCATAGCAGCCTTATTTATAGTGACCAGAAGCTGGAAAGAACCCAGATGTCCCTCAATGAAGGAATGGATACAGAAGATGTGGTATATTTACAAATGGAATACTACTCTGCAATTAAAAACAATGAATTCATGAAATTCTAAGGCAAATAGTCAGAACTGGAAAATATCATCCTTAGTGAGGTAACCCAATCACAAAAGAACACACATGGTATGCAGTCACTGATAAGGGGATATTAACCCAGAAGCTCGGAATACCCAAGACACTATTCACATATCAATTGATTTCCAAGAAGAAGGAAGGAGAGACCCCTGGTCCTGGAAAGACTTGATGCAGCAGTGTAGGAGAATACCAGGACAGAGAAGCGGGAGGGGATTGAATGGGGAACAGGGGGAGGGAAGAGGGTTTATGGGACTTTTGGGGAGGGGGGAACAGGGAAAGGGGAAGTCATTGGGAATGTAAATAAAAAATATAGAAAATAAAAACAACAACAACAATAAAACCCACAAAACCCAAAAAACAAACAAATAACAATAACCAGCCTGGAGGTGCTGGCTCACATCTTTAATTCCAGCACTTAGGAGGCAGAGGCAGGTGGATCTCTGTGAGTTTGAGGTCAGCATGCTATATAGAGGGAGTTCCACTGCAGCCAGGGATTACACAGAGAAACCCTGTGTGGAAAAACCAAGCTAAACCAACCAACTGACCAACCAACCAAGAACACAGCCTTTAACAGTGCTGTCCTCTCAGCCTTAGCTTCTTCATCTGCAGTGGGAATTCTTGTGGCTTGGGAGGTAAAACTCAGAAAGCCCAACAAAGGGCTCCTGCAGCCGTGGCAGGTGACAGCCAGTCCGGGAGGCCTCCCGAGTGGAGGACTTATGCCCAGCCCGTGAGTCCCTACCTGCTGCAGGAACTTTGCTGTCTCAGAAGAGCTTTGGCATCTTTGAGGTGGTGTCCAAGGTCCTCTGGTCACCTCCCAGCCCTATTTATTAGCTGATTTGGGTGAGTGGATTCCCGAAGGGCCTCTGTTGGGAAGGGAGGGCAGAGTGCAGAGCCACTGGCCTCTGGGTACGGGTTTAGTGACATCATCCTGGTTCATGGCGAACCATTGGGCTGAGCCCGGGGACATCAGTGGAAGAGTTAGGGGAAGAGCTGAAGGAGCTGAAGGGGTTTGCAACCCCATAGGAAGAACAACAATATCAACTAACCTGACCCTCAGAGCTCCCAGGGACTAAGCTACCAACCAAACAGTACACATAGGCCAGTCCATGGCTCCTGCTACACATGTCACTGAGGACTGCCTCATCTGGCAACAATGGGAGGCAGGGAGGTGCTTGGTCCTATGGAGGCTTGATGCCCCAGAGAAGGGGGATGCTAGAGGGGTGAGAAGGAAATTAGTGGGTGGGGGAGCACCCTCTTAGAGGCAAATGGGAGGGAGGGATGGGGTAGGGGTTTTGCGGAGGGGAGACCGGGAAGGGGGATAACATTTGAAATGTAAACAAATAAAATGGTTAATAAATAAGCAAAAAAGAAGTGCCTTCATCCTGTTACTATTATCATTGATTAGCGCCTCCTCCTCTTTAAGGCAGGGTCTCCTGTAGCTCGTGCTGTTTCTGAACTTTGTAGCCTAGGTAACCTTGGGCTCCTTGGTCCTGCCTCCACCCCCTAAGTGCTGGGCGTGTGTCACCATGTCAGGCTTGCGTACTGCCGAGGATGGGAGCCAGGGCTTCGTGCTTGCTGGCTGAGCTGGATCCTGAGTCTGAGCTCTTCTCTCCTGATGCCTGTTCCCACCAGATCCTGTCTGACAGGCGAGAAAATACAGAACAGAAAAGCCAGGGCCTTGCTAAGGCCCACACAGCAGTGCCCCTGTCTCAGCCTTTCAGCGTCACCACGGAGTTCCCCCAACCATGTCTTCCGTCTCCCCCAGCCCCCGCTCTGTGACAAGAATGAAATGCCTCCTCACTGACGGCTTGGTAAATAACATTCATTGACATACTTTTGCTCTGCTATGGACAGGGAAACTGAGGCACGAGACAAGGCTTTCCTGAGTGTCGCTTGTGTCCTGTGTATACCTATGCCCAGCATTTTCCAGATTCAGTACACTCTAGTTCTGTCTCCTTGATAGCTGGAAAAAGTGTGGATGGACAACTCCCAGGACAGATAATCTGCTATGGGAACATTGTGGCTCTAGTGATGGAGAAGACCAAACTGGGTTTAAATCAAAATTAATTGCATGACCCCTTATCCACACCCTCTATCTTGCCCCTGCCAGCCCCCTGAACAGGGAAGATGAAGAAAGACTCAGTTCATCTTCTCGCCCGCTGAACACATATCCCCCCCCCACACCCTGGAGGCTCTCTCGCCCAGCCCCCAGCCTCTAATCCCTTTAAAACGTTTCAAAGAACACAGACAATGGGGCTGGGGGTGTGTGTGCCCCTCCTGTGCCCACCTCACCAGAGCGGATGAAAAGGGATTGGGAGAGTCTAGGAGGCAGTGGTGGGGAGGTCACATCCCAAGGGACATGCTCTGCAGGAAGCAGACAGGCTGGGGGTGTCTGGGAAATGTGTGCTGGAGAGCAGAAACAGGCTGGGAGATGCCGGGTCAGAGCATGCAGAAAGACCAGTCTGGGAAGAAGCAGGGGCAGGGTTTGATGAGGCAGGAGCTGGGGATGAAGACTTTGAAGGACAGAAAACTGAGGTCCTTGGGAAGGCAGGATACAGGCTGATGTTAGAGTCAACCCAGACCAAAAAGTGAGTGATGCTCCCCCAAGAAGTGACAGCTGCCAGGCTCACAGACACATGGCTACGAGCCCATTAGTTAGGATGCTAGGAGGGGCTAGAACAAGGAGTTCAAGATCATAAAAGAAGTGGGATTATCCTGATTCTTGGCAACCCTCTCTGAGTTACTCAAGTTCCCTTCCCTTGCTTCCGCTGGGCAAGCCTTCCTTTAAGACAGGCTTCTGTGTTGGGAGCAGAGCTTTGTTGGGTCTGCCCACTGATGGGCTTGGCTTCTTATCCTAAATGTCCTTGGCTGTCCCTTTCCATCCGTCCCCAACTGTCCTCTTGCACCTGGCCAGCCTCCCCCATCCACGTCACCCACTCAGCCTGCCTCGATCATGAGTCACCCACTCAGTTCCATCAGTCCTGAGGGTTCACTGTCCTCGTATGATGACCTCGCTCCTGCCCACAGACTCTATTCATTCTTTTATTGTAATCTACGCCCGTATAGGTGTGTGTGCATCCAAGACCCTGGTGCTTTATGGTCCGTCTCTGCCCCCTTCTCCCCAGACCCCCAGACTCTCTGTTCCCCTCCAGTCTCGCCACTGCGGTCTCCTGCATACGCATTGCTATGCCTTGCCTCCCTTTGATTCTGCTCTTGGGGACATCTCCTATCCCTACATTCCTGGAACACATCTGGGACAGATTTGTTCTGTGTCCCCAAAGTCCCCATGCTGAGGACACACCATACATGCTGTGAGACTGGTGTCCAACTGACAGAGGCTGAAGGGGACCCTGTGTGTGCAGGGCAATGGGTGAGATACTGAGGGCACGTGAGCAGGGAGCTGTCCCAGGGCAAACCTGTGCTCTTGGGGCCGACAGAATTCTGCTGTGAGCATTTGCCTTTGTTCCCTCTCAAGCCTTTCCCATCCTCACCGCTACTTTTAAGTTTTCGTGCTGGCCAGCCTGCCTGGTCTGTGTGACACACACACACACACACACTTACATACACACAATTACACACACACACGGATGCATGGATGCACGCACGCACACATGTGCACACACACACACACACACACACACACACACGCACCACATTATGCTGTGTCCCCATCCATTATATCCAGAATTCTGTCCCCTCCATAGATATACCATATCTGGGAATCTGTTGCCATACATGCACTCAGAAGAGTCCCTCAACCTACACCTAAAACTCTGACCCCCAGGTAGAGCCTTCCATCCCCTGTGACCCCAGGAGCTGCTGTCCTACTCCAGTGCCCTTCTCTTGTTCTAAGTTCCTTCTTACTCTGGAGCTAAATACCCCATTTAATGAACGCTGGCTTCCTCCACACCAGCCACATGAATTGGCTTACCCAAAGGCTCTCAAATTCCAAATCCAGAACTCTTAGAATGCTATACACCCCCCCACAGCAGAAACCCTAGAAATCTGAGTTCCCAGAGTCTGCCCACTCCCAACCTGTGTGTGTGTGTGTGTGTGTCCATGTGTCCATCCTTCAACCCTCCTTCTTTCCTTCTCATAGGAAAAGGCTTTTTGGGTTCAGCGTTACACAGCCTGAGAGAGGGAGATACCCACAGTCCACAGGGAGAGATTAGGAATCACTCCCAATTTGGCGTGTGTGAAGGGGTGACTTCTCTATACACAAAGTAAATATTTGCTCAGTTTCTAAATTCTGAACATGGTTCATCGAGCATTTCATGCAAGCCCAGGGCTGGGAGGATGCTGGGAGGAGACACTGGCTTCTGGGTGCAGGGGGGAGGGGCGGGGAGGAGAGCTAGAGAAAGCAGACTGTGAGCTCTCTGTGGAAAGGGTTTCTCAGCTTCCGGCCTGAGACCTGCACCCTTCCCTCACACTCTCAGGCCAAAGGCTCCTATGGGAGAAACAAAGCCACGACCTTGTTAGGAGAAGCATGGGCTCTGTTCTTTTTGCCCAGAGAAAGAAAGCACATCCTTTAGGAAGTGGTGGACTTAGAAAGGCAGGGGGCAGAAGTGAGAGGCTGCTTCCGTGTGTCCTGAAGAAATGAGTGTGTTTCTCTGAGAAACTGGGAGCCTTGGATAGCTCCCAGTGCTGCTTGGAAGAATTATCTCTGAGAGAAGCCAGAGCCTACCTGCCAAGCTCAGCAGCCAGCAGGTTCTTTTGCTTCTGGTGCTGTGAGTCTGAGGTAGAAAGATAATCCGTCAATAATCCTGCCCCAGGGCTGATGTGTGTAAGGGACAGAGGAGCTGGGCAGGAGCCCAGCTCAGCAGAGGTCCCAGAGAAGAAGGGTCCCTGGGGCTGGGTGTGGAAGATGGGCAGAGGAAGGGGGGAGTGAGGCAGTCACATAGCCGGTGTGGAGAAGGAGCAAGCATGACTGGTTGGCTACAGAGTTTGGCCTTGGCGCCTGAGGACAGTGGGAACCTTCCAGCCCACACAGAGGGTCAATTCAATCACAACTGGAAGGTGGAGAGCTTCCGTCCCCAACTGTCCTCTTGCACCTGGCCAGCCTCCCCCATCCACGTCACCCACTCAGCCTGCCTCGACCTGTCCATACAGGTGGAAGGAGCTGAGCTGTCTTATGACACAGCGCTGAGGTCCTGACTGAAGGCCATGGGGAGGGGTGGTGTGACAAGCGAGGAGCGAGCACAGCTCGCTGCAGGAAGAGAACGATGAGAGAGTTGCAGATGACTTGGAGGTTAGCAGCGCAGGCAATGGAGGGAAAGAACCCGTTCAGTATTTTATTGAAAGATCTGAGTGGAAGCCACCACATTCCACACTGGCCAAGTGGTGCAAGGCCTCCCCATGGAGTCCCAACCCCACTCACTCTCCGGGCTGAGTGCAGAATGGGTGGGGTCTCATCCCTCCCCAACAAACTCCCAGGAAGAAGACAGAGCTCTCTAAAAACATGATGGGATTGCTAAAGGCCAAGGAGAGTCACAAGTGAGAGGCAGGATTTTTTTTTTTAATTCTACCATAGGTTAAAACAAAATAAAAAAGTTGACCACTTAGGCCGGGTGTGTGCTGGCCCAGGCCTGCAATTCCAGTACTAGGGAAGTGGAGAAAGGAAGGGCAATAGTTCAAGTTCTTCCTCATCTAAATAGGGAGTTGGATGCTCGCCTGAGCTACAAGACACCTCATCTCAAAACAGGCAAAAATGTTAAAGAGAAGTCTTCTCTCTTTGGAGGAATGTCAGGACCATGGACAGAGACGCGCAGAGGAAGCTGGCCAGGTCTCAGCTGCCAGACCTTGACTTAGTTGAATTAAGGACCTTCAGATGGGATAGTTGTTCTGGTCGTCTGGGTGTGTCATAAGTGCAGTCATAAGTATCTTCATAATGAGGAGGAAGAGGTAGATTTGATTTAGACGGGAGAGGAGAAGGCCGTGTGGCTATTCTGGGGCAGGGACTGGAGCAATGAAGCCACTAGCCAAGGGATGCTTGTTGACACCAAAATCTGTGAGTGACAGTGTCTGAGGAAGTGCGGTCTCACCAACCCCTGGGTGGCAGCGCCGAGGTACCAGTTGTGAAACTGTGAGAGCATAAACTTCTGTTGTTTTAATGGTGTTTGATCAACGCCGTGGGTGGAAGCTAGCACAGGCGTGCACGGAGAAGTGATGGTTGGTTTGGGAACACGGAAGTCACTGAGAACCTGCAGGACCAGATGTGAGGGACAGAGGGAGGACTCGGGGCAGGCTGGGCTTTTCTGATTGAAGTGTGCGGATGACAGCTCCGCTTACTGACATGGAAAATGGACTTGGTGGAGAAGACTTCAAAGCCCCATGCTGGCCACATTAAGCCAAAGAGGCGCATTCAGCATCGTTGCTGCCAACAACAGTTCAGCCAGATGAAACTCAATGCCAAGCGCCCCTGCAGGACCCTGTGAAAGCCACAGGGAAATGGCCTCCTGGCTAAGCATGGAATCGTAACTAAACAGGATGCCTCAGCCCCTATCCAAGTGTGCTGAGCCCGAGGCGTGCTGAGCGAGTGCACATGTGTTCAGAGATCTCTCCTCGAGCCAACACTAAGCACGGATCCTGCCAGGGGTGTCCCCAGGCAGTCCAGAAATAGCAGCTGGTGCCAGGGTTTGCAGTGAATGTCAGGCCAGTTAACTTGGTGCTAGGCGTGCAGAAATGTGTGCCAGAGGAGAGATGGTGTCTGCCCAGGGGACTAAGAGAAGTGACATGGGGAGGGACAGGAACGTGGAGTGGGTGGGTGTGTGTATATATCAAGGAGTCATACGGCATGGTGAGGAGCCAAAGGCTGAGGGGTAAACCCACACAGCCTGTCAGCTAATAGCGAGCGCTCTCTGTGGAAGGAGTGACAGCCTATACCCATGCCTGTCGGGGGCCTGTCAGCTCTAGAGCCCAGAGCCAAGCTGGTGCTTTGCTTATCCCATGCCCTTCCTGGAAGCTGGAACAGCAAGGCCTTCCAACCCCCACACACTCGATTTGGACAAGGGGGTTGGCTGTCCTAGGGAGCAACTTTGGGGGTTCCGGGAGGTTCAGGGATCCCTGCCAAACCCCGGGCATGCAGGCTCTTGGAGATGCATTTCTGGTTTTTGTTCATCCCTCCACTGGACACATCTGGATGGGGCCTCCTCCCTCCCTCTCGTCTACCTCCTGGAACCAAGAAGGAGAGAATGGGTAAGGGAGACCGGAAGGGAAGGTGACTGCGTGGCTGCTAGGGTCTGCTGAGCACTGACTGGAGGTCTGGGTCTGAGTTAGAGGCCCCAGAGACCAGTGTGTGCCAAGAATAGGGCAAAGACACAGAGCGGCATAATACCCTCTTTTTCTCTGTATGGAGACCAGCAGGTTTTCCTTGCTCCTGATTGGCTGAGAACATTAAATCTCAGGAAAGGGAAGCACCACCTACTGAAGAGGCCTTTTCACCCCTCTACCCCAGCATTCTTCCCGGTTGTATCCTGCTGCTCAGGAGAAGTTACACCCTCCCCTCCTATTTCCTCCCCTCCCTCTTTTCTTGCCCCTCTGTCTTCTTCCCATCAGTGCTGGCTAGTTTTATGTCAACTTAACACAAGCTAGAGTCATCTGAAAAGAGGAAACCTCTATCGAGAAAATGCCCCCACAAGATCTGGCTGTAGGCAAACCTGTAGGGCATTTTCTTAATGAGTAATTAATTGGGAAGGGCCCAGCCCTTGTAGGTGGTGCCATCCCTGAGCTGGTAGTTGTGGGTTCTATAAGAAAGCAGGCTGAACAAGCCATGATGAGCAAGCCAGTAAGCAGCGCTCCTCCACAGCCTCTGCATCAGCTCCTGCCTCCAGGTTCCTGTCCTGCTTGGGTTCCTGTCCTGGCTTCCTTCATAGACAGTACAGTAGAAGTGTAGTCCAAATAAACCTTTTCCTCCCCAAGCTGCTTTTGGTCATGGTGTTTCATCACAGCAATAGCAACCCTAACTAGGACACCACGTATCCATCCATTCATTCTTCCTTCTCTCCCTCCTATCTAGCCATCTGTCCATCTATCCATCCGTCCATCCGCACTCACCGATTCTAGGTTTATGCAAAGCCAATTTTCCTAGATTTTATGATTTGTGCTTCTTTAAAAATCAGAGATGAAATCTATGTTGAACTCCAAGTCACAATGATTTATCCCGTTTTACTGTGGGAGTTCAGAACTTTAGCACTTAAGTTTTAGTCTATGGTGCATGTGTGTGTGTGTGTGTGTGTGTGTGTGTGTGTGTGTGTGTGTGTGTGTGTGTGTATGTGTGTGTGTGTTGAGATAAGGCTTGGGACTGACCTGTTATGCCTCTGTGTGTGTGTATGTGTGTGTGTGTTGAGATAAGGCTTGGGACTGACCTGTTATGCCTCTGTGTGTGTGTGTGTGTGTGTGAGAGAGAGCGAGAGAGAGAGAGAGAGAGAGTGAGTGTGTATATATGTGTGTTGAGGTAAGGTTTGGGATTGGCCTCTGTGTGTGTGTGTGTGTGTGTGTGTGTGTGTGTGTGTGTGTGTGTGTGTGTGTGTTGAGGTAAGGTTTGGGACTGACCTCTGTGTGTGTGTGTGTGTGTGTGTGTGTGTGTGTGTGTGTGTGTGTGTGTGTGCATGCACGTACATGTGTGTGGTATGAAGCAAGGCTTGGAATCTGTTTCCTTTCCCCTTGAAAACCTGGCTCCTCAGGTCTTCTGTGGAGATTGTCTCCCACGTATGACCTTTGATCTCCTGTCACTGTTGACTCCCATTAGGTCAATCATTTGCTTTGTATTCTATGAACTTATCTGTTCAATTGGATTAAATACCTACTAACATTGTGCTAACACCACACTGTCCTTCACACATCTTATTAGGAAGTCTTGAAATTTGGTATAAGAAGATCTGGGATATTTTTCTTTTTCTCAAAATTGGTCTATTGCTTCCTTGTTTAGTTTTGAGCAAGTGTGTTGTTTTTCACACCATGCTGGGCTTTGGCAGCAAAGGCTTTGACTCTGCACACTGTTATAGTTTCTGATTCATGGATTTGGCATGACTCTCTGTTTACTTAGATCAGTTTTTAATTGCTGTGACTAATAATTTATACTTTAGGTCTACAGGAAATACACACATTATTATTACCTCTATTCCAAACTATTTCCTGAATTTCCTGCCATTATAAATGATATTCCTAAATTTGCATTTCTAATTATTCATTTCCAGGGCTTAGAAATACGATTGATTTTTTTTTTCATATTAGCCTTGAATCTTGTTACCATGCCAACCTTACTAATCAATCCTAGTGGTTTTTCTGTTGATCCATTTGGATTTTCTTCATAGGAAGATGATAAATTTACAAGAGGAAGGGAGGGAGGGACACACACACACACACACACACACACACAGAGAGAGAGAGAGAGAGAGAGAGAGAGAGAGAGAGAGAGAGAGAGAGAGAGAGAGAGAACTCACCTTTGATATCTTTTCAGCCTATGAAGCTTTTTAGTTTAGTTTAGTTTTTCTTGTCTGTTTGCACCAACTGGAACCCTTCTTGAACTCTTTAGTAGAAGGAATCTTTACCTGATTTTCAGCCTCAGGTGGAAACAGGGTTTTCTACCATCAAGTTATAGTATTAATTCTGAGCTCAGTGCTGTCCTCACTAGGGCTCTGGATGCTCTCTTCTAGGCTTAGTTTATGATGAGGTTGGTTTGGGGGGGGGTTGCTTTAAATCATGAAGTTGCGGAAAATTTTGTCTAATGCCTCTCTCTCTCTCTCTCTCTCTCTCTCTCTGTGTGTGTGTGTGTGTGTGTGTGTGTGTGTGTGTGCACACGCGCGCATGGGTGAGTTCACCTGTGTGCACATGTGGAGGCCAGAGAAAGGCATTCTCCTGTATCACTCTCTGCTTTGTTCTTTGAGGCAGGGTCTCTCCCTGAACCTGGAATTTATGGGGTTGTATTTTAGCTAGACTGGCAGCCAGTTGCACCCCCCCTCATCTTCCTGTCTCTGCTATCCCCATGCCACAGTGCAGAAGTTACAGGCACAAGCAAGGCCACACTCATCTTATTATGTGAGTGCTGAGATCTGACCTCGGGTGGATCCTCAAAATTATGCGTCAAAACCTCCTAAGCTCCTGAGTTCTCTCTTCAGCCTCTCTAATGCCTTTTTTATGTCTTTTTTTCTGTTTTTCTTATTAAAATAATTGAATTTTGAATGTAGAACAATCGTGCATTCTTATAAAGAAACATCACTTAGTCATGAATTAATTTGCTCACATATTCCCGTATTTGGCTTACTATATCTCGCTGAGTACCACAGTCTTTGTGGACACTGGAGCTTTTCCTTCTTCTCATGGCCTTGGTTTAGGCATCAGGGTTCTGTTTGCTCCATGAAAGGAATTAAAGAATTTTCTCTCCTCCTCCGTGACTGAGGGGTTTCCATAGATTTGGTTCTGACCATAGATGTTTTATATAATTAACCATCACAGCCATCTGATTATGAAGTGGCCTGAGTGAGATTTCTCAGCAGGTAAAGGTGCTTGCCATCAAAACTTTGATCCCTGGGACCCACAGTGGAAAGAGAGAACCGACTTTGAAACGTTTTTCCCCCATCCTCCACATGAACACTGTAGCGTGCATGCTCTCTCTCTCTCTCTCTCTCTCTCTCTCTCTCTTACACACACACACACACACACGATATATTTATAAAAGTGTAATTTAAAAGGAAAGAAACCTGGAATGTAGGCTCTAAAGTCAGAAACAAAACAAATATGTTTGCCTTAAACTTCTTTCCAGTATGTGCTGGATTCTAGGCAGGGGAATAAGGTGAGAAAAAAAACAATTGAAAAGCAGCCATGTTAGAAAGAAAGATGTAAAGCCATTTCTGTTTTTATAATATGTAAAATGATATATTAAGAAAACAAAGAACACATAATTAAAGCTAAGAAATGATGTTAGGAAAGATATACAATCTGAGATTCACATATACAAATTGATCGTGCTTCTTTATGCTTGCAAAACGTTACCAAAAATGAAATAAATGGTTCTATGTATAATACTATAAAAAAAGAATACAGTTCTTAGAAATAACTTTAGTCAAAGAAGTGAAATAGTTGTACTCAGACAAACACACAGATGACAGAATACTGTTTTAAGACACTGAAGAGGTAGATAAATGGAAGGATAACCCGTGTTCATGGATTGCAATACTCAATGCTGTTGAAAGGGCAGAGCTTCCCAGAGTGGATGCTTTTTTTCTAAAAGTCACTTGGAAATGTAGAAGATTCAAAATAGGCCAAATGAAGCAGATGAGGATTGACAGAGAAGAGAGAACCACCCTTTATGTTCTGATTTCAAAAGTTACAATAGCACACAAGCTATCTTAGTTAGGGTCTTACTGCGGTGAACAGACACCATGACCACAGCAACTCTTACAATGACAACATTTAATTGGATCTGGCTTACAGGTTGAGAGGTTGAGTTCATCATCATCAAGGTGGGAACATGGCAGCATCCAGGCAGGCATGGTGCAGGAGTTGCTGAGAGTTCTACATCCTCATCTGAAGGCTGCTAGCAGAAGAATGACTTCCAGGCAGCTAGGATGGGGTCTTAAAGCCCACACCCACAGTGATATACCTACTCCAACAATACTACATCTCCTAATAGTGCCACTCCCTGGGTCAAGTATATACAAACCATCATGTTCCACTTCCTGGCCCCCATCAACCTGTTCAAATATTTGTGTCTGTGGGGGCCATAACTAGCCATAGAGTAATTAAAAAGTACATTTAGACCAACTTCCAAAGTCCCCATAGTCTATAGCAGTCTCAACAATGCTAAAAGTCCAAAGTTCAAAGTCTTTTCTGAGATTCCTCTAATCACTTAACTGCAATTCTCAAAGCAAGACAGGAAACCAGCTGGGCAAACTCCAAACTCTGCGTCTCCATGGCTGATGTCAAAGCGATCTTCAGATCTCCAGCTCCTTTTTCATCTTTGTTGACTGCGACAAACTTCATTCTCCTGGGCTGGTTCCACTCCTATTAGCAGTTTTTCCTCTTCAGACAGCTCTGGCATTTCAAAAATCTCGGGGTCCCCAAGGCAACTTCAATGTTACAGTTTCTTGTTTCAATGTCTGGGATCCACACATGATCTTCTGGGCTCCTCCGAAGGACTGGTGTCACTTCTCCAGCTCTGTCCTCTGTAGCACTCTAGGCTCTCCACTGCTGCAGCTGTTCTTGGTGATAATCCCATGGTCCTGGCATATCCAATATATTGGGGTCTTCAACTGAAACTAGACTTCACCAGTAGCCTCTCATAAGCTCTCTTCACGGTGCCAAGCCTCAACTCTTTTGCACGACCCCTTCAGTCCTGGGCCATCAACTGAATCTGAGACAGCATCTTCACCAATGGCCTTCCATGGCCTCTCACAGTGCCGAGAGTCAACTGCTCTCCATGACCCCTTCATGCTTTCAAAACCAGTACCACCTGGCTGACTCTTACATATTACCAAATCCAGCTACAGCAGGAGGTACATCTTGGCTATCTCAGGAACAAAGCTTCTTTGTGCTCTCAGAAAACACTTCCCAGAAGATTTCACCTCAATGATGCTGGTCTCTTCTTAATCACCAATAATTTCTTACCTTCAGCTAACCAGCATCAATTGTCCCAGTAGTCACTTCTATTCTTGACTCTAAAACTAGAGCCACATGGCCAAAGCTGCTGTGTTCTGCTGCTTGCTGGGGATGGAACATGGTCCCTTATTCTATTACCAGCTTTCTTTTTTCCAACTCTGTCACTGCCTAAGCTTGACTGCTCTGAAACTTGCTCTGTAGATTGGTCTTGACCTCAGAGATCTACACGACTCTGTCCCCTGGATTAAAGGTGTGTACCACCAGGCCTGAACCTAAATTAGCTGGGTGGGATCTTGCACCAAAGATCCACTCCCTTAATCTATTTTCTCCTACAGCATAGGATTCAGCTCCATTCTACTTCCTGGTGCCTGGTTAATATTTGAACTATAAAATTTGGAATTTTCTTTTCTCAGGTTGCTCCTTTTCATTAAAATGCTCATCATAAGAGTGAACTTCAGTAACTACACAACAGAATTTATACCAAGCTGTTTTGAGACTTGCTTTTTCAAAGTAATTCTTCTAAATCATTTCACCTTAGCCTCTTGCAGACTCTTTGGACATTGGCAAAAAGCAGCCACATTCTTTATCAAAATACCACAAGAACAGTTTCTAGGCCACATACTGAAATTCTTCTCCACTGAAACCTCTTGGGCCAGGTCTAGACCATTCAAATCACTCTCAGCAATAAAGTCTTCCATATTCCTACTAGGATAGCCTATTAAGCCCCACTTAAAGGATTCCACTGCTTTCTAAATCCAAAGTCCCAAAATCTACAGTCTTCCAAACAAAAGCATAGTCAGGCCTATCACAGCAATACCCCACTCCTGGTACCAACTTCTGTCTTATGGTTTTACTGCTGTGAACAGATACTATGATCAAGATAACACTTATAATGATAATATTTAATTGGGACTGGCTTACAGGTTGAGAGGTTCAGTCCATTATTATCAAGGTAAGAGCATGGCAGCATCCAGGCAGGCATGGCATTGGAGGAGCTGAGAGTCCTACATCTTCATCTGAAGGCTTCTAGGAGAATACTGACTTCCAGGCAGCTAGGACAAAGGTCTTAAAGCCCACACCTACAGTACTGTGATATACCTCTTCCAACAAGGCTACACCTCCTAAGAGTACCATTCCCTGGGCCAAACATCACACATACTGTAGTTAAGACAGCATGATCCCATGACAGAGAGATTCACATGCAGATTAATGGAAAATGATTGAGAATTCAGAGATAAATCTATGTGTTTGTGGTCAGGCAATCTTCAACAAAGACATAGGCACTATTCAATGGTGAGAAGAGGTACCAGGACAGCTAAACAGTCACATGCCAAAGATGAAGAGGCCATCCTTCAAGCTGCAGTCATAGATTAGCTGTACTCATCTAAAATCCTAATGCATGGGCAAAACTATAAAACTCCTGGGAAGAAACATGGGTTTGACTCTTCTTGACCTTGGATTAGGCAATGACTCCTTAGTTATAACCTCAAAGAACAAAGCCAGATCAAAGAACAGATTCCTTAGATGTCATCTAAGTGATGAAACTGTGTATCAAAAGACACTATAAAGAAAAGGAAAGGGAGGCAAGAGAGATGGCTCAGTGGTTAAGAGCACTGACTGCTCTTCCAGAGGTCCTGAGTTCAAATCCCAGCAACCACATCATGGCTCACAACTATCTGTAATTGGATCTGATGTCCTCTTCTGGTGTGCCTGAAGATGTGCTCATATAAAAATAAATAAATAAATAAATAAGGAGAAATCTCTGGGTTAAGAGAAAGAATTCTGCAAATCACAGAAATTCTACTCTTAGGTACAGAAGCAAGAGAAATAAAACATAGACTTATACTTGCTAAGGAGTGTTGGTAGCAGCACTGTTCACAATAATCAAAACATAGAAAAAAGGCAAATGTTTCTTGAGTAATAAGCGAACGGATGTGTTGTGTCCGTGTGATGGAACATTATTTGGACTTCACCAGGAATAGAGTGCATATAGTTGAATCTTGAAAAAAAAACTATTCTAAATGAAAGAAGACAAAGAATAAAAATTATAGTTCATCACACAATTCCATCCATATAAATTGCTTAGCATGTCCAAGGGACAGAGTAGGCTGGTGGGGGAGGGGCAGGGAAAGGAGGGAACTGGTAAGGACAGCTAATGAATCCGGATTTCTTTCCATGGTAACAGTGTTGAGGTTGGGTGGGATTCATGGTGGCATGGTCTTAGGTGGGCTTAACACCCTTGATGTGTGCATTTTAAGATGATGAATTTGATGTTATATGGAAATGTATTGATTCTATCCTAACGGAGGATAGACAACTCTTCTCAATTGTATTCCTTCTGAAGCAAAGAAGGAGTGAGCTGGTTTTGTGCATCCCTTGCCATCACTTTTTGCCCATCTTCATCTGAGCCATCAAATTTACCCACCAAAGCTTCTGTTGAGCAGACTTCTGAGCCTCTCTCAGCCCTGATTTAATCGTGGCTGTCATTTCCCTCTCCGATCATTTCTTCATCAGTATGCCCAGTAGGTTTTAATTTTTGATACCTTCAAACAATCAGATTTTGCTCTCTCCTCTTGTTTTTTCTTCTCCCCTCCCCTCTTCTCCTCTCCCCTCTTCTCCCCTCCCCTCTCCTCCCTTCCCCTCTTCTCCTTTTTCCTCCCTTCCTCCCCTCTCCTATTTTTCTCCTTCTCTCCTCTCCTCTCCTCTCCTCTCCCCTCCCTCCCCTCCCCTCCCTCCCCTCTCCTCTCCTATTTTTCTCACCTTCCCTCTCCTCCCCTCCCCTTCCTTCTCCTCCTCCTTTCCCTTTTCTCATTCCCTCCATCATCTTTCCATATTAAAACGTTATCCTTTTAGCTCTTATTTTTCCTCCTGTTTACCGTTGCTTTAATGTCTCTAATTTCTTGGGGGTAAAATTTACACAACTGTCCTGAAGCATCTCTCTAAGTCGTTATTTAGGGTTACCTATCCCCTCGGCCCAGCTGCAAAACCCCCTTCTATCTTTCTTTCTTTGTGCATGAGAGTTTTGCCTGCCAGCATTTCTGTGTGCAGTGTGTATGAGTTGTCATGTGTGTGCTGGGAATTGAACCTGGGTCCTATGGAAGAGCAGAGGAAGAATGCCTCTGAAGCACTGAGCCATCCCTTCAGCCCCATGTGCTCTTGTCTTGACACAGTCTGTCTCTGCGCTCTTTCAACGCAGAGATCTGCTCTCCCCCATGGCTTCCCTTTCTCGCCCATCATTTATTCAGGAGTAGAGCATTTAATTACCAATCACTTGGGGGATTTTTCAGCTATCTCTCTGTTATCGATTTCCACTTTATTATGTCATGTTCACAGAGCATACTTTCTGTGACTTTGGTCTCCCTGGTTTTGTTTGATGGTCTGGACTCTGCCTTAAAGAGCGCATGCGCTCCACAGCTGTTGGCTGTCAAGCTCCATAAATGTCAATTAGGTCAAGTTGATGGGGACTATTGTGAGACCCTTCTCTCCTCTCGCTGATTTTCTGTGTCCTGACAATTGCTGAGAGAAACGCTGTGATTTCCAACAATCACCGTAGATTTGTCTGCTTGCTTCTTGCCTCTATCTTTAGCCATTCCACTCTACTTGGAAGTGCTAATGCTTGGTGCATACATATTTAGGGCTGTGACAGCTTCTTGATTAAGTGGCCTATTTATCAGTGTGAAACATCTCTCACTCCAGCCCTGGTCACAGTCTTGGTTCTGAAGTTGACTCTTGTGCAACATGACCACATCGCCATTCTTTGGGTTAAAGTTCGTACTGTAAATATTTGTCCATCTCTTGATGTTTGGGTGAGCCCGACCATTGACAGCTGAGCCTTCTCTTCTCCTTTTGTTTCTCTTTTCCCAGCTTTGCTGCAGCTTTGGGTTCCTGTGGTCAACAAGGGTGAAACAGGATCCTTGTGGACAACACAGAGTTGGGACGTTTCTTCCTAATGTTTTCACCTCATAGCTGGAATAGTTTGTTCATTTTTTAACTTTATGTAATTATTAATATCGTTGGTTGATTTTGTATTTCATATCTATTTCTATCTATCTATAGGTATAAGAGAGACAGGTGTAATGTGCTTTTGATGTCCCTGCCAGCTGTCAGCTCTGGCTCTGCTGGTCAACTTTTCTCCACAATATGGATTCCAGTTAAATGGTAGACACTGTGGATTTTTGTTTGCTTGCTTGCTTTGGTTTTTGAGTCAGGCTATTGCTACGTAGCCATTGCTACATCTACAGATAGCTAGATAGGTAGATAGGTAGATAGATAGATAGATAGATAGATAGATAGATAGATAGATAGATAGATAGATAGATAGGTAGATAGGTAGATAGATAGATAGCTAGATAGCTAGATAGGTAGATACGGGGGGAGAGAGAGAGAGAGAGAGAGAGAGAGAGAAGGAGAAGATAGGATGGATAGATAGATAGATAGATAGATAGATAGATAGATAGATAGATAGATAGATAGATAGATACATACATACATACATAGATAGATAGATAAATGTGGGCCTGTGTACCAGAGGCTTTCTCTGGCCTGGCCGGCTATGAGGACTCAGGCAAAGGAGAGAGAGAGAGTGAGCAGGAAGGGGGGGCTGTTTCTACCATTTCCGGTGTCCGCTGCTTCCACTGCTGCAGTTGGTTCCACCTCTGTCTCCACCGTGCTTTCTCCATTGCTCCAGGTCGTCCTGTGCTGAGTCGGGCCGGGATGGACCAATGAGAGGTCAACTAGCCAGGGAGGAGACCAGGGAGCTTCAGATGGCATTCTGGGAGAGCAGACCTCTTCCCAAGTGTTACAGCTCTTATGCCAGAAGCTCTCAGATGATGGAGTAGTTTTCACACACCTTTATTCCTTCTGGATAGGATTTTTATATAGAGTTTTGGGGTGGGTCAGGCTCCTACCTTGATTGATGGCCACACACCTCTCTGCAGGGGGTGGGGTGAGGGGAACTGTGGGAGGCTGTAGCTTCGGCCAGGGGCCGAAGGGGTGTGGCCAAACACCTGCCTTTCCTTGCAGGTAACAGTCACCTGCCAGGTTTCCAGGATTTAAAACCTGAGCTTGACCAAGGACCAGGCTACCCATGCACAGTTCACCGTCCCACAGAGAGAGACATAGATAGAGACACAAATATAGATAAGGTATTGATAGCTATAGAGATAGAGATGACATAGACATATAGATATAGATAGTATAGAGATAGATATAGAGATAGATGATATAGAGATAAGGATGGATAGATAGATAGAGAGATAGAGAGATAGATAGATGATAGATGGATAGATAGGTAGATAGATAGATAGATAGATAGATAGATAGATAGATAGATAGATAGATGATAGATGGATAGATAGATAGATAGATAGATAGGAGAGAGAGAGAGAGAATAGGAGCATACATGCCAAGGTACAAGAGTTCAGAGGGCAGTCTTAGGGTTGGGCCTTGGCTTCCGCCTTGTTTGAGGGTCTCATGGCAGCTGGGCATGCCATGCTCACTGGCTCAGGAGCATCCTGGGACTCTCCAGCCTCTGCCTCCCACCTCACAGTAGGATGCTGCACTGCGGGCCGTGGTATCATCTAGCTGTGCACGGGCTCTGGGGAACTGAACTCCAGTCCTCATTCTTCAGTGGTCAGTGCTTTACCCGCCAAGGCATCTCCCCAGCCCTCATACCGCAGGTTTAAACTTACCGTATTGTTACTTTTTGATGTTTCTAGTGTGGAGTTTTTGCCGTTGTTCCCTTTTTTAGTTTGGCTTTTTTTTGTTTGTTTGTTTTAGTTTTTCTTAGTTTCTCCATTTTTTTAAAAAAATAAGGTCCAAAGGAGTTAATTCTTCCCTAGCAATTAATTTGCAACATTGGCGCTAGGGACAAAAAAATATTTATAGGAATGTAGAGAAACCCAGGATTCAATAAAGTAAAATTCACAGTGTCTAATGTTCAACCAGCATTCTTATTGTGGAGGGAAGTCAACCAGCAGAAACAGATCCAGCGTTGACAGCTGGCGGAGACATCAGGAGCATGATTATACCTAGATTCCTTTTTAAGGGTTAAGACAAAAATTTTCATTTGCTTGCTTGCTTTGGGTTTTTGAATCAGGCTATCATGGTGTAACTTTTTCATATTCTTTTACTTTTTACATTTTTTGTTAGCATGACATACATGTGGAGGTCAAAAGAAAACTTGTAGGAGTCAGTTCTCTCCTTCAATGATGTCATTCCTGGGGACTGAACTCTGCATGTAAGGCTTGATGGCAAGCCCCTTTACCCACTATGTAGCCATTGCTATCCCAGAACTCCCTCTGTAGACCAGACTAGTCTCAAATACAGAGATCTGCCTGCCTCTGCCTCTCTGCTGAGTTTGCAGGTGTGCCCCACCACACCCACCCAAAAGCACACCCACCTGAAGACACACCCACCCAAAGACACACCCACCAAAGACACACCCACCCAAAGACACACCCACTCAAAGACACATCCACCCAAAGGCATATCTACCCAAAGACACACCCACTCAAAGACACATCCACCCAAAGCACACCCACCCAAAGACGTATCCATCCAAAGACACAGCCATTTAAAGAAGCCACCTCGAGTATCTAGACTGAAAATGATAAAGTCTGAGATGAAATATCTCCATGTTTGGGGCCAGTGACATGGCTGGGGTATGGCTCAGTCAGCATAGTGCTCAATAAGAGGCACAAGGCCCTGGGTTCTATCCCCATCACTGCATGCTGGGCATGGGGTGCGTGCCTATAATCCCAGCACTGGGAAGCAGGAGGCAGAGAGATCAGAAGTTCCCTTCAAAACTAGCCTAGAACACATAAGATTCTTATGAAAACAATCTGGGTTTGTCAATGAATGAAGAGAGTAATACTAAACATTTCCCCCTTAACAGCTCAAGAATATAAGAACACACATGGATGAACTGGAAGGAGAAATAGGAAAACCAACAGTTACAGGTAGGATGGACAGCCCACCTCTCTTAATAACAGTTAGGACAACAGGCAAGAAAAAAAGTACAAAGGAGACATTAGCAGCAGAATGGCAGTTATCTTCCACTACACAGAACTATCTACTGAGATAAACAGCACTCTGAGACATTAAACAGGTGGTGACTCATGCATCATGCTTCAAGCCATTCAGAGCATAACTTTACTAGAAGTCAATGATAAAAGATATGCGGGGGGGCCTGGGGAGACAGCTCAGCCTGAGAAATGCTTGCTGTGCAACTGTAAGAAATATAGCTCAGGAGCAAGGTACCAGGCACATGCTGGGTGCTATGGCGGCTCACCTGTGGTCCCCAAGTTCAGGTAATAGAGGCAAGGGATTCCAGAGCAAGGTGGGATGATGTCAGAGAGTGACTCTGAGCAAGACTCCAACGTCATCTTCGGCACCTGCACACACAGGCAAATGCATACATTATGACCATGCGTACACATGCAAAAAGAAGATACATAGGAAATTTCCAAATATCTGGAAAATGAAATAAAAACACGCCTAAATAAACTTTGGGTCAAAGAAGAAACCAAAAAGGAAGTTTAACAGAAAGTGAGATAAAAGGAAATTTAACAAAAAGTGAGAGCCCCTTTTTTCTTACTTTTCAAAGCAAATAGACCAATGGAAAGATAATGCATAATATTGCTCCTGTGTGATGGCCCTCCACATTGTTGGCAGGAGGGGGCAATTCGCAGTCCAAAAGGAGTACTTTGTCATTGTATATTGAATTTAAAATGATGGCATCCTGTGATCCAGGAGGTCCACTTTCCAACTCCCTACCTTCCAGTATGGCTGTAGATGTTCACCATATAGGAAGAAAGAGAAAGCTTCATTATCATTGGTAACAACTGCACAAGTAAATATGGCACACACAGGGTGTGATGGTTTTTATAGACAGCCACTGAAAGGATCTACAGTCACTCGGAAGGTGGAGACATGGAGATCAGAAGGTCCAGTCTTCAGAGAGGGCTCAGAGGTTAAGAGCACTTGCTACTCTTGCAGAGGACATACATGCAAACAAAACACACACACACACACACACACACACACACACACACACACACCAAATAAATAAATAAACAAACAAACATTTATAAAAACTATAAATAACAAGATCGTCTTCAGCTACGTAGTGAATCTGAGACCAACCTATGATAGATGTATGGCAGCCTGTCTCAGAAAATAAATATCCTATTTCCTTCTGAGGCCTCAGTGGGTCAGAGCTGCAACATATCTGTAGAGGTACAATTCAATATGCCAATGACACATTTGTGTCTGTGACTTTTCCCCTCAGTAATCCAGACATCAAGAACAGGGCATGCTCTGAAATACACAGTCAAATGCAAAAATTCAAGACCACTATGGTGGTTTGACTAAGAATGGCCCCCATATGAGCAGTAGTGGTGCACGCCTTTAATCCCAGCACTTGGGAGACAGAGGCAGGAGGATTTCTGAGTTTGAGGCCAGCCTGGTCTACAAAGTGAGTTCCAGGGCTACACAGAGAAACCCTGTCTCGAAAAAAAACAAAACAAAACAAAACAAAAAAAAAAACCAAAAAAAAAAAAAAGAATGGCCCCCATAGATTCCTATATTTTAGTGCTTAGTTATCAGGGAGTGGCACTACTTGAGAAGAATTAGTAGTGGGTGTGGCCTTGTTGAAGAAAGTGAGTCACTGAGGGGTGGGCTTTGAGGTTTCAGAAGCCAAAACCAGGCTGGATGGTAGTGGCACACACCTTTAATCCCAGCACTTGGGAGGCAGAGGCAGGTGGATTTCTGAGTTCGAGGCCAGCCTGGTCTACAGAGCGAGTTCCAGGACAGCCAGGGCTACACAGAGAAACCTGGTCTCAAAAAACAAAACAAACAAACAAATAAACAAGCAAGGCCAAGGCGGGCCCAGTGGCGCTCTCTCCCCCTGCTGCCTGCAGATCTGGATGTAGACCTCTCAGCCCCTCTCCAGTACCATGTCTGCCTGTGTGCTGCCATGTTTCCCTCTATGACTGAGGTTCTCAGCCTTCCTAATGCTGCATGCAACCCTTTGAGACAGTTCTTCATGTTGTGCTGACCCCCAACCTTAAAATTGTTTATGTAGCTACTTCATCACTGTGATTTCACTACTGTTATGAGTTGTGATGTAAAGATTGTGTTTTTCAATGGCCTTAGGCAACCCCTGTAGAGAGGGGTCAGCATCCACAGGTCAAGAACCACAGTTCTATGATAATAATGAACTAAACCTCTGAAACTGTAAGCCAGCCCCTATTAAATGCTTTCCTTTTTAAGAGTTGCTATGGTCATAGTGTCTCTTCACAGCAGTAGAACACTAAGACAAACACTAATCGAGGCCCATCTGAAAACCTGGCCCAGCCAAGAGAAACCTGCAAAAACGTGGCCCCCGAGTGAGGAGTGTCATCCTAAAGTGTCACCTGAGTGAGTGTCATCTCACACCAGCAAGAGGACAGTAGAGTAAAGCAAGACAGTCTACATGAACGTGGGCTCCAGTCGGACCTAACTCTTTAATATCATCAGTGAGCTAATTGTGCTAACCTGTGTTGGGTAAGATGTCAACAGCAAGAAAAATGGTGCCCGGTTATGGGAACTCTGTGCTACTCAAATTTTCTTTAAATCTAAGACTGTTCCAAAAATATAGGTTGTTGGGGAAATGAAGAGAGTTTGGCAGTATTTGATGGCATCTCAGAATTCATAGGCTGCTGCTACTCAGCCTAGGGACACACGCAGGAATAAACACTTACAGCAGAGGAAGACAGCATTCTCAAATCAATACCTTCAAGCTACTGCTTTTGAGAAGCCAGGAAAAGGAGAGCAAATAAAAGTAGGCAGTGGGGGAGGGGTGAGAGAAGGTATTAAAGTGGAGATCTACGAAACCAGCAACAGAAAAACAATAGAAAAGGTCGATGAAGCCAGAAGTCGGTTCTTTCAGAAGATCAATAAAATTGCTAAACTCTGGCAAGACTATCGGTGGGGGTGGGAAACAGAGAGTACACACACACACACACACACACACACACACACACACACACACGCACACGCACACGCACACGCACACACAATGGCCGAGATCCATTATCAGAACAGCATCATCACAAATTCTAAAGACGTGGGAAGGATAATTCAGGAACATTATGAAGAATTTTTATGCTAATGATGCCTACAATTCAGGTGAAGTGAACACGTGTCCTCTGACTGGAGAGATGGCGCAGACACTAAGAGTGTCAACTGCTCTTGCAAATGACTTGTGTTCAGTTCTCAGTGCCCAAGGCTCACAACTACCTGTAACTCCAGGGGATCTAACACCCTCTTCTGGCCTCTGTAAAATTGCACATGGGGGTGGACTCTCTCTCTCTCTCTCTCTCTCCTCCCCCCCATACACACATCACACAAACACACACAAACTCTATCTCACTCACACACAAACACATACCCTACACTACACACAATTTTAAAAAAATAAAACAACAAAAACATTTTTAAAGTTGTCTTAAAGACATCAGACCTGAGGAGACAGCGCTCCAGAAAAGCCCATGTTCATGAAAGAAACTGGGGTTCTTCCACACTTTCTGGAGAAAGCTCAGGTTACCTTTATTGAGCAGCTCTGTGCAAAATAAAACCGGTTCAACAAAAACCCTTCCAAAAGACAGAAGAAGGCACATTTTCCACTGAATTACACTGATACCAAAGCAGAAGCTGGCGAAGGCACTTGCTTCCCTTTGCCTTGGGTCTGCCTTTTCGTCCGGTTGCCTTGAGTATAGTTTTGTTCATTCCTTTTGCTGAAAGGATGCTGAATTTTGTCAAATGCTTTCTCAGCATCTAATGAGATGACCATGTGGTTTTTTTCTTTGAGATTGTTTATGTAGTGGATTACATTGATGGATTTCCTTATATTGAACCATCCCTGCATCCCTGGGATGAAGCCTACTTGATCGTGGTGAATGATCGTTTTGATGTGTTCTTGGATTCGGTTGGCAAGAATTTTATTGAGTATTTTTGCATCGATATTCATAAGAGAGATTGGCCTGAGATTCTCTTTCTTTGTTGGATCTTTGTGTGCTTTTGGTATTAGTGTAATTGTGGCTTCATAGAACGAGTTGGGTAGTGTTCCTTCTGTTTCTATTTTGTGGAACAGTTTGAAGAGTATTGGTGTTAGGTCTTCTTTGAAGGTCTGATAGAATTCTGCACTAAAACCATCTGGACCTGTGCTTTTTTTGGTTGGAAGACTTCCAATGACAACTTCTATTTCTTCAGGGGTTATAGGACGGTTTAGATGGTCTATTTGATCCTGATTTAATTTTGGTACTTGGTATCTGTCAAGGAAATTGTCCATTTCTTCAAGATTTTCTAGTTGTGTTGAATACAGGTTTTTGTAGTAGGATCTGATGATTTTTTGAATTTCCTCAGTTTCTGTTGTTATCTCTCCCTTTTCGTTTCTGATTTTATTAATTTGGATACTATCTCTGTGCCCTCTGGTTAGTCTGGCTAAGGGCTTATCTATCTTGTTGATTTTCTCAAAGAACCAACTCCTCGTTTTGTTCCTCTATTGCGTTTTTCTTTCTGTTTCTTCTGATTTGGGTTTGGGAGGATCCTCAAATCTGCACATTTACAATTTCATTTGACTCGCAAAGGTTTTAAATATGACGTGTCAAAAATGTTTTCCCTCTTTTTATGGCTCTGATGGCTTAAGAGTGCCCCGCCCACAGCCTGTTTTGTTCCTGAGTTCCCCTCCCCCCCACGTTTCTTTTTGTGGTTTTTACTGGCATCTCTTCACAGTCGCTCCATCCATCCATTCATCCGATCTAATCTTGGTTAGTTTTATCTGAAATATTTAATTTCAGATACTACATGTTTTTTAATCTTTAACTTTCTTTTTATACCTCTTTTGCTATTGTTGTTGTTGTTTGTTTTCTCCTGTTTGGTGTGACCGCATTTTACTCTTTCTTTATAAATACACTTGAAGTATTTTAGTATCCCCTGTCTGCAGATTCCATCACCTCTGCCATCCTGGTCCATTTCTGTTTTTATCCGCCTTTCCAGTTTCTTTGCACACCTGCCAGGGTGCGTGTTCTGGTAAGATCTGTGTGCTGGTCTGGACAGTGCATACACTACTTTACATAGAAAGGGAAACTTCTCTTTCTTTTTTTAAACAGTTTCTCTGTGCAGGAGAGTCCTGGAATTGGCTGTCCTGGACTTCTCTATGTAGACCAGGCTAGTCTCCAACTTAGAGATATGCCTGCCTGTGCCTCCCACAGTGCTGGGGTTAAAGGCATGCATCACTATGCCAAGTTTGAAGAGGGTACTTCCCCAATGTAATTGAGTTTACTAATCATTTGGCTGTAAAGGGGATGATTATACCAAATTACACGGGCCAAGGAATGTCTAGTGTAATTACTTGAGTCTCTAAAAGCAAAAATGTCTGGGGCTGGAGAGATGGCTCAGCAGTTAAGGGCACTTGCTGTTCTTGGAGAGGACCTGGGTTACGTTCCCAGCCTCTGGGTGGAGGTTCACAACCACCTGTAACTCCAGTTCTAAGGAATTCAATGCCCTCTGGACTTTGAGGACACCGAGTACGTGAAGTACACGGAAACTCACGGGGGTGCACACGCATATACAGGAGTGATGTAAGTGTCCTTTTTAAGCGCAAATGTTGTGGAGGAAGGTTAGGAGATTTTTGACACATGATAAAGCATGTATTATATGTGTTTTATGCATTATAGGATGAGCCACTGCTTTGAGGTTGGTTAGGACACCATGTCAGGAATGAGAGAAGTCTCAAGGAGCTGTGGACAGCCCTAGCAGGCAGGAACCAAGGAAATGAGGCTAGAGCATTAAGAACTTAGGTTGTGCCAGATGGTGGTGGCACACACCTTTAATCCAAGCCCTAGGGAGGCAGAGGCAGGTAGATCTCTGTAAGTGTGAGGCTAGCCCGGTCTACAGAGTTTCAGGACAGCCAGGGCTACACAGAGAAACCTTGTCTCAAACAAAACAAAACAAACAACAACGAAAACCTCCAAACAAACAAACATACAAAGGAAGAACTGGAGTTGAGTTTAGAAGACAATGCAACAATGTGGCTGAGAACTCAGCAAACAGATGTCCGGACTTCAGCAATCTGAAACTAGAAGCAGAACCCAACAGAGAAAGGCAGTGCCCAGAAACCCTTCTATAAAAGGAGAAGTCAATGCTTCTTGAACCTGCTAGCTTTGTGGCAATTTCTCAAGCCAGTAATCAAACCCTGATATGCCTGGCGGTTTTTATTTCGATGCCAGCCACTGTAAACGGTCCCCTTTTGGATGCTGGGCCTATGTGTACATAATCCCTGCACATTTTCGTCAGCTTGATCCTGTTGTTATGTGGGTCCTTTCACGATTCTTTCAAGCTCTGGTCCAGAGCATCCTAAGTCAGCCCCACCACCAAGGTGACAGCCTTCTAGAGATGGCATGACAAGGTTTTCTGTCCTGGTGGAGGCTGACAGGAATGATCACCAGCCCTGTAGAGCTATGGTGTTGGCTGCCCATTCTTTTTCTAATACCACAAGGCTTTCTTTTATAGTTACTAGCCAAAGTTCCACAAGGACCCTTCCCAGGCCCCTGGTGTTCTCGTTCACATACGGATATTCCCATGTTCCCACATACGCCAGCCACCTCCTCTCTCTGCTCTGCCATCCGTGCCATCAACTCAGAGAGGGAGCCTCATGGAGCATCTTCAATATTGAAACACAGGTTCAAAGCCAGGCTTTCTTGGGGTCTGACCTAGACCCTGATGATTCAGAAAGTTTGCTCATATTCAATGAGGAATGAGATTCATTACCCTGGAAATCTATACAAATGCTTGCTTGGGGATGGAGAGATGGTCAGTCAGTAATGTGCTTGCCCAGAGGGTGTGAGTTCAGGCTTCCAGTGCCTATGTACAAAGATAGACATGTGCATGCCAGTAGTGTGTGTGTGTGTGTGTGTGTGTGCGCGCGCAGGGGGATGTTTTCTGGAGATAAGAAGATCCCTGGGACTGTCTTAAGAATTAATAAGCTCCAGATTTACTGAGAGAAACTTTCTTAAAAGAAAGATGGCGGGGGCTGGAAAGATGGCTCTGTGGTTAGGAACACTGGCTGTTCTTCCAGAGGACCCAAATTCAATTTCCAGCATCCATATGGCCGCTCACAACTGTCTGTAACTTCAAGAGCTAACGCTGTCACACAGACATGCATGCAGGCAAAACAGCAATGCGCAGATAAATAGACAGACAGACAGACAGATGTTTTATACAAAAAAAAAAAAACCAAGATAGAGAGGGGAGATGACATCCAGCCTCCCACCTAAGTGTGTGCGTGCACGCGCGCACACACACACACACACACACACACTGCTTATTCTCATAGGGAACCCACCAAATTGCTGGGTACATAAATGTGCCAGGCCGTCTCTATTAGCTGTGAAGAGCATGGCGCTTGGTGGATGACATCTGCCCCAAGAGAGGCTCACAGGGCTCCGTGTACTGTCACATTCCCCTGGATGCTGGAATGGGACCCGGGTTGCCTTGACCAGGTTGACTCATGGCCCAGGAGACAGTGAGCAACAGTTGGTCTCAGTTCCTCAGAGCAGGCTCAGGGCCCTTTGTTTCTATTGCTGCTGGCCTCTGGGGCTCCCACTCTCACTCTGGGTGGGGGGACTTCTCCCCTGCTGGGTAGCATAGCTAAAGCTACCGGAAGCAGCAGAGTGGCAAGAGAGGTGGCTTCCTGGGTCACCCACCCCCCCCGGAAGGCTAGACTCACACCAGAGTGAGCGGTCTCAAGAGATAGAATTGGAGGATCCATAGACATGCTTTGCCCGACATATTTTTAGTGTGTGTCTGTATTTGCACATGTACATATAGGCGTTCAGGGGTGTGTGAGTGTGCAGGCGCTAGCCAATCTCTGGAGCCCTCCTGGGACAGGGTCTCTTACTAGGACCCAGGGATTCCCAATTTCAGGCTAGGTTGGTTGGCGTCTGAGTCTCAGAAATCCTCCCATCTCCATCTCAGCAGCTCCTGGAGTACAAGGCGGTCCGCCACTGCGTGTTTGGGATCAAATCCAGGTCCCCATCCTTGAGCATACCTCTCCTTCAGCCCCCTGCTAGTGCAAGCTCAGCCAGGAGGTAACTGAGGGTCCCTTACAGCAGAGCTGAGGGACGCACAGGCAGGGCTACTGCTCTGGACAGGGAAAGGCTGCTCCATCCTGGTTCACCCTCCCTTCCAGGGACTGTGATTGAGGCGTGTGGTTCCCTTGGAAACAGTGCTCCTTGTCTCCTGGGGTCAGAATCACTTAATCTGTAGTTATAGCAATTTCGATGCTAGTGGGGGGAGAGACCCCAGATACCCTGCACATCCCCACCACACACACACACACACACACACACACACACACACACACACACTCCTCCTCCTCCTCCTCTTCCTCCTCCTCTTCATCATCATCATCATCATTTTCTGAAGCATGCAGATCATCCCTCCTCATTCTCACACTCGGCTTCCCAGAGTGTGCACAAGTGTGCGAGAGCACCCATGTTCTCACACACACACACACACACACACACACACACACACACGTTTTCTCCCAAGCTCAGACAGCTGCTAATGACTCTGTTTTCTAGCCCCCCAACTGAAAAGGAACAATCACGTCCCCACCAATTACCTCCTCTCGGTGCCTGAGGTTTCCCCGAAAACCAGCACCAGCACACCCTCTCTTTTCAAAGGCTACATTACAATCAGATTGGGAGTGGGAAGGAGGAAACTGGCCAGGCAATCCATTTTCTTTGCTCTCCTCTGTTCAAGAGACTTCAATGTGTACAGGGTAAAATCGAGGGTGAGCTGGAGCGTGACTCTGGAGAGCATTGTCATCTGTCAGCGTCCCATGCCGCTCCTGAAGGGCTGCTGTCTGACTGGGTCCCACTGTGACTCCCTCACACCCTGGGGTCCAGTGGTTTGGTGGTGAGCACTCACTCAGGGCAGAGATGCCAGAGCCCCCCAGCTATGCTCCAGTTCTGACCACGGAAATGGCTGGCGCTGGTGCAGAAGAGGAAAAGGAGAGGCCAAGCACAGGGTGGGAGATGACACTGCTAACACCAGGAAGCAGATGTCAAAGTGGATCCACAGTTTGAGATCACGCCAAGAAACGAAGGGAAACTACGTCCCCAAAACAGTAAATCACAAAGACCACAAAGGGGCTTGCAGCCACACTTGGAGCCCAGCGTCCCTGGAAGCCTAACAGTAGCAGAGATTAGGAGGGGCAGAGAAAGGGGGAGCCCAGGGTCCTTGTCCATCAGAGAAGTCCGACATCCATCGGGAGTCTGAGGAAGTATCAAATGATGAGGGCGGGGCCAGAGATGGAAACTGGCTCTTTTCAAAAATGATGCCACAAACGTGTGTCCCCGTAGGGAAATCCAGACTGTAGATTGGTGCGGCTGTGCCCTGCCCACAGACTCATCGGCCTGACTGTGTCACACCTTCCAGGCAGCATGTCAGAGTGCCTTGCCTGTCAGCCCCTGAGCCATCAGGAGGCTACTCCATTCTTTGGTATAGGACAGGGAAGGAATGCGTGTGGGGGATGGGGTGAGTGTACCCGCATGTGCACAGGTTCGACACAAGTCCAGAGGACATCCTCAGTTGCCGTTCTTTAGGCACTATCCACCTCCTTTCTGAGATAGGGTCGCTCACTGGCCTGGAACTCACCAACTTGGCTGGCTGGCCAGCGGGCTCCAGGGATGCCTACTTCCATCTCCTCTGGAGTGGGGTTAAAACACGGGCCACCATGTCTGTCTCCTTCTAGATGAGTTCTGGGGAATTGGACTCAGGTTCTCCTGCTTGCAAGGCAAGCACTTTTCTGACTGAGTTATCCCCTACCAGCCTCGACTTTGTTCTTTCTAACGGCTGCATAGTTTCATCTCTCAGATAGGCGGCCAGTCAGCCAGTAACCAAGCCTTAATCCGTCTCTATGCAATCTTGCAAGGAATATCCCAGGACATATGTTTTTGAGTTACATGGTCAAATCCCTAAAGGCGAATGCATGCATTTCAGCTTTTGATGTGTGTTATTAAATATCCCCTCAAATATATTGTAGCAATTTACACATTTAACAGCCACGTAGGCAGGCTCGTTTCATAGCTTTGTCAGCATTGGCTTCCATCACTTTAATTTTTGCTAATCGCGTGATCTACCGATTTAATCTCATTATTGCTTCGCATTAATCATGAGAGATGGAGCATATTTCCTATGCTCATTGGCCCCTTGCATTTCCTGTCTCTAAAAGCCACCCATTTGTTCCCGTGACTCATGTCTCCTGGTTTGCATGCCTTTTTCTTACCGGTTTGCAAAGCCTATTTATATAAATAGACAAAATGAATCTCCTGGCATATCTGTGGCAGAGACTTTTGTAATTGGCGGCTTCACTTTGGAGAGATATTTTTCTAAAAGACACATTTAAAATTGATATAGGGAGCCAAGAGCAATTTTTTTTATTATTTATTTATTTATTTTATGTTTTCTGGACAGCTAGCTAGTTTAGATGACTTTATCTTCTCCTAACATAGATGGATGATCTTGGAAGCTTCTGAGAGAACTTGCAGAGACGGTTGCTGAGACCTAGACAGAAATGTCTGAGGAACCGTGACACTCACGGACGGGGCAGGAGGATGTTAATACAGGGTCCCCTGTTCCTAAGAAAAAAGATGTATTTCAGCAATGCCGCACTCAACTTACGCTAGTGCCAAGTAGAGTGTAAGAAGTTATCATATATCACACTAGATCTGTGGCCAAGTCATGAGAAGCCTGCTCCGTCCTGCTCCCATTTTGCGAGACTCACAGGTCCTCTGGCTTCCCAGTCGGCCAGTCTGCTAACGAGGGCTGGGGTCCATTTCTGGCAACTTGGGTCCTATGGCTGCTGGTGCTTAAGACCTTCAGGGCACACTTAGCAACCTGTGGACTATTCACGTGCATCTGGAGCCGGTTAACTTTTTCATCATGTGCATCTGGAGCCGGTTAACTTTTTCATCATGTTTTTCCCCTGTCAGTTTACCCAGAGATCCTAGAAGCAACCAGGCAGTATCTTCATCTTAAGGAAAACCTTAGTTTTCCACAAGTAGTCCAAAGTTTCTCGTATGGAATCACTAAATTCCTTGCACCTCTTGGTAATGAGGCCTTCAAATAGTTCCAGTCATGGGCTCTCAGTGTTCACCTTGCTATCCCGGAGTCTTTGGCAACTGTTGGTATCTGCAAATTGGAAAGCCTGTACAGAGTACTTTTTAACATACTCTGGTACTTTAAAAATTCATCCTTATTATTCTGTTTCACTAGAATCGTGTATGGTACTACAATCTGTATTAGTCAGTGTTTTCTAAAGGAACAAAACTGATAGAATACATATGCATATACTTCCTATACATATACATGAGATGTATTAGGCTTACAGGTTAGTCCAATACATGGCTGCCTCACAATGGGGAGACTGAGGTTCTGGTAGCTGTTCAGTCCATGAGGGTGGATGTCTCAAGTCCCAGCAGATACTCTGGGGATTCTGCTGTGCACAGGTCCCTGCTGGCTAAATGACTGTATCGAAAATAGATCCGATAATAAGTCAGTACCAACCTGGCGGGTCTCTGGAGACACCCGGGCTTTCTCTGAACTTGACCGTGTCTTGTTCAGTCCTTTCTATCAGTGCACAGATGGCCACTTAACAGCTTGTGTGCAGGACACGAGGCTGCTGGGAACGCTGATACCACGGCAGGTTGGAACTGAGATAGGAGAAAACACAGACAGCTTGAGGCAGGGTACGGAGGGGAGAAGTGTGAGCTATGCTTTGCTGAGAGAGAGGGTGTGAGTCAGGGGAGCTAGGGAGAGAGGCAAGCTAAGAGGGGGAGTTCATACGGAAAAAGACATGCCAATTCGAGATGCGCCTGGCTGCCAAGAAAAGTCTCGGGTCCCCAGAGAGACCGGTTCTGCCGTGTTCTGCACTGTGCTTGTCAGAAGAAATGGTTCCAAAAGGAAGATGTGTACTCGGAGAGGCTCCCCCTGTGGGGGAGGGGTGGCAAGACGCTGGACCCTAGCTGAGGCAGGGTGAGGCCTGAGGACAGAAAGAAAACAAGTGGCTTTGTCTCCAGCTGACTAGGCCGAGACCTTGCTGGCATAGTTATAAAGTAAACTGAAGCTCGCAAAAGTGTTTTTAACCAGGGGGCTTCCTGTGGATGGGAGGGTCCAGTGAGGCTAGATACTGCCCCAGTCACCTCCATTCTAGGTGACCTCTACTGTAGCTTTGGAATGTGTGGTTCTGAGAGTCATGCCCAAGGTCATGTAGATCTTCCGATGTCTCCAGGAAGAGTGGGCACTTGCTGAGCTCACAGATGACCCTGGTCCAGTTCCCAAGGTCCTGTTCCTTCCTGAGTTCCTTGAATGAATTAAGATTGGGAAAGTTCCCAGAGGCCATTGGTTACAACTGCCTTCATGGCACAGTCTTGGAAACGGGGTCCAGGGTGACAAAGGGGGAGGGGCAGTGGCAAATCCACGGTCACACAGCAGATGGTAGGAGATGTTCAGACTCTTATCCCACAGCTGCCGTTTCCCACCTCAACACACCGGCATCTCCCTTCCCATATGGGGCCAGCCCACAGGGAAGTGACATCATTTGAGGAAACCCCTGGTTCCACAAATCAGACTCCTCATCCTGGGCAAAGAGAAGCATGAGGACTTTGCCAAGCCCTCTGGAAGTTGCTCCCGACCACTCACAGGAACTTCTAGAGGCCCTTCCTACTACTTCAATGTTGCCCCCTAACTTCTATTAGGTCCCCGGTGCCCCTGAATAACCAAATGCAACTTCAAAGTCAGCCATATATGTGTGTCCAACTGTGGCTTCAGGTCATATGCCACCAGTGGTAGTTATGAATGCATCCCAACGTAAAATCACCAACTTAAATATTATGAAAATAAATTTAACTCGAATACACTGTTCTCATGTCTGAACTATTTTGGAGATAACATCATATCTTTATTTTTTATTTTATTTTTGATTATTTATTTTATATATGTGAGTACACTTTGTTGTTTTCAGGCATTGGGTCCCATTACAGATGGCTGTGAGCCACCATGTGGTTTCTGGGAATTGAACTTGGGACCTCAGTGCTCCTAACCACTGAGTTATCTCTCCAGCTCCATGTCTTTATTTTTTTTTAATTATTTATTTACTTTTATGTTTTTCCGTGCATTGTTGTAGTATCTGTGTAAGGGTGTTTGGTCCCCTGGAACTGGACTTAAGACAATTGTGAACCATAATCCTCTGGAAAAGTAGCCAGTGCTCAACCACTGAGCCATCTCTCCAGCCCCCAACGTCACACCTTGATACCAAAAGATTGCCATTCCTGACACTTTCTTGATGGTTTGTTGCCCATCGTACATACAAGTCCTGTCCCCCCCCTGTATTAGTCAGGGCTCTCTAGAGTCACAGAACTTATGGAATGTCTCTATAAATCAAGGGAAATTATTGGAATGACAATCTGCAGTCCAACTAACCCAACAATGGACAGCTGCGAATGGGAAGTCCAAGAATCTAGTAGTTTCTCAGTCCCACGAGGCTAGGTGTTTCAGCTGGTCTCTGTATAATCCGGAATCATGAAGTCAGTTCCAACAGATGTGCTGGCAAGTAAGTGCAAGCAGGCAGAGAAGAGTGAGCCTTCCTTCTTCCACTGTCCTTATGTAGGTCTCCAGCAGAAGGTGTGGACCACATTAAGGGTGTGTACCACAATGCCTGGATTTGGAACTTGCTCTGTCTCAGTCTGGCCTTGAACTCGGAGATTTGCTTGCTCCAGTCTCTTAGGATTAAAGGAGTGTACCACCTTGCTTGGGCCTAAGCTTTTCACGGCCACTTTGCCTCAAGATTTCCATGTCCGAGTCAGAAGTCTGCATATTCTAGCCTCAAGATCTAGATCACAGGTGTGCCCTCCATTTCTAGAATGTGGTTCATTCCAGATGTAGTCAATTTGACAACCATGAGTAGCCTTCACACCCCATTCTCCCTGTCTATGTTCTCAAGTACCTTTGACCTCCTGACCTTATCCTTGGGATTCCAAAAGCACCCCAAGACCTGTTACTAGTTTAGTCAGAGAAGTCTCAGTACCCGGAGCTGGGATCTATCCTCAAACCCTGAGCAACTAGGGGGGAAAGCCCTGCAGAGTCTGTGTCAGGGAGGCCTGGGGAGTGAGGCTGGAGAGGGAGCTGCCTTTTTTCAAATTTTATTTTATCTATTTGTGTGTGTGTGTGTGTGTGTGTGTGTGTGTGTGATATGTGGTAAGTGTGTAGCATGTATGGCGTGTGTGCACATGTGGAAATCAGAGAGTCAGAGAACCTTGTAGAGTCAGTTTTCTTCCGCTCTAGGTTCTGGGGACTGAACTCAGGTCATCAGGCTGGTCGGCAATTGGACTCAATTACTGAGCCATTTTGCTAACTCAAGAGCTGGAAGGAACCCCGTCTTCCATCCTGGGTTCCCCTTTCTGGGATGGAGAGGCCAAGCCATATGACACACCCAGGGTGATGGGATCCTCACAGTCTTCAAAAGTCCCTCGCCAAGAGTCTTCTGAATCACATACACTTAGCCCCTGGGTCTGTGCCTGTCTGTTGTTCCTCCCTGTCAGCTTCTAGAAACTTCCACCGCACACATTCTCCTGAGAGTTCCATCAGCTCGGCTTTGTTTACCGGGCTCACTTTCCGCCCTGCACTCAATCTGCCCTGCACACGCTGCCTTCAGACACTTCCCACCACTGGGTCACTTCCTGGCACTCTGAGCACCTGTCAGCTCAGGACCCAGTAGCCTGGCCTTCCCCACCCCCACCCCCACCCCAGGGGCACCTGCTTCCTGCTCTTCCTCTGCCTCTGTACCCTAAGCTCAGGGTCCACTCACAGCTCAGGGGTCATTTCCCAGTGAACCCGCCCATCTGTTTGTCAGGGGACAAGGCGGGGATTCAGGATAGCTTCCTGAATCTGGTGTCTCAGGCTTTGCGGATCTTGTTTTTTTCCACACAGAATGAAGATGCTCTCAAGTGGTCTCTATGTACTATACCTATTATTTTAGGAACTTTAGCCATCCCCAAATCCAAATATGTAATCCTCATGTGTTAAGTGATTGGAAGAGGTCACATTCAGGTGGGAACCCTTCCCCTTCCATCAGCAGCCCCTGCAGGTCACATAGCTTTGGATATCAGATTTTTGCTGCCTGAACCTGGATCAGCCCAGTTTACCTATAGGAAACACACTCAAAGGCTCTCACTTCTTCTATAGACAAGGTCTCACTTCCTGGGCCTGGATCAGCCCAGTGTACCTATAGGAAACACACTCAAAGGCTCTCACTTCTTCTATAGACAAGGTCTCACTTCCTGGCAGACACAGAATAGGGAAATGGGCCAGAGTGAGAGAGCAACATGCCTAAGGCCAAATTAATAATTCATGGAAGAGTAAGAACTTGGGGTTCTGAGTCCCAAATGTAAGGTTATGCCACAATTACAAACCCATAAGTGTGGATGGGGTGAGGGAGAGGGAACACAGCTTCCAGGATATGAGACATGTATGCGGGGTCGTGGGATGCTTCACCATGCCTGTGTTTTTACACAGGATGAAACACTGGGATATACGAGCATCTCCCAACCAAAGTTGCAGGGTGATGCATGGCCCTGGGGAGTTTTATTTACGAGGCAATTCTGTAAAATACCATTGATGGGGCAGCCTGAAGTACAGCTGTGTCTCTCACATCTGGAGGCTGGGAGTTCAACATGGAGGCGCCAGCTGACCCTGTTCCTCATGAGAGCCTCTTCCTGGTTTTAGCTAGCCACCTTCTCACCAGGTCCTCGCCTGGGTTCTCACTGCTGTGCATGACACACACAGGAGGTGCTGAGCTCGGTGACAGCCACTTACCTAAGGACTCTAGTAATGTGGGATCAGCCCACCTTGGCTGATCCTATATCACCCCAGTGTCTTCCCCTCAGGGCCTATCTGCACATGCAGCTAGCCTGGGCTTCAGTCTATGAGTGGAGAAAACATTGACTGGAACAAGTTTATAAGGTGTGTGTGTGTGTGTGTGTGTGTGTGTGTGTGTGTGTGTGTGTGTGAGTTTAAGTGAGAATGAAGTATTTTATAACTGCTCCCATTATTTCTTGGGTTGCTTTAACTGTTACAACAACAGAATATTTATTTTAAGTTTTTAAACTCTTTTTTTAAAATTCCATTTATCTAGGGTGTATATGCAGGAGCCAGTTCCCTCTGTCTACCGTATGGGTCCTGGGATTGAACTCAGTTCACCCTGCTTGGCGGCAAGCAGGTTACCTGCTGCTGAGCCGTCTCACCAGCCCAGTGTGTAAACTTTTAAGAATAAAAACCACATCCACTCAAAAGAAGTGGGAAGGAGGTGGCAGACTAGTCCCTTCGCAGCCCCACCTGCCATTCCTGTCTCCCGTCTTGGACTCGGAGCTCAGCGGAGGCCATAGCATCTGTTGGACATGTGACCAGGCAGTCAAACGTCTACTGTTTCCACAAGCCACAAACTGCACACTCAAATGTCCAGTTGGACTGGAAGGCCTTGTGTCCCACATCTGAAGTGTCGTCACCCCAGGCTGTCCCCCATCAACTTATTGGGCCTGGAATCAGAGTTAAGATGGGCTCCCTCCTGCTTCAGAGCCCATAGGTCTGGAATGATGGATCTTATTGACACATGGTGGGCCCTTCTGCCGCTTGAGGAGAAGGATTCTGGTCTGCCTGCTTGCTTGTGGGCATTTGCTTTCCCTCCCTTCCCTCCCTCCTTCCCCCCTTGTCCCTCCCCAAATTTGGCAGAGCAAGCCACTATGTGTTCTGCCTGTTCTCTCAGGGCGCGCGCATCCAGGGACAGGAAGATTTCTGCAGTGGCCACTTCCAGGGACATGATGGGAAATCTATGTCCCCTTCATCCAAGGTTGCAAACGTCGTGTCACTGAACGATGGACCATCCACAACCCCTATTCTTATACTCAGAAGGGGATCAGATACCCAAAGAGGCACTAGCCATTTTCTGTGATAGCCAACTCCACAGTCCCAAACCCTGTCTTTTTATACCCAAGTGCCCCCCCACCCCCACCCCCGTCGTAAGCTGCTCCAGGACTCTGAGAAGAACACCGGTGGCCGTGACATGCAAGGTAATTCCTGCCACTGTCCCCGCTCCCCCACCTCCACCCCCAGCAGCTGCGGGCAAGCTTGGCAGCTGGAGTCCTAGAGAGCAATGAATCCATCACTGGGGTCAAACACGGGGCCTGGGGTATGTGTTAAAACAAGAAAACCAATCAGAGCCGAAAATGAAAGGCAGCGGAGGTGTGAAGTGAGGAAGGAGATTGCCAGACAGGCACTGACTGCTGCCCAGCTGCCTTCAGGTCTTTGGAGGCCCCACCATGGCGCCCAGGCCCTCTGGGAAGCAAGTAGCCAGTAAGTATCATAGGCCTGCCTCTCTTACCCTAAAGAATAGGACCAGGGCTCTAGTGACAAGGAAATGCCCCAGACACAATCATGTTAGTTGATAGACTCTTAAGCGTCTATGTTGGGGGTCAGTGCTCATTCTGGGGTACTCTAAGGCATCAGACACAAGGAACAGGCTTCAAAGCCCCTCCTCTAGTGCAGCTCTTGTGGGAAACTCTCTAGGCCCGGGGTACAGCATTCTAACACTAACCAAGGTCATGCTTTGGGTCTGACTGTGCAGAGGTCAGGTCCCCAGAGTTCCAGGCATGGCTGGAGGGAAGGCCAACACACAGGACAGTCACAATACAGCCTAGCAGGGAAGAGACTAATGACATCTTCGAAGGTCTGGTACCAAGGGACAGTTATGAGGACAGTTGTCACCCACAGCAAAGTCAAAGGAAGCAGGATGGTCGGAACACAAAGAGTACTTGCTGTGCCGAGAGACTCCATGCCAGGCACTGACCCAGAGGTCCCCCAAGGATCGGGGACATCAGGGACCTCTGATGCTGATGGAGCCAGCAGGGTACTTGTTTCAGCCCTCATCCTTGCCCAACACAGACATCCCAATGAGGGAGCTGAGCGGGGTGGCCCCATAGTGACCAATGAGGTGACTGGTGGGTCTTAGAGTGAGCGAGAGGCCAGTCCAGGCTGAATACTATTCCGCCTTACTTCATTTATCCACCTATGCTGACAAGCACAATTGCTCCACTGGCCTCAGACTCCCAGAAAAGCCCTGGAGAGCCGGGGTGGCCGCTCTATTAACACACAAACTGGTAGCCCGGCAGCTGCTGACACTGGGGTTAATTAAATCTATCTCCCCATCAATTCTCATTCAAGTACTATCGACGGCCATTAGATGGGTGACAGAGTGACAAGGGGACAGCGATAGACTTGTCTTAACTCCCACGCTGCACGGAGAGGGCCCACCTCCCTCCTGAGTTCCCTCCACCCCCACCCCCATGTCCGTTGTCCCCAGGGAGAGCCCAGCTATGGACAGCAGGCTACTCCCCACCCCACACCTGCCAATCACCGGGCAGCAGGCCAGGCTATGCCCCACCCAACACCTGCCAGTCATCAGCCAGGCTGCCTCACCTTTGTTCTTTCTGCAAGTTTTTCTTAGGTATTTGTGCAGTGCCAAGTCCGATGGGCAGAGAAGTACTTGGCTCAGGACTTGGGTTATTCCCCACTCTGCACTCAACCAAGCCTTTCTCCACCAAACCAAATCCAGCCAAGGCCACCTCTCCCCTGAGCTTCAGCTCAAGTCACCCTGAAAGCCACGCATTCACATGCTAAGCCTCAGACTCTGGCATTATGTCATCACCTGGTCACAGAGACTTTGCGGATGTGGCTTGGGATCTTGGACATACAGATTGTTTCAGATTACCCGGATGAGCCCAGTGGGATTACACAGTCCCAAGAGAGGACAGTCAGAAATGTGACGGAGGGGAGTCACAGATGTGACATGAGATTTGACATTCCAGAGGGGACTAGGAGCCCTGCTGTTCAGAAAACTGTTGAGAAAGGGAAGGAGACACTCTCCTCTGGCACTCATGGAGGAACTGAGATGTGGACCAGTTGGATTTTTGGCCCAAATAGACACACATTAGACTCTGCCCTCGAGAACTAGGAAGTCCTGAGTCTGTAGAGATGTGGTGGTGTGAACGAAAATGGCCCCATAGGTCCAGAGGGAGTGGCACTATTAGAAGGTATGACCTTATTGTAGTAGGTATGGCTTTTTTGGAAGAAGTATGTGTCCCCAGGGGGAGGGCTTTGAGGTCTCAGATGCTCAAGCCAAGTCCAGTGTCGCGTTCACTTCCTGCTGCCTGTCGACCCAGATGTAGCACTCTCAGCTCCTTCTCCAGTCCCTGTCTACCTGTGTGCTGCCATGCTACCCACTGTGACAGTAATGGACTAAACTTCTGAAACTGTAAGCCAGTTCTGATTAAATGTTTTCCTTTATAAGAGTTGCTTTTATGAATGTTTTATGTCTTTCCTTTATAAGGTAATGGTGTCTCTTCACAGCATCAAAACCCTAACCAAGACGAGAGATATGTTGCAACACAAAGTTAACCCACCCTGCTCACTCTGTGTTCACCCCCCCCCCCATATCTCCTGTCCTTCTGGGCAATATGTCTGCCACTCCACCTCCCTCTCGTAGGAACAGCCTTTGACTTTAGTTTGAGGGAGGACCCAAGGCTCCCAAACTTTGTGCCCGGTGTGGCTGCGTCTGCTTTCTGGTCCTTAGGTCTGAGTTTGAGACACAGGTAACAGCCCAGGAAGGAGGTGTGTCCAGACATTCTTAGGGGCAGAAGCTATGCAGCTAGCTGATCAGGGTTCCGAACACGCAGTTGTCACAATGAGCCACAGGCTGTCAGGGAAAGGCCACGCTGCTACACGTCAGAACAGTTCTACTTGAAATCCTGTGGCAGGGGGGTGGAACAGGGATGGAACCCCAAGGCTGAGGAGGAAGCTCTTGGGGATTCATAGTGAGAACAAGAGACCACGATAGGAGGTTTGCATTGGATTCTCTACCCCTGGGCCTGTGAGGACTGCCCTACTGAGCGCTCTCTCAAGCCTTTGCTGTAGCCAGATCTGGTACATGGAGTTTATGCTGTGGCTATTAAGTTTGATTAGGGCCCTCGAGGTCAAGGAGAGGAGGAATCTACTCAGTCCATCCATCCAATGGGCCCGAGTGAATGTCCAATGCATCAGAACAATAAAGTATCAATCACTAGGGTGAGTGGAAGGAGGGCAGGTACCCAGAAGGCCAAAGCAAAGGATACTGGATTCCTTTTGTGAGATGTGTTTTCGTGTACCTGGACTGGCCTTGAATTCCCGGTATAACCAAGGATGATGATGACCTTAAATTCCTGATCTTGCTTCCACCTTCCAATCACTAGTATTATATAAATGTGCCACCACGCATGGTTTACATGATACTGGATATAGAGCCCAGAGCTTCGTACACCTTTCAAGCACTCTACTGAGCTACATTCCTGGCTCCAATTCCAGCTTCTTGGTGCTCACACCAGCCCAGCCCCAAGGCAGAATAGACCAGGCTGTTCTCTATTTCCCTCTAGGTTTGAAGAACTCAGGACTTTGAATCATGTTGAAGACAAGAATAGGCCTGAATCAAAGGTCCCAAGAAGCCCTGGAACTTCTGACAGGCTTTCTCCAGGTCAAAAGCAAAAGGCAGTTGGAATGCTGACTCTGGTAGTGGACTCCGAAGGCAGAACCTGTTCTTGAGATAAAGAATGGTGAGGCCAAGCAGGGCAGTGGTGGCTCACACCTTTCATCCCAGCCCTTGGGAGGCAGAGGCAGGCGAATCTCTGTGAGTTTGAGGCCAGACTGGTCTATAGAGTGAGTTCCAGGACAGCCAGGGTTACACAGAGAAACCCTATCTTGAAAAACTAAAAACTAAAATAAACAAGCAAACAAAACCATGGACTCTTACAAAGCCTCAAGCTCGGATAGAACAGAAATGCCAGTGCAGGATAGTTAGAGCTATGATCAAAGAAAAACACTGCAGACCTTCACTGAGACCCACCCACCCTTCTACCAAACTTCCAGTCCCACGTTTCCTAAGTCATTAACCCAGCTTTAGTCATTCCCTGTTCCCTCTAGGGAGAACCCCTGAGTCCATTCCCCAGGCTCCTGTTTTGTTTCCGTGTGACTTCCTGTCTGTCTTTACCTCTGTCCCAATCCCATCAGGAGCCATAGGCTAGGACCAGTGTAAACACTAATCACAAGGTTAAAGAAGGGTCCTTAATTATGACAGAAGCATCGTTGTATTTCCTTTCTCAGCTGAGGATCTAGCTGGTTGGCTTCCTTAAAGATTCAAGTTTATCTCTGACAAGAGTCTGCCTTTAACAGGCCTGCAGGGCTCTTTAACCTGCCTAAGTTAGGTGGGGTTGACTGTGGATTCCCTGGGCTCGTCTCTACTTCACACTCAGCAGGACACTGCTGCATGGACTGACCTGGTCCTGATGTCACATCAGCCAACACTGTAAGCTGCCCTTTTTCCTATTTGAAAATAGGTGCAGAGCACCAAATGACTCTATTTTAGTGACAACACTATACCACTACATAGAAGTGTCTTCTCGTCTGTGACAAAGGCCTCTTGGCTAGCAGGACCAGAATCTAAGGAATGGGAATCTAATTTGTTAAATCAAGGGTAAGGAAGAGGCGGCTTCTGTGTTAGCAGGGGATGCTGGACTCAGCAGCATCTAAGCAGGCAGACTGAGTGTGCCTGCCATGTCAGCCTCCCACAGGCAGCCCCAGGATGGAGGCTCTAGAAAACGTGCCATCATTCCACAAAGCCAGTTGCTTCTGAGATGAGCTTCCCGGCAGAAGACTGCTTGAGCCTCCCCTGTGGATTCATTTGTACAGAGAAGGGACTTATTGTCAGAATCTGTGCTGTAGGGGAAAACAGTATGGCTAAGAATCACTGGAACTCATAGGTGGATTGTTTAAAGCAAACCTTTCAGTCAGGGAAAGGCATAGATCCAGTTAGGACTCGTCCCCTCCCATTACAAAATAAGAATCCACTGCACCATCATGTAAGCTGGCTAGCCTCCAAGATTCAAGGTGCTTTATCCTGGGATCCAAGGCACTGTTGCTTCCAAGTGAGACTAAGAAACCATCATCTCAACCTTCGTATGCTGCCCTCAGCATATCTGGGAGTCCTCATGATAACGACCAGCTCTCAGCTTCTCACTCCTTGGAACACAGTTTAGTGATCTATCATGCATCTTCCAGCTAGTTCAAAAGCAGGGGTCTATCACATTCTGTCTCCTGCACCTACTCATCCCATCACCCACTACTTCCAGACATGGTCCTTACAGATAACCCTGCCCTTCTGTCATGAATGAAACAAGAGGACTGGTACCCAGCATTATGCAAGGTCGATGGTCTCTAGTTATGCCTTTATAGACTATAGGGGATGAGGCACATTTGATCCAGAGTCCAATCTACTTCCAGCAGGTATATTTTTGTAAGCTTTGGGGAATCTTGGCACTGACTTTGGCCTGAGCGTATTGTCTAACTCTCTCAAGAGCTCTGGCAGCTAATGGGGTGAGAAAGGGCTTCTGGGAGCTGCTCTTGAATAGAACAAGTGGTGTGGTGTAAGTGAGCAGTAAGACTGTCTGTCTGTGGGGATGCTGGGAAGACAAGGGCTCGAGGTGCTGCTCAGCCACCATGAAAGGACCTGTGGATGCCCCCCAAAGACCCCGTATTGTTCCGGACAGGACCTACCAATGAGACGCCTGCAGAAACCCACATCCCACAAGTCATGAGAGTTGTTTCTTATGTGGCTGGTGTCCATGAACCATAACAAGAGCCATGGGGCCAGAGGAAGGGACACAGATGTTCCTTCTGATGGAAGATGTCCCTTCTGATGGAAGATGTCCCCTCTGATGGAAGATGTCCCTTCTGATGGACAGGAGGGAGGAGGCTGGAGGCTGGAGTCTATTTCTGCCATAGATTCCCAGTCTATGCCTGGCAACTTCAACCTCAGAGTCCAGAAGGAACAAGCAAGTTCCAGTGTGCACCTGAGCACAAAGAGAGCTAATCCTTTAGGGACAAGTGGCTTGACCTCAGACATCCATTCCAGGGGACTGAGCAGTCTCAACCACCCTGTGGGCCAGACTAGCCAAACAGCACCAAGCTCACCAGGTCGCCTCAGAACTTCTAACTCCCACCTACCTTGGACACCCACCCTGAAGGGACAAGTCAAAGCCTTACAGAAGCCTTTGCTATCACCACAGGCATGGGGAATATGATCAGTAAAACCCATGGGTCCCATATGTCACCCTCGAGTCTACTCCATGGCCGTGTCTGTTGTGTTATATATTGCTCATGTTAAATTCAGTGGCCTGATGTGATGTCGGCCAGCTGCAGAGCCACCACTGGCCAACGTCCTCAGGTCTGTTCTCTGCTGAGGTTTGCATGCCCATCAGCAGCCTCCGCTGGAGGCCAATGGTCTTGACTGCAGCTCCAGCTCAGCCTCTAAGCCGAGTTCCGGTTTAAGTAGGAGTACACTGTGGCTTTGGAGAGCCTTCTCCAGATGTTCTGGAAAAGCCCAATGTAGTCTCTCATTGCTACTGAGACATCAGGGATCTTAGCCCTACTCGTATCTCTGTTTGGTTCTGAAGAACACATATGGGTTGGAAACAGGAAGCCTAAGCCAGTACATCCTCCTCTTCTTCCTCCTCCTCCTTCTTGCTCTTGGGTCCAGTCATGTAGAGGGTTGGGCTCTTCTTAGCAGCATCAGCATCCTTCATGGGTCCTCTTAGCAGCAGCATCCTTCATGGGTCCTCTTAGTGGCAGCATCCTTCATGGCTCTTCTTAGCAGCAGCACCAACAAAAGCAACCTTCACGCTTCCCCATCCCCCATTTCTGTTGTCCCCTGGGAGCCTCAGACAGAGAATGGAGGTGCCTGACCTGCATTTAAGGGGCTGTATTTGTTTTGGCTTTTGCCAAAAGGAGCTGAAAGCTGATGCAACTGCTTAGGAAGCCTGTGTTCAGATCTGCCTTCTGCTAAGTCGATGGACCTTCTCCAGACCCTTGCTGTTGGGATGTCACAAGACAGCGAGCAGTCACTGAGACCCATTATTACCGGCCCCAAGAGGAGCGAGAAACCACAGAGTCCAGCAAAGAGGCCCAAGACTTCTCTTCAGACAAGGCTATGCCTGGAAGCCTGTTTGTTTCTCAGACTGTTTCAGGGTTAAGTCACTAAGGGCACTGATCAGCGGACCCTAGGGGACCCCGAGACAACTAAGTAAACCTAGTTGTACCCAGTATGGTCTAAAACAAGACAAAATAACCCCGTCTTGAGTCTAGAGATGTTCATGTCGCTTCAGCAAGTGTCTCTCATGCCACAGACTACCTTCTATTCCATGGAGACCTGAATACTTCCAGTAGTGACTAGTCAGTGCCTGTTGCCCCTACCTTGGCTCAGTGTTCTTTTCTAGTTGCCATCTTCTCCAGAAATACTAGGCAGATCCAGCTAGTCAGTTTCCCCTAGATCCAGGGACCCTGGCACCTTGTCACCCATGCTAGGCCACTGTAAATCCTTGTCACCAGGTCTAAGCAAATTCTAGGATTGGTACATGAGGACATCGGCAGAGATGTTAGCTCTTCAGAGCACTCTAGACCCATTCTGGAAAGTTTTGACAAAACCCCTTCTCTTTGGGTAGAGCGATGTACGTATGTAGCCCACACCTCCCTTCTTTGTTATAGAAACAAGACTACCTCATCCGTGTGAGGCTATGAAAGGGACAGAAGGCCCTAGGATATACTGTGAGCATAGTAAAATCAATCTATTCTCTCTTGGCATGATAGCAATATAAAGACCCCTGACTGCAGCTAAGGCCAGCCACCACATGGAGCCCCCTCTGTGCCTGTCACTGGTGTTCCAGAACAGCTCAGTTGAGAGCCCAGCTCCTGGGGCACAGGAGCTACCCAAGCTCCATCATTAGAAAGATGCTTGACACCGGAAGTGAAGCTCCCTTTCTCTGCCAGCACAGGAGACTCTATCCTCACTCCTTGATAGACAGGGGACAGTTCAGCTGTGAGAGTGCTGCCATCCACGTGATCACTGGATGCCCAAGAAACCAGCCTGTTTTCGAAGAGAAGCCCTGAGATCTGGACCATCACAGGACAGTGCTCCCAACAAGGACATCATGGCTAATACAGCACACTCCAAGGGAACAACAGTCAAATCTAGAGCCCCAGAGACAACATCATCAGAGTCCAGGCACCAGGGCAGAGACAAAAGGATGTCAAAGACATCCAAAAGACTCATGGCCTCTTGAGAAGAGCAAAGATGTCCCTGGCAACAGGTCCTGGTGGCAGAGTCAGAACTGAAAGTACCAGAACACAGAAAGGAGACCAAGGCCTAGTCCCAGGACATGTGCACCTGTAAGACCCAGGCAGGGCAGTTGGAAACATACATGGAACGAAGAAAGAGAAGGGGTGACAGCAGAGGACATTGGGTCAACTGTCCCCTGAGTGTACCCATTTCACACATTGTGATAGACTAGTGAGAACACATGGTCTTGGTCCCCATGGGTACAGCCAGAGATCTCTATGCATTGCTGTTTCTAACCAGAACTTCGACTGAACCATCTAGCACTGAGTCTAAATAGCCAGAGCGAAGTTGACTAAATAGCATGACGCTAGCAATCACCGGCCCCAACTCAGCAGACCCAAGGACAGCTGTGTAGAGCCAGAAGCCCCATTGCGCCACCAGGGCTCCTCCCCACCCCCACACCCCCACTCCTGCTATCACTAACTAGGGACCCCGGAGCCTTGGTTCACAGGCATAGGATACCTCCCAGGCCAATTTAGGATTTCTCTGGCTTGTGACTGTGTTATAGCCCTGGGCTCTCACACACCACTGATACTCATTACCTCCAGCTCCCCAAAGACAAGCCTTAAACTCTCTTTATACCTCCAGGCTTTAGCAAATAGAATTACCACGGCAGTTGGATTGCAGGAGGTCTTGTTCAAGTTGGAGAGGTGAGCAGACCCAGAAGTGACATATTCCTCGGTAATAATCTGGAGGTGTCTGGGACACTGCATAGGGCTTCCTAAGTGGCCTTGACTATTAAGCACAAGTAGAGTGATGGGAGGGCCAGGACATCTCCCAGGAATAGCTACAGCTAAGCACAGGGACCTAGGCTATGGTCTGTATCCAGGTAAAGAACAAATGTGAGAAACACACTGACCCCAGAAGCTCCTCAGCATGGAGAGAACAGGAGAGAGAGGCATAACGCCATTCACTGCCTTGAGTCAGAAGTGACATGGCTTCCACCCACGTCAAGTTGAGCATTGTTAGTGAGACAATAGGGACTTGGGAAATGAAGGCCCAGAGATGGTCACCGAGCGTTGTTAACATCACAGTACCTGAATCTTTGTTGAAGTCACTACATGTTTGCTTGGAAACAACAGCACTATCACAATGACCAGCCCTAAGCAAGGTCAGCTCTCAGGGACCTGCCAAGGTTGGCAATGGCAGTCTTATATCCATAGTAGCTTTCAGTTGTTCAGGAGACCAGAGTAGCAGAACTTTCTGGAAGCCAGCAGTTTTCATGAGCAGCTACTAGTATTTCTTCTTTGGACACTGCTTATCAACACCAGGGTGTGACCTATTGGCGTGGCATGCCAAGCCCAACCGATCTATAAGGACACCCACCTCAGCAGCCTCCAACACAGAGATCATCTGTCCCAGAGCACTTAAAGCTAGTGCCAAGAGACAGCCTTGAGGATCCCACAGGCAGAACCCAGCCTGACAGAGCATCCCATCCCTGCAACACCTCTTCTGAGGCTTGGCCTCCCAAGCCGTGGTTACACACTGCTGTCATCCACAGTTTTCATCAGAAACGAGGACCAGGTTACTCCCATCCACAGTGTATTTACTGATGACTTGGTGCTGGCTGCTATGCGGACTTCCTATGTGGCTAGAGGGAGGGTGAGAGCCTACAGTCTGTTCTGAGCACAACCTGTTGCAAAGCACTTGTCTGCCAGGGGAAGTCCTGTGGGACTCAGCCAAGGAGAATGTAAATGGCAGAACTGATGAAGAGCTCTTCGGGAAGAGAGACTGCCAGGTGTCAGCTGCGTCCTCTGGAGTAGGCTCCCGAGGTGTCCTTTCTATCTAGATGTAATCCTTTGTCCTCTGAGACAAATACCCCTTCGCCCCTCCCTTTGTTCCCTCCCTTTCTCCCTCATCCTCTACCTCTTGTCTTTGACTCTTATTCTCTGCCCTCTGTCCCTCTAGGACAAATGCATCTCCTTTGAGTCGAGAATTTGGTCTTCAGAGTCCTGAGCCAATACTTTTCCATTCTACTAGACAAGATGTTGACAGGTAGAAAAGGTAGTATAACCGTACTACCTAGTAGTAGGACAGCCCCAAAGAGACAGAGAGGGAGTGCTTCCTAGTCGCAGACAGCCAGATTTATGACACACCAGGTCTGCTGAGGTTGATTTTGATGGGCCTGCACAGGACTGGAAAACATAGTCTTTCTTAATTTGGTTATGGTGTAAGATTTCCAGAAGGTATTACCCTATACCAGAGATAAGTGTGAACCAAGACTCTTCATACTCAGGCATGGGGATTTCCCTAGTGTGAATACCTTGGCCCATACACTGTGTGCCACTCACATCCTATCCCTTTGTGAGGATACATTCTTCAGCATTCCTGCAGACTTCTGAAAGAATGACTCTCTTACAGCTATGGATGGTCACTGATAGCCAAGTAAGGGAAGTTCAATTTATGTCCCCTGAGAACAAGAACATGACACACTGAAGCAGTTGCTAATTAGGATTATGCTGTAACTCAGTAACTTTTATTCTAGAAGTAAGAGTTGATTTCAGTGAAGTGTACCACAGTATTTCCTCATTTGCATATGTAAATGAAGTCTATCGTGTGGGTTTCTTTCCTCTAAGTGAGCCCATGTTTAGGAATTAGCAGATTTAACAAGCCAGGAAAAGGTATTCTACAAGGTTTTAAAGGCATTTCCTTAGAGTATAATAAGAGAATTAGTTTAAGACCACAAACTATTTGAAGTCTTAGTTATTTCTCGATTAGTCTATAAAGTCAACGTAATCTCAAATTCTCTTATTTAAATATGAATTCACTCTAAAGTTTAAATGGAGAAAAAGATCTACAAATGTCTAAGTCAACCACAAAATAACAAGAAGGGGACTTGTCCTGCCAGTAGGGGACAAAGAGACAAAGCTAGAGAGTTCTGTACACAAGGACACACAAACAAACAGCAAGACCGGGTCCAAGGACAAGGTTGTCTAAGTAAGACAGGGAAGCCATCTCACCACAGAGAGAGAAGGAAAGGAGGCCAAATATCATGCCAGGCATGGTAGCACGCCTATAATCCCAGTGCTTGGAAGATTGAGGCAAACTGATCAGATGTTCAAACTCATCCTCCGATACACAGTAAGTTAAGAGCTGTAACACTTTATGCATCTAATCATCTAGAGAAATTTCTTAGAGATAGCCATTTTTGTAAGAGTCTATGTTTATTAGAAACATAATAGAAGGCACTGTACGTTATACATTAGTTCTTAAATAAGAACTTTGTAATACTACTGCCGTAAACCATAGAGCAGACATGTGAAGTTGACCAAAATAACCAAGTCACTTCCACTGAGCTAAAATCAGGTTACAGAAGCTAGAATGATATGCACTATTGAAAGTCAGCCAGGGGTCACCATCTGTAATGAGGGGAATGTCCTTTAAAATGAGAGCAAGAGGGAAAGGCAAAGTTAAGGCTACTTAAGAGCACTCCCTAAGGAAATGCTCAAACTCAGCAGTGCCAATGAAATCCCTTCATAGCAATTAGGTTGCTAGATAGCTGGATTGTGTAAAATCTTAGTAGGGATTCTGGGAGATGGGAATATACCCTGGGCAGCTATTCCAGAGAACAAGCTGGTATCATTGTGTTACGTTCCTGAAGAGTAGAAACCAATATATTGGTCCAGGCAGATAAGGGAAGGTGGTTCTCAGTCAGGTTATACTGAGAGATGGAGGCATCTGAGTGGCCACGCCCAGGAGAGAAGCTGGGAAAGGCATGGTGAGATGACTTTGGTGGTTTGAATGAGAATGGCCCTCACAGGCTCATACATTGGAACGCTTAGTCACTAGAGAGTGGCACTATTTGAAAGGATTAGAAGGATTGGGAGATGTAGCCATTGGAGGAAGTGTGCTGCTGAGGGTGGGCTCTGAGGTTTCAAAAGCCATGCCAAGCTCAGAGACTCCTCTCCCTCTCCCTCTCCCTCTCCCTCTCCCTCTCCCTCTCCCTCTCCCTCTCCCTCTCCCTCTCCCTCTCCCTCTCCCTCTCCCTCTCCCTCTCCCTCTCCCTCTCCCTCTCCCTCTCCCTCTCCCTCCCCCTCCCCCTCCCCCTCCCCCTCCCTCTCTCTCTGTGCCTAAGGATCAAGATGTAGCTCTCAACTACTGTTCCAGTGCCTGCCTATGTGGTGTGCTCCCTGCCATGATAACGATGGACTAAATCTCTGAAACTGGAAGCAAGTCCCCAGTTAAATGCTTTCTCTTTTATAAGGGTTGCCTTTGTCATGGTCTCTTGACAGTAATAGAACAGGGACTAAGACAACATTTCATTGAACATCTCACTCAGCAGATGACCAATAAGCTAGATACACACAAGTGTGTGGACTAGACACACACAGGTGTGTAGTCTAGACACAAACAGGTGTGTCAGAAAGGACCTGTTAGGGAAGAGAAAGAGCAGTGAGTTAACATCCTATAAAATACTTCTTTCCTGTTGGTTCCTGAGATAATGGCTGGCACCTGAGGGAGTTCACAGGAAGCTGTAGCAGGAGAGTGACAGGAAGTGATGCGATTTAACTAACTCAAAGAAAGATGGCTTACAGGGTGGAGGACTACAGGACAGGTCACAGTCAGAAAGAAGTCTTTCTGAGCTGTGGCACCATGCACCTCTCACATGGCCATGTGGTCAACAAGTCGTTCTTGATGACAACAGATATTCTGGGAATCTCCACCATGGCCTGTGCTTCGAGGCCAAGGTCCTGCCCACCTCTTCCTGAACTCCTCCTACACACGGAGTCAGGAGAAATCAAGCATACAGGTTTCCATGTGCCATTCAGCTCAGGACTGAGTTTGGGCACACTGACCAGCGAACCTGCCTTTTGGGTGTGGTGAAGGCATCATAATTCAGAACCCTGCAATTCAGGACTCAGGTAACCTCAAATGGAGGAGATGGTATCCATACTCAGTTGGACATTAGGCTTTTATAAACAGGGTAGTCCTGGGTCTCAGCATGAGCTATGCCTTGCTTCAGGAGTTCAGATACCAACCTTGGTTCACCTGATCCTGTCTTTTCTAATAGTTTATTTATTTATTGCCCGTCATTGAGAGCCAACACCAGGCTCCTTCATGGCCTTCTTTATGCCCTGTTCCTAGGGACCAAAGTAGATCCTGGGTTTATTATTTCTCCCCAGATCCAGACTGATCCAGATCTCTGAGTGGCATGGTTAGTTTAGCTTTAGTGAGGTCAGAGCTACATTAAAGCAGCCTAGGACAGAGCTACAGTAACTGACGTCACCTCCATGGTGAGTGACCAGGTACTGGCTTGCAGGAAGTCTGCTAATCTCTGCTGCTGTGAAAGGTCCAAGTTCTACCAGAAGTACATAATCTAGGACAGCAGAGCCCAACAAAAGCTTAAAGAAATAGTCAATAAGACAGCATCTGAGCATCAGGCGTCCTCACTAGATCTGTGAGTCTGACTCAGTGGATCCCAGGGCCTGGTCAGGGGCTCATGGGACAGAGAAAGGAGCAGACCAGGCTGATCAGTAGGAGTAGAAGGCAGCCACAGAAAGAGCCTCAAAGGATTATTTCACTCCCACCAGCCAGAAGCAGGGACTTGGGGGCCACATGCAATGTCTGCCTCTAACACAGGCCAGACCCTATTCTTTGTCTATGGAAAATTTTACATGGGATCTCAGACCCTGAGTAAGAGGACACAGATTCACATTCAAAGCTCTAAAGGAGGTCAGAGTTTTATCAAAACCAAAAACTTTCTTGGAAAAGTACTGGCCCAGGCTCGGCTAAGCAAGATGAACTAAGCCAATACCAATCTTCACGTGAACAGCAAGGCCATGACTTATCTCTTCGACTGCTGGCCTTCGCAATGTCAAGTAGAAGAGGTTAAGAGAGAGAACCAGGAGGGTGGAGAGGTGTTCTTAACAGCACTGGCTGCTATTACAGATGACCAAGGCTCAGTTCCCAGCAACCACATGACAGCTTTGTAACTGTCTATAAGGCAGTTATAGGCAACCCAGTTCCAGGCAACCCAGCACCCTCTTCTGGTCTCTGCAGGCACCAGGCATGCATGCAGTGTGCAAGCATACATGCATACAAACACTCACTCATACATGGAAAATAAAAATGAATAAATCTTTTTAAAAGTGGGGAGTCAGTTCTGCAGGCTAGACACTGGGGGTACAAGGAGGAGTGGGGAAGTATGCTGTAAGTAGCTAGCATGCCCAGATTCTGAAACTAAGTGCTCCCTAGGTGGGAACAGAGCAGAGACAACTTGGACAGTGGAAGGAAGGTGCTGTGGGTCCCCTGTGTGAATCTGTGGGGGAGCAGTTTTCAGCCACTGAACCCCAGGAATCATCACTTCCAAAAGAGGTCTGCGACTAGCCTCCTGATCATCCCTTCAGTCAGAGACAGCAGGGCAGGTGAGCCAGTCTAGAGACAGAAGAGTGTTTACAGACATACTTAGTCCATCATGGAGGCCAGTGCAGCAGGTCAGTTTGTCCCCCAGCATCTCTGGAGAGACTCACAGTGTTAACACCTGTAAACAAGTCGCCTGCCACATGCTTTGATGGTGGTTTGAGGAGTTGCATATGTGAACTAGATCTGGGGCAAATGTCTAATGTTCACATGGGTACATTTCTTTCAATGTAATAGAACATGTGCACTGGTGATGCCTGCGACAAATGCTTGTGAATAGTATTTCAAGAATTCACTACATGGGAGAGACATTTCTGTCATGGGTCTCTTGAGAGAGTGGCCAGCACTTTTAGGAAAGACTAATGTTTATAGGTTTTCATGGATAAAGAAGATCTGGGGTGGTGTGTTCCATAAGAAGACAGCTGCAATCCTTCTCTTTCATAATAATAGTGCACGTGCATCATTGAGAAGCCCATAGCCATGGAATCCTGAAATATTCATGCATATTCATCCTATTCTAGAAACATCTTTCCCATAGGAAGAGTCATGTACTGCTCCTGAGAGAACAGTCAGCACCTTTAGAGAAACATCATGGATGCTCCTTATGCCATCACACGTGGAAACCTCCACATGAACCGAAAGGCAGATGGGCATCTCCCAGCATTCATCCAGATAGAACTGCAGCAGATGATACAGCAATCACAGGCTTCAACACAGACCTCACCCCAACCCATAAGTGGCACTAGCCTTGGGGCACTGATCTAGGAAAACCTGAAAGCTTCCAGTTAGACATTACTGGAAACCCTTTGGCCAGGTTCAACCTAAAGACCCTCACAGATACCTTACCAAGAAGGCTGAATATCGATGCTATAAACTGCTCAAAGGGCATCAGGGGAATGGAGCCATCTCAGACCAACCCTAGCACTCAAGACAAAACCAGAGAAGCCCCAAGCAAAGAGTAGCCGAATTGTGACACTGTCCAGGGGGTCAGGGCTGTGGCAGGAGGGGTCCCTAAGTGAGAGTGTCGGCAGAAGACAGAGCTCTCCAGCAAGGGCGTGGGTCTGAGACCTACAGAATCCTAATTGTTTGAGAGACACCAACAGCAGACCCAAAGGAAGGAGTCTGTCAACCCATCACTTCTCTAGAGATGGCTATACCACTGGCCACCATGCCATGAGTCTTAGGATATTCTGTGTGTCCCGGAAGACAAAGAATGTTTGATACCACCAAATGTCACTGAAGGGCTCCTAGGAAGGGGTCCATAGGACTAAAGACCTTGCTAATAAAATCATACATTTTTGAACTCAGCAGACCATAGACCAAGCTGCCACAGGTCCTTGGCTGGCAACTTAGGCAGGGGAGGCAATGGGTTTATACCAGATGGGAATACTGTAGCAATGCACATAGTCTGTGCAGGCAATAGGCTCAGCTTCTCCTGCTACAGCTATAGGGAGAGAGGTGACATCTAAGACCAGAAAATGATCAAGTCCTCCAAGAGGTAAGTCTTGAGTCTTGTACCATCTTCTGGAGACACACCCTGTGGGTGACTTCTGCCTTAGCTAATAAGGCCTTATCATGTCTTAGCCCCTCCCATTGGCTTCCATGTGAGCCTAGACTCAGCCTCTAGCCGAAAACTTGTCCTCAGACTCTGCCCCACAGGACCAGAAAGGGCCAATATCAAAGTCAGCTGAGTCAGCAAGGCAATGGTGTCACATGCCTTTAATTCTAGCACTTGGGAGGCAGAGGCAGCTGGATCTCTAAGTTTGAGGCCTACAGAGTGGGTTCAAGCACAACCAGGGCTTAAGGGTTAGAGTTAGTGTTAGGGTTAAAGAAATCCTGTCTTGAAAAACCAAAAGAAAAAGACTGCTAGCAAAATACTGACTTCCAGATAACTAAGACAAGGGTATTAAAGCCCAGTGCCATGTCTACTCCAACAGGGCCACACCTTCTAGTAGTGCCACTCCTTGGGTCAAGCATATATCACACTTCTGTACCGTGCTTGCATGGATGCTGCCATGCTCCTACCTTGGTGTTAATGAACTGAATCTCTGAGCCTATAAGCCAGCCTGAAATAAATGTTGTCCTTATAAGAGTTGCCTTGGTCATGGTGACTGCTCACAGCAGTAAAATCTTAACTAAGACAAGAAAGGAAAACAAAAACAAAACCTCAGCTGGGTCTCTGGATCTGCATCAGCAGAAAGTTCCCACAAGGCTCCAGGCTGGAGTGACTATCAACTGTTGGAGACATTGGGACCCATGATCACTGTGTCTCTGTTCTTGTCCCTCTAGGCACAAGTGACTATCTCAGTCAGAATTCTCCCAATATATCCCCAAAAGAGGACTAAATTTGAAGTGGCATAGGAAGAGATTGTGACACGGGACAGAATTTTATTCATTACTAAGAAACCTCAGAAGCCTCACAGCTGAGAACACTCAGGACTAGTCAACAAGGATTGTATCCATTGTATCTAAGGATTATATCAATAATGTTGTATCCATTTCAGAGATACAACATAGATAACTCTGCTTCCAACCATGTTTGAGAAGGGATCAGGGTGAAAGGGGGGGGCTCTGGAGAGGAAGGAACACATGCCTTGTCTCCTCTGGTGTAGTCTAAAAGGACAATTAAACTATAATCCTACAAGATGAAATGGAGTCCAGAAATAGAACCATGCTCCTATATTTTGGACAGGAAATTGAGCCAGTCCATGAAAAATAATTCTCAAAACCACAAGCCAGTTTTGGGGAGATGTTAGATTTCTGAGATTCCACAAGCAAACACAAAAAGACATCTCTACTCCCAGGAAATGACAGGCAGGGCATCTGAAGGGCAATCTGATGTCTTTCTCCCTGTGTGTGCTGGGCAATAGGGAAATGCTCTGGCCATCCAGTAGTTGGAATACTTCAGTTCTTGGCATGAAACCCACAGAGCAACAAGGCCAGACAAAGACAGAAAATGGAGAAAGGCATCCAGTCTGGAAAGATCCCTAGTTACAGACAAAGCCAGGTGGTCAACTGTCAACTGCAGGAGACACTATGATCTACAATCCCTATGTTACAAGGGATATCTGGTCTACCTAAGCTCCATTGAGTAACCCATCACTCGGCCAGGTGTCTCATGCCTCAAGCTCCACTCTGTGGCAGAAGCAAGACACAACTATGACTGGTTAACCCCTTCTTACTGGAATTCCAGCTGTTGTCTTTATGAATATACTAGAAACCTTTCCTCTGAGTCAGGTGCTCCAAAGACATTTGGATCGCAAGCCTGTAAAAGTCTGGAGGACACTGGCAGGTGATATGAGCTCACCTGCCAGTGTAAGTGACTGGTGCTTTCCTAATTGCCACCTGCTTTCAAGGACTAACAGATTCCTGGAGTTCCTTCCCTCCACAGAAACATTCACTGTCCCTGGGGCATGTCCTACAGCTCAACTGATGGTGATCCGATATGCCAACAGGTCTCAGCTTTGTATCTGATCCAGGTACAAAGTCTCTCCAGAATGAGACTTTGAAGCCAAGGAGAAAAGTTTTCTATCTGACCTTGAGCTGAGCAGATAATCCTAAAGTCAAGGACTTTCATGTACTTGTAGGCAGTCTACGGGGCCAGAGAGGAATGGCCAGGCCCAAGTGGAGACACTAGGCATGTCAACATCATTGAGGCCACTTCCACATGGGAGCTATGATGCCTAGAAACACCACAGATGGACTTCCAGAGTCTGAAGAGGACCAAGTTGGTCAGGAGTGAGCTTCCAGAAGAAGAGGCATCACTGTGTCACACCAAGGCAAGTTCACAAGAAGACTTAGTGACAAAAAAAATAAACAAGGAAAATGGTGACCTAGGAGGAATCAGGAATCCTGAAGCACGTGATACTTTCTAATGTTGCCTACATCACTGGCCAACTTGACCTCATGCCATTTTCAAGGGTCCTGTCACCAAACCCAAGGATGTCTATAACCAGATGAGTTATAGGATAATCACCACAGACCAGAGTTAAGCTTAGGCTGGGCAGTCACCTGAGCCTCAGTGTGGCAATGGCTAAAGCAGAAGTCTAACAGACCTTGCTGTACTTGGAGCATGGTTCGGGATTAGCTTTAGACTCTGCAGACCCGTGAGGTCCTACCTAACTGGACCCAGAAATATGATCTTATCTGAAGCTATAGCTTTAAGGAGGAAATACAGTGAAAAGGAAGTCATTAGAGTGAACTGGAGAATAATGAAACTGTGTCCCTCATGATGGGAAATCAGACTATAAACATGCATGAGCTGGTGGAGGTTGGGGTGTTTCTACAAGAAACTAAGGTCATGGCTAGAAATCTATCTCTGGAAGCCTGGGGCAGAGCCTCCTCACAGCCTTACAGGAAACTGCCTTCAGCTCAGCCCTCTGTCCTCTAAAACCAAGAGGCTAATCTTCCCAGGCTACTTCATGCAACTTTGGTGTATGGGCCTTGATGTCATCCCCAGCAATTTAGTATGTGCATGAAGAGATCAGTAGTTGGACAGTGTTTTCACCTTCCTCTCGCAGCCAAGGGGGAAACCCCTGGGGCTGGGATGCTAGAGAAACCAGACCTGACTCTGAACCACTTGATGGCTGAAGCAGAACCTAGCTAAGGATCCATACTCAAAGGTCAATAAGATGGTCTATAAGGACCCAAGAGAGACTTCCTTGGAGTCAACAGATCCTGGATTCAGCCAAGGCTCTAATTCTACCATTACTGGTCTCATGTCTCCTTCCTTTATGAGTCCCAGGGTGCAGCATCAGGACCAGCAAAAAGATGAAGTCTTAGGAAACAAGACAGAAGAATCCTAACATACAGCCTTCAATCAACACAGAGCAAAATAAGGAGTCGGGACATGAGCCATGAGGATGCTCACAGCTGATCCACAGGGCTTCTGTCATCTCTAAGATGATCTCAGCACAGAGCAAGGGTGAAGACCAGCATGTCTGCTCTTGGAAATACATAGGACCAGGCTTCATATAAAACTTCAGACTCAAGGACAGACAGGAAGTAGGTCCTCATGGGATTCATTCCTATACACAAATGTCCATTTGTGGTATAAGAACATGAAGCCTCCAGCATGGACCTCAGGCCCAAATATTTCACCTCCCAACATCTCTGTATGTCTCAGATATGGTTGTCTGGTCTACATCCACAGCAAAGATGAGACCTTCCATCTCTTCAGAGCCACTCCAAGGACATCCATGTGAGGGCCAGAGCCTTTTCCTCTCAGGGTCATGATGGCATGGCTTCCAGGGCTCTAGATTCCATTGAGAGACTGTTTGAGAACAGGTCAAGTGTACAAGTTTCTTCTTGAGTCATGTGATCAGTCAAAGTCATGGATTCAGGAGGGGTTGGGATTAGATATAAGAGCAATAGCCAATAACATCAGTAGAGGCAGAGGAGAGCTCACTGTAGTGCCTGATTATAACTGACTCTGGATATCCAGTGCCACGTTTCCCTTAACTTCCCAACTCCCCAAGTAAGAAAGCCCTAATTACTTCCAAGGATGCCCATCTTGTCAGAAGTAGGAATCTAATCTCCACCTATTTTATAAGGGGCCACCAGGCTATGGAACCATTGGCCAGCAAGTACACTCTCATCGTACTGTTCACCTCCAGGGGAGCCCATTCTTGGCCAAGAGCCTGGCCATAAACCTAGAAATTCTAAGAACATGGAGTCAAACTGGGCCATAACAGCAACTTAAGAGTCTAGAAGGGCAAAAGCCTCACCAGTACAACCTAAGGCATAAGAAGGGAGCCTTGTGGACCTATCTATGAAATAAGGATGCCATTGGCTGTCACAGGAGGGGTTACAGTAAGAAACCGGACACCTTCTGCTGTCAGTCACGTGTTACCTCTCCTTCCCCCTGGCCTGCTCCATTTCCTCTAATACCAGCCAACCAGGGAGATGGATTTGTAGGTGCCTCCTGTCTCCTTGTCAGCTAACCTGCAATAAAGCTTTTTCTTGTTAAAAAAAAACAAAACAAAGCAAAACAACCAGTACCATAGTAACAGGCATCTAGCCCCCACTTTGAATCACAGACCTACTATCTACAACTGGTTCTCAAAAACCCCAGATGCCCTACCCCCAGCCTGTCTGTGTGTGGAACTCAACAGACTGCTGAAACAGCCCACTCAGAGGTCAAAAGCCCCTGGCTGGAGGCAGAGGAGACCTCACGGAAAGGCTGTTTCAGATTTCTGATTCAGCAACAAGGCTACAAACTGCCTTGCCTCCTCCCACTCAGCAGTTGCAAACACAGGACTGATTGAAGGGAGAAAACATCTCAAGTGGGAGAGCCCTGTACATGCCACAGCCCAGGAAACACTGTTGAAGACAAGTACCAGACTGAGGACCAGTAGCAGGTACTAAGGTACTACCACAGTCTCTTACAGCACCTGGGTAGAGTGACATTTGAGTGAAGGAAAGAGGTTCATGGGAAAAGTAGTCCACCAGATCCTAGGGAGCCTACTGACAAAGAACCAACGTGGCAACAAGTCCAGCTCAATACAGCCACGAGCCATAGAGCCCAGTACAGCTCCCACATCCATCCTAAGACCCAGAACAGTTTGATCAGAAGTCCAGCATGTAATGTAGGCTGGAACTGCACACTCCTCTGAGGTTCCCACAGTGCCTCCCAGATGACTGGTAGGCCCAGCTATGCACCCCCAGAACCAAATCCCAGTATCACTTAGAACCATATTGTACCCTTACATGTAACTTCCAGGGTCACCCTCTTATGCATAACAATCAGAGACAACACAGGATAATTCTTTCATTCCACCACCATCAAGGTCTGATGCAACCATGGAAGTATGAACTGAATTGAAAGAGAGCTGACCAATGAGTGTAGGCCATTGAACACTCAGGTCCAATGGAAGAGCAGACATTCGGTTTTCTATGCCGAAGACACGAAGTCTGAAAACACGGCCACATGCAAGCCGCTGCTTATACTTTTCTCTACAGCATTCTGAGACTGGAGCTGCACTCTCAAGAGAGAAAACAATTCAGTTGGCCTGGCCCTGCAGCCTCCTCCTTCATCTTGAGCAAGACCTGGAGACTGGGTGTTCTCTGGGCCTTTGTTGGCTGCTCAATGTGAACAGAAGTCCAAGCAACCATCTCATGACCTCCATGATGGATAAAAAGTACACCTGACTTCAAGCTAAGAGAGGTTCTTTCAGAGGAGTCAATGAGGTCTTGATAGCTGCTTCAACCCAGAATGCTGGGTGGCCTTCACAGGTGGGGACTCTTTTGAGTAGAAGCAGGAGCATATCCATAATGAGCATACACAAGAGGTGTAAGTGGTATTGCTGTGATTTCTCACTTCTAGGGTGCCAGCCTTCAAGAAGGGAACAGAGACTCAGGGCCACCCAGTGAACCTGAGTGTCAGATAACATGATGTTTCAATAGAAGCATGTCCCATACACAGGTGTCATGCTTTACCTGGCAATCTGTTCTACCCTGTAGACATGACATCACTGGCTTCACACTTGACAGACCCCACAAGTCACAAAGAGAAGTAACTGTGTTGTTCCTTGAACTTGATTAGTTTCCAAGAAGCTAATAGTTTTCAAAACTGCCCCGAGACAACCATGTAAGAAGGAGCTTGAGGCAAGCAACGTCTTCCAGAATGACGAATGGACCACTCAGGAGCACGTAGGCCCACTGGCTTCTGGGTTCCTACCACTATCACTGTCTTCTTCCCTGGGCACAGGTATGCAAGGGTTCCATTCTCCCTGGGCCTGGGCTTTGAGGCTCCCACAGTGGCCACTGCTTTGTAAGCTAGTGCAGAGGAGACATAAAGTAGGAAAATGTCTCTCAAACTGCACTCAGCCCATTAGAACTGCCTCTCTGGAGAGAGGATTGGGAGGAGTTCGGAGGATCCTCAGAAAGCTCCACCATGTCCTGGTAGAGGTTTCCCTTCAAAAATGTCAAGAACTGCTCTGCTTGCACGTCTTAGAACTGTTTTACTGAAGTAGAAACTTCTGGTTTCTTTGGAAGGTCAGCTATGTCAAATGATTTGGGGGGGGCTGGGGAACACAGGTAGAAGGATGTTTTGCTAAAGCAGACATATGAAAGAATGTTATCTTGAAGCAGACACAAGTGAAAGGATGCTTTGCTGGAGCAGACACAAGTGAAAAGATGTTTTGCTGGAGCAGATACATGAAAGGATGCATGATGTTCAGAAGGAGTATAAATATGACCCCCCATAGAGCGGGAGCTAGAGAATTGGTTTGCTTTGCTCCACCTCCCTATTCTTTGCTAATGACATGTATGTGTTGGTTCGCCTTACATTGCATTGCTTAGCTCCACTTGTGGTGAGGCCAGAGAGAAACTCACCAAAGAACTTCTAGTTAGGTTCCTGCAGTTTCTTGCTGCTTCTGCAGCCTTGCACTGGTTGGAGAGCCTTGTGGTTTCTTCTGGATTGAACTGCCCTTGCTGGTTCGTGTGTGGTGTCTGCCAAGAGAACTGAACTGCAGCTGCTGATTCATATTTGGTGTTTGCTATGGGACTGAACTGTTACTATCCTGACAATGAAGATTGGACTTGCCCCCAAAGAACCATTTCTAAACAGGTCTTCCCTTGTGTCCTAATAACTTTTCTTTTCCACTACTCCTGGTGGGTAGTGGGCTAGAAGGGAGGTTGAATGCTTATTAAATTGGGTTGAGAAAAATTTATGCCTACATTTTATTGTGGTATTACTAAAGACATATTGAGACAGGTATGTGTATTCCTAAATCCCCCATTCTTTTTTTTTAAATATGTTATTTATATAAGTACACTGTAGCTGTCTTCAGACAACCAGAAGAGGGCGTCAGATCCCATTACAGATGGCTGTGAGCCAACATGTGGTTGCTGGGAATTGAACTCAGGACCTCTGGAAAGAGCAGTCAGTGCTCTTAGCCACTGGGCCATCTCTCTAGTCCAAATTCCCCACTCTTAACAGCTAAACTCACATCCTGTAGCATTACCCACAGTTCACTACCCTGCCTCAATCCTGGACCCATCTACTAAAGTACACCAACACCTCCTAACGTAGTTTTAGACTCAACTTCCTTTGAAGCTGCTCCACCATTCTGAAGCTTTACAATAACTAGGTTACTTTAGAAACATTGGAAAATGAGTCCTCTCAGAAACAGTAAGTTAGTCAAGGTCAAAGGCAACTGCATGCTGCATGTTCAGCAGTACTGACTCATATTGCCTCTTGTAATTAACCTTAGTTGTCTTAATAATCCGTCTCCGTGGATAAGACGTTGTTCTTTTACCTCTCAGAATAATACAGATATTCCTGGCCAGAATCCCCAGTACATGTTCAAGGGCCCAGGCTCCTTCTACAATGTGGCTCTGCCCTCCATTGGGATCTCACTGTAGATGAGGAAGAGAACAAGACTTGGAGGGCTTTCAAGTAGGAAGTATTCCTGACCATAGTCTGTTAACTAGAACTTAGCACACGTCCATGTCTGCATGTGATAGAAGCTACAAAACAGTCTAGTCTACAGCTTCAGGAGTCAGGGCCAAAATGTCCCTGGTCTAGGAACCATGTCTCTGATTTACTGTGAGTCTCTTATTCTTTTAAGCCAGGGTGTTGCCACATGGCCTAGGCTAGCCTCAGACTCACCATAATTCTGCCTCAGTCTTCTGAGGGTTGGCATTACAGACCTAGATCACCAGGCCTGGCTCCTCCTTCATATTTTAATTTTAAATACTGATATTGCAGAAATGACCAGAAGTTGCCCTCTTTAACAATACTGCCTGGCAATATTATTTATGGAAGGGTTGTCTCCTGCTCATTATCATATCAAAGGCTGGTAATTACACTGCAGGTGGAGCTCATCAATATTAGTTAGTGTCCATCTACCTACTTTGTGTGTTCATATACAGGTATTCCATCCATGTTCTTTGGATCAAACTTAAGGATCTGCATCGCCACATCTATTCACTGCTCTACATTTCTTTCCATGACATCTTCTGTAAACAGATCCACAACCAGAGTGACTGGTAGTAGTAACTAACTAGTTACTATTGGTAAACTGTAGTAACTAACACCAAAAGGGCTTGGCCAAGGTTTAAGGAGAATGTTGAGTTCTTAAAAAGCTTGAGACTTAAAAAGCTAGATGGTTCCGCACCCAAGGCTAAGGGTACATTGTGGAGGAAGAGGCAGAAAGACTGTAAAAGCCAGAGGAACAGGAAGCTCACTGTGAGATTGTGTCTCTTAGAAGTGTCAGAGAAGTTACACCCATGTAGTCTCACCAACATGGCTGCCTCAACAAGGGCTGAACAAGAATACCAATAGACATGAAAGGGGGAATCTCATGGGTCTCCAACCCTAGACAAAGAACTATAGGCAACTATGGTATGCTGTGGGGTAGTGGGTAGGGGGATAGTCTTTCCCAGAGATGAGCCTCACAGTTGATTATCCAAGTGGTCATCCCAAAGATCATAAACAATAAAGTAACATTATATTGACTGAGCAGGTTATATTTATATATTTAGGAGTGTGTGTGTGTGTGTGTGTGTGTCTGTCTGTCTGTCTGTCAGTCTGTCTGTGTCTGTCTGTGTAACAAAGAAAAAGAGGCAATATATTTGAGAGAGAGAGAAGTGGTCAATGAGAGGAATTGGAGAAGAAAAGGGAAGAGGAAAATGATGGAATTGTTTTAATTTAGAAAATTGTTAATTAATTAATAAAATTAATTTAGGTGTGATAACCTTTATAGAATTTTTTGTTGTGGAATGCTCATAAGGCAGAAAAACCAAGTAACAATAGAGACAGGTAACCATCTTTCTGAGAAATGACCAGATGATACAAACTCATAAAAAGCCTACAGTCCCCCACAAAGTGGTCTCATCAACTGTTGAGAGCCAGGCACAGGTTCACAGAGGAATGTGCCAGGGACACTGAGGGAGAATACAAAAGAAAGATGCAGTGAGTTATCCCAAAAGCAGAGGACAGAAGGGAGACCACAGAGAAGGAAGGCCATCAGGGCCTAAGGTTAACCCTACCAGACCTTCTCCCCACTTCCTGTCAAGAGGAATGTGATACCGTGAGCAAGCCATCAGAGCATCCATTTTGTTAAAATCATCTACCCTCCCTCCTGATGGCTTTAATCCAGCTTCTGTTACACTGACTTGATAGCCTCTAAAGGGCCACAAGCCACACGCTTTGGTAAGCCATGCAGATGCCCCCATTCTACACTCACTAGCCCTTCCACATGTGACCTGTCTTAAAGCTCCCCTCTTGACCACCTGGCCACCAACCCCTTGCCTCTCTGTGCCTTTGCCTGTGCTTTGGTCTAGTGACAGAAAATCAGGCTTTTAGACACCCTATTCCGGAACCTCTGCAATCTCTGTAGTTAGCTGTGACTATTCTTCCTAGCCAGGGATATCTTCCTGACACCAGCTTAGGAACACCTTCTGTCATCCAGACCTTGCTGCCCATACTCCAACGGACCAGAGGCGTCATAAGCCATGCTTGCCCAGGACTGAAATGATTCTATTTCCTGTGAATGAAGTGTGTTAAACACTCCTTAACTCACTAAGATCATATTCATTAAAGTAACATTATATCGACTGAGTAGGTTATATTTATATATTTAGGAGTGTGTGTGTGTATGTGTGTGTGTGTGTGTGTGTGTGTGTGTGATTGTACTCCTCTTGGTTGTGAAGCGGAATACTTGGACCTCTCCCTATGACCTGTTTAGCAGTCTCTGTGACTTCTGACATCCCATCTGCTTTCTCTCTCCACTGGGTGCTATGCTAACTGGCTTCCTTGATTATACTTAGCTCAAACTCAACCCCTACGGCCTCACCTATTCTTCCAGAAAGATCATTAAAGCTTTCTTCAGTGGCTGTGTATGCTCAACATAACCTTTAGCTCTCTAGAGTCAATGAGTAAGAAAAAACAGGCTAGGCATCCAACAAGAGTCAGGATGTGATGCTTGAAACTCACGATGGACTAAAGAACAGACTTCATGATCCAGACCGTGGGAACCAGGAAGCCGCTGCCACAGTTTCCTTCATGCAAGTTAAGTAGCCCCAGATGCTAGAACATCCCTGCAGGCATGGTCTCACCCTGGGCTGCCAGCAGGGGACATTGTCAAATGCCCTGAGTTGGTAGAACCCAATTACGTCTCGCCTCTGTCTTAGTTAGGGCTTTACTGCTGTGAACAGACACCATGACCAAGGAAAGTCTTATAAAGGACAACATTTAATTGGGGCTGCCTTACACAGGTTCCGAGGTTCAGTTCAAGGAGGGAGCATAGAAGCATCCAGGCAGGCATGATGTAGGCAGAGCTGAGAGTTCTGCATCTTTATCTGAAGGCTGCTAGTGGAATACTAACTTCCAGACAGCTAGGATGAGAGTCTTAAAGCCCACACCCACTGTGCCACACCTACTTCAACAAGGCCACACCTTCTAATAGTGTCACTCCGTGGGCAGAGCATAGACAAACTATCATATGCTAGAATATGGAACCAAGATCTTCATCTTGTTATAATGTTTAAAGTAGTCTATAGCATGGGAATAATTGTGTACATTTAGCACAAACATTCTTCAACAAACGATCCGGAAGTGCCGTCTCTACGAGGCAGGGACCATCCCTCAGCAGCCATGTTAGCCAGAAACATCCTGGAAGGAAGTCTAAAGCATTAGAAATGAAAAGCGAGAACTCTGTCTTAGCGTGACTGTCAGAAAGCAGATGAGTCCTGTTCTGTTTGATTTCCTTTCCTGGTGATCTCATTCAGGAGTAACTGTCATCAGAGAAAGCCATTTGTACTTAACACCCTGTCTCCTTCCAAACCTGTGGTGTTGAGCGACAAGTAGAAGAAAGCCTTCAAAACCAGTCGCAGCCGGCTGTGAGGAGTGAAGCCACAGAAATCACTCTGCCAACAGAGGTCCTGCTCTCAGGCAGATTTTAGGATTTCTGCTCCAGGACACTTTTGTCTGTCTTCTTAGAAACCTGTGGTAATCTCGACTGAATCTCTCAATGGGACAACTCCAAACTGGTGGTCACAGCCCCAATTTTATCCTTACGTTCCCAGCTTTGTCCTCGGGTCCCTAGGCTGTTAACACCAGAGCAGAGAGACTGCGGAAGTCTGAGACTGTCCTGGTAATGATGACAAGAAGTGAAGATGCTCCCAGCATCCTTAACCATTCACTAGATGGCATCTGACTGCTGGGTGGCTACAGGCATCGCGCCCTGTCATTGGCCCATTCTTAGCTGAGCCTGCTGAAGCGCAAAGTACAGGATAATCTGAAGCCACCAAGAAAGCTTCCAGATGGCGAATCCCAAAGACCTCAGCTAACCCCAGGGCACCCCAGAGATCAGAAGGTTTCCCTTTCCTCTCCTCAGCCTTCTAGTTTCCTTTGTGTATGTACACTATCTTAGTTTGGGTTTATTACCGTGAAGAGGCACCGTGAACATGACAGCTCTTATACAGGAAAACATTTAACTGGGCTGGCTTACAGTTTCAGAGTTTTAGTCTTCTATCATTATGGCGGCAAGTGTGGCAGCATGCAGACAGTCATGGCGCTAGAGGGACTGAAAGTTTTACAGGCAGCTGAAGGAGACTGTGTTCCACACTGGGCATAGCTTGAGCATATGAGACCTGAAAGCCTGCCCCCACAGTGACAAACTTCCTCCAACAAGGCCACACCTACTCCAACAAGGTCACATCTCCTAATATTATCACTTCCTTTGACCAAGCATTCAAACACATGAGTCAATGGGGACAATTCGTATTCAAACCTCTTCATACACCCAGACCCATAACCCCCAAATGGGAGACAGCTGCTGGCTGCCTCCCCCAGATAGGTGTCAAAGCAACTCCCAAGCCCAAGGCTGAGCCTTGCCTTCGAGAAGCCTCTAGTGCAGCCTCCATTGCACTGAGATCAGGAACATGCTGTCTTCTCTTCATCCATCGGGTCACAGGCTCAGCTAGACTCAGGCAGCAGCTGTTCCTCCATGACTGAGATAATCTCCTTCTAACAGAACACAGACTTCTGGGGTCCTGGACACCTTAGCAGAGCCAAAAACTTAAAAGAAAGAGAATGGGAGTCACGATTGGGAACAGGATAGTCAAAAACCTTCTTTCCAACTGGCCTGATAGCCTCGCCCACAAGACAGAGGGCACAGGGACCTCCCAGGAAGATGCCAAAAGAGTCAATAACTCAGAGCATAAAGCCCTGTTTGCCTCAACGGCCTCCTTGCTGTATTCTGACGTGCATCTGCTCCTCATGACCAAAGCCAGCACAGGGCCACAGTATGCAAATACAGCCTCGTTCTCTAGTAAATACTTGAGGGGCAAGGTTAGACCTGGTACCCATAACTAATGATGCTGCACATAGTTGCTAGCTCCCCATACAAAGACCACGCCTAAAGGGGGAGGTAGTGAGCTGGAGGGGACAGAAGAGAAGCTTTTGGTTGGGGCTGGCTGACCCAATGGAAGGGATGGTTTCCTTCCAGGCCAGCAGCATCTTGCTGCAGCATGAATAGACGCAGGACCGTGACATCTGCTTCTCCCTAAATGTACCACAAAGAAAGAGTCCTGCTTCCAACCTGCAGTAACCAAGTCCTCCAAGCCTTCCTGAAAACATTGAGCCCAGGCAGTCAGTCAGGTGGGGAACTCAGGACTTATTCCCTGACAAGGAAATCACCAACTGGACTCTCCAGGGCTGGCCAGTCACATCCTGATGCTGGTCTTTTCAACCCCTCTGCCTGGCAGCCAGGGTAAGAACTGCCCCAGGAAGCTATTTCCACATACACACTTTCTGGGTGCTCTACTCTGTCACCTGGAGATGGATGGGAAATGTTCAACGGTGCCGCTAGGTCAAGGTGGCTCACTAGATCCAATCACAGAGGTGGAAGCAGAAGACAGGCTGACCACGGGCTACGGGTAGCAGTGGAACCCAGTGAGGCAGGAAGATGACCGAGCGGAGGATGCTACAGATGAAGATGAGTGACTCAGTTAGACACAGTGGCTTCCTAGAAGTGGGGAGGGATGAATTTTGCAGAGGAAGGACAAAGCAGGTGGTAAGGGGGGTGCTAAGGGGGACAGAGTGGGTACATTTACTTTCCTCATTGATGAGACAAAATGCATGACCAAAGTAATTGAAGGGAGAATTTATTTTGACTTTACAAGTTGAGGGTGTGGTCCTCGTGTTGTGGGGAGGCACAGAAAGCAGCAGAAGCATGAAGTTTCAGAGGACCTTCCATCCACAGTCAGGATGCAGAGCCGTGCTGGTACTCAGCTTGCTTTTCACAGTCCAGGACTATCGCCCACGGCGGCTTCCCATCTCAACCTATTTAATCTAGATAATCCCTCATGACAAGCCCAAAGGCTTGTCTCTTCCATGAGCTCGTCCAACTGATCAATAGCATTAATCATCAGCATTAAGAATGGAAGTCAGGCCAAATAAAGGCCAGAGATAGGAAAACCCCAAGCCTTAGAAAGCTGGCTTGGAGACTCTATACCTCTCTGTGTTCAGAAGCTGGGATATGATAGAAGAACTCAGCAGTTCTAAGGAGGTAAAGGAGCCTGGCTGTTCAGGGCAAGCCTGCCTCAGGAGAACAGAGCTAAATGGGACTGCCTTCAGGGTCTGCACAGACTTGAACAGTTACCTCAACCAGCTAAGCAACCTCCCAAGAGAGCAACAGAGGCAGGATGCATCCCCGGAACAGACTCACATCTCTGCTATACCCCACCCTTCCCTCCTCCCTCCTCTGTGACGCAAGGGCACATATACCTGTAGCCTGACTCCTGCAGATGACGTGCAACGGGCATCTAGTTGTTGTTAACTCTCTTTGAAGGAGCTCTCCTCACTGCTAGACGAGGGACTCTGATACCAAGTGGGATCTTCTCCATCATTGTCTCATATGACCTTGACTGTAATGGTTTCCCAGCACCTGGGGACTCTACTGGTCAACCTCCCATGCTGGCCCCTGAGGAACTCTTCAAGGACTAGGCTGGGGACTTCCCCCACAGGCATTTTGGAATAGGGCCTACACACCAAAACTGTTGAGGTCTGGTTTGTTCTTACTTATTGTAAGGTTAAATGTAGGCCCTCAAGACCTAGTTGCTCCAGAGATGAGAGAGTCCAGAGAGTCAGCATATAGACCCAGGTGATGCTATGTGACCTTGCCCCCAAGCTATTTCTGATTGGTGAATAAACCTGCCGGCAGCCAATAGCTGGGCAGAAGAGACAGGCAACATTTTGTGTTCCCGGACTTGGGGGTTGGAGGAGAACCCCCAAGTGGGGAGAAGAAGGTGGAGAGAAGGAGAGAGCCACCATGGTGTCAGAATCTTAAAATAATGGCCATGTGGGTTGGCTAATTAGAGTTAAGAGCAGCTCAGACAAAACATGGCAAATTTTATGATGAGATTATTGGCTGGGAACAGACATAATAGCATAGAGGATAGACATCTGCCCAGTTCTTGTGCTGATCAGGGCTTATTATAAATAGAAAGTTTATGTGTGTCTTTTATCCGAAAACCAAATGGTCAGAGGCGGGGTAAACACCCCCCCCCCTTGCAGTTGGGATTAAATATTTCTAAAACACTAGGCGGCCTCAGCGATGTAAAAGCTACCAGAAGATTTCACAATACCTACAGTGACTCCTTAAAGGTATCAAGGTCCTGAATGTTCTCCTCTAAGACAGCCTTCGGTTCCAGGGTTAGACCCTGGAATCCTTGCCCACACCTGTCAGCCCTGCTGGAAGCTGGAGCGCAAGTCCCAGGGGCCTTACTTCAGTGTCCAAAGCCAACACTGCTTCTGGCTCCAGCTATCCTCCACCTATCCAAGATCACCCAGGATACAGCAGGGCAGGCTGCCAAAGGCACCTGGAGTCCAGACTCACAACTTCATCCTATCTCCCGGCTCTCATTCCAATCGCTCAGCCTCCTTCCGGGGCTATCCCGGAGGCTACCATAGTGTAGGAGGAACTGTGGTGGTCCCCTTCTATGTAAACTTCTGGGGCTGTGCAGCCACAAAAGCATCTCCTGCAGGAGGACCTAACTGAGGACTGCCTGAGAGACCAAGGACTGCTGATGCAGACGATGCCAGCCAATCGGGAACTGCCGTTTAGAAGAGATGCTTTCTTGGGACCAATGGGGGTGCGGGTGGAGGGTATTAAAGGAACTTGCAGCTGTGTTCAGATGAGCTGGCTGCAGCCTTTCTCACCTGCTCCCGGAGCCTGTGTCACTGACTCTGAGTCACCTCACCTCCACCCCCCCAAAAGCAGGAAGGGTTGGGTGGCGAGTAGTCCAGGGCACAGGCAACATCACAGTGCCAACTTCCTTTTCTTCTCCAGCCTGATCCTGGAGCTGTCTGCGCATCCCAATAACTTCTTTCCCATCCCAGGGCACTGGATAACTTCATGTTGAGGAGTGGTCCTTCCACTAGCCCCAAATCCACAGCTAGTCAATAAGCCAATTACCTTTCCTCCCACCCACGCTGCCAACCCCTGTTGAGGTGACCAAATCTTGTGACCACGACCTCTTCCAGATCCTCACTCCCATCAGTCCTCAGCATTCACGCGTCACAGGCTGGACAGGGCTACGTCCTCAGTGTAATCTGTCCCCTTTGCCCATGGACAAGAGGTCCAAGAGACTCACTGGGTCACTCAGAGGCAGATCACCTCAGCCTGTCACTGGAGCCCTGCTTCAGTCTGAGATTTGGATAGAAAGACATGTCCTCCAAGGGACAATGGACAGGAGGGCTGGCAGAAGGTAGGCAAGCAGGTAGCAGCAGGCAGGGCTCCGCAGGAAGGTTTTTACAGACAGTCACCCCTTCTAGATCAGTTGTTCTGGACCCCATGGTGACATCAGGGTCACCTGTACCACAGTCCCCGAGACCCTGCTTCAGTAAGTCTGTGGCCAGCGTGTTGAGAACTGCTGTTCTTGATTCTCCAGAGCTGCCTGACAAGAATGGCATTAGCATTGTGGGGGATGGGTGGGGGCATGCAGGGTTTGTTAACACTTTATTTCATTTGATTTTTACATTGTGTGTGCGAGTGTGTGTGTGTGTGTGTGTGTGTGTGTGTGTGTGTGTGTGTATTCGCACATGCGCATGCATATTTGTACCGTGGTACCTATGGAGGTCAGAGAACAACTTGTGGGAATCAGTTCTCCCTTTCTATCATGTGGTCCCAGAGATCAAAGGCAGGTGGTAGTCAGGGTCAACTACAGACACCTTTAGCCTCAGAGCCATCTTGATGGCCCTATTTTATTTTATTTTTCCTGAGGTAGGATCTTTCTTATGTGTCTCAGGTTGACTTCAAATCACAGTGTATCAGAGGATGACCTTGAACTTCTGATCCTTATGTCTCCACACAGGGTTTAGGCAGGACTGGGGATAAAAACCAGTGCCTTGTGCATGCTAAGCAAGCATTCAACCAGCTGAACGATATCCCTGGCCCATTATTCGGTTTTTAATTGACACTACAACTGTACATATCTGCAGGGTCTACATGATGTTTGAGACATGAATACACACATTGCATGGTCGAATCAGGATAGTTACCACATCTGAGACTTTGTGGTAGTAACATTGTAAATCCCCACTTTACAATGATTTATTTTTTTATACAGTAATTTTGATACAGTGGTTAACTAGAGCCACCTACCGCGCAACAGGACGCCTGTGTGTGGGGCTCCAGCCTCTGGCACGGCTCTTCTCCCTTTGCTTCAGGGCGTGCAGCTCCGTTCAGTTGCACAAGTGAGAGAGAGAGCAAGTGCTGGGGTTGGCCCCTTAGACAGAGGTGCCGCTGTTCCTGGTCAATGGAAAGACAATGCCTGGTGCTTCCTAGATCGGAGGCCCTGTGATGGAGAAGCTAAGTAGAAGGGAGGGCGGGCAAGACATACGCGTTCCCTACAAACTCAAGGAGCTGGGCTCTAGGCCCAGCCCAGCCCTCAGGTCCGCAGGCCGTCGGTGACTTCGTGGAGCCTAGTCTTTCCTAAGTGCTGTGGTGGGGTCAGGTTCTCAAGTTCAGTCAACATTTAGTGTGTGCCTAGCTCTGTGCTGAGAGGTTGAAGTCAAAGCCAGGGCCCTGTGCTCTGCAAGAGTGTGCAGCCTGGCAGGGAGTGGCAGGGTAGACATTGGGAAACCCACAAAGGGACGAATGACCACCAAGAGTCAGGGGTGGTGACTCTCTGTGGCTCCTTATAGCCCAGACTACCAAAAGGGTAGATGACCAGCAGACAAGGTTGCCTCAGCCATTGTGGGAAAACGGGTCCCCCAGTCTGGTCTGGCCGTTTCTATGAATGGCGACTGACAAGAGTCTTAAGGGGAATGATGCCAAAGCCTTCAGGCCCCAGGCGGAAGTTATCCTTAGTGACGTCAGAAGCAGTTGCCTGGCTCAGGAGAAACACGTTTCTAAAGAACACCTCAGCAAGGGTCCACCAGAGAGGAAGTAGTTTGAGACAGAACAGGAATAAGGATACAGTGGGCTTTGAAGGAACTTTCTTACAAAACTGAGGTGGGAGAGGAGAGTTTTCCCGCTCAGAGGGGAGCCATGGAAGGTCTTTGAGGAGGAGCCTGGCATGATGAGGTTGAGGACCAACCTCGACAGCCTCTGCTTCCTCGTGACTCTTCTCTTAAATTTTATTATTTTTATCACTTGACAAAAAGACAAAGGCTCCATTGGGCAAATGCTGCTAGAGCAATGGTTCTCAATCTGTGGGTCGCGACCCCCATGGGGTTGTCAAATGACCTTTTCACAGGGGCTGACTATCAGATATCCTGCACATCAGATACTTACATGACGAGTCATAACAGTATCAAGATTACAGTTATGACGCAGCAATAAAAATAATTTTATGGTTGGGGGGGTCACCAGAGTTTGAGAAACTGTATTAAGGGATCGCAGCATTAGGAAAATTGAGAACCACTGGTCTAGAGAATAATTCAGGATTAGGAGCAATACTGGTGGAGAACAGAGGCAGTGGGGGGTGGGGGGGTGCCCCGCGCTAAGAAATCAGAAGAACAATAACCCTCAGAACTGGCTCTTGTCCCTTTGAGACGATCTGCTCACTGCGTGGCTTTGGACAAGTGAGAATCTCTGCAGGGGTCAAACATGGAACACAGAGGCATGGGGTGGGGGGGATGCAGAACCGAGGTAAGGCTGGGCTCAGCGGGGCAGGAGGTGCTGAGGGGCTGGGGAATCGGATGATTGGAAGAACACATGAACACGATCACTTCCTGTTAAGTCCCAAACCTGGGCCGAAGCGCCAGGGCAGGTGGAGCAAGCACATCCATTTTTCATGCTCCAGGCTCGAAAGTGAGAAATGGGTCGCAGGGGTGATGTGGAGCAGAGAACGGATGAAACATTGATAAAGAGCCAGGTTAATATTTCAGGAGGGGCCGGGCCACAGGTGTGCAGGAGAAAGGCGCTCCTCCCAGATATGGTGAATCAGGAAGTGACTGCGGGTGCATTTTAAAGGGAAACTGCCAGAGAACTAAGGGTCCCGAGCCGCACCGGTGCTGTGCGACCAGGATTCGTGTCTGAGGCTCAGCATTAATTCACGTGCTCCCTGAGGCTAGGCTTTAATTAGCCCCTGACTTGGGTTGTCCACATATGGCTCTGATCAAGTGGATACCGTGAGACCAGCCTAAGGACAAAGAGGAAAACGCTGTAGTAAGAGCGAGATTCCAGTATATTCATGACTTCCAGCTGGTTCTCAAGCCCGGCTTAGCCCTAGAAAGAAGCTGGCCTTCCCCAGGCTCAGTCCTAGGGGTCTCCCGCAGGGGCTGCCGGGTAGTGACTTCCTCCTGGGCACTACATTCTCTCCTGGGAAATAGGATTGCTTGCACAGTGGCAGTTTTCAGGTTCAGAGACTTGGGTTTCAGCTTTCAGTGGGCATCACAGGCTGGGTTGCTCAGGGTGTAGGGGCTTAGGGGTACCCTACAGCTGAAGCCTAGGCCTTACCAGGGTCTCTAGACTCTGGGGAAGCTTTACCTACCAGGCCCCGCATCCCTCTCCACAGGGCAGAGACTCGATCACTAAGTTCCCTGAATTCAAGCCAAATTCCAGGCGACTCTGAATTCACTGAGAAATTTCTTTCTTGGGAAAACACAGAGAACAACCTGAAGGAAAGCAAGCAAGCAAGAAAGCAAGCAAGCAAGGAAGGAAGAAGGGAGGGAGGAAGGAAGGAAGGAAGGAAGGAAGGAAGGAAGGAAGGAAGGAAGGAAGAAGGGAGGAGGGGAGGGGAGGAGAGGGGAGGAGAGGGGAGGAGAGGAGAGGGGAGGAGAGGGGAGGGGAGGGGAGGGGAGGGGAAGCAAGCAAGCACAAAGCAAAAAAAACACATAGAGACAGACACACACACTACAATAACGCTCATAAAAGCATGCTCATAAAAACATAAAAATCGGGCTGGAGAGATGGCTCAATGGCTAAGAGCACTTGCAGTTCTTGTAGAGGACCTGAGTTCAATTCCCAGAACCCACATGGTGGCTCACAACTGGCTATAACTCCAGTCCCAGGTGATCCAATGCCCTCTTCTGACCTCAGTTGGCACCAGGCAAACACGCGGCACACAGACAAAACACTGATACGCACATAAACAAAAAACAAAACCTCCCAAATTCAGAAACCATAATATACAAGCAAAAGACCAGTAAGATAAAAATGCACAAACAAAGCAATAGAAGACCAAAAAAGAAAAAAAAAATTTACAAACATACCATTGAGTTAATCTATGCTGGCCCAAAGTGAATGTGGCACCCTGGACCCAAGTGCCCATGTGACTTATTACCTTCAGTTTACACAGAACATGGGGTCTTTCTCTCTCCTATAGCCTCACACAGCCGGCCCTGCACACAGCACAATCCCTACCTACCTGTCATCTACAGCCAGGACCTTTCTGAGCAACCTTGTAAGACACCCTCGTATGCCTGAATAAATCCCCCACTTTTGTCCAGCCCTGTCAATGTACAAAGTGCCCCCCACAACCCCTCATCTGCTTCCTTAGTAGAGTCTCCAGGGAGTAAAGCCTCCAGGCAAGGCTCTACAAGTAGGGTGGTGGGATTTGAACTAAGCACTTACGTGCTTGTAGCAGGGCTAGGCTTGGTGGTGCGCCTGTGCCTGTGGGTGAAGTATTTAAAAGGAGAGGCAGGAGCTGGTTGGTCCCATTAGGGTCCTGCTTGGTCCCACAGAAGAGGCCCTTGCCACTCTGGTTTGGTCTGATGTGCTCTTCTGGGGGTCCTGTTAGGGGAGCTACTAGGAAGCTGGACCTGGCTCCTGGTACATTAGGAGTAACACAATTGTGCTCAGAGCTGTAGAACATTATCGTGTGTGCATTATTGATAGCGATTCTATCCTGCCGGCAATGAATTATTGACGGGCCAGACCATGGCTGGTGAGGGGCTACAGAGCAGGAGTCCTAGGGTGGGAGTGTGGTGGGGGAGTGGCAGAGCCTTATAACGTTGTGGGAAGGTGTGTGGTTTAGCCAGGAGGATCAAGGGTCAGAGAACGTAGGCATGTTTCTTTCGGCCTCTCCTCCATCTTTCCTTGCCCTGTCTTCTCTTCCCTCCTTCTCTCCCTACCCATTAGCCACTCACCTTCAGTCCCAGCCTCTCTCCTTTCTCCTGCTCCTCACTTGTGCATGGTGAAGAGAGTCACCGAGGACTATCTCTGTGGACTGGTAGGCATCCAGCTGTGGCTTCACCCCATCTCTAAGTGTTCAGATGCCCAGGGGTTGGGTTCTGTTTCTCAGATAAACTAAGAGGCCTGGTTGTTAAGACATCGGTCCGTCAGTGGAGGTGGCCAGGGTCCTGTTTATCATAGGCATGGCTGACGACACTCACTGGCCCTCAAGTCTGTAATAGACATGGCTGACACTCACTGGTCACGCGCATTCTTTCCCCTTTTCTTCTTAGATTTTTATTATCTTTTTGAGACAGGGTATCATGTAGCACAGGCTAGCCTCAAGTTCCTGATATAGCTTACCCTAATTCGTGCCTCCATTTCTTAGGTGCTGGGATCACAGGAGTCTGATGTTATACCCAATCTCTCCAGGCTCTTAATATATGTCAAACACGGGTTTATGGCTCAGCGGTTAAGAGCACTGACTGCTCTTCCGCAGGTACTGAGTTCAAATCCCAGCAACCACACGGTGGCTCACAACCATCCATAATGAGATCTGATGCCTTCTTCTGGTGTGTCTGATAAGTAAATAAATCTTAAAAAAAAAAAAGAGTTGCTTTGGTCATGGTATCACTTTTTTATAGCACTAAAACCCTAACTAAGATGTTATATGTGTGTGTGTGTGTGTGTGTGTGTGTGTGTGTGTGTGTATACACATAAGCCAAACACTTATGAATTTTCACTTAGTTCTTCCAGCAGGGCTAGGGGAGACCCACTGTTCTCGGGTGCTTGTTCAGGGTCACAAATCCAGCCGTAGCAGAGCTGGATTCCAGCCCAGAGAGTCAGGCTCTAGTCTTGAGCGTGAATGCAGGCATGCAGGTGTGTGTTCAGACAGGGTCTCACGTAGCCTAGGCTGGCCTCAAACTCCCTTTGTAGCCCAGGATGACTTTGAACTTCTGATCTTCCCACCACCCAGTTGGCACCACACCTGCTGTTTAAGTCCCGGTGCAGGACCCAGGACTCGAAGCATTCTGTACTACACAGACCATAGTGCACTGTGTCCGAGGTCCCCTCCTGTGTTCCTGACCACCACACTGGCTGTGTGAGTGGTTGTCCCCCAGTGGGGAGATTAGGAGCAGGTTTTATTTGCCTTTTCCCCCCACCGCTTATCTCTATTTTCCAAATTTTCTACAATGAATATGCATTGCTTTTGTAATCAGAAAAGACACACATAGCAAATTATATTTTTAATAGCATCTCTTCTCCTCCAGGGTCCCTGGATGCCTCTAACCTCTCCCATCACCCCCCTCCTCGCCTTCCTTTGGCAGCCCAGCTCTGTCCCCAGCAGGAGGGGGAGGGGTGGGTCCTCCCTGCAGTGTGGAGGATGCTGTCACCATGGTGCCACCTTCTCTCTTTACCTGGTCCAAGCCGAGAGCTGTGACCAAAGCATCAGAGGGCAGTTCCCTCCCATCTCTGCTAGGCCTTGCTGCTTCTTTTACCTCCTCAGGGATTGGGCATCCCACCCTACCTCTATCTGCACAGAGCAGCTGGGCGGGCAGCCGGGCCAGGGCCACAGTCGCTCTGTGGAAGGGACTTTTGTGTGCTGTGTCCAGCACCCTGTGCCTCTGCCTCCTGCTGCCAGGTTGCCCAGGGCTCCGCGGCATTCCCTGACAGGACTGCTCTAAGCTCATCCGCAAGACGCTGGATCATCCGCAAGGCACCTGAGGGAAATTGCCCAGTGCTTCCCTGTTCCTGGCTGTCCTGGACACAGTGGGGCAAGCGGGAGTCGGCACCATGATAGGAGTCACACTGAGGGTGGCTGTGCGCTGTTGTATGCTGTCGGTGGTGAGCAGAAGATACCCTGACCACCACACTCAGATCCGGGTTCCAGCCATTGTCGTAAGATGGATGGCAAGGATGCCAGGTGTTACCAAGGGGGTAGCATTTCCTATCTCACAAAGGCAACTGGCTAGGTAGTCCTGACATATTGTCTAAACTCACCATGAATGTATGTGTGCATGCACACACACACACACACACACACACACACACACACACACACACACGAATGCTACATTCAGAGGACCAGCTAAACCAGATTCCAGTACATCCTTCCTGCAGAAGGCCATTACTGCCCCTCCCCCTTCCTTCTCCTCCCTTCCCTTTTCCTCTCCCCCCTCTCCCCTCCCTCTTCTCTTTCCCTTCTTCACTCCTTCCTGTGTCTCCCCCTTTCTCCCTTTTACCCTCTTCTTGCTCCTCCCCTTCCTCCTTGTCCCTTCAAGAGATAAGTATCTCGATATATTGTCTGGCCAACCTGGTCTCAAACTGCTAGGCCCAAGAAAGCCCTTTACTTCAGATTCCCAAACGGCTGGGGTGACAGTCAGGCCCTGCTTCCCACGGCATAACACGTAAGTGCCCCACCCGGTGGAAAGTTGGAGAGCTCTGCCCTGCAACCTGAAATAACACGGTTGTCCAGGGTGCAGAGTGAACCCGTCATAGTGCACACGCCTGTTTTAGTTTCGGTTATGTCGGTATACATCCACCTTGGGGACTTACTGAGAAATGCCCTCCCCCCCAAAACTGTTAGGATAGGAAGTGAGTTAGGAGCCCGGAGACAAAGGAACACGCCTTGGTTAGTCTGTGTGAGTCCTTTTCTGCCCGTAACCAACAGTATTACAAAAATGAACTGGACAAGGTGAGACACCGAAGACTCTGACCAGCTGTCTAGAAGAGCTGAAGCAAGGCTGTGCCTGCTCGTAGCGTCCAGGTGAGCCTGTCCAGCTCTGCCCCGCTCTAAGCAGCGTCTTATAGACAGGTGGCCATGGGACATCTGGGCAAGCCTGGTCTAGGCTCTGGGAAGGTTGTATTAGTACTCTGGGGCATCTCGAGGGTGGTCTCCCTCTCTGGATCCTTCAGTCAGGTTTCCACTCTTTCCTGAGGGTCTGCCCGGGAAGATGCATCTCAAGCGTGCTCTTCTGGGGGAATGTCTATGCCTTGATATGGACCAGGCAGGAACAAGGTTCCTGTTTCTTCTCTTCATTGTGGTTGTAGATGCACTTCTGACAGGGCGGGGGATCGGGAGGACACACATGAATAGACCCAGGAAAAGGCAGACCCGTCCCATTTGAAAATGCAAATGTAATCTCTTCTGTTTTTGCAATGCCCGGTGGGGTTCGAAGAACCATCAGCTGGCGGCAGCCGCAGGGGGCCCAGAGAGAGTGGGTATTTCTCCAGACACCTTGGGGACACTGATCCATTTGACAGCCTGATTCACAGGACACCCTCCAAATTCATAGGACAGAATAAAGAAAGTCCCCTCAAAGCCAGAGGTGAGACAGTGAGCCAGTCTTTCTTCGATGGGCAATCTAAAGAGGAGACCTGGAGGCAAGAGGGGTCTTGTGATTCGGGGGGGCCTCAGTTCCCACTGTCCTGAAGAAGGTATCTATTAACAAGATGCCCAGAGTGTGACCCGGTGACTACTCCTAGACTGTTAGGGGCAATCCAGGTGTGTGCTAGAGAGAATAGCTCATGCTAACTGTCCCTTCAAAAGTCACCATGGTCAAAGAAGTAGACAATCTTACTGGGCATGTGGGGAAACTGGGGCTCTGAGAGCTTGGAGACCCCAGAACTGGAGTGGAAGTTGTGCAGTGGAACCTGCCTTGGGTGGGTTACAGCACCACTGAGCTGGTATTCTCCGACACCCCGGCTCCTCCATCCTCAGCCCCTAAGGGGTTCAGATTTCTGACGATGGGGAGCAAGGCTAAGTGGATCTCACACATAGGCTGACTGAAACAACCCATGTGTCTGCGACTGTCTGTCTGCATAAGTGGGGAGCTGGGCAAATAGAGGGAGGGGTCTTGGCCTGGCTCTGCTGATGATGGGCAAGTCCCCATGAGCTGCAGGGACATGAACAAATACATTGGCCCAACCCCTCCCCCCCCACACACAGGGAATAAAAAGTCAAGGGTCTCATGGGAATGGCAGTCTCTTTGCTGAGGGACCTCTCAAGAGGTGGTAAGGTCTAGAAACAACTCTGAGGACTAAGGATACTTGAGACTAAGGGTGGTGGCCAAGGAGCTTAGCAGAAGTGGAAGGGGGTCAAGCTGCCAAACCAGCAGCCATGGCCACTAATGGCCATTGAGCACCTGACATGGGACTGGAGCCATGAGTCCAGTTTCCTACTCTACTTAATTTAAATCACTTACATTTAAAAACAAATACTCGATTCACTTACTAGAAAACTTTTTAACATGTTTGGAAGAATGCGAGTACTTTATTGAGGTAAACTTTATGAAATCTAAACACTGATCAAATAATTCTAATGAAATGATAGTGTCCAAACTGAGATGAGGGGTTCAGGACAGCACCAAAGGAATATAATAACTAAGAATCATTTTTATATTGATCGCATGTTTTGAAATAAATTGTATTTGGGACATGTTGAAAATCTACCCAAACTAATGCCACCTTAAAATTCTTTCTGCTTTTATAATGTGACTGCCCACCAAGAAATGTAAAATTGGGGCCTAGGAGGCACCACATAAGTATGAGAGCCTGAGATCGATCCCCAGAATCCACTTAAAAAACTCTCTGGAAGGTGACCTGGACCTGAAACCCCAGCGCTAGGAAGGTGGGGACAGGCGTAGATCCCTGGGGCTTGCCAGCCAACCTAGCCTTAATGAGCCCAGTGAGAGATCCTGTCTCAAGAAACTACACGGACCTCACCGGGGCCTCCACATGTCATGTACACACATGCCTGTGCACCTGCACATGCATAGACACATGAAACCCACCCACACACACACACACACATACAAACTTTAAAATGATGTGCACATGGGGCTGGAGAGATGGCTCACCAGTTAAGAGCACTGACTGCTCTTCTGGAGGTCCTGAGTTCAAATCCCAGCACCCACATGGTGGCTCACAACCATCTATAATGGGATCTGATGCCCTCTTCTGGTATGTCTGAAGACAGCTACAGTGTACTTACATATAATAAATAAAATCTTTAAAAATAAATGTTGCTCTAACAGCAAAAGCTGTCCTGGTGGTGGCTTAGGGCCCTTCCCTTATATCATGTGGAGTTGAAGTTTCTGGATATGTCATGTGATGAAGACTCACGTGGTATTTTGCTAATACAAACAGACTCATGTGTTGCTTTGCTGAGGCAAGACCCATTGGAGGACACGTGATGTTTGGAGAGAGTATAAATAGGACTCAAGGGACAGCGACTGGGTTCTTGCATAGCTTTGCCTTTGCTGATCTTTGCTTTGTTGAGAGAGGCAGAGAACTGACATCCTGGCCGGTCCTGGTTGCTCCTGCTGACTTGTGCCGATTTGGTGGAAGCCTGGCGGGTTTTGCTAGATCGTGACACCTCTGCTGATTGGTATCTTGGCATTATTGAACTGAACTGTTAATATCCTGACAGAGACTGGAATCACCCCGAAGAACTCCTTCTAAACAGGTCCACATCCCCTTGTCCCATTTACCATTTTTCTCCCAGACCTTTGGATGGTGGGCTAGAAGGGGGCGGGGTGAAGCATTTCAGAACCCTTATCAAAAGTGGGTTTTTAAACATCTAAGCCTACAATCACGTGTGCTGATTCTCTTTTCTCAGGCAGTTGACAGTTGGCTAAGACGGATGGTCTCCAGGGAGCAACTTCCAGTTCTCGCCTCTCCCCAGTGTCTGGTTCGGTTTTGTTGGCCTCCGATCTTTTCTTGGTTATCATTTCTCTTCATGCCAGATTTGCCTCGCACGTATCTTCATCCCAAGCACGTGTGTGTTCACACTTGTGATGGGACTGTGGAACGTTCTGCCTTCCATTGTCCATGGTTCATTTGGTCCACCTGATAAAAGGTGGGGCGCCGAGCTGATTATTTTTGCCATTCTTTGGAGGGTCCGCCACATTCTGGAACTATTTCCTCACGCTAACGCCTCTGCCAACACTGCTAAGAAAGACAGTGTGCCACTAGCATTATGTCTACCACTTGACAGTGCTGAAGATCTCAGATACTGGCTTCATTGTCTCCTTAGAATCACGGGCATGTAGGACCCCGTCTGTGTGTTCTCCAACAGGAGGCGGGAAGAATGCTTTGATTCTAAGAGTAGAAATATATTTCATTCCACCAGGAAGTGATGGTACATACCTTTAATCCCAGCACCCAGAATCTCTGAGTTCAAGGCCAGCCGGGTCTACAGAGTGAGTTCCAGGAGATCTGGGTTACACAGAGAAATACTGTCCAATATGTATATCTCTATGTGTACATATATGTATATTTCAAGATAGCCAGAATCCAGGTTTGCAGTATAAAGACTGGGGGTTTGTTTTCAGGTTCTAATGTCCCCATTCCCTTGGATGTCTACAGGCCACACCCAGAGACTTCCTCAGTGTGGCCCTGCAGGAAAGGCGTGCTTCGTTCTCTTTTCTGATTCACCTAGCATCTGCACAGGCACAGGGCAAGGGTCACAGCTTGCCTGCCTCCCCACCCCCTGCCACCATGGTAGCCTTCCTGTGACTGGATGCCAGAGGAGGCACCCAGGAGAGCACAAAGTTGGACAGATCCTCAGATGTGACACGGGTCACGCCTGTCAGCTCCGATGCTGTGGAAGGACACAGCCCAGTGAAGTGCAACACGGGTCAAACTGGAAATGTCTGCACTCAGGTTATGAGCTCTAAAGCTGCTGGGTCTGCCTGAGACTGCCCAGATCTGTCCAGAGAAAGGAGGTTGGCTCCTCTCAGGTCGAAAAGGAACTTGATTGGCTGGCCTAGCCTGTTGCATCCTCTGCCTCTCTAACTCTCCCTCCCTCCCTCCGTCCCCTCCCCCCTCCCTCCCTCATCTCCCCCTCCCCTCCCTCTCCCTCCCCCCTCCCCCTTCCTCCCCTCTTCTGGCCTGTTGCCACCTGATTGGTTCTGGATTCTCTGTGTACCACCTGATTGGCTGGCCTGGCCTGTTGCATCCTTCCTCGCTCCCTGATTCCCTGCATACCTTTCATGGGATGAGTTCTACCTCCACCTTTGAGCTGATCCTTGTCACAAAGAGAAAACCTGGAGACAAAAATCTACATGGATCCCCTTATCCCACAACCAGAGTCCATCAGATCTCTAAGTAGGGGAGATGGAAAATAATTTCTTTATAGAGGCCAGCTCCGAAGCTGGAAAGGCTATGGAACACAGACCTTCCTCTTGCTGTGTGGCAAGAGCTGCAGGATCTTGTTGACTGTGTGAGGATAATGAGTATGGCTGGATCTGGAGACAAGCACCAATCCCACCAGAGAGAACAGTTGTTATCCATAGAAACAAGGCAACAACTCCATCATTCCCAAAACAGGTGGCTCAGGAGGCTCCACATCACTTCAGATGGCTGTCTTCCAGGAAGTGAGTCCCTATAGACCAGAAAGACTTCAGGTCCCTCTGAGACATTGATTGTCCCCACTTCTTGATCCCACAGCTTTGTTACGATGTGTAAAGGTGTGCCACAGCTCTGCCAGCCTTCGGCTCCTCCTGGACTCACTATATTGCTCCAGTCTTGTCAGATACAGATGTGTGTCTTGCAAGGTCAGCACAGATCAGGTAAGAAGCTGGCAAAAGAAGCTGGTGTCTGCACCTATGGACACCAGTGGCTGTTGAGAGTGTGGCTCTGTGAAAACCAACGGCTGATCCTCTAGCAACAGCAGCTTTGGGCCGCCAAGATTCCTTACAAGCCCACCTTTGTGTTCATCCCCTCTACACATGTATGTACCAGGATGTGGGAGTGCCCTTCCTCAGACACTTCCCACCACCAATAGCAAATTCTGTTCTCTGTGCACTTGGACAAGTCAACAAGCAATGCCCTGTAGACTGACACATAGAAAGAGATGGGCAGCATGTTGTTGTTTATACACAGAATTTTGTGTACTTCACGCTGACTCAAACTCACTTTGTAGCTGAAGATGACCTGGAACCTCCAATCCTTCTGCCTCTGCCATGTGTGTGCCTCTGTTGTACAGAAGTTTTCTCCTGATTGAAATATTCCACCCTGCAAGGAAGCTCCTTAAGACCCAGCAAGTAAACAACTCACAAGTCTCAGGAAAATCCCTGAAACTTACCAGATTTGCAGGACTCCTTGCCTTCCCAAGGTTACATCACATTAAGGGGTGTTGGAGAAAAAAGACTCTCCAATATGAGGAGCTGCCTTCGAGTCCTGTGGAGACCCAGGGTTCCAGCATTCATGGATTGTCACATATGATGAGCTTTCAGTGATGTAGCTGCGTTTGAGTGATCTAAGCTTCTGAAAGTAACCCTTTACCCATACTGCTATCAGTAATCCCAATAAACTCATTGATCCCCAAGTTAGACTTTGGCATTACTATTACTTTGGTCTCTTGTCAGTTCCCTATCTGGAGCTATTCGTCCACATCTCCCAAAACTAGTGCCACATAATCGCTACCGTGCCTGACTGGTTGATAATCTAGAGGCTTTGGTAATGTGTTCTGCTTCTCATGAAGCCCTGGAGACAGGCAAAAAGCCTAAGAACTATCTAGTCCTTCATTTCACAGACAGGGAAACTGAGACCCAGAAGGGGGAAGCAGCAGCGGCTTGGTAACCTGGCAGCCCACCTCCACCGGGACTCTCGTTGGTGTCCATGTCGGCTTAGGTGGAGTTCCGGCCAGGCAATGCCAAGCCTTCTTCCTCTGGAGGAGGTCAGCACCTGGCAGGATCTGGCAGGACCTGGAATGACCTAGGAGGACCTGAAAGGATCTGGGACAACCTGGCAGAGGGTGGAACAACAACACAGAGTCCAGCATACAGCAGGAGCCTAGTGGACAGCACCACCGTGAACATCAGGGGTAAGTCACACGGGGAGCTTCCCGGGCTCTGTCTCCCTGTACCCAAGCATCAACAGTCTCCAGACCAGTGCTGGAAGAGGGGGAAGATGAATGGGGTGTTAGGTAGTCACTAACAGGCACCTGAGGATGTTCTGTCTTCACAGGAAGTCTTTGTATTTCCATGTGCCTCTCCTGCAGTGACTCTACGGTAGACACAGTGACTATTCAACAGGAAAAGACCAGACCAGCCCCAGGACTCTATCATCACCAAGAAGAGAGGGCTTGTTTGCGCACCTAGAACACAGTGTCTGATAGCATGAAGAGGCCCCAGGACAGAGTCCAGAAGCCGTGGTATGAGCAGTATACAGTGTGACCCAGGTCATGAAGAGGTAGGCTTTGGGTCTCAGAGGTACCTGATAAATCCCATGACCCAGGTGAGCCATCTGACCAGTCACAAGCAGGTCACCCAACCATCAGGAGCCTCGATGTCTATGTGGATCCTGGAGCACCCTCCTGGGAAAGGAGGGTGCCTTAGCCACAGTCTTATTGCTGTAAAGAGACATCATGACCATTGCAGCTCTTAACAAGAAAAACTTTGGGGCTGACTTACAGTTCAGAGGTTTAGTTTATTGTCATAGTGACGGAAGCATGGTGACATGCAGGCAGACATGGTACTGGCGAAGGAGCTGAGAGTTCTACAATTGGATTCCAAGGCAGCAGGAAGTGAATGGCACACTGGGCACAGCTTGAGTATCTGAGACCTCAAAGCCCACCCCCTAGTGACGAACTCCCTCTAACAAAGCCACACCCACTCCAACAAGGCCACACCTCCCAATAGTGCCACTCCCTATGGGCTATGAGGGCCATTTTTATTCAAAACACCACAGAGGGATTATGAAAATACCATGAAGCCAGGTCCACCAGCTAGATCTCAGGGAGGATAGATAGATGTATGCTTCCCTGTGGGTCCAGATGTCCCTGTGGGAGGTGACCAATCAGAAGGTGTGAGAAGGACAGGGTTGGAGAACAGAGCCAAAGAGGAAGAAAGGGAACTTGGGAGCTGCTTTTCTGAAAGAGACTGGGGCAACCCAGGGTTGGGGTTCTCAGATGAGGAGCCTCAGAGAAGGCAGCAGGGCAGTAGGGCAGTAGGGCAGAAGGGATAGGAGTAGGGTAGCATATCAGGGCCAGTATGAGTAACTTTTCTAGGCTTGGCAAGAGAGCTAAGCAAGTAAATGCACTTGCTGCCAAGTCTGACGACCTGAGTTCAGTACCTGGAACCCACATGACAGGAGAGAACTGACTCTTAGAAGTTGTCCTCTGACCTCCACATGTGCACGGTGGCACAAGTGCTTGCACGCACTCCCACAATCAGTATAATATTTATAAAATTCAATCGATCAATTACAATAAACTTTAACAAATAAAGAAGTCACATTTCCAGGAACGGGACAGATGATTCAGTCAGTTCAGCGCTGCTTCCCGGGCAAGTATGAGGACCCGTGTTTAATCACCTAGAATTCACTCAGAAGTCTCCTGGTGCTTAATGCGGTCCCAGGCCTGTGAACATAGCATGCACACTCAGTGGCTTAAACAGCCACAGTATCTCAAGGTTGAGGAGGCTAAAAGTCCAAGTTCAGGGAACAGGCTACAGTCTGCAGACCATGCTGACCTCTCTCGCAGCCTCTTCTAGCACCCAATATCCCTGGTGCTGGTGGTGTTGTGGCCTTTGCTGGAGCATCCTGACTGCCCACCTTCCCCCACTGCCTTCCCTGTATACAGCAGGGTTCATAGTTCCTACCTATGTCTGTAGGAACATAGTCCTGTTGGATCAGAGTCATTCTGTGACCTCACCTAAACATGAATACGTCTGTACAGACCTGTCTCCAAATAACGTGACAGTCCAAGATGAGGAATTCGATGCGCCTCTTAGGGAGGGGAGCAGGACACAGGTTTCAGAAGCGTGTCAGCTGTCCACATTGGCACTTAGGACTTTGAATGATAATGTTGGTGTAGAACGGGTAAAATCTGTGGAGGAAACTGAAGGGCCTACAAGGACCTTCTGGTACCAAGACACGGGGCTAAGCTAAGGAGGCTCTCTTAGTTAGGATTTTACTGCTGTGAACAGACACCGTGGCCAAGGCAACTCTTATATAGAACAACATTTGGTTTGGGCTGGCTTACAGGTTCAGAGGTTCAGTCCATTATCATCGCAGCAGGAAGCACGACAGCATCCAGGTAGGCATGGTGCTGGAAGACCTTAGACTTCCACATCTTATTCTGAAGGCAGCTAGGACAAGAGTCTCAAAGCCCACGTCCACAGTGACACACTTCCTCCAACACTGCCACACCTCCAAATAGAGCCACTCCCTGGGCCAAGCATCATCAGACCACCACAGAGGCCTTCCAGGAAAATGAGAAGTTCTATTTTCGAGGGTTGTAGTAGCTGCCATTAGAGGAGGGTCCTATCCCAGCAGGCACTGGGCTAGTCACAATGCCCACTCCGCCTTCCTCACCCACAGTCATCGAGAGGAAGGTAGCATTACTTATCTCCGCGTGCAAACTGAGCCTGAGATGGCCGAGTCTTGATCAAAGGTATACAGCTGTCAAACAGAGGAGCCTGGGCTGTGCCTGCAGAGGCCTGTCACTCCAGCTATTCAGGGGACTAAAGCAGGAGGACCTCATATTAAAGATTAGCATGAGGTACAGATTCAATTAAAGGCCGGTCTAGAAAAGGTAGTGAGATCTTGTCTTGAAATATAAGGACTGGAAATATAGCCCAGTAGTAGAGCCTGACTGTAATCCACCAGTGAGGGGCTGGGGGCGTGGCTCAGTGATAAAATGTTTGCCTAGGATCCACCAATGAGGAGCTGGGGGCATGGCTCAGTGATAAAATGTTTGCCTAGGATTTACCAGTGAGAAGCTAGGGGCGTGGCTCAGTGATAAAATGTTTGCCTAGGATCCACCAATGAGGAGCTGGGGGCGTGGCTCAGTGACAAAATGTTTGCCTAGCATCCAACAGGCCAGAGAGCAACTTTTGGGAGTCAGTTCTCTCCTTCCACCGTGTGGGTTGCAGGACTTAAACTCAGGCTTGGCAGCAAGCCCCTTTACCCACTAAGCCCTCTCATCAGCCCAGTGCTCAGCTATTCAATATAGCATCTTTCAGGTTCTAGCTAGGACCTTCAGGCAAGTGAAAGCCCAGAAAGGCAACCGAATTGACAAGAAATAAATATAGCTCTCTCAATGAATGAGACTAAAAATGAGTCAGTGTAAAAAAGAAATCTGATGAATCTACAGAAAAGCTAGAGGAATTAATAAGTTTCACAACATCACAGAAAAGGTCAATGTTTAAAAGTCAATTGTGTTTCTACATACTGACAAACTGCTGAAATTTTAAAAATTTAAGTAGCATGAGCAATCGCGTTGAAATACAAGGTGCGTAGAAAGGGATCTGACAAGAGAGGTGATATTTCTGAACACACTGTAGATGACATCGCTGATACCAATTAAACACCCAATATCGTTAAGATATCAGATCTCAAACTCCATGAAGAAATAGAAGGCAATCACAGTCCCAGCAGGCTTCCTAGCTGACATCCACGGGCTGTCTTGAAATTTACATGGAAATAGCGCAGGGTTCGGAGTAGTCAGAACTCCCTTGCAAGAGAAGAGCCAAGCTGGAGAGCTAATGTTGCATGATGTCAAGATCCATTAACAAGGCAGCACCATCAAAACAGAGCAGAGTGGAAGAACAGAGAGGTAAGGTATCACTTGCCCACGGGTGCACAAAGGAGTTTTAACATGGACACAAGGGCATGTCGGGTACAAAATGGTCTGTTTGTTTTTTTTTAAGATTTATTTATTCGTTTGAGGTGTGTGTGTGTGTGTGAAACACACCAGAAGAGGGCATCGGTTCCCACTACAGATGGTTGTGAGCCACCCTGTGGTTGCTGGGACTTGAACTAAGACCTCTGGAAGAACGGTCAGTGCTCTTAACCGCTGAACCATCTCTCCAGCAACAAAATGGTCTTTTCAACAAATTATGCCAAGATGTTTGGATATTCGAAGACAGAAAGAAAGAAAGAAAGAAAGAAAGAAAGAAAGAAAGAAAGAAAGAAAGAAAGAAAGAAGGAAAGGTAGGTAAAAGAAAAAGAAAAGAAGGAGGAGGAAGACAGAGAGAAAGGGGAGGGGAGACAGGACATAGAGGGGAAGGGGTGAGGAGCTCTCTAACTTGGAGCCTCGTGCAATGTTCACAAAAAGCAGCTCAGGGGCTGGAGAGATGACTCAGTGGTTAAGAGCACTGTTCTTCCAGAGGACCAGGGTTTAATTCCCAGCACCCACATGGTGTCTCACAATCATTTGTAGGGAACCTAACACCTTCTTCTGGTCTCCTCAGGCACCAGACACATACATGATGCACGCAAAATAAAAATTAAAAACAAACACAATAACTCAGCATGGATCACTGACCCAGATGCTAAACCTTTAAAAAAAACTGTACGTTTTCTAGAAGAAAATGCATCTTCGTGGAAAATTTTTTTTTCTCCCTGAGTACAAACCTGTTGTAGCACAAAATAAATACCTGGGGTCTGGCTAGGTTATAAATAATAGCAATACAAGGCTTACAGTTCTGGAGGCTGGGGAGTTCAAGGTCACAGGCAGTGTCTGCTTCATAGCTGGCGTTTTTTTACAGCCTCCTCACTCGGAAGAAACAGTAACATTCTGTTCTCATTTGGTAGAAGAGATACAAGGGCCAACATAATTCTCTGGAGGGCAAAACTGTAAGACCTGTTACCTTTTGTCTTAGTTAGGGTTTCCATTGCTGAGAAGAGACACCATGACCAAGGCAACTCTTATAAAGAACAACATTTAATTAGGGCTGGCTTACCGGTTCAGAGGTTCAGTCATTATCATCAAGGCAGGAACATGGCAGCATCCCAGGCAGATACAGTGCTGGAGAAGAGTTAAAAACTCTACATCTTGATCTGTCAGAAGACTGTCTTCCAAGCAGCTAGGAGGAGGGCCTCAAAGCCCCACACTTCCTACAACAAGGCCACACCCACTCCAACAAGGCCACACCTCCCAATAGTGCCGCTCCCTGGGCCAAGCATATTCAAACCACCACTGCTTCCAATCACTTGCATGGCTTTCCTATGCCATCTCTTTGGAGACTAGCAGTCAGAATATGGATGTTAGAGGGGTGCAGACATAAATACTTCCCACTTCAGATCTAGAGCAGGGGAAGGTGTCCATTCTGGGCTCTTCTATCCTAGTGATTTTAGACAGCACAAAACAAGAGAAATAAATACCCCATGAGATGATTGCGAAGGAGCAGAAAGATGCTTTATTTAGCTCAAAGGCTGTAGTCTGGCATGGGGAGCAAGGGAAGCCCTGAATAAATGTATGTTCTTGACATAGTTCCCAGTGCCTAAACCCCACAAGAGTGTCAAAGCCTTTCCCAGAGGAGGCTCAGAGGGTCAGCAAAGCTTTCTGGTCCAAATGCAAATGCTGACAGCCTGTGCAGAAAATATCCACCATGGCTTTCTACCCCCAGGTATTAATGGCACGAAGACACCTCACCAACAGAGACCGCGCCTACTGAGATTAGCTGAACCTGCCTCCTTGTTTATCTGGAATAACCCTGCCTCCTTGTTCATGTATATGCAGTAGTCCTGCCTCCCTGTCCACCTGCATAATATAAATACTCAGAGCTTCAGAGATGCAGAGGCTTCTCCATTAGAGAGCCCAGTCCACCAGGTCCCAGCTTATCTGTGGGTCTCTGTGTTTGTCTTTTCTTCACTCGGGAGTCTCCCTCAGCTCAGTCTCCGGAACTGTGCTGGATGTGGCAGTCTAGAATTCAAAGCCCTTGAAAACAAAATGAGCAGTATTATTTTGCTGCCGCAGTCAGCTGAAGGGTATACAAGATCAATAGATAAAATCAATTACTCTCCCCCCCAAACTACTAAGACATACGATTTAAAACATTTTACTTCATACAAATTAAAAGCATATTTGTACGGAATCTCTGTTTCAAGTTATAAAGCAACTCTGAGAGGGAAAAAAAAAACCAAGAAGACTAAGAAAGGTGCTGCTTGTGTTTGGGAGACTAGATGTTAATATGTGATGTTCCTAAATTGATGTCTGCATTCAATGCTATCCTACAGGAGTCCCCAAAGCTCTTTTATTAATAATAATGATATTAATATTAATGTTTCTGGGCTCTAAGGAACAGATAGCACACACCCCCCTTTTCCTGAAACCTTAGTTCCCTGTGTGAGTGCATGGAATAGCGTCTGAGGATTGCCAATTGAAGGCATTCATTGAAACTCTCAACAGACCATCAGAATTGAAGTTCAGCTCAGTTGGAAGAGATCCGGGAAGAAGAGAAATGGATCTGAGGACCCCAGGTTACTTGAACAGGGACCAGCCTAGGAAATGAAGAAAATTCTCCTTTGGGAAAGAGACAAAGATCCTCTGATGTTGGATGGGGTATTCATCAGAGAACTGACGTCTGCCAAAGACCTGGGGCTAGCCATGGGGTTAGCCAGCATACAGAGCTCCAGTACCTCAGGGCATAACCCCTTTTGTAAAAGCTGTTGTGTTTCTGTGTGCTTAGAATGACACAGCCCAGATACAGGCTACCTACCCAGAGCAACTCTGAATTCACCTGTCTCTGGGGGCATTAGCATACCTCAGGGTAGACCTTCTATATCACAATTATGCGGTAGCCTGTGTCTTTCCTCCTGAGGGCTAGCTTGTTCCAATCCCTCTGTCTGCCCTGCTGGAACTGACCTGGAATTACGTCAGATCTCAAGAGTTCCTCACTGAAGGGGGCAGCCCCATCCTTCCTCTGGTCATGGGATCTCTGACACGACAGTGAATGAGAGTCTTGAGACCATACCCATGACCCCATGGAGCCGAAAGGCTGACGACGTCTCCAAGTCTTCCAGGGGGGCCGCCACATGTGATTTTAGATGTTCTGGGTTAGCATAGAAAGTGTGATGGTCACGGGAAATGACTGTGAGGTACACGAACCTCATGAATACTATGTGTGAGCTTGTAAGATGGCTCAGCCAGTAAAGATGCTTGGCGATGCTTGGTGAGCAAGTCAGGTAACCTGAATTCCATATTCAGAACCAACATAAAAGGTGGACAGAGGGAACCTACTCCCAAAGTTGACATCTGATCTCTTGTATCCCCTACTATAATGAATAAAATTTAATTAATAATAAATCAATTTAATAATAATAATAATAAATCTATTATATTTAATAACTGTTATAATAATATAAGTTTAACAATAAGAATAACATTTAAAACCCATAAAATACGGCATGTAAAATACATATGTGTCGTGATTGGATATCTGTCTTATGGTAGTCATGTATTTCTTCATAATTAGAAACATATTAGGATACAAGAATTATGTGTCTGAGGGCTGGAAAGATGGCTTAACAGAAAAGGGTACTTGCCACTAAGCTTCCAGCCTTGAGTTCCATTCCTGGGACTCACATGGTGGAAGAAGGGAAACCCAGCTCCTAAGAATCGTCCTCTGTTCTACAGGCACATGCTGCAAGGCCTGAGTGGGGAGACACACAGTGAACAGATACGTGGGTATTCCCCGGTCACGAATCATCTTTTACATGCTATCAAACCTGCAGACATTATTGCTCCCTCTATGTATTGTGAAATGAAAGTTCCTTACAAATTTTGCGTCGTTTACACACACCGTACCAATTGACTTACATATTTAGCATAGGAAAATTGATTAAGTTGGGGGATTATCATCTTGTCATCAGCTATGTGATCTATATAACCAGGCAATGTTTTTGACTGTTTTATATTTAGACAAGTGCACATTGCATTCATATTGAGATTTATTTTCACTGTAAAAACCATAACTACCTGATTCCAAGTCAAGTTGAAACATAAACTGTCAAAATAATATTAAAAGCTGCAAATGGGGTAGGAGGCTTGAAGATGAACTCTAAACCTCTGTAGAGCCAACAAGATGACGGCTCTTGACAGCAAGCCTGAAGACCCGAGTTTGATTACCAGGACCTACATGATGGAAGGAGAGAAGCAACTCCCACAGGTTGTCCTCTGATCTGACATGTGCCTCCCACACTAAACAGACAAAGAAGCCTAATTAAAACAGTATAATCTAACATAACACATAGAGTGTTAGGGTGGAGTTTGGTACTATCGTCAAGAGTCCAGAACACAGCATAGCCCACTGATTCTGATTAAAGTATCCACAGCAGCTCAACAGGGAAGGAAATCTTTTCAAAAGATGGTACTGGAGCCTCCAGTTAGTCGTGTAGAGAAAAGGCCACCTTTCCCTGTCCATGAGGAACAAGCAGGACTGTCCCACACACCTAAACACAAGGCTGATTACCTGGAAGGAAACAGGGGACACAAAAGAAGCATTAAAGACCTACTCTCTACCAATCTTTAAAAATTAGACGTAGTGAGAGGCGGAGACAGAAGGATCCGGTGTTCAAGGCTAGCCCGGACTCTGTGAGAACCTCTCTCAAAACAAAAACGAAAACAAAAAAAGCAAAACGAAAACATTGTTGCTTTGAAAGACACTGTTACGAAAACGGAAAGACAGGTTGCAGACTCAGAGAAGACTCACCTCACCTCTAGCTGACACAGGTTTTTGTAACACATTATATTGCTGGGTAGTGGTGGCGCATGTCTTTAATCCCAGCATTTGGGTGGGAAGCAGAGGCAGGCAGATTTCTGAGTTCAAGGCCAGCCTGGTCTACAGAGTGAGTTCCAGGACAACCAGGGCTACACAGAGAAACCCTGTCTCAAAAATCGAAAACAAAAACAAAACAAACAAACAAAAAAAGAACCCCTGCCAGTCAGCTGGACAATCAACCCAATAAAAATGAGGCTATAGCCGGGCGGTGGTGGCGCACGCCTTTAATCACTTGGGAGGCAGAGGCAGGAGGATTTCTGAGTTCGAGGCCAGCCTGGTCTACAAAGTGAGTTCCAGGACAGCCAGGGCTACACAGAGAAACCCTGTCTTGAAAAACCAAAAAAAAAAAAAAAATGAGGCTATAGATTTCAACAGACCCTTCGTGAGAATGATTACTAAATGGCTGATAAGTCCATGGAAATGTGCCCAGCATCATCTCAGTAACCAACAGGAGTGGAGCGACTAAAACTAAATCTCACCTCCTGGCTAACACGGAGTGACAGCTGAGCTTATCGAACCTTGCTTAGGGTGTAGAGCTAGCTGGTAAGGGGGTCTCACACATTGATGATGGGGATCGAACGGCAGCAACGTTTTTAGAAAGTCTTGCCAATTTTATTTTATTTTTAAAAATGTATGTGTGGGACTGGTGAGATGGCTCAGCGGTTAAGAGCACTGACTGCTCTTCCGAAGGTCCTGAGTTCAATTCCCAGCAACCACAGGGTGGCTCACAATCATCTGTAATGAGATCTGACACCCTCTTCTGGTGTGTCTGAAGACAGCTACAGTGTACTTACATATAATAATAAATAAATCTTTGGGCCCGAGCGAGCAGGAAGTGAACGAGCAAGGTTAACCAGAGCAAGAAGGGCCGACTGGAGCGAGCAGGATTGACGGGAGCGAGCAGAGGTCCTAAATTCAATCCCTAGCAACCACATGAAGGCTCACAACCATCTGTACAGCTACAGTGTGCTCATACACATAAAATAAATAAATAAATCTTTTTAAAAAAAATGTACGTGTGGTCTGGAGGGATGGCTCAGTGGTTAAGAACCCTGACTGTCCTTCCAGAGGACCTGGGTTTAATTCCCAGCATCCGAATGGCAGCTCACAACCGTCTATCTGTAAGTTGCAGGTCTAGGGGATCTGACTCTTCTGACCTCCACAACTACCATGCACACACATGGGATACAGATACAATACTTTTACATAGAAATACAACTTTTAAAAAAATTTTGAAGTTCTGTTATGTGGATGTATGCCAATGTGTGTGGGCGACTGAGGAGATCAGAAGAGGGCGCCAGATCCCCCTGAGCTGGGGTAGTTGTGAGCTGTGAATGCTGGGAACTGAACCTGGGACCTCTACAATATCAGCAAATGCTCTTAGCTGCTGACTTACTTCTCCGGTCCCTTGGCAGTTTTCGAGAAAGCTAAATATATACTCACCTGATGACCCAGCCATTTTCCCCATAGATATTTACTGCAGACAAATGAGAACATATGTCCACAAAAAAATTGTATTTGCTCAAGAATATTCACAGCAGTTTTGATTGTGCTAGACTAAAATGGGAAACAATCCAAACATCTACGGCTAAAAGAATGGGGAAAAGGAAGGAAGGAAAGAAGGAAGGAAGGAAGGAAGGAAGGAAGGGAGAAAGAGAAAAGAATTTAGTACACTCCAGTAATTAATATGACTAAGAAATAACAAACGATGAACATGCTGGTTAAACATGTCATGAGGTTTTGAGAAGGAAGCTGTTCACAGAGGACATCCTCTGATTCGGTTTAGATGACTTCTGGAGACAAACGAGGGTCACCTGCAATCTCCCAGAGCTCTTGAGTGTGGCTGCGGAACGGCTGGGGTCTTCTGAAAGGGCTGAGGTGTTCCTGTCCTGAACAGTGCTTGGCCAGGTCCCACAGAACTTCACATATAAGGTCTGTATTTTTCCCGTGTGTAAATTACACCTCAATCACGTTTTTAGGAGGGAGTCGAGGAGGTAGCCCTGACAGGAAAGACCAGAACCTGATTGCAGGGGTCCTTTGACCTTGGTCTTCAGGCACTTTCAGTGTTCCCTGGTTCAGAGAGTATCCACACCCAGTAGTGTCTCTCTGAGTCTCTTTTGCGCACGCCTGGTGCCTGTGGCGGCCAGAAGAGGGCAGTGGATTCCCAGGAACTGGAGTTACAGAGGACGGTGATCTGCCATGTGGGTGCTGGGAATTGAACCCGGATCCTTAGAAAGAGCAGCCAGAGTTCCTAACCACTGAGCCACCTCTCCAGCCCTGTCTTTCTGGGTCTTAATTTCCACGCGTATCCTTGAGTAACGAGGCTATCTATCTCTGCGCAGTGGCCCCTGGAATGGTTTTTACATCTCCCTTCATTTGCAGCTTAAGGTTCTCCTGTTGAAAATACCCTGTCATACAATGTGTAAACGATTAAAATCTTGGAAAGACAAGCCGTTGCTCAGAGAGAGTCTGCATCTCTCAACAGACACATCTAATGGCAGTGTGATCCCACTTAAACATGCCAACCGGCATGGCCAAGTTCACAGTCCAGAGTGCAAGAGATTCCGTAGCAAACGAGCAAAACCAAGGGAAATCTAAATATTCAGAAGCAGGTGTATTGACGACTTCACTGCCAATGAGTACTGATTCCAGTGCTGCCCGTAGATAGGGTTAGAGTTCAGAAGGAGGGGGTTTCACTGCATCTCCTCTACGAAACTGTTCATTTATTGTAGCGAGGCTTTTCAATGTACGCCTTAGCGAAATGAAAAATAAATTGGCCTTGGTTGCCAGCACATCCCAAGGGACTGCTCTCTACAGGAGACCCTCCTCCCTCCTGCTCTTCCAGAAAGAGCGTGTGAATGAGCTCGGAATGGTTCCCACTGGAGGATGAGTCTGGCGTTTGTCCTAAAAATGACAGTCCGTTATCTTCAGCGCTGGCTCAGTCTTCAAGAGAACCAGCAGCAGTGCCGAAAACTCAGAACCACAAGAAACATAGCTGTGGAGGTTGTTGCTGTTCCGAATTCCCCTTGAATTGTCTCTTGCCTTTAGTTTAAGTGACAGCTATAACTTCAGCGACTGCCCGTCTGCCTCGACGCAAACCATCCAGAATCACAAGTCTCCAGGAAAGAAAGCTGCGTTTTGTAAAGAAGTTGATTTAAGGATGTACCTCACGGAGTGGGTTGGTTATAGAGCCTTGCCCTCTCTGAAAGGGATAGATACTGCATTTAATTCCATAAAACTGTCCATTATCGCATGAACAATATTGGAAGCATCATATAAGCAATACAGAAACTGGACAGATCTGGCCTAGCAAAAGGAAGTTGTATTGCCGAGAGCTGAATTCTTACACGGTTAAGATAAATATAGAATAAAGTTACTGGAGATGTTTTTGTTAAATAAGATATCTCGCTGTTCACCTGAATGCTTTAAAGTTGGGATGTCTTCACAGTCAACTATGAGAGAGCAGAGAAAGGTTGTTTTGGGTTTTGGGTTTTTTCGTTTTATTTTTAGCAGGATAGTAATTGTGTTCCCTCCTTTTGTCTGACCTTTATAGCCATAATTCCCATTAGTGACTTAGGAGAGATTGATGGCATGGGCTGGTCGTGAGTACACAGTGTGTCCCTAACAGAGACCTCGGATCAGTCCTGTTCCTTTGGAATTTTGTTTTCCTTTTTTTAAAAAAAGCAAAAACTTATTTTTTATTAATGTGGGTATGTATGTGTGTGCCTGGTAATTTGTGGATGCTCCACATCGATGCAATACCCACAGAGGCCAGAAGAGGGCGTCAGATCATCCCGGAACTGGAGTTACAAGCTGCTGTGAGCTGCCTGATGTGGCTTTTGGGAACCAAATGTGGGTCATCATAGTAATTGCTCGGGACTGTTGAGCATAAGAATATTTTTTTTTCTCATGCCAGACTTGGCAAGACGATAAAGGGATGGTGGCACATGCCTTTAACTCTAGCACTCAGGAGGCAGAGGCAGGTTGATCTCTGAGTTAGAGGCCAGTCTGGTCTCTAGACCAAGTTCTAGGAGAAGCCAGGGCTATACAGAGAAACCCTGTCTTGCAAAACTAAAATCCCTCTCTCTCTCTCTCTCTCTCTCTCTCTCTCTCTCTCTCTCTCTCTCTCTCTCTCTCTCTCTCTCTCTCTCTTCTCTCTCTCTCTCTCTCTCTCTGCCTCCCTCCCTCCCCTCCCCTCCTCCTCCCCCCCTCCCTTCCTCCCTCCTCTCCACCCTCTCCTCTCACACCCCTCCTCCTTGTAGTTAGACCTCAGTATCCTACTTACTTGAGGCAGTCAGATGTACTGTTACCTACACATACCGGGCTAGCTGACCCCAGAGATGCCAAGGATTCTCTTGTCTCCGCCTCTATCTTGCCACAGGACTGCTGAGGTTCCAATTGTAGACTGCACACCTGACTTTCCATGGGTTCTGGGGATGCAAATGCAGGTCCCTCATGCTCTCCCCTCAGGCACTTTAGCCCCTGAGTTGCCTTCCAGCTCCCTGGTTTCCAGTTGAACGCGCTCACAATTCACACCCACTTCCAAGACCATCCTAGGTGATCCACGAGAAAGCATGTCCTAAAACAGAAGGACATGGGAGTGTCCACAGTCCTTCAAATCACACCAGGGATTCAAGAGGTTCTGTGTGCCTTGTCTGTTGACTTCGTGGGTTCTGGAACCAGCCGCCTGGGTTTGAGCCTACCTCTGCCCCTTTAGCTAAGTGGGGTCATTTAAGTCTCAGTTTCCCTGTTTTTAACGTGGGAACGACTGTGCTTCTTCTTGGCTTGTCACAGTGATTGACAGCTAATTCATCTGGCACTCCTGGCTGTAAGGACTGGAACTCTCCATGTGGCCATCAGGCAGCGTCCTTATCTTTTAAGTGATAACCACTCCTGATCATACAAGTCCATGCGGTGCCCGCAGTTGTTTGCTGGGGAGTCCTGGGAGACTGGGGCGTCCACAGAGACTGGGGAGTTCTCCACTTCCCCCAGTCCACACCCCCTCACCACCTCACGGCTTCTCCTACTGACTCCAAATTCCAGATACTTCTTTCTCTCTCTAGGTATTCCTCCAGGTCGACTCTCTGTAGCCCTGGGACAAGGTCCTCCTGTTGTAGGACCACTCAGCGGCCACCGCCCTCACAGTCCCCCTCCCCGCACCTCAGATTTCCGTGACATACAATCCGAAAGATGCTCCCTGGCATGGCACCCATGAGGCCTTCTGCAGTCAGCGAGCAACTGTGAGTCCCTGCTGCCTCCCTAATCAGATCTCAGCTCTAGCACCCAGGACTAACCCTGACTGGGACCACCCATCCTGGTCTCTTCCTTCCCTAGTATGTGATCATGTTGCTTACACACACACACACACACACACACACACACACACACACACACACTCATACCTGCCACCACCTCTCCTCAGGGGCTTTGTCCCTGTGACTTAATGCCTGGGATCCCTTCTTTTCCCTTTTGCATATTTACAGCTTCCTATTTGGCCCCTGGGTATACATACCTCGCAGCGTCCCAACTTTAAGGCAGCGAACTCACCCGGGACATGTGGAAGGCACGCCTGCCCATAATCAGTGCCCGCTCTACAAGTTGGAGTATGTGGCTAGGGAATATCAGAACCCACGGTTGGAAATGATCATGAATGTCACTGGAAATGAAGGTGGGGTGCCGAGAAATTGCCACATCCAATAGGACCCGATGGAGTCAACATGAGACAGGTCCTGACTGGGACCTCATCACAGAATGAGGACACAGGCACGTGCCAAGGTGACTTGGGCTAACTCTACTTCATATTGTACCATCACGGGCTCATCACATGAAGTTAATATTCCATATGTGTGTCAGACATAACAAAGGGGACTTCCTAAGGGACATGGGGAAACTTTCTGTACTGTACTTTAAATGTTTCTGCAAACCAAAATCATCACTAAAATAAAGTTTACTTTCACAAATTGTCTATAAAAGATCTTTGAAGCCAAGCGTGGTGGCCCTTGCCTGTAAACCCAGCAATCGGATGATTAAGACAGGACGGTCCGGAGGAGTTCATGGCTAACCTAGGCTACAAGAGACCCAGTCTCAAAATAAAACAAAATTAGAGACAGCGTATGTATAGCTCAGGACAACTTTTGGGAATCAGTTCTCTCTTCCCACCCTGTGGGATTCTGGGAGTGAATTCAGGTTGTTAGGCACGGTAGCAAGTGACTTTACCCACTGAGCCATTTCACCGGCTACATTAGTTTCTTTATGTATTGTGTGTGTTAGGTGAATTCCTGTGTGTGCACGTGCGTGTACATTCCTGTGGAGGCCAGGGGATCGTGTTAGATGTCTTCCTTAATCACTCTCTACCTTACATTTTGAGAGAGGGATTCTCACTGGGTCTAGAGTTTAACTCCACAGTTCAGGGTTTACAGGAATCACAGAACCCTGGTTTTTACTGGGTGTTCTGGATCTGAACTCAGGTCTTGCTGGGTTTGCAGCAAGCACTTTACTGGCTGAGTCATCTCTCTGGCCCCTCATCTCAATTTTTTAAAAGGTAAGTTCCAGCTTGAGATCCACTCTGTCAGGACAGGACTCTCCACTGTCCTCAGCTTACTATCTGGGTCTCATTGCCTTCATCTGTGAATGGGGACAGCACCGACCATGTGTGTGGTTAACAGGGAAGGACTTCGGCCAGGATCAGAGTTGAATATGCTAATATTATTGCAAATTGAAGAAGTTCAACCACCCGCACTTCCCTTCTGCGGCTTACAAATGACTTGGGGGTCCTTCTGTCCCGGACTAACCAAGAGAGGCCTCGTGAACTTAATTCTCAACTCTTCCCAGTCACGATCCCGACTCCAAGGGAAGAGAAATCTCTCTTGGTCCCAGAAGAGTGGACAGAGACAGTTCCATAACCTATTCTGCCTTGCAGAGCCTGCCGCGGCGCCAAGGAGGCTGAGGCTGCAGTGCGCCGCCTAGTGGCACCCGCGAGCATGGCCAGTGCTGGAGATGCCACGTCCAAGCTGCCAACCACTCTTTCAGGGAGCCTCAAAGGCTGCTTTCAAAACATAATTGTTATGAAATAGGTAGCTGTTACTCAGCTAGATCAGATGCATATTCCTTTTAGTCCTGAGAAGTGGTGATTATTTCCTTTTTACAACGCAGGGGACCGATGCCTGGAAAGGTTAAGTAAGATCTCTCAGCAAGCAGGGATGGGGGCAGGGATTTGGGCATGGACCTGGGGCCTGCATTCATCTGCTGGGGTCCACCTTCCAGTCCTACATGCTATCTTGTTAAGGGTGGTCCGATTCCCGAAGCATCTGCAACCTCCATCAAGGGTCAACATTGTCCCAAGCTTTCAAAGCAGTTGTGCCCCAACAAAGGCTTCCCTACCTCCACCCTTAAACACAACCCCCTCCTGGCACATCCCCGCATAAGCCTCCAAGACATGCAGGTGGAGTTTAGGATTCCTTCTCATGGCCATTGTAGGCCTTGGATCAACAGCCTCTCTTTTTCTTTTGCCTCATAATGCATCCGATTGTGTGCAGGAAACTGTATTGACATGCCATGATAAATAGGAAAAATGGAGGCCAGCCTTGGCAATTCAGTACCCTTGTTTTTGCATAACTAGAAGCAGCACCCCCCTGCCTTGACTGAGTGCCAGGACACAGGGTGTGACGACTCTTCTGGAAAGTTCTGTACAGTTTCTCCATTGTGTTACCTTTAGGGCTGTGGGGCCTTACACATGGGAGAGAAGCGGTCAATCCCAGTTGAGGGTCAAAGATGAGGTTCCCTGGACTGCAGAGAGGCTAGCTGCAGGTGGCTGAAAAATGCATCTCCCTGAGATTTAAAACCGGTAGGGCCAGGGGAGATATGGGAGATTCCTTCAAAGGGTGGACTCTCGTTCCAAAGAGACAGACCTCTGTGAGCAGATGTTAAGACTGGAGAGATTGGGTGATGAAGAAAGACAGAGCAGCCAAAAGGACACACAGTCATGAAAGAATATGAATCCTTTTAACAAGATTTGTTTTATGAAGAGTGTGCTACCTGCTTATACACCTGCATACCAGAAGAGGGCGCCAGATCCCAGGGTAGATGGTTGTGAGCCACCATGTGGTTGCTGGCAATTGAACCCAAGACCTCTGGGAACATAAGACAGTGTTCTTAACCACTGAACCATCTCTCCAGCCCATGAATCTGTTTCTTAATCTAATTTCCACTCTGTTATAGTTTGTGAAGCTCCACGGCTTCAGACTGGCTATTCTAAATACGGAGATGTTTGTGGAGATAGAGCCCGGAAACAATGGTTAGAGTGGCCGCCTTAAGATGTGTGATGCTTTTATTTGTGAGTTAATTAGAATAAAGTGATATTGCTTTTTTTTATTTTTTTAAAAAGATTTATTTATTTAGAAGTACACTGTAGCTGTCTTCAGACACTCCAGAAGAGGGCGTCAGATCTCATTACGGATGGTTGTGAGCCACCATGGGCCAATAAGGGAATTGCTTGAGATTCCCACACCCCTTTCTCCCCAGAAGGAATTAAGCAACTTCTAAAGAACCCCCCCTCAATACCCTAGCAGGGGATAATGAGCCTGTAGTATCTACTGAGCTCTAGGGCGCAGCACCCTCGACCTTGTTGCCTGGGTCTCGGGTCTGAGCATGGGATGTGAGCATCGGTACCCAGGCATCGCATGTGGAGTGGGTTTCCTGTCAGTCTTTAAATATCCAAATACCTGTTTGCTTTTCCAGTCAGATGTCTCTCTGTGTGTGTGTGCCTGGGGCTATGTTTGGGGTTTTTAATCTCACGGGCTTTGGTCTGTGGGTGATTTTCTAGGTGGATGCCTGTTTGTACACAGGGTGTTTCAGGAAAGGTCACCTTGCACCTGTGTGTCTCTGTTGTGGATTTACTTATGTGTTCCTTTGCAGGTCTGTCCAAGGGGCGTGTGTGGCTGCATGCTTGCGGTCTGGAATGGGTGGAACAGGCTGGGTGTGCTCAGTCAGTACTGCTCACACAGTTCCAGGCCAGGCTAAAAATAGCCCGTTTACCTTTGCCCCCAGAAACCAAGTCCTGCCCCTGGCCCTCACTCCACCCGGATTCGTCCTCCTGGGCCTGGGTAGCCAGCCACGGCGTGGGGCGTCGCCTATAGTCACAGCCTCCTGTAGATCTCCAGTCGTCACTTTGTGGAGCTGGGATAGAGGGGGTGTCCAGAAACCCCGCTTTCATTGCTCCCCTCTCAATCTAGGAACAACCTGGGACAACTACGCTCTTTTGGATGTCTCCCACCCTCCCGCCGGACTTCAGAGCCTGGCTGGGCTGCCCTCTTCCTGAAGAGAGCTGTTCCAGATCTGCAAAGAGGAAAAGCTTATGAGGTCGGCCGATGAGGACTAGGGGGCAGCAGGGAGACGCGTGGTATCTGCCAGCTCCTTCTCAGAGCCAATCTAGGCCCCAGGGAATTGCCGGGGAGACCCCAGGCCATCCTCCCACACCATCCAAGCTCTCACTAAGTAGCCTTGGCCTCAAACTCACCAAGATTGTCCTGCTTCTGCCTCCTGCCGCCTGGAGGACTTTTTCCCCATCCCCTTCACGCCTTCACTCAAAGCTTGGACCAATGGCTTTACATCTCAATGCCCCACTTCTCTCCTCTGTAAAAGAGCAGATATGGTACTTCTTCATAGAGTTGTGGAATTAGCTGAAATGATGCCCACTAAAGGACTGCCACACGGAAGTGCTGTGAGCATCACGTGAGCTGATGCACAGACATCTCCCAAGTCTCATCTGGTCACATACTCTTATGGGCCCACCTTTGGGTGATGAGGACTTCCCTCAAGAACCCTGGGAACAGACCACCATTTGTGCCCCCACTTTCTTCCTATTTCCCACATTCTGCTCCTCAATCCCTTATGAGACAGCTAACATCATGATTCCCCATTTCACAGGTGAAAGTGATGGAGACAGTCAAGCAGCACCTTCAAGGTCACAAGCTTAAGGAGCAGAACCAAGTTTATACACTGAGCTAAACACAGCAGCAGGCCCCTCCCCACACACGTCCTTTTATCAATTGGACCGTTTCCCCATATCCTAGGATGAGCCATTCTTCCGGATCCCACGTAGAGAATTCTGTCCTGGGTCGTGGAGAAAAATAGTACCAATCACGATCCTAACTCATGCCCAAATCTCCACAGCTGGAACTCCCCACCTACATCCCCCGCTCCACCACGACTTGAGTGTGTGTGACATTTTTCTTAAACATCCCCCACCCCCTTTTGAGACCGAATCAAAAGCGAAAGCTGATTCACACCCAAACTAAAGAAGAACGCGAATGTTTATTTCCTTTATTTTTGGAAAGAAAATCCGGTAGACTCCGCCGCTTTCAGCGGACCGGTTTTCCGGTGCTGTGGATCCTGTGTTCTTCAAGGATCCCCTCTGATAAGGCCCCAGCTCGGCCGCGCCTACACCGCGGTAGGGTACCCCCCTCGCTGGGCCCTGTGGCTCCGCCCCCGTCCTCTAGGCCCCGCCTTCTATCGCGTGAGGCCCCGCCCCGGCCCGCTGACTCTAGGGCGAGCGCGCGGCGGCGCTGGGCATTGTGGCCGGCGGCAGGGCGGGCGAGGGCGCCGAGCCGCGGGGAGCGGCAGGGCGCGGAGGGGAGCACACACCCCACTCGGACAGACTTCGCGGCGCGGCCGCTGCGGGCGCCGCTGAGCGCACTCCACTGGGATCGCACAACTTCGGAGCAGGGCGCGGACGGCGCTCGCAGCGGGAGAGCGCGGAAAGGGCGCACCGGAGCCGGGATCCCCAGCGGCGTCCGACTCCCGGAGCGCTCCGAGTCGCCGGGCGGCCTCCCGGCGCTGCGTGGTTGCCGCTGCGCCCGCGGAGGGCACGGGCTGGCGCTGCCGGGCGCCTGCGAGGACGACGAGGCGAAGGCGAAGGAGGCGAGGCTGGGGACCGGGAAAGAACCCCGAGGGAGAGGCGCCCGGGCCGGGCGACAGGAGCATGAGGGCCCGGAGCGGGGTGCGGAGCGCGCTGCTGCTGGCGCTGCTGCTCTGCTGGGATCCGACACCGAGCTTAGCAGGTAGGTGCGAGAGGGAGTGCAGTGGGACACAGGGCTGCGGTCCTACTGCGTCCCAGCGTCCAACTGTAAGTTTGGGTGGTTCTTGGCGGAGTCACTGCGCTCCGAGAACGCAGTGGACGCGCCCAAGTTAAGAGGCAGCTTCGGTGCCCCCGAAGAGGGGGCGACGCGTGGCCACCTGGGGTGCCACGTATGCTCGAAACTCCCTGCTCCTGCTTCCAAGGGATAGTTGCTTCCCTTGGAAATGGGAGTCTGATTCCCATTCCTTGGGAATGGGGTCTGATTCACTTCAAGTGACCCCTGAGTGCCACCGAAAAACTGTCGCTACTAGGGCCAGGTGTGTGTTCGCTGTGGTTCGCTTGCAACTTAAGCCTGAGTACACGCTCCCGCGGGCTGCACGCGCAGCATTCTGAGGGTCACGGAGAAGGAGCAGGAGACTGCGGAACCCTGGAAGCGCTTCTTCTCCGCCTTTGGGGAGCCGAGGCCCGAAGGCTTTAGCTATAGAAGGGGGAGGGGCCGAGTCCTGTATACCCTGCTCTCCGGAGGTGCGGAGCGGGAGGGTGTGAAAAGGTTTCGTGGTTGGTGGATTGTTTTGGGGGGTGAGTGTTGGCCGAGAGTGGAGGGGCGTAGTGTGTCACCTGCCGACTTTGCCTATTTTCAATAGGTTGTTGGCATTCTCACCGTCCGGGGTTTTAGACCAGGTGAGCTCGCCCCTGCACTGCACCCGGACCCAGTAAAGATGCCCCTAAGAGGGTTTGGCGAGATCCTAAGTTTAGAAAGTCCCCAATTCTCCTCTCTCACCGCGAATGTGGAAGTGTCTTGCTGGCTCTGTCTTAGCTCGGCTAGGCGTTGCAAAGTGGGCTGCCTCTTTCTTGGAAGGAGAAGTATACACTCGCACCAACCTCTCTGGTACCCAAGCAGATGAAGTACCGTTAGGGTGAATCGACTCCCGGAACTGCTGTGGGGGCTGGAGGGCCAACCTAGACTAAGACCTCCCCAGGCAAAGGCTGAGAATGGGAAAAGGAAAGTAGCAGAAAGTGCTGGAGTTGACGCACCTCACCCCACCCCACCCCCCACAGTGATGATGGCATCCGCTCTCTCCTTCTCCCCACCTCTCTTTCTTCAAGAGCTAAAGGTCCCTCCTCTGGAACGAACGATGATTCCCACGGCCGGAGCTTGCTTTTAGCACATCCCCCCACTTTTTATTTCTCTCCAAGCCTTGTGCTGTAAAGTTACAACACTCAATCATTTGATCCGAGTTAATTATGATTTGGGCAGACTCGGGTATTTAAAGCAGTGTTTTGAAGTTGGAAGGTAATGATGGAGAAAGGGAGGAGGCACGCTAAACGACCAGCCTTGTTTTAAAGGGTGCACTTAGGTGTGGGATGGCCCGGATTGGGTGTTAGTTTCTGTTTAAGAGTATCTGGGGATGATTGGGGGGTAGTGAAGACTTTGGAAATAGCACGTGGGCCAGGCTGCATCTTGGGAAACATTTTTTCTTTCCTTTATTATCAGCAGGGTAGTGGGATCGGGAATAGATACCACGGTTACTGGGGGTGGGGCTCCATTTGAAGAAAAATAGGACTGCTGGGCCCGGAGTTCTCTGGGAGGGGTGGGCTGGGCCGGGAATGCTGGAGACAGCCTGTGAGTTCTGCTTAACAAAGCATTCAGCCCCCATCTACCCCGGAAGAAACTCCAGGTCCAGGGTTTTGATGGATTTGGGCATGAACGGTGCCCAGTCAGAAATGGTCTCTAATACCCAGCTTTGATTTCTCACTAGTGAGCAGAAGCAGTGTTGGAATTGTGTTCATTACATAGCACGGCGGGGCCCTTCTGCCCACTAGTCTGGAGAAGGGCCAGCTTCTGGGGTCTGCCTACAGCCTTCCTTTGCCCAGAATGTGCTGCCCCTTAGGAACCTACCTTCTGGAGGGAGAGCATGGCTCTTCCTCCCACACAGCCTGGTTTCCCCAATGCCACAGGCACGAAGCATCTTTCTACTACAATGGTCTTTGGGGTTTTCCAGTGACTCCCTCCTGTTCCCATTTCACTGATGGGGAAAAGCGAGGCCAGAGCTCAGGCTTTCCCCACATCTTGTCTTCTTCACACCGATTTCTGACTAGGACGCCGGGCTCCTTTATGTTAGCTAGACCAACTTCGACTATCAGGTGGGGGTGGGGGACTGTACTTCCACACCCTTCCACCTGGTTGTGTTGAAGTCTGTTTCGAGGCAGGAGAGATTACTGGGAAGGCTCTAAACATAGTATAGATACATCCCCCCCTCTCTCCTCAGAATCTGGTAGTCAACTCCTTGAGAAGGCTGAGAATTCTTTTTTTTTTTTTTTAATGTACGAAGTTTGATGATGGAAGAATCAAAACCAGATCCATAGAACCGCAGACCCTTAGGAAGACACCAGCCAGCAAGGGACTGGCCGAGAGAGGCCACTTCAAAGGCACCGGCTAGCTCTGGGAGCTCCCTTCTACCCCACCCCACTCACGCCGCCCTTCCAAGGCCTCTGCCTGGGACGGTTGAGCTGGAGTTGCGAGCTCTTGATCAGTCTTTTAAAGGTGCAATTAAAGAGGGAGTTTTCCTAGTGTCTGAGCCAGTGCCCCTTGTGTGGCTTTGGTTGGTGCCTTAACCCTCAGTTCCCTCTGCTCTGAAGCAAGAGCACCCATCTCGCTTAAACAAATGGAAATTCAAGTGTCTAATGGGCTTTCTCATTAACTCGGAAGCACAACTGCAGGGGAGGAATTTCTCTTGGAACCTCTCTGCTCCGGTCCACCCCCTCCCCCTACACAATGGGGAATTCCAGGACCTAACAACTCCCCTGTTTTTAACTGTGGAGCTCTGGGAAAAGTGTTTGGAGTTGCCCAAGGTCACGCACGGTAGAGCTCAGCAGAGACAGGATTCGAACTCGGGGCCCAAGGGCCTGCCTCGGCTATTGTTTCAACCTCCTTCATCCCTCCACCCTCACCCGAAGGCCGGTGGCCTCCCTGGGTGGGATCAGGATGCTGAATGGAGTTGAGGTGCCATCTAAGTTGAACACTTAAGGTAGAATCCTTTGGCAGTTGGGTTTCACTGGACTTGTAGCAAGAATGGGGAGAGAGGGTTGATTGGGGAGCAGAAGTCCTGCTCAGCGGAACACTGCTGGACCACGGTTTGGGCCTGGGGAGCCTCAAAACCAGGTAGATGCTCGCAGATGACACCAACAACCAGCTCTGGCTGTAGCGAAACATAGGTCACCGGCTAGGCTCCACGGCCCACAGAGTCAGATGTCCGCCTTTTACAGGGTCACAGTCGTCTATAGAGTTGGGGACCCAACTGTCTCTGCCGGTTTGCTTATGGAATCCTTAGGTGAAAGGCAGCGTGACCCCATTCTTGTTCGTCTGGGCTAGTATGAGGTTGGGCTTCTCTAACGTCCTTTCTCTGAGCCACCCTGATGTGACTAGGGTGACTATGGGCTGTCCTGGGCTTTGGGGGGTGGGACACACAGCCGGATCCCTTCCGTCCCAGGTGCTGGGGCAGCAAGGTTGGTGATCCCGAGTGAACGCTGCTTAATCGTCCCCGCCACAGTACCATCCTGAGGACTCCGGAGTAGGGTTTTAGGTAGCAAGGAGGCAAAAATGGAAGCTTAGGTCGGCAGGAAAAGGGGCAAGGGGCTGGATACTGGGCTGCGAGTTGAGGTTGGTGGCCGTGGGCCCATTGAAACTGCTGCTTAGGCAGATGGCCTCCAGCGGGAGGGGAGAGGCGGCTGCCAGGTCTGAGCTGGCTCCTCTACTGGTATCCTTCTCCTCCGCCTCTCCACCAGCTTCCTAAACAGCTTCCACAAATGGAGTCATTAAAGCTGTGAAGGCAGAATGATCCCAAACAAGTGAGGGCTGTGCCCCCCCACCCCCTTTTAAAGGAAATTTAGAACACCATAATGAGAATCATTCAGGAAAAAAAAAGGCATGTGTCCGAAGGCACCGAGAGTCCTGCTCCCCTCCGGATTGGCTGGGCCCTGAAATCTGGGCTGGAGCGCCACCTCCTGCCCTTTTGGATCGTGTACGGGCACGGCACCCGGGAGGAAGGCTCCTCCCCTCCCCCCTCCCCGGTACCTGGACCATTTTGATGAGCTAGTGCAACAAGTGAGCCCTCTCTTAAAGCCTTTTGGGAGAAGACTGGCACTCCGAAGCCGGCTGCCGGCTGTTCCCAGGGAGTTCGTTGACAAGCCAAACGTGGATCGCAGGATTCTGGAGGCTGTGGATCGGAACGGAACTCCGCTGCAGCCCGCGGGCAGACATGCCCAGACTGAGCTTCCCTAAGCCACAGGTCCCCACCCCCCACGCGCCTTCCTCTGGCTCCTAGGCTTCCCGAGGCTAATGGCAGGGAAAACATTTGCTGAAGTGCAGGCATAAATCAGCTGTCTACCCCCTCCCTCCTTTTGTGTGGTTGTTTTCCCCTCCCAAAGCTCCGGGCTGCTAGGAGCGCCTGTTTTTCCCCTTTTCTACAAAGCCACCTGATTAGCATCTCCGGAGCTCGGAGGCTGGTTGGATTCAGTTCAGTCACCTGGTGTCACCAAGTACCAACCACCCTCCACGAAAGCCCTCCTGTTTCTTGTGTCCCGCCTCCCCTCCCCCCTCCCCCCCAATCCAAACTAATGTGGGTTTGCCTCTAGTCCTCGGAGCTCAGCGGTGCCTCCTAACCATTGAGCACTATGTCCCGCTCCTTTCCGTCGCCCCTCTTTCTCAGCTCCCCCAAGGTGCCCCCAGCGCATCACAACTTCCCCGGCTCCAGCAAGGCAGACCTGTGGGTGTGAGATTGTGTGCTGAGGAGTGTTTGTGAGAATGTGCGGTGGGAGGGTGGCAGGTGGAATTAGTGTTTGGGAGGGGGTGGGGGGAATGCTATTTCCCTCTTAGGTGTGTGAGTGGTGTGTGTGTATGTGTGGAGGTGAAGTGTGCAGGAGGACCCAAGTGTGCTGTGGTTTCCACCTTTTGTATAGGAGGGTGTGGCGTGTGTGCGGCTGTGGATGTTTGAACATGTGGGGGTGTGCAGTGTCATATAGGTGTGGTGCGTTTTGTTTGGGTATACAGAGGTGTGTGTGATGAATCATGAAAGGCCTGGGATGCTCCATCCAGTGTATCTTGTTGGGGATTCCTCTTCAGGACGGGACCTGCCATTTGCCTTGCCAGGTTAGAGAAGCCCTCCAGCTATCTCGCTGTGCGCAGGGTCTGGCCTGAGTGTCAGAACCTGTTGTTGGGAAGGTTGGAACACCTTCCCAGGGAAGGCTGGGACCAGGAAGCTGAGGGTGAAGTCTTGTGCCCTAGAGGGACCAAGAAAGGTTACTCATAGCCCAGGAGCAAGGCCTGTTGATCCAGGAAGCTGAGACTAGTGTCCTGTGCCCCTCCTCCAGCCCCCACTCACCCAGGGCATAGCTGGGTGGGTGGCCTGGGGGTATGATGTGAAGGCTTACCCTCCCACCACCTGACTGGCCCCTGCAGTCGGTCTCTCACAGGGAGGTCTCTGAAGTTTTCTGGGGAAGGAGCTTGCAGAACTTGCAGGAAGGGTTCTCTGCGTCTTGGGAGGTGTGTCTGGGCTTGGACAGCCACACACCTGAGCGTACCTTGCTGAGTGAGCGAACGCAGCACTTCACCCATTCCTCTTACTGTTGCCTCGGTGGAAGGAGGGCACCCTGCCTTTCCTGTTTGTGCCCACACTAAGGACTGCCACCATTCTACTCTCAGATGAGATGTCATATTTGAGGAGATTCACACCCCGGCTCATGTGCATAGCACTTCATAGTTTGCAAAAAAAAACAAACAAACCCCTTTTTCTGTATGGGCCTCATCATGCCTGCAAGAACCCTGTTTGGGAGGTAGATGATGCACTCCTGGAAAACTGAAGAGGCAGGCTGGGCCCAGATCAGTCACAGAGGCCCTAACCCTGGCTCCCAAAGAGGTCACAGTCTATAGGGCATCCTGATGTCCATTCCAGAAATGCAGAATGGCTCCTAAAATCTTGGATGCTACAGGAAGACAACAGAGGAGAGCAACTGCAGAAAAAAAAAAATCCTAAAAGCCTGGGGACTTCCCAGAGGCGGCGATGACCCGGGAGCTCCGCCACCAGTCCCCTCCCCCCATCCAGGTCTCAGGAGCCTTGAGGATGCCTCTCCCGGTGCCTCTGGATCAAGCTAGAAACTGGGGCAGGAGGTTGAGATGGAAAGATTTCTTACACCGCTGTCTCTCTGTGTCTCTTAGAAATGGGTGGAGCCTAGCAAGTAGGGGTGGAGCCTAGCAAGTAGGTATTAAGGCAGAGTTCCCTGCCTGCTGTCCCCTCACCTCTAAGCTCCAGTCTTCATGTACCTCCTCTGATACCTTCTCTGCAGGGGCCAGTCCCTAGGGCCTTAGTTGCCAGGTAGGGGGCCTGACATGGCCATTTGGGATTCTGAGAATACTAACATAGTCATCGTCCCCTCCCCCCCGCCCGCCCCACCCCAAGTGTCATTTACTGGCTCCCTTAACCTCCGAGACTCAGTTCCCTCATCTGAGAGATAGAGGTTGTAATGTCCTCATAGAGTTGTTTTGAGGTCATACGAGCTGGTGTACCCAAAGTAAGAAAGACATATTCGGGGTGCCTAGCAGGTAGTGGCCGCTCACACTGTTAACAAGCTAAAAGGGGGGTCAGGGAGCCTCCTGGCCTCAAGCTTGAGACTGGTCCTTACTGTTTATTTCTCTGCAGTGTGACCCTGGCCGATTTCCTTTCCCTCTCTGGGTCAGGGTTGACTGCTCTCTCTCCCTATCTGTGTTTGGAGTCTAGAAGAGGTAGAAGGTAGGTCTTTATGGACTGTGGGGTTTTCTAGCTAGCTGTCAGCAGCAGACAGAGCTACCAACGACCCAGAACCACTTCACTTCATTTGTGTTTATAGAGGCCCATCCGGAAAGTCGATTTATTGACAGAGATGCCCATGCGTGCATTATGAAGCCCTGGGTCTCTGTGTCTGTCTCTGCGTCTGTCTCTCTCTCCCTCTCTTTCTATCTGTGTGCCTGCCTATAAATTACCTTCTAGGACTTAAGTTCACTTTCCCTGCTCCGTAAGCATCTCTTGCCTCAAAGACAGAGAGCCCCGGGTACTAGAGGGCTCAGGAGACTGAAGGAAGGAAGGAGGGAGCCTGCCAAGGCTTAAGGGGCCTATAGCGGTTCTAACAGGACAGACAGACAGACAGCCTGACTCTGACTCCGTTCTGTTCACTTTTAGGAGTAAGGGAAGCTGATTTCAGGGGAGAGGTGAGGATTCCTAGCACACACTGGTCACAGGAACCCCAGCTCAGCCCCCTCATCATTACCGTCATTACCATCAGGATTAGAAACAACAGGAAGTGTTGGGGGGCCTGGGGTCAGGAAGGGCTTCCTGGAGGAGAAAAGGGTCGCTCTGAACTACCCCTTGAAGGATCAGCAGTTTGGGCCATGGGGTGGAGGGAATGCCTGGAGGAGTTGTTCATATGTGGGGATGGAGGGGGGAGAGATACCCACAGTCCCACAAGGAAGGCTCTGCAGATTTATGTCTGACTCAGAAGACTTCTGGAGCCTAAGGTCTCTGCTCAGCGTTGAGCAAAGAGCCCATGGCTTTGGAGCCTAGAGGATGTAATTTGGTTCAGTTCCTCAGCCTCTTGGTGTACTTAGTTCCCTGGTGAGCCCTGCGATACAATCTGACCCCAGCTGTGGTCCTCTGAAGTCCTGTACCTCCTCTTTCTGCCTTTCCCTACAACTCCTTTGGGCCAAGCTCTGGAAGGGGGAAGGGCCATGCTCTCCTGAGTGATTCTGTGGGAGAACAAGGATCAGAGCCCCTGGTGGCAGCGTCCCTCTTGGTGGGAGAAGGGGGGGGGGACGGGCAGAAGTAGGCCCGCTTTTCTGCTTCTGGTGGCCACCCTGCTGCCTGGTAGCTCAGAGGCATCTCCAGCTCTGATCACCCACTAGTCAGGCAATCCCCCGAGGCCCTGTGTGGCGCCCGGAGGCATTACTGGCGTCAAGAGATGGAGCTGAAGCAAAGTGGCTGGTAATGCTATCAGGCGCCCGGCTGCCCCAACCCCGGGGGCCTCGGCACCTAGCGCGAGACACGGAGCTTATAAGAAGTTAAATCAGAAATGCCAGGGAAGTTGTTCCAAGTCCCCTGCAAATCATTTTGTAACACAGAGGCAAAGCTAGAAGTGACCAGAGGTGGGGTCACAGGGAGCAGTTCCCTCACACCTGTGTCCCCTTTCCTTGTCGCGGGGACAGGTTGAAATGACCAGGAGATAGCGATGGGAACAGGGCTGTCGGGAGTGACATCAGTCACTGTGTGATCAGGGGTGATGGGGGAGCCTGATGTGTCCTAGAACCAGCAGTATCAGATGTGAAGTGGCTGCAAACAAAGGTGAGACAGAAACTGTGCAGGCGCCACTGGCCAGGAGGGAGCTCTGACCGATGCCTGTCAGCCTGGATGAGTGACGGGAGAGTAGGAGTGACTCTCTGCCCGCCGCGTCTCCCCTCTGCCTTGTCTGAGTCTCTTCTCACTAAGTGCTAAGTACTAAGTGGTCGGTGCCCTTGGGTAAGAAAGAATTTGTTCCGTAACTCTAATAAAGCCATAAGGAATTAATGAAGTTTTGTATCTAGGTGTCCTGGTCCCTGCTGTGTGGGTAGTGGAGAGCAGACTAGACACATACTAGGCTGTCAAACCTTTGCGTTTGGTCAGGAATGGTGACACACACCTGTAACCCCAGGGCTCTGGAAGCAGAAGCAGGGAGATCATAAGTTCAAGGCCAGTTTGGGCAACATAACCAGTTCCAGGCCACCAAGGGCTGCTTACGACTGTACCTCAAAAATAAAGCCGTATCCCATGTGCATGCCCAAGCCCATCGATCACAGTTTGGAGCTGCACAGAGTGACCCTTGCATGGACATTGGCTCTGCGGCCTGCAGCAGGTGCAGACTAAGCAGCAAGCGGGGAGACACAGGGCCAGGGGAGCTGAGACCAGGCCCAGCCCTCCACAGCAACTGCCTCTACCTTCTTGGCATGAGCGGGGCCTCGGGAGCATAGCAGATTTGGCTGCAAGGTCAGGCTGCTCACGGCCGCCCATGGTGCATCCCGCACTAATATTCAAGAGCATTCCTAGGAGATAAATATCCCCAGGCCCTTGGCTGAGGCAGCAAGATGCCTGGCTCAGCTACCAGTCTCACAGCTGGGTACCCACTGGCCCTTGCCAGGAGTCACAGGCTGATCTGAACTCCTGTCTGGCGGCTTAAACAGCCAGGGCTGCTGGACGCACTGACCCCTGCTGCAAATTTCATCTGGCCTCACATTTCCTGGCTTGCCAACCCTCCTTCCTCTCCTCTTCTCCTTCTCCCCTCCCCTCCCATCTAGGCTCCTCCCCACCTCCCCACCCCCCCCCAAATCTCACACAGAGGAACAGCAGAAAAAAAAACTTGGAGAGAAACTGGAAGCCTGGTTCTAATCTCAATCTCAACGCAGATCTGCTGGGTAGCGTTAGGCAGGCAGCCTCTTTCCCTCTCTCCTTCCTCTAATCAAATAAGTAGGGTCCACCCTGGAATCAGAAAACACAGGTTCAAGTCCTGACTCCATCTCTAGGTGCAGTTCACCTGAGCCTGGGACTCTCCCGACTTCCAGTGGTCGATCTGAGGGTTGTTGATTGGGAAGGTGGAGTGGGATAGACAGGGTCAGTGAGGGAGAGAGCCTACCCATAACTCCCTGCTCTTCTTCCTAGAAAGGGCTACCCGACAGGCTATACTAGACTAAGGTGGAAGGGATCATTCTAGGGGCGGTTCTTGGAGCCTTCTTGGATAGAGCTCTAGTTGGCCCGTGAAGTCATTCGTAGATAGATCCCAGGGGTTATCAGTGCAGGAGCCTGTATTATTATCAGAAGAATCTCCAGGAGCTTGGAAGTTTGGCTCAAAGGCCAAGTCTCCGGGTGACCCAGGGATAACAGACCCTCCAGGACTCCTGTTCAACCCTCGGGAAAAGAAACAAAGAAACAAAGAAACCAAAAACTGAGTTGGGCAAAACCAAGCAAACAGCTCTGCAACTTGCCGAGGTCCCTCCTTTGGAAACTGTTGTCTGGACCCCCAGAGGCTGTGACCCAGGGATTGCACTGCCCAGAAAGTGGGGCAGCGAGAGAGACACCATGTTCCCTTCTTACATGGCTGGAACCTGCTTGCTGGCGACTGAGTGGCCCTGGCTTCTCGCTGGCCTGGCCGGGCCATGAGTACTGAATGACGAATGTTTGGGCCGCTTTCCACACCTTTCCATGCCCCCTTGCCCTGGCATGGGCCCTGTGCTCATGAGCAGAGGAGACCGGGTGCCATGTCAAGGCAGGTTAGTGTCAGCTCCGGCTTGGCTGGCACGTGAGGCAGCGTACCATCTGCTGTGCCCGGTACAAGTTACATAAGCCTCTGCTGGCCACCCGTTCTTAGAAAACGGGCAGGTCGGCCTGTGCAGTCTGTTCCCTTCTGGTCCACCATGGACAGGCTAAGGCAATCTCAGGCTGTGCGGAGAGGGAGAGGTCAGAGCAGAGGAGATTGGAAGGGTGCATGATGAGTGGTGTCCTGCCGTGTAGATCCTCTGAGTTGTACCAAGTGCCTACTGACTGCATACCAGGCTGCTGACCACCACCTTACTACCCCACTGCTGAGCCCCCCCCTCTGTGTGTGTGTGTGTGTGTGAGAGAGAGAGAGAGAGACAGACAGACAGACAGACAGACACACACACACACACACAGGGCCTTTTCTCTAGTTCCTGGGGTCATCCTGCTTCCTACCTTGGGTCAGATGCAAAGCATTTCTAAGAATGCTTTTCACTGGGGGCTCTGGAGTCGCCAAGACCCTTCGGTTGCCAGCAGCCTGCCTTTGGCCAAATGGCTTTGCTCTTTGCCCTGTTTCCTCGTCTGAGATGTGGGAATAGCATAACCTGCTCTCAAGCACAAAGGGCTGAATCAGATCATTCCTATGGAAGTCGGAGGAGACGGTCCACAGTTGTGCTTGTGATCACTGTCCAGTTCTATTCTCTCTTTTTTTTTAAATTGTGTATGGTGTGTGTGTGTGAGCACATACATGTTCGCAGCTGCAACATGCATGTGCGTATGCATGTGGAAGCCAGGAGAAGATGGTGGATGCTTAGCTATTGCCTGTAGAGTGACGGGTGCTGACTGGACAGAAGGACTTGGGGCTGTTCTCAACTGCAGACTTTCCGCCATGTGACTGGGTCTGAGTAAAGACAGGAGGACTGATGGGGCTCTTCCAAAGATGGGCCCAGCCTCCAGGCAGCCCTTGGCCATTTAAGGATGGCCCGGGAAGGCATGTTTACTAGGGTGCGGTAGCCACAGGAGTATGCTAGCGTCATCCACGGGCATATGGGGCTGAACAATCTCCGTGTGCCCATGGAGCGGGGCCTGGCAAGCCAGGGGGCACTTGAGCCAATGACTGGAAGGGTGTGCTCAACCCTGAGAATCTTGCTTGATGGTCAGTGAGAGTTTATAACACCTTGATGGTGAAGTCCACCCTGACCTGGATTCTATGGCCTTGCAAAGGAAGGGGCGGGACCGGCGAGTCTGCCTCTTCTGAGAGGGCACTGGCAGAGTGGGGTAAGGCAGGCTCCCTGCTTTCCACCTTGGCTACTGTACCAGAGTGCTTGCCCACTGCCAGGACACTGCTGGAAAAGGAAACCAAGCAAAAAAATCCCTGGGTGCTGGGGCTCTCTCATGTCGCTTCCCTGGCCTTCCTTTCCAAGGCTCTTTCTAGAGAATTCTTGTGTTTAGGAATAGAAGGAACTGCCCTCAGATCTTTTTAGGGACGGTAAACAGTCTCACCACAGAGCACATGAGGGTGACCTCTGGACTTGAGTAAGCCAGTGTGAGAATCACGTTGTCATGCTGGACACCTCCCAAGACTTGTGTCTTCATGCGCTTTGTGTACGTATGTATTCCTGTGTGTGAACCTGTGCATGTGTGGGGAGACCAGAGGACAGTCTGGGGCAACGTTCTTCGGGGATTATCCATCTCTGAGACAGGGTCTCTAACTGGTGTGGAATTCACTTAGTAGAGCTCTAAGTCAGATAGCCCCAGGAACCAGCCTGTCTCTGCCTCCCCAGTGCTGGGATGCAAGTGTGTTCCACTATGCCTACCTTTTCTATATGAGTTTTGGAGGTCAAATTCAAGGTAAACATTTTACTGATTGAGCAAGACTCTGAGCTCAGAGAGGGAAGCCACTGGTTCCAAGTGTCCAGAAGAGCCAAGCCCCCACAGGCTGGTTTCCAAGCCTTCCCCCAAAGGTAGAATCAGGGACGACTCTACAAGCCAATCGCCACGCTAGAAATCAGTTTCACTTTTTTCTGTCCACTGACTGACCAGTGAGTGACCCAGCCTGCATTTCCTGAGCAGGGACGTCTGAAGATGCCCATCTGCCCTCTCTCTGGGTACGTGGGTCAGCCCCTCCAACCCAACTATGTCCTGTTTTCTTTCTGGATGTAACTGAGCGGTGGATAGCTGGGACCTATGTTCCCTACAGGCAAGATTCCAGATCCCACCAGACTTCAAACTCCATAGCTTTATCTGGTACTATTCTGTGTGGGTAGTTTTGGTATTGTGAGAGGAAAGACTACCCCACCTTCACAGACTGGGGGAGCCATGGAGGTGCTCTGGGTGTGTCCCAGGCTTGTACCATGGCTAGAATGAACTGTTTACGTAGAGAGCAACTGAGTGACAGGGACTTGGTATGGGTTTGGTACAAGGGGTTGTTGGTGGTGACAACTTTGAGATGGCAGCTAGGACACAGTGTAGGGGTCATGGAGTTGTCCCAGGCCCCTTCGAGGCAGAGATGCCACATCTAAGTAGTATACTTCTCTCTGAGACTCAGTTTCCCTACCTGATTGGTGTAGGGTTAGCTTAGTAGACTCCAATCCCTTCCTTCATTCAGTGTCTGTGTCCATTGGCCTCACATGTCTAGGCGCCATTTGGACACGGCAGGAAATCACCATGGGTGCCCCGTGAATGTTATGGGTGTTGGTTGAAGCATAGCTTCCATAGCTCATGGAGAAGAGCCCTTGCTTCCACATAAGGAAATCTGCTCCAGTGTGGGACACTGGAACCCTGAGCTTGGCCAGACTGACACCTTTTTGTCCTGTGTCCGCTCAGATGTCCCCCCCCTTAGAAAGCTTCCTAACAGCCGGTCCCTCAGCACCTGCCACCACCTGGAGTTCTCACGTTCTCTAGTTTATCTAGCATCTCACCCCACAAGGGCAGGGCTGTGTCCCTTGGGAATGTCCCAGTGCCCAGAACACTGACCCAGGCAGAGTAGGCCTCGGTGAACACTTACTCGCTAAGTGTGTCACAGAAGCGTCAGCTAGAGTTTGTCCAAGTTCACACACCTGCCTTTCTTCACCTGGGTATGCATATCTAGGTCTGGCTTAGACATTGGGTCTTTGCAAGGTTCCAAGTGATTCTAGCCTGTATTCCCCAACAGTAGCTGAACAGTGGGCACATAGATCTGTTCAGAGATTCCCTTGACTGTGGCTGTAGGCTTGGACCTGGTGCTGGGACGCCAGCTCCTTTGTTCTTCGGTCTGTAAAGAAGGCAGAGGACTGGCATTAGTCATGTCCCACCAACATTTTGCCTTTCTGGAGATGCCCTGTGACCTTGTGGCATTCTTTTGTTCTACCGAGCAAACAGTTCCCTGGCAAGGTAACCTTACCAAACCCTATTAGGAAGCTGGTATCCTGTCTGTCTCTCCTAAATAAATGGCAAAGGTGCTGCCCAGGGCCCCATTGCCCCTCTCCCAGTGCCTCAGAAATGCCGATGGCTCTGGACGGCAGCAGCCCCAGCACCTCCATTTTTCTGGCAAGACAGCTGAGCTGTGTTGGAACCTGTCTCTTCTCCCCTGATAGCACGCAGTTTAAATAAGATCTTCATTTACCAGAAGTTCACACCACAGCTCATGTGTTATATGAGAAGCAGCAATCTCACGTTTGTCGGGGTGGGGGGGGAATGCTGTTCAGGGATGCGATTGGGGTGGCGGGGGAGGGGGGCTTGGGGGGAGGGCATCACAGAGAGGGTACGTGAGGAAGGAGGGACTCATGGAATCTGAGCTGGCAGCCCAGCCCCAGCGCTGGCAGTGCCAGGCTCCTCTTGGCTCAGCGGTGGGTCTGCTGGGGGAGGTGCCATGGTTCTGTGAGCTGACCTCAGGCTGCTGGAAGGCTCGGAGCCGGATGGGCGCATGATGTCACCACCACTTCCGCCTGTTGGCACTCCCAGCAATGCACTGGGTCATTTACACGTCTTCAGTCTGTTAGGAAGAGACTCTTGGTGAGGATTTATTGGTTGCTTCTGCCTTCCTTGGAAGCCTTTGTTAGGAACCTAATAAGGAAGGCACTTGGTGACCATAGACAGCCGTAACCCCCCACCCTGAGTCTCTCCTCGGCACATCCCGGGCCACATAGAAGTGAATAAGCAAATTCTAGTTGCAGGGTGTCTTCCAGCCAGGGTATGAGGTGGGTGGCATGACCCTGCTCATGCAGAGGAGGAAACTGAGGCAGTGGGAGTTTGAGCACCTTCAGTCTCGAGCCAGGATCATCTGGACTGACAGGCAGGTTGATGCTGCATTTTTGAATATGGCTGGAGTCTTTTCTAGAGCATTAGTTTATTACAATGACCAGTCTGCTCTATGACCTAGAGTTAGGATGATGCCTCAGTTTCCCCCAAAGTAAACCAAGAGCTGGCTTTGGCTGTCTTTCAGGAAAGCAAAACCCAGCTTTTTTTGGTAGATCCTTCAGCTTTTCCTTGCAGGTTTCCAAGTATATGCCACACTAAGGGGGTGGGGGAAGAGGGTCCTGTGGTCACCTCATCACAGGGTCCGCGGTCCAGGCTGATGCACCCGTAATAAATACTGAGTTGACAGTTGTTAAGCCGCATCCCCAGCCTCTGAATAAATAAAAAGCTGCTCAGAATAGCAGCCCCGGAAAATGCTGGAGGTTCCTGCTAGTTCTCAGTGTCCATTCCACTGGCCAAACCTGTTTGCCCGGACGCCCACCCACTCCCATTGTCTCCCCTCCCCTATGACTCCTCAGGCCCCTGTCCATCACTTCAGCCCCAAGGGCAGCCACTGCCTGGCCTGGCTTTTGTTCATAGCTCTGTAGTCTGTCCAAAGCTCTGCAGCTGACAGCTGAGGGACAAGCCAGCCAGGCTCTCATGGGGCTGGGGGTTGGGGCACAGAAGAGATGCCCTCTAGTCCAGTCTTCAGAACCTTGCTGACATTTCCTTCTGGGGCTCCTCCGTCCCTGCGATATGACCCAGTGACTGCCCCTGGCAGAGGTCACCAGGAAGTTAAAACCAGGGTCCACAGGTGGCCCCAGGATGTCCCAGAGCACATGGATGCCGTTTGATGGTCTGTGAACGTTGTGTGTGAGCTGTCTGTGCCTCCTGGCTTTCTCAGTCACACGTAGTTCAGGTTCTCAGGAGCTGTCAGGTCCCGTGTTAGGGCTGTGGGGGAAATACTAGATCTGGAAAAGACGCACAGAGCTGGAAAACCCGTTTTATAGCTAAGGATACCGAAGCCTCCTGCAGTGAGTGCTTCACACTGCTGTTCAAAGGTCACAGTGGTAGATCCTGGATTTTAACAGGAACCCGGGGCCTGTGCCCTTGATATTGACACAAGGGAAAGGCCCAGGAAAGTTCTGAACTGGTCAGGGAATCCATCACGGGGAAACAGTGCCCACCAGAAACGTGCCTTCCACACTGGAGCCTGGGGTTTTGCTGAGTGTCCTAGGGGTCATAGTGCTACTCTGTGGCTTTCTTGGGGCTGCTCGGTCCGGCCTTTGTGTGATATTTTCTTCTCGGTCGGGGATGGTGGGGTCAGTGTCCTAGAATTTGGGGTAGAACTTGCATGGTGTTTTGGGGGTGCAGGAGCACAGCTAACCAGGGGACCCAGCTAGTCTTGTGACTCAGACAGCCCTGCCAGTTAAGGACTGCTGCTAGATCTGGTTGTCCTTGGGAATCTTGGTCCCTCTCCCTTCTCTGTTGGGGGAGGTGAGAGTTTAGAGCTGTGGGGGAGGGGTGGGGGAGGAGGAGGAGGTTTAACAGGATGTGGCATCTAGTCCGTTCCCGGTAGGTTGCATTCCTCCCTGTCTGGGCCAGAAAGTCCTCCCCCCCCCCGTGTTTGTCCCCTAGGACCCAGGCAGGTCCCCTCTGCCCTCCCAGGCTCAGATGCAGATGCGGCCTCCTCCAGGCCTCTTGCACCAGTGTGCTGCCTCTGACATTCCGCCCCAGCAGATAAGGATCCTGTCTGGCGCCTGGGTGCTTTTCTCCTCCTCTTTTCCAAATCTGTCCCCTGATTATCTGCAGACAGCCCCTCTCCAGGGGGCCACCAGGGACCAGACTGAGAGCTCAGAGCTAGACCGAGGTGGAACCAGTTAACAGCCACCCCCATCCCCCCCACCCATCTCGGCTCTGCTAAGCTCCACAGGAGGTTTAGCCCCAAGCTAAGGACTGGTTTCCTAAGGGTAGGGCTGACTAGCTTTCGCTAGTGTGTAAACTAAAAGTTGGGCCAGATGGGGACCGAGGGCGGAGTCACTCCTGTGGTCCAGCGGTCCTCAGCCCTGGGCCTGGATTGTGCCCAGAGGGGATGTGGTAGAGATTGCAGCCAGCCAGCCAGACATCCACATCCTGTAGGAGCAGCTGGCCTGGGAAGGGCTCAGGACACTCAGGACACTTTGGGACGGGGAAAGGGAGTGCCAGAGGGCCCCCAGAGCCCAGGGAGACTCTGGGGAGGGGTCACCCAAGACCGATGATGCCCTGGCTTCTGGCTCTCCCAGCCTTTGAACCCCATCCCCTATTTCTGGAGCTTCTGGCCTCACAGGCAGGCTACAGAGAGGATGGACCAGAAGGGATCCCCAAGCCCTCTGGCGAGCCAACAAGTCTGGTCTGCTCTTTCCCTGGACTGCATCACAAGCCCTGCCTCGCCAGGAGGTGGGAGCCCTCCATTCTGACTCACTGGCTGTCTTTGTTGTCAGTTACAACCTCTGTGATTTTGGGGCAAGTTTCTTTTGGTCTGTGGATCTCCTATTTCTGCTGTAAACTGAGGGTGTCTTCTGGTAGGGGCAGGAGAAACAGACACCACTTTTCCTGACCCTCCCAGCTTCCCAGAGTGGTTAGAAGGGACACCCACCATTAAGAAGCCAGCCCATGATACAGCTCAAGCCAGGGACCCCCCAGTACAGGGCAGACAGAGTCTGTGAAGAGCAAACAAAAGACCATCTCACCTGGCACTCTCTGCCTGTGCCGGCACTCCTCAAGTCTCCTTACCTTCCCTGCCCCCAGCCTCCCTACTAGCCCCTCCCCAGCCTCTAAATCGCCCGCTGGGGGTGGGGGTGGGGGGAGGGAAAGCTCAGCGAGATCATCTTTATGGCTTCCTGGACCAGGAGCCCGAAGGCGGTATGGGTTAGATTCCTCCTGGACGCCCCCCTCCACCCCCCGCAGCCTTTCAGCTCGTAAATTTACAGTCTAGGGCCAAGAGGAGCTGTCCTTAAGCTGTCAGCAGGGCATCCACTTAGTAAAGTACCTCTTGGAGCTCCTGGGAGCCGGGTCTCCCGCCCCACCTTGACTAACCCAGGCCTCTTTGCCTTGCGCTCTGGGTCTCCCAGCCCACACTCCTCGGTGAACATCTCATTAGATATGTTTTGTCTTCTGCGCAAGGAAGAACTGCCGCTGTCTCCCTCAGGGAGATGAATGAGGAGACTCAGGTTTAGGGGGCCTCTAGAGTTTGAGGCTCCAAAAGACCATGGGACTCTCAGTATTCCTAACAGCAGTGAGCCCTTGGCTTTATTTATTATACATTTCTCCGTGCACAAACAACGCAAACAACAGCCAAGGAGGTCCCAGAATTTCACTGATGGTAAGAAAAAGAGTTCATCCATAGTCTGGTGGTGGTATGCCTTTAATCCCAGCACTTGGGAGGCTGAAGCAGGGGGAATCTCTTGAGTTCAAAGCTAGCCTGGTCTACAGAGCGAGTTCCAGGACTACAAAGAGAAACACTGTCTCAGAAAGAAAGAGAAGAAGAAAGTGTCAGTCTGGATGGAGTTCACGGTGTATAGCCTGGGAGTTAGGCTCCTTATGGCTGAAGCCTTAGGGAGGTGGGGGGAGGGATATTTGGGTGAGGGTGGGGCTCCAGGACTAGGAAGGTTCGGGGACGGTGGGGGTGAGTGTGTGCAGGCTAGTTAGGGGCATGCCCCAGTGTGGGATAAACAGTAAAGGCCAGATAGCCAGGAATTGGTCCCTTTGGGTGTGAACAAAGGCCATCTTGGGACCACCAGAGGCCCCTCTTTATTGTCACAAACTCTGATAACTGATTGGCTTCAAGTCGCCCCTCCCATCCCTTAGTCCTTAGGACAAGCTGAGCCTATCTGAGCCTCATTTTCAACTACGAAACAGAATCCATAGCACCCTGCCATATAACATTGCCACAGAGGTCAGAGAGCCCTCTGACTTGTTTGCTCCTACTGGAGCCTGGATCTCAAAACTTGCTCTTCCCTCTTTCTGATTCCCGTCCTCAGCTCCCTGGTCTGTAAAATGGGTAGATGAGCCCTACAGCGGATGGAAGTAAATTCGTCGAAGGTCCTTAGCACGGAGCCTAACAGCATTCTTAGCACCAGTTAGTGGAAAGGTCACTGCGTCCACAGGTGTGTTTATACACCCCATGCTAAGTGATGTGGAGTGGGGTTGGACTGGAAGCCTCCTGACTCCACCCTCAGACTAGCAACCCCTGTCTAGAAGCATCTCTCCTGGGGAGTAATGGTGTGCACTGGTAGGCCAATACTTGAGTTCGTTTTTAGCTGTGACCAGTCAGAGGGTCTGAAGTGGGGGTGGTGGGGCAGTGGGAGCAGGGATAAAGAAGTGAAGAGGTGGGGTGAGGTCCCCGGGTGGGGGCCTGGTCCTCTCCTGTCTTCCCACAGGTTTAGGGACAGCGTAGGTGGTGCTTCATTAACTTCCCCACAAACAACTACAGTCACTGATCCCCCTACCCCCAGATAGGAATCTGGGCATCTGAATAAATAGGAGTGTGGAAACAGGAAAGCCAGTGGACTGCAGTCCTGACGGGAGACTCACTTCCTGTTAGGGACCCCAGCCTTTCCATGAGTCAGGCAAAATCCTCCAGATCCAGCCATCCTTACAGGCTTCTAGCTTCTGCCTCCCTCCCCTCGGTGCTGAATATCCTACCACCTCAGCTCCTTATTGCCCATGAGACTCCTGACAGGTTCTTTATCTCTCTTCCTGGATGTTCAGGCTCTTCTATGCCTCTTCCCAGGCTTTGGAGGGTGAGTGTCTGGACCACCTCGGGAAAGAGCTGCAAACTGAAGGGAAGCAACCTCCCGGCTCCTCTCTCATCCGTGAGCTGTCCCGGTGGAGGGAGAGCAAAGCCAGGTTTGAGGGGCCCTCTGCAAGCCATCCTCAGTGTCCCATCCTCAGTGTGCCCTCTCTTGCTGGGCTACTTGTAACCTAGAGAAGGCTGACTGCTCTCCTCCTTGGAGTGCCTGCCGAAGCTTCTTCCCCAGTACATTCCTGGAGGCTGGCTGATGGATAGCGGGCTCTGAGAACTGTGGATTTAGGGGAAAGCATTTCCCATAGAAAAATCTGCATGAGAGACAGCAGCTCCACCAGTTAGGAGAGTCAGGTTACCCAGAAGAGGCTCCTCCGAGCCTAGGAACTAGCATGGAAATGAAGGAGATGAACGAGGCAGGTCTGGCGCATCAAGTCTGAGCAGTTAAGGGCGCCCCATGCAGGTCCCTGGCTGGTCCCTTCACCTCATAGGCAAGACGCCTGCGAGTTCATTCCCCCAGTGCAAGAGCAGAATTCCATGGTTGTGGGTGTGGTAGCTGGTATCGATGGCTTCCGGGTGACTGGAAGCTAGGTTCTTTGGGTCATTTTCTGTTCTCTGGTCTCCATTTGATGAAGTGTAGGTTCCGGGGGCTTGAGAGTTGGCTCAGTGGTTAAGGGCACTTGTTATTGTTGTGAAAGACCCAGGTTCGATTCTCAGCAGCCACCTGGAGCCTCACTACCTCCTCCTTGGACACCAAGCACACATGTGGCGCATAGACTTATATGCAGGCAAAACACTCATACACAGAAAATTGATGATGATGATGATGATGCTTTCTTTAAAAAAGTGTAGGTCTGAGCTGATTGCTTAATATAGCCGTATGTGTGTAAGCCACTGTGCCTGTCCACTGGGAACTGCTGGACCTTGAGAGGGCTGGTCTTGAGCTTAGGTGAAAACAGAGTCAGTGAAGGGGCCTTGAGGCAAGTGAGAGCTGGGAGTGGTAGGCTCTGCTCTTCCTTCCCCAACCCTGTGCCTCTGGGTTTTCCTCAGAAGCTCTGCTTATAGCAGTGGCCCTAGGGATCACAAGCCATTCTCTATGTGGTGGGCAGCAGGTGCAGCCCTCCTCAGCTGGGGCCAGCCACTTGCTACCAAGGACTTGTGGATTCCTCCTGTTTCTCTAGTAAAGAGTCCTTAAGACTTCATGATGAAAGGCAGGTCTCAGAGGGAGGGCAGTAGCCCAGCCATGGGTGTTGGTACCATGGCCTGCCTGTGGTAGACCCCAGGCTGTGGCATGGGAGCCGATGGGTCAGGAAGGTGTGAGCAGTGAGGCCTGGTAGATCTAGTCTCCTCACCCTTCCTGTGTCCCTTAGACTTTGGCCTCCCACAGGCCCATGCGGTGACTTTTGTTTTGTTGTTGTTGTTTTTTGTTTTTTTGTTTTGATTTTTTGTTTGTATGAGACATGGTGGCTCTGTTTAGCCGAGGCTGGCCTCGAACTCACAGAGATCCGCTTGCCTCTCTCTCCTGAGTACTGGGATTAAAGTGCCACGGTGTAGTGACCACTGAATGGTTACATCTGAGCAGAGGCCAGAGTATGACAGCATCATGCCCTCCTGTGCCCACCACAGCCTCACTACTTCTCAGCCTGGTTGGTGTCTTAGAATCTGGGGGTGCGGGGTGCGGTAGGGAGAGAGCAGAGATATGTGATCTTGCTATTCCCAGGCCTCTGCCTGTGGTTTAGGCGGATTCTCCAGTCCATAGACCCAAGGACCATGAAGGTGATAGGTGGCTTTTGTGAGGGTTCCAGCCTAGAGGGCAGGTTTGGATGACCCTCTCTGAAGCCAGCCGCCTGACGCCGTAAGTTTCGTGGTACTGTTTAATTTTAGACTTGGTGAGTCTCTGAGTCCATCAAAAGACTTCCTGTGTGCCAGGGTCTGTTCTGAGCACTCGGCCTGCATGGAAGCAGAAAACTAGGTCCTCAAGCTACAGGAGAGGGAAGAGGGCAGTCAAGCCACCAGCTAGGGCCTTGCATATTTCTCCATACCATCTGAGGTCTTGTGTCGCTGGGATGCTCTTCCATTGGAGGACAGGCGGTGCAAGCAGGTCCAAGAAGCCCAGTGGGTCACCTAAGCCAAATCAGTCTCTGGAGGGACTTTGAGCCCCCCACCCTTGCAGGTGTACTACACAAGCCCACCTGTCGCAGAGGCTTTAAAGACCTTAGATATGGGGTGCGTTACCACGTGCGGCTCAGCCCTGTGGGTCTGAGAGCCGCCAGTGTTTGCATCTTAGGACCTGGTATCGTTTCAGGTAGGGTGAGGGCACAGAGGCGGGCGGAAATGCGCCAGTAAAGCATCTTTCCCTTTGTTTCTGTGTAAGGATGGTCTGGACTTGAACTTGCAGAGATCCCTGGCCAGGAAGACAGCAGGTCTTCTTAGCCTGACCCATCCCTAGGAGATCTCTAAATCACAGGCTGATAGAGCTGTTGGGGAACCCTCCCGTTAGCATTAGCAGTCCAGCGGAAGTTCTGTGTGTGTTCAGTGCCACCCAGGGACGCAGGATCACAGTGGTGCCTCTGGGCTACTAGGTAGGGTGAGGCCAGGTTTCAAACTCCTGAATTAGGTCACTGTGCCCTTTACCTACAGCAGGTGCAATCCCATATAAAGAGATCAACAGTCACCCAGTGGTGGTGATGGACTTGCATGCTGTCTGGTGCTCAGAGGCTGCGATGGCCCCTCCTGTCAGTCTGGTCTGCTCAACTGAGGCGCAAGGCTCTTCTTAATTAGCTCATGCAGTAACCCCAGGAGAGTACTGAGGGACTTTGCCTTCCAGGACAGGTAATGGGCTTAAGCTATTACACCTCAGGTCACCTGAGTGTGGCAGTCTCTTTTGTGAGGAAGCTGTAGAGTCCTACAGGCTGCCCAGAGAGAGTGGGGGTTGGGCTGTAGGTTGCTTCACCTGCTGGGGACCACAACTGTCCAGCAAGAGGTGACTCTCTGAGAGGGGAGAGAGAACAGTCCAGCCGCTGTCATTCGCCCTCTGAGACAGGGCAGTGTGTTGGGGGGGACACAGCTCACAGCAGTTCTTTGCAGCTGGCAGCTGGCGGCACTTGGGGTTCAGGCTCTTGTACGGGGCTGTCTCCTGCTAGACCATCATGTTCCCTCAGAGGGTTGGGGCTGTGTCCCAGCAGACCAGAAACATCAGCTGCCTCGCATGCTATACCTCTTCTCTGGACCCCTGGGTCTCGTTGTGGGGTTAGTGGCATTCGGAGGCTTTTGGGTACAGGAAGTATCTCACCATACCACCATGCATATACTTCACCGTACAGGAATAGTGCAGGGTGCCCAGTGTAGGATTGGGAGGCTGCCTCTAGTCTCCATAGACCAGGGTGACGGTCCTGTCTGCAGCCTTAACCTGTGACTGCTACAAGAGGGTGGCTTCCCACTCTGGGACGCCTCAAGTATATGGCAGCATCCTGCTCCTGGATGCTGGGGTCTGGACCTAACCTTCTCAGCATGTTCTCATGTGTCAGATGGTATTACCATGGCAACAGATGCAGGGGGGCCTGAAGAACCGTCCTACCTAGGTCTCCCCCTGCTTAGACTATAGAACGGGGTAGTCCCAGCTCTCCTGCCCTCTCCAGACTGTACTTTCCTCTTCTGCTTTCCTAGATTAACAGAGGAGATCAGGTCAACACTCAAGTCATAGCAGCATCTTCCCTGAGAAGGGGAAGGATACTGGACACAGGTGTCTGCTTCTGCGCGCACATAGCTCCTCCCTCGTGCTGTGAGCTGGGACTGCCCCCGTGTGCTTTTGTGCATGCTTCTGTGCGTGTGATTTGTGTTCCAAGCTGGGCCACAGACTTGGCGTGCTGTGCACGGCCCTGCGTAGCTCTGGGTGACCACTGCACGCAGCCTGTCCGGTTCCTGCCAGCCCCTCCCCAGCCAGCTTCCCACCACTTCCCTCTTCTCCAGCAGCCAGATGTCTCCCAGATGTTCCTCACTTCCTGCCTGGCTCCGTGCAATGGATGTGCATGTTTATTTTGGGTAGCCCACTAAATAATTACCATTTTAAGAAAAGCTTTTCATAACCTCGTTCCCACGAGGAGTCAGAGTTCAGGAAATAATCCTGACTCTATTCACTATTGTCCTCCGGGCTCCTTTCTCACCGACCTCCCTCCCCCCACCCTTGGGGACTGCTTTTGAAAAGCGTTCTTTTTATACCACATGCGGTGTGTGTGTGTGTGTGTGTGTGTGTGTGTGTGTGTGTGTGCGCACACGCGTGCGCGCACAAGCACTGTCCAGGACTCTAGCTCTTCGGGAAGCTGGTGCTTGGGAAAGTGGAGAGAAGCTGCAGTTCAGCTGGGACCTCCTTAGAGCATCTCTGTCATTGTCACCTGGAAGCTTGTTCACAGTGTGATGTCCCAGTGCTACCCAGACTCAAGCCAGAAGCTCCTAGGCGTTCCTCCCTCCCTTCACACTCAGAGCTCAGCTCTGCCTTGTGGATGGAACCGGAGCCCAGTGGGACAGAGCCCTGCGTCGTTGGCCTGGGCGTAGAAGCTTGGAGGTTTGAGTTGTCCTCTGGGTGGTCTGGAGCAGAGGCAGCTTAGCTCCCTCTGATGATGAGCGACAAGATGGGTATGTTGGGTATATGTATCCAGAGCTGATGCCTTCCTAGCCTTGATCAAGACAGCAGGCTGGTTACCATACCAGCCTGGCCACAAAACCTGGTAAAGAAGACCTGGGTTCTTCTAATCATCTGCCCATCCCCAGCAGAACTCTGGGAAAGGCCTCTCTCTCTCTCTCTCTCTCTCTCAATCGAGAGGACCTTGCCTCTGTAGGGATGCCATGGGGTTGTGTTCTGTCCCTGTGTGGCCTGAATGGTGGCCTTGTCTCCTATTAATAGAAAAAATAATATAGCCTCTAGGGTTGTTCTGTAAATGATCTGATGTCCTGAGCATGCCTGGGGCTCATCCCCTGGCTCTCAGTGATTCGTGCAGCTGGCTTGGGTGGAGATGGCAAGTATCTTAAGGATGGACCCACGTTTGACGCCTCCCCCCCCCCACTAGCTGATAGCTGAATGGTGTGTGTGTGTGAGGGGGCAAGTTAGGCAAAAACCAGAGTCTGAGCTGTCATGGTGATGTGCACCTGTGATCCCAGCAGTTGAGAGACTGATGCAGGAGGATTGGGGAGTTGCAAACAACACTGGGCTACAAAAACAAAGCAAGAAAAACAAGAAACAGAGCAGGGTATTCTGCTTTGGGGGCTTGGAAATAGAACGGTGCTCTGAGCCCTGCAAGGCGGGCGGGTGCTTGGAGAGGTCCCAGCAAGCCAGGAGGCCCCCGGGAAGGAAGCTTATCAGTGAGGCTTTCCCAAGGAGCAGGGTGGCTTGGTGGCTGTCTAACCCAGGGGCTGGTGGGTTCAGAGGAGGATGGGGGTCTATGCTGGAATCTCCCCTGCTGGGTTAAGAGAGCCTTCCTGGAAGAGGCAGAATGTGCTGTGGGAGCCTGGCACCCCTTCTGCACTGACATACACACAGGCCATCAGGGTCCCCTGGGTGAGTGATGGGTAATCAGCTGAGGAGTATGTGGATGCGTGAGTGAGTGAGTGCGTGAGTGTGGGTCATCCTGTCAGGACCAGCCCCGTTTTGACCCCACCCTCTCCCTCTTGGGCCTTCCGCCATAGCAGTATCCAAGGTGGCATGGGACTGAGTTAGGCCCATAGGGGAGCAGCGAGCATTCAGCGGCTTGTCTCTGGCCCAAGGCATCGCCGGTTCCCTTGCCCATCCCCCATCTGACCGGGAACCTGCCTGGTCCTGCCTCTGCTGCTCCAAGAGCACCGGCGCCAGCAATGTCTGGGCTGGGCCTTTGCTTAGATTCCAGCATAAACCCAGTGTGAGCGTCATCGGCCTTGACTGTCCACCCGTGAGTGGTATGTTCGGACCCGGCAGGTTGTCCAGAAAGCCGGTCGTTGGACAGTCATTGAACTCCAGCCATTTGGGAGAAGTTCCAGGAGACAATCAGGGCAGTTAAGGGGCATCCCTGTCCCAAAGCTGTAGACATTGGGAATGGCGGTGATCTGGAGTTGGCCGTGGCAACACAGGAGCTGAATGAACTAGGGGACACTCTCCGAGAAGAGTTCTCAGCCAGTGCTCACGTCCTTCTCACTGAGGGCTCCATGGTGGGCCGTGGGTATTGCGATGGATGTCCAGTGGCCATGCCCTGTTTGGCCCCAGGAACTCTCTGTCCTCTACCTGGCATTTACCCTCAAGCCACATCCACACTGACTCAGGAACTTGAGTGTAGGCTTTTCCCATCTTTGTGCCCTTGAGTCCTGGTCAGGGCATGAGCAGTGAATGGCTTTATCCCCAAACTGGAAGCTTCTGTACTTCATACACAGCTGGTTCAGGGACAGTCACCCCTCTTACCTAGGTGTACCTGGGATGCAGGGCCATGGTGAAGCTTGGCTCCCCAGTGACTTGGAGGTCTTATTGTGTGTGCTGACCCATCTTAAGCTTTCAGGGAAAGGAGGGGGAACTTTAGTATATGGCCAGCCCCCCTGACTCTGTTCTCAGCTCCTGGGGTGGGTTCATCCTGAGACCTCCCTCCGTCCTACCTCCAAGGAGCTGAAGAAGCCTGCTGCGCCCCTAGGGGAGACAGCCTTGCCTCTGGCCCAGCGGTGCTTACCCTAGCAGGGATGTTCTCCTGGGAGTCTTACATGGCCTGGAGGAAGGCTTTGTAGACAGAGCCGGGAGGAGTCCCAGAACAGACAGCTGGAAGCTGGTGAGAGGAACGGAGGAGGGGCTCCTTGCCTGTTCCCCCTGAGCTGGCACTTTCTCTCTGGGTGTTAAACTCAGCTCTTCCTCCCTTTTCTCCTATTCCTGACTACCTGCTAAATAATTTAAATTGGGGAGCCTAAAGGGCTTCAATTAGCCTTTAATTTACATTAGTAATTTATGCATTTAGGCAGAATGGACACGCGGTTCATGCAACAGCCCCCAGTAGACCTGTGGAGATCCGCTGAGCTCCATGGTCCCACGGATCTCAGCATTTTTCTCTGCAGCCCAAGGTCTTTGTTTTAAAAGGGTCTCTCTTGCATGCATATTGACCGGAGCCGGAGCCGGAGCCGGAGCCGGAGCCGGAGCCGGAGTTGGTGACTCTCTCCTCACCGGTGCTCAGGGAGGCTGTCTGTAATCACTATGAATGCAGGCTCACACTCATTGCAGACAGACATACAGAGACAAGGGTTTCAGGGTATTCGTACAGGTGACGAGTACGCACATTTGTCCTCCGCGCCTATTGTCCCAACCTTAGCACTTCTGATGGGGTCCACTGGGAGGTATTCATTCACATGAGGTATTCTGTGGCCAGGCATCTGGTCCCTCCTTGTGTAGCTCTGCGTGGGCACCTGACCCTAAGACCATGAATATAGGCGGGTGGCCGCATGCTGCCAGCTTCCTTGTTTGGCATGGGCTGTCACCACACGTGAGCTCCACCTAGGTTTCTTGGACATGCTGCCAGCTCGGGCCTTGGCACAGCCTAAGCTCTTGCCCTGACATAACAGTGCTGTCAGGGGGACCACATTGGGGATTGCAGGTTCTTGGCTGCCTTCAGAATCCTGGTCCAGCTTCCCCTGCAGCCTCTTGGGCTCTTGACTTTCCAGGCTTGAGGACAGTGGCAACAGGGAGCGATGACCTCACATGAGCTTGTTTGACTGAGATGTTTCCCTGGTTCTATACTCTCTGGGCAAGGCCCTTGCATCTGGAGCTGTCACCCGGAAGTTGCTTCCCAGCTGTTGCTCCGTTCTCAGAAGAGCCTCTGGCAGGATCTGTGACTGCTTCAGCCTCCCTCACAGCCGACCAGGAGGATGAAGGCCCATAACGAGGGGGCAGAGCAGTCCCCTGTGGAGCAGGTATCCCACATTACAGAGATAGAGGGCTTGGGATGAATCTGGTCATGGAGCCCAGCGCACACCAAGCCTGGTCCTGCTGCCTAGATGGAATGCAGAAGCATTCTAAGTTCCAGCCTAGCCTGGTACAAAGTGGGGCGGTGGTGGCTACAGGTGCCCGTTTCCCTATCCTCTGGGGTGTCTGTGGTGGTTTCAGACAGTCCCCCAACTCTAGGTGTGGAACCCAGAGTTGACTCTGCTGAGTTGGAACCATCAGCTTGCTAAAGGCCTCTTACCATACCAGAGCCTTACAGCCTCTGTTCTTCAGGATGCCCTAAGTGGGGCAGTACCAGCAAGGCCGACCTCAGAGCCCCCTGCCTTTCCCCACCAACCTTCAGGAGTGACCCTGAGCTTCCCGCTGTTCAGCTGGACCCAAACAGTATCTCCTTCCTTGGCTGCATGCTCTTGGCCTCTTGGGAGGTCTCAACCATGACCCTCCCCACCAAACCTCAATGCCCTCTTTCTCATTCCTGAGTGGAGCATCTGAGTGTTTCCTGGAGTCCCAGCCTAGTTCCTGTTCCTGACCCCAGCCTCCCTGGATTCAAGCAGCCTATGCCTTCAGCCCAAGGGTAAATAGAGGTGAGCTAAAAGGCTCATGCCAGAAAGCCTGAGGCCGGTCTGCTGCCTGCTGCCTGGTGTGTTGAGCTGAGAGTTCTAGAGCCACATGTAAAACTGTTCGCCAAGGTCAGTATCGCTTAGTGATGGCTACTTTGAGGTGGGGACACAGTAATACTCACGCTGTCACAGAGCCAGGAGCAAATTACAGTGTCTTGTTACCTCTCCATCGTGGTTCCTACAAGGTTATCCCCTGGCTGCTTATAAAGTGGAGAACTTCCACCTTTTCACCTTAAAACCCTTACGTGGAACCCAGGTGACACTACTTACGGTGGGTAGCACTAACTGCCAGCGCCACACCAGGAGGCAGGTCCCCGGGCACACCTGTGTTGGGCATTGTTAGAGTAAGGTTAGCCTGAGAATGAGGGACTGTCTGGATCACACGGATTGATAGAGGAAGACCCGTCTTAATTGTGGATGGGACCATCCCCTGGCCAAGGAGACCGCGGGTGATATAAAACCCGAGAGGGTGAGCTAAGCACTAGCATCTTAGTCATTACCCGCTTCTGGTTGTGAGTAGGTGTGGCATGATGGAGTGGGGTTGGGGCAGGGAGGGGACCTCAGAGGACTTCCGAGTGTAAAGCAGCCTCCTTTAGTATCCTGCTCAGCTCTTTGTTCTTATTTCTGAGACAGAGTCTTATACGTCCCAAGCTGATCTGGAAATTCTCCGTCTTCCTGCCTCTATCCCCCCCTCCCCCCCCTCGTGCTGGGATGATGGGTTTGTGCCACCACCTAGGTTATGGGATACTGGGGGTCGAATCCAGGACTGGATGTATGTGAGGCAAGCGCTCTCTCAGCTAGCTACAGCCTCGTGTTCCTTCACTGCTCAGCCTGTGCTCTCCGCTTCTGGCGTCCACTCCACTCAGTCCGCTGCAGACTCCTCGGGACAGTCCAAAGCCTGCCTCACCCCGGCCGGAGTGCAGGAAGCACCATGCCGCTGCTGCCAAAGCTCTCCTGCCCCTTTCACCAAAACCTGGCCACAGCTGCACGAGCTGCCCTATGCTGGTGACCGGTCCCACAGCGGAGCTGGTAGGTACCAGTGCCCACCTTCTCCAGAGTCTGATGCTCTGCCCTTCCTCCGACACCGTGCCCAAGAGATTCTGATGCAAGGAGCGGCAAGAGTAGCTCCCCAGGAATGAAGCTTTCTTTCCACCTCCTCCCCTTCCATTGCCTGGGAAGTACTTGCAACAGGCCCGAGGACTCTGTCTGTATAGACTGGTGTCATCATTCTCCATCTTTGTCTTGGACTAAGCTGAGGTGGCCGTGGGTGTGCGTGCGTGTGTGAGTGTGTGTACATGCGTGCGTGTGCTGTGTCCAACCGGTTCCAGGACAACCCAGGGCCTCACCTCCTACTCCCAGGGGCCTGGCACCTGGCTGAAAGCATTTCCAGGGTTCCAGAGTTACTGTTTTCCCCAGAGGCTGCCTAGGGACGGAGCGCTGGAACAGCTGGGTAGATCGTGAATGTGGGTGGGTGCTTCCTTGGGTGTCCCCACGGCCTGGGTGGGGATACGGTGGCAGAAGCCAGGAAGTTAGCCATGCTGTCTCATCGGTGTCTCCCAAGAAGTTTTCAGGAAGCACCTGCCCAAAGTAGGGATTACAGTAGGGACCCACTCCCGTCTCTCCCTCCGTTCGTCCGTCCGTCCGTCCGTCCGTCCGTCCGTCCGTCCGTCCGTCCGTCCGTCCGTCCTCCTGCCGTCATTCACAGCTGCTCCAGGTCCATACTTCCTGGCAATGCAGTCCCCTCGTTTACTACATAGCGAGACTGATGCTGAGAGAGGGCAGTGATTTGCTCAAGGTCACACAGTCAGTTAATCATATCTCTGGGACAGGGCTCCAAAGTGTGAGTCTCGGTTCAGTGCTCTCTCCACTGTAGCAGGTGGCTATGCAAATTGATGTAAATGTTATGCAAATTAGAATGGCTTCTTACTAACCAGCACCTGGGGAGTCGGGTGTCCAAGCGGAGCTGATAGAGAAATGGGGTGGGGAGATTTCCTCTTTCACTGGTTATCAGATCTCACAAGGTCTGGGAAGACGTGGGTCCCAACAGTCTGTGGATCGGGGAGGACAGCTAGGTAGCATGTCCTCCTGCTGCTGGCATTATGGGGTCAACAATGCCAGGAAATAGCCAGAGGAAGCCTCTGGGATGGGCCCCTGGAGCCTACTCAGTGGCGTGGGCCCAGCTTGGGGAGACTTTTCTCACGAGTCCTCAGACTCCTGGGTCCCCATTAAATGAGCTGACCTGAATGAAGGGGAGATTTATTTCCTGGCTTTGGAGTGAGCTCTGTTCTTTGCCCCTCACTTTCCTCCTAGCCAGAGAACAATGAGGGTCCCCAGAGGTACTTTTCCTGTGAGAACAGGTGCAGCCCCTGATGGATAGCTGCAGCCTCTGAGCGCCACTCACTGGGGAAGCTCACTTCCCAGCATCCCTGGGTCCTTTGAAAGAACTCCAGACTCTGCTGCCCTCACAAGTATCTGGGAGTCCAGGAAGAGCTTTATTTGCTTGTTTGTTTACATTGTCCAGATAAGTGCAGCCACATTCCCTCCCCCTACCCCCCCCGAAAAAAAAAGTTCTGAGAAACACTCACTCGTAATCCCACCCAGACCTGACTCCTCCTTGCCTGCTAGTACATTTCCTCTCAGACACATGCCCGGGTTTGTTTTATGGTTTAATCATGTACTTAGTATCTCTCTGATCTCCTCATGTAACATCCCCCAGGGACTGTCCTTGAATAATTGCGCAGACTTCTTAGCTCGTACTGTCATAGGCCTTCCTTACTCTGCCAGAGGGGCATTTCACTCTGGTAAGTAACACTGTGGCGAACATCTCTGTGATCACAGCTAGTAGAGTCCCTGGTGAGAGTTTCCCACGAAACTCTCCCAAGTGGAGCTGCAGGTGGAAAGCCGTGCCCTGTGTCGTACACCCTGTCAGGTTGCTTTGTGGATCTGGGCTAAGAGTCACCTCCCAACTTCATTCTCAGTAGTCCCAGAGGATGGGTAGAGAAGTGGCAGAATCGTCCATCTATCACCTAGCCCCTCCTACTCGGGGAGGCAGGTAAAGGAGGCTGGGGGGGGGCTCTCACTTGCAGAACCCCTAGAAGCCTCACAGAGCAGGCCGCTCCTCATTGCTAATTAGCGCCATCCATCCAGTCAGATCTGGACCAAGCGGAAGCCCTTTAAAGCAATTTGCTCTTTTAATATCACCCCTGTGATCTCCTTTAATTTCCTCAACCAAACTTCGTTCACGGAGGAAGCCAGAGACTCCTCCACTGCACCCAGCTAAGCTAGCAGGCTGATTCTCACCCTTCCCGACGCGTCGCCCGCTCAACTTCCAGATCTGCTGAGCTCTCCTTCACCCCTGGCACCCTGCCCCTCAAAACAAAAGCGCTAACCATTGCGTGCCGCAAAGGGGGCGGTGTGGGGCGGTGTGGCGTGGAAGAGGTAACTGTAAATAGGGGACAAGGCTGTGCTCTTTGATAGGAACACCCACATTTCCTGGGTCTCATTCTTTCCGAGGCCCCCCCGAGGCAGGGTTAGATTTTTGTTCTATGAGCTTGCTGTAAAATCATCTTCAAGTCTCAAGTGACTTGATCTCTTCCTAGCCTCGTCCCTTCCCTCTGGATAGCCAGGTGTCGCCGTGAAGAAAGTTGAACTGTTATGTTACTCAGAAGGGACCAGGTGAGTCCTGTATGTCTGCCGCACCTGCACAGTTGCTGGTCCTTCGCTGAGCCACATGCAACCCAGCTACGGCGCCTTCGAGAAGGGAGGCGCTGCGGAGGCAGCAGTGTTGGTGGTGGTGAGGGGAGAGCTAGTGATTTATGACCACCCTATCCTCCTGTGCCCCGCCTGGAACCGGTGTATTTCCTGCCTAATGGAAGCTCACACAGAGGGAGATAACTCTGCCAGGAATGGATCTAGTGACAGGGGCAGCCACCACAGGTGGCAGCAGAGCGTAGGGCACACAGACTGAGGCTGGAGCCCAGTCCAGAAAGCTCGGGGAGAGAGAGCAGATGGAGACCGGGGGTGCCTGTGTGGGAGTTGGCCTTGCCTGGCATTCCTCGGACCAGCTCGCTCCGGCACCCGGTCGGGATTCAAGAAGTGAGCTCAGACTTGAGGTCTCAGATACCCAGCGGCAACCCAGCCTCTGTGTCTAAGCTCTGAGCTTTGGTGATCATAGACTGTCATAGATCTAAGCATCTCATCGGACCCTTCGTGGACGGGAGGAAAAGCAAGACCAGAAGAGGGTCAGGACTTCTCCAAAGTCACACACTAAGGACTCCCGAGCTGAGTACAGAACCCAGCCCCCCCCCCCCCGTGGGTCGCTGGAGCATCCTGTGGTTTCTCCGTCAGGGCGCTGAGGAGGAAACAGGAAGGGACTGTACCCCAGATATCAATCACCACGTGCCTTTCATCTAAGATGGGAAACTGAACCCTGATTCCCACCCGGGTATCCCATAGCTCAGTGCCGTCTTGCCACTCACTTCTGCGAAGCTTCTGCCCACCCCACCCCCACCCACTAAATAGAGTAATTATATTACCTCATGGGAGAGGTAGGAGGCTGGGGTTGAGCTTTCTAAGCCTACGGGAATGAATGCTGACCATAGTTTAGATTCTAAGGTCCAGCTGTGTTCTCGGCTTCCTCCCCCCTGAAGGCCTCAGAACCAGTCACCTAGGCGGCCAGTGCACGCATGCTAGACCCCACTGAGAAGTGGGCAGCGTCCAGGGCCACCTGCCTAGGCTTTGGCGTCCCTTCTCCTTGGCATCCCAGTGCTGGGCCGCGAGCTCCCTCCTCATGCATGCCAGGTGCTCCTGGAGGTGTGTGTGGGTTTGGGAAGGTGTTGTTTCTGGCCGGGGGCCCAACAGCCACCTGGGACCTGACAACAACGTGTGCCTGTTGCAAGGCTGAGAGGTGACTGTGGCCAGATGTGCCGAGAACGCTGCCAAGTTACCTGGTCTCAGTGGTTCCCACAAACACTGAGCGCCGGCTCTGCATATGTCCCTTGCTGATGGTCCCATGGAGGTGTTCCCACTCCTCGACCAGGAAAATCAAGGCCAGAGACCTAGACAGAGTGTCCGTCCAGCTAGTAATACCTTGTGTGAGTGGATTTATTCTTAATCTCTCTGTCTAGGGACTTACAGGGGAGGAATAGACTCAGAGAGGCAAAGTCACTCACATAAAATCTCAGTTGTTGAATCCGAGTCCCTGTCCTGTGGGTTGGTTCATTTTTACTAAGGGCAAGGCTCCTACAGTGTCTGGGTGAGGTAGGAACCCCTAGCTCTGGGTTCAGGCCCCCACTTCTTGGTGAGGCTGGAGGCACCCACACTAATTGCTTTGTGCTTGTCTCTGCCCACCTGCGGCCGCACTGAGATGTAGAAGGCAGATCAGGTCAAAGTCTGGTACCACCCACCCCGAGTCTTGTCCTTAAGGGTCAAGGCTACAGCTGCCCCTCAACCTACTCTTCCCCCCACCTAGGCAGCATGGCATTTCCTCCAGCAGCCAAAATACTTTCCCTAGAACCTCTACTCCTGGCACCTAGGTCTCAGGACAAGAAGCACTGCCTATCTTAAGGAGGGAAGTCTGGAGTGGGGAAGGCTTTTGCCAGAAATCAAACAGCATGGGGGGGGGTCTCCCAAGTAATCTTCCCAGATTCCTATCAGGAAAAGGCAGAAGGAACCAAAGGTGGATTTGTGCAAGGAAGTCTTACCTTGTTCCCTTCCACCCCCAGTCACCAATGCTCTCTCACGCATACATGGCTGTTTCCCTTGGGTTTGGTTCCCAGTCCCACAGAGCAACCTTGTGATGGGTAAAGGTCTTCCTGGCAGAAAACCAAGCATTCACAGCCCCTCTTCCTCCACTGTGCCCCAGGATGACTGACCCTGCCCTATCTAAGGAGGGGCTCAGGCCTCAAGGTGCAAACCTGATAGCTCTTGAGTTCTGGCAGGGATGGCGGTGGCTGTCGGGGGCAGGGCAGAGTGAGTCAATGAAGTAAAGTAGATAATTAGAAAAATGACAGTGACTAATCGCAGGCTTGGACACCCCTTTACAGTTTATAGCGTACTTCTGCATTTATAAGACGGAGGCGTTTACTTATCCAAGACTGTGGACGAGGTGGAGGAGCCTGAAAGGCTCCACACCATAGCCAGATAGTTAAGAGTCTGTGGGGCAGACTTGTGCTCCAGTGCCCTGACCTGCCCTGGCCTGGTTACTGTCATACCTCATACCGGGACTCTGTTTGCCTTAGCAGTGGGAGTCTCAGTATGACTCCCATTTTATAGAGGAGGAAGTAGGTGACTGGGGCAAGGTGGAGGGTGGAGCATGGGTCCCAGCCACTCATTTGGGACAGACGGCAGGGCCCGCAGTTCTTGAGGTGAAAGCCATTGTCTGTTTGGGACCACACCTGGGACCCAGGGTTTGAGCAGAAACCTCCGTGAAACAAGGCAGTGGCCAAAAGGGACTTTTGTCACTGTCTCTACTGGTGGGGACGTGCAGGAGCAGAGCTCGGTGGCCCAGCACAGGGATTTCGGTGCCTTTGCCTCTGTCACGAGGGGCATCTGGGCTCCACTAGCCCTGTTGGTGTTGTTCCCACCTCTAAGAGCCAGAGCTCTGCACGGGAAACACATCTTAGAATCAATCCAGTGCTCTGTGCCAGAGACCACAGTCTGAGGAGGCATGAGGGTGCTGCGGCCCCTGCCCAAGCAAGCCACCCAGAGGTGGAAACTGCCTGAGGTCAGAGAGCAGGCTGTGCCTAGACTATGTAGGTAGGTCTCGGATTGCACAGGGTGTGGCCCCTAGTCCTAGTGGCTAGCTGCCCTGTTCCCTAATTAAAGTGTCCTTTTGAAAAATGCCCTCCGGTCCTGGCTCAGCAAAGCAGATGAGGCAGTTAGGTCCCCTAGTCTCGGGGGCTCTTCGTCTTCTTCCACTCAGTGCCCTGAGGCCCAGGACCTAAGCTGTGAAAGAGAGACTGGGGCTGGCGGAACTGTGTCCATCTGGCCCCATCCCACACGAGCCTCTAGAGCAACTCTTAGATACCCTTGACGCTGGCAACAGCCAGGATTAGAGGCACCATTGAGAGACTCTGAGGGTTCCAGGCAGAGTGGGTGAGAGAAAGCACCTTAGAGGCTCCACGGTCACGGGTTACCTGTGGCGAGTGGACAGTGGTTGGAGCCTGGTGTTGGCCTGGGAGAGAAGCCTGGGAGGCTGTGGGAGGGAGAGGGGCATGGGGGCCGAGTGCAGAGATGCCCGCTGCCCTGTTGGATGGCTCTCCAGGGAAGATGCTACTTCCTTGCTAAAGCTGCCTTTGGGTCCGTGCATCAGAATGGCCCCTGGTCTGCACTAGGGTTCAACAGGAGCCTCATATCCACAAGGTTGGGGCGGCAGGCTGACTGAGCATGGACACTGGTCACTAAGGAAGCCAAGTCACCCAATTCCAGGTGGTGGTCCCTGGGTGGCGGTAGCATGGCAGTTAAATCAGGGATTGTGGAATTTCTTCTTCACTGTACTCTGTGCTGAGAAGGGCATGGATGTGCCGCTATTGATTAGTGATGTCTGTCATGCCTTTGGGGGGCGGGGCATACCAGACAGCCACGAACTACCCCCTGGAAGAACTTTTTCCCACCCACACTAACATCCTGAGGCCAGCAAGGTTCAGGATGGTGTAGACAAGGCCCTTGCCATGCCGGCTCTATATCCTTGGATCCTGCATACCTGCCAAAACACAAGTCTGAGATTCTAATCTCTGGACCCCATCCTGGTGATCAAACCCAGTGTCTGGTCTTGAACATGCTAAACAAGGCACCCTGCCACCTAGCAACATTCTGGCCCAAGTTTTTCATCTCTTAAAGGAAGAGGGAGATTCCAGTGGGCTTCCCAAGTACCAGCTTGCATGGCTCTCAGACTTGGCTGAGCCCTGCCTGCACTTTGCCCCGTACCAGTACCACTGCCATCAGGGACACAGGCTAGGCCAGAGTTTAGGATCTGCCCTTACTGACTATGTGATTGAGGCTGAGTCGTTTAAGCCCTGACCCTTTGTTAAGTAAATAGGTGTGCTGTCTTGGGGTTGTTCTCTAAGGCCTGTGACCTGGGCCTGGCTGAGGAGAGCCACATGGATACCTCCGTTGGTGTCCTTGCACGTCTGACCTCTACCTCAGATGGGAATGTTCGCGTGGGTGGGGCAGGGGTGAGGCAGGAGCATAATTTCAAAGCAGTACAGGCCTGGACTCTCGGCGATCAACTCTCCCGAGACCGCAGTCCCCAGCCCGAGCTGGCTTCTCCGCCGTCCCTCCCTTTAACCAGCCCCATAAAAAGGGAGCAGCCGCTGCAGACTTTGTAATGTGGCTTGGAGGCCGCCCCTGTGCCTTCCAACCAGGCTGTAATTATGGCTGGCACCAGACACCCCCTCATTACCAGGGCCTGCAAGGAGCACTCTAATTACAGCATGCTGGCCGGCTGGAGGGGCTGCAGGGGCAGGCCACAGAAGTGGCCTGCCTCTACAGGGAGGCCCCAGGAGCTGGCTGGGGGTTGGGGGCTGTTCTTGGCCTTGGGCAAGGCTCCCCTAAGCTCCCTCTTCCTCTTGTCTGTGTAGGAAGGTGAGGCCTCCAGAGGAGAGTCCAGGGACTTCAGTACTTTATGCAAGAAGCATTTCTTAGGTATTTGCAGTATACACAGACATCTGGGGACATGGCTCAGTTGATAGAGCGCTTACCCTGGCCGGCATGAAGACCTGGGTTCAATCCCCAGCACCGCATAAAGAGGTGTAGCAATGAAGGCTGATAATCCTAGCACTCAAGAGGAAGAGGCAGACTGTTTAGAAACTCCAGGTCATCCTTGGCTAGCCTGAGCTCCTTGAGACCCTGCCTTAAAAAAATAAAAAAAAAAAGAAAGATATCAACCGTATCCCAGCCTAACCCAGAGGCACAGCAATAGACAAAGTTGAGCCTTCATGGTATCGGACTTAAAATGAAAGCATGGTGAGGCCGTGCTGCTTGTGATAGATGTGAAAATGTCCCTGTCCTAAGCCTCAAGAGCTTCAGTCTCCCAGAACCCCGTGGCTTCAGTTGGCACAGCGGGGTCTCCAGGCCCCTGTCCCAGGGTCTTCAGATTACTTGGCACCCACACAGGGTTAGCAGCAGTATGTGTCGAGTGCACCGTTGCAGAGTGTCTGTCCCCTGGGGTCTGGAGGGGCCTGATGTTAACAGGAAGCATACCAGTGCACCTGAGCTTTAGGAGGAGGCGTGGGTAGTAAAGAAAGCCAAGCCAGACGAAGAGCAGGACCCTGCTGGTGGTGGTACAGGGGTTGCAGGCAGAGCGGGGCTCTAAGGAGGGGACACTAATAGGTAAGGCTGAGGAAGGAGCCAGGAGTCACCAGGTAAAGGGCAGCGAAGTGGAAAGGCAGCCTCTCACCCCCAGATGGTGTCAAGGTGAGTGAGACTCAGGTACCCCAGTGGAAGCGATAGAATTTCTGCTTGTCACTCACACAGCATTGGCCTAGGGGTGTGTGTGTGTGTGTGTGTGTGTGTGTGTGTGTGTGTGTGTGCGCTCTGCTGCAGTGTTCTGTGACCTCAGGCCACTCACACCCTCTCTGAACTGCGTCTAGGCATCAGTTCCTAACTCTGCCCTGACCCTGACGACTGGAAGGAATTTGCTGGTCTTTTCCCACCAATGCCACCTCTCGGAGATCATAACAAGGGGACCTTGAAACAGTAGAAACCGAGAGGGGCCAGAGAGCTGAGGCTGAGTGCTGAAGGCTGACCATTCTCTGAGTTTTAAGAGCCACCCGGAAACAGGCACAAAGGGAATTGTCCTGAGCTCCAGGCAGTCCTCAGCTCCCAGCTGGGGAGGAAAAAGCAAGACCTTTTTGTCCAGGGCCAGGGCCGAGACAGTGGCCAGTGACGTGCCTGGGAAAAGGCTATAGTCCTCAGCTAAAATTAGCCACCTACAAAAAACCCTCTACATCAAGGGCAACCGACGACGCGTCCTATTGTTTTGAACTTTGGATCCCAGGGGACTTGGGGAAGTTGGTGGCTGTCCCTCTCCCGGATGATGTGAGCTACTCTTGAACCTCAGAAATGTCCAGTAAGGGGACCAGAGAGGCAATGTGCCAGGCTAGCCCAGGCAGGCCACAGCCTCTGGTCCCCGTATTTGAGACATTTCTCCCTTCCCCAGTGGCACTGACTGTGCCCTGGACTTAATGAGGGACAGGTGTTGAACTGGGAGAAAGTTAAGGACATTTTGAAATACACACAGCTCTCTGCTCCTTCCAGGGGGAGCAGCCTAAGGGACACACTCGCTCTTCGCTGGCGGCACATCCGCTGCCCCAGGGTTGGACACCTGGCTTCGACTCTGCCATCTAGTGTGACTTTCGGCGACTGTAGGTAAACAGCGGCGATTGATTGAGATCCTATATGTGACTTAGACGTCGGGAAGACTGTAGTTGAGATATGGAGCTTCTAGATTGGAACCTCCCGGTGTTGCCCAGTTGCGCTGAGTGCTGTCTCCTCTGTCCTCACTGGACATTCCACAGCGTGGTATCTGTTTAACAAGAAGAGGAGGTGTTTTCCTAGAGAGGACAGGGAACAGAGCTGGCATCGTGTAACCGTCCGGTCTTTCCTTTGGTTCCTTGTGTAAAGTCACCTACCAACCAGCCAGCTGACCACTGATGTGAGTCAGTCCGACACAATACCGAAGAGCTTAGAAGAGTGTGCGGAGGAGGGTCTCGGGTTGGGTGCTGACGCTCCTCTGCGGACTTAGGCAAGTAACCGAACCTTCCCGTGTCCACTTCCCACCTTCAAGCACTGTTGACCAGGGAACGTGGGTGTGGAGCCTGGGAAGCCATGAATCCTAGAACCAGTGGTGGTGTTAGCCACCGAAGCCCTCCCTCCACCACCCCCAGCTCAGAGGGCTGGGAACCCAGGGGTGAACTCCTCACCCCCAGTACCAACTTTGTGGGTAGTGTCCAGTGACTTTCTGGTCCCCCTCGGGGGCTTATATAGAGCCAAGCAGGGAGCCATGACCTAAGGCCCTGTTACCCTTTTGCAGGGAAGGGTCAGAGGAAGGTCTCTTGAAGACTAGTATCCACAGGGGTAACCGGAGGCATAGCCTCCTCTAGGACCCAGCTCTCACCACACAGCCAACTGTCCCCAGTACCTCTGGGGGTCCCATCAGGTCTCTGCCCCAGCATGTTTCTGGTGGCTCCTCCAAGTCCCCGAGGAGTTGGCTGTCCTCTTCCATGCTCTCTCCCCATGGGGAGGCTCCTGGGGCTCCATTTCTGCCCAGCCTGTGGCTCTAGCTCCCTGGGAACCCAGCACTCGTCCCTCCGCTCCTCCAGCCAGTCCTGCTGTCCCCAAGTACCCTAGTGTCCTCTCACTAGTGCTTTTACTCTCTGGCCCCCAACTGCCTTCAGAGGTGGGTACAGTGCCACCGCGCCCACTCTATAGATAAACAAACTGAGGTCTCAGGAGGTAAGGCAGCTCGATGGCCCAGAGTCACCCAGTGGGCTTGTAGCTGATCAGGGACTGTTCAAGTGTTTTCCTTCCTTATTCCTCCTAAGAACTCCATGGGCAGGAACTAACCAAGAGCCTGTTATGTCTCCGGTTTATGCCCTGGGGTCATCAGCGGTGGGGCCAGCTCCCCTGAAGTGACAGTGGGTCCTGGGACCTGGAGTGCATTTCCGGGCAGTTCCTGGGACGCTTGTGTCACCCCCCTCTGCCCTCTCACCCGCCACCTGCAGCTCACTTGGAAAACCAGGTGAGCAGGCCCAGCCCTGAGCCAAGGAGGCCGGGTGATTACATCAGCAGGTGCAAACAGGCAGGCGGAACAGGGACCTGTGTCCCACGGGGGCAGGCAGCGGCTCCATCTGCCCCACGGAGTCTGTTTCATTCCCTTCTTCCAGCTTGCATCAGCCTTTCACAGCTCTGGGTTATCACAGAGCAGACCCGGTAGAGGCTGCAGGTCTGCCCTGGGACCCTGGGAACCCGAGGCTGGCTGTCAAGCCCAAGCCGGGCCTGATTGCATGCCTGAGAGCTCGGCACTGAGGAGGCAGGAGGATTGCTACAAGTTCAAAGCCAGCCTGGGCTCCGTAACAATACCCCTGTCTCAAAAAGACCAATGCTGTTAGCCGGCACCCTGGCACCGCTTTGAGGCAAGAGAAATTGGCAGCTGGCAGAGCAGCCCAGCTGAGAAAAGGGTTTTAGACTTCTGAATTTAAGAAGCCCGCCATCTTGAAATTGGCAGAGCAAAATTAAAATGTTCCCATTTCCCAGATGGGAAAATCAAGGCCCTGTGAAAAGTGGACTCTCTGAGAACAGTCCACCGGGGTGTCAGACAGTACCAATAGCTTCCAGACCAAGAAGGTCATGGGATGGTAGAAGCCTGGAGATGAGAGATTCCTATGCTTGTGGGATATCAGTAGTTGATGTCTGCTGCATGCAGGAGGAGGAGGAGATGCCTGTGCACGTATGAAATTTTCAAGTAATACAGTACTTAGGCTAGGTGTGGCAGTGCACATCTTTAATCCCAGCATTATGGAGGAAGAGGCGGGCAGATCTTGGTGGTTCAACGCCAGCTTCTTTTTTGTTTTTGTTTTTCGAGACAGGGTTTCTCTGTGTAGCCCTGGCTGTCCTGGAACTCACTCTGTAGACCAGGCTGGCCTTGAACTCCCAAGTGCTGGGATTAAAGGCATGTGCCATCACTGCCTGGCCCAAAGCCAGCCTCTTATACAGAGAAGTCCTGTCTTGAAAAACAAAAACAAATTTTAAAACACCAAAAAAAAAAAAAAAAAAATCCCCAAACAGACAGCAACACAAAAAAAAAAAAAAAAAAAATCAAGCCATCAAGGGCCATGGTGGAACAGGCTGGTTTTTATTTTCATAGTTATTTTTCCCAAACCCATTCTTAATGTCATCTTAATTCAAGAGTATGATTATCCTTATAATCGGAACAGAGAAAAAATTTTAATTTTTTTTATTAGAAGCAAATGTAAGATTTTAACTTACTTGCTTATTATATGCTGTCAGAGATTGAACCCGGGGCCTATGCGGTTGAACCCTGGGGGTCTAGTGCCCCGTGACTCTCCTGATCATTTATGCTGTGACCTAAGGCCAAAACATACCCTCTCTGGTTTCTGTTTCAGAGGACAGGTATCAGATGAGCTCTGAGGATCCAGGTTTCTAGTGGGTTCCTGTGGCCCAGGCTCTCTCCTGTACCCCAAATGCTACCCTGATTCCCAGAAAGCTGACCAGCATAAACCAGAGAAAGCCTCCTCCCTAGTGGGCCCAGCTCCACAGACAGGGCCTGGGCACTCAAGGAGTTTGCTCTATAGAAGAGGCCTAGCTAGCTTTAAGGCCTGTAGACCAGGGCCACACAGTGAAGGTGAGAGGGTTTGGTGTGGGGCGCTTGGTCAGGGATGCCCTGAGCTCACAGCATTGGAGCTGAGAAGAGCCAGGGAAGGACTGCATTCTAAAGAGAGAGGTCGGGGTGGGGAGATGTCCCAGGGGCTGGACATCTGCTGCTCTCTAGAGCAGGAGCCGTGAATATCTAAAGTGGGGTTAGGGAAGCTGTTGGAGGGTCAGCGAAGGACTCTCAAGACAGCCCCAGCTGGGAACAGGGTGGGTCCAGGGGTCAAAGAAAAAGCCTCAAGTCCAATAGGCTGCAGGCTGGGAGGCTACCCAAAGGAGCAGGGTTGCCATGCGTTCTGAAGCATCTAGGGTTATCCATGAAGCCTCAGGACTGGCTGTGGGGTGAAAGAAGAGAGAACCAGGAATGAAATTCCCATCCCGTCCATAGTACCAGGAGAACACTCCCCTCAATACCCCCAACCCCCGTCCACAGTACCAGGAAAACACCCTCCCCAACCTCCCCTCACCCCCGTCCACAGTACCAGGAGAACACTCCCCCCAATACCCCCCACCTCTGACCACAGTACCAGGAGAACACTCCTTCTAATACTCCCTACTTCCGACCACAGTACCAGGAGAACACTCCCCCCAATACCCCCCACCTCTGACCACAGTACCAGGAGAACACTCCCCCCAATACCCCCCACCTCTGACCACAGTACCAGGAGAACACTCCCCCCAATACCCCCCACCTCTGACCACAGTACCAGGAGAACACTCCCTCCAATACTCCCTACTTCCGACCACAGTACCAGGAGAACACTCCCCCCAATACCCCCCACCTCTGACCACAGTACCAGGAGAACACTCCCCCCAATACCCCCCACCTCTGACCACAGTACCAGGAGAACACTCCCCCCAATACCCCCCACCTCTGACCACAGTACCAGGAGAACACTCCCCCCAATACCCCCCACCTCTGACCACAGTACCAGGAGAACACTCCCCCCAATACCCCCCACCTCTGACCACAGTACCAGGAGAACACTCCCTCCAATACTCCCTACTTCCGACCACAGTACCAGGAGAACACTCCCCCCAATACCCCCCACCTCTGACCGCAGTACCAGGAGAACACTCCCTCCAATACTCCCTACTTCCGACCACAGTACCAGGAGAACACTCCCCCCAATACCCCCCACCTCTGACCGCAGTACCAGGAGAACACTCCCTCCAATACTCCCTACTTCCGACCACAGTACCAGGAGAACACTCCCCCCAATACCCCCCACCTCTGACTGCAGTACCAGGAGAACACTCCCTCCAATACTCCCTACTTCCAACCACAGTACCAGGAGAACACTCCCCCAATACCCCCCACCTCTGACCACAGTACCAGGAGAACACTCCCCCCAATACCCCCCACCTCTGACCACAGTACCAGGAGAACACTCCCTCCAATACTCCCTACTTCCGACCACAGTACCAGGAGAACACTCCCCCCAATACCCCCCACCTCTGACCACAGTACCAGGAGAACACTCCCCCCAATACCCCCCACCTCTGACCACAGTACCAGGAGAACACTCCCTCTAATACTCCCTACTTCCGACCACAGTACCAGGAGAACACTCCCCCCAATACCCCCCACCTCTGACCACAGTACCAGGAGAACACTCCCCCCAATACCCCCCACCTCTGACCACAGTACCAGGAGAACACTCCCTCGAATACTCCCTACTTCCGACCACAGTACCAGGAGAACACTCCCCCCAATACCCCCCACCTCTGACCACAGTACCAGGAGAACACTCCCCCCAATACCCCCCACCTCTGACCACAGTACCAGGAGAACACTCCCCCCAATACCCCCCACCTCTGACCGCAGTACCAGGAGAACACTCCCTCCAATACTCCCCACCTCCGACCACAGTACCAGGAGAACACTCCCCCCAATACCCCCCACCTCCGACCACAGTACCAGGAGAACACTCCCCCCAATACCCCCCACCTCTGACCACAGTACCAGGAGAACACTCCCCCCAATACCCCCCACCTCTGACCACAGTACCAGGAGAACACTCCCCCCAATACCCCCCACCTCCGACCACAGTACCAGGAGAACACTCCCCCCAATACCCCCCACCTCCGACCACAGTACCAGGAGAACACTCCCCCCAATACCCCCCACCTCCGACCACAGTACCAGGAGAACACTCCCTCCAATACCCCCCACCTCCGACCACAGTACCAGGAGAACACTCCCCCCAATACCCCCCACCTCCGACCACAGTACCAGGAGAACACTCCCTCCAATACCCCCCACCTCTGACCACAGTACCAGGAGAACACTCCCCCCAATAACCCCCACCTCTGACCACAGTACCAGGAGAACACTCCCCACCCTGTCTATGGGAACAGCTGAGTGTTTGGTGGATTCTGAAATTGGAAGTCACCAAATTTAAAAAAAAAAAAAAAAGGTGGGAGGCCGGCGTCCCCTGCGGAGGGATGTCGAGGGTGGGTGGCATTATTGTAGCGCCTGAGGATGGAGCCTCTGTCCCAGCCAGGATACAGTTCTGATGTCTCGGGAGATGGTGGTGGGTGATTTTGGAAGGGTATATGTGATCCTGCGGGTATGAGCTTAGCTTACTGTTTGGCGGAAGTGCTCACAAACAGGTGTGGACCGCTGGAGGGTCAGGCCAAGGGGAAGGGGCCCACATGCTGGGCCTGATTGTCACCTCCTAGGTGACAGGCACAGCTATTCTCAATGGTCTACAGGATCATCAGTGTGGATGGATGGTCTTGGGTGTATCCTTTGACTTTTGGGCCTCAGTTTCTAGCCCTGTAAAATGGAGCAGCAATTCAAGCTTGTTGATTGGCTGATGTGTATCCACAAAGGCTTTCAAATGCTGTGATCGAAATTGAAGATCATTTTCTGGAAGAGGGGGAGGTGAGAAGAAGCAGAAGGCCGTTCCTCAAGTTAACTATAGAGGTGTCCTTGCCAGGGAGCCCAGGATTCAGGGGAAGGATTCAGAGGGAGGAGGGCAGCATAGCTTCCCCAAGGGTGGCGCAAAGACTGTGTGTTTGTCCCCACTCTGGTGAGCAGCACAGGCCAGACGTCTGGACCTTGCAGCGATAGATACCCAACAGGAGCATCTGGACCCTCCTTAGGTTGCAAGTTCCAGCCCTCTTGGCCCTTTTGGCAAGGCTACTTCCTGTGGCCATCACAGGAAATGACATCATGGGCACGGATGGGTCTGTCTGTGGAGGCTGTGGGAACAGCACTGGGTGAGAGGCCTTCTTTGTTAGGAGCAACTTGGTGTCCTCCAAGCTGGCCAGCCCCCATTTGTCATCAGTAATGGACATTGTAACAGCCTCTGAGGGGGACCCCAGCCTGAACCCCACAGGAGCCAGGGCCAGATGGAGGCAGTGTTTTGTGTCCAGGGAGGGGCCCAGCCTGTGGGGTTTGTGTTTTTAAAACATAATAATAAGTTGGCTTGCCTCCTTCAGCTCTGCCTACTCCCCACCGAGCACAGTGGCCCGCAGTGAATGGGAGAGATTTTCCATGCAGTGGGAGTCAGGGCTGGGAGAATTAGCTGGTGTCCAGAGACTGGGGAGCCACTGTGATTACTGATGATAAATGTGCCCAGCGTGGGACAGTTCTGCGCACACTTCCCTTACCCCCTCCTTGCCTCCCATCCTGTGCCAGCTAGCCCTGGACACATGGTCTTGCTCTGTTGTAGATAGATTCCTAGAACTGTGCCAGGGTCCCTCAGCTCCAGGGACAAAGACTAGTGACGGAAGTGCCAAGACCCTCCCCACCAAGCTGCAGAGCAAAGTCTGGCCTCGGAAAGGAATGGTGGGCGTCTGTGTTCCGATGTGGGACCCTGGGCATGTCCCTGTCACAGCTGGGCATCTTTCTGAACCATCGGCCTTCAGCTGGAAACAGAACTCTGATCCGGCTGGGTTAGTTTGTTGTGTGAGGTTGTGAGTTGCTCCCCATGTCTGAGCTGGTAGCATGCAGGACTCCAGCCTTCTTGAAGGGGTTCAGGTGACAATGACCAAGGACCCCAAAGTACAGGTCTCCAGATCCTCCCACAGGCAGAGCTGGAGAACATTCCCCCGCCTGCTGCACAGACTGCTCCGCTCTCAGGGCACAACGCTTTCGTCTGGCTCCTTGGGTGACAACCCTCATGGCAGCACCCTGAAGTTAGCAGGCAAGAAGCAAACCGCCTTCCCAGATCTCCTAATTCGGACTGGAGAGTTGAACCAGGCTAGAGGGCCCTGGACAACCTGCTCGCTCCTGCTCAGCCCGAGCCTGGGGTCAAAGGTCACCTCAGGGAAAGCAAAGCTATTCTGTCTTCATAAAGTGACAAGAGTCAGGGCTGGTGACATGAGTCTGTGATTCAAGCGCTCAGGAGGCTGGGGCAGGAGGATCAGGTTTGAGGGCAGCCTGGTCTACAGAGTGAGACCCTTTTAAAGGAAGGAACGAGAGGCATGTGCTTGCGGTACGACCTCGGGGAAGCTTCCCTTCTTGGCCCTCTGCCTCCTGCCTACTCTAGTGCCTCAGTTCCTAGCACCTCTGGTGCCAGCGTCTTCTCTGTCAGCCCAGCTCAGTCCCGGGGAGAAGCCTGTGGACTGACAATCTTTCCAGCCCCATTGCCATCTCCGTCATGTCTCCTGACATGGACGCTGAGGGCCGTTGGAAGAGTGTGCTACGTCCCCTGCCCTCCAGAACAGTCGCTGAGACTGCTAAGGCGTCTCGGAGCGCCAATGTACAGCGCTTGCACAGCCCACTTGATCCCACACCTGCCTGTGTCCTGGCCAAGAGAACAGGGAGCTTGTGTCTAGGAGGACAGCAGGGTGGTGGACTCAAACCTGGCCTCAGAGACAGGAGACAAAAAAAATTGGGGGGCTGGGACCCCCAGAAACCAGGAGACAAAAGACTGGGGGGCTGAGACCCCCAGAGACCACAGAGACCAGGAAGCTTTGTGAGGTCCAAGGTCAGTGTCCTGACTGGAATGGCCGGCCAGTGGCATCTGTGAGTCGTTGGTCTGTCAAAGCAGCCAAGGCGAGAAGGGTCCTCCCAGGGTCCTTGGAAGTGTGTGTGTGTGTGTGTGTGTGTGTGTGTGTGTGTGTGTGTGTGTGTTAAAATTGGTGAAGAGTTGGTGGGGGGTGGCATTTAAATGACCCCCACAGAGCTCTCATTCCAGAGGGTCAGGAAACTAGGAGTGAGGCTTAAATAGTGCGCACCGGTGACTCTGGCATCTGGGAGGTGGATCTTAGGATGGCCAAGAGTTCAAGGTCATTGTCACTTACCTAGAGTGTACCAAGCCTGTGCTTGATGCCAGGTCATAGCCCTGGGCAGAGAGGCTCCTCCTGTAAGATAGACTGGGACCCTTGACTTAGGGATGCAATTCCCAAACTGCGCTGTGCCACCTCAAGGTGCTCTGGAATAGTTGTTTCAGTCCCGGGGAAATGGTAGTAGAAGAAACTGTGGGGCAGCTCACTGTTTTAACACCAACGTTACCTGGCTCTCTTTTCGTTGGCCAGGTCACTGCAGAGCCAAGCGTTGGGTACCAGGAACTGAGGACTCTGACAAATGGAGGGGGTGGGACAGTATCCACTGTGCTCTGAGAACTGTGCTGTATCCCACAGGTTCACAGATGCCATTGTAGTTAGTAAGTTGTAGAAATGGGATAAGACACGTGTGTGTGTGTGCGTGTGTGTGTGCGTGCGTGCGTGTGTGTGTATGTGTGCATGCATGAGTGCATTAGAAGTTATGATCCACAGATCCACATATGAGAAATAACATGAAATACCACTTTCTCTGAGCCTGGGTTCCCACGCTTAAGATAATTTCCAGGTCCACCCCTTTCTCTGCAAAATCTTATTTTTGTGGATGAGTAAAATTCTACTGTGTGTGTGTACCACATTTTCATTATCCATCCATTGACAGGCTTTTATGCAGATTTGATTCAGTTTCCTTACCTTTGTGAAGAGAGCAGTGGTGCACGTGGCTGTGTGATTGCACCAGGTATTTTCCAAGTGATGACTCAGCTTTTAGGAATAAATTCATACTGAGTTCCTTGACTGACTTCATCATCACCATCATCATAATAAATTCTTTGTAGCCTTGTGATACCATTAAAACTGATGGATCTACTAACAGCTGCGGCTGTGTTGACGGTGGTCATGAGCTGTATCTGGGGACTAGGAAGCATCCTCCAAGCAGTGCCAGGCAGAGTAGCTCCAGGAACCCTGAGTACTTCATCCTTGACTGCCAGACGACGACCACACCTGCTGCACCTTGTCGGCATTGGGCACAGCCTGAATGTTCTGTTTCTTGGGTTCAAACCTTAGCTCTGCTGTATGATCTTGAGCAACTTGATCAGCCTCTCTGAACCTCAATTTCTCGTCTATAAAATGAGGACAACAGGCAGGGCAGTGGTGGCAGCACCCAGGAGGCAGAGGCAAGTAGATCTCTGTGAGTTCAAAGCCAGCCTGGTCTACAGAGTGAGTCCAGGACAACCATGGCTACACAGAGAAACCCTGTATTGAAATCAAACCAGCAAGCGAATGAATGAATGAATGAATGAGGACACCAAAACGCACCCAGAGGGTTGTCGCAAGAACTTGATAACTCAGCTGTTCCCAAATACTCAATAGTTCACGGCTTGGGTGGGCATTTGTTAAGACTTCAGTGGGGCAGTGGGTGCTTATCCAGTGGCAGGTCCACCCCAAGCCATCATGCGATCTTCAAAGCAGCCTAACAGGCTGCTGCTCCTCCAGTCTTCCTCAGCAACAAAAGATCAGGATTCCCATAAGACACACTCGGGTTCACATAGAAGGTGCTAGAAGAAATGGGTTTGCACCCCCTGCCCCACCACTCTAAAGCCAGTATCTTTTGCCCCAGTCTTAGGAGAGTCTCCTGGTGCACAGAGAGAAAAAACACACATTTTGTCTATTCTGGTCTTAGGGAACTGTGTGTCCCCTGTCCTTCTGCCTACAGGGGTGTTCCTTAGGGCCACACATGGCCTTTTGACCTGAAGGACAAGTACATGATCCCTATTTAGGCCTCCAGAGACCTCTCTGCCTCTATAAGCACTTGTCTGGTGGGAGGGGCCGTGGAGAGAGACACACACACACACACACACACACACACACACACACACACACACACACACCCCACACCCCCCCTGCATTTGATTCCATTTTCCCAGTATTGAACACGGTGCACGAGCCCCCCCACTGCTTGTCTGTCCTGAGCTGCCGCCTGATTGTTCTGCATTTGTGATGCAAAGCCAATTTTCCTAAGTGAATTGTGGCCAATCACAGGCCTGGCCTGCCCTCCTCCCTTCCTGTTTGTCTCACCTCCCAAGGTGCTGTTCTTTCCAGGGACTCAGGCTTTTCCACCGGGCCCTGTGGGGGAGGAGGTGGACTCGGGCTTAGCCTAGCTGTGTGCTCTAAAGGTTCTCGTCTGTTCTGCGAAGGGTATGAGGTTGCAGGAGGCTTAGAGCCCTGGGCTTGGCATTGCCACCATCACACCACACACACACACACACACACACACACACACACACACACACGCCCTGGGCTTGGCATTGCCACCATCAACACACACACACACACACCCTGGGCTTGGCATTGCCACCATCATACCACACACACACACACACACACACACACACACACACACACACACGCCCTGGGCTTGGCATTGCCACCATTAACACACACATACACACACACACACACACGCCCTGGGCTTGGCATTGCCACCATTAACACACACACACACACACACACACACACACACACCCACCCACCCACCCACCCCCCTGGGCTTGGCATTGCCACCATCAACACACACACACACTGAAGCTCCTGGGTCCTGGATGCCTCTGTGTCTCCAGTGGGGCTGGGCAGGGTTGTGGTGGCAGACCTGGCCTGGTTTATGCTTTAGACTCGTCCTGTAGTACATTGAGGCTTCAAGGTAGGAGATAATTGAAGCCATTCAGAGCCAGAGTGGGAAACATGGGCAGATCTAGTGGGGGTGTCCTTGCCTCTGGACCACTAACATCCCAGGGCCGGCCAGGACGGGAAGACTGCGGGATCTGGAGACCTTGCATGAGCTGCAGTGCAGGTCCCCAGGATGAGATGATCAGGATGTGGTGTTCACGGCGCTCTGCCTCCACAGGCGTTGACTCTGCTGGCCAGGTGCTCCCGGACTCCTTCCCATCAGCACCCGCGGAGCAGCTGCCATACTTCCTGCTGGAGCCCCAGGACGCCTACATCGTAAAGAACAAGCCAGTGGAACTGCGCTGCCGAGCCTTCCCCGCCACGCAGATCTACTTCAAGTGTAATGGCGAGTGGGTCAGCCAGAACGACCACGTCACTCAGGAGAGCCTGGATGAGGCCACAGGTGAGGCCAGCCCACCTGGGCTCCTCAGAGGTGCCACCGAGCCATGGTGCCCCCGGGCCTCAGGGTTCCTCTCGGGATCCCCAGGTGTTGGCTACAAGCCCCAGCAGGGGCTCCCCACCCTCCCATGCAGTTGACCGGTCTTGAGGTTGTGCACCAGACAACACCAGCCGTGTCTTTCCATAGCTTTCTGTTAGGGAAAAATGGTAGCGTTTTCCAGTTACATTCATGGTGCGTTTCCTTGCCAGAAGTTGTTCTAAAGTTGGTATAAAGGAAAGATTCGCATGTGTTAAGTGGCTCTTGTCAATACACTTGGGACCAGGAGTGTTTCAGACTTTTTTTAGACTTTGAATTTCCTTAGATTCTGAATCAGATAGTTTCCGCACTGCCCCCCCCCAAGAGCACTGCCCCCCCCCAAGAAAAAAAGAAAAAACAAACCCACAACATTCAATATGCTCCAAAACCTGCAATTTCTGCAGCATTCAGGCAACAATCGAGTTTTGGTTTTGGGCTGGGAACTTGTGGTATATAGGGTTGTGATCTCAGCTACTCTGGAGGCTGAGGCAGGAGGATGACAGGTTCAAGTTTATTTTGGAACTCTGTTGAAAAATAAAATGAGAAGAGGGTCTCAGGCTGTGGGTCCTCAGAGCGCTTGCCGGTATTGACAAGGCCCTGGGTTCAATCCCTTACATGGCATAAAATAAAGCTGGCTGGGGAGATGGCGCTCTGGGTAAAGGTACCTGCTGTACAACCTGAGTTCAGTCTCTGGCCCCATAGAGTAGAACTGACTCCAGAAAACTATCCTCTGACTTCCAGATGTACTGTGGCACAAGCATGTACATATACATACATACATGTATGCATGCATACACTCTCATGAGCGCACACACAGATACTAAATGTAAAAATATTTTAAATAGTAAGTTTCACCAGCCAATGGTAGTACACGCCTTTAATCCCAGCACTCAAGAGGAAGAGGGAGGTGGATCTCTGAGTTCGAGTACAGCCAGGGCTTTGTGGAGAACTTTGTCTCAAATTCAAGAACAGAGAGCCAGTCTCAAAAAAAAAAAAAAAAAAAAAAACCCAAGTAAATAAATAAAGTATAAATAGATTTCATTTGGCGAGCATTTTGGGTTGCAGGTTGGGGGTGCCCTGCCCTATAAATATTAAGTGAACGATTAAACAGTTGGTGCTGGAATGCAGTCCAGACCCTCAGGAAAGAAGGACAGTGACTGGACCCCAGGCTGGGAAGAAGCAGGGGGCCCTCCTACTGAGGTGTGGCTCACCGGGGTGCCTGGTGGAGGCTCAACCACCTCTAAACCTCTCCCAGAGGCTGGCAAGCACGAGTGGCCCTGGCTTAGGGAAGGCCCCTGTCACTAGGCAGGGTATGGGAGCCCTGGGTAAAAGGCCTTTCCCAGAACATCGGGATAGGGAGAGACCTGTCCAGGTGCCGGCTGTACTGAGCCCAGCAACCCGTCCCCAGCGAGCTGCTCCAGCCTGGCTGTCTCCTGCTCTTCTCCTCCCTTCCTTGGTCACAACTGTTGCTCCCTTCTTGTGTTTGAGTTTCTTCTGGCCTCCGGGCCCCCTTTTCTCCAATTTCTGCTTTGCCTTGAAAAGCCCTGATTTCAGGTTGGAAAACCACACCCCAGACAGCGCGTAACCACCACTGGGGGTTCTGAAATAGAAAAAGACTTGAAACTCTAATTCTCATCTACAATCTGGTAAATAAAAGAATGAGAAGCAAAACAAAGCAAGCCCGACTGAACAGTCAGTGTGATGATATGGGTCTGTCAACCCGAGGCCACACAGTGAGGCCCTCTCTTCGCAAAACCAGAAGAGTACAAGCTAATCCACCATCCTGGCGTTATCACTCTGACTGTGTGACTGTGGTGCAGTCACATAACCTCTCTGGGCCCTGTGTCCTTCCCTCTGTTAGCAGGAGGTCCCGGTGGGGAGGCCATAAGATGGCACAGGCACAGGGCCAGCCAGGCAGAGAACTAGGACCCTCTGGGCCCTGCCAAACACCCTTTATTCTTTATGGATTTTCCTGGCTTCTTTAAACTAGTTCTTTGGTCTATGAGTCCCTTCTTCCAGTCAGGGCCAGCCATGAGTTCTAGTTCAAGCAAGAGACAGTTTCCCTGCTGGGGACCTCAGATGATGACCCGTGCTTGCAGTGAAAATCCCATGGTTCCTAGTAACAGTGACAGCATGGCTCTTGCTCCTATCAGGGGCACATGGCACCTGCCAGCCCTGGGATCTGGGGCTGTTGTCCCCATTAGCTATGTATAGTGGCAGTGGTCCCATAGCCATGCATGGAAGGACAGCGGTGACAGGGGTGATATGGACAGGCGTAGTTGTGGCTCCCGCTGTGACTACGTGAGGAGGTCTGGAGGCTGTGCGGAGGACCTGAGTCTTTCTGCTGAGACTAGCTGGGTGGTGAATGGGTTTGAGGGCCCAGAGGGCAGGTTTGGGTTTTACATTGCCCCGGGGAATGGCCTTAGATAGATCCAGATGGAAGCCAGAATCCAGATGGATTCTGCAGGAGAGCCACAGGCTGAGGTAGAAGGGAAGCGGTTTCTTCCCTCACTGAGGGCCCGTCCTCTCCTGACCAGGCTTGCGGGTGCGAGAGGTGCAGATCGAGGTGTCGCGGCAGCAAGTGGAGGAACTCTTCGGCCTTGAGGACTACTGGTGCCAGTGCGTGGCCTGGAGCTCATCGGGAACCACCAAGAGTCGCCGAGCCTACATTCGCATTGCCTGTATGTCTACCTGATTTCCCCACCCCACCTCCCCATCAAGGTCAGAAATACCCTCCACGGTATGCCAGGCGACATGGGCTCCTAGACCCAGAGGCCAGGCCTCCTCAGGCTCCGTTGGTTTCCAGCAGCCCTTGCCACCTGTGAAAGGAAGCTGGAAGATTCCAGATGAGGTCCCAGAGTGGGGGAGTGGGAGATGGGGCGGTCCCTGTTTCCGCAGGTGAAGGGCTCCTGTAAAAAGTTCCTTAAGCGTGCCCTGCCCCCTAGTGGCCACAGTGGGTATTTCGTGCTCACATCCCCAATCCCTTGATACTCTTCTCCTCAGACTTGCGTAAGAACTTTGACCAGGAGCCTCTGGCAAAGGAGGTCCCCTTGGATCATGAGGTCCTCCTGCAGTGCCGCCCACCGGAGGGAGTGCCTGTGGCTGAGGTGAGGAGGGAGGAATGGTCAGCCAGGTAGGGTATTTACCAGCAGCCCCAGACTTCCTGTGGTCCTGCCTGTCCTTCTGAACCCCATTTACACCAGACCCCGCCCATCCCTCCATAGGAACGGCCTCACAGGAAGGGTCTTGGTCTCTGACACCCCTACTTGACATAGACCCAAGAAACCACACTTGTAGATACCACTGTTCAACTGCCCTGCAGTGTGGGCACGGCCACTGTTTAGAGATGAGAGGGATGGGGTGAGCACCTAGGTTATGGATGTTGGTGAGGAGCAGAGCGGAAGACTGAACCCAGGGTCCTGCTGCTTTTAGGAACGTAGGGAGGGCCAGACACTGGTGGCCTATGCTTGCTTGGTACCTCTCTGAACCCAGCAGGGTCACATTCATCTGAGCCCCGTAGGGTGGGTGCTGTTCAAGTTCCATCTTACAGTCGGTAAACCTGAGGCCTTGGCTCTCCTAAGATCACCCAGCTGATAAATTATGTCCCCCACAGCGGCGCCGGTACCTGTGGCTGCCAGGCGTGATGCTAGGCATAGGCGCGGACTCAGGCCGGACCACTATTCTAGTTCTGTTTGGACCCCTCCTTCCCTCTGCAGGAGGCCCATCCCCAGTGTCAGGTAGCAGACAGTGAGTCCCCACTGCCCCCCTCCACAGGTGGAATGGCTCAAGAACGAAGACGTCATCGACCCCACTCAGGACACTAACTTCCTGCTCACCATTGACCACAACCTCATCATCCGCCAGGCGCGCCTCTCAGACACGGCCAACTACACCTGTGTGGCCAAGAATATTGTGGCCAAGCGCCGGAGCACCACAGCCACAGTCATCGTCTATGGTGTGGATGGGTGTTTGCTGTCATGTGCTGTGATTATCTGGGTGCCCTCTGGTGGGAGCTCTCCGGTACCGTAGGGAGGCCTGAAGCAATAGGTCCTCTTCCCCTACCCCTGCCACCACCTCCAGGAGGCCAATGGGCCCCCTAAACTGTATGGAGAGGCAATCCAGAAAGGTAGGTGGCCAAGTCAGGACTCTGGGTCCCCAGCTGGGAGCACTCCCTACTTCTCAGAACCCCTTGACCCTCTCTAAATAAAGACCCAATTCTCCTGAGTTAGTCCCAAGGCAGGGTCACAGCCAGACAGCCAAGCCATTTGTCCCAGTAGAGGTAGGGATGCTATCCAGGCCTATATGCTGCTCTCTGCTGTTTCTCTGGGCCCAAGGATAGAGGGGGAAGCCACAGTGGAGATAGCTCAAATTTAGTAGAGAGTCCTCTCCTGAGATTTAGTCCCAAGTCAAATCCTAGGTATCCCTAGGATACCTTGGGATACACACTGGGTGGCCCTGGTTAGGTGTTACCCTCTACCAAGTACCCTGTCGCATACTGGGTGACCATGATTGGGTATTACCCCTCTACTGAATAGTACCCCATCACACACTGGGTGGCCATGGCTAGGTGTACCCCTCTAGCAATCTCTCTGCATCACTGTACAACAGGTCAGGATGAGATAGTGGTGTCTTGGTGCCCAGCCCCACGGGTGAATGGTCCCAACCAGAGTGGCTGGGTTAGTAAAGGTGGGTGATGGGCTGAAGATAACCTGGAGGCAGCCAGACCCATGTTACTCATGTGCTGGCCCATCCCTACAGTGAATGGAGGCTGGTCCAGTTGGGCAGAGTGGTCGCCCTGCTCTAATCGCTGCGGCCGAGGCTGGCAGAAGCGTACTCGGACCTGCACCAACCCAGCCCCGCTCAATGGAGGTGCCTTCTGTGAGGGACAGGCCTTCCAGAAGACAGCTTGCACCACCGTGTGCCCAGGTAGGAGCCACAAGCCCACCCAGGCTCTTCTGCCTATGGGATATTTATAGAGTTGGCACGATACCTTCTCCCAGTAGCACAGAGTACAGAGCCCAGGTCCTCAGGGTACTCTATGGTCTCTAGTTTCTGATTCTGTCCCAGGCTGCTTGGGAGCTGGGATCAGAGGCAGTGAGCTGCGGCTGGACAGGGTTGAGCCTAGCTTCAGGAGCTGCTGGGGTTCCAGGGAGCTCCCTGCATGTATCTGTTGAGCTACCCCTTAGCCAGAGACCCTCATCCTCTCAGCACCCTCCTCCCTGACTGTCTTGTTCTTGGTTTATCTGCCCCTCTGATTGTGCCTTTGCCCTGATTGTGTATGTGTGACCGAGTGACTGTTTTCTCGCCCGGGTTTTGGTCTTTCTTTGTGCCAGTAACCTTGAGTATCTTTACCCTCATCTACCGAGGGCATCTAACTGCCCCCAGTCCGTGGCTGTGTGGATATGATTGGCCCGTGCGTGGGTGAGAGCCTGCGTGTATGTTTACTGTTTCCGTGTTCCCGCTGGAATGCGTAACTGCGTGTCCGTGCCTGTGCTGTGCTCCTGCAGTGGATGGAGCGTGGACCGAGTGGAGCAAGTGGTCAGCCTGCAGCACAGAGTGTGCGCACTGGCGCAGCCGCGAGTGCATGGCGCCACCGCCCCAGAACGGAGGCCGCGACTGCAGCGGGACGCTACTTGACTCCAAGAACTGCACGGATGGGCTGTGCGTGCTGAGTGAGTGCTTTGGAGTCGGGTGGCAGGCCCCTCTGCCCTGGCCCAGCCTTGGACCACTGTGCTCACCCTGAGCAGAGCAGCCATAGGGCCTCTGTCCCGCCCCCACGCCGCCCATCATCTCATCCATGCCACTCACGCCCCCATCCCGCCTCCTCAGCCACCCTTTCTCTGTCACCTGAGTCATCATCTTTCCCTTTATTTCCCTTAACAGATCAGAGAACTCTAAACGACCCTAAAAGCCGCCGTAAGTCCCATTTCATGCCTCTCTTCTCTTCTTCTGGGGATCCTTGACTCTCCTCGGCTGACTTTCCATGGGTGTGGGATCCAGGGCAGGGAGAGTTGATGTTATTCCCTCTCAGTATAACTCCATAGGATCCCTGCACCTCTTGCATGCTGCCACACTCCTGTCACGGAGAGGCAGTGAGACTCTTGGCTGACAGAAAGGCCCCGGACTCCCCCTTACACTCCTGTTACAGGATGGGAAACTGAGTCTCAGAGGAGGAAGAAACCTGTCCAGGGAACAAACCAGGGAGTAGCACAGCCAGAGCTTGAACCCAGATATTTTTGTGGCCAAAGCAGGTGGTCTTAATCTTTGTCCCTCCTCTCTGGGACATACCAGGAGACAGTGACATGCTTGTCCACCTGTGTGCCATGCGTCATCTATCCCTAGCCACTGGGCCACACCTCCCAACTTAACCCTGGTCTGTGTGCTACTGCCCGGAGTCAGCTCCCAAAGGACTCCCCTCCCACCCCCAAGGGCCCTTACTGCTGTGACAGCAATATCAGGGCAACACAGCCTCTCCTTCAGCCTGTGGTAATTAAAGAACAATTTCCAGATCGTTCTGGAATCATAAAATCTGCAGGGAAGTCTTCACCTCACCGAGAGGCCAGGCCCAGGGCGAATATAAATCACCAAGCGAGTGGCCCCCAGTGTGAGTGTGGGCATTAGAGTGTGGAGCCAAACTTAGCCTGTTCCTGCTGGAACCGGAGCCTCTGGAGAAGGAGCCCAGCCCTGAGGAAGAGTCTGTAACCCCTCCTGGGTTGCCAGGATGCTGGATGGGGGTTGCCCTGGTGAGATTGTCGAGGTGAGGTAAAGAGACAGTGTTCCCAGGACAGGAAGCCATGGCCGCCCGTGCTAGGAGGCATGGGTGTGGGCTCGCCCAAGGGTGCAGAAGGCCAGGCTGGACCTCAGGCTACCTCTCCCAGAGTTCCCGAAAGAAGTTAGGTCAAAGAGCAGCTGTCGGGTGGCCTGCGCTAGCTGGTGTGCTAGTCACTGACCCCACGTGGCTTTTAAATTTCATATTTCACTTAATTAAAACTAGATTCATTAGGAAGCACAGCTCCTCAGTTGCTCCTGTTACATCTTAGTCTTCAGTAGCCACATAGGTCTACTTGAGCATACCCAGGATGATGGGGCAGGATATTTCCATCCTTCTAGAATGATCTGTGGACCCCCCCACACACACACACACATACACACATTCCTGCCTGACAGTGCATAGTTATTTGCAACCGTAGCCCCCTGCTGGAGGAAGGCGGTATAGCTGCATTGGTGGCCTCCCCAGGTCCCATCTTTCTTTCTGCCATCTGCTCACCACCTCTCCATCCATCCATTGCTCTGCCTCTCACCTCAGTCTCCCCTCCCCCCACCTGCACCTCCCATCCGATGCATATCGAAGAGACTACTTAAGATGGTTTTGGGAAGCCAGGACATTTGGTCATATGGAAGTTGTTGGAGGCTTGGAGGGAAGCTTTGTCACGTAGGTGGAATTGCGTGCCCTCAGGGTTCCAAGCCTTACACCCCTGGCTCCTCCGTGATGAGCCATGACCAGGTTTGTGAATCAGACTTATTGGTTCCATTACCTTCCAAACTGTAGGGCAACAGGGTGGGGACTTTGGAACAACTTAATGAGGAAGAGGTGGATTCAAGGGTTGTGACACTTGCCCGAGGCCACCAATCTGCCTTGGTGGGCAAAGCCTAGAATCTAGATTTTTCCTTGGTACCCCAAAGGGCCTGCCCCTCACCTAACCTTACTGCCTATGCAGCCCTGGAACCGTCAGGAGATGTGGCGCTGTATGCAGGCCTCGTGGTGGCCGTCTTTGTGGTGGTAGCAGTTCTCATGGCTGTGGGAGTGATCGTGTACCGGAGAAACTGCCGGGACTTTGACACGGACATCACTGACTCCTCTGCCGCCCTCACTGGTGGTTTCCACCCTGTCAACTTCAAGACTGCAAGGCCCGGTAAGACCTGGTGTGACAGGAAGGGCTGGAGGACCCCAGAACGGTGTAGCTGTCACCGGGGCTGGGGTAACTTCTCCATTTGCCCAAGTTTCCTGTGTCATGGGGCCCTTGAGCCTTCTGTGGCTAGACGTGGGTAGGGCAGAGGCCTGGAGGGATCAGAGTGGGCAGGGCCAAGGTGGTGAGGAGTAGGAACAGTGGTTCTGACCATCACATCCACCCCTGCAGGCAACCCGCAGCTCCTGCACCCGTCTGCCCCTCCAGACCTGACGGCCAGTGCTGGCATCTACCGCGGGCCTGTGTATGCCCTGCAGGACTCCGCCGACAAGATCCCCATGACTAATTCGCCCCTGCTGGATCCCCTGCCCAGCCTCAAGATCAAGGTCTATAACTCCAGCACCATCGGCTCTGGGTCCGGCCTGGCTGATGGAGCCGACCTGCTGGGTGTCTTGCCGCCTGGCACGTACCCAGGCGATTTCTCCCGGGACACCCACTTCCTGCACCTGCGCAGTGCCAGCCTTGGTTCCCAGCATCTCCTGGGCCTGCCTCGAGACCCCAGCAGCAGCGTCAGCGGCACCTTTGGCTGCCTGGGAGGGAGGCTGAGCATCCCCGGCACAGGTAGGCCTCCGGTTCCATTGCTCAGATGGGGAGTTAGGGCTTGGGGCAGATTATACGTAGAGAAGTCCTGCAGAAGACCTGAGATCAGGACTTCCTGGGCCTCTCTAGGCCAGGGAACTCTGGATCAGCCGCTTGGAGGGGTCTCACTTCTGTTTAGGTTGGGAGAATGGCTCTTATCGTTAGTCCTACAGAGCGGTCCTGGTTTTAAAGGGCAGCAGGGCCAGGATGCCCATCTCTACTTGTGCAAGTAGAGGCTGACAGCTTTTCAGAGTCCTGTCCCGAGCCAGCATGAAGCTAAACTGGAGCCTTCTGACCCCCACCCCCCCAGCAATGTTAGAGGCCCCTGTATTCATGGGCAGACTAGCCCAAGTGGCCTGTGTGCTCCCTGTAGCCACCCACGCCTACTTCCCGCCAGTCTAGAGTCTTTCCCTTCCTTAAATTAGAGCCAAAGCCATCCTTGTCATCTCTACTATCCTCTCTCTCCCCTTCCTCCCTAGGGGTTAGCCTGTTGGTACCAAATGGAGCCATTCCCCAGGGCAAGTTCTATGACTTGTATCTACATATCAACAAGGCTGAAAGCACCCTGTGAGTAGCCCCGCCAGCCCTGACTAGCCAGCACCTGCTCCTGCTCAACCCACACTGGGCACACGTGTTTCCATTTGCTCCTTGGAGCTTGTTCCCGGTGCCCAACCCCCCCCCCCCCAGAAAGCATGTTCTAATGGGTAAAACCTAGCAGCAGCAAATAACCGTATTGCGTATGTCCCATTGCTGTGGCAAAGGCATGATAAGAACTTAAGGTGGTAGGGTTCATTTGGACTCACCATGGTGAGAATCCCTCTACCTGTGGTCACAGGAACGTGAAGCGTTCATATCGGGAACCAGAGAGGGATGAGCGCTGGTGTCCAAGGTTCCCCTCGCCTTCTCTTTCCTTTCCATTCAGTCTGGGTCCCCAGCCCACGAGTTATGCGGTCCACATACAGATTGGATCTTCCCTCCTACTTAAACCTCTCTGGGAACACGTTTACACACAGGCACGTCAGGGGTGCATCTGCTCGGTGACCCCACATCCAGTCAAGTTGGCAGCAAAGATTAGTGATCATGACTACAGAGAAAAACCGACCATCTCAGTTTGAACATGGGTGTAGAATGTGAACAAGTAATTCACACACACGCACATACACAATATGTCTTTATTGTTGATTTTTCAAGATGGGGGTCTCACTTTAGTTCTCACTGTCCTGGAACTCACTCTGTAGACCAGGCTAGCCTTGAACTCAGAGATCCACCTGCCTCTGCCTCCCAAAGTGCTAAGATTCAAGGTGTACACCACTAAGCTCAGCCTCAAATTGTTCTGATGTGTTGTATTAAGAAAGAAATGAAAAAGACAGTGTTCTATAAAGCCTCAAACCTTGAGGCCATGCAAAGCTTTGGCTGAGATTGTTTTGCTGTGACATCAAAAATTTAGAACTTTTTTTTTAAGATTTATTTATTGTATATAAGTACACCATTGCTCTCTTCAGACACACCAGAAGAGGGCGTCAGATCTCATTACAGATGGTTTTGAGCCACCATGTGGTTGCTGGGAATTGAACTCAGGACCTCTGGAAGAGCAGTCAGTGCTCTTAACCACTGAGCCATCTCCCCAGCCCCCTAGAACTTTCTTTGTGCCGTCTATGCCATATCTTCCTTCTCATTCCTGTGAGGTCTGGTTCCAGTCAGGAAAGGGCAGAGACTTGCCTTGGCACGGGCCCTGGGTGGCCTTGGGGGTCCACAAGAGTCGAGTATCCCCCATGAATGAGTATTTCTGGCCTCTGTTTCCTACCTCCCTCTGCCCTCCCCCTCAGCCCACTTTCGGAAGGTTCCCAGACAGTATTGAGCCCCTCGGTGACCTGCGGGCCCACAGGCCTCCTCCTGTGCCGCCCTGTCGTCCTCACCGTGCCCCACTGTGCTGAAGTCATCGCCGGAGACTGGATCTTCCAGCTCAAGACCCAGGCCCATCAGGGCCACTGGGAGGAGGTGGTGACCTTGGATGAGGAGACCCTGAACACTCCCTGCTACTGTCAGCTGGAGGCTAAGTCCTGCCACATCCTGCTGGACCAGCTAGGTACCTACGTGTTCACGGGCGAGTCCTACTCCCGCTCCGCCATCAAGAGGTTTCAGCTGGTCATCTTCGCGCCAGCCCTCTGCACCTCCCTGGAGTATAGCCTCAGGGTCTACTGTCTGGAGGACACACCTGGAGCACTGAAGGTAGGGGCTTGCCGGGGCACGGCAGGGCCATCAGCACAGCCCTCCCCGGATGCATGGTCCCTGCCGGGCTTCTTTCTGTCGCTGGCCTCAGAACAGCACTGGACCCTCAGACAGGCATGGAGGCTCAAAGACCTGGGAATGGGCCTCAAAGCCACTGCCCATTTCCATCCCCAACCCTGTCCCATTCCCCATGTCCCCAGTCTCATCCTAGCATGACGTGGAGACTATAGCGTTGGCTCTCTTCTCTACCCACCCTACCTGCAGCCCTCAGAGAAGCCTCATGGTTCTTTCTAGCGGACCAGTGACTCCTCCCGCCTCTGAGTTGTGGTCCCTCCTAGTCACTCTGTCCCTTGAGTCTGATGTAGCTTTCTCAGGCTGCATGCTGGGGACTGATGCAACCCAGATGAAAAGGCCCCGGGGGAGAAGGGTGTCCCCCGTGGGGACCTTACTACCCTGACATTCCAGGAGGCCTCCAAAAGGGGGGTGGGCACTGCTGGGAATTTCTTCCAGCTGGATCTGGTGGCACTGGTGTTAGCTGATGTCCATCTTAGCCAGAGGGTGACGGGCAGATCAGCAGGGAAGTTGCCACTCTCTGGCCCGGCTGCATTCTTTACTAAGCCGCATTTATTCACCCGTCCATCCACCCTCTACCTTTTCACTCATTGTGGTAATACATAATACACTTGCACAGTAAACAGCCTATGTGTTCACCCAGCTCTTATCCATCTCTTTGCTCGTGTGTCTCTCCTTCAAACGTTCTATTCATAGACCTGCTCATTTGTGCATCTGTCTGTTTATGTTTGCCCACACGTTCATCCAGTGTTCCAGCCATCCATCATCCTTCCATCATGTTACGGCAGTTGGGTAATCCGCTCTAATCTCCCCGGCGGGTAGCGAAGAACCCACCCCAATGTTCGGGATTCTTGAATGGAACACACACACACACACACACACACACACACACACACACACCCCACACCCCCCCCTTATATTTAATATGCCTTAAACAGCTCAGTGGCTAGGCACTTCCAAACCTCCCCATGGCTAACACACTTTCCCCTCCGATATTCCTGAATTAGTACTTTCTAAAACCTGTATCCCATCTTGACCTCCCCATACACAGACCTATAGCCCTCCCTGGGCCATGATCTCTAACTCTCACATGTTGGCTTTCTGTCTTATATTTCTTACACCTGATCCTTCTGCTTCCCCAGAATAGTGGTTCTGCCTTTCTCTCTCTCCTGTGTCTCTTGCCCAGGAATCCTAAAAGTCCTGCCTCTGTCTCCCTGCCCAGCCATTTGCACAACTTTATTTACCAATCAAAGCTAAATAGGGGCAGGGACCCTCAGCATCTTACATTTAGATGTGCAAATTCCCCATATAATTTCAGGAACTCAATGAATGTAATACAAGCAATAAACCAAATCCACAACACCATCATCCAACCACCCATCTATCCTTCATCCATCCATCATCTATCCATCCTTCATCCATTCATCCACCCATCCATCCTTCATCCATCCATCCATCCATCCATCCATCCGCTTACTTCATCTGTCTGTCCACTTATGCCATTGGTTGGTCTGACTATCGATCTATCTATCTATCTATCTATCTATCTCTATCTATCTATCTATCTATCTATCTATCTATCTATCTATCTATCATCTATCCATCTACCTACCCACACCTTTTCCATTCATCCACTGGTGTATCTGTCCAGCCATTCATCTGAAACATCTTAACTGACCCCAGACCAGCAACTTGAAGTCTAAAAGAGCCTTAGGTCAAGGGTAACAAGTCCCTCCCTCTGCCCCACCCACAGGAGGTCCTGGAGCTGGAGAGGACTCTGGGCGGCTACTTGGTGGAGGAGCCCAAGCCTTTGCTCTTTAAGGACAGTTACCACAACCTACGCCTGTCCCTCCATGACATCCCCCATGCCCACTGGAGGAGCAAGCTACTGGCCAAGTACCAGGTGAGCACTGTACTCACCCGGGGAGGGGTGGCGGGGGAACCACTACTCCATCCTTTGTAGTGAAGCCCCACTTCCCAGCTCTCTTGTCCCTGTCCTTTCTCCCCCTACTTTACCATTCTCTGTGTTCCCAGTCATCTTCAGGCCCAAGCTTAAATTCTTAGCCACAGTCACATCTCCATCCCCTTTTGCACCTCTCCCAACACAAATGCTCCTGGCCATCACCGCCACACTCCCCTTCAGTCGCCCCCAGAGCCCAGCCCTCTAAGGCTGGGCCCCACCCACTTCTCCAAGCGCCCGGTCTTACCTGCAACACGTTTCCTGCAGGAGATTCCCTTCTACCATGTCTGGAACGGCAGCCAGAAAGCCCTACACTGCACTTTCACCCTGGAGAGGCATAGCCTGGCCTCCACTGAGTTCACCTGTAAGGTCTGCGTGCGGCAGGTGGAAGGGGAAGGCCAGATTTTCCAGCTGCACACAACGCTGGCCGAGGTGAGGGTCAGAGCTACCACGGGGAACAGGGAGGGGGCACCGAGGCTCTGCACACGAGCATCTCACTCCCCTGCATCTCCCATAAAGACCCCTCTCCTTCACCTCCCCAGTCATAGCAGGGGCTGGTCACCTAGAGTGAGCAACAGTCACCTACTGAGTACTGTTCACATGATATATATTACCACAGCGAGGTATCATGTCCACGGTGGGAGGGTTATAATGGTCCCCGTGTGAAAGGTGAGAGTTTCAAGGGCTGGGACTATAGCTCACTAGGTAGAATAGTGTGTGTGGTGCCTTTGTCTCCACCACCAAATAAAACCAGGGGTGGTGCAACATACGTGTAGCCCCAGCACTTGGGATGTAGAGGCAGGAGGATGTCCTCAGCTACGTTGTAAATTTGAGACATGATGCCCTATCTCCAAACTAAGCTGTAGATACAGCTCAGACCCCTAAGCTCACCAGTGCAGTAAAAAGCGCTCTGACGGGTCTCAAGCCCACTCTCCCCTAGGCCGGTCATCTGTGCTCTCCAGCCTGTTCCTCACTTATATCAAAGCTGGTCTTGTGTGGGCAAGGCAGTGGTTGACTCCTGCGGCTTCCTTATCCCAAGGCTAAGTCAGCATGTGTCCAAGGCCAATCCCAAGCAAGATCCCGCCTGAATGACGTGGGACAACGAGCAACCCTTGCCCTCCAGACATGGGCAGCTAGAGAGAACCCAGAGGAGATAAAGATGAGCAGAGAGTCCAGTGCATCATGGGTACTGGGCAAGCACTCTACCCATTTAAACTCCAGCCTCAGCCCTCAAGCCCTTACCCAGGCAGGTGAGCCTCTGTGTAGCGCTGAGGTTATCTCACTCCCGTCCCCGCCCTTCCAGACACCTGCTGGCTCCTTGGATGCACTCTGCTCTGCCCCTGGCAATGCCGTCACCACCCAGGTGGGACCCTATGCCTTCAAGATACCACTGTCCATCCGCCAGAAGATCTGCAACAGCCTCGATGCCCCCAACTCCCGGGGCAATGACTGGCGGCTGTTGGCACAGAAGCTCTCCATGGACCGGTGAGTACCCCGAGCTGCAGTCACCCCCATTGCCCTCTTCCTCAGGGTCTGGCACAGCAGTGAGGGTGCTTATCCTGGCTCACAGAGGCTCAGCTTCCCTTGTGCCGTCATCTGTGTCAGATCTATAGCTGGCTTCGGGTGCACTGAGTCTGGGACGGCTGTCCCTCTTCATGTCCCTCTCAGAGCTGGCCTGTGAACCAGGTGGGCTTTAAGTTACTGCCGCCATTCTCTAAGCCTGGTCTTCTGTAGTCTGCCCTGACACCAGGTACATGTGGTCACCACCAGTGCTGAAAGCCAGATACACATAGGAGTGGTGTTAACTGATCACCTAATAGAAGCAGTATATGTGATGGCTGAGTCAGTGAACCGCCTACTTCATAGGCATGAGGAGCTGAGCCTGTGTGAAAATGCTGTGTGTGCTGACACACACTGATAATCCCAGCACTGCGCAGAGACAGGAAGCTCCCTGGGATTTGCTAGCTGAATAATGAGAAACCCTGTCTCAAATGAGGTGGACGATATTTCTAAGGATGACACATGAGATTGTCCTCTGACAGACATACACACACACACCACACACGTGTGCACACATGCACATGCTAAAAATTAATTTTTAAGGCCGGGCACTGGTGGCGCATTCCTTTAATCTCAGCACTTGGGAGACAGAGGCAGGCGGGTTTCTGAGTTTGAGACCAGCCTGGTCTACAGAGCGAGTTCCAGGACAGCCAGGGCTATACAGAGAAACCCTGTCTCAAAAAAAAAGAAAAAAGAAAAAGAAAAAAGACATCTAGTTACTCTAGATGGGAGGAGCTTACAAAGATGGCCAGAGACTCTGCTCCGACCTTCAGAGAAGCTCATGTGGCAGACACAGGCCCAGAGTGAACGTGAATGCCAGAGAAGAGGGTAGCATGCCTACTTGGAAGGTCTCTCAGGGTCCCGGCGTCTTTTGGTGATAATGATGAAGAAGAGGAAAGGGTGCTTTGGGTGAGATCAGCTGTGCGAGGAGACGTGGGAATCAACCCCTCCTCACTCTGGAGTTTTACCCGGCAGTTTAAGGAACCAAGATGGATCTTGGTTCACAGCTTCAGGGGCCTCTGTCCCTGCATTTTCCACTGCCGTTGCTGTGCATTAAAGCAACGCTGACCACTGTGTCGGGAGGCTGTGATGCATGTGCAGTCAGTCACCTTGGACATAGACACACCCCAGTGACCAGTCTCCTCCCATGGTGCCCCACCTTCCACAGGTCCATCCCTGGCCAACAATATATTTAGATGTTGCACACACATGTATTTAGCATGTGTGTGTATACAGCACACGCTGCATGGAGCATATGTGGAGGTCAGAGGATAACCTCCAGTCTCTTTGTTCTTCTGCCCAGTGTGTCACGTCAGCTAGCCCAGGAGCTTGCAGGGACTCTCCTGTCTGTGTCCCTGAAATGGAACGCTCAAGGAACAGTGGGATTATAGATGCATGGTTTTCATGTTGACTGCAGGGATTTGAACTCAAGTCTACACTTTTACCCACAGAACCGTCTTGCCCTCCCTCATGCAGATTCTGAGTCTCTCCATGGGTTTATCTGTTGATGAAGGCAGATGCTTTGGTTGTAGGGACTTGCTCAGAGCCCCACCTCTAAACCCTGCTAGTAGGAGATCAAGAGAGGGATGAGTCTTAGCGTGCACAGACTTGCCTAGGCCTGCAAAACCTACAACTGGGGAACACAGACTCAAGGCTGCGGGACTCAGGAGCCCACAGTCTTCCCACCACCTGGGTCTTCCCAGTTCACAGGCTGGTCACCTCAGGGGCGCCAACGTTTCTGTTTCCTTCTGACAGGTACCTGAACTACTTCGCCACCAAAGCTAGTCCCACAGGCGTAATCTTAGATCTCTGGGAAGCTCGGCAGCAGGATGACGGGGACCTCAACAGCCTGGCCAGTGCCTTGGAGGAGATGGGCAAGAGTGAGATGCTGGTAGCCATGGCCACTGATGGCGATTGCTGAGTGCCTGTAACCACAGGCCTGTGGGGACCAGTATGAGACGGTGCAAGGAGGCCTGGCAGCCTCTCCACAGGGGTGTCCAGCCTCCACCATCCCTGGCTCACAGCTGGAATGGTCCCTCACCCCCCTGCCCGCCACAACCCTCAGACCACCACCAGCCTTAGAAAGTCTCTGTGCTCTACTGCCAAGAGGCTGGGATCCTCTGCCCCACCATTTCCCCAGCTCACTCTGGGGTGGGCTGAGGCCTCTGGAGCAGCTGAAGGCCAGAGGCTTTCCCCCCGACGACACATCACCCTCAACCCTGTGACTTTGGGGGCCCACAGGTTTCAATTCTGTGTTCACATGGTCCTCGGCTAGGGACCGCTCTCCTATCCCTGGTTCTCTTTGAAAGGTCAAGTTCAGTTCAGGCAAGCTGCTTTCTCCTGTCCACAAGCAGAGGAGCTGTGTGTGGGTGGGGTGGAGAATGAGCCTCAGAGGTCATTGAGACTCAGGTAGTGAGAGAGCAAAAACAATAAGGGCAAAGAAAGACCCAGTTTCTTAGGGAACGCAAATGATTTATTATCCAGATACTTGGATAGGTCCTTTTTACGAAAACAAGCAAACAAACAAGTAAGAAAAGAAAAAAACTTTTATCCTTGAATGTGGCTAAGAGTGGCTATGCTTGTGATTTGGGGCATAGGCGAGTGCACTCGCAGGCACATGTGTGCGTGAGTGTGTGTGTGCATGGGTGTGGTCAGTAAGAGACTGCACAGGGGGATGCTTTGCTATGGCAAGGCCTCAGTTTCCCCAGCTGTGCAGGGAGCTGGGACAGGGTTTTAACCATGGCACTGAGTTCTAAAATCACAAGCAGAAGCTGGGGCCTGGCGGTCCTCCCACTCTCCGGAGCCCCCAGCAGATGCCCTTCTGTGACCTCCTCTGGTTTCTGAGGGTTCAGATAGAGGCGCAGGCCAGCTGTGGTCCGGGGAAACTGTTCAGGTCTGTTTTACTTTGGTGGTTCCTGGTCTCGTGATGGCGAAGGGTGAGGCTCTTATTGAGAGGGAGGGGCTGCTCCAGGGAGGGTTCTCTCCTAGGCTGGCACTAGCCGGTCTGCACCCCTGTGCCTCTAGCCTCAGTTTACCCAGTGATCTCCCTTCTGGAGTCAGGAGATATGAAGGTAACTTCTCTAAGTAGACAGCTGTATACCCACTCTTGGCCACAGCCCATTCTGGGGTGTTCCACAGGGTCACCGGTTTGTCCCTTCAGCCCACGGGCAGTGATGGAGACTAGGACCTCACTGTAGATAGACAGAGAGATCCTACTGAAGGACACTGACCCTAGAGTCAGGGCTTGTCGTAAAACTTCCCGTTGCAGCCTGGGCGGGTCCTGAGCTTTGAAAGTTGGGGCCTCTGTGGGGAGGCCAGTTTCATGGCCACACACCCAGCAAGTGTCTATGCCCTGGTTTTCCTGCGGTGGCTCCTGAAGCGGGGCTCTGAGACTGAGACCAAGGCGGCCCTGGCATCAAGGTGGACCGTGCCTCATAGAGTAGTCCTCAGCTCCTCCTGCCAAAGACACTCACCCCTGTGGGCATCCTCTTGCTGGTCACTGTTAGCCCGCACGTAGAAGGGGGAAACCCGGGAGCGAAGTTGTAGCTGTGCTGTGTGACTGCAGGCACATAAATGCTTTCTCTGGGCTTAAGTGTCTTTTATCCTGGGATGCTCCAAGAGGCCCCTTGGGTTCCCAACACTTCTCTGGGAATCGAGTAGAGACAAGTTGATTGTGGTCTGCGTGCTCTCTCCTTTGCCTGTCCTCGGAGCTGGAGCCTACGGTAGGGCAGTTTGGTAGCAACAGCCCAGGTAATGTCGGCCAACTCTGGGCTGAGCCAGACGGCTGTTGGGTTGGTTTCCATTCCTGCCTCCAATGAGATGGAGCCTCCCCTTCCCATTCCTGGCCAGCTCGGTGTTGCTGGGTCCTGCAGGGTATTTCTGTGTCATCTTGGATGTATGTGTGATTGCGTGTGTGTGTGTGTGTACACATGCGTGTGTGTGTGTGTGTGTGTGTGTGTGTGTGTGTGCGATGCGTGTGTGCATGCATGCCTGTGCTTTTCAACTTGGGCACATCAGGGCACCCCCCTCCTCCCACACACACCTGTCCCCACATGTGGACATGACCTCTGTGCCCAGGCTTGTGCCACTGGAGGTGGACATGCCTGTTTGCTGTCCCTGAGTCACAGTCAGTCGTTGTATCTCCTATGTGCCTCTCCTGCCCTTTCTCAATGGGGCCAGGCTTCTGAGCTCTGGCCAGACACCCCCTGAGGGACAGGGACCCTCCTCATCCCTGGATGTACCAGGACTCTCTAGTCCCCATCTTGAGACTCCCAGGCGTCTGAGTCAGCGCCTTCCTCCCACCCTCAGAGGTAGGTGGGGGGAGCTTGGGTGCCGGGGTGTGAACATGGTTGTGTGTCTGTGGGTTCCGATACGCTGGGGGTGGTCCCGGCCCCGCCCGTTCATTCTGTAAACAACTTGTAAATAGTCTTTAGCATTCCTCTTGTAACAAAATTAATTTTTATGAAATAAATTATATTTCCTAGTCTAATAAAAAAAAAAAATCCAGGTCCTGGTCTGATGTCTTCTCAGTGTCAAAATTTTAATGGCAGTTGGGAATGTCCTGTCCTTTCTCTATTTCCACAGCAGTTCAGAGCTCCAGCTCAACAGCTCCATCCCACAGGAGGGGAAACGGGCTTTCCGACAGTTGCACAGCAAGTTAGGGCCCCTGGATCTCCCTGCACACCAGCCGGAGGAGGGAGGGCTGAAGGCCAGTAGGATGTGCCCCAACTGAGGCTGAGTGGTGCGCCGGCGGGAGGGGACTGAGCTGAGTACAATGGGAGTGTGTGGTTGGGTACCAGGATGTGAACCTGGTGGTTTACACCCTAGGCAAATACATCATCCAAGGAGGAGAGTGTCTTCGTTCCCACACAGATGACAGACAGCTTTGTGTGCTCTGCAAGAGTCTCCCAGCAGGTGGCGCCTGCTAATGAAGTCATAAACCTGGGTCAGTTTTCCTGCCAGTGGACCAATCTGCTGGCGGAGCTTCTGCTTAAGCTGCTTCCCATAAGCCTGCCTCGGAACTTTGTCCCTAGACTGAGGCTAAGGCCGCTTCCACTTGGCTTCTGAGTCCCGGGGGCTAGACAGGCAGCTGTGGCACTTCCCAGGGAAGATTGGCAGCTGGTCTTCGTTGACCTATTAGCAGCTGATCTCCACATTGGCAAAACTTCACAGATGCTCATCTCTAAGGTCCCGCCCCTCAATGGACCTTGGTGTGACGGAGAGGTTCTCAGGGCCCCCTGGAACACCTGGCCCTGGGAACTAGCTAAGCCACATTTTGGCCAACGGGCCACAGGAACAATAAGAAAATTACCAGTAGATGGCGCCCGAAAACTGACGCAGTTAGAACCAGGAAGGATCTGGTTCCCCAAAGCTCCAGAGTCCCTGATGTTTATGACTGCCGCCCAGGGAGCCTGGACTGCTTTTCTCCAGGCAGCTCAGGCGCGCCCTCCTCTGGTCTGAAATGGGAATGGCAACGGGACTCAGCTGATTTACAGAAATCACCATTAGAAGCAAATGGTGATAAATCAATATCCATAAAATGAAAAGAAAACTAAGAATTCCAAATCCTTCTTTTTAAGATATTTATTATTAGTGTGTGTGAGAGAGAGAGAGCACATGTGTACCATAGTGTGGAGGTCAAAGGACAGCTCTGTGGAGTTGGTTCTCTTCATCAGTCCTGTCTTAGCATTTTACTACAGTGGACAGACACCATGACCAAGCTAACTTTTATAAAGGAAAACATTTAATTGGGGCTGTCTACAGGTTCAGAGGTTCAGTCCGTTATCATCAAGGTGGGAGCATGGCAGCATCCAGGCAGGCATGGTGCAGGAGGAGCTGAGAGTTCTCCATCTTCATCTGAAGGCTGCTAGGAGAAGACTGGCTTCCAGGCAGCTAGGATGAGGGTCTTAAAGCCCACGCCCACAGTGACACACCTACTCCAACAGGGACACACCTCCTAATAGTGCCATTCCCTGGGTCGAGTATATACAAACCATCACACACACCCTTACATAAGTTCCTGAACAGATAACCCATTGAGTTATCTGGTGACCCCAGAAGCCGTCTTTCTAAAAACTAACAGACTGACCTCAATGGAAACAGAAATAATTGCAGGTGAAGTCGAGCGCGGGGTGGGTGCACCTGGACAGAAATAAGAATTCTCAGATACTGTAGATTAAACTACTGCAGCACAGGAACACGAGACTCGGCAGGGACTGTGGCACCGGAGTGTCTTGGGATCTCTATGACACAGTTTTGCTGTCTTCAATTTCCTTCCAAAATGACCTGGACATTCCTGTTATGAAATATGATGCAGCCGTAGGCAGGGGTAAAAGTATCTGCTGGGTCCATGCTAAGGAGTCTCCCTGAGAAATCACACCATGCAACAGATCTAGTGGTATAAGGGAGGTTTATTTGGGGCCAGCCAGGAACATGTGGGAGCAGAGAGACAGAGCACTGAGGTGACAAGCAGTCTTTTTATATATGCCAGGCCACCTGCACTTGGCGGTCCAGCAGGTGAACAGATGACGCGTAAGCTGTTGCTAGATCCCTGGGATGAGCCTAGCAAAATCGCCTGTAAAGTAAAAACTCCTCCATCTAGAGATGAAGATTAGCCAGATGTAGTGGTGTACAACCCTAATCCCAGCACAGGAGGATCTAGAGTTCAAGGCCATCCTTGGCTAAGTAGTGAACTGGAGGTCCGCCCCGTGAGAATCCACCTTGGATAATTAATTCCTGGCTCACAAAAAGATGACCGCCCTCAAAGACCAGTGGTTAGAATAGCTATGGCCCCCCTACACCTATGTGTGTGAATGCTTGGTCCATGGGGAGCAGCACTATTAGGAGGTGTGAGCTTGCTGGAGGAAGTGTGTCACTGTGGGGGTGGGCTTGAGGGCTCCTATGTTCAAGCTCTACGCAGTGCAGAATACAGTTCTCTTCTGGTGCCTTTGGATCAAGATGTAGAACTCTCAACTCCTTCAGCACCAGGTCTGCCTGTGCACTGCCATGCTTCCTGCCATGATGATAATGAACTGACCCTCTGAAACTGCAAGCCAGCCTCCGCTAAACATTGTCCTTTATAAGAGTGGCCTTGGTCACGGTGTCTCTTCACAGCAGTAAGAGCCTAAGACAGAGACCATCGCCATTCAACAAAGCCTAAAGTCACAGTAAGAAGCTGCTTATACTGTCGTCAGGGGCTCCAGCTCAGGTGCCAGTGACATCCAGCACCACCAATCAGATGCACAAACAGGTAAAGAAGGGAATTGGAGCCTCAGCCGTTGACCTTCCTGGTGATGTAGCAGAAACCACAGGACAGAGACAATTGTGCTCGCTGCACACCGCCTGTGGTATAGTAAACACTTTCCACTGTAGCATGCAGAGGGAATTCATTTTAAGCTATAGGGAGCAGAAGGAAAGACCTTCTGGGGCTCAAGTATTGCCCAGTTGTGTGTCGCATCTTGACAGAAGAGACAAGCGTGTGGGCTATTTGTGAAGAGTTCTCTAGAAGCATTATTGAGGTGGGAAGACCAACGGTTAGGTCACATAGGCTGGGGTCCCTGGCCGGGCAGCACTCATTCCACTCTGCCTGCCCCTGCTCAGGCATGCCATCTGACGAGCTACCTCACACGTTTCCTGCCAGGCCTTTCCCACCATGACGGAGGACGACTGGGAGCCACCAAACTGGGAGCCAAGAAAAGTCCTCCATTAAGTTCCTTCGGCCCAATAGCTTATCACAGCAGTAAGAAAGGTAACTAAGGCAGGCTTTTTGGCTAGGATGTGGATGGTGTGCTCGTCACCATGTGAGGTCACTTGCAAACACTCTGTGAAGTTTGCCTACAGATCTCTATGTGGATTATAGGAAGCTGAAACATGTGAGATTAAAAAATAAATAATAAGCTGGGCAGTGGTGACGCACGCCTTTAATCCCAGCACTTGGAAAAGGCAGGCAAATTTCTGAGTTCGAGGCCAGCATGGTCTACAGAGTGAGTTCCAGGACAGCCAAGGCTATATAGAGAAACCCTGTCAAAAAACCAAATAATAATAGTAATAGTAGTAATAATAATAATAAACAATAATAAAATGGATAGAAAGAAAGAAAGAAAGAAAGAAAGAAAGAAAGAAAGAAAGAAAGAAAGAAAGAAAGAAAGAAAGAAAGAAAAACAGACCATGGGGTGGAGAGTGTGAGAAAGACAAGGGTCAGTGGGTCCAGGAGACTCCTGAGCAGGAAAGGAGGTGGGTTCTGCAGTAGGGTAGGGAGCAGTCAGCGGGAGGATCAGTAAAGAGGGAACCAGGCTAAGAAGGCAGAATGGGGTAGGGGATACAGGGAAGGGTGAACACCCCTAGTTGGTGATGCTGATCTTTTCTCTGGGGACAGGAAGACAGACCATGCCGGTAGGGTGTGGCCCTGGGGTTTGAAGTAGGTGAAAGAGAAGCTGAGGTGTGTAGGGAATGCTGGGAAGCCCTGGCTTGGGTTGGCGGTCATGGATTCGAATGGACCCACGGGACTGCTAGTGTCTCTCTAGACACTCTCATAAACAGGGTCAAAGTGAGCCGCCCAGGGCACCAGGAAAACAGAGATATGGGCGTTTAGTTGTTACTAAGACCTTGGGCTCTAAACAGACAAAAGGTGAAAGTAAAGGGGTGTCCCCACGCAGGGCTCAAGGGCCAGAGTCCCCTAAGGGTCATACTTTCCGAGGGAGCTGATGAATCAGCACATATCAAGGAGAGGTGACTGGAGTCAATTGGGAAAAGAACTTGGATTAGAATTAGTTATTGTAGGAATCTTAGAAGTACAAGTGTCTCGTCTGGGGTCCATGGAACCCTGAAGAAACTCCTACTGGTGAGCCTAAAACAGGAACGTTGCAGTGGCAGAAAATGACCTCAAGGTGGCAGCATCTACCAGTAAACTCCGATGGACGCCCTTGAACCTGCCAGGCTGACTCCAAAGAAGTTATTCCCAGGACAGGAGGGAAAAGAGGGGATAGGGGAGGCTGGCGGCCCCAGGCTGGAGGATGAACTACATAGGAAGACTCTGTCCTTTTTATTTTGTTTTTGTTTTTTTTGGTCAAGGAACGTACCAACTAATTTCATTGAAAACGTTTACACAATTTCTTTTGCTAATTTAAATTTTAAATTTTTAATAATTTTATTAATTTTTAAAGAATTTTATAGAATCAATTTTAATCATATTCATCCCAGCTCCACTTCAACTCCCTGTCTACCCAACTTGCTATGCCATCCTGGTTCTTTTCTCCTCTCTCTCTCTCTCTCTCTCTCTCTCTCTCTCTCTCTTCCTCTCTCTCTTTCTCTCAACTCAACTTATACAATTTGCATTGTATAAATTATCTTGGGTGTGGTGCCTGCCCTGAGAGTGGTCCCTCCCCAGCAGCTATCAAATGGCACTAGCTCATCTGGTAGGAGTGGAACTTCCTGCCCACCTCCCCACCTCTATGCTGGGATTTTGTCTGGCTTAAGTTTGCATGGGCCTTATACATGTGTCTTAGTTTGGGTTTTATTCCTGTGAAGACACACCATGACCAAGGCAACTCTTCTAAAAGCAAGCATTTGACTGGAGCTGCCTTACTGCTTCAGAGGTTTAGTCCATTACCATCATGGCGGGAGCATGGCATCATGGAAGCAGATATGGTGCTGGAGGAGATGAGAGTTCCACACCTTGATCCAAAGGCAACCAGGAGGAGGCTGTGATGTGTTTCACACTGGGCATAGCTTGAGCATTTAAGACCTCCACAGTGGCACACTTCCTCTAACAAGTCCACACTTCCTCCAATAAGGCCACACCTCCTAATAGTGCCACTCTCTGTGGCCAAGCATCCAAACAAAGGAGTCTGGGGGTGGGGAGGGGGGCTTGTCACATTAATTCAAACCACCACAGCATGCTATCACAACCCCTGTGGGTTCATGTGTGCAGCATCCCTGTTGTGCCACAGAACAGTGTCCTTGACACACCTTTGACACACCTTTGGTTTTTGTCCTGCTTCCACGCTCTGTCTGTCGGTGATCCCGAGTCTTAGAGGGAAGGGTGCTCCCATTTAGAACTGAGCACTCCACGGTCTCATTCTCTACATGGGCCGGTTGTGGGGAAAGACCATGCAGTTTAAAAACAAACAAACAAACAAACAAACCAGACTCTAGGTATAACAAACACTGTTTATTGTCAACCGAACAGCGGTGAGAAGCACAGCAAACGGTCCTCCAGCCATGTCTGTGAACATGCATTATTTTAACTACACTAATTGAAGTGGAGGGCCCAGCCCACGATGAGCGGCACCATTCCCTACCCAGGGAAATCTTGAACTGTGTGAAGATGAAGAAAACTACTTCAGCACATGCGTGCACACGTACACTGCTCTCTGCTGACTTCAGCTGGAATGCAACCTGCTGCTTCTGCCTCTCGCTGTCTTGGCTTCCCCGCCAAGACAAACAGGAAGAGGAACGGTGGCCTAAACCCTTTTCTCCCTTAAAGTGTTTTGTCCACGGTGTTTGATCACAAGAACAGAAAAGTAAACTAAGCCATCTGGTAAGGACAGAAAAGGGAGAGCATGCAGACCGATAGTCTTGGAAGATGAGGATCCAAATACTTTTTATGGGCCACTCAACTTGAATTTCCCATAGCTGCCTATGTATTTTGTTACATGGACACAAGCTAGAGTCATATGGAAAAAAGGTAACCTCAGTTGAAAAAAATCTTCCATTGGATTGGCCTGTAGGCAAAATCTATGGGGCATTTTCTTAATTAGTGATTGGCCCACTGGGGACAGTGCCAAGTGCAGGCTATTTGATCATACTGTGAACTCCGAGATTGTGTTGCTTACTGGAAAAAACCTATTTGTGGTTGTGGTGTGGCTCAGCCTTCACACACACACACACACACACACACACACACACACACACACCTTTAATCCTTCTGGCTGGAATGCAGACGTTTCCTCAGCACACGCCTTTAATCCAAAACAATGAAGGTTTGGAGAAGGAAGCACTCATGTTTGAAAGTGATATCTAACTGAGGGGCAGACAAAGTGATGAATCAGAGAAAGATTTGACAGACTAGGATCTTCCCAACTCTCACAAGAAGAGAGATGAAAGGGAAGCTACTTAAGGGAGAGCAATGGAGAGAGGAAGAGGGGAGGAGGACAGCTTTTACTGGGGCAGCTGTACAGAGACAGGTGGCAGAGAGGGAGAACAAGCTAGACACACACAGACAGATCCAGAGAATGAGAAGGACCCTGAGAACTAGAACATATTGCTAGAGTTGAATCAGTCAGAACTCAGAAAGAAAACTAGGAAAGGATGAGCTTGAAACTCAACGGTAAGTCTCAGAGGCTGAAAACATTCTAGGCCCAGATAAGATTGTACGGAGACTAGAAGCTTCCAGGACTAGGCCTAGATTAGCAGACCGAGGCAGTAAACCTCTGAGACAACAATTACATTAGGCCAATGAAAGATACTTTTATAGCCAGGCCTTGTAGGTGGTCCTGGCTTGTATTAAAAGCAAGCTGGGTAAACCAGAGGGCAGCTTTACTCCGTGGCTTCTGCTTCAGTTCCTGCCTCCAGGAGTTCCTCCTGACTCCTGAGTTTCTGCCCTGACTTCCCTTCACATGGACTGTATGTGACTGGAACACTTAAGCCAACTAAATCTGTTCCTTCCCAAGTGGTTTTCGGTCATGATGTTTATTACAACAATAGAAAGCAAACCAAGGCTGCCTCCCTTTCTCCTTGGTTCCCCCTCTGCTGCATTTATGTTGACTTGACACGAGCTAGAGTTATCTGACGGGATGGAGCCTCAGTTCAGAAAATGCCTCTGTAAAATCCAGCCCAGAGACATTTTTTTTGTTTTGTTTTGTTTTCTGAGACAGGGTTTCTCTGTGTAGCCCTGGCTGTCCTGGCTGGAACTCACCCCGTGGACCAGGCTGGCCTTGAACTCAGAAATCTGCCTGCCTCTGCCTCCTAAGTGCTGGGGATTAAAGGTGTGTGCCACCACTTCCCAGCCCAGAGGCACTTTCTTAATGATTGATGGGGGAGGCCCAGCCCATTGTGGGTGGTACCATCCCTGGGCTGTTAGTCCTGGGTTCTACAAGAGCTAGCTGAGCAAGCCTTGAGGAACAAGCCAGTAAGCAGCATTCCTCCATGGCCTCTGCATCAGCTCCTGCCTCCAGATTCTTGCCCTGTTTGAGTCCCAGTCCTGACTTTCTTTGGTGATGTTGGAAGCATAAGCCAAACACACCATTGTCTCCCCAGGTCGCTCTGGTCATGGCATCTTGTGTTTCATGACAGCAATGATAGCACCAACTAGGACACCTGGCTCTCCTCCTCTTCTTCCTCCTCTTCCTTCTCCTTGTGTGTGTAAGAACAAAGTTGCCAGAAGATTGTTACAAAAATCTTTCCCTGGTCTGACAATGCTCATGCTTCAGTGGTGACTGTCATAGGTAGCTATCATTGTCCTCAGCTGCAATGTCCCAGGGACCCCAAAGTTGGAGTCTGAACCCTCAGAACAGAGAGTATGACTGCCTCATGCACAGACACTGATGAGGCCAGGACAGGCTACCCCAAACTAGGACAGTAGGAGACCAGAAGCAGCCAAACCAAAAGATGCCTCCTTCACATAAGGGTTATTTTAAGAAACTGAAGAGATGTGGTGGGCTGGTTAGTTTTAAGTCAACTTGAGACAAGCTGCAGTCATCTGACTGTATATCACTGCTTGTCATGTGAGCACATGAATTAAGAAAATGCCTCCATAAGATAAGGCAAGCCTGCAGGGCATTTTCTTAATTAGCAATTGGTGGGAAAGGCCCTGCCCACTGTGGGTGGTGCCTTCCCTAGGCCTGTAGTTCTTGGATCTGTAAGAAAGCAGGCTGAGCAGGCCAGTAAGCAGCACCTCCCCATGGCCTCTGCATCAGCTCCTGCCTCCAGGTTCCTGTCCCGCTTGGGTTCCTGTCCTGACCTGCTTGGTGGTGAACTGTGATGTAGAAGCCAAATAAGCCCTTTCCTTCCCAAGTTTGCTTTGGTCATGGTGTTTTATAGTAACCCTTACTAAGACACACGGTAGGAGAAGCTGCCCTTCTGTAGGAGAACTTTCTATCTATAAGGAAGGCCACTGCGTGGAAGGGTGGCCCTCCGATTCCAGTGTGCTGGTTAGTTTTTGTGACCTTGATACAAATGCAAACAGATCTGTAGAGGAACTCTCAGTTGAGGAGTAACCACCAATTAGATTGGCTTGGGAAGCATTTTCTTGATTAATGCTTGATGTGGAGGGTCCAGTCCACTCTGGGTGGTGCCACCCCTGGGCAGGCAGTCTTCAGTTATGTAAGAAATAAGGCTGAGCACCAGGCAATGGTGGCGCACACCTTTAATCCCTGCACTTGGGAGGCAGAGGTAGGTGACTCTCTGAGTTGGAGGCCAGCCTGGTCTACAAAGGGAGTTCCAGGATAACCAGGGCTACACAGAGAATCTCAATCTCTCTCTCTCTCTCTCTCTCTCTCTCTCTCTCTCTCTCTCTCTCTCTCTCTCACGCACGCACGCACACACACACACACACACACACACACGACTGAGCAAGTCACCCAGAGAAAGTCCTGTAAGCCTCAGTTCCTTTCTGGTGTATGCTTTAATTCTTGCTTCCAGCTTCCAATCTTTAGTTTTTGCTCTGAGGGCTAAGATGGAATTAACCCTTTCCTTCCCAAGTCATTCTTACTCAGGGTTTTGTTGCAGCACGAAACACAGAGAGATGCCAGGCAGTGGTGGCACACACCTTTAATCCCAGCACTTGGGAGGCAGAGACAGGTGGATTTCTGAGTTCGAGGCCAGCCTGGTCTACAGAGTGAGTTCCAGGACAGCCAGGGCTATACAGAGAAACCCTGTCTCAAAAAACCAAAAAAGAAAAACCAAAAAAAAAAACAAAAAACAAAAAAAACAAAAAAACAAACACAGGGAGACAAGAACTGCTCGGGCCACCTTCTTGTTTGCTGTGCTTTTTTTCTGATCCTGAGGTAACCTTTGCCCATGCTGTGCCCTGTAGGGAATGTGCCCAGGGTCTGGAGCATGTTAGCTTCTGGTCTCCCACAGAGCTGCATTCCAGTTCCCACATGTGCTCCCCTTGCTGTTGATGCTGGTTGTTAGGCCATGTTTTGAGATATACTTATTTTTCTGAGCCTCACCTATGTGTGTATGTGTGTATGTGGGTATACATGTCTGATGTGTGTGCATGTGTATACATGTGTGTATGTTGTGCATGGGTGCATATATATATATATGTATATATATATATGAGTGTGTCTGAACGTGTATATGTATGTGAGTGTGCATGTGTATGTGTGTGTGTGTGTGTGTAAGTGGGCGTGTGTGTGTTACACATTATTAAAAACCTGTTGTTTTTCTTCTGTGTTTGATGTTAGGAAATCCTTCGCCAACTAGGAATCATGATGAGTAGAGAAAATTCTATATTTTTTGCCCCTCCACACTTATAAAAAGACTTTATAAAAGGTCTTATAATAATAAGACTCACTTACAATCTCTGGCACCAATAAGTCCCCAACTAGTTTCTGGGACTGGCCCACACCAGGCTTGGATGTGCCCACGTTTTTCTCCCGTGTAGCCCAGGACATCAGCCAACTCCTTCTCTGCCGCTTTCTTTTTTTTATAAACCTTTTTTTTTTTTTGGTTTTTCGAGACAGGGTTTCTCTGTGTAGCCCTGGCTGTCCTGGAACTCACTTTGTAGACCAGGCTGGCCTCGAACTCAGAAATCCTCCTGCCTCTGCCTCCCAAGTGCTGGGATTAAAGGCGTGCACCACCACCGCCCGGCTCTCTGCCGCTTTCTATCCCCTCATGTCCCTACCTCCTCTCCTCAGTGATCTGTGAGGACAGCACAGGCATGTATCCCCACCCCCAACATCACCTGGGTCTCAAGTAGCCAGGGCTGACCTCAAGCTTACTATGTAACTGAGGTGAGCCTGAACCCAGATCCTCCCAAGTGCAGGTGGTAGGTGAGCATCTCCACGCCCACGCACCCCTGCAGGTCAGTGGAGGAAGTCACCCCCACTGGTAAGGGCTTGGGTAGAAAGGAAGCCCAGACTTCTGTCACTCTTGAGTGTTTCCTTAGGGTCCTTACTTTTTTCTTTTTTTTTCTCAAAAAAGAAAACAAAAATAAAGCAGGCCTGCTCCTTAACACTCTGCTCTGTCCTGCCCTTCGGAGCACCGGAGCCATCTTCAACTCTCTCCTGAACTTTCATCTCAAGAGTCTCCCAAAAGTTTCTTTTCTACAGGTTTGGCGTCTGGATTGCCCCTCCACACACACATGCTCTACGTAAGAGCTGGCCTCGCTCACAGCCACCAAATAGCTTCAAGCTCTTCTCTGAGTCTCGCCACCTAGACTTGGGAGGTCAAGTTCATCCTGCGGGTGCATCTTGATCTGGAAATATTGAGGGGGATCAGAGAGTGGTGGGGCACCCCAGGGAACGAGGCGGGGGCGGGGGACAGGGAGATTCTCCCAGGTCTCAGGCGGTGGATACCAATAGGGAGTCAAGCAGGACCTGTCTGTCCCAAAGCCTCACTTTCTGCACTTTGCAATTGGACGCCTGTTGTTACTGCCGCACGCCAGGCAGAGGCGCGCGTAGGGGGCTGGGTCGGTGGGTGGAGTCAGCGAACCAGGAAGCGCTGAGCGGGGAGGGGCGAGCTGAGAAGGGGAGGGCGGGGCTGGCTGAGCTCTGGTCGCAGTGGCCCAGCGCCTGGGACCTGGTGGAGGCAGCAGCGGCAGTGACAGTAAGTTCGGGTGCAGCGGCCCCCATGGTTGGCTGGGTCTCCCCTTCCCGAGGCTGAGCCTGGCCTCCCTGCCACACTATCTCTGGTCCTGCCTGTGGGGACAGGTCAGCCCGAAGGATCCAGAAGGCTTTGCGGGTCCGGATCGGATGCCACAGCTGCCTCTCCAGAGAACCCTTGTCTTAGCCTACTGTCAGGCTCGCTCTTGGTCCCCAACCTGTGTCTTCAGGAGCCATCAAGGCACACGGACTGGCCAGGAATGTTCTCAGTCCTCAGACTCCCACCCTTTTCAGCTCTGACTGGCCCTTACCCCAGGACCCCAGGCAGGGGCAGGGGCAGAGGCAGCCTGGCCCGGGGAAGTTCTCGGCCTCCCCTTCCTTTCTTTGTCTTTCTCTATTCTTCCAAAGCCACAGCTACCTTTTATAAAGAGTAATAAGGCTTCACTCAGTCCACTGCACCGCCCGTGACCCGGTTAGAGAGGATCCCTGGCAACTTCAGATGCGTGGTCAAGGCTGAATGGTCCTTGATGAATAGACAGAGTCGCTAAGTCTGGGTGGCCCACACTGAGCCGCTGAGCCCTGCACCCACCCTCCTAGTCTGAACTTCTGGAAACGAAACGGAATGGCTCCTTGCCAGTTCTCTGATGGTTCATGATTATCTTTCATATTAAAAAAAAAGTATATATGTGTGTGCCTTTGTGTGAGTGCCCACAAAAGCTACAGGAGGACATAGGATCCTTTAAAGCTGGAGTTAAAAGCACTTGGGCTACCTGACTAGGGTGCTTGGAACTGAACTCGGGTCATTTGAAAGAACAGCGAGCACTCTTCACTTATGAGACATCTCTCCAGATTCTGTTTACATTTTTTTAAAAACAATAATTTTAAGCACATTTGCACGGGGGGGGGGGAAGGACTGTCTAGTTAGAGGGTCATCTTTGGTCTCTGTGCGAATTAAGGCTATAGAAGGGCCCTGCTCAGCCTGACAGGACACTGTAGAACCTCCAGCCTGCCTGTGCCAGGGCACATCTGCAGTAGGCAGGGATCTATTCATTCAGCAGTGTTGATGAGGGGCAGTCCCCCTTTCCGCCATCTCTGCTCATAGCTTCTTGCTGCAGGAAGCCTTTGGGAGGAAGGACTGCAGGGACTTGGAACCAGCACATTCCCAGCTTATCACTGGAGGAGGGGGGGAATGAGACTGGGGAATCCCGGGGGGGGGGGATCCAGACTGTACCGTTCCATGTCACTGTGACCTAGGCAACTTTCTGAGCCTCAGATTCCTCAGTACCGAATACCCGGCTGTCATGGCTCATACACTGGGTGTCGCTGGCACTCTGAAGTCCTGCAGTCATTTCGTTGTGAGATAGGGTCTCACTTAGTCCAGGTTAGCCCTGAAACTCTCTATGTAGCAGGACTGACCCAGAATCCTGATCTTCCTGCCTCCACCTCCAGGGTGTTGCTGGGTTGCAGATGTACGTGCCTGTGCCACTATTCCTGGCTTAACTTGACTGAACAGCTAACACACATTGTTCAAATTCAAGAGGCACACACACACACAAATAAGAATTAACACTGGGGGCTGGAGAGATGGCTCTGCTCTTCCAAAGGTCCTGAGTTCAAATCCCAGCAACCACATGGTGGCTCACAACCATCTGTAATGAGACTGACGCCCTCTTCTGGTGTGTCTGAAGACAGCTATAGTGTACTTACACAGAATAAATAAATCTTTAAAAAAAAAAAAAGAACACTGATGCTCCCTCCCTGTCCCAGTCTCCCTCCTGGGACCTTCCAAGGTATGCTTGTTTCCATCAAGGGTTCTGATTTCTATGTAAATGCACTTAGCCCAGGCTTGCCCTTCTGCATTGCTTGCCTTAGTCCACACTTGCAATGAGGTTCACGCTGACTGTATTGTCCTTGCATAGTTGGGACGACCTCTGAAGTCACTACAGTTTTCATTGCCTGTCTTTCTTCCTGCTCCCGAGACTGGAACATCTCCAGCCAGACTTTGGGGACAGGGTAGATCCAGCATGGACGAGAGATGTCTTTGAGGATACATCAGTCCCCAGTCTTGATGTGCAGTCGCTCACCTGCCCTGTCTGTGTCTCTCTGCCCTCACAGTGGCCTTTGCCTCCGAGGACAATGTGTACCACAGCTCAAATGCTGTCTACAGAGCCCCGAGCAACCATCACGAAGCTGACCAGGAAGCCCTGCTGGGGAAACTACTAGACTACCCAGCCCCGGGCCTGCAGAGGCCAGAGGACCGCTTCAATGGTGCCTATATCATCTTCTTCAGCCTGGGAATTGGGGGCCTACTGCCTTGGAACTTTTTTGTCACTGCCAAGGAGTACTGGGCATTTAAACTCCGAAACTGCTCCAGCCCAGCGTCCGGGAAGGACCCCGAGGACGCAGACATCCTGGTAAGGGCTGTTTCCCTCGCAAGGGGGAGGGAAGCAGGCATTCTGGAGCCAGGCCATCCTCAGGGGTACTTAAGGGAGACCATGTACATGTTAAGAACCTGTGTGTTGATGCAGAGCTTGCGTGCACACAGCAAAAAGAATTCACTGGGTCCTAGACCCTGCATGGTGTGATACCCAGGCCTTGTCTCATACCTCCTGAGGTCAACAGGATGGAGATGGGCAGACCCAGTCCGTACTTCAGATTGCCTGCCATTGTCCGTGGGAGGATGGTGGGCATGATGATTCTCTACACTGTGTGGTGGTGCATGTAAGAACACAGAATCCTTGCTCCCAGCAATTTGAAGGTGTGACTCTTACAACATTAAGGCAGCTGTGAACTTACAGAAAATTCCAAACAGCAGTAGCTAAGACAAAGGAAGGTCATTTTTCTGTCACATTCAACTTCGGGCAGGTGAGTTGTTTTGACACATGTAGTTCTCGTGTCCAGGGTTACCTCATAGTCCAAGATGGTTGTTGAAGCTCCAGCCATTATATCTTTAGGAAGAGAGAAAGGAGGGAATGCCTGTTGCTTGTGAGAACACTTCCTAGAAGTTGTACCTTCCTTCTGTTTACATCCTATTGGTCCAAATTCAATCATGTGACTCAATGGGTTACGGAGAACACTGGGAAATGTAGTCTTTTTGTGTGTCCTAGCACTTAAAACCAAGACTTCACACATGTTACTATGCCCTGTGTGTGTGTGCGCGCGCACACACACACACACACACATGGGGCGGGGGGAGAGAGAACGAACTGTCAAATATAGTCATTAAGCATAGTTTTACAACATCCTTGCTATCCTGGAGGCCAGATAGCTGGGGAAGACAGAGTATATCAGTCTCTTTACTGTGGTTGGGATCAAAGTACCACAGGCCAGGCAGGGATGATTGTTCTAAAGAATGGAAGATTATGTTGGCTTGGTTATGGCTCTAGGTTGAGAGGTTGTGTCTGGTGATGGCTTTCTTGTTAGTGGCATCTTTCAGGTAGCACAAGACATCTTGTGATGAGGAAAGATGAAGAGGTGTGTATCTATGTGAGTTTGGTACCCCTCTGTCTTCTCATAAAGCCACCAGGATTCAACTGGGGCGGGGGTGGAGGGGCTCCACCCCATGACTAACCACAATCCCCTCTAGACATCATAGTTGGATTCAGTTTCCATCCTCTTAACCCATCCCTGTGAGGAGTGTATTTTCTGCATAGGAAAGTTTGGGGGGCTCTCAGACCATATACCAACTATAACCCCAGGGGAGTAGAGCCCTGGGAACACATGCAGGTCACTGTGGTCTGGAGCAGGTGGGTTAGAAGGGTGCGAAGGAATCACCCCAGGAAGGAGGTACTGACTTCAGAGTCCTTTGTTTTCTTCCCCTGCTCTGAGGATACAGATTATCCATAGGTCACCATGGCAACCTTCCCTCCATGATGGCCATGGCCATGGTGTGTCTATCAGCCCTAAGGAAAGCCACACCATCATTGGGGCCAAGGTAAAGGCCTGGTATGGGAGGTGGGCTCAAAGGAGCCCTGAATGCACCTGGTGAAGGGATCTGTCAAGAGGGGATCTGTGGTGACCTGGGGACAGAGCTGGCTTATAAGCACATGTAAACACAGGAGGCTAATACTGTTAAGCTACACCTTCCTCCTCCACGGGCTCCTCGGGGACAAGAAGGGACGTGCTAGCAGACCCCAGCTGGCCCTCCGGTGGCCCCGGAGGTGACTTACTTCTCTTTCTTTGGAAGTCCCTCTGAGTCCTTGACCAGCTCTCCAGAACGTGGCTTAGTTTTGTGTAGGGAAAGTCACAGGACAACCAATACCTGTGAGCGTCCCTTCGGCGGCCCCACCTCACACGTGCCTGACTTATTCACTTCCAGAACTACCCATGACACTTAGCCCAGGGATTCTGATCGATTTAGCTAAAATGAGGGACATTGGTTTCTAAGGTTTCACATGACCCTCACCCCACCCATATCGTCCTGATGCATGGGAGGGGGTTGTTTCTGCATGTCTATGGATTTATAGGGGGCTCCAGGGACTGCAAAGGCTGTCACTGAGTACGTGCACCTGAAGAGTGTCTCGGGGGCAGGGGTGGGGTGGGCGGGGGTGGGGGGCAGCGGGAGACAGACCACCTTGACTTGGAGTACCACTGCCCCCTTGTGGGACTGTGGGACCAGGAACAGCCTGAGAATGTGTTGGAGAAAGGCCCTATTCCACCCCGAGCCTGGAGTCAGGGCTCATATGGGTGGCTGATGGGCATGGTGAACTTCAGGAACTCCCCCTGGACATGGCCTTTGGACCCTGCACCTGCTCTGTGCTCCTCGTGTATATACCAGCCCTTCCGCCATCCTAGCGCGTCCGTGACAATGAGGTCCGGGATAAGGCCCGGCACCCCCCACCCCCATCCCAGGCATTGCGTAAGCAGCCTCTCCGGCCTCCTTCAGGTCTGGTCCCATTCTTTTGTGGACTAAGGACACAAGCCATCCAGTTTTCTGCAGGCCTCTGGGACTGACAGCACTTTCTCCAGAACCCTTCTGCCCATCTGTCTGTCCATCTGTCTGTCTCCCCAGGCCAGGGCTAGGAGGCTATGTACACCTGTCCCACCCGCCTCCGACAAACCATCGGCAGGCCTGTTTGCCAGAGAAGGGCCGGGGTGCTTGCAGTCCTTCCCAGCTGCAAGCACTTAGTGTTCCAGGTCCTGCTAGGATACTTTATTGCCGCTCTCAAGCACCGGCAGGTGCAGGCATAGTACCTGCCTGCTGCCCGCAGCTCCTGGCTCTTGGCATCAGAGATGAGAGACCTGTCACCCCTCGATTCATGGGCCAGGCTGGGGAAGCAAGCATGCTGCGGGGCTTTCTGCCTTTGACGGGGCTGTTTTTCTTGGCCTCCTCATCCGTGGCACCCGCTGCTACCCATCTCCCCCCTGCTCTCTCCCCATCTAGCTCATGGCCCCACTCTGCCCTGCGTCCTGAGGGCCACTGAGAGAGGAGGGCGGACAACCTGTTCCTCTTCAGCCTTCCACCACACGTCATCTTCGGGGCCATCACCCAACCCCGGGCCCATTTCCTTCTGCCGGTGCCAGGTCTAGAGATGGTTTAGAAAGCTTACTGCCTTCCCTGCCCTCTTCTCTTTGTTCTTGAGCATGAGAACCTTAGATTAAGCCACTGGGGTTGGGGGGGGGTGCTGGGAGAGTTTGAGGCATCCACCCTGATCCCGAACCATCAGAGCACCGAGAGACTGATGCCTGATACTGTGAAGGGGTAGCTTGGGGCGGGGCTGGGGGTCCCAGTGGGGTGATGCCGTATGGGTTCTGGTTTCTTAGACCTACCAGACAATCCAGGGTGACACAGACTTTCTCTTACAGCCCTGAAAGATCTGAGTAACCTCTTCTGGAGACAGAAAGCCAGAAGCCCTGAAAGGTTAAGCAACCTGCCCGAGATCACACAGCAAGGCAGGGCTGGAGAGAAGTGCATTGGGAAATGTGGGTGGGTGGGTGGATGATCACAGACTGGACGCACTCTGAGAGTGCTGTGTGGGAGGCTACTGTGGGCTGCTGCGGCCAGGCTGCCTTCTCACTTGACTTTGAAGGCCAAGAGACCTGAGCCCTGCCCTTGGGCTCCGCCCCTGGTCCCAGGCTGTCAGCGTCCTTTATTAGCATCCTTACTGCTCTCTCTCTCTGTGTGTGTGTGTGTGTGTGTGTGCGTGTCTGTATGTTTGACTGTGTGTGTGACTGTGTGTGTCTCTGTGTATATGTGTCTGTGTATGTGTATGTCTGTGTGTGTGACTGTGCTTGTCTGTATATCCATGTGTGTGTCTATGTGTGTGGCTGTGTGTGTGTGGCTGTGTGTGTGAATATATGTCTGTTTGTGTGTATCTGACTGTGTATGTGTCTCTGTGTGTCTGACTGTGTGTATATATATCTGTGTATGTGTGTGTATGTATGTGTGTGACTGCTTGTGTGTCTGTGTGTGTGTGTGACTGTGTGTGTGTGTGTATGACTGTATGTGTGTCTGTGTATGTGTGTCTCTCTGTGTAACTGTGTGTCTGATTGTATGTGTATGTGTGTAGTGGGTAATTATTAGGAAAGAGTACCGCCCCAACAGGCCTCTGCACCACTCCTTCCAAGTATTCGGTAAAGCATGACTCTTAAACTTGAATAGTTAACCAAATATCTTATGTATATAAAACTCCCAACTCCCAATGCCAATTTACAATGATAAAGTCTTATCCCAATTATCTAACCTCTCCAAAACACCAGAAATACATCTGAAGCCATCTGGATATCCGTGCCTCCTTCTCTGCCCCGCTCATCTCGTCCACCGAGCCCTTTCTTTCTCTCTCTACCCCTCACCTCTCTTAGCTCCTCCTCCTCTCTTCCCTCCAATCACTGGCCTCTCACTGCCTCAGTGTGAATGGATAGGAAATATCTTGCAACATTTCACCCTTTCTATTTAATTAAAAACTTTCTCTCCAAATATAAATTGAACACAACTATTACCATTTTGTAAAATATAAAGTATAAGATAGACCTAACACCCAGTCAACTCTCTCTGTTAATCAAACAGAACCTCTGTCATCTGTACTATCTTAAAAGACTATAAAAGTTAATACCTGACTCATGTCTTGGCTATGAATTTTATGTCATCTGAAAACCATCTATTTAAACCTATATCAGCTTTCCCAATGTTAAACAGCTTCGGCTGGCTGTGAGACTAACAGTCTTCAACCCCGTCAGAAATCCAAGAGTGACCAATAATAACTGAAAATTTGAGAAGCACAAAATATAGCTTCTAAAACTTAGCCAATTTATAGAGACTGCTGATCACCTGGACAGGCCCTATACTTCAAAACATTGGAGCATCTGTCTTCAGCCTTCTGGCCCAGGATCATCTGACAGACCTTGGTAATGCAGAATTTTGAAGGGCTGATTATTCTGTCTTGGCAGAGATTTTCAGTTGACTATCCCGCATAGTGTGTCCCTTTTGTTGGACAGTATTTGTCTGTAGATGAAATGAGGCAATTCTTGCCTGGTGGCTGTCTCGCCACAACTGAAGCAACTCCAATGATGCTCAGTTTCTTCTTTGAATCCAAGAAACGGAAGCTGTCAGGAGCAGACTTGTCTCTACAACATATGTGTATGTATGTGTGTATGTGTGAGTATGTATGTGTGTGTGTCTGACTGTCTGTGTGTGTGTGACTCTGTGTATGTGTGTGTGTGTCTGTGTGTGTATATCTCTGTGTGTGACTGTGTCTGTATGTGTGTGTGTATGTGTGAGTATGTATATGTGTGTGTCTGACTGTCTGTGTGTATATGTGTGTATGTGTGTGTGTGTCTGTGTGTGTATATCTCTGTGTGTGACTGTGTCTGTATGTGTGTGTGTATGTGTGAGTATGTATATGTGTGTGTCTGACTGTCTGTGTGTGTATGTGTGTGTGACTCTGTGTCTGTGTGTGTGTCTGTGTGTGTATATCTTTGTGTGTGACTGTGTCTGTATGTGTGTGTATGTGTGAGTATTTATGTGTGTGTATGTGTGTGTATGTATGTGTGTGTGTATGTATATGTGTGTGGGTGTGTGTATGTGTATGTATATGTGTGTGTCTGACTGTCTGTCTGTGTGTATGTGTGTGTTGCTGTGGGTGGTCCTTCCTACCAGGAGGACTCCTTGATGCTCTCAGCCCCTGCTGCAGTCTAGATGGGCTCTACTAGGCCAAGAACAGCAATATCGGTCCCCTCTGCCCCAGATGGGAGAGCAAGACCTCAGTTCCGTGGGTGTTCCCTGAGAACCTCCAGGCTCTCTCTGGGTCACAGGTTTACCTCTGTGCCCTCAGAGCCCCGGTGCTTCTCCATCAAGGTCTCCCCATGAAGCCCAGGGTGTTGAGCCAAGCTTGGGTGAGCCTGGCCCAGCCTCCCTAGACAGCAAGGGACATAGGATCCAGACAACCGGGAGGATCGTCTTCTCTCTGCACCATCAGCCCTCAGGAAGTACACTGGGGAGCATATGGTTGGTGCTAGGCATATGGTAATATGTCACAAGAATGTATGGCATGGGTTATCACATGGTCTAGGAGGAAAGTTTATCCTGATCTAAGCGAGGGAAACAGATCTGGGGTCACTGTGGCTGGCCCACCTTTCAGATGAGTTGGTATAGATGTTAAATGAGTCTTCTCCCTAGGGAAGGCCAAGTTTACCTGGTTCAGCAGGCAGGTGGGAGAGTCCCATTCCAGTATTTACAACCTACTGATTCTGCTCCAATTGCTTAGCTACAGGACAGTACTGCGCCACGGGAGCTGCCCATATAATTAAGAGCAAGCATTCCACTCCAGGGTTAAAAGGAACCATGATGAACTGACTTCAAAAAGAGGAACTGGAGGATGGGTTGGAGAGGACTTGTTGGAGATCTGCTGACTGTTACCAAGTCCCCGCCATGCTGCTTGTACCCACCCACGCCTTAACTTATCACCCATCATCCATAGAATACCCTGACGGATTAGTGTTTTGTCCCCAATTTCCAGACGGGAAAACTGAGGCTCCCAGGTTTGAGGCCACCAGCTCAAGGTCATTTGCTAGCAAATGACAGAACTGAGATTTAGGCCAAGCTCAAGATCCTGCCATAATCACCATGTCCTGACTGTCCCTGTCCCACCATAGTGAAGTCACCAGGAAGTTGCTACAAACTACCCACCCACCCAGTTCTGACTCACTTGGGCACACACATGCCCGGCTTTGTAGCCAGGGAAGAACTGTGATCAAAGTCAAATGGCACTTAGTGGGGCAAAAAGCAATTATCATTAAATGGGCTGTGCTATAGTGCCAGAACTCTTTCCAGTGTAAGTCAAGTTGCCAAACTTGGCGGTGAATGGCAAACCTCTTTCCTGCTTGGAGAACTAGCTCAACCCTACCTGGAAGTCCAAGGAATGACCTCTGCTATAGTAGAGAGCCTGGGAGTCCTGACCCTTACATAGCCAGGGGGCTGGGGCCAGGGCTGGGTTCTGGGGGCTAGAAACTGGAGGCTGGGGGCTGGGGAAGGCTTGGCTAATGTAAGGGCATTGAGCTTAGTTGATTCTTCAGTGTATCAGCATTGTCTCTAAGCTGCATGTCAGACAGAGATGGTCTTAGGTCTCTTAACCCTGTCTCAGAGAGCTGCTGGCCATGGGTGGGACTGGCGAGCCTACTAAGTGTGGTTAGGAAGAGGACTACATATTTCTCTTCCTGTCTCCAGGGCTTAAGGACAGAACCAGTGGGGCCTGTGGGGCCTCAGGATAGGTGTTGTCTGAGGGGAACAAAAGCAAGATCATAGGAAGCCCTGGGAAAGGAAGGGGCCCCCTGGCCTCTTGCCTTCTGTGAACCTCTGTGAGGCTTCCACAGGTCCAGAAACCTCCCCTTAGTGAAGAAGTGAGAAGAGTTTGGGATCATTTGTATCATTGGTATGTGGGAGGAAGTAGGACCCGGGCTGCCTCCTGGGGCTGGAGGGCAGCTGGGAGAGCCCAGTCACATCCCTATCTGCTGTGTGACAAGGATGTGACATGCTTCGGGGCCCTAGGTCTCTGACCCCGTGGCATGTACACAGTACTCTGAAACCATGAGGAAAAGGGTCTGGCATTTTTACCACGTGTGTCCTGAAGCCTTCGCTGAAGCAGGCCACAGCGGCAGCCTTTACTGAGCCTTTGCCTAGGGGCACCAAGCCGGCCACGAGTTCTGTGGTGTTTAGCAGGCGCCGGGCACCAATCAGAGCCTTCATAAGTATGGTCTCCTGGTCCTTTGTCACTGACATGTAGCAGTTCTGAAGGGAACATCACCCAGGCTGAGCAGACAGGAAGTTACTCCCAGTAATGCATATGTGACAACTGGGGCTAAGCCGAGGATACTGGATGTCATCTCCGCTTTTAACTCCCCTGCCCTCCGTGTCTGCATTTTTAAATGGTAACACTTCATTTTGACCATAATGTTTGCTTCACCTGGTGTGCAACAAAGCTGTACTTCCCCGCAGTGCTGTCTATGTGTAAAAATGTAACAACCCCTTGAGCCTAGCGTGACAGGGTAGGCCTATATGTAATCCCAGGTACTTGCAGAGGCAAGTTCAAGGCCGGTGTGGGTAACTTAGTGAGAGCCTGTCTTAAAAGAAAAAGCTAAAAGAGGGCTGAGGAGTGAACGCAGTGGTAGAGTATTTGCCTAGTGTGTGAGAGGTCCTAGGTTTGGTCCCCAGTAAAACTCGAGTTAAGCCATTGAGCAAGTAAAGCCCCTCTGTGTGTGCAGGTGTGAGGGGCAGTGTGTAGTGGTGTATGCCAGGCATGATGGACACAGTCCGCCCTTGGGTTTGATCCTGGGCCAGTGTCCTTAGAGACTTTGGGGAGTGGAGATGGTACTTAGACAGTCTGCTGACCTGCTGGAAGTGTTTACTAAATTAACAGGAGCAGGACTATATCACTGGAACTGATGGAGACAGCTCAGAGAGCACTTGGTACTCTTACAGAGGACCCAAATTCAATTCCCAGCACCCACATGGTGGCTCACAACTATCTGTAAGTCCAATTCCAGGGGATCCAATGCCTTCTTCTGGCCTCTGTGGATACCAGGAATGCCTGTGGCTCTCTCTCTCTCTCTCTCTCTCTCTCTCTCTCTCTCTCTCTCTCTCTCACACACCATCCATCCATCTATCCATGTGTGTGTGTGTGTGTGTGTGTGTGTATATACAGTTAAAAAAGGGGAGGCCAGAGGAGAGGGCCCCAGAAAATGGTACATTGATGTCTTAGGGTTTTAGTGCTGTGAACAGACAACATGTATGACCAAGGCAACTCTTATAAAGGCAAACATTTACTTGGGGCTGGCTTACTGTTTCTGAGGTTCAGTTCATTATCATCATGGTGTGGCAGCATCCAGGCAGGCATAGTGAGGAAGGAGCTGAGAGTTCTACATCTTGTTCAGAAGGCAAACAGGAGAAAACTGACTTCCAGGCAGCTGGGAGGAGGGTCTCAAATCCCACACCCACAGTGACACACCTACTCCAACAAGGCCACACCTCCTAATAGTGCCACCCCTGGGCCAAGCATATTCAAACCACCCCAGTAAGAAAGGCAGGTGGCAAAAAGAAAATAGGGTAAGATGGAACTCTGGTCAGGATCCATCATCCCTTTGCTTCCTAGACTGTCACAGGCTGTGGACTATAACATAAGATGCCTCCTGCCACTGTGAGGTATGAGGACCACGTGTTAATGGCTTCTGCTCACAAAGGCTCTGGGATATGTGAGGCACCTGCTGGTCGCTGCTCAGATGAATATGGCTGCCTCCCACGTCAGTGCTAGGTAGGGTATCTGCTGTATACTTAGCTCCTAGCCCTATCCTGCAGACTTGCCTCCCAAAGGGCAGATGTGGCCAACTGTCAGGGGGACCAGACCTGCAAGAAGACTGTTCCCAGTGTAGGGACACTACTGTCCTAGAGACAGGCAGATTTCTTCCCAAATGGAAAAGGGAGTGTCTGTTTGGTCATTAACTTTTTAAAAGTCCAATCCTAGCTATCTCTCACCCTTCACACATTCCAAAGTGAACTAAGGCACCCGCCTGATCCCGGTCACTCCTCAAAAGGAGATAGCAGTGGCCAGTAGGCTGCTAGGGACTCCAGTTACCGGCCATAGCGTGTAGGTAGGTGGCCATCAAGCATAAGGGTCAGCTGCCTGTCTCCATGCCAGCTACCCATCGCTCAGCCTGTGTGGATGGCCGCTGTAAGCCATTTGTAAAAAGTCAGAACCAAAACTGAGACATTTGTAAGTTCCCCTGGCTACCTCGGTTGCTAACCACAGGCCGGTCAGCATGGCTCCCAGTGTGTAACACCTGTGATGGCCCCCCTTCCGTTCCAGCCCTTCCCCTTCCCGTGAAGCTGTCAATCACATGTCTGGCCCCCTCTACAGCTCTCCCTCCCTATTTATCTCTTCCCACCTGCTCGCCATCACAGCCGCCCAGGCCCATCCATCCCTTCCTCTCCCCCCTCCTCTCCCTGTCTGCCTTCCATGTTATTTCTTTTTGCATATATCTTTAGACTCTAGAGACAATCTCCCCAGCGTGATAGAGAGAAGCCTGGGGTGTGGTAGTCTTTTTAATATGGTTGATTGTGGTGAGAAAGTTGAGAGTAACGCTGATTAGTGTCTTTGCACAAACTCAAAGTACTTTTCTTTTTAAAGATTTGTTTATTCATTCATTCATTTATTTATTTATTTAATGTATATGAATACACTGTTGCTGTCTTCAGACACACCAGAAGAGGGCATTGGATCCCATTCCAGATGGTTGTGAGCCACCATGTGGGTGCTGGGAATTGAACTCAGAACATCTGGAAGAGTAATCAGTGTTCTTAACCACTGGGCCATCTCTCCAGCCTCAAAGTACTTTTCTTAAGGGCAGTCCTTGGCTGAGAAAGTTCTGCAGATACAGTGAAGGGCCTGGGTTTCCATTAGACTGTCAGTGCTGTGTGTATGTGTGTGTGTGTGTGTCTGTGAGTGTGTGTATCTGTGTGTGTGTTGTGTCTGTGTGTGAGTCTGTGTGTGAGTGTGTCTTATGTGTGTCTGTGTGAGTGTATGTGTCTGTGTGTGAGTGTGTGTGTCTATGTGTCTGTGTGTCTGCGTATGAGTGAGTGAGTGTGTGTATTTGTCTGTGTGAGCGTATATGTTTCTGTATGAGTGTGTGTGTATGCATGTGTTTATGTGTCTGTGTGTGAGTGTGTCTGTGTGAGTGTGTGTGTCTGTGTGAGTGTGTGTGTCTGTGTGAGTGTGTGTGTCTGTGTGTGAGTGTGTCTGTGTGAGTGTGTATGTATCTTTATGAGTTTGTGTATGTGTTTGTGTATGAGTGTGTATGTGTCTGCTGTGTATGAGTATGTTTGTGTCTGTATATGAGTATGTGTGTGCATGTGTGTGTGTGCACCTGAATCTAGTCACAACCTGTAGCTTTGACCCCCACATGAATCTTCAGAGAAGTTTGTTACCACAATGGAAATGCTGTGTGTGTAGGAGGAAGCACCTGGCAGGGCTTGCAGAGAGACCCTGAACAGCCGTGTCTCAGGCGCGGCCTTTGTCCCTCACATGATACATGGGCCCCACCTAGGGTCTATAGAAGCTGCCCTGTGTAGACATGGCTAGATGGGTAATAGGGTTTTCTAAGAAAGCCACCTTCCTATGATCCCATGGCTTTGGAGGAAGAGAGACAGGCAGACTTGGACACTCATGTTTCTCTCTCTCTCTCTCTCTCTCTCTCTCTCTGTGTGTGTGTGTGTGTGTGTGTGTGTGTGTGTGTGTGTGTGTGTGTGTTTCTCAGACTCCTTTTTCTCTGGTCCTTCCTTCTGTGGCCTCCCCCAGAGCCACTGTTTGGTTGGTTGTTTCCGGTGCAGGAGGAATAGAAAGAGGAACAGGAGAGATGCTGCTGGCTTGTCCTACTGGGACCTAGAGAAAGCTTGGCAGAGGTGGGTGGGTGGGGTGGGTAGAAAGAATACTGCTGTTTTACTCCTTCTCCTCCTGAGGCAGGAGGTCCATGGTTTGGGTGAGTCAGCTGTGAAAAAAGTAGCCAGGTGGTGGTGGCGCACGCCTTTAATCCGCGCACTCAGGAGGCAGAAGCGGAAGGATCTCTGAGTTCGAGGCCAGCCTAGTCTACAGAGTGAGTTCCAAGAAAGCCAGGGCTACACAGAGAAACCTTATTTTGAAAAACAAAAACAAACAACAAGCAGAAAAAGAGTGAAGAGGGCCGGAGAGACAAGGATCTGAGGTCAGATTCCCACAGGAGCAGGATTTGTGTGTAACTGCAAGGATCTGAGGTCAGATTCCCACAGGAGCAGGATGTGTGTGTAACTGCAGCCTTGATGGATAGAGATGAGAGGATCCGGGGTGCTTACCAGTCAGTCTAGCCAAACCTGTGAGCTCCAGGTTCAGCGGGAGACCCCGACTCAAAAAGAAAATGAATACCTGGCATTGAACTCTGTCCTTCACACTCACAAATACACATGTGTGTACACACCTATAAGAACACATACCATCCAGGGAGGACAGAGTCAAGGCTTTCTAGGAGTCCTCAGGGAAAAGATGTAAGGAGCTGGTGGGGGGAAGGCAGTGAGGTCAAAGTACCTTTTTTTTTCTTTTCTTTTTTTTTTTTTTTGAGCTCTTGACCCTCAGAGAAGGAAGAGCCAGCCAGCCCTGAATGAAACAGAAATTGCGAGTCAGGCAGTCTTGTGCAATGGCTCGGCAGCAGAAGGAGGAGAGACAGTGCTTCCTTCTGGCAGGGAGGCGAAAGGAGTGCTCCCTTCTGGTGTGGAGGGAAGAAGGAGTGCTCCTGACTCTATCCAGACAGGGAAAGTATCTTTAGTCCAAAATAGCCCAAGGAATCAAGGGACCCAGGGCTGAGGGAACCATTTGATAGGGGTTTCCCCATCCTTAGGGACCTATGGTGCCTCAGTCTGGCTGACTGCATTTTTTTGAGGCTTCCCTGTCTGATTCCAACTCAAGTTGTTCCCTCCTTTGGACCCCCAGCCCCCCCCCACACACACACCTGGAAGTGTCACAGTCCTCAAGCGTTCCCGTGTCCCAGTCCCATGTCCCCTGCTTGAGACCCCAGGAGCTCAGGAAGCCACCGTCTTCCCTCTGTTGGCCTCTTACCTTGTTCAGACGGGAGTGGACTGTTCCAGGATGAGGGTGCATCCTTAACATCGCAGGCCATGGAACCAGACAGCTAAAGGCGGGAGCCTGCATGGCCAATCGTTCTCGGCTGCAGCCTGCTCGCTGCTGCTAATTTCATGGCCCTGTGATCCAGGTAACGCTCTGCCGCCCTGAGCTACCATCCCCGGGCTGGAATCACTTTCCTTACCCTGCAGGAGCCCCACTGCCTCCTCCACTGCAGACCGGAGGCGGGGGCCACGCAGAACTGCTCAGTGACAGTAGCTTCAGCCGCTGAGACTGCTAAGGCTCGTGACTAATGTACTCTGCTTATATCAAAGGGCCCAAATGGCATTCCGAAGAGAGAATTTTACCCAAGGCCTGCCCGAGATAAACCGGCTCATTTCAGGGCCTCCCTGCCCAGAGAAACCTTCTTACCTGGACCTTGAGCCCAGAATCAGATTCTTCCAGAAGAGCAGCTTAGCATGGGGGTGGGGGTGGGAGTGGGGGTGGGGGGTACTCTCAGCGAGGTGGCTGGAGGAAGTTCTCTGCTGGAAAATGAAATGGCCTCGCATCTGGCCGCCTGACTCAGCTAGGCTTTTGAATTTCATTTGAAGAATAGTCCTCTGGCTCCTGGTTTTCACTCTGGAGGACAGCAGATGAAAATGACTTTCCTTATCGCACCGCTAGTGAAGCACACACCCCCTGCCCTGGCCAAGTGCACACTTAAGGGCCATTGGGAGGTTGCTGGTACCAGCTATCCCTCAGCCAGGCTCTGTCCATAGCTGGGGTGTCTGCCCCATACCTACCTGGGAGGTTTTGGGGTGCTGACGCCATCTTGGAAATCTGCCCACCACTACTCACTTTCGGTCCAGCATGGTTTTGTGGTGCCAGGCACAGAGCGCAGGGTCCCACATGTGCCTGGCACGCACTCCGCTACTGAGCCACACCCCAGCCCATCTGTCCTCTTAAAAGTGATCTCTGCTTAACCACTGACCACGTCCATCCATTCCCTGGAGCCAATCGAGGCAAGAATTTTCTTCTTAATACTGTATAGAGCTATTCGCCTGTGTAAATGCCCAGGGTACAAGGAGAGACAATGTGCACATTCCTGGTCACCCCACAGACAGACAGGAGAGGTATCAAACCCCAACATTTGCTGCCATGGGGCAGAAGAATATGACAATCCCTACAGGAAGAAGCGTGGCTTGCATAGATAGGCCACAAGAGCCTCTTGAAAGGCTTGTCTTGTAAGCATCCATGATTCGCCAAAGAATGACACCCCCGACTAAAATAGTATGTAAACGCAAAGAGTGTTTTATTCTGCAGAAGTCCAGCACACTGGGGCCTCCCATTACCAAGAGAGAGAGACAATCAAGTGAGCTTGCAGGCCTGATTTAAAGCACGTTAGGGGATTCCGGGGTAGGTGACCTCTGTGTTAATCTATTGGGTTCTTCTCTTCAGACAATCCATTACAGGGATGTGGGGACTGGAAACTTGCTTGGGAGGTCTGGAAACTGTTGCCGAGCAAGTCTGGAAACTGCTGCCGAGCAAGTCTGGAAACTGCTGCTGACCCATTGTCCTTGCCTCAGGCCAGGTGGCAGGGCAGCTTCTGAGACCTGGACTTGCCTGGACTTGCCCAGTCCTTGGAAAGAGAGATTTAGGGCTTGTCTCCTGAACTTGCCCATTTGAAGCCTGTCATGGAGTCAGTTTAGCCGTCTCAGTCTTGCCACTGAGGCAAGTGACACACCGTGGTCATGATAGAGTCCCAGCTTGTGCAACTTGTGGGGATCACAGAGTAAAATGGCAAGTGTCCCTCAGAAATCCAATGTGGGAAGAGTCCTGCCTCTACGATCAGGTGTACTTCTCTGAAACACAGCCGCTGTGCGTGGTTGAGTGTGAACCTCAGTGGACAACACTGGATGTCAGCCTCCTATCCTCCATCTTGTTTGAGCCACTGTCTTTTTGTTGTTTGTCTCTGAATATGCCAGACTTGCTGGCCCATGAGAATTCCGGCTCTGTCTTCCCTCTCCCCACCTGAGCCTTAGGGTTACAGACGTGTCCTTGAAACCCAGTTTTACCTGGGTTCTCTGTTGTACCAAGATTTTTTTGTTTGTTTTGTTTGTTTGTTTGTTTTGTTTTATCAGCTCCAAACAAGCTAGAGTTACCCGAGGAGTCTCAATTGAGAAAACACCTCCCTCAGATCACCTCTAAGCAAGCTTTTGGGGACCTTTTCCTTAATTAGTGATTGATGTGGCAGGGCCCAGTCCACTGGAGTCAGTGTGGCCCCTAGGTAGGTGGCCCTGGATGGTATAAGAAAGCAGGCTGAGCAAGCCATGAAAAGGAGCGGGCCAGTAAGCAGAGTTCCTCTATGGCCCCTGTCAGTGCCTGCCTCCAGGTTCCTACCCTGGTGACCTCAGTAGTAGAGTATAACCTGGGCATTGAAAGACGAATTAACCCTTTCCTCCCCCATGTGATGGTGACAATGTTTCTCATAGCAACAGTAACCCTAACTAAGATATGGGGATTTACTGACTGGGTCATCTCTCTCATCCCAGCCTTGGGCTTCTAATTTGTAAAAATGGGGCCTATCCCAGGCCTCCCTGCGCTGACAGATTACCATGAGAATAAGGGGCTGGAAGCTGCACCATTGTTCCGATGTTCTGCACGGCTCTCATGCGCCCACTCTAGTCACCATGGGTGCTAAGGTAGCCTTTGGTCTCATCCCTTCCTCTGCTACCGAGCTCTTCCTGAGCCAGGCAACCCAGGGAGATGACGGTGGGCGTGGGTCTCGCTTCACACCGGGTTTGGGTACTCTGCCTGGGACTGAGACCCGCTCTGACATTAGCACCCTAGGAGCATGGCTGTCTGGAATCCTGGAATGCCTGGTGCCCCGTTAAGGGCAGCAAGGCCTCAGTAGGTTGGCTTCCAAAGGGAACATGGCAAGGTGATATTACCTCACACCTGAGTCTCCTCTGCACACCACCCTCTTCCCATGTCTGTAGACATACTACCCTCTGCCTCGTCTTCCCAGATGCCACCCAGACTGGTCCTACTGGAAGCCCCTGGCCACCCCTCCTTCTGTGTCCACCATACGGTGTCTCTTGTGCTTCCAAAGACCCCCAAAGGCAGTCAGGCACGGAAGCACCATGCTGCTCTGCGCATGGCACTGAGATACCAGCAAAGGGATAAGCTGAGAGAAGGTGCTGTTGGTGTGGACGGTGGCTGCCCAGCCATGACTGAGGGCCTAGGGTGTCCCGTGAGGTTCAGATCTTGTGCCTGGGGCCCAACCTGCTATGGTAGAAAAGCCTGCTCAGCCCTTCTGCTTCGTCACTGTCTTCTACCTGCTGTCCCACAAGGCCCACTTGACCTTCAGGGCTTCAGGAGGCTGTATCAATAAACAACAGTGCCATCATGCAGCTCTGCAGGGCTCGGGCAAAGCTCAGCCGCCGTCACATAACGACCTCTTTGTAGGGGTTCGGCCAGGAGTCAGAGTTAAGGACAAGGAATTAAGATTGGCACAGAGAATAAACACAGGCTTCAGGACCCTAGGGCAGCAATAAATACAGCTAGTACCCAGCGCCATGACGGTGTCCCCAGAAGCCATGGGCACTGTACCACATTTCAGAACTGCAGTTGGGATGGGAAGAGACAAGCCATTTCATCTGTGGGCATCTTTCCATTTCCTACCTCACACTGGCCAGAGTTAACTCTGGGGCATCAATTCAACCTCCTGTCCCTAGCACCCTTCTGGGAGAGTTACTAGGCCCTTTGCACAGCAGACAGTGTACAGGCTCGGTGGGCCTAGGTAGCACATATATCAAGTGTCATTCACTGGAATCAGGGCATGTCCACAGAGAGGTGTCAAGGTGAGGCTAGAGGGACCAGTGTTCCCAGCAAGCCAACGTTTGTTCCCATGAGGGCAAGTATAGGCCCAAGGTCTGGGTTTGACTTGGCTGGGTTCTCTCTGATGAGACTGAACCATCAGAGGGTCAATTCCAAGCAACCCTGGGTTCCAGACAGAATCTAGTGCCTGGTGACTGAGCACCTGACAGATTTCATTCTTACAGGAGACCAGCCTCAGCAACTCGGGGTCACCTGCAGGTCCTTGACGTACAGGGGTTTCCCAGCAGGCCACCTTTCTCCTCAAAGTCAGCTGAGGAGAAGAACCTAGCCAATCCCATCTGGTATTGATGGACACTCAGTCATATATGCCTGTCGCATTTGCTTACCTCTCTTGGCTAGATGAATAGAACATCCCTGACTAAGGACCTCCTGGTGGAGGTTATGGGGAGTCATCTTAAGTGTCTGCCACCAGCTACTTAGTAATCCCAGCTACTTAGGAGGCAGAGAGAGGATCAAAAGTTCAAGGTTTGGTTGGACAAAGACTGAGTTCAAAGACAACCTGGGCAACTTGGTGAGACTGTGTCCCAAAATAAAGACCGAGGGCTGTAGCTCAGTAGTAGAGTGCTTGCCTATCAGGTACAGAGCCCTAGCTTCATGCCCTAATTACTCTCTCTCTCTCACACACACACACACACACACCTTCTCCCTCTCTCTCCCTCCCTCTTTCTCTCTTACACACAACACACTTCTCTTACACACAACACACTGACAATACTCTCTCCCTCTCTCTCTCACACACACACATACACACATACACTCACACACACTCTTCCCCCCCTCTCTCACACACACACACACACACTCATACACACAAACATACACACTCTCTCCCTCTCTCTCTCCTTCTCTCTCTCTCTCTCTTACACACACACACACATTCTCTCTCACATACACACACACACACACACACACACTCTCACACACAAACACATACACTTTCTCTCTCTTTCATACCTACACCCAAACATACACACACACACTCTCTCACACACACAAACACACACACTTTCTCTTTCTCACCCTCTCATCCCCCCACCCCCACACACACCCACTCACCCTCACAGTCAGTGCAAACACCATATTTGCATGGGAGGCGCCAGGCCCACTTCATATCACCGTCTGCAGTTCCAGGCCCTGCTTCTGGAGCAGTGGCCCAGCCTGAGACCATTCTCCCCCTCGGCTTGTCCTTCCTAAAGTACAGAACCGGGCTTAGTCCACGGCAAGGGACTCAGGGTCTCCAGCAGTTGTCAGTGCTGAAAAAGCTTCCCAACTTTAAAAGGCACAGTCTTCAGCTTGGCTGTATGTGAACCAGAATATTCAGTTACCTGGAAAATCCCTGTCCCTAAAATACCCAAGGATTCTGAGCCTGCTTAGAAAAAGCAAAACCCCATGTGGCCACAGTTCCAGGTCTGGTCAGGGAATGGGGGGAGCCTGCGAGGACAGAGGGTCTCCACTTCTCCTCTGGCCTTTGTCCCTCACTCTGTCCTTTCTCTCCTCGGCCTGCCTGGCCTCACATAGACCCAGCCAGTGTGTCAGGAGGTAATTGACTGACTGCCCAGCTCAGGGCAGGCTCTGCTGAGCCCATCAGGACAGGGACAATGAGGGGCATCTGAGAGGCAGCAGGCTATTTCTAAGACTCACGGGTGATGAGCTGCGATTATCATTTTAATTTCAAGGCTGTCACCATATAGTCAGGGTGCCCCTTCCCCTTCCGAAGAGTACGAAGCCCTCTGCAGCCCTCAAGGGATCTGAGAGGGTTCTTGCCACAGCTCAGAGGGTACCTGGGGCATTTATGCTCCTCATGTTTGTTCTGTGCCATCAGTCAGACCCTCTGTCCAGGCCTGACCACAGCCCCACTGCTCCTGGACCTTTCCTTACTCCCGTGCAGTATCCACTGTCTCGGAGGCAGGTCCCGCCTCTCCCTGGAACTCTGTGAAACTCATCTCTCTTCTGGTTAGCCAAACAGCAACAACTGAGAACCTAGCAGGAAATTCTCACAGATCTCTGGGGTTGGAGCTGTGAAAAAAGCCTTCACACACCTTCTGTTACTCCCAGTGGGATGCACTGCGTTCCTGGAAGAGTGAGTGTGTGTGTGTGTGTGTGTGTGCGCACATCTCAGACTCCTCCATCCAATCATAGACAGGATGAGGGTTTTACACATGCACACATTTCTTTGCACTTGGCTCCCGTGATCTCGTCCCTCCGTTGTGTGTTGCATTTTCTTAAGCACTCCAGAGTGGAATACTCACATGCTGCCTTTTCTTTGCTTAGAGTTGAATGGCTTAATCCATTTAAATCCCTCCTGTTTGTTACACAGCAAATGCTTAATGTGTGTAAGCCTTACTGCAGCTCAAAGCTCATCTGGGGTTCATGACCAAAGCAAGATAGTCAGCCCTTGGTTGTCTTTCTCCCTCCCTCCCTCCCTCCCTCCCTCTTTCCCTCCCTCTCTCCCTCCCTCCCTGCCTTCCTTCCTCTCTCCTCTCCCTCTCCCTCTCCTTCTCTGTAGTGCTGGGGGATAGAAGGCGGCTGAGTTCCCCTCCCCTGTAGTTAGTTTGTTGTGGTTGATTTTAAAGATAGGTATGCCCAGAGACAATCAAGATTGTCACATAATGAGTAGACAGCTGTTGGGGTCTTCAGAGGTGCATCCAGTTTGTACTATGCCAGTCTGTAGCCCTGAGTCTTAGCCTGCTCTCTCTGTGTGTGTGTGTGTGTGTGTGTGTGTGTGTACCCTCTCCAGCTCCCTGAGGATTGCCCTTTCTCCTGGCTCATCATGGAGGTATTTACCCTTCTGGCTTTGACCTGCAGTAGCTTTTTGGGAGCGGAGTCTCCTATAAACTGGGGTCTGGTCTAAGAAGCCAGTTACTATATATTGTCAAAGGACTAAAAGATTAACAGGGTGAGGCTTACCTTTTAGCTATCTTTTGAGCTCCACTCCCCTCATCCAGTCTGTGGCTTGGGTAAGTGGAGCACTGGAAGTGTGGGCCTTTTAGGAGCTGAGAACAATGTCAAAGCTGACCCTGTGACCCCAGCACTCAGCCCAGCTAATATAGCACAGCTGTCACTGGAGGTTGTTGGTTGAATGACTGAGTGAGCCTCAGCTTGGAGGTAAGGGTGGGACCACATGGAGTGGGGTGGGCTTAGCCATGGCTCCTCCATGTCTGAGACAGTGAAAGAAGCCCTCCCTCAGGCCCTCACCACCTTTGAGTGACACGCAGCCTCCTTCCTTGTGTGTTTCTAGAACTACTTTGAGAGCTACCTGGCAGTTGCCTCCACTGTGCCCTCCCTGCTGTGCCTGGTGGCTAACTTCCTGCTTGTCAACAGGTAGGTCGATGGCTTCCTCCTCTGACCTTCCCCTCTCCCTGCCCACTCCATCCTCCCCTAGTCTACAGCAGGAGTTTTCTGCTTTCAGCCTTGCCATGGCAGTTTGCAGATCAGAGAAGTGCTCAGGGGCTCCAGTCAGGGGTTACTGCTCATTTATAGCCACTTACAGTGACACCAGGTAAGGGCCATCTCCCTTTGAGAGGCCTGTAGGACCACAGGCTCTTGTAGCCAGGGCAGACTGTGTGGAGAGCAGGCAACTGCATCCTCTGAACTGTCATACCTGCAGGAAGCAGTCACCACTAATATGTTGATGATAGCAGCCGATGTGTCCCCTACTCATAGTGGGAGCTCATAGGTAAAGATTTCAAAAGGCTTCTGGGTAATACTGTGGAAGATGGAAATATCTGAGAGATAAGTAAGTTGGTATGATCTATAGACTCTGCTAGCTGCCCCTTCCTGTCCAGGCTCAGTTTGTCTTAACAATGGCAACAGAGACTAGAGACTAGTTTCATCTGCATTTTCCAGAAGCTGTCTCTAGGCAATAAGCATGGCCTCACTGTGGTCCTAAATCTTGGGCTTGAGCTTATAGAAACTCCAGATCCTTGGTGACAAACTTATTTAGCTCTGGTCACTTAGTAGTAACTTAACTCCTGGATCTCCAGCTGAAAAACATTCTAACGTACATCTGGCCTCAGATAGGGTGCTGGGATTGATTAGTAATGTCTGCTCTGGGCACTGGAGGAAAGAACAGAATGTACCCTGTGTGCTAAACCTGTATAGAGCAGTCTTTCTACAAAGGCACCGTTGTATAGAAGATCCCAAGGCATAGTGGCTTACAACAGTAACAGTAATTAGTTTCTTTTACTCTCTGGGGTTCTGGAGTCAGCCAGGCTCAGCTGGAACATGCTGATGCAGTCAGACAACGCTGGGGCTGGAGATGCTCATCCTTTCCCACCTCCCTGTCTGTCTCTCCTCATTGGTTTGCTCACATGGGGTCATAGACTGTTCCCATTGTGACTGAAGAGCAAATGTTCCGTGAGAGCCAGGGACAAGTCACAGAGCATCACTTTCCGTCACACTCAACTGATTAAGCTGTCATAAAGCCTCCTCCATTTCAAGGGGACAGGGACCCCGTCTCCCCATGGAGGGAGTGTCAAAGAACCTGTATACCTCTAAAACCAAAGTGTAGTCTGAGAGAGAACTCAGCCTCACCTCTTTGCCCCTAGAGCTACCTGTAGCTGTCTCCTCCCAGATACCTAGCCTTCAGACATCCACCCTTGGGGGTGCCAGTGATATGGAAAATTTGGAGGTGTCTTTGAGTTCAACAGAGCCTTTCTGAGCTCTCGATGAGCTGAGGTGGGGGTGGGGCAGGAAGAGTATGCAGAAAACTCAAGGGCCACCCTTAAAGCTATCCAACCCAGTGACTTTTGGGTTCTTGTGGTGCTAATAAGATAGAATTTACACGCCACAGAGGATAGCATTTGGAAAGGAAGTTACAGATAAGTAGACACGAGCTTTGGGGAGGGGGGCAGAACTCCTGTACAGCTGGAGGGGTTCTAGGAAATGGGGTACCACAGAGCTGCTCTTGTGGGGCTCTGTGAAAGGCTTACGATGTCCTTCATAGAGATGACTTACGTGTGGAGCGGAATGAAGTGTCAGTACGGCTGGCTCACTGATGACGTGTTCAGATACCCCTTCTTTTTATCAGCCACACCTTCAAGTATAGTTTCCAGGCAAGTCTAAGAGATACAAGGGACCAGGGACCAGAACCTCTCCTAGCATTCCTGGTCTCCAGCAAGGATGTTCTCAGAGTGGCTATCCTGGGCCCCCTGTCCCACCTGACCAGGGTCTATCTCCTGCTCTCATGGCTAAGCACTACCAGCCACCGAAGAGGGAGTAGAATTCTAGGCAGTGCCCAGAGAGGTGAGAGGAAGAGATGCCAAAAGAAGGTGAGACACAGGAGCGCCTGCAGAGGCAGGGAGGCTCAGATTGCACACCCTCTGTCCTTCCAGGCCTTGGGACTGACTTCTCTATCCATCTGCTCTGTGGCACTGGGCACTTGCACAACTGGGACAGCTCAGTTACCTGTGGACAGGAAGGAATTCCTCTTGTCTTTAGAAGATCCACACCACCACCTGTCAGGGCCAGGGGTAATATATACCTACCACCCCTTCCCTGCACCACCCTGTATGTGTAGTGACCGAGGAGGTTGGAGTGATGTCCTACTTTACCTGGTCACAGATGTGGCACAGTGAAGTCACATTCCTGATGTTTTCCTTGGTGGCCACGGAACCAGAAGCTGGCCCAGTTCTGGAGTCAGCCGGAGCAGGGAAAAGACCCTCTTCAGACCTTGGAGTATATGACCTCCAGTCACAATAGACAGTGGCCAATCAGTGGCCTTGCATAAAGGAAAACAGCCCACTCACTCAGGTGACCACCACAGGTCACTTGGCCACTGAGTCCAAAGGGCGAGATTTATTTCTAGAAGGATCGCCTCAGACTGTCTGCACAGGAAACCTGGGTGCTTAATTCCCCAACTGTATAGCCCCCCAGGGCCAGGCTCTAGGCTTAGCGCTAGGCATGGGGGAAGGTGGTTAGGAGAGGGCTGCAGGGAGGTAGTTTCACAGGTTCCCTAGTAGACTGTTGGCTGAAGGCGATATTTGAGGGCCTTAGGGAAACAGCTCTCCAGCCTCCCTTGTTGCCAGCTGCCAAGGACAGTTTAGGGCGAAGCTGTTTTTGATTTAATGTGGAAGATTGAAATGTCTCCTTCCTTCCCTCCCTCCTGGAGCACCCTGGCTTCTCTGTCTGGCTCATTCATAACCGCCAAGTGTTTTATTATGTTAAATCTGCAGCTTTAAAAATACAGATGAGCCAGATTTACATTTTGGAGATTTGGGAAGAAATCAGTCCCCTGGGGTCCTGGACTCTCACGGGCAAGGGAGAGGAGTGTGAATGGGCCGAGCCCTTCTCCAGCATTGCCAGGCCCATGTAGCCTCAGCCCGTCTCACCAGGCAAGGCAGCCAGCGTATGCCTGGACCTCCCTAGAACCTCATTCCAGCCCAAGCCACTTTCCCTGCAGGAGGGGCAGGATGTCCCCCCACGGTCTATAGCGCTGGCCTCCCACTTCATGGCATTGAGACTTGCTCCCGAGGGGTTTCTGAGGACCTGGGGGCTCTGCTGGAAGGTGCTTACGCAGGAGGGAGAGAGCCACTGGGAAGGAGCCCTGGGCGGGTGGGGACAGCTATAGCAGTTCAGTGGGGGCCTTTGCTGTTTGCTCTTCTTGCCCCCCGCCCCCCCCAAGAAGCCTTAAGATTCCTGCCAAAGCCCCAGGCACCCCACAGGACATTATCACCATAACTATAGGGAGGTGGCTAGGAGCAGGGGGATGGGGTGCAGTCACACCTCCTCCCTTCTGGCCCATCTCTAGCTCCAGCAGTCCTCATCAGGTACCCCAGGGAAAGCATTAAAATTTTTTTTTTGTTATTTGTCCCACGGTGTCACCAAGAGAATTTTTTTCAGCAGGACCTTCATATCACTAGGCCCGCCTTTGCATTTTGGAGACAGATGTGGAGATGTTTCCCAGAAGCAGGCAGGCCCGCAAACAAGGAGACATTTGAGAACATGTAGTGAATTTGGGGATAAAGGTAAAGAGAGCAAGAAAGTAGTCAAGAGAGGAGGCCTTGTCACCAGCCCCACAGAGAGCCATCAGAGCCCCCAGGGATCTAAGGGAGCCACCCCCGAGACAGAGAGCTAGGACCGGTATCCACCAATCTCACCAGTCGTTGACTGTAGGCTGCTGTTGGGAAGTCAGGAGCCTATTGCGCCCAACTTAACCCTGGGCCACAATGTCCTGAAACCGGCTCTGGAGTTTCAGGCAGTGTTGTTCCCCTAGCCTGGGACCCCGATGTCTCTGTTAGTGGGCACACTAGTAACAGATGGCATGCAGGAAGCATTATTTCTCCTCTAACGGAAAGTTAAAGTCAGATTTGTCCTCAGGCATAGCTGGGTCTGGGGAAATCTCCTTCCCATGGTGCCAGGGCTCAGTGTGTCTATGATACGCTCCGTATCATAGTCCTTCCACACACAGCTGGCAAGGTGGCAGCAGCCAGCAGCTGGACACTCAGGTAGATGCTCCTGCATAGTCCATGGCACCACCCCAGGGAGGACTGACTGTGCATTCTGGAGACGAAGGTGGAGAGAGTGAAGGTTTGTCTGAGGTCATGGGCCAGGTTCAGCCTCCTAACATGTGCGAGCCAGGATCACTAATGCTCTTCTTTGAAGCTGGACTGGTATGGGTGGTACAGACCCCCCCCCCCCCGCCTCCTCCACCATGCTAGAAGTGAGGGAAGGCTTTCTCTCCCAGAGAGGAGATGCTGACAGACAAGCCTACAGACCCACCCGGTGCCCACTCTGAAGATCAAGGCCGGGCTCATAAGGTAGATAAGACGCTCGCATGCAGACTGAGGTTTTGCCTGTTTCCAGCTCACCCATGAAGGTTCAGCCATCTTGTCTCTTCCAAGGTCACGTGTGCTCTCTTCCTTGTGACCCCTCAGCTGTGCCCTGAGATGTCACCAGCCTTCCTCCCAAAGTCCCAGAGTACCTAGTACTGGGTGCACTGAGCCCCGCCACTCTGGCGGTCACACCTGGCACTCCAGAACTACATTTGTTGCCCAGTGCCTGAGTGTAAGACAGGCACTTAATCAGGACACAGGGTCACAGAAGAGCCCGGGGGCAGGGGCTATGCTCACATAGGTTCTCATCCCAGCCTCCAGAGATACCCTGTGTGTCCGTCCCTCCTTCCCTTTACATGGGGGAGGCTGCCCCATTCTCCCTCCAGCCCTGATAGACGAAGACATGCCACCAGCCAGGGGGAGGAGCGCCTTGTAATAACCCTTGCTTCCCTCCATGCCAATGGATTCACACCTAGCTGTGTACACAGATCTCTTTTTCTCTACCTTGGAAGTTTGACTTTGTCGTTGTCCTTGTTTTAATCCAGAAAACATCTTTGCGTCTAATCTGGCTTTTCTCTCTACCCCCACTTTCTCTCTAGTTAGTGGGAAACAGAATTGAGCATCCAATGAGGCTTAAAGCTTATTCTAATCTGATGGCGGTTCCGACAGCTTTGGAATGGTGTCCTCTCTATTGGGGTAGAAGCCCGCACAGACACCTAGGATGGTTCCTATCCCTGCCCTCCTCCCTGGTCAGTGGGAGGTGGGGGAGGTAGCTGGATTGCTTGGCTTGGGTACAGGGTAGTGTTTTAATGGAATGCATGGGGTCCTGGCACTGGACTGTCAGGGTGTGGTCTCAGCAGCTGCCATCCCAGCTAAGATCATCTAGGAGAAACTTCTGAGAGCTCTTGGCCTTATGGCTGAGTGATCTTGAGCCAGCTCCTAAACTTTTCTGAGCTCAGCTTCCTTACCTATGTATAGTATATGTATATGTATAGTATATGCATAGTAGGCCTGTCCCACAGAGCTCTGTGGAAGGTGACCAAGGGAGAGCATAGAGAACAGTTGGAAGAAAATTGGGCACAAACCAAGTTCTGTGACATCAATGATGGTGACACTCTACCCTCCCCCACTGCCAAATTTGAATCCATCAGGAGTTCAGTGATGTAGCAGAAGTGGGGTCTTATCTGGTGGCCTGGCCTTGAACCTCACAGACAGTGACAAACGGTACTTTCTCTTGGCCCTGCCCTGGGCTCGAATCTTTGTGCTACATAAAGTTTCCTGGAGCCCCTCTCCCACCATGGATACCCCATCTGCAGAAGTAGAAGCTGGGCCCCCAAGTCTCATTTGGATGTCACAGGACAGGCGGAATTCAAGGTCACGCCCCACATTGAGCTCACCACCTTCTCTCCTGTGGCTCCCCAGCCTCACCCTTGTAGAGGCCTGAGGGGAGTCTAACCACCTCCCACTGCTTCGGGTCCTCTCCCCAGGGTCCAGGTACACGTCCGCGTTCTGGCTTCACTGTCCATCTCCGTGACCATCTTTGTGGTTATGATTGTGCTGGTGAAGGTGGATACTTCCTCCTGGACCCGAGGCTTCTTCAGCATCACCATCGCCTGCATGGCCATCGTCAGCAGCTCCTCCACCATCTTCAATAGCAGCGTGTACGGCCTGACAGGCTCGTTCCCCATGAGGAATGCCCAGGCACTGATCTCAGGTGAGAGCCCACCACGAGAGGAAGCCACAGTGGTCCTTCCAGAAAAAGAAATGCATCCTGGGACCACTTTATTTTCCAGGCGTCACCAAGCAAACCATCCCAGACTAGGTAGCTGAGAGGCATTCTTTCTGCTCTGTCTGCAGCTTTGATAGCAGATAGGGGTGGGGCAGGGTGGGGGATGGGACGTGGCTCTCCACTGCTCCACCCAGTGTTCACAGGGGTGGGCCTGGGTGGCATTGAGTATGGACCTCACTATGGTTGCCTAGGCTATCTTGTGGCATAGGCCCAGGCTCTACACAGAGTGAGCATCAGAGGAAACTCAGGCAGCTATGGAAGCCATGTTGGGAGCAATGTCCAGGGTCCTTAGCTCACTTAGATGCCAGATGAGTCTCTGGCTCCATGGAAGGTGTAGAGTCTTGACAGCAGAGGAACAGATGGGGGGAGGCGGGGGTAGGATCATAGCCATGGCGGAAGCACCCTATGCCTTCAAAGCTTCGTCTCTGAAACCATCCTACCTTCCTTCCCTCCCCCCGCCCCCACCTTGCCTCCTTCCCACTCGGCCCTTTTCCTCTCCATCGTTTTTTCTTCTCCACTCCTTTTCCTCCTTCCCTCTTTTCTGTCTTTCTTTCCTTTCCAGTTTTATAGAGGCTCTACTCTACCCTGTGCCAGGAACATCCTATCAGAGCCGATAGTCTAGTTGCTAAGCTGCTGGTCACCCCCGCCCCCCCAGACCGTGCCATGCTGTGACTTGCTTGGGCCCTGACTTGGGGCATCTCTCGCTGAAGTCCTGAAGTGGATGCTAAGCCGGTTACTGGGGACCTTGGCTGTTTTTTTCCTTCTCACCCAGATGGTCCCACAAGGTAAACAGAGCTGGTTCAGTTAGCATCTGTTTTATGTGAAGACCACTGTCCCCTAAAGCAAGCCCGGAGGCTGCTCCTCTCTGTGTCCCCAAGTGTCCCTGGTGCTTTTAAACACTGGCCTACCTGAGAAGAATCGCAGAATGCGCAGGACTGTGCCCGTTAGTTAATATGCCAGGCGGGATGCAGCAGGGATGACAAGTGCCTTGACAAGCGCATGTCCACCCCTCCCCACTCCATACCAGTGCCAGACATCACTAATAGATCCCTATCTTTCCTCCTGAGCCTCTAATTCCCTCTCAAGCCAGCACTTGAGGCAATTACTCTCTGTGGATCAGAGGCTAGATATGAGCTCCGTCTGTTTGCCATTTTTTGATATAGGATTAGGTTTCTCCTCTATCCCAGGAAACCCTTGGGCCCAAAGTAAAATAGAAATGAACTTGTCATTGGGTTTTCTGAATACAGTCAACAGGCTCCTGGCACGGCTTCTAAAAAGCAGGGCTGGGCCCAGAGGAATGGCCATCAATCGCTAATCCCTCTGTCACTGCTGACTGGCCTCAGAATGAGACTCTTATCCCTTCGCTTCCCACCCCTACCCCATCCCGTTGAGCTCTTCAATACTGCGGCAACTCTGTTGAATGCCTGCAAGGGCGCGTGGCCCCGCTAGTCCACCTGAAGATCTTGAGAGAAAAGTGTCTCCTGGGAAATTTCTTTTGTCTTTGAAAGTCTAGTTTTTTAAAAGTGTGGGCTATATGGCACACACCCATAACCCCAGGACTTCACAGACTGAGACCGGAGGAATATTATGTATCAGGTCAGGCAGGGCCACATAGTGAGACTCTGCCTCAAAGATTAAAAAGAACAGGTGAAATGAAGACTTCCGTGTCAGCACTGGGGTGCGCGGCCCTCCCCGGCACCGGGCCAGCACCCTGGGCCAGCCGAGATGCCTCAGTTTTCCAGCGGCCCCAACCCCCTTTGCTTTTTGGTCCAGAGGAGCCCATCTGTGAATCCTGTGCATGTTGGCATCTGAGGAACAATTCATTTGTTTCTTGCGGGTGGGTTTTTTTTTTCCAAAGACCTCATTTGCATATATTTCCATAAGTGATGAGATAGGGAGAGTCATGAAGGATGAGCTCCCGGAGGCCAGGTTTGTGGCTGCTGATAATATTGTAGATTCAAGTTGGAAGGGAGCGGGGGATCTGTCGTTGGCAGGCCTGTTAAGATCTCTTCCTCCTGGCGGCCACCGAGCGGCTCTCTGAGCTAACCCCACTTCTTCCAGAGCGCCCAGGTGGGGATTAAGGCTTCTCAGAAGTGGGCGCCCCTCCTAGCAAAGGGTTTACCCCATTGCTTCTGCTTTGATGTGGGAAAGATGGGAATAGCCAAGTAGCTAATTGGGAACCTGAAGATTGACTTGGCGTTCGGCTCCTGTCTGCGTCAGACTCTGTTTAACAAGCAATAATCCTTCTAATCCCTGTGGCAGTCCTAAGGGTGGGCACTCCCACTTACACAGGAGCAAGCGGAGGCACAGAGAGGTCAAGAAGCTTGTCAGGGATCACACAGCATGAGTCCCCAGGATCACTGTGCTAGTTTGTGTTTTGCCTGCCCTCAAGTCCTGGCTTCCAGTCCCACCCAGGCTGAAGACCCTATCTGGGGGGACATTGGAAGAATTGTCTACCTGCACCAAGGGCAGTTCCCCGTAGTATGGGAGAGGCAGTAAGACGGATAGAAACACTTGCCCGCTCTCCAAAGCTCTGGCCCTCAGTCTGCAGGGACCCCCCTCCCCTCATCCCTCCTGTCCAGCTTCATATGCTGTGAGGTGTTTGCAATGTGTGGGGAGGAGGGGAGGAAGAGGGGGGTTGGATTCTGAGACCATGTGCCCTCCTGAGCCAGTTGTGATGTCCTCATGGTGTCCTCTTGCTCTATAGGAGGAGCCATGGGAGGGACGGTCAGTGCCATGGCCTCGCTGGTGGACCTGGCAGCATCCAATGACGTGCGGGACAGCGCGCTAGCCTTCTTCCTCACCGCAGCGATCTTCCTTGGGCTCTGTATGGGGCTCTACCTACTGCTGCCCCGACTGGAGTATGCCAGGTGAGGTCCCCCTGTCCTGCCCTCCACATCTGGTCATATGATTGAATGGATCATAGGTTCCAGTCCCTAATGGTTGACAGTCCCCCAGGACTGTGAGTTTTCAGAGGGCTGAAGCATGAAGGAGTTTTGTTCCGGGGTCCCTCAGTTGTGTTGTAAATCGGTCTTGGGTGGGAGGAGCTGGCTCTAACCACACCTCTAAACCAGTATTGCCTAAAAACTTGTGGTCAGGAAAGACCGCAGTGGACATGGTCAGTGGAAATGGGATTGAGTAAGGAAATGGTTCCTAACACTGGACGCGCCCCAGCTCCCACCTGGGGCCCCACCCGTGTCCCCGCCCCGAGGCCCCGCCCATGCCCGGCTGTCTGGCGGGAGGTGCCACCTAACTGAGTTTGTCTCATTTATACCCGCACACTCCTGTTTCTCTTAATATCTTGGTAACTAGCTATTATTTCTACATGCAAGGTAGGAAACCAGGGGTCAGAGCCATCAGGGAGCCAGGAGGTAGCTGGGCGAGGGTGGACAGGACTTCAAACCTCCACTTTCATCTCACTACCTGTGGGACCCCTGATCTCTCTCAAGCTCCACCCATGTCTTTTGTGCCTTCTACAGTTCTTTGAAAACTGAAGCTGAGGCTGAGGTGGTAACTAAGTCAGTAGAGTGCTTGCCTTTAATGTATGAAGCCCAGGGTTCGAGCCTCAATGCATACATACTAGGCATGGTGGCACAGACCTATATCCAGCACTTCAGAGGTGAAGGATAGAGGATTAGCCATCTTTCCCCGTGAGGCTTAACCTTCGGGCTATTCCCAGAGTGGTATTGTGGCTTCGAGGGTCTTCTCTTGTTTTGTTCCTTTGTTCCTGAGTGGAATGACACCTGGAGAGTCCCCACAACCTCCTATTTCATCATACCCCAAGTATACCATACTGCCTCCCAAGGTGGTACTGGGGTGTTTCTCAGTTCACCTGGGTAGGCCAAAGACCGTCCAACTGGGCCTCTGGGAACCCTGCTGCCCATGAAGCAACTATACTTTTGCTGATTAAACCTGGGTGAGAAATTCTGTTTGCAGAAACTCATGTATGGCTGGGGCTTGTGGAGGGCTTATCTCAGGTGTCTGTAGCGACGATATCTCACTCAAGGGGGCTCCCAGTGCATGAGCCCAGAGTGAGACTGTATTAACATGAGTTAAACAGCTGTGTACCTGACTCCCACCACCTGCTCAGCTGCTCTGAGCTTTGAGCTGGGGGACACTCACTGGCTTGGACTTCTGGACCTTCTATGATGGCTAGTCTCATGTTAACTCGACATGAGCTAGAGTTATCTGAAAGGGAACCTCAGTTGAGAAAATGCCTCCATTAGATCCAGTGGTAAGACATTTTCTTAATTAGTGATTGATGGGGGAGAGCCCAGCCCATTGTGGGTGGAGCCATCCCTGGGCTGATAGTCGTGAGTTCTATAAGAAAGCAAGCTGAGCAAGCCATGGGGAGCAAGCCAGTAAGCAGCACCCCTCCATGGCCTCTGCATCAGCTCCTGCCTCCAGGTTCCTGCCCTGTGTGAGTTCTTGTCCTGACTTCCTTTGGTGATGAACAGCAATGTGGAGGTATATGCTGAGTAAACCCTTTCCTCCCCAAGTTGCTTTGTGGTCATGGTGTTTCATTGCAGCAATAGAAACCCTAACTAAAATACCTCCTGCCTCTATAAAACTGCTATCTTAAACAGAAGAAACTGAGGCCCAAAGAGAGGCAAGTCTAATGGGGGGAGGTCTAAAAGAAAGGCAGACATGGGGTGGAAACCAGGCCCAGATGTCAGCAACTACTGCCAACTAACTGCCCCCCCCAGTATCGCAAGCCTTTTGTTTAACCCATGCTAATATGGTCTGCCTGCACCTCCTGCCTTTCAGACCGCTGAGGCCCAGAGAGCTTGAGAGGGTCAGACAAGGTCACACAGCAAGGCAAAGTACTCCAAATGGAAGATATAAAAAGATGGATGGTGTTAGAGGTTGAGAGTGTACCCGGCAGGGATCCTGCAGAGGTGGCTAATCCTTCTTGTCTGAGGGCCTTGCCTCCTAGGAACCTCCCTAGAAACAACCAAGCATGCTCAGTGCTCCGGTGGAAAGAGATGCACAGGAAGTCAGCGGGTGATGGCCGTTCTTGGTTGTCAACTTGACTGTATCTGGAACTGACTGAAACCCAAGCAGCTGGGAGCTTGTGAGGGAGAGTTTCTTATAAGGATCATTTCAGGGGGGAAGACCCACTTTTAATCCAGAAATTTTGAGGTAAAAAGATCCACCTTTAATCTGGGTCACACCTTCTGGTGACAGCCTATGTAAAGGACATGGAAGGAGGAAGCTTTTTCTCTTTGCCTGCTCTCGATCTCCCTTCACTGACAGGATTCTGGCATATACTGAAGACGAGCTGTGACATCCAGTCTCACGGGTTGAACAACTACTGGATTTTTGGACTTTCTGGTGGTAGACAACCATTATTGGACTAACTGAACCACAGTCTGTAAGCCATTGTGGTGGTTTGAATAAGAATGCCTCCCCCCAAAGATTATATATTTGAATGCTTAGTCAACAAGGAGTAGCACTATTTGAGAAGGATTGGGGGCGTGGCCTTGTTTGAGTAGGTGTGACTTTATTGGAGATAGTGTGTCACTGGGCAGAGGGTGGTGTGAGGTAGGTGGTGTGCTTTGAGGTTTCAAAAGCTTAAGCCAGGCCCAGTGGCTTTCTCTTCCTGCTGCCTGTGGATCAGGATATAGAACTCTCAAATACTTCTCCAGCACAGTGTCTCTCTGCATGTTGCCGTGCTTCCCACCATGATGAAAATGGACAGAACCTCTGAAACTGTAAGCCAGCTCCAAATTAAATACTTTCTTTTCTAAGAGTTGCTGTGATCATGGTTTCTCTTCACAGCAATAGAACTGCTGAGACAGCCATTGTAATAAATCCTCTCTCTCTCTCTTTCTCTCTCTCTCTCTCTCTCTCTCTCTCTCTCTCTCTCTCTCTCTCTCTCTGAGACAGGATTTCTCTGTACAGCCCTGGCTGTCCTGGACCAGCCCTCTCTTTTAAAAAAATATTTTTTTTATTATTTATGCTTAGTTTATGTGTATTGGTGTTTTGCCTGCATGTATTTCTATGTGAAAATATCAGATCTTGGAGAAAGGGACAACTGTGAGTTGTCATGTGGGTGCTGGGATTTGAACCCCAGTCCTTTGGAAGAGCAGTCAGTGTCCTTAACTGCTGAGCCATCTCTCTAGCTCCTTAAAAATTTTATGTGCATTGATGTTTTGCCTGCATGTGTGTCTATGTGAGGGTGTCAGATTCCCTGGTATTGAAGCTATAGACCTCTGTGAGGCACTAGGTAGATGCCAGGACTTGAACTCTGGTCCTTTGGAAGAGCAATAGTGCTCTTAACTGCTGAGCCATCTCTCCAGCCTGTCCCTATTCTATGTACCCCCCCCATGTGTGTGTGTGTGTGTGTGTGTGTGTATGTGTGTGTGTGTGTATACACTATGGTGTACATATGGAAGTCAGAAGACAACCTAAAAACTTTGGTTCTCTCCATGCACAGTATGTTCCAGGTATCCAACTTGTGTTATCAGGTATGGCATCAAGCACCTTTACCTACTGAGACATCTCAAAAATTTAAAAGTGTAAGTCTTTGAATCCACTGATCTTTTCTTGTGTGCCTGGGCATACATGTAGATTACACACTGCCCTGGGACAGGCAGTATGGAAGCACCAGGCAACCTGCATGTCATTTGTAGGGGGCAGTTAAGGTGCATGCCCAGCTGTGGTCCAAAGACAGAATGGAGGGCCATAGAGCCATGTGAGTGACCGGGTGACCACAAATCAGTTTGTCTAGATTGTGATAGGTATGTGTTTGTGAATGCTGGGGTGCACGGCTTAGGCTGTTGTGTAAGGCTGAGGGCTTAAGGTCTGTATAGCTGGATTCCCATGTTTGTTTTAGAATCTCTCTCTCTCTCTCTCTCTCTCTCTCTCTCTCGCTCTCTCTCTGTGTGTGTGTGTGTGTGTGTGTGTGTGTGTGTAATTTCATAGGGTTTTGTGGTGGCTGGGAGTCATTGATAATTTGTTGAGACAGGGTCTCACTCGAATGCACTGTATAGCTCAGGCTAGTTTCAGCTCACTGTGTAGCTTAGGATGACTTTGAACCTCTGACTCCTGTCTAAGATGACTTTGAACCTCTGACTCCGGTCTAAGTGCCAGGATTACATATGAGCTTCCATGTGTGTTTTATGTGGTGCCTGAGATCAAACCAAGGGGCCTCATGTGTGCTAAGCCAGCTTCCTTCTGAGCCACATCTGTACATCCCTGTTACCCCCCACACACACACACACAATGTGTCTCAACTGATGGAGACACCAACAAAGTCCACATTGAGGATCCCAGTATTTATTATGCCCTTGAACCAGGGGCGCCAACGACCTGAAAACATGACTGTTGAAAAGACTTCCAAGCTGGGCAGTGGTGGTGCATGCCTTTAATCTCAGCACTTGGGAGGCAGAGGCAGGCAGATTTCTGAGTTCGAGGCCAGCCTGGTCTACAAAGTGAGTCCCAGGACAGCCAGGGCTACACAGAGAAACCCTGTCTCAAAAAAAAAAAAAAAAAAAAAAAAAAGAAAGAAAGAAAAGACTTCCCCATGCCCTAAATAGGCTGTAGGTAGACCACTGGGCCATACAGTCCTCATCTGGAGACCAAGCCTGCCAGGTTTGGTTTTGAGACAAGGTCTCACTATGAAGCTCAAGGTGCTCCCAAACTCACTGCAATCCTCCTGTCTCAGCTTCCCGACGGCCAGGCCTGCTGACCTGAGCCACCACACTCTGCTTACATTGTACGTTTCTGAATGTTTTTACTCAAACCTTCCCTTTCCAACACCCAAAGCCAGGTTGGGAACTCCATTTGCTGTGCAGTGATCAGGGCTAGTTTCCTGTCTCTGCTCATGGTATGGCTACCACCTCTGATCCAGGGACTGGAGTCCAGCCTGACAGGGATAAACACAGGCCATGTTTAAACAACTCGCCCCTCCTACATCATGCTGTGGGATTATGGGCCACGAAGTCCCCAGGACTTGGGCTTTGCCTGTTGGGTCTCCGAGGGTGTGGTGGTTATGCAGACCCTACCGTCTCCCTTCTGTATCCCTGGGGTTCAGGTCCTCAGGGACCCACTGGCCATGTCCCTGTCCCTCTGCAGGTACTACATGAGGCCCGTTGTCCCAGTCCATGTGTTTTCTGGTGAAGACAACCCGTCGCAGGATGCTCCCAGCACCTCCTCCATGGCCCCTGCACCCAGAGTGGTACACATGCCACCCCTTGGACCCATCCTGAAGAAGACAGCTGGCCTCGGGTTCTGCATGGTTTCCCTTTACTTCGTCACTGCCCTCATCTTCCCCGCCATCTCCACCAACATCCACTCCATGCATAAGGCCACCGGCTCCCCGTGGACCTCCAAGTTCTTCGTGCCCCTCACTGTCTTCCTCCTTTACAACTTTGCTGACCTCTGTGGCCGACAGGTCACAGCCTGGATCCAGGCGCCAGGTCCTAGGAGCAAGCTTCTCCCCGTGCTGGCGCTCTCTCGCATCTGCTTCGTGCCCCTCTTCTTGCTCTGTAACTACCAGCCGCGCTCACACCTGACCGTGGTGCTTTTCCAGTCCGATGTCTACCCTGTGCTCTTCACCTGCCTCTTGGGGCTCACTAACGGCTACCTCAGCACTCTGGTGCTCATCTATGGGCCCAAGATTGTGCCCCGGGAGCTGGCTGAGGCCACCAGCGTAGTGATGTTATTCTACATGTCTGTGGGCTTGATGCTGGGCTCCGCCTGCGCAGCCTTGCTTGAACACTTTATCTAGGAGAGGCAGCAAGGATGAGGATGTGGGTACCGTGTGAGTGTGTGAGGCTTGGGTCCTTGGGAGATGGACAGGGTGAGCCGAGGTCTCATGGCGTTAAGCAAGGGGTTGGCGTTTTTCTTGATGCAGAGCAGCGCCCACTCAGAATGCCTCTCTCTCAGACTGCTTGCGAGCCACATCCTTCCACATCTTGTACAAGGAGAGACATTCCAGACACAGCCCAGCACGGTGGCTTATACCTGTAATTCCAGCATTCAAGAGGCTGAGCTGGAGGACCGCTAGAGTTCAAGGCCAGCCTGGTTACATAGTGAAACCATTTCTCAAAAAAAAAAAAAAAAAGCTAAGAACAAAAGCCCTGAGACATTCCAAACACTTCAAGAGAACAAACACTCTAGAGCCAATTGCAGGACGAGGTTGTAGCCGGGATGGAAGGATGGTTGTTTAGCATTCATCCCCGGCACAGCATAAGCTGGATATGTTAGTGAAAGCCTATAATCCTAGCTCTTGAAAGGTGGAAGCAGGAGGATCGGAAGTTCAAGGTCATCCTCCGCTCAATAGGGAGTTTGAGGCTAACCTGGGCTACAGGAGACACTGTCTCAAAAAAAAAAAAGGCACAATTGTAGAGAGAGTGGGGTATGTTACCTTCATAGCTCATAAGTAGCCTGTGTCTAACTTGTAATTGTCACAAGACCAACACCCAGCCTTACTCTTTCCAAGCGACAGCGAGGTGGGTGAGAATCTTCAGGATTCCCTGTTCTGAAAGAGTCTCCTGGATTTGAGGTCCCCTCTGCAGTGGCCAGTACTCAGACCTAGGGGCCAAGCACGTGCTGATTCTTGGGTTCGGTGCGTTAGAATAGGCTAACCAGCTAGAAAGCCCCACAGGGCAGACCTCCTAAGCCTTCCTCCCTGAGGCCTGAGCAGGCTTGGTCTCCAGATGAGGACTGTATGGCCCAGTGGTCTTACTACAGCCTATTTAGGGCATGGGGAAGTCTTCTTAACAGTCATGTTTACAGGTCGTTGGGGCCCCTGGTTCAAGGGCATAATAAATATTGGGATCCTCAATGTGGGCTTTGTTGGTGTCTCCATCAATTGAGGTCTTGGTGGGAAGAGGGGCACTAAGATTGGGTGATTTGGAGGGATGTAGGGACGGCTTAGGGACATGCTACCTTTCCCCATTGCTATAACAAAATGCCCGACTAAAGCAGATTAAGGAAGGAAAGATTTCTCCTGGCTCACAGTTTAAGAGGGGTCCTAGTCCCCTGTCGTCAAGGTGGAATGGTACAGCAGTGGATGTGGAAGTGGCCGATCACACTGTGTGCACATCTAGGACCTCAGTCCATGGGGTGGTCAGTGCTTCACTGCCTACATTCAGGGCGGGTCTTCCTCAATTACACTTCTCTGGAAACAGCCCCGCAGACAAGGGTGATTCTTCTCAAGCCAGTCTCAGAGACGACGGAGATTCACCATCCTCCCATTCAAGAACCAGCAGAAGGGAGGCCCTACCAGGCTTAGCCTGAGGAGGGACAGCAGCAAGCACACAAGTGACCTTGCTTGGGGCAAGTGGGGGCAGGTCCAGACAGCTGTGGTCTCAGGAGAGAGGCAGAGACTCCCTCCTCCACCCTCCCCGTCCAACTAGTATCACTGAGGATTATACAGCTACCAGGGAGGGAGGAAGTGAGTGAGCTGAGGGAGGGCAGGAAGATGGCCTGCCCAAGGCGTCACCCAGTGGGGCTAGTGGTTGCCTCAGCTGTCACAGGTTTCCAGTTGTCACCACAGTGCTGACACTTGCTCAGCAGAAGTCCAGGACTGCTTTATTCTGGTTCATTTCCCAACAGTTGTAGTTCAGGTAGTTTCAGAAGAGGACCTCCAGACTCTGTCACCCCACCCAGGACACCACGATCCCTCGCGTGGATATGCGTGACACAGATACCAAGTTCTGGTTTCATAGGTGACAAGGGCTCCTGAGAGGCTGTTCTGGGAGGAGGGATGTCTCCCGAATCAGAGAACTTTACCAGACCGAGTGTCCTTTCGCAAGATTCCTGCAGCCAGAGGAGAGCTCTTCCCCAAGACATGACTGACTATCTTCTGAGCCAAAAGCCGGTGGAGGAGTGTGGGCTGGGGGATCCTGCAGATGCTGCTTAAGTGGGAGGCAGTGTAATCCCCCCCAGTGGCACTAGCTTACGCTCCCTACTGTGGTCTGATCACACTCCCACTTAGCTGAGAGATGGGAGAAGATGCCCTTGAGAGGTTTTCTAAACTTAAACCTAAAAGAAAAAGACAAAAAAAGAAAAAGAAAGAAGGAAAGGAAGGAAGGAAGGAAGGAAGGAACCTACCTTCTACCCCCAGTGTAATGCTGTGGATGGTCTCTGGTATGGGTCTGGGGCTAGACCATCCCAGCCTTGTGTGTACTAGAAGTGGGCCATGTGTCTGGTTAAATAGAAGCAGCTGTGGTGTGTGCGTGTATGTGTGTGTGCACACGCGCACACATGCACAAGTGTGCATGACAAGGTGGAGGGTGGGGGAAATAGACTGCTCTCACATGCTCTGGTGGAGGGGTTGGGTCTTAGTAGCATCTGAATGGACTGGAAGGTGGTAGAAGCTGTGGTTTGGTAGCATCCAGACAAGAGGGATGAATCCGTGCCCACCCTGGGTATAGGGGAGATGTGGCTGCTTCGATGGCAAGGTTATCTCCTTTGGACTCTTCTAAGTGGGCATATTACCAAAGAACCGTCCCTCTTAGAGAAGGGAGCGGGGAAGAAGAGTGCAGTTCCAGGCACTGGCAGACACGGGACAGGTTGTGAGCAGCCCGTGCATTTAGCTGCCCTGCTCCCCGTCTTGAGACTTCTGACCACAGTGACGTGTGGCGTGTAGCGTCTGGCAACAAGCGGAGGATTCTTCTGTGTAGATTCCCTGCCTTGGGCCGTGGATGAGCTCAGCGAGGCTCAGGGAGCTTTACTGACTTTCCCAGAGTTACTCAACTACTGAATAGCATAGATGGAAATTAAACCCCGTCCTTCCGAGACTCACAGTCCTCACCCGGCCTCCTTTCTTGCTCTCCCGAAGTCTGAAGTTTCTCCGAGGCTCTGGTTTTGTGTTGTTGAGAGAGGCTCTGCTATGGAGCTCAGCCTGACTTTGGACTCAAGATTCTCCTGCCTCAGCCTCCCAAGTGCACTAGGCTTAACTGCCTGTTCCTTCATGCCTGGCTTCTTCTCCTTGGTTCTTTATATATACACTGCTTGTTTCCATTTTCTGCCATCCATTTTCTGCACTGCTCAGAATCCTGGCCCGGTGCTGGTTCCGTTGATCTGAGAGGTAAGCTGGGTTAGACCCATGCTGAGCAGGGCCCACATCAATCCTGCCCCAGCCCAGAGCACACACACCTTCTTCTGCTTCTTGCTGGGTAAGGGATCTGGGATTGCTAAGGCCCTGGTGCCCTGCTCCCACTGTCCTTCCCCCATAGCATGGACTGCCGTGACTGTCACTCCAGTATGGGCAGTGGGACATGGGACCCAATGTGGGTGTCAAGAAATCTCACTGGAGCGCAAATCGGCCTTCCTGTATCTTGATTCCTTGTCTCAGAAGCAAGGACAATAGTCAGTCCCATGACTGTGACAGTGTGCCATACCTACTTCCTACCCACACAAAGTGCACATCACAGCACACACTGTGGCACTGCCTGCACCGTAGGCAGGTACAGGTACGCACACAGCTCTCCGCTCCCACTCCAGCATCAGCCACGTGGTAGATTAAAAAACAAAACAAAACAGTAGCCTTGACCTCAGACCTGTGAGCACAACTTAGGCTGCCCCGAACTTGACTCCAGACAATGGTGGCAAAAATGGTGCGTTCTCAGCTCTTAGCAAACTTGGTTGCTTTCCACTTCTTGATGCTTAATCAGCTAGTCATAAAGGCCGGCAGCTTCCCTGTGTGTGGCCATACCCTGCCCCGTGCTCAGTATTTACCCTTGCCCTGACCCAGGCCTTGCTAGCAGCCGTCTGTGCCGATACATCCGGGTCTGCGTCCCAGGCACACCCATCCCAGAGTCAGGAGAGCCAGGGTTGGAAAGGGAAGGCTTGGGAGCTGAGTCGCTACGTGCTCTGACCTGTAGACAGGCCTCCTCACTCAGGCTAAGCTAGAGAAAGGGTTGCCTCCACCAAGGAGCGAGGATAAATATAAAACAAACCGAACAAGCTAAAAACCAAGTGTCCATCCTTAGGACAAGAGCTTGAGCCATGTCCAGCCCGCTGGCATGGGTCTGCAGCCTCTCCTCTTCCTGACCATGTGATGGCGGACCAGTTCAGTGTCTCAGTTTGTCAATGTGATTGTAGCACGGCCATTGCGAGATAATGGTCAAGCGCAGAACGTATCAGAGTAGCCCCTGGTATACTAGACTGAATGTCCCTCTACTCATGTATGGAAAGAAACCCTAACCCTATATTCAGTGGCATTAAGAGGCCAGGGCTCTCAAAGGTGACCTCACAATGACCGTCTGGAACTCATGAGTGGAGTCAGTGACTTTATGAAAGTAGTCCAAGAGAGCTCCCATCCCTTCCAGTGAGAACTAAGTAAGAGGAAGGTCATCAGTGATGTGGAGTGAAGATGCCAGGATTAAACCTCTGTGGTCTTGGTGTTGGACTTCCTGGTCTCCTTAACTGTAAAGCATATCTTTCTACTGTTCAGAAGCCACTAAGCCCATGACTTGGTTTTGTTTGTTTGGGTTTGTTTGTTTGTTTTTAATGCAAGTATGCGGAAACAGAAATCAGCACCGGAAACGAGGCGCTGTAGAACAGTGTACTTTTATTTCGGGATCTGGGTTGCCGGGATGTAGCACAGTGGGCAAAGTGCTTGCCTTGCAAACACAAGGACCCAAGTTCAATAACCCAAGTCTCCTCCCTGGCGCATTTGTAATCCCAGCATGGAAGCAGAATCAGGCAGATCCGTAGGCTTCACAGGCCAACCAGCCTAACCTACGTGCAAGTCCCAGGCCAGTGAGGGACTCTGTCCCTCAAAAAGGACAGTGGATGGTATTTGAGAAAAACCTGGAGGTATTTGAGAAAAACCTGGAGGTTCCCTCTGGTCCTTGTGTGCACATGCTCACAGTACACAGACACATGAACACGCACATGGGTGTATACACAAGACCTGGGATGGGGCAAAGAGAGTTTTGTGGGACATGGTAGAAAAATACTCTATTGCCACAAACACCTTTAAAAGTGATTCTGGCGAGGGTTCAGGGGGAACTGTGTTCTAAAAGGCTTGAATATTAGAGAATCCCTGTGTGATATCGATGTAGTGATGGATATCCCCAAAGGCCTTCAGTTAAAGCTCGTGGCTGAGGTGGGAACAGCCTGCTGAACAGTGAGGATTTCAGGTTGTGAAGTCTATGAGGTCCAGGGAAGAGAATGCAGTGGTTTGGCTGGGCAGCGGGGGACACACACATTTAATCCCAGCACTTGGGAGGCAGAAGCAGGTGGATCTCTGTGAGTTCCAGGACAGTCAGGTCTCTGTCTCAAACAAAACAAAATAAAACAAAGCAAAACAATGTAGTGTCTTGAAGGACAATGTCTCCCATAGGTTCAGATGTGTAGCCTCCAGCGACTACGGAGAACCGGGTACACTTGGAAGGAAAACTAGGACTGAAATGAGAACAGTAGGGAGAGAGGAATAATGAAGCCAAGACAAAGGTTCTGATCAAGGCTCAGTGTTTAATGATTAAGTGACAATTTTAAGAGGGGGGAAAACCCTCCCCCAATAAGCAGGGATCTCCTCCGAAAAACCGGTTTGACTGACTCATCTCTAGAGGCTGCAGATCTTGGAAGGACAATAGGCCTTCTCCTGAGTGGGAAGACTCTGCCCTAGGTGGGCTAGGAGACTGGGGCAAACAATGAGGTCTGAATTTCCCGCTCAAGGGCTGGAGGGAGGGCACACAGATATTTAAATACTTGATCCCCATTTGGTGCCACTGTTGGGGAATCTTTAGGAGGAACACACTTGCTGGAGAAAGTGTGCCGCCGCCAGAGCAGAACATTCTCGAGCCCTGGGCTTCACGTGTTCTTCCTGCCTCATTCTAAGACCCATATCCAGGTCTTAATCTGGGGTTCCTGGGTGGGGTGAGGAGTTCACGGACTCCCTGTGGTCACCAGCTGCAGTGTGTTTGCCTCCCTTGGGGATAGGAGGAGTCACAGCTGCGACCAAATCATCAGAGTCAGAAACGGAATGTGATGTCCGGTTTCCAACTTGGGCTCCAACTTGAGTCACCGACATTAGATGGGGCTGTGCTCAAGAATGACTTCTGGGAGACTGGAGAGATGGCTCAGCAGGTAAGAGCACTGGCTGTTCTTCCAGAGGTCCCGGATTCGGCTCTCAGCACCCACACGGCAGCTCACAGTGGTCTAGAACTTCAGTTCAAAGGGATCTGATATCCTTACCCAGACACACGTGCAGGCAAAACACCAATGCACATGAAACAAAATAACAGCCTTAATTAAAAGAACGAAAGACTTTTTGAACCTGACTCCTTCCAGTTGACCAATGACCTTGGACAAGCCTCTGTAGCTCTGGTTTCTTGCAGGCCTGTCTCTATGACTTCTTGTGAAGATTGAACTCACCCGTACAGAGCTAGCTGGTCACCCCGGCTAGAGGATCACTTGTCCTCCCAGGCACTGGTTCCATAAGGAGGAACAAAGGAGACAAAATGGTGACCCAGGTCTAGAGCCTTGGCTGGCATCATGGGAGAGCAAGTCTGCTCTCTGCTTTTAGAGATAGGAGGATGCCCTATAGGGAAGTTGGAGGGTGAAGCAAATCTACACAAAGTTTCATTTCTGGTCATACACTAAGCCAGTCACATCCCACACAATTCAGGAAGTGACTCTGGCATAAGGCGAAAGCGATGCATCTGAAAGGGCCTGATAGGTGCCCCTGTGGCTTCTTCCCATGACCGGTTTGAAGTTACCTGTTTGGTCTGAGGTCTGAGAAACAGAGGAACTGTCAATCATTGAGTCACGCCCAGAGCAAGCATTAGCGGGGGCACTTGAGAGGAGCCGAAGTGGAGACTGAGGCATGCAGCTGTATGCAGCAGAGGCCACCAAGGCTGAAGGCCTCCAGGACCAGTCCTGCAACAGCAGGGCTCATCAGACCCTTCAGAAGCACTTGCTAGAATGCAGAGGGCTTGATCCACCCTCCAGGCCCCGTTTCATAGCTCTGGTGGGATGACAAGTTCCCAGATGTCACCACTGCTGCCCGTAGGAGGACCACCATGCTCTGAAAGATGGATGACAGCTGTCAGGAACTTGCCCCGGGTTGGAGAGGGAGTGAAGGCTTCGTCTGCTCCTCTTCTGGCTGAGGGCTCGCCTGGAAGGTTCTGGAAGGAGCTGGTGCATTGCAGGCTCAGTCAGCCTTCTGCAGACACAGTCACGGACTTGGGGTGCCCTCTGCATTTCAAGTGCCACATCCTGCCTCTCTGTGTGCCCCATGCATGCCTTCCTTCCTCCTCCACCTGTTCTTCTCTCACCTGAGGCCTGAGGGAAGGCAGGGTGGGGTGGGGTGGGGGTGAAGAAGGGTGAGGACTGAGGGGTGAGTCTAGATACAGAGCTGTGATCTCACTTCTGGAGGCCATTGTTGGAACCCAGGCAGGGTGCAGGGCCACCTCCTGCAGTGAGAGGGTCACACCTCCTACCTGCTCTCTTCAGCTCATTAGTTGCTGAGTCTAAGGCTCAGTCTCTCTCTCTCTCTCTCTCTCTCTCTCTCTCTCTCTCTCTCTCTCTCTCTCTCTGCTGAGTCTTTACTGAGACTCAAAGAGAGAAACGAGTCACTGCCATTCAGAAAGCCCTCTTTGAAACAGAAACCGAACCTTCTGCATTTTCTAATAATGCCTCGTGAACTAAAAATGCAGAAGTCTGGCCTTGCTTTTTCAAAAATCCCCTTTCTGAAAAGAGATGTCTGGAGCTAGCCTTCTGCTTAGCAAGCTCCCAGGGATGGAATGGGAAGGTCAGGTGCCCCCCAACATGCCAGGCCAGTTGATGCCAGTTTTGTGCTGAGTGACTGGCCTCTGGGCGGTTGTGGGGAGGTGGTAGAAGTCCCAACTCCTCGGTTTGTTTGTTTGCCATTCCTCACATCCTGTCCTATCGGGCAAAGGTCAGCCACTTCGATTCTGGAGCTGTGGGGGAGAATCGGGGCTGGCTTAGAACTGGGGGACTCTAGATAAGTCACTGACTTCTCTGAAGCCCAGGATCTCGAATTATTAGTCTTGTGGACGCCAAACTTCTGATCGTGTCGGGACATAAACCTGAACCTGATGCCGAGTTTGTAAGACTTTCCGAGCCCACGTTGTGCTCCCAGAGCCATTGGATGGAGCCCCTCCATCGTCACTCTCACTGGGTTTGGACTTAACTAGGGTGCACACCTCTGGGCATGTCTGTGGGGGAGGGGAAGACCCGTGTGGGCGGCACCATCCCCTAAGCTGGCAGCTGGATAACAAGGAGAAGGAGAGCTGGATACCCGCAGTCTCTTCTGTTTCCTGACAGCAGATGGAGTGCTAGCTGCTTCACACTCAGACTTGCCACTCCTGCCTCACCAGGATGGACTGTTTCTCCTCAAGTCAGAAGTCCACCTCAACACTTCCTCGACTTGCCTTTTTTTTGGTCAAGATTTTGATCAGAGCTATGAGTAAATAAAAACTAGCACAAGCTCTCAGAGCCTTTTTAAAAATCTTGTCCCCTGGACAGGGTTATAGGACCAAAGGGACCTGACAGCCTGGAGCTATGGAGCCCACAACCCCTCCCCATGCTGGAGATGTTCTAGGGACTTGAGGTACCTAAACCCCTTGCCAATGTTGTAAACATGATGAAGGACTTTGCAGGCCTTGCTGTACACTTATGCCCGCCCCTATGGGCAGGCTGGGCAGGGCTCTCCCAAGCACGGGGGAAGCCTGGGGTTGGGTGGAGTAGGTTGGTCCATGCATAGGCCTAGGAGACCCTTCTAGACGCGTAACTGAGCAAAATTCTGAGAAGCCAGAGAATGTTCAAACAGCCTTCTAGCTGTGGGTCAGGGTGGGAGGAGTTACACAGTGGAGCCCAGGGCTCCAGGGCTCCTGTTTGTTCTCTTGTCTGTGTTCTACAAATCTTTTCACTACTAGAGGTTTAAACTCTTCTCCCTTGGAGGTGGGCACGGCTCTTGTTTCTTCTCAGCCATTGTCCGCTGTCTTTCTAGACACTCAGAGCTGGGCCTTATTAGAGAGTATAGCCAGGATTAGCAGAGATTAGCAGAGACCTTGCAGCTCCTTTCTTGAATACTTCTTTTCCTCTAGCTTAGATATTCTCAACCTTCCTAACACTATGACCCTTTAATACAGTTCCTCATGTTGTGCCAGTCCACCAGCTATAAAATGATTTCATTGCTACTTCATAACTCTAATTTTGCTACTGTTACGAATCACAATGTAAATATCTGGTTGCAACCCCAGAGGAAAAAAATCATTCAAACCCCAAAGGGGGTGCGACCCACAGTTTGAGAAACATTGCTCTAGGGTCATACATGGTCCACCGTGGGCAGGGACCATAGATTTCCCTTGGCAATGGCTGATGGCTATTTTGCCTTTTAGGGGTATCTGCGTTAATTCACAGGTCAAGGATGGAGTTCTATTGTTTTGCCTCATGAGACTGAATGACATTGACAAAAGTCACAGGTGCCATCCTGGTATCTTGTGTGTAGTGGGAAGTCTCGAGTGGTACTACTTTGTCCCAGCCCATCCGCATCTCCACTATGGGAGTGTTTGGTGCTCAGTTAGTGAGGGCAACAGTCAGTGGGTAGAAGATGTCAGCCAGTGACTTCATCACACAAAGTGGCTTCCTTCCTAAGTAGAACCCAGATCTTCTCTACTTCCTCAACCCATGGTTCCACAGCCCACATCTTACTGCAAGTGTAAATCCTTTCCTGACACCCTCTCCCTCTGTGGACACCCCTCTGGAAAGGCAGACGCTGCTCTGGAAGTTGAATGACTTGTCCAAGAAAACGAGACAGGATCAGTAGCTCCCACTTTCTTCCTAGGGTCCTTGAAGATACAGCAGAGTCCAGTGAACAGCTCTTGGTGCCTGTCATACTAGTTTGCTTGTTGAGACAGGATCTCGCTTTAGGTCAGGCTGGCCTGGAATTTGTAGAAATCCTCCTGCCTCAGCCTCTTAAGTGTTGAGATGACAGACATGAACCACGACATTCAGCCAGTGCCTATCAAATTCTGCGGACCATCTCAGCTGTACCAAGCTCTGATGCAGAGTAAGATGGTGTGAGGCTCAGTGAGAAGGTGCTTCCCATAGTTCCATGGGCCTAAGAGAGCCACTGGAGCTCCTGGCACTGGGACATGAGACCTGGTTGTCCCCGAGTGACTGCAGGCAGAGGCTTAAACCCAGAATGGAGGTGACGGCTGGTTCCAGTGTCTGGGTCCTAATTACCTGCAGGAGAAACGTTCAGCTTTCTGTTCTAGTTCTTCAGCCCCTCCTTACAACATTCTGTTCTTCCCCCATTTCTCCGAGGCAGAGTGAGTCAGTCTTTCATTGGCCCTGGGGATTGATGGTTCTGCTAGCTAATCCCTGGGATCTGTCGGTCTCTGCTTGGATCCCCAGTGCTGGGATTATAAATGCACAAACACCATACTGGCTTTTTGTTTGGTTGGTCTGGTTTGGTTTTTCTAGATAAGATTTCTTTGTGTAGCCCTGACTATCACAGAACTTGCTCTGTAGCCCAGGCTGGCCTCGAACTCACAGAGATCGGCCTGTCTCTGCCTCTCAAGGGCTGGGGTTAAAGGTGAGCACAGCTCAAGTCCTCATGCTTGTTCAATAAGCAATCACCAACTGACCTGTCTCGCTGGCCTATGTTCTTTTTAAGGGAGTAAGCCCAGGTTCAAGATCTTGCCCACGGACATGAATGAGTGTTACTAGTCTTTCTAAGGTTTCTTCTTCTATTTATGACAGGTGATATTGATCCGATATTAATGATACATAGGGATTTTAAGGTTTGTTTTATTGGGGGAGACATGTGATCCACCGCTGTATACATGAATAGATCAGAGGACAGCTTAGGTGAATCAGTTCTCTCCTTACGCTATCTAGGCCCTGGGGTTCAAACTTAGACGGTAATAAGCTCCCACAGAGCCTTCTTGCCAGCCCATGTGCACAGGTTGGGTTTTGGTGGTAGTGTTTGTTTTGTTTTTATAAAAAGAAAATGTAAGTAAAACAATGGAGCAGAAATATTCACTTATAAGTGCAAGTGGTCCTTTCCTACTTATTAAAGTTTACATACAGGATAGATTCTGTGATAGCATCTGCATGCATGTTACTGTAAATGGTCCCCAGATGGGGCAGATACCATTCATAGGAGACCCAGGCAGGAGTCTCTAAACCTGAATTTCAGTCATTTGGAAACTGCATAGTGTTGTCTTTCCTGATCACTTTCCTGGTAGCGAGTTGGATATGTTCTCCATTTTGAATTCAAGGCCATCCCTCTATCACCCGCCAAAGAGAGACATCAGAGCTACTCCTGGGTTTTTCAGAATGCTGCCTGAGCTACTGCCCAAAAGGTAGGTCCTACCTCCAGGATGCCAGAATCCTGCTCTTGGGGGAGGGAAGAGACAGAAAGAGTCCCTTTGTCATGAGGGCACCCAGTGCTACACTTTGCCACAAGCTGACCTTGATGGCCCAGGTGAAAAGAGGACTCAGCAGTCACCACCTTCCCTCTGTGACACTGCCTGCAATGATATGTTTGACTCTGTGTGGAGGTTTTATTTTGGTTTCTGTTGTTTTTGCAGTGTCGAGGACAGAACCCAGGGCCTGGTGTATGTCACCCAAGCACTCTACCACTGAGCTACGCCCCAGCCCTGAATCAATTATTTATTTATTAAAAATTCTTTTTAAAAAAGATTTTCTTATTTTATGTATGTGAGAACACTGTAGCTGTCTTCAGACACACCAGAAGAAGACATCAGTTCCCATTGCAGATGGCTGCGAGCCACCGTGTGGTTGCTAGGAATTGAACTCAGGGCCTCTGGAAGAGCAGTCGGTGCTCTTAACTGCTGAGCCATCTCTCTGGCCCCTCTATTTTTTTTATTTACTTTTTATTTTTATTTATTTATTTATTTATTTTTGGTTATTCTGTATGGAGCAGAGTCTCACACTATAACCCAGGCTGGCCTCAGACGCACGGACAGTCAATCTTCTTACCTTAGTGCCCTGGGTGCTGGGATCACAGGCGAGCACTGCTACTCTTGGTTTGTGAGTTCTGTTGTTGTTTGTTTGTTTTGCTTTTTGTTTTTGTTTGCTTGTTTTTAAACATTTTATTGATTCTTTATGAGTTTCACATCATGCACCCCAGTCCTTCTCATCTCCTCATCCTCTCATATCCAACTTTTGCCCTTGCAACCCCCCCTAAAATAAAACACACACACACACACACACACAGACACATATACACAGAGACACAAACACACAAGACACAGACACACAGAGACACACACACAGACACACATACAAACACACACACAGACACATATACACAGACACACACATACAGACACACACACAGACACATACACAGAGACACACACACAGAGACACACACATAGACACACTTACACACAGACACATACACACAGACACATACACACAGACACACACACAGACACACACACAGACACACACATACAGACACACACACAGACACATACACACAGGCACACACACAGAGACACACACATAGACACACATACACACAGACACATACACACAGAGACACACACACAGACACACACACAGACACATACACACAGACACACACACAGAGACACACACATAGACACACTTACACACAGACACATACACACAGACACACACACACAGATACAGACACACATACAGACACACACACAGAGAGACACACACAGACACACAGAGACACACAGACACACACACAAAACAACAAATACAAAGCATAGACGACATCTCAATGTATAAGCTGCAGTGTGTCACAGCGTGTCCCACAGTACACCCCTCTGTCCACACATCTTCACTTGCACATGTTCATTGCAGTGAGTCATTGGTCTGGTTCGAGTTTCTGGCTTCTGTGACCCCATCAGTATTGGATCCTCACTGGGACTCCTCCCCGTTATCCTGTGCTGCCCTGTGTCATGGAGATCCTGCAGCTTTGGATCGGCAGAACTGGCCATTTCATGCATCCCAACCCTTTGCAGATGATATAGATTTGGGGGGTGGGACAATTCAGAGCCCTGGATCTGGTCAGCCCACCAGGACGAGCTCTCCGGCACTGCTCTAGCTAGACCACCCAACGCTGACACCAGCAGGAGGCAGGTCCAGCTCTCCTGCTCACAGGCCCTCAGGGCCCAGCTCACCAGCCCCCACCCTCCAGAGCCAGCTCCACTGTGCTGCCCAGTCAAACTGGAAGGCCCACTCTCCCAAGTGCTGCAGCCTGTGAAAGGCAGGGCCAGCTCTCCCACTCTGACACCCCTGGGGCTGGCTCACCTGTGCCTTTGCCATCAGGCAGGGTAGAGGGCCTGCTCTTCTGACTGCTACAGCCAGTGAGAGGTCAGTAGGTATCCCTCTCTCATGACCCCAGGGTCAGCTCTCCTGGCTACTGCGGGTGTGGAGGCACCCACAGTACCCCACGCCAACCAGCGGAGGGGCCAGCTCTCCTGTACTCTCTTGGGAAGAGAGGCTCACCTGCACCCCCTTGACCAAGAAGTGGTGAGGGGTGGGGTTGGGGGGTCGGGTGGGGGTAGGGCATCCTCTGCATCCATGCTTCAGCATGGCAGACAAGTGGCAAGGTCAGTTCTTTCATGTTCATGCCCTCAGGCCAACTCACCCACACCCCTGCCACCCGGGCTAGCCCCATCTTACTGCCTGGGTAAGGTGCAGGGCCCGCTCTCCCGAGGGCTTCTGCCAGTGAGAGATGGGTCCAGTTCTCTGGAGCACTGCATGTAGTGACAAGTGGGGCCAGTGTGGGAGTTATGCACAGCCCCTGGGCATCCACATGGTTCCTAGTGGTGGTCCCAACCAGAGACATCCCCATGTTCTCTAGTGGTAACATGAACTACGGACATTGCCACCTAACCCTGCTGTGCTGGACTCAGACATGGCCCTCACAGGCAGCTTGGGCTGGGACCTGACTGTGGATTCAGGTGGTGGGGCTGGCCACTCACGCCAGGCTACCTTGCTCGACCCTTGTGTCTCTGGTTCCATCTCTCTTCATCAGGGCGAGCTGCTCCATTTCTCTATCTCTCCATCTGACTGCCACAAACATGCGCATGCGGCTGGCGGGCCCCTGGGTGGCATCCTCCATCAGTGCTGCATGGTGTAGTAGCAAGCGGGTGTCTATGTCTTGCCTGTGCCAGGCGCTGGAGAGCAGGTCTGTGAATGGCATGGTGATCCAGAGTTCTCTGTCTGTCTTCCTCCTCCCTCCTCCCAAGACTCACTGCCTGGATTGGATTGGATTGGATTTTTTTCGTGTCCTAGGCATAAGACAGCTTTGGCCACCAAGCCAGGTATCAAGCTAGAATAAACAAAGGACTGTCATCTGCTCTGCCCTTGACTGATATAAGAACACCACCACCAACAAGGTGGTTCTTTGCCCATTGCCAAGGGTGTGTGTGTGTGTGTGTGTGTAGTGGGAGGTTGTATGTTTTTATTTTAAACTTTTACCAGGGAAATATTGAAGCATTTACAAAAGAAAAATAGGATACTATGATGAGTTTCATGTACTTGTGACCCAGCTTCAAACACATTCTCTTGTGTGTCTAGCCCTTGAACATAGAGGCCTCCTATGTTTCCTTCTGTAAATAATTTGCTATGTATGCCCTTTAAAAAGAAGGGCATACATAGCCTTGTAAAGCATAAGCTAACATACATGCCATGAATACATTTGTCCAAACCCACAGAACACATACCACACAGAGTGCCCGATCTGTCAGCCATGGACTGTGTGTCATCACAGCATGCCAACCGTGGCAAATGTGTCACTCTGATATCAGACATTGGTAGATGGGCATCTCAGGGGCATGGGTCGGGGGTGGGTGGTGGGAGAGATTGGGAGTCTGTACTTTCAATTTTGCTGTTACCCTGAAACGACTCAAGGATTTGTCCTTAAAAATCAAAAAGTTCACGATCCTGTCAGGAAACTTAAAAACGAGCAACACTTTCATACTCTATGATTAGAACGCCTGTCTCTCTCACTAGGCTGGGAGTGTCTCCAGAGTTTTCTGCGTTGCTCTTGGCTGTATCCCTGGACCTAGCAGAGTATCTGAGAACCAGTAAGTCCACAGGAGTCCAGGCTAGGGAGGTGAATGAATGAGTGAATGAATGAATGAACGAATGAGCAGATAAGAAGCTGAGAGCAACACTCTGCTCTCTGTGACCGCTGGCCTGTCATCACTTGGCTGCTCCCAGGTCCCCAGACTCTCTCATTCTGAGCCAAGCAGGACTGGTCCCCTCTTCTGCCCACCTGCATCTTAAACTCTCAGCGAGTGGCTAATCCTCTCCATGGCTGCAGCCGGCTCCCCCTGCGAGGCTAATTCCACCTTCCCATTTAATCATCATACTTAGCACACTCAATGAGGGCTTTTCATCTCCAAGCCCCACGCAGGCATTAGCTGATTACTGTAATCTCTTTGACTCCCAAGGCATGCGCCAGGAAGGCGGGAAAAGGACCCCGAGCCTCCTTTCCTTTTCGGAAGCTCAGTTTCCTCTCCTGTAAACTTGGGGTGCGATGGCTAACGGGCATATGGGGTATGGGGTAGTAGGGTTAAAGTCTCATGGAATCTGAAAAGGGACAGGTATTGTTCCCTAGCAACCAACAAGCCCACAGTTGGGTTTGAATCCAGCTTCCTCCACTTCAGATTTTCTGAGCCGTGACTTTCTATAAAATGATAAAACTTCCGGCGTTGCTGAAAGGGTGAGTGGGCATGTCACGTGCTCGTGATACACACACTCCACGCAGGGCTCCAGAGAAGCCCGGTGGCCATTCTGAGGATGGAAATGAAGGCGCAAGAGGCTGAGGTGTGTGGCAAGAGGAAGTTCCTTCTTTCCACCTTGGTTCTCTCCAAAGTGTTGGAAAGGAGGAGAGACACCCTTTTGCATCCCTCCCAATAGCCTCAGCAGTTAGCCCTGCTGTCCTGTCCCCAGTGCACCAGTGAGGACAGGCATCAGGCACAAGACAACACTCAGTCTGGATGGGAGCCACTGATTTCTGTTTGTTTTTTTTTGAGTAGGATCTCATGTAGCCCAGGCTGGCTTCAAATGTACTACGTCTTGATCTCGTGACCCTTCTGCCCTCACTCCCCAGGTGCATGACAGCATTTCAGGTTTATGTGGTATTGAGGATAGACCCTGGGATTTTGTATGTGCTAGGCAAGAGCTGCACCCCTAGTCCATCGTTGATGGAGGACTTTCAGGAGCTTTCTCTTACTGGGTTACACCCACATTTCACAAATGATGAAACAGAGGCCCATGCAGAGAAACCCGACACCTATAAAGACCGAAGCCAAAGCCCGGGGCTGTCCCCATTGCCGGTTTGCATGTCTCAGGCAGGGAGAAGAGGTGGGCCCCTGCCTCAGCTGACTGTCTAATGCTCCAGGGAGTCTGCTGTTGCTGCTTTCTCTCTCTGAGCCTGGGGTGAGCTGGAGCGCAGGGCACCTGCTTCTAGTTCCCCAGAATTTTAATTGGGGGGAGGTTACCACCAGCTTCTGCCTGTGGTTGCAGATCTGAGGAGATCTGCACTTACTGGGTCCACAAGGCATCAGTGTGAGGTAAGAAGGGAAAGAGCCCTCCTCAAACACTGCCTGGGTCTCCCTGGGAGTACTGCCCTACCCACCAGAGCTCCTGGCTGGTACGGAGTCCACAGCCAGGGTATGGGCTGTAGGGGATGTCAGGAACATTCTTAGAGTGCTCCCAGGAGCCAAGCTCTTCTTTGGTTGATGGGAGAGAGTAAGTAAATGGGTCAACAACCCATTTTCCAGAGGAGAAACCGAGGTACACAGAGGTTAATTAACTTAATTGTCATGGTTTCAGTTTAAAGCCAGACTTATCTGTCCTCTCTGCTGCCCAGTGTAACAAGAGGAGTAGTTGAGGCCCAGAGAAGGGCAGCATCTTGCCCAACGTCACACAGCTAGCTAGTAGCTGGGTAGAGAGTGAGCCAAAGAGTCCAGACAGCCAGTCCTCAAATGAACCACCGCAGTTCCTAAGCCTTAGGTGATTTTCGGTTCATATTTAGAGACAGGGCTAGGGACAGACCCAGTGTGTCTGGAATCAGGGGACCTGGTGATTTGGGAAGAGAGTGAGGGACGGTTGATGCTGGGGACACCGGAAGGGTGTGTTTTTTGGTCCAGGTTTCTGTGGGATTCTGCCACCTCTCCACCCAGCCTGGAGGGGGAGTGCTGTGCTGCGATCCGCCTCAAGGTGGCGCCCTGCACTGCAAATCTGGATTCCCCCGGGGACTGGGAGCCTTCAGGCCCTAGGTAACCCTCATCAGGTGACAGTATCTTCTAAGTTTTCCCGGATGCCTCTGGACAGCAGGTTCCCCCCTTTCTTCCAAAGCTCCTTGGCTTCAACAGCAAAGGGCTGGTGGGCTCTGGGGAGATTCTCTAGGGGGACTGGGGCCACTTGTTACTTCTTGGTCCCTAGCCATGGCTAGCTTATACAATTCAGATTTTTTTTCCCCCAGAGTTGGAGATTGAGCCCAGGGCCTACCAGTTAGCAGTAACCTCCACCCCTTTTTTGTTTTGAGGTGAGTCTTGCCAAGTTGCCTAGGGTTACTTGGTGGTCTTCTTGCCCCCGGCTCTTGAGTGGCTGAGATTACAAGCCTGTACCACCAGGCTCTTGGTACACAGCCCCTTCCTTGCCTGTAGAGTGCAGGTGTTTTATTTCTAGAACATTCAGAGAGTTTGATGGGATGTCCTGGTCCATGGCAGGTACCTCCAGCCAGGAGCGGTCAGGATGATCCCCACGGACAGTGGCTATTATGTCATGTCTGCCTGGGTGCTGTCTCCTGTTTTTGTCCCCTCATAATGGTGGTCCGCGTGTCCTCACTCACCCATCACGCCCAGCCTCTCCTGCTCACCCTCACGGACCTCATACTGGCTCTCAGAGGATAGAGAAGAGTTGTTTGGGGATGACTCTGAGCCTCCCTACCTAGCCTCAAACTCCTACCAACCACTTCCCAGTACCTGGCTCATGCTCCCTAGTGCCTGAGATGATCCCTCACGCGGTGCTCAGACTCTTGGAAGCTGGTTGGGAGACATGCTGGGGCAGCTCTAACCAGGGAAGTGGGAGACAGCAGAGATGTATGCATCCAACATTTTAAGTAAAACAGTTGGGAGCCTGTGAATACCCTCCCTCAACCCCCATCCCCCACTTGCTTCTGTATGGCCATAGGTTTATGGTTTCAAAATGAAGACACCCTTGGTCCTTACCCTTGGGAACTGTCCCATGACCATTGAACCCCCTGGGAGTGAAGGGCAAACATCTGGGGCTACAGAAGCCTCCAGTTCATTTATCTTACCTACAGCCCAGTTAATTGCCACTGGGTCTCAATGATCTCATCAGTGAAATGGGGACAATACTATAAGTCACAGCATCATAGAGCTGTGGAGGGCTTGAGTGAGCTTGCTGACACAACCCTCTTAACCTTCTTTGAGAAGATTCTTGATAGTAAGAGATGATTTGAGACACCCCCCAGAAGAAAGACACCCCCCAAACCTTCTACTTCATGCTTCTTGACGACTCGGAGGCTTGGGTGCGTGCGTGACTTGCTTAGGGTCCATCAGACAGACTGTGGCAGAGTCAGACTGAATTCTGCTCTCTGAGCCACATCTAGTGCTCCGTAGGTGCACCTCACGCTCTGAAACTGCTTCCTGTTCTTTCCTGTTCTGACTAAAATGGAGGTGGCTCTTCTCTCAGGCAGTGTGATGAGGTGTGGCCCAGAGGAGGCCCAGATGACTGCTGGAGGGTGTGCTTTTTTGTTTCTGTGTTTTATTTTAGCTACTGGGGGTTCAAACCCAGACCTTTCCATGTTCAGTGATGGAGATTTATCATTGAGCTAACCCCAGCTCTCTTTTAAATGTTACTTTGCGATGGGAACTTGATAAATAACTAACGCTAGTCTTGAACTCATTGGCAGCCCGAGCTGACTTGGACTGTGATCCTCCTGCCTCAGTTTCTCAAATAGCTGGGATTACAGATGTGTGCTACTACGCCCAGTCTGCCCTTCTTTTATAAAGGTCATTAGGTTTTTCTGTGTGTGGTTAGCGTGAGACTCTGAGCTGGATGAGAGCAGGCCTTGCCCACTGTCCCTCAGTCCCCACAGGTTCTGCCTTCTCCCTGCCCTGTTGTCCACTCCCTGGCCAGCTCCACAGCTGGGCCCTGCATAGCCTCACGGGACCTGGCAGATTGATGTTTTATCCTAGCAGTCCTCCACTGGAACACATGCAGATGCAATGAGGGGACAGGTTCACTGTGTGATAGTGGAGACAAAGCCACAAAACAAAAGCAAGTTCTAGAATGATGTGTATGATATGACTAGATATATTAATAGCCATTCCTTAACATTTCAGCACATGCTCGTGTGTGTGTATGAGTGTGAGTATGAGTGTGTGTGTGTGTACATATCTGAGTGTGTATGTATAAGTGTGTGAGTGCATTATGAGTGTGTATGAGAGTGTGCACGAGTGTGTATGAGTGTATATGAGTGCATTATGTGTGTAGGTGTGTGCATGAGTGTGTACGAGTGTGTAAGTGTATGAGTGTGTATGAGTGCATTATGAGTGTGTGTAGGTATATGTGAGTGTGCATGAGTGTGTATATGACTGTGTGTGTAAATATGTGTGAATGTGTATGAGTGTATGTGAGTGTATATGAGTATGAGTGTGTGTGAGAGTATATGAGTGTGTGAGTGTGTATGACTGTGAGTATATGAGTGTATGTAAATGTGTATATGAGTGTGTGTGAGTGTATATGATTATGCATGAGTGTGTGTGTGTGAGTGTGTGGGAATGTGTGTGTTTAAGCATGATCCTGCTCCCCCTTCTGCTGGTTCCTTAGCAATCCTTTGAATTACTGTCCCATCAGGGAGGGCGAGAGACAAGAGAGTCCTTGAGTTACCGGTGCGATCGTATAGTCACCTTCTTACCAACCTCTTAGACAATGCAGGAACTTTAAAACACCCCAAATCTTGCATGCTCTTCCTGACTCACATGCTATGATCACATGACCCTAAGTTCTTGATGTTAAACATTCGTTTTCTTGTCTTTTGCATCCAGGATTATTTGTGTTTACCAGAATCTCTGTCTGAGCTGCTCCCGTTCCCTTCCCGAACATTCAGGCTTCCATCTGGGACCACTTTCCTGCTGCCTGGAGCATCCCTGTTACATTTATTTTCAAAGCTGAGCTATTCATATGGTCCAAAAGTCAAAAGGACAGACATGTGCCATGATCGATGCCTCCCTCCCATCCCTGCTCCCAGCTAAACACTGAGCATATTCATATGCATATAGAAGATTCTTTGGAATCTGGGAGCAGCGGTTAGGGTCTGTGCTCTGCCGTGTTGGTGTGGGAATATTTTCCTGTCTCCTGAGTGTAAAGAGACAAAGAGCCAGGCCCAGCCTGGCAGCTGAGAGACTTGCTCTTTTCTGATCCACAGCGTCCCACTCTGTCCACAGTGCACAGACCTCTCTGTGTCATATGCCCCTGGGGACCAGAAGATGCAAAGTTCCCCAGTCCCAAGACAGCTGGCGGCCATGGCTACAGCTTTAGGAGCACTTGTGATGAATGCTGAATACCACCTTATTGCCCCAGCTCCCTCCACCCTCGTATCAGCTCGGCTGCCATACACCATTTTACAGATGGGCAAACTGAGGCAAAAAGAGTGGAGAAGAAGCCAGAGCCATGATTGTCAACTCGGCGTGATCTAAAATCACCAAGGAAACGCTTCTCCGTGTCTATGAGGGAGTTTGTAGGTGAGGTTAACCGAGGTGGGAGGTCCACGGTAATTGTGAACAGCACCATTTCATGGGGCTGGGGTCCTGGGTGGAACCAAAAGGAGAGTGAGCTTAGCATCAGCATTACCCTCTCTGCTTCCTGGCTGAGGATGCAACATGACCCTCCGCCTCATGTTCCCCCCTCCATCACTTCCTCACTGTGGAGGACTGTACCTTCAACCCACTGGCCGACATAAACTCTCGTGGTTTAGAATTTTGTCACAATGATGAAAGAAGTCACTAGTTCCCCCTCCCCCAACTCCAAGCTATGCAGGTGTCAGCCTCGTTTCACAGACCAGGCACCGAGGGCTAGGCTGTATATTCAAAGTCAGAATCAACCCCTCCCACCCCCGCACAAGAGCTCACATCCATACCTTTGAGGGTCAGAAACCATCCTTCTCACCCCGGGGGCTTTCCCACGGGGGTGCTTTCAGGACTGAGGAGAAGGCAACTCAGGATGATTGGATATGAAGTTCTGTTCCTATGGCAACCCTCCATTCCCCCCTTCAGGAGTGCCTGAAGGCCAGTGAGGGGAGAACCCCTGCCCTGAAGTCAGACATACTCTGCTGTTTAACCCAGACTGTGACTCATTAGCTCCGTAACCTTGGGCCAACTGTCTTCCCGTCCTCCGGCTGCCTCAGTTTCTCCATCTGTCAGTATCTTTATGTGGTAAAGACTGAGTTAGCAAATCCACACACTGCACTGGGAGCTGCTCCCAATCCTAGCAACATTACTGTTATTTGCTGTGTGGCTTGGTCTAGAACCTATCCCTCTCTGGGCCTCCGGTTCTCCGCCTGTGAGGACATCCTGGAGGTTGGGGTGGAGTTCATGGCCTTGAGCAGGATCTTTCATTCTGATGTCCTGTTTAGGCCTTCTCCATCCACCCTAGTCTTCCATAGAACAGCCTTCCCCCACTGCATGGAGGTGTCTGTGGCCTTGGCCTTGCAGAACTAGGCACGTAGTCGTTGTCTGCGATGATAGCTCAGAGTGAGGCTGGCCTGTGTTCTTGGTGTTGATGTCTCTCCCAGCATGGAATGCTGGGCTGGGCACAGACAGACGAGGCATCCTCTAGGGTGGAGGGATGGGAATAAGGGTTCCAGCTACTCCTGGTAGAGGCACGGGTCTGGGTTTCAAGGCCCTCTGAGAAGAATCCTGTGAGAGGCAGCCAAGATAGAGCTGGGGGCCCCAGAGCCACTTCCTTCCTATGAGTGCTCTGGGGCACTTGGTGCCAATCCTAGCCACCAAGCGCCATTCCACACCCATGAATAATTCATGGCCTCGTGTGCCAATCCGTGCCAGCTTTAATTAGCTTCTAACTTTTTGTCATTCATTTCCCTATGAACACCTTATAAATAAATAATGGGCCGGAGAACAGTGGGGCAGAATGTGGGGGAAAGAGCCCAACTCCCAGGCCACATAGGGGATGGGGAGCCTCTAGGGCTGGACCCAGGGAAGCCCACATCTGGGGGGGAGGCTCCTGGAGGGGACAGTGAGCTGCAGCTGGGTGCCCCGCCCCCTGTGGCACCCTCCCAAACCTCCTTCTTTGAGAGCTGAGTTGCTACAGCTGCGCCCGGCTCTGTGGGCCCACAAAGCTAGCACAGGCACACACGTGTCAGTTTTATGGTAGCAGAGGCCCCCAGGAGAGAGGGACACAGTCTGGGGACCCAACAGGAAGTAGCAAATGGGGTCTTGCCAGCCGAGGAATGACAGTGAGGTGGGGGTCAGTGTCTGTGGTGAGGGGGAAAGGGGAGGAGCGACAGAGGAGGGTTGGCAGCGGGCGCTCACAATAATGGCGGCGGTCCCAAGCTGAGGAGAGACTGTTGCTTGTTGTATTTATGGAGTGCTCTCATGTAGACTTTTGCTTTTTACCAGAATGACAGTCTAGGGTGGTGGTCAAAGGGACTGGGGGCTCCCATGCCTGTTTACTGTTCAGGAAACTGAGGCTCAGGAAAGATGGCTAAAGCTCAGACCGACTTTGTCCCTCTCCTCCAGAGGCAGCTGTGTGGTGGGAAAGGGCTTTGAAGGCCACCATGTCAACGTCCAGCCCATCGGGACTCAAGGGATTAGATATTTGCAACAACAGATCTCGGCCTTCCTTTCTTCACTTCCTCCTTCCAGTGTTTCTTATTCTGCTGCCCCTCTCTCTTCTCCTCCCCCCTCCCCTTCCTTCTCTCCTCATCCTCCACTGCATCCCTCTTCTCTTCCAGCCCCGCCCCTAGCTCCACCCCTCCAGTCTCATTCCCTCCTCCTCCCTTCCAGCCCCCCCCCCCAGCTCCGCCTCTCCAGTCTCAGTCCCTCCTCCCCTCCGGCCCTCCCCACTTTGGTCCCATTCCCACTCATCCCTCTCTGCCTCCCCACCTCCCACTTCTCTTCCTTCGGCCATGCCGTCATGACGAAGGAGTGCCAGCAAGCCAACCCGATGCTTGGTCTATTCGAGAGTCAAACACACCGCAACAGGCCAGGGATGGAACTCCCTGGTAGAGCATGGACGTAGGATGTAGATGCTTTACTTTTGATCCTTGATAAAAAGAAAACATGTCTGGTTGGGATGTGTCTTTTTCTCCAGGAAGCCAGCCAGAGCCACCTGGAGCTGTGTACATTCCGTCTTCCCTTCTCTGGCCCAGAGTCTGACTGGAAGCTGCTGCCGATGACAGAGATGGCTACAGGAGATGCCTGGGCAAGACGTCCAGGTGTGAGGCAACCAGTCACGGCCCTCTTGCCTTTGCTTTTCTCCACTTGATCTTTGAAGACTAAGCGGCTAGGTCACCGGGGCCACACTCATCATAATCACTAGAAGGATGCTATTTGGGTCACACTGGGCAGGGTACTTGTGCTGAGTACTTCTCCCCTACCTCTGACTAAAGGTTTATAGTGCTTCTTACCACCATTGAGTTCAGGGGTACCTCCTTAACCCTTTGAATCCCCAGATCTTCCACTGTGGGACAGATGTCAACTTTGAGTCTGTTACAAAACTCAAGACTGCAGGCTGACCACACCCTAACTTTCCAGGCACAGGGCGAGCACATGACGGCTGCTTGGACAATCAAGGCAGGTGCCAAAGAATCTCTATAAGCAGAAGCAAGGTGTCCCACTTCTGAGAAGGTGATGGTTTCCTGGAGCCCAATCATGGTTCATTCCCATGTAAATTGGTCACAGACAGTTTGGGACGTCACCGTTGAAAAGGATACCACAAGGGTCTTGGGGTATAGCTCAGTGACAGAGTACCCACCTAGCATATACAAGGCCTTAAATTCAATCCCCAGTACCACAAATAGGATGGCAACTAACCAGATAGCTTTAGAAGTGGAGACCTGGAGAACACATTCATTTTGTGAATGAAGAACACGGGGCTTCTGAGGTCCATTGTTCCACCTCAAAGCATCCAGCTGAACAGACACTGGAGCCCAGATCCCCTGACTCCTGACTTATCTAAAGCTGGGACACCAGGATACCCAAGAGCATTGTCTTAGCTTAGCTGCCCAGTGGCCTGCCTGGCTCAACTCTGTCAGTGCACTGCCCTTCATGCCCATTGTAGCACATTGTGAGGGGGTGGGATGGGGGTTCTCCTGGTCTCTCCTCTTCATAGAGGCTGCCTCTTGAAAGCCCCCGCAGAAGCCAGCCCCAGTCCTTGTTGGCCACGCTCCCACCCCCAGACTTGAGCTCAAAGACACCTGAGGCTGTCAGTGGCCTCTGGCAGCCTTGAGATATGTGTGAGTGCACTTACATTGCTGTGCACATACATGTGTTTTGTTTTCAGACACCTGAGCATCTCCAGCCACTGAGGTACGCTTGCTCTCCCCCACCTCCCCACCTCCTTGAGTATCTGGAGAGTCAGGGGTTTGGATTTGCCAGCCATGCAGCGTGTAGCATGAAGGGAATTCCAAAATACAGAGGCTTGTCTGCATTGTCCTTGAATGTTAGTGCTAATAAAACTTTATTTACAAAATAAGGTGACGGGACAGATTGGGCTGGTAAGCAGCCATTTGATCCTTGTTTGAGAACACACGGCTTTATAGCATTTGGCAGTTATTGTTATTATGTCGATGCATCTGTGCGGGTTTGTGCACATGTATCCTGGTACCTGTGGATGTCAGAGGAGGGCACTGGATCTCCTGGAGCTGGAGTTACAGGAAGCCATCCAATGTCTGATGTGGGTGGTGGATGCTGGGGGGCAGAACACTGGCAGGTCATCTGAAAGAGCAGCAGCAAGTGTTCCTAACCATTCAGCCCTGGTCAGTGAACCAGTTCTGTCTCTGCTGCCCAGCTCAGGGTCCCTTTTCCCAGCTAGATCAGATCCTCCCCCCCTGCCCCCCACCCCATCCCCACCCCTGTCCCCAGGGATCTCTTTTGAAGCATTACTCATAGGATAAAGACTACCCCCCCCCGCCCTGGGGATGCAGCTTAGAGGCAGAGCAGGTGCCTAGCATGTCCAAGGGCTTGATCTGCGGGCAGCACCTCAGACTAAGACCTCAGATGAAAGCCAACATGGCCAGCAAACACCCTCTACCCTCACTGTGTGTGATCCCTCACTGGCCTTTCTATATACACCAGCTCTTTCCCACCACGGAAGCCAGCACACGCTCGCTGTCTCTCCTATCTAGCCTTCCTCCTTTCACAGAGCCGTGTTTGTCTGGCTCTCTTCCCTTTCCAAGGTGCCACTGACTGGCTTTTCTTTGCCTCACCTCTGTGTTCCTGCAACCCTGCAGGCATATCTAGCAGGCTCCTGAGGCTGCTTCCTGGGGCTTTCTCCTTGAGTCTTCGAGAGTCATGGAGGTGTCCCTATTCTGGCTGTAATGTTACCTGTTTATATGCTTCTCTGAACTGGTTCCTCTTTAGAGGGTTTCCCTGAGGCCTAAAGCCATACTCAGCCTATTTCAGGAGCCAACACATGGTAGTCAATAGGAACAAACGAATGAATGAACAAATGAATGTTAAAAGACTGGAGCTCTAGATTCATAGTAACTCTGGTGCAATTCCTGTCTCCATCCCCCTGGCAAGTCACTGGCCTCCCCAAAGCAGTCTCTCTGCCAGAAAACCTGGGCTAACCTCGGGACCCAGCAGAAAGCTGTGTTGAAGGTGATATGAGTTGAGGCCCCAGGCCTCAATGACCCTGGCCCCAGGCAGCCAGTGTCAATAAGTTGGCCTGTCGAGGGACCAGTCCATTTAGCTGGGGAAGTAAAGTCGCCCGGTGTTCCCTGTCAATCCAGTTGTCCAACAGCTTCGAAGGCTGTCTGCTAGGCTTGCAAGAAGGTGAAGGAAATCGCTTCTCGGCCTTTTGGCTAAGATCAAGTGAAGAAGGCGAAGGAATCTTCCTTCAATCAGGGTTGCTACAGAGGGGTATCCCACGGGTGTCGGTGCCTGGGGACCTCCAAGGTGTCTCTGACTCAGGGCCAGTAGTTTCTAGCATCAGAGGCAGTCTGGGTTGCAGAGTCGGAGGGGCGCAGGTGGGCCCACAGACTTGAAGCAGTTGAAGGCAGCGGTGGCTAGTACCACCGAGGACCGGAGGAACCTTTCAGCGACTCCGGGAGCAGAAAGGGGGCGCTTAAAGCCAACAGATGGCGTGGCCTCACCTAGGCGGTGCGCCTTTCTGCTTCCCGAGAGCGTCGCAGCTTCAGGCCTCGGCTCGGAGCAGGAGGGAGGCTGCGGTTGGGTCCCGGCTCTTTGCGAGATCGCGGACACGCAGGCACAGCTCGGGCATGCTCCCAACGCTGATTTTTGCGGTCTCCCTCCTGCCCCTTGAGGGATTCCACGGACTGCCATAGCAGCCAATGCCATGGCTTCTGCGGCCAGCGCAGGCACCTTCCCATCTGGGCGCCCTGCTGGGGTCAGGGCCACTGTCGGGCTTGCGACGGGGGACGGGGTCCGCGGCTCGGGGTGAGGCGCGCGGGCGCGGGCGGGCGGAGCTCGGGCGCGGCGAGGGGAGCGCGGCGCGTCAGGAGGCGGGGACTGGCGCGGGGCCGCGCGGGGCGGAGGAGCGAGGGAAAGTTGATCGCGGACTTGAGCGGCGGCTGCGGCTCGGAGCAAGACTCGATGCACGGCCCGGGAACACGTCCCACAGCAGCCGAGCGCTGAGCTGCGCAACAAAGAGCGGGCCCCGGGGATGGAGCACGCTGGTCCCGAGTCCCAGTGTGCCCCGTATGGGGCAAGCCTTTTCTGATCTCGCTGCGCGTCTGAAGTTGCGGCCAGCGAGCAGCTCGCCGGGATCGGGCGATCCGAGTGGATCCCAGAGCGACCTTCGCGCAGGCAGCGAGAAGCGGCGGTGGCCAAGACTGGAGCAGGTGGCCCGTTGGGGCAGAGCCGGTGGCGAGCAGATCCCGACGCGCGGCGCAACGCAGCTCCACCTGTGCACACGGTACCGGGAGCCCCGCGCCGCCCTTCTCTCCCCGATCCCCCTGCCTTCTCCCAAGCCTATCGCCCGCTGCGTGCCGCCAAAGTTAGAGCCGCGGGGCCGCGACCTCAGCGGGCAAAGCCACTTGTTCCCGGAGCGATCGTCGTGCGGCGAGCGCCCGGCTCTCCCCTCTATCCCGCGTCCCGTTCCAGCCTGCGGCCGGACGCGCGGCAACTTTGATTCCCGGGAACTCCAGTTCCCTGTGTGTTGGCCTTGGCAAGACGCGCGCCACCCGGAGCCCCGTTTCAGGACCGCGACATTCGCGGGCTTCGCTCTTGGCGTAACCGAGAGGGTCTGGGTCTAGCTAGGGTGAGAGAAGGTGTTGGGAACCATCCTGTCCCCTCTGAGCTCAGGGTCCCTATTTGGAGCGGGGAGGTGGGGTGTGGCACCTCCACCGCAGGGTGGGCAGCGGCGCTAGAAGAACCTGAAGTCACGTAGTTCTCCTCCCTGCTCACCTTCTCAGGCCCACAGGAAACCCCAGGGGACTTCTGCCACCTTCCCAGTAATGGTAGCTCTGGGTAGAAGCGTCCCTAGCAGCGACGGGAGCCGCGTGCTTCTCGAGCTTCGCTTTCTGCGCCCTGGGGCTGGCCGGCCTTGGGTAATGTCTACTCAGCTCCAGAGCCAGCCCTGGGAACACTGTTGTCCTCGCAGGTCAGACTGAGTTGCGTGCAGATCCCGCGCATTCTAGGGTCGTGGCGAGGCATCCGCCCGGCATTCATTCCTTCTTGCAGAGCGAGCACGGAGAACCACTGCCTCTGCAAAATGGCAAGCGGAGATACTGTGCCCTTGGTCACTGTGACCCCGGGTCCCCTTACCCCCACCTTCCCGGTCCTGGCGTGGTCACACCTTGGTTAGAAATTGGCCTTGCAGGAGTAGTAACACGCCCACGCGCCCCGGAAAGCGGACACGCCCATTCTGCACACTTGGTCCTCTCATCCAGAACAGACCTTGGCCCTCTCATCCAACCCCTGCTGCCCCAGTCTGGGTTTTGAAATAACCTGAAGGGTCATGAGGATTATTCACGGGCCTGCACGAGCCAGATTCTTGCCCTGAGAAGAATCATGCTGTGACTGGGGGTGGGCTTGTGGAGCTCGGTTGGGGCCAGGTGCGAGGTGGTGATGAGTCAGCCCACAGTGGCAGAAGCTGCTGGAAGGAATGAACGCTTGGCTCCTGATGCAGGGGTAGGCGCAATGCGGCCAGCACCAATGGGGGTGGTAAGACCAGATGTCACTGCCAAGGAGGGGTGGGCAAGGGGCACCTTGGCCGTAGGATTAGAAGAGGCTGGCCTGGCAGAGGGAGACACGGTGTCTGCAAAGGCACTGCTAAGCCACGGGTGTGAACAGAGCTTTTACCCAGGAGCTAGAGGTGAGCTTTTGAGGGTGGTACCCTGGTCCTGACTGCACCCCCCATAGTCACGTCTGTCCCTGCCTTCCCCAACTCTGTCAGTTGGGCCCCTCACAGCTGCTCAATAAATGGCCACATGGAGGTTATGGCCACAGAGAGTTGGGGTTCTCTCTCCATTAGCTCCCCCTTTCCCCACAAGCCACCTTGCTTGTCATTCCACCGGATGCGCATCCTTTCTTCCAATTCACTACTACAAAGGCTACTTTGCCAAAGTGTATGTAGATTCAAAACACCTCACCCAGGAGGTGAAGGCCCAGGGAATCTTGGAACCCAAGGGTGGCCTGTGGTGCAGAATCTGCATTGAGAGGGGGGTGGACCCTGTTCGAATGCAGATCCTCTACCCCCAAGCCCAATCTCCAACGGATCAAGGCCATGTATCCTCTAAGATTCTCCAGCGCTTGACAGGCTGCTAAGTTTGTGCTGTGGTACACAGAGCCTTCCAGGACATTGGAATAAAGTGTGGATGAAGCTCTGCCCCAGACACCTCTGTTAGGGTTGGGCAGCCTCTGGGGGCATTTGGCCTGCTTTGAACAGATGTAGAGGGCAGTCTGGCTTTCTGTGCAGCGCAATATATTGCTGCATGTTTGCTGTGGCCAGAGGTGGGCAGATTTCTGGAAACTGGATGCACAGGCCCCACCTCCAAGATTCTGGGATGGGAGGATGCTGTCCTTAGGCAGAAGGATCTGGGTGACTGTCTCGGATCTCAACTGGCCCACTGGTGACGCTTCTCAGTGAGCGGCTGCAGAGAAGGGACTGCTTAAGAGCCCATGGTGGGCAACACGGGGAGGGAAGGACGCTGACGAGGCTCTGCCTCCAACAGCCTTTGACATCCCACTTCTACCACCCTAGGGGAGGTCCCCAGCAGCAAGCTGGGAGACTATGGGTGGGCACGGCTGCATGTACCTTCGAGCCTGTGCCCTCAAAGCGGGCTGAAGCCGGGGTCAAAGGCCTGGCCGGGGCAATGGTGTCACAGGCGAAAGGTCATCCGCATCCCAGCCGGGTCACTGCCGGGATGAGGGCAGCTCTGCCATTGGGTAGGGTGGCTGGAAGGTCACCAACTGGCACAGTCACAGGCCTTATAGAGCAGGAGGATTCCTGGTGATGTTAGTGCTGGTGTTGGTGATTCCCCATCCATCTCAAATCCAGCTGATTCGGGCGAGTCTAGAGTAATGGTCTCACCGTGTTCTTGGGCTGTCGGGTTGAAGAGATTCCATGTTTTCCGTGTGTAAAGATAGTTTTAAAAAAGAACTCAGTTGCCTTTGAACTGGTTTATTTCTTTTTCTATTATAGGTGTTTTTAAGCAATTTGTTTTTTTTTTTTTGAGAAAACCCCTCGTGATCTGGGTTCTTCTTGGTGCTAGGTTAACCCCATTTGTCCTGTAGTAGCTGAGCAAGGTCAAGGCGGACCCCAGGGGATGGAACAATTCAGGATGGGAGCATTTGGCTTCCAGCGGCGTGTGTGCTTCCGCAGGTCGCGTGGGTGATTGACACTGCAGGTGCCTCCTACTCCAGAAGCCTTCCTGGCTTGATGTAGAGCTGTGATTGGGAGGTAGGCTGCCTCTCCAGGCCTCTCTGTCTCTGTCTCTGTCCTCCCTCCCCCACCTCTCTCTCTTCTGTCTCTTCATCTCTCCCTCCTCTCTTGCCATCTTTCCCTGGTGCTTTCCCACTGGTCTGTGCGACTCTGGCATCTGGGATCTGTGAGAGCCCAGGCCCTGCCTTTCCTCTGTGCCCCACCCCCACCCTGCCTCCCATGGCTACTGCTCAGGAGCTGAATGGCCAGCGGTGTGGTTCGCATCCACTGTGCACCACTTCACTGATTGTCCTTCAGTCTTCTGTCACCTTTAGTGTTTGCTGGGCCCACAGCTGGATTTGACCGTTCATGTTAGCTATTTTGGGGATGAGTGGCTACTGCTCTCCATCTGCTGGGTCTGGGCACACGCTCTTCATGCTGAGATCACCAGCTCGAATGCTTTAAAGGTCTAGGAAGCAGATAAGAGTAAGGAAGGGGGACTGGGCTTGGTGTTACAAATGGCTGCAATTCCAGTTCTCGGGAAGCTGAGGCAGGAAGATTGCAAGTTTGAGGCCAGAGTGGGCTGTATGCATAGAAAGTTCCTGTTTCAAACAAAGCAAAACAAACAAAACCAGGAGGCTGACTCTGAGGATAAAGGTGCTTGCTGCCAAGGTGGAAGGAGGGACCCACACATAAAAGTTGCTGCCTTGTGTGCACAAGTGTGAACACACACGCACACTAGATAAGTATAAAAACATTTAAAAATACACTTAAAAAAACAAATAAGGCAAAGACACATATGAGACAAGAGGGAGAGGTGGGGTCTGAGGAGCACAGGGACCATCAAAAAAGAGCAGTTAGCTGAGGATGTAGCTGGGTTGGTAGAGTGCTTGCTGCGCATGCAGGAGACTCTCGGTTTGATCCCCAGCACTGTAGAAAGTGTGGTGGTTGTAGAAAGTGTGGTGGTTGTAGAAAGCATGGTGGTGCACGCCTGTAAGACCAGCCCTCAGGGGGTAAAGGCAGAAGAATCAGGAGTTCAAGGTTATCCTCAGCTATGTAGGAGTTTGAGACAGGCTGGGCTACCGGATACTTTGTCTCAAAAGAGAAGGAGGAAAGAACCACTAGTCACCAGATGAGGCTTACTAGGGAGGTCATGACCCCAGATGAACCCTCGGAACTGGAAATTTCTAGAACTTGGTCAGAAAGTCTGCAGCAGTGATGAATTGAGTGTGTGTGTGTGTGTGTGTGTGTGTGTGTGTGTGTGTGTGTAGGATCTAACTTTAGGAGTGTAAGTCCAAGTGAAAACCTATGATCTCACACACACACACACACACACACACACACACACACACAAAAGACAGTTCAGAAAATGTGAGAATATTTATGGGCCATCTTCATTTGGATTTGCTACGGGAGCAGCTTTATGTTGCCCCACAGGACAGAAAATGCATACTTGTGCCCCAATACCCGGCCCCACCTCTCCCCAACCCCCACCCCCAGTGTCAGTGAGAGACTGGCGTATTTAAGAAGTAGCCATTGGGAGCCAGCTTCTAGGCTTTCACTATGGAACGTGATCCGGCCCAGCCCTGTGGAGCGGGATGGGCATTGCTGCTGCTCCTCGAGGGCCCCCTTACCGATGGGCCTCAGGTCTTTGCTCCTGGGCGCTGTCTAGCTCACTCGATAAGAGGCATGTGGCCTTGGGGTGCACTGCTCAGCTCGAGACTGGCGTTCATATTTGTGTGTATTCTGAACTTTGCTCAAGTATGGGCTGAGATAGCGATGATAATATCGGACAGCCTGCATGAGTTTTAGGGACTAAGCAGAAACAACACTGTGTCCCTGGGTTCTGGAGGGCCTGGGATGGCACTCAACTTGCCCAGGCCTTGGTTTTCTCATCTGAAGAATGGGAGTAATTTCCAGCTGCCTGTAGACTTGCTGTGAGAATCAACAAGGTGAAAACTATGAGAAGCCTGGCCTCTGATATACATGGGAAGATCAGCTTTTCTTTTTTTTTTTTTTAAAGTCTCTTAGATGTGACTTGACCTTGGGTGAGATACTGGCTTAGAGGTGAGCTGGTCCTTGACATCTATAGCTTGATGACCTGAGGAGTTCATGAATTGATTTGTGCTTGTGGATGCATTTGTGATTTGTGGTGTGTGTGTGTGTGTGTAGCTGAGGATGGTGGGTAGAAGCTGAGAGTTGTCCCTGACCCCAGTCTCCAGACAGACTGCTCTGAAACTATGTAGCCCAGGCTGGCCTCGAGCATCTAATCCTCCGGTCTCTACCTTTTCACTGCTGGAGTTATATTGGTCCTGTCCTGCTTCACTGAACTCTTCTTTCACGGCAGGATCTCTGCTTGGAGTTAAGTCTATCCACAGAGAAATGGCAGCTCTCACAGGTGGTCTGTATACTACCCAGATGGAAGTCAAATGCACACAGGGTCCCTCCCCCCTCCCAGCCTACTCTGTCCCCTTCTGAAAGTCCCAAACCCTGTGACTTCACCCTGGGTCTGCAGCTCCCAATTAAAGGGGACTAACCCTGCAGTGCTCAGTTCCCCACCATGCCTGCTACCTCCTGACCACTTTTTGTGGCCTGGACTGAAGAGCCGAGTGAGGCATTCTGGGCACCTGCTGATCCTGCCATTTTATAGGTGGGAGGCTGAGGCCTGAGGTCAAGCAGTAAGATTAAAGGAGGCATTTACATGAAGCTAGCCTCGGCCAGTGACCAACTGAGGGCTGAGGCCTGCTTCTCTCACCCTTGTGAGTCGTCCCCCCAGAGCTTCTCACACAGCATTTAGGGAGCCTGGGGCTATCTCAGCACTGTCTCTTGCTGCATTCCTCCACCCCGCTGCTCTCTGGCTCCTGGGGCTGGCTGTTAACCCTACTTCCTCCCTCCTTAAAGACCATCTTCCATTTGGAGAGGAACTGAGATGCCATTTGTGACAAGGGCCCAGGAGCGCAACCACCCTGATTGTCTGTTTCTGAAAGAACACTGTGATTTGGGAGCTAATGAAAGATGAGAGAGAAGAAGGTAGAGGAAGACAGGGGAGGCGAGGGGAGAGAGGAATCAAAGGGGGAGGCTGGGACCCTGCCTGCCTCTACCTGTATCCCTAGGGATGTGGACTTTGCCTTGTCCTTCCCTGGGCACAACCCAAATTTAATGGTGTCTTTTAGGTTATCTACTTTTTTCTGTTCTTTGCCTGCAGAGAGGGGGGTGGTATCCATCCAGTCCCAGGCTGGCCTAGGTCTTCATCTAGAGCCACCAGGGCACCCTGACCCTGTGAAGTTGGTGCCTCTCCTCTTTACGGTGGCCAAGCGAGTTCTGAGATCATTTTCAGGGAGTCAGTAGTGTAAGACTCTGAGACCCCTTTGCCGGGCTGTGGGGTCTGGGCTGTGTTTTAGTGATAGATGCAGTTGAGAGGTGGTGAAGATGTATCTAGAAGGCCAGTGGGAGCTTCCAGACTGTCCCCCGGGGTTCTGTAGGCTCCCATTCCCATGGTCGGGAGGCATCCACTCACCTTGTTCCAAGTATTAATATCATTTAAGAGGCCTCTACCTGAACACCCACAGCATCCTTGCCTGACAGAAAATAGCCCAAGACACACTCAGTGGCCACTGTCCACTGTCTACTAACCACTCTGATGATAAAATTAAAGAGAGGGGTTAGGGATGCGCCTCAGTGGGTAGAGTGTGGGGCTCTACCCTCAGAGCCATATCAGCCAGGCATGGTGGCTCACAGCTGTAGTCTCAGCACCGGGGAGGGGGAGGCAGGAAGATCCCAAGCTCAAGAACGTCTTCAGCTTCTCAAAGCCAGCCTGAGATGCTTTAGATCCTGACACACACACACACACACACACACACACACACACACACACCCAACAAAAACACACACACACACACACACAACAACAACAACAACAGAAAAAAACCCTGGCAGTTTTGGTAGTGAATTTTATGACTATGCAATCCCCAGATGTTACCGTTTCAACATATAATCACCCTGTCGACCTTGTGATACTCTCTTGTCATGGGATGTCTGTGAGTGGCACTGACAGCACCTCTCAGTGTGGAAGCTTGAGTGCTAGCTTTCTAGTGGCATCCTGTCCTCATGACTCTTAAGAAAGCCAAGAAAGCAGCACTTCTCCATGACCTCTGGTTTTTAGTTCCTGCCCCGACTCCCCTTCAGGTTGGACTACAGGCTGTAAGATGGAGTAAACCTCTCCTTCCTAAGTTGCTTTTGATCGTGGTATTCGTCACAGCAGTAGAGGATGAACTAAGAGGGAAGATTTCTAACCAGGATATTGGGTGACCTGGAAGCTGAGTGGTTGGGGGACGCATGGAGCATTGGGGGGACCTGTCCTCTCAGGCAGAGGTCTGGGATGCCATGGCTTGAGTGCTGAGGTGTCTTGGGGGTGCCGCTTAGCAGAACATAGGGCCCTCTCTTTTCTTCTGGACTTGGGGCTGGAGTAGGTCTTGGGGTTCTAGAGAAGCCATTGTGTGTGGATGCACAGGGTCAGGTAAATGGCAACTCTCTCTGCCTGTGGCTTCTTGTAGTTCAGCACTGGCCTAAGGGGGCAGCTTTCAGGGGTACACAGGATCCAGGATGCTGGGCAGGAGTAGGGCAGCTCTACGAACTCACCTTGCTGGAATGGGAAGCTACTGCTGCCCTCTGCCTCTGTCGCTAAACAGTTGGCAGAATATCTCTTAGACTGCTGGGGCCCTTACATTCTTCCAGAGGATAAAAGACAAAACCAAACCAAACCAAAAAAAAAACAAAAAAACAAAAAAACAAAAAAACCCCAAGTTTTAAAAAATAAAACCTCCCGATTGCAAGTATTACCAAATAGTTAAAGTATTTTAAACACCGCAAGGCCATTTATTCATTTGGCAGATGAGCCCAGGCTGGGTGGCATGTGCAGTTTCTAGCTCCGTGTGTTTCTGTGGTTCCTACTCTAGGGAAACAAATATTATAGGCCCATGAGTGGCCAGTTTGTGACCTCTGACTTGGACTTATAGGGTGTCTGAGTTGGTGCTAATGAGAAGAAACACTTATTGGGCACCTACTGTGTGCCAGGTCCAAAACCTAGCCTTGCTTGGTTTATAACAACCCTAGGGCATAAGACCTACAGCGCTATCTGTTTTCTACAGATGAGAGATGGGATGCACAGAGAGGTCATATATCCCACAGAGTCACACAGCTAGGGAGGCAGATTTGAATCAAGGCTCTGAAACTCCTTAGTCGTTACCACTATTGAAAGTAGGGTGGAGTCCCTGTCCAAGTAGGTGGAAGCAGGTAGGAACAGAGAAGGGACCCATACTGGGGCCACAGAAGGCTGCAGCTGGCAACTGCATCACCCCTTTTCCTGACAGCAGACTGAGATGGGATATTTAAATGTCTCTAGTATCTGCAGAGAATTTAAGAGAGCCAAGAGGGGGAGTGGCCCAGACAGTCTTGGGATGAGTCAGGTGGCCATCTCAGCGTCTCAGAGGCCACAGGCAGGGTCACCTCCTCGTGGCACCTCAGAACTATGTGTATGTTGAGGGTTTGAGCAGGAGCTGCTGGGGTTCAGCACCCACTGTGCCCCCCCCCCCCCCACTGTGGAGCAGGCTGGCTCTCGGCTCCCTCAGTACTCACGGCTCTGTTGGTTTGTCCACAGATGTCCTCAGGCTGGTAAGTGTGCTGCAGAAGCCTGGTGGGTGGCTCGATGATGTGGGCAAGTGCAGAGTAACTTGGAGCACTCAGTGATGGTGAGGAAATGGGCCCCTCCCCCACCCAGCTGTGCTGAGATGTTAGTGACTCCCATCTCGAATTTAAATCTTAGGACCCCTCACTTCTCATCTGTTAAGCTGGAAGAAACCAAAGCAAACCAAACCCTAAAACCTGCAAGTGGCCAACCCTCCTGTTCGGGGGACCAAGACTCTCACAAGACACACAGCAGTGCGTGATAGAACCAGAGGTGACTTGTGCCACCCCTACTAGGTCGATCTGTCATTTGTATTGATCCCCACCGATTCAGTGACGTAAGCAATCCTCAACTGGCCGTCTCAGCACGGCCACCTTCCAACCCAAAGAACAGTGTCTTCCCAACGGCTCCGACCCTTCACGTCCTCGCCCATTTTGACAATCATCTTCCCCAAAAGGCATCTCTGGCAGCAACTATTTATTAAGCACCACTTGTTTGCAGGAAACTATACACACACAAAACAGGGACGGGCCAGACATGCTGGTTTACACCTATAATCCCAGCATAAGACTGCAAATTCAGGACTACCAGAAAGAGCCTGTTTCAAAACCAAACAAAGCAACGAAAGTAAAAGAATAGACACACAACTGCCCTGGCCTCGGAACTTATTTGGAATCCTGTTTTGAGGACAGCTCTCTGTGTCTCTGTCTCTGTCTCTCTCTCTGTATGTGCGTACGGCATAGTTCTTTATAGCATCCTGCGTCTGACTCAGCTGAAAGTGCCCTTGCTTTTGCCCTCCTCCCGTGGCCCCAGAGCTCCCACCTCACCTGAAGTGTCCAGGAAACTGTTACAGGAAGGGAAGGGCAGGGTATAAGGTGTGAAGCTAGACCAGCATGGCTGACCTGCCAAGCCAGGTCTGCATTGCCTGAGGGCTATTGGAAACTGGAGCTTGGCCGGAAGAAGGGAGCCCATGAATAATGCAGTGGGAGGGAAGGTTGTTATCTAGGTGACCTGGTTGCACCTGCATGCTTTACAACTTCTGTGGGAGCCACCATGCAGGGCCAGGGTGTCAGAGAAAAGGCAGGGATCTTGGGGAAGGCAGGACTAACATCCCCATTCCAAGTGTGTTAGCTTTTCCAGAGCCCTCTTCTCTGGCATTGGCCCTATGCTTGCCTGTGTACGTGTGTTTGTGTGTGTGTGCGCGCTCGTTTGCGTACGCGTGTGTTCCTGTGCGCCTTGGCCCAGGCTTTCTTTTGCTGAAATGGTCTGGGTGGGGAGCAGAGGGCTCCCAGCCAGTGCCTGGGGTCGGACCAGGTACTCTGGAATCCATTTCTGCTTCTGTCAGTCCAGGGCGTGAACCTGAAGAAGCTTAGACACCCTTATCCCCAGATTTGACAAGAGACATCTCTCCACACCTCCATAGCATCTCAGCCTGCATTGCTAGGTTTAGGACCAAGGCCCACTGACTAAGGCCTACCTTATGGCCTCTTATCTCGGAACTAGGCCTTTAAGGGATAGGACAGCTCCAATGGTCTGCTTGGGAGAGACAGCTGCTACTTGGCTCGGGTGAGTATGAACAGGCATTGTGTGCCCAGTTTTATCTGTGTGCCTTTCTAAACAAGGGGATTGTGTCAATTTAGAAGCCAGCCTCCCTAAATTCAGTCCTCACTCATCCACTGTGAGCTTCCAGGCAAGTTCGCTAAGTGCTCTGTTCTGTTTTCTGGTCTGAAAAATGGAAACGCCAGAACCCAATGCAGAGAATTCTTGGTAGGATAAAATTATGCAAAAATAAAAGATGCTTAGAAAGAATGCCTGCCACACAGAGAGTGTTGAACATATGCTACCCTTACCATCATGGTACTGGGCTCTGAGGTGTCACAAGTTTACATGCTGCCTGGGGCTCCTGGGTCCTTTCTACCCACGAGAAATGTCTCCATGAATTGTTCTGGAGAGGGAGCCCCTTCCTTTTGCCCAAACGGAGGAAAGCTCAATAATTCATTTGGTGAATGGCCAGAGGGGAGACAGGGCGTGCCTGTGATGGAGTACTGATGTTGGTGCCAAGCGAACCAGGACTTTTTCAGTTTCTTAACTGATGTGTAATATACAGAAAAGTGTGATACATGTACAGTCTGAGCTCCACAAAGCAACCAATTCCTCAGCACCACTCAGACCAAAGAACCTTATCACTAAAGGTCATTTTCCCACCATGCCTCCAAGGCCACACCTATTCTGGCTTCTAATGCCACATTCTTTCTGACTTTGTTTTTTATGGTGCTGGATTTGGACCCAGGGCCCCACTTAAGGCAAGCTCTTCCACATAGCTACAGTCCAACTTATCTTCAAACTTAGGTGAGCATGCAGAGGGCTGCCTCTGGGTTCTAATGCACTTCGATTGCCAGTGAGATTGCTCTCACGTGTGTCAGCCCACTTCCATTTCTCTGCAATATGACCATGATATAATTTGACCATTCTAGTGTAGATGCCTATCAATTTGAAACTGAGCTATCATGCAAAAAAAAAATCTGTGTGAATGTGTGTGTGTGTGCACAGGCATACACGTGTCTTTTGGCACAGACACATGCAGGTGCAGTCCTCTTAGTGTGTCACTGTCCTTGAATTGATACAAGCCCATGGCTTGGCTTTGACACCTCTCTAGACACTGACATGGTACCCGAGAGTGTGGATCCTTCCTTCAGTTTTTATTTCTCTTTAAGACTGTTTTTTTTTTTTTTTTAGTTTTGGCTCTGTGTGTTTCCATATAACTATTAGAAGCAGCTTTTGAACATTCCCCAAAAGCCCTGCTGAGATTCTGATTGCAATTGCATCGAGGAAAATCGATGTCTTTGCAATATTGAGTTTTCCAATCCATTAACAAGATGCACCTCACCATTTATCCATGTCTTAATACATTTCTTTCAGGAATGTATTTAGGAGTCTGTAGCATCTCTTACTTCTTTTATAAGGCTTATTTCTATGTGTTCTATGCTTTTAAGTACTGTTATAAGTGATATTTCTCATATCCAACCACCTATTTGTCATAGAAGTATGATTGATTAAAAAATACTGGCCCATATCTTCAAAACTTTGTTAAGTTTCTTTACTAATTCTGACAGTTTTTCTACAGACTTTAAAAAACCATTTAGGACACATGATCATGTTTTCTGCAGAAATAAGATTTTTTTATATATCTCGCTTTTTGAGACATTTTTTTTCTTGTCTTATTGCGATAGCAAAGGCTTTCCACCTAAGATCGGCGGATGGCAGTGGTAGAGACTTTTTTTCAATTCACGTTTGGTACCAAGGACAAAACTGTAACTGTTTGCTACTGTGGTGTTTGCTGTGGCTTTTTTGTTGCTGCCAGTTATAAAATTAAGATTTTCTTCTAATTCCCCTCTCCCCAGTTATGGTAAAATGCATATAATAACATAAAATTTGCCACTTGGCTCTCAGAGAGATGACTCACTAGTTGAGAGCACTTGCTGCTCTTGCAGAGGACACGTGAGTTTGGTTCCCAGATCAGTCAGGAGGTCACAACTGCCTGTAGCTCCAGTTCCAGGGGCTCTGACACCTGCTGTCGGCCTCCTTGGGCACTGTATTTATGTGTGCATACCCATACCCAGACACACACAATTAAAAATAAAATCTTGGAGATATTGCCACTTACATGGTTACATGAAGCTCACAGCTCGGCAGCGGGGAGCACATTTGCAGCTGGAGAGCTGTGCGGCTCACCATCTCCACAGCTGTCTCACTGAGCTACAAAGAAACTCCACTCCTATTCCCAACTAAGCCCCCATTCCTTCCCTCTTCTACTCCTGGTAACATCCACCTTACTTCTTGTTGACATGAACTGGATGACTCACGGCTCGTGTTTTCTAAGTTCTGAACACAATTCCTTCTTATGGTCGAATAGCATTCTGGCGAGGACACACCATGCTCTGTTTACTGTTCAGGCACGGCTGGGTGTTTAGATGGTCTCTGACCTCTGCAAATGCTGCTGTGAACATTGGTGTGTGCATATTATTTGGGTACCGGCTCTCAGCATACATGTAGGAGTGGAATTACAAATATGTTGGCAATTCTGTTGAGCTTTTGGAGGTCCCAGCATCTGTTATCCACAGACGTTGTACCCTTTTATATCTCCCTCCTCCAAGCAGTGCTCCTCAGTGATCTTACCAACCCTTAGTGTTTCCTGATAGTAGGCATATCCCACTGATGCTGTCCCGTGGCTTTGATTGGCAGCCCCTCAATGTGAGCCGTGTTGTGCCTCCCTTTGTGGGAACTGGCCATTTGTGCTTTTGGTCCAGCTTTGAGTTGTCACTTGTTGCTTTTAAGTGTAGAATCTTTTTGAATTCCGGCACCTAATCTCTTATCAGATAGATGAGTTGAGAACATTTCCCTATTTTGAGGGTTCCCTTTCACTCTGTGGAGAGGTTCCTTTGATGCACAGAGATGTTTTAGTCCGATAAAGTCTAAATATCTTTCTTGTTGGGCAGTGGTGGCACGCCTTTACTCCCAGAGCTTGGGCGACAGAAGCAGGCAGATCTCTGAGTTTGAGGGCAACCTGGTCTACAGAGCAAATTTCCAGGACAGCAAGGGCTACATAGGGAAATTCTGTTAAAAAAAAGAAAAAAGAAACAAAACCAAAAAAAAAAATCATCTTTCTTGCTCTATCATTGTCTGGGCTTTAGTGCCATAACGAAGAAGTTGCTATTGTATCCAATGTCACGAGGATTTCCTGTGCGTTCTTCTAGGAAGTTTAGAGATTTGGTTCTTGCGATGCCTGTTCTGGGCTGGCAACGTGATTACATCCGGAGTTAACTAAAATCCAATCCGCTGGGTACGCCTGTGAGACAATCTTTTCTTAATTAAATCATTTGAAGTGGGAAGACACACTTTGAGTCTAGATCTTTTGAGGTGGGAAGATACACCTTTCATCCAGGTATTTTGAGGCAGGAAGCTCCATCTTTAATCTGGGCCACACCTCTGGTGGCAGCCTATACAAAGGACACAGAAGAAGGAAGTACTTGCTCTTTGCCTGCTTGCTGTTGCATTTGCTGGCAAGTCCATTCCTTCACTGGCATTAGAGCATCCTCTGGCAAATACTGAAGACCAGCTGAGATTCAGCCTCATGGACTGAACAACTACTGGATTCTTGGACCTTCTGTTGGTAGAGAGCCATTGTTGGACTAGTTGGGTCACAGTCTGAAAGACAGCCTGCCTATCTATCTATCTATCTATCTATCTATCTATCTATCTATCTATCTATCTATCTATCTATCTATCTATCTACCTACCTACCTATCCATCCATCCATCTTCATTCTGTTCCTCTTGAGTACCATAATATAGTTCCTAAGTTTGTTTCTCTCTCTGTTCCATTTTGGGTTCAGTTCTGCATACAGAGTAAGGTAGGAGTTAGCTTGACTCTCCTGCATGTGGTCAGTTTTCCCTGTTCCATCTGTCCTTTCCCAATTTGGTACCTTTCATAAAACCAACTTACTCTGTATGGCATTTCATTTCTGGGCTACATTCTATTGCATTGGTCCGTGTGTCTTTCCTTCTGTCAGTTCCATATGCTTTGATTACTGTAGCTTCGTCGTCAGTTTTAAAGTTGTGGTGGATGGTCTTAACTATATTCAGGGGATTCTTTGAGCTTCTGCCTAGAATCTTGTGATGGGTTTGTCAATTTCTGTGAATAGCACCACTGGGATTTTTTCTTTGCAACATGGTCTCACTATGTAGCCAAGGCTGGCCTTACATGGTCCGCCCACCTCAGCAGCCTGTCTATGGGGGATTACAGGTAGAGGCTACCATGTCCACTCCCCACTGGGATTTTGATGGCACTGCATTCAATGAGCAGATTGTTTTAGGGGATACTGACAGTATCCTGACAGCACTGAGCTCTTGGGATGAGCGTGGGATAGCTTTATACATATTTATCCTCTTACTGGAGGTGTTTTACAACCATTGGTGTCCATATTTGTTCAAGTTAGACTTCTAAGTGTCTCCTCCTTTTTGGTGCTATTGTGAATGGGATTGCCTTTTCTACTTATCTTTCGGATTTCTTTCATTGTCTATCCTAGAAATACAGCTAAATTTTTATGTGCTCTTTTGTATCCTGCAACTTCACTGAATGTGTTTATTCCTTCTGCCAGGCTTTCGTAAGCCCGTAGGTCACACGGCTCAGCTCCTGTCCTGTGTACACTGTCGCCACTTTACTTATTTGCTTCGAGTTTGAATTTTCTTAAAAACTTTTTTCTCTTTGTTGCCCAGTTGTATTACCTAGAGCTTTGAAAAAATGAAGTTTTGTATTTATGTGTATGTGTGCTTGCATATGTGCAAGTGGAGGCCTTGGAAGGTGTTGGGTCATCTGGAGTTGGGATTCCAGATGGCTGTGAGCTGCCTGACGTGAGTACTGAGAACTGAACCTTTAATGGGTCTGTAGAATGGAAGTGTCAATCGCATATTGTTGTTCCCACAGTCAGGAAAAGCGCTTTTGAATACAACATTAGTGAAAGGTATTTTCCATGTGGGGCATCTTCTGTTTCTTTTGCTAAGAACTTTTCGCTTGTTTTGTTTTTGAGACAGGGTCTTACTATGTAACTCTGGCTGGTTTGGAACTCAGTATGTAGACCAAGATGGTCTTGAACTCACAGAAATTCACCTGCCTCTGCCTCTGCCTCCTGAGTTCTGGGATTAGAGATGTGCACCACCACCCTTGGCTTGTATAGAATTCTGTCAACTATTGTGAATATTGATAAGATAATACAAAATGTCTTCTTTCTGCTGGCAATGTAGAGAATTATAATGTTGGATTTTTTTCAGAAGTTAACATATCTTTTATTCCTGGAATAAATGCAGACACACATACACACATGCATACACATAGATACCCGACATACAGACACACATACATACTTGCACACACACAGACACAGAGATACCTAATTTACAGACACACATGCATACATGCGCACACATGTATGCACCCATGTGCACACATGCATGCACACACATACGCATATGCACACACGTGTGCATGTACATAGATACACACACACTTTTCTTTTTACAGCTTCTCTCTGCCCTGCACCAGTTCCAGCAGTTTTGTTCTGCATGATTGTGGTTTGGTGTGTTGGGTTTGATAGTATTTCCACATGTGCTCCTGGACTTCCCTTTCTTGTGATCTGACATTCCTTATCAGATCACTGTCAAATTCCGCTGGGTTTTGATCCACCGGGAGCCGTTCCTGTTTTTTCCTGTTTTCCTGGGGACTCTGGGAAGGTTTGTGCTCCGTGTTCTCCTTCCCCACTGAGTGGTTCAGCTGTGTGGGCTCAGGCTTCTTGATGGGAAGGTTATGAACTGCAGTTTCCGACTCTTAGAGTCTTGGGGCTGTGTTACTGTTTCGTGTGTCAGTTTTAGTAAATTGTAGTTTATGAGGGCTTTATCATTTGCTACCTTTCAAGTCGGTTGACAACAAAAATACCTCCTTGGCCTCTTATTTAACTTTATTTATTTATTCAGTGTAAATACATGTGTGTATGTGCATGTGAGTAGGCAGGCACCTGAGTGTGTGTGGGTGTCTGTCGGTGCATACCTTGCAGACACACATAGACACACACACAGACACACAAACTATCAGGTGTTCTCAACAATCTCAGAAGTCGCTTTCCATACAGTGTTTCTTTTTCTGAGATTAAATCACTTAATACAGTAAATTTCTAATTCAATCAAACCCTCCACCCCCAAATGCTGTGACCTTGTTCTTCTTTATGGCTGATAAAATCCCATGTGTAAGCGTGAGTTTCTCTTATCCCTCTGTGTGTTGATGGACAGCCGGGCTGGTTCCATTTTCTTGCTGTGGTGAACGGTGGATAAGCAAGGGTACCCAGGTGTCTCTGCAGTGGGAATCAGGCTCCGCAGATGTGTACCCAGCAGTGGTGTAGAAGTTATTTCGCCTTAGCTCGATATCTTCGACCAATGTGTGAAGACTTTCAGTTAGCGTGTCCACCGTATTTTGCTTTTGACTCGTTCTCTTCTTCCTTTGAACTTAGGTCACCATGTCCTGTGTATGTCTTAAGCTATTTTTAAAGAATCAACTTTTCACCTGTGCAGCGTGTGTGTTTCGTTCTGGTTATTTCCTGCTTACCTGCTTCCAGTGTACTCATCTTCTCTTTGGCTGAATCTAATTCACTCTCGAGCCTATCTATTCAGACCTTTACTTTAAATTATTATATTGTTATATTATTCATTTTTGGATTTTTTTTTAGACAGGCTTACAGCCTGTCTCATACATAGATGAGACTGGCTTTGAACTCACAGAGATCTACCTGCCTCTGTCTCTGGAGCGCTGGGATTAAAGTACCATTATGCCTGGCTTTCAGCTGGTAATTTATTGTGTAGTTTTTAATTTTCTGGTAAGTTTATCCATCTTTTCGGTCACTAATTTTTGCAGATATACTGTCACTTCCTAAGTCATAGGCTTAGGAACTTTTAAGCTCATATTTTTTAAACTCTTGGCTCTGCAACTTTATCGCTATGTCCTATTTTCCTTTGGCCTGAATGTAATGCCACTGATAACTTGGTGACTGTCACATCCTTCTGCGGGACAGTATGGAGTATCGGGGACTGTGTATCCTTGCAGAGAAGACTCGGGGTATCACCTGGGAGACAGTAGGGTGGACCCACACCTTATGAGCAACAGTCTCGGGTCACTCCGTGGGAAGTTTGGAGTCCTACTTATAACCAGTCCTTCTCAGAGTTCCCAAACTCCAGTTTCCGTCTCATCAGTAAGGAGAGTCACTGGAACTCCATCCCACAGCACAGCCACTTTCTGCACAGCTCAGCTTCTCCTGCCTACGGCTTAGCAAGTGGCAGACACCTCAGTGGGAAAGCTGACAGAACTCGGAGTCCTTTCCTCCTGTCTCCTCATATCTCTCAGGGTTCTGGATCTTTATGAGTGGCCGCCTTGTTAGGGCCAAGCTCAAGTTAATCCCCCAGGCTCAGGAGGCCAAGGCGGTGCTGGTTTCTCCACTGTCCGTGCGTGCCTCCGTGTGGATGAAGATCAGAGGACAGCGTCTTTCCTTCCTCCCTGTGGATCCAGGAAATCAACTCTCGTTCATTTTTTAGATTTGTTTATTTAGTGTACGTGTTTGGGTGTTTTGCGTGTATTTGTGTCTGGGCACCGTGTGCATGCCTGGTGTCTGCAGAGGCCATAAGAGGGAGTTTGAGTTCCTGGAACTTCCTAGAACTTCTTTCTAAGGCCTTGAGTGGAGTAGAGACCCTTGGCTTCCCTGGAACCTCCGTCTCCCTGCACCGATGTCCTCTTGCCTCACACCTCACTGCCCCGACAGCACGCCAGACCTTTGAGAGGATTTTAAAGAAGTTTCTTTTCTCATGAAGATCATTCGTCCGTCCCAGGTATTGAACCATAGCCAGAAGCAGGATCTCGCTGGGGTTTGCATCCCAGTCTGTTAACTGGTGGAGCAGCGGTGTGGGCATGGCCTCTCCTCTCCAAGTCTTGGACTCCTGACCTGTGGGTGGGTGTGGCCAGAACTGCATCCTCCTTATCAGGTGCTCGTGAGAACCAACAGTAAAAGAATCCTGCCATGCTGAGTATGTATTCAAGAAAGGACAGTTGCCACCAATGTTACTATCCCCACCATCCCTACCATCGTCTTTACTACCACCATCATCACCATCTCCACCACCGCCACCACCATCATCACCATCTCCATTACCATCATCATCACCACCACCACCATTAGCACCACTTTTGCCTTCCTGGTTATAGAATTAATGAGTCTTTCAGGGTTCTGGGGGCTCTGGGGGAGCTTGTGAGGTTCTGGGCTCGTGTGCCCCCACCCTCTCCCTTGCCCAGCAGGCACGCTCACCTGTCTCTTCGCCTCTTCCTTCTCTGAGGAGGTCCCATGGCCGCCTCTGCTTCCAGAGTGTGCACACTGGATGACGCGGTGACCTCGAACTTGAAGGGTCGACTCCGGCGGCCTCTTGCTGCACCTCTTGCTGTCACTCACGATTGCACCCTTCCCACTCAGGGTCACCCAGGGAATGGCTCTAGGACAGCTTCCCAGCCATTTAATGTGGGTATTAGTGTTTGTGGAATGTGGACCAAGAGGTGGCCATGATAAATATGTGGGCAGACATACATCCCTGCAGAGTCCCCAGGCAAGGTGAGGCTCTTCCAGTTAGAGCAGGTCTCAAAGCTTAGGCGTGTGCTCTCCACACAGCTCACATGTCTGAGGCCCAGCTGGCCTGGCTGTGAGTGACAGTGTGTGTCACCTCCAAACACGGGAGCTGTGTGTCCTTGAGCTTGTCCTCATCCAGCGGGGACCTGGGACTAAATTCACACACGAGCAACTCTTGAAGGGACCCTGGACACAGAAGGGTCTCAAATAGCTCAAGTGCCTCAGGGGGCCACAGGAAGCCCCTCCCACCTACCAGGCCACAGGAAGTCCCTCCCACCCACCAGGCCACAGAAAGTCCCTCCCCATCCCCCTGCCCACCAGGTCACTGGAAGTCCCCCTCCCCTGTCCATCTACCAGACCACAGGAAGTCCCTCCTACCCACCAGGCCACAGGAAGTCCCTCCTACCCACCAGACCACAGGAAGTCCCTCCTGCCCACCAGGCCACAGGAAGTCCCTCCTGCCCACCAGGCCACAGGAAGTCCCTCCTACCAACCAGGCCACAGGACCAGTATTCCTTTGGGCCTCAACCCATATTCTTGTGACTGGACTCAGAGAGAGTTTGTTGAATGATTGAATGACTTGCTTCAAGAGGTGGGAGTTAATGGTGTGACTGTGGAGATCAAAAGAAGCGCCTAGAAGATGAAGTGGGATTGATTAGGAGAGATTTGTCATGGGGGGGGGGGGTGCGTCCCTTTTGAGACACCAAATTACCTATTTTTAAAAATTATTTATTTTTATTTATTTAATTTATTTTATTTATTGCTTTCCAGATTACCTATTTTATTGTTCAAGTTTATTTACTGTGTGTGCTGCACGCCCCTCTTTATGTGGGTGTGTGCACATGCATGCGGAGGCTCGATGTCAGTGTTATCTCCTTCAATTATTCTCTTTTTTGTGTGTATGTACATGTGGTGTGCATGTGTGTGCATGTGTGTGTGGTGTGTATGTGTATTGTGTGTGATGTGCATGTGTGTAGTATGTATATGTGTGTGTCTATACATGTGTGTGCATGTGTGATGTGAGTGTGTGTGGTGTGTATATGTGTATTGTGTGTGATGTGCATGTGTGTGGTGTGTATATGCATGTGTGTCTATATGTGTGCAAGTGTGATGTGTGTATGTATGTGGTGTATATGTGTGTGTATATGTGTATTGTGTGTGATGTGCATGTGTGTGGTATGTATATGCATGTGTGTCTATATGTGTGCAAGTGTGATGTGTGTATGTGTGTGGTGTGTATGTGTGTGTATATGTGTATTGTGTGTGATGTGCATGTGTGTGGTATGTATATGCATGTGTGTCTATATGTGTATGCGTGCATGTGTGATGTGCATGTGTATGTGTGTATGTGTGTGCATGTATGCATGTGTGCCTGTGTGCATACACACAGCACTCCTGTAGGTGCTAACAGGTCGTTAGTGTTCTCCGTCTCCTTATTCTGCTGTGGTGGTGTCTCTGCCTGAACCTGGAACTTCTGTTTTACGACAGATGGAAATCCGGCGTCTGCCCACCTGGTGCTGGGGTTGCCGGTGTGTAGGACTGCACTTTCTTCTCCCATGGGCGCTGGGGTCCAAACCCTGGTCCCCATGATACACAAGTGCTGCTCTAGCCCTCTCTACCTTATGTTCGGGGACAGAGTCTCTCTGTGGATTAGTTGCTAGCTGGCCAGTGAACTCTGGGATCCCCCACATGGCAAGCTTCTATGACAGATGCTGGGATTCAAACTTGGCTCCTCATTCCTGTGTGGGAGGCACCTTACCGACTGAGCAATCTCCTCAACTCTTGCATTTATTTCTGAATGCTGAGTGGGGCACATGTAAAACTCAAAAGTCCCCAAAAGGTATCTAGAGAGATGCCAGCCCTGGCTTCTCAAGTTCTCTCTACTAGCATGTGTGTGCATGTGAATGTTCAAATGATGATGATGATGACATGATGATGACGGTGACAGTGTTTAACTATGACAACTGATGATGGTAGTGATGATGATGGTCATAATGATGAAGATGATGATGATGGATGGTGATGATCAGAGTGATGATGATGATGATATCACAATGATGATGATCATAGTGAGGGTGGTGATGGTGGTGATGATGATGGTGATCATGCTGACCACAGTGATGATGACAATGATAGTGACAACAGTAAAGAGGACAAGAGAGACGAAGTCCAATGATGTTGGCAATGACAATGACGAGGATGATGACAATGGCCGTGATCAACCACTTCTAGTGTTCCGTGTGAGCTTGCTCATGTGAGGCATCATTTGGCACCCCCAGCAGCCCTCATCTATTTCAGAGACCAGGGAAACTGAGGCACAGAACAATACAGCTCCCTGCTCAGACTCACACACCTGAGCAAGTAGGATGTGCACCCTGTGGGTCTGGCTGTCTATCTCAGGACCTTTTGCTCTCCATACCACCTCCTTGCAGATGTTTCCTCAGGACAACAGGAATGGACCTGAAGAACACCAGGCTAGCCAGGGTGGGGCTGACCCCCATCCTGGGTGATACTCAAAGGCTCTCCCAGGAAGCTCTGTTCCCGTCTGTGGTTCCTGCTTCTCCCTACCTGGCGGCCATCTTTTCTTCTCTATGGGTCCTCATCCATGCCTGCTGAACCCCAGGCAGGAGCCCATTCAGCATCTTAGGAGAAAAGGAGGCCACCCAGCCTCCCTCCTCACAGGGGCAGCGGTGATCACAGAGTGGGCGCCACTTAGCTGCATAGTAGGTCTGTCCAACCAGGAGCAGCCTATGGTGTCCCTGCCTGGTCCCCGGCCCCACTGCCTCATCCTGTTTGTCTCTTCCTGTCTCCATTCTCCCCACTCCCCAAGCTCAGCTCAAGGAGCACCTTTAAGCCTGGGGACGTGGGTGGGGGCACACGGGAAAAAGCCAAGTAAAATTCCTCACTGGGAACAAATCTCATTTTCCAGAAAGTCTTGACAAAATGAGGCATTAAATTACAATATTTTGGAGAGCGTCGTAATTCTATTGCAGACAGCCTTTCATCATGGCATCTGAAAGCTGAGAAAATACAAAACTCATTAGATTAAAATAAACCACCTACTGCTCGGGAGAAAAGCTTATTTATCAATATCAATTTACTTATGATTACGCTGGTCTGCAATTTGTTATTTTTAGGAATTATGATTTGTGTATTGCTTATACACATGTGAAATTTTTTTTTTTAAATTGAGCATTTAAAAAAAAGATATACTTGTCCTTAGAAAAGGTTAGAAAGTGATTTCAGGGTTGCAGGGAGAGAGTCATAAATATAAAGAGACAGGAGGCAGTGGAACACGGTGAGCTGTGTGGCACTGATGTGACTCCCCTCATGGACCTTCTGCCACATCTTGTATACCTCTCGGGACAGGAGGCTCACTCTCTACTAGGAATATACTCCATCCTTTGGATATCTAAGCTAATTAAGATGCCTTTCCTCTGAATGACTCAAAGGCTGCTTTTAAAAACGGTTGCACAGATCTCCTGGTGGGCTCTGCCACACTGGCTGATTCTCAGGCTCAAACCATTCTCAGCAGAGCCCAGTCTTAGCACCTGTGAAATGGGCATGTCATCTATGTACCTCGCTGTCTCCTGGGGTAGCAGATTGAGAAGTGCTCATGTTAGAGATGTGTTGTTTTACATCTTTAATGCCACAACATACACACAACTTAAACAGCCATTTGGGTCATCTTAAGGGCATGGTTCTGTGGCACTGAATGCCATCGGACAGCATCATGGCCATCTACCTTCTGGAACTGTCTGTCATATGCAACGGAAACTGTGCTCCACTCGGTGCTGCCCAGTGCCTGGTACCATCCTTGAACTTTCTATGAACTTGATTGGCCCAAGTAGCTCATGTGAGAGGATCCTAAAGTCTCTCTCATCTCTCTTAGTTAATGTCTTAAACTCCCCCCTGCTTTAGTGTGGGCCAGATTTTCCTACAGTTTTGATCATGGCTCTCAACCATGCAACTAAGGCTGCAACCCTTTAATACAGTTCCTCAGGTTGTGCTGACCCCCAACTACAAAATTATTTTGTTGCTACTACATAGTGGTAATTTTGCTAGTGTTATGAATTGTAATGTAAATATATAATATGCGGGATGTCTGATGTGCGACACCCTTTGGGGGTTTGTGACCCACAAGTTGAGAAATGCTACTTTAGATTAAAAAAAATCATTGTGGGTGTACATGCAGCAGAGCACTCAGACATTAAATAAAATAATGTTGGGGCTGGAGAGATGGCTCAGCAGGTTAAGAGCACTGACTGTTCTTCCAGAGGACCCAGGTTCAATTCCCAGCATAGGAGCTCACAACTGTCTGTAACTCCAAGATCTGACACCCTCACACAGACATACATGTGGGCAAAACACCAATATAAAATCAAAATAAATAAATTAAAAAATATGGTGTGTGTATGCATCATACATGTGTGTGCATGATGCATGTGTGTGCATGATACATGTGTGAGCATGATACCTGTGTGTGCATAATACATGTGAGTGATCCAGTATACCACAGCACATGTGTGGAGGTCAGAGGACAATTTTGTGAAGCAGATTCCCCCTTCTACCTTTACATGATGGACTGGCTGGCTTTGTGTGCCAACTTGACACGAGCTGGAGTTATCACAGAGAAAGGAACCTCTCTTGAGGAAATGCCTCCATGAGATCCAGCTGTAAGGTATTTTCTCAATTAGTGATAAAGTGGGGGAAGGCCCATGGTGTGTGGTGCCATTCCTGGGCTGGTAGTGCTGTGTTCTATAAGAAAGCAAGCTAAGCAAGCCAGGGGAAAGCAAGCCAGTAAGTAACATCCCTCCATGGCCTCTGCATCAGCTCCTGCTTCCTGACCTGCTTGAGTTCCAGTCCTGACTTCCTTTGGTGACAAACAGCCATGTGGAAGTGTAAGCTCAATAAACCCTTTCCTTCCCAACTTGCTTCTTGGTCATGATGTTTTGTGCAGGAATAGAAACCCTGACTAAGACACGTGGGCTCTGGGGATGGAACTCTGGTCACTAGGCTTGTTCAGTAAGCACCCCTTCCATCTAGTTGGCCCAGATTTCCTTACCATTAGGGTGAAGGTTCCCCCACTGTGGGAATGTGTTGGAGTTTGCTTATCTATTTGGTCACGAGAAGTCAGTATTTTGTAGGTCCAACCTTTTGCCCATTGAGGTGATGCTGTTCTGAAAACTGGTGTACAAACATTCATCTATGTTTAGGACCAAGAGTCTGATCAGCCACAGTGATGACTGAGAGAGGAACAGAGCCTGGTGAGTTGAAGACAGGAATCTGATAATCCAAGGGAAGGAGGAACATACTTCTGACTGGATGTGTGGAACTGTTCACTGACTGCATGGATGAAGAAGGCAAAGACACCAGCCTCAGAGAAGAAACAAGATTATCGTGTCTTTGAATGGGAGCCCATGCTCGTGGGCAGATGGCTTATAGGAGGAGGCAGATGCTGCTTGCGGGGTGAGGAGGGTCTGCTGGCAGGCACAATGGCCTTGGTTGCTCCCTCATCCCATGCTGGGACAGATGCTTGTAATGATGGAGGAAGGAGGAGGACCAGGGCTGTGCCTGGAGAGCAGGGCTGGATACGCAAGGTGGGGCCAGTGGTGCTCCGAGGAGAGGAGCCCAGCCCAGCACACTGGTGGCTGGCATGGGAGGAATCTGCAAGGCACCATCCCTGGCCAGACTCTGCAACCTGCTAATCTTGTCTGAAACATGGGAGAAGAGGAGGTTTAGTTTGACTAGTCTGTTCTTGCTCTTATAATGGCGGTCAGGAGCCTCTGGTGTCTTTCTAGACTAGGCAGAAAGAGCAATGGCCTTGTGGTGCCCTGACTAGGGGGATGTGGCTTAGGGTGCAGGTCTTAGAGCAGTGGTTCTCAACCTGTGGGTCACTACCCTCTTGTTGGGGGGTGGGAGGTGGTGGAGGGATTGAATGACCCTTCCACAAGGGTCGCATAGCAGATATCCTGCATTGCAGGTATTTACATTAGGGTTCATAAAAGTAGCAAAATTATAGTTATGAAGTAGCAATGAAACTAATGTTATGGTTGGAGGTCACCATGACATGAGGAATTGTATTGAAAGGTGGCAGCATAAGGGCGATGGAGAAGCACAGCCTTAGAGTGTACTTGACAGCTGTGTGACTATACAGCTCCTAAGTCCCAATGCCTAATCGTGTGCATGTGCATGTGCGTGTGTGTGTGTGTGTGTGTGTGTGTATTTGTTAAAAAAACAACCTATGGGTCTGTCATCAGAGCCCTGGTTCAGTTACATTGCCCCTGTGCTGGCTAGTTTTATGTCAACTTGATACGAGCTAGAGTCATCTGAAGGAGGGAACCTCAATTAAGAAAATGCCTCCATAAGATCCAGCTGTAAGGCATTTTCTTAATTAATGATTGATGGGGCAGGAACCAGTTCACTGTGGGTGGTGCCAACCTTGGACTGGTGATCCTGAGTTCTCTATGAAAGCAGGCTGGGCAAACCAGGGGGAGCAAGGCAGTAAGCAGCACCCCTCCATGGTCTCTGCATCAGCTCCCGCTTCTAGGTTCCTGTCCGGCTTGAATTCCTGTCCTGACTTCCCTCAGTGATAGGATATTACCTGGAAATGTAAGCTACAAAACCCTTTCCTTCCCAAGTTGCTTTGATCATGGTGTTTCATCACAGCAGTAGTAACCCTAACTAGGGCACATCCATACACTGAGATACACTTCAACTATTGAACAGCATGAGATAGGCAGCCTCCATTGAAACTGTACCTATAGTGTCAGCTATTGTGAAGGCTGAAGTGGGAAGACCTATAGAGTCTTAGAGTTCAAAGCCCCAGAATATTAAAATAATACCCCTTCTCTAAATCGTGCATCCATCCATTTATTCATCTGTCTGTCTATCCATCCATCCATCCATCCGTCCATCCATTTTCCACCCATCCATCTATCTACCTATCCATCCATCCATCCATCCATCCATCCATCCATCCATCCATTCATCCACCCATCCATTCATCTATCCATCCACCCATCCATCATTTATCCATCCATCATTCATCCATCATTCATCCATCCATCTCTCCATCCATCCATCCATCATCCATCCATCCATCCGAGAGTAGAATGTGGACACTGTGTGGTTTTATTTGTCTTTACCAAGTGTGCAAGTGTACATGTGTGAGCATGTAACACCGGAGATCAACTTCAGGTGTCATTGCTCAGATCTTGTCCACTTTGGGTTTTTGTTGTTGTTTGTTTCTTTGTTTTTGAGACAGAGTTCACTACTTAGGCTAGCTGGCCGGCCAGTGAGCCCCAGGAATCCTCATGGATTTTCCATGCTGAGATTACAAGTGCCTGGCTTTTTGAAAAGAAATGTGGTTCTGGTGGTTGGGTTTAGGTCCCTAAACTAAATGGTAAGTCCTTTACTAAGTTATCTCCCTAGCCCCTAGATGTTTAAAACATGTGTGTGCCATGGCATGCACATGAAGTTCAAAGGACAATGGTTGGGAGTGGGCTCTTTGCTTCCAACATGGGATCTGGGGACTGAACTCACACTGTCCAGTGCCTTTACCTTCTGAGCTCACAGGCCTCCTCTTTATTCTATTATGAGAGGGAGCACATCTGAGCTTAATGGCTCGTGCCTTTAGTCCCAGCACTCAGGAGGCAGATCTCTGAGGTTGAGGCCAGCCTGGTTAACAGATCAAGTTCCAGGACAGCCAAGATTAAACAGGGAAACCCTGTATGGAAAAACCAAAAGAGAGAGCAGATGGATGTGTATGCAGGTGACACTTCAGGGAGCCCTGGAGCAGGAGGGGTAGGACTTCACTAGTTGGCTTCCTGTTCTGTTCCTTTTTTCTTAGGTATTCACCATGCCTGTAGAGTCTTTGCAAGAAGGATACAATGTATGTTTTGCCGGATGAATTTACAATGAGTTTTGACAGGGTAGGCAGAGGCTCAAAGTCTTGACTGGAAGATGCTAAGCTGCTGTTTCACCTTCTCTTGGGGGTCTCAGGTTATACCCCATCCACCCTTGCTGGCTCCCAAGCCTCTCCAATGCCACTCGATGAGAGTTTAGGGGAAAGGTGCAAGGCCAGAATGACTGGGTCCCTCCTGTCACTGGCGACAAGTATTGGCTTATCCATGAACGGCCTTAAGGGTGTCATTGGCAGGCAACACACATGCACAGGCCTCTTCGGTGTGTGGTGATGTGACTAACCCCTGCATTGGGTTTGATTTCGGCAGCATGTTGCCATTCAGAGTTGAGTGCATCTGATTTTATGGGAATTCATAACAGTTCCAACTAAATCGTGACACCCTGCTGTGAAAATCTCTCCCTCCTGGGGAAGCAAACCTCTGCTTAGAAGGCCCCTCTGCCCCTTTCCCTCCTCTGGTCCTGCTAGCCTTGCTGGGGTAAGGGAATGCTGTCTCTTGCCAAAATGTGGTTCTTCACTTTTTGTGGTGGGGGTTGGGGTTAGGGGTGGGGAATGGGAGCTGCAGGCTATGGTCACCCGGCCTAGGAATCAGGTCTGTTTCCCAAAAGATGGGGGCGTGGCCAATTGTCATCTTAGAGAGGAGCCCCTAGACTGGGAAGTCCGGCTGCCGTGGGCTTTCTCTGGTATTTTGGGGGGGTCTGTCGATGTGTGGAAAGATCCCTTCAGATTAGCAAGGAGTGTAGATTCCTCCAGCCTGGACAATGGAGTGAGACAGGATGGGGAAGTCTTTGGGGTCAGGCTGGGGACCCCACCTGGATAAGCGTTTTGTGGGCGCTCTCCTTGAAAGTCACAGAGAGCCCAGGGCTGTCTTTGTATAGGAATGTGTAGATACATGTGTGTGCACATAAGCATGTATGTTGGTGGGAGTGTGTGTGTGTGTGTGTGTGTGTGTGTGTGTGTGTGTGTGTGCATGCCTGTATGTGGTATGTGAACAACGCCTGGACACATGCTTTTTCTTCTGTTAGTCTTCAGCTGGGGTCATGCTGCAGACGTGGCTCTTGTCTCTAGGGCCTGGTGTGAGCCGTTCTGCGCTCATGTGTGCCCACCCCACTGTGGCATGTCCTTCTGACTACCTCACCACTAAGCAGGAAGGCAGTGTGACTGGGCTTCCCAAGATGGAGAGGCAAGGACGGCTGTGGTTCCCTGAGACCTTTACAGTTGGCTTTTCTTGGTCACTGTGGCACACACTAGGGCTGAAACAACTTTTAGAAGGAAGGTCAGATTTGAGCTCGGGGTCTCAGAGGTTTTGGTGTGTGGCTCCTTATCCTCCATGTGCCTGGCAGAACATCCCGGCGGAGGGACGGAGTCCATTCTTCTCTTCTTAGTGGCAAGAAAGAAAAAAAAAGAGTTATGGGAAAAGTGTTCTCACCCCAGTGACCCCCAGAGTATCCTCACCCCAGTGACCCCCAGAGTGTCCTCACCTCAGTGACCCCCAGAGTGTCCTCACCCCAGTGACCCCCAGAGTGTCCTCACCCCAGTGACCCCCTGAGTGTTTCTTGCCCTGTCCTTTCCTCTCCCTGGCTTCTCCCTGCTCCTAACACAGCCCCCCCTGCCCCCACAACTCTGATTGGGCTGATCCCTCCCATGGAGTATCAGCCCCCGCCCCCAGAGAGGGTCTGGATCCTGTTCTTTCCTGTACCCTGGAGTGCGCAGTTGGTCACATCAGGACAAGTGTCATAACAGCGTCCACTCTGTTAGCCCCTCTTCTTGATCTCCCTGATGGCCCAGGCTTTAGGATGTCGGAATCAAAACCTGATATACAGGCCTGTCCAGTGGATGTGGAATCTTGCCTCCGACCCTCCACTTCACCGAGTCTGAGCTCCCAACATCTGAGGTCTGCGACTCTGAGCGAACTGTGTGAGCCTTCAGAATGGACTTTAGCTCCAGAACTGGCCACTTACCAGCTGTGTGACCTTTGGCAGGTTAGTCAACCTTTCTGAGCCCCAGGAGGTAGGATGCCTGCCGTACCACACACACTGAATAAACAGTAGCATCATAGATCCTGGGCATCTCTGCAGCCCCCTTGGGTAGCTTGGGATCCTCTATGTTGGTGGCCCTAGGCAGTAGCAGTATGTAGCCCTCATTTGACACCAAGCTCATGTCTATAGCCGAGTCTTGGTTCCTGTTCATCCACAGAGCTTGCTGTAAGGTTGGCAGGAGTGTTTTAGGGCCTGGCCATGTGTCTCCTTGACAATGGGGATATTTGAGAAGTTCCTGGAAGGTTTCCTGTGTATGTGAAGGATTGCTAAGCCAGGTACCTGAAGATCTGGGGGTAGCTGCCTGCGACCCTGAACGTAAATGGTTCTGGCAGCTTGCGGGCCTAGGCAGGAAGCCCAGCATGAAGGGTGTGTATGTGTTCTGGCCTGCTGTGGAGAAGTGATGGGGTGCACTGATCACATCTCCAGGGTAGGAACTTGTAGCCTGTGGTAGAAGGAGGCACCAGGCTGGCCTGGGTGACAGAGGGGAGGGGCAGAAGTCTGGGGGAGCGACTGCTGTTCAGAGCATTGCAAGGTTAGGCTTTCCTGGTGGGGTAGAGGGGATGGGGATGGGGGAATGGGGGGGGGAGGGGTTACTGTCAGTCATTACAGCAGGCAAAGGCAGCATCCATCACAACAGCCATGTGCAAACCAGGCCGCAGCCTCTGCACACTGCCCATGGCTGTGATGATCTTGGGCCATCTCATCTGTAAAATATAAATTGCCAAAGGGGTAGGGCCAAAGAAGAATGAGGTCTGGGCTTCAGGGACCATCCAAGGACCAGTATGGATCAGTTCTAGCCAGGCCACTTGCATTCACCCTTTGGGTGCTATGAGGTTAGGGTGTGGACCATGGTCTCACACTAGGGACAGACTGAGAATGGAAGTCTTCAGAGTGCAGGCTGTGTTTGGTCTCCCTTGACTGACAGCTGGGGCACTGAGCCAGTTTGATGGGATGAGAAGAGGAGATGAACAGACACCTTCAGAGAGAGGTTGAATCCCAGAACACTGCAGTGACCTTGAGCGGGCCCTATGGGATGAGGCATGCGTCAGGAGGGCATGCGTTATGCAGGCCTGAGAACTGTGTCAGGGGCTCCCACTGGGCAGAAGCTCCTCCTTGCTGATCACAGGTGCTCCTGCAGGAAGGGGCCAACTTCTCATGTGGAAGAAGACCGGTTTGGGGCTGTAATGCATCATTGTAAACTCAGTCCTCTGGAGGTAGAGGTAGGCTTGTGGGTTCAAGGGTAACCTTGGCTATAGAGCAAGACTGCCTAGAAAGAACAACACAGAACAGGCCTGGGAAGATAGCCCAGAGGGTAAAGTGTGAGGACCTGTGTTCACATCCCTGGTATCCATGTCGTAACTGGGCATGGCAGCATGCATCTGTAGGCTGGGCACAGGTAGATCCTGAGGTCATGCTGCAGAGTCAGCTTATCCCAGGTAGGAGCTCCAGGTCCAGTGAGAGGCCGGTCTCAAAACAATACAGCAGAGAGCAATGGAGGAAGACACCAGCTGTAGGATTGCTTCTATAGGCACAGACACGTGTGAGCACACCTAAGTATATGCTCCCCACCCACAACACACACACATACAAAGAAACAATACATGTAAGGAAAGGGAGTCACATAGGGTGATGTGGTGGCATACCAACTGGATGCCTCACCCCAGGGTGAATTTTCCTAGTGACAATCTCATCATCTGTAAATGGAGGCAGGAATACTTCTTGTTGAGGTACTCGGGAAGACTGAGTAAAGAGATACCCTTAAAAAAACCCCTGGCTAGTGGTATCGTCTCACGGCCCAGTCCTTCCTTCCTCCCTCTTTGTGTACACCACAAACTTCCCCGAGGCTCCCAGCAGCATGGTGTGAATTCCCCAGCTATTTCTAGGTGATGTTCTTAACAGATGTTTAATTCTCTTAACATCTGGTCTGGGAAGGAAGATTCTTTTTCTTCCTAAAGACAGTCACTCACCGAGAGGCGTCGTCTTGTCACTCAATTGCCCTGTGCCTCGGTTTCTCCAGTTGTAAATCAGGGATAATGTACGCGACGCTGGCTGGCTTCTTTTCAGGAATCCGGTGGATAATTCGAGGTAACAGATGGAACGTTTAGAAAGTGCTCAACCTCACCGGTAGTTTGGGGAATGCAAATGCAAGTCGTTTGTCACATATCCGATTGGTGGCCGTTTACAAAGAGAAATCACTTTCAGGTGGGACCCCTCTGCACACCTCGGAGGGACTGAGAGTTGCTGCCACCATTCCCAAGAGGCAGACATACACGCTTGGGGGTTGTGTTTCATTGACCTCGCAATGCTCTGACTGAAAGACCACAGCCCTGGAATTAGCAGAACCCTGACATAGGTACACAGAGGGGAAAATCTACAGCAGCCTTGCCTGTAGGGGAAAGCATCCAGATGCCTGTCAGAGGGGACAGCTCTCTGTATTGTAGGAAATCCCTGCTCGGCTAATTTTAGCTCCCCAAGAAAAGGAGACGGTCACATAGGCCTGGAGGGTCATCTTTGAATGTCACGGGAGGGGGTGACTTTTAAATTTCAATTAAGAAATTTTTTCAGGGCTGGATATGAATCCTAGGTCCTTTCATATGCTAGCTAGGTGCTCTACCACTGAGTCACATCGAGCTCCTCAGTGACAGACACTAAGCAGGCTCTTTACTGCTGAACCCCTCCCCCCTACTGGCAAGGGCTGTACTGAGCTATAAACCCTTGGCCCCCACTGGTGGATTCTGGGTAGACATTGTACCTCTGAGCCACACTCCAGCCCCTCACTAGAGGATTCTAGGCAAGCTCTCTACCATACCCCGGGCTTGCAAGTTGCCACAGAGATCAGCAGTTGTCACAGAGATCCAAGGAAATACCAGAATGGGAACACACTGAGAAACAGAGGGGTGGGAGCGGGGGGGGGGGAGGTTCACCGGGCCAGCACCCACTCTTCTTGTTGGACGCATCATGTTTGGCTTACAAAGTGCTTAGGAATTATCTACCGATATTTAAGTGTTCAATTCATGTAAAAACACAACTTCCAGACTGTTTACTAAATGGGAAGCTCCGTCCAGCCTGGACTCGGGGGCCCTAAGGTAGGCTGTTATCATGTTAAAACTCACAGGAGAGGAAGGACTGAAGAATGGGGAGGAGACCATGTCATTGTGATGCGCAGCTCAGAAGCACTTCCTCTCCACACAGGTGTTTATTTATGTGGTTAGCGTGTTTTAAGAGTACACAAGAGGAGGAACAAAACTGTGCACTGTTGGTTGTAGTAATTGTGGCAATCACCTCACTGTCTGCCCTGGACAATGTGCTGAGTGAGAGAAGCCATCCCTTCCAGGGCTGAATTGGTGAATTGACCACCAATATTGTTTCTCCTCAAGGTCCTGTCCAGGGCCAGTTGTTCTCCTGGTCAGTCACAGATGGCGGAGATGAGCCGTCTACTATGTCCCAGTGTTGACTACACGTACTGGTGGGAACCCCTGAGGGGGAGGTGTTGCGTGGCTGATGGCTGTCTCCGGAGCCAGGGATGGGGGAGGCCTCTGAACATGACACCCAGTGGGTACTTACTGAAGGGTGATGGGTGCCTGCGGTGCCCCACATTCTCAGACTCAGTTTATAGAGAGCTGGATGTTGGCTCCAGGGAGGTCTCTATCCTGAGCCCCTGATGTGGAGGGACCATGACCGTGCTGTGATGGGTGGGGAGGAGTAGCCCTCCCTCAGCCTTCAGGGACAGGGCCTTCCTCTCTGAGGCCACATCTCTCCAGAGCTGAGCTCCAGGCTTCCACACAGGTGTGTTGTGGTTTCTCTGTGAGCCTCTTTGGACACCATGACCTGAGGGTTTTTTCTCACCCTCCTGGGTTAGAAGATGATACCATAGACTTGAGAAAGTGGAATCCGACGGCTGCCGCTCCGGGGCTAGGCGGCTTGGTGAACTGACTTGTCAGGCTCTGGCTTCCTGCTTCACGCCATACTCGACCTCTTTCCCAAGCTGGCTGTGCCCTGCTTGCTGCTCTCTGGGGTATGGCTTCAGAGGGCAGAGGCAGCAATCTGCCCTTTCAAACCCTGAACCCTGAATGTGTCCCCCTCAAGCCCTCTATGTCTGCCCCGAGCTTTGCCGGCCACATCAGTCCCGGCAAAGCCCGAGTCCTCCCAGACCACGGCAATCCATCCAGGTGCGGACCCTCTCCTCATGGGAGCTGCTCTCTCTTCCCCTTCCCGGGCTGGGCTCTCCTGGGGCTGCTGAGGTGGGGTTCTGGGGGTTCAGGAGTGTCTATCTCATCGTCGTCTTGTTTGTGTCCCCAGGAGCCATGAGGTGCCCCCCTATCACTCGCTATGCCGTGCTCTGGCTTCTCACGCTGGTGCCTGGATCCTGGGGTAAGTGTCATTTCTCTTTGATAATAGCAGCCAGTGCTTGGGGTGGGGGATGGGGGCAGGTTACTCAGGCCAGCAGCCCAGCTTCATGCTCTAGGCCCTCAGGGAGTGAAGACAAATTTCCCTCTCTAGGCCCCAGCTAACTCCTGCAGCTTGCATAGGGCTGAAAATACTGGCTGTCCCCAAGGCCTAGTCCCATGGGGCCAGTGGAGGAGGAGCCTTGAGAAATTCTTAGGTTCCACGATCTGTAGCCATGAGCTGTCTTGGACTGAGGAGAGTGGCTGAAGTTCTGTTCCATTATGTTTTGCGTACCTACTGTGCGATGCTGTGTACATAGTATGCTACCTCTACGGAGTGAAGGCATCAACTCCCATGCCAGGGGCTTGGTCCAATAGGGAAAAATATGCAAGGTTGAAGGTAACGGTGCAGTCCAGGATTTGTTCACGGGGACATCCCTGGCTCTAGAGAAGTCACTCAGAAGACAGGAGTCACTGGGCTCCAGGTGAGAGCCATGTGGCCAGGTGGGAAAGCTGTTTTATTTTGCCTTTGAGGACTGAGAGTAATTTTAGAAGAGCTGATGTGTGTGTGTGTGTGTGTGTGTGTGTGTGTGTGTGTGTGTGTGTGTGTGTAAGTATCCCAGACATAGGTGGGATGTGGGGGCAGGTGGTGGGCCCTGTGGATACCCAGAACATGGGTATATGATAGCCTAGAGCTATCTTTCTTGTAGGAATTTCTCCCCTCCCCCTCGTGCCACGTGTGCCCACCAAGAAGGCCTGGTCACCTTGTCTTTGCCCCTGGGAAGACAGTAAGGAACATGAAGGCTGCACTGAAAGAAGGCCAGGACTGACTGTAGGCATGCCATGCAGGGTGCCCCAGGGGCCGGTGTGTCCTCAGAGGACAACTCTGGGTACCTCGTGCCTGGCGACGCAGGCAAGCCCATTCCCATGGGACTCTCTCTCTCTTTCTCTCTCTCTCTCCCTCCCTCTCTCTCTCCTTCACTCCAGGGAGCTGTGGGGTTCTGGAAGACACCGCTGCCTCCCTCTAGCACCTGTTAGAGTTCGCTAGCATCCTGCCAGGAAGGCAGCCTCCTCTCTCTGTCCCAGGTCCCTACTGGAATGCCCCCAGCCATGGGGAGCTCACTCCTCTTCAAGCAGCTTAGAACTGCAACCAGGTTCACAGATTCAGAGACTGAGCAGATACAATCTCAGAACCTTTCACGGAGGAGAGGCGGGGCCCAGAGTCATCCAGCCTTGAGGGTTTTGTTTCTTTAAATATGACATGACCACCCCTGATCCGCTCCATGCAGCAGGCCTCTGGGCTTGTTAGAAGGCAGGAGTGAGGACCCCGTCTCTGCCTCTTGTGGGCCTCTGAGCTTAGACGCTTTCCTGCTTTGTTGCACTAGCTGTCTGTCCATTAAAATCCACACGTGTATAACTAACTGTTCAGCGGGTTCATCCTAGCTTGCTCAGGGGGACGGCTGTCTCCCTTGAGCTCTCTAAGACTCTTCAGGTATGCTGCCTGGCACACTGCACTCAGCCTGTAGGCTCCCTGGGGAAGGCTTCTGAACCTCCCTGGACTGCGTTTTCTTTGTCTACAGTTCAGGAGCAACACAGCTCAATCCCATGAATCAATGTGAACACTAAGCCTGACGGGTCCATCCGGTGTCTGGTGAACGCTCGCTTGATGCTCGCCCTTCCGCTAGCAGCATTTACCTTTCTTTCTTGGGTTGGAACAGAATGGGGGGCAGCAAACAGAGACACATAGCAAGTCTCCTGAGACCATCCAGCAAATTCCACGGCCAAGCATAAGTGACCTGCCCGTGGGCTGGCTAGCTTTGCTGACCACATCCGTGCTTGCTAAGTAGCCATAGTGGCTCCTTTAGTGTGGTGGATGGCTGGTGCCTGACCTTGGGGGCTGTAGGACGTGTGACTTCCCATTTCTGTTGCCTGAATGGGAACACGGTATGTTAGCCCTTCTCTGGTTTCCAGACTAGGTCACATGATCCTACCCTGTTGGGGACCCTACTCTCCAGAATGAGCTGTTACTCCATCCCAGGGAGGCAGAAGTGAGATAGGCCCTCAACAGTTATTACATCCTCTTTGTCATTTCTGTGCAGTAGCCCCCCCCCATCTCCTCCCCCAACCCATTCCCCATAGACTTCATGGGCTCCTTTGCTCTGTGACTGGACAGGGCAAGCCTTCTCTGACCCCCTTGCAGCCGGGTGTCCTAGGTGCTGTGTATGAGGAAACTCGGGCATAGAGGAGTCCTGGCTCCCCCGCAGACACTAATGTGTCAAGTTCCTGGAGCCCAACGGTAGTTCCCACAGCAGTGACCCTTTACAGCTAGGCAGGCCTCCCCCGCATCCCCATTGGAGGCTTCAAAGTGACACCTGGAATATCTCTCTGTGCTCTGTGTGCTCTCAGTGCTCCTTCTTTATCCTGGGGTAGGGCTAGAAGACTCTGGTATTCTCTGGCTACAGGACTGTGTTGAAAGAGCCCCTCTCACCATTCAGAAGCCTGGGAAGGCAGCCATCTTGGATCCAGACTGATGACCTCAAATCCAGCTCTGCCTCTGATGTGGCTTCTACCCAGTCCATGGTTCTGAGCAAAGTCATGCCTGCCTTTGCAGCTGCGTGAGCCGAGGGAGCAGTCCCACCTAGCCACGGGGACAGCTTGCCTTTTGGCTCGGCACCCTGCAGGCTCGATGCCTCCTGCCCCTGCTTGACTTTGTGACTCCTGCAGAGCGTATGGTCCATATTGGGCCCACGGCTCAGAGGCCTGCTTTCACGGCCTCGCTCTCTGCCTTCTCCACCCTGCCCTAGTACAGGGTTTAGAGGATTGGACCTTACACCTGGACTTCCTGCCCATTTCTGAGGGGCCAGGACATCAGCAGGCAAACGTGGGTGGGGAGAGGGCAGAGGTGCTAAAAGTGCTGAGGACCAAGGTAAGCAAGTAGCGCCCCACCCCCATCCCCACAGTACCCCACCCCCACAGCACCCCCGTTGGGACTAAGAACATGACTTTGGACCCTAAAGCCAGGATCAGCTTTTCTTCTACAACTCACCCACTGTTCTCGCTCTGTCTTAGTTAGGGTTACTACTGCTGTGATGAAACACCATGAGCAAAGCAACCCGGGGAGGAAAGGGTTTATTTGGCTTACACATCCACAGCACTGTACATCATTGAAGGAAGCCAGGACAGCAACTCAAGCAGGACAGGAACCTGGAGGCAGGAGCTGAGGCAGAGGCCATGAAGGGGTACTGCTTACTGGCTTGCTCCCATGGCTTGTTCAGCCTTCATTCTTATAGAATCCAGGACCACGCCTACCCAGGGATGGCACCACCCACAATGGGCTAGGCCGTCCCCCATCAATCATTAAGAAAATGCCTTATACTTGGATCTTATGGAGGCATTTTCTCAACTGAGGCTCCTTCCTTTCAGTCTGTGCCGAGTCGGTATAAGATCAGCCAGCACACCATCTTTTCCGCAGTCACTCTTGTTGTGCAATAGTGGAGGCCTCCAAGCTCTGGCCACAGAATACACAGCCTTGAAAAATGACTTCTAAGAGAACTCACCAGACTGCCCTCTGCCCTCCCCTGTTCTGCTAATCCCTCCTAGTCCTGGGATCCCAGGCCAACAGCCCTTGAGACCGGTTGTGAAGGCATAGCTCCTGTCTGCTCAGTGGTAATGCGGCAGGTGACTCAGACCCTGAGTCTCTGCTAGGCTGCCTGAGTGGCGTTTCCATCCCTGGGTGCCACTGTGTCCTAGGAAAGAAAATTTAGAAATAAACCAAACTGCTGCAGGCAAGTTTTTTTTTCTCCATCACTAATTTTCCATCCACAATCCTAGCCCACTACTACACCCCTGAGGTACTCAGGGCCTTCCACAAAGCCCCGTTATTGCCATTTTTCACAGAAGTAAGTGGAGGGACAGGGGGTCTTGTACCTAGACAGCGTACGGAGAGGTTGTAGAGAGGCAAGGTGCCGTTTCTCCAGCTCAACCTTAGACTGTGGCTATGAGCTGTGAGTGTGGACACATACGTGCGGTGCGTGTGCACATGTGAGGTGGATGAGGGGAGGGGCTGTCCTGAAAGAGGAGACATGGAAATGAGGTTAGGCATGGGACTTAGCACGGGAAGTGGAAGAGCCAGCAGTCCTAGCAAGGAAGGGAGAGACCAGAGTCTTGGAGGACCAGAAGCAAGCACAGTCTGGCTGCCTGTGGTGGCCTGACCCTGGGAGTGGCATTAGTAGGAGGTGTGGCCTTGTTGGAGTAGGTGTGTCACTGTGGGCATAGGCAGGAAGCTAGTCTTCCACTAGCAGCCTTCAGATGAAAGATGTAGAACTCTCAGCTCTGCCTGCACCATGCCTGCCTGGATGCTGTCACCTTGCTGATAATGGGCTGAACCTCTGAACCTGTAAGCCAGCCCCAATTAAATGTTGTCCTTATAAGAGTTGCACTGGTCATGGTATCTCTTCATAGCAGTAAACCCTAACTAAGACAGAAGTTGGTACTAGGAGTGGGATATTGCTGTGATAGATCTGACCATGCTTTTGTTTGGAGAGATGTGGATTTGGGGACTTTGGATTTGGAAAGCAGTGGAGTGCTTTAACTGGGGCTTAATGGGCTACTCTAGTAGGAATATGGAAGACTTTGTTGCTGAGAGTGATTTAAACTGTGCAGACCTGGCTCAAGAGGTTTCAGTGGAGAAGAATTTCAGTATGTGGCCTAGAGACTGTTCTTGTGGTATTTTTATGAAGAATATGGCTGACTTTGCCCTTGTCTTAACAGTTTACCTGAGCCTAAGGTAAGGAGATTTATATTAATTGCATTGACAAAAGAAGTCTCAAAAAGGTGCAGAGACTTTGTTCTCTGGTTAAGCCTCATGAAGTGCATTTTGATCAAGCATCACAAGCTTAGAAAGGAAAAATATAAAATAAGTGGTTGGAGTATTAAAGGGGCACCAGGAAGTGAAATGGAGCTGAATCCTGTGTTCAAGGGTATTAAATTGAATTAAAAGAATAGTGACCTTGAAGCAACATCCTATCCAGCTAAGTTTAGGTCCAGACTTGGTGGCATACTGATTTAATCCCAGGAGACAGAGGCAAGCAGATCTCTTGAGTTCAAGGCTAGCCTGGAACAGAGCAAGTTCCAAGTAGAGAAAAGCTTAAATCCAGGCCTGGTGTTACATATCTTTAATCCCAGCATTCAGGAGTCACAGCAATGGAGATCTCTGAGTTCAAGGTCAGTCTGCAGAGCAAGTGCAGGACAGCCAAGCTCGGCAGTGTGAAGGAGTTGGAAAACAGAAAACTGTTAATGATGTAATCGAACACGGGGGCGTGTTCCAGCTCCAGCAAGCAGCAGAACTTTGGTAGCTTTGGCCATGTGTCTCTGGATTTATAGTCAAGAGGAGAAGGAGATTACTGGGACAATTGATGCTGGTTAGCTGGATCTAAGAAATTAGCAGTGATTAGGAAGAGACCAATTTCACTGAAGTGAAATCTTCGGGGAAGGTGTTTTCTGAGAACACAAAGAAGCTGTGTTCCAGAGATAGCCAACGTTGTATCTCATGCTGCAACCGTACTTGGTAATGTGTAAGAGTCACCCAGGTGGTACTGGTTTTGAAGTATGAAGGGGTCATAGAGAGCAGCAGAGGCTCGGCACTGTGAGAGGCCATGGAAGGCCATTGGGGAAGGTGCACAGCTGATGGACCCGATCTAAAGGGGTCATGCAAAGAAGTTGAGACTTGGCACCATGAACAGAACCTATGAGAAGCTATTGGTGAAACCTAGTTGCAGTGGAAGACCCCAGAATATTGGAGATGCCTGTACCATGGGATGATCACCAAGAACAGCAGCAACAGTGGAGTGGAGTCAACCAGAGCCTAGAGTGCTACAGAGGGCAGAGCTGGAGAAGTGATGCTAGCCCTTTGGAGGATCCAGAGGATCATTTGTGAATCCAGACATTGGAACAAGAGGCTATGAAGTTGAAGTTAACTTGAAGACCCCCAAGATGTCAAAGATGCCCTGGCTCGTGGGATAGCTGTCAGGGGTAGCTGCTAACAGGAGTGGAACCAGCCCAAGAGAAAGACGTTTGGTGCAGTCAACAAAGGTGAAAAAGAAGTTGGAGATCTGAAGAACACTTTGACATCAGACATGGAGATGCAGAGTTTGGAGATTGCCCAGCTGATTTCCTGTCTTGCTTTGGGGATTACAGTTCAGGGATTGGATGAATTTCGGAAGAGACTATGAACTTTGGATTTTTTAACATTGTTGAGACTGCTATAGACTATGGGGACTTTGGAAGTTGGATTGAATGTACATTTTTATTATGCTATGGCTAGGTATGGCCTTCATAGACTCATGTATTTGAACAAACCTATGGAGGCCAGAGAGTGGAATGGGATGGTTTGTATATGCTTGACCCAGGGAGTGGCACTATTAGAAGGTGTGGCCCTATTGGAATAGGTGTATCCCTGTGGGCATGGGCTTTAATATCCTTAGCCTAGCTGTTTGGAAGTCAGTCTTCCACTAGCAGCCTTCAGATGAAGAGGTAGAACTCTCAGCTCTGCCTGCACCATGCCTGCCCAGATGCTCCTACCTTGGTGATAACGGACTAAACCTCTGAACCTGTAAGCCAGCTCCAATTACATATTGTCCTTTATAAGAGTTGCTGTGGTCATGGCATCTGTTCACAGCAGTAAAACCGTAACTCAGACACTGCCTAAGCAAAAGGAAGAGAGATCCCATGCTCCTATATGTTCCCAGTTCCCTCCCTGACTCCAGCCTCTCACCCTTTGGGAGCCTGGCATGAGTTTAAGAGAGGCCAGATCAGAAAAAAGGAGAGTGGGAAGCTGTCCCTGCCCCTCCCAGGGCCCCTGAAACTCCCTGTATGAGCCCCTGTAGCAGGAAACACACCATGGAAACTGAGCTGCCCCCCGAGTTTTCGGTGACCAAACAGAAAGCATCCCCTCAGCCTACTGAAGGAGGAAATGGAGACCTGGAGAAGCCAGCCTTGGGGGAGGCTTGCTAGGGGCTTTGTGGTCAAGTCCCCCGTCCATGTACGTATCACCTGGCTCTTCCCGCCCCCACCCTCATGAGGTACTGTTGGAGTGCATCATAGTTAACAGGAACTTTTCAGTGTCTAGGCTCTGGTATACTCTGAGCTACTCCTGCAAGCCTCATTTCAAACCTACCTTTCTGTTACTGGATTGAGATGGTCTGAGTGTCTCGCACAGAGAAGCAGATCCGGAGTCATTAGCTGTGACAACTGTCATAATTATTACTATTCTTCCCATGACAAATGTGCTCTGGGGGCTCTCTAAGCACCAGGCCCTGCTATGGATGCCAGGGTTAGCATGTGCTACTAATCCCTTGAAATAAACCAAGAGTTAGGCCTCAAACCGCACTGCCCCATGGGAAATCCACCACAGCCCACAGGTGTGAGCTTGAGATTTGTAGGAGCCATATTATAAAAGTAAAAAGAAACAATGGAATTCATTTTAATAGTATCTCTTACTTTATCTAAGGTATCCTAAGTAATATTTTGATGTGGCATCAATAGTAAAGATTAGTGAAGATGGTACCTACAGAGTTTATGGGAAGGGTTAAAGCATTACAAGTCCCATGTGCATTTCACGCTTACAGCCTGTCTCCATGGGACCAGCAGTGACCTGTGGCCAACCTGACTGTCTTGGGAAGTTGGTGTGGTACAAGTTCCAAGCCATGCGACCCACTTTGTGTCACCCTGTAGGATACGGAAAGCTAGCCAAGGCCACCAGGCTGATACCTTATCCTCTGTCTTGCAGGCCAGGTGAACCGACTACCTTTCTTCACCAATCACTTCTTTGACACGTACCTGCTCATCAGCGAAGACACGCCTGTCGGTGAGTTGGTCCCTGGACCGGTGGGAGTGTGGGTGGCATGGAGCGATGTACCTTTTGTAAGCGGAAAGGATCTTGAAGGTTGAGACCACCTTCAGCCTGTGCTGGAATCTATGGTATTCATCTGCCTTTTGTTTGGATGCCTGTAGGGACAGGACCCCCCACTACCCCTCATAATGACTCATTCAAGCTAAGGGATCTTCTAAACAGCATGGTTTCCTATTGCCCCCAGTGCTGGTTTCCAGCCAAGACTAGTTTTATCCTGTAGAATGCCCCGTTTCTCTTCTGCTCCAAGTCTTTGTGGAAATTTGAAGATGGCAGCCGGGGTCTTCATACTTTCTCCATAACTTTTTATAATGAGCTCGCTGGGTTTTGTCATTAGACATAGGTGACTTTGAGTATCCAGTGCCTCTCTGATTCAGTTACCTCATCACAGGGCTGCTGTGGCTGGCTTCCTGACACATAACCTAATAACCATAGATGGAGGTCTGTGCTTAGAGCTCTGAGGTCCCAGCTCAGCTCCAGGAACCACAGTCCAGTGAATGAGCTAGGATTGTGGGCACTCATGAGTAACCATGCCAATGATGGACAAAGGCTTAGTCCCTTTCATGTATATGTGCACATACACGCATTATCTATGAGTCCCTTGAGGGTCCTGCTAGAGTTGTTTGCTCTCCTTGGGGATAGGTGGGGAAGGTTGTAGTCTTCATATCTGTCATACATTGTGTTATTTTGAGGGTTTATCCATATGACATGTCCCTCTTGCAGTTCTGGATTGGGGCTGTGTCTTAGGGTCACTATTGGTGAAACACCACAAACAAAGCAACCTGGGTTTTATTTGGCTTACATGTCCACATCATAGTTTACCATTTAGCGAAGTCAGGACAGGAATTCAAACAGGGCATGAACCTGGAGGCAGGAGCTAATGCAGAGGCCATGGAGGGATACTGCTCACTGGCTTGCTCCCCATGGCTTGCCCAGTCCGCTCTCTTACAGAACCCAGGACCACTAGCTAAGGGATGGTACCACCCACAATGGGCTGGGCCCTCCCCCATCAATCACTAATTAAGAAAAAGCCTTACAGCTGGATCTTATGGAGGTATTTTCTCAATTAAGGTTCCCTCCTTTGAAATGACTTTAGCTTGTGCCAAGTTGACATAAAACTATCCAGCAGAGGCTGGTATGAGCAAGACAGAGTAGACCCTAGAACCCGTGTACAGTCTCAGCACATTCAAGCTTTTGACATTGCCAAAGTGACTTCATCATCACAAAGTAAATGCCTCTAGAACCACGCGATTGAGTCACACAAACAAGCAAACAAATGCAAAAGCAATCTGTTAATGCTTTCAGGAGCTTTTACGATTTTGTGTTGAGTTAAATCCACAACTCTTCTTGGTTGCACGTGGCCATATGGGGACCATAGTTGCAGATTGGATACTCGCCTGGCAGCAAATGTATGAGTGGCCCGCTCTGGGACTCATCCGTAGGACTTCTGCTCCTTTCCATTCCTATCATCCCTCCTTGTGTCAGAGATACCTGGACGCTGCTGGCCTCTGTGCCATCCCTGAATGCTGTGGCCATAGAGGAGTGTCAGGTCCCTGGGTGAGCAGAGGCTGAGTGAAAGTCTGGTGTATTCCCCAGGGTGATGAGAAGGTGCGGGACAGAAGTGGGAGAAGCTGTCCCTCCCTTGCCTACCACTTCTGCAGCTGGCTTTTGAACCTGCTCATGTCGCCCCATACGGAGCACCCCCCTGTGGTAAAGGGTATGCATTGATGCAGCTGACAGCAGAGGCAGTGGTGTGACCAGCTGCTGGCTGGAAGGGACAATGGGCCTCCTAAGGGAGCAGGGCTGCCTGTGTCCTGCCTGTCACTCTCCAGGTCCATGCTCATTTGGCATGCCCAGAGGCCCACTGTGCAAGGAAGGTAAGAGTGGGCACAACGTGGCCAGCTCTGGTTGTGAGGGCTCTGAGGCTGGAGGTCCAGCAGGAGCCATCCAGTGGGCCCAGATCTTGTTACCTTTGGCTGTAGCCCTGGCTTGTTCTCTGCAAATGCCAGTGTCGATCAGCTCCTGGGAGCCATTCCCAAGCGCCGAAGCCCCTCCAAGGGTCCACTTGGCAGCCACAGCAGACATGGCTGTCTAGTGCTGTGGGATTGATCTTGGCTCCATCCGGGGAGCTGAGGGACGCCTCTGCCTCTTTCTCTGGGGAAGGGGCCCAGCAACTTTCTGGCTTTCCCCTGTCTTTTGCATAAGGATCCGGATAGCAGGGCTCTAAACCTAGAAGTCAGAAGCCAAGCTTTTGTTCCTTCATGTGTGACCTTGGACACAGAGCCCCAGTTCTCTGGTTCTCTATTTCTTGTCTTGTCAGCGAGAAGATATTGCAGAAGTGGGTCAAATAGGCTTCTGTCCGGGCAGCCTGGCTGTGCTTGTTTCTGGGTTCTCTGATGGGTACTCATAGGGCCCTGGGCTGTTCACAGGATAGATGCGGTCTTCTGTGAATATGGCAGGCGTGTGTGCAGGGGCCCAGCCCTTGCCTTCTTTGTGGAAGGGGAAGCATCCCGGGGGCGTGGCTTTGAGGGCTGCCCACTTCTACCTGCCTCCTTTCTCAATTTGAACTCCAGTCTGAATATTGGTGATGAGGAATTTACTTGAAACACCACAACCTCAAAGCTTCCACACTTGGAATATCACCCCTGGAGGTAAAACTCTATAGCCCAGTGATGGTGACTGTGGCTGCCTAGAGGCCAGCGGCTTGCAACACACTGATAAACGCCAGAAGAGGCTGGCTCTGGTGTGTAGGACAATGCCAGAGCCCAAGCCAGTCAGCTCACCCACTGCCAGAGCTTGGGACAGCTGGGCTGGCATTTCCTGGGCTATGCTACGTGGCTTTGGCTTGGACCCCCGGTCATGGGGCTTGTGGTGGCACAACATTCCTCCATGGGAAGATTTAGGAACAAAATCTTCTTCCTAATGTTAATACGAAAGCTGCCTCCCTAGAACCTTTGACCACTTGTCTAATTCTATCTGTTGGAGCTTTCAAGTAACAATGATAATGGGGTGTACAGGACATAGGTAGAATTTGTTCTTGGAACAGCCACACTTACTGACTCTCAAGGCAGTGCCCTGAGTGTTTTTATGTCTCAACTCATTAAAAACAAATCAGAGGTAGGGTTTGGTAAAGAGCTCTTTGCTCCTGGAGTGTCTGGGAAGGCAAGCTCCCGGGTTAGAGACAGATCAGCTACCTGCCGGGCATTTTACCCTTTGGTCTCAATTTTCAGTGGTGTGTTATAGGGGACTGGGATAGGAGGGCAGAGTGTGAGGAACACATGCTATTGCTATCTCTGCCATTCTGGGTTCCCCTTCCTTGATTGTCTTTTCGAAGACTATCTCCTAGCCAGAGAAGACAGGAGTCAAATGACATCATTAAGTAGATTGACCTTCCTCTGGCCTGTCCGCAAAGCCCCATTTTCCAAGGCAAGTCCCCTCTCCGTGCATGTGTCCTGCTGTAGACGTGAAGATCAGTTTCAGGTCTCAGGGTCTGGGCGGAGGGACTGAGGGCAAGGACAGATCTACGGCTCCATTTCTGGTCAGGCTGGTGAACATCACACGCATGTGGACTGACTGTGGGTTGTGGACAGATATCAGGTTACCTGTAGCATGGAATGGCTGCTGAATCCAGCATGCCTTGAAAGTCTACCAGTATGGATGGAGCTAAGATTAACTATGAACTGAGTCTGGTAGCACAGGCTTGTCACACCCCCCGCCCCATACTTGGGAAGCTAAGGCAGGAGGATTATGAATTTAAGGCCAGCTTGGGCTATATACCAGGACCCTTGCTTGGAGAACAAAATAAGTTAAGAGCACCAATACCCTCTATGTGGCTGAATTTGTGGTTAATTCTCTGTCCTTGCGATCCTTTCCCTCCTCGTGGGATGCTCTCCTTCGAGTTGGTCCTTATGCCTCAGCTCCACCTCTCCCTATTAGATGGTGGGGGACTCAGCTCTTGTGTTATTTTTCAAATCCATTTTCCCATGGTTTATGGACCAGTCTTGGTCCCCTTCCTGGATTCCTCCAGGCAGAGTGGCAGGCTTTCTCCCGTGCCTGGTTACCCTCTCCGTGACAAGCACCGTTGTTCATTTCTTGGATTGTGGGTGTTTCCAGGTAGACAAGGCCAACTCTATGTCCTCAGTCCCTAGCCCCATGCTTCACGTATACTGGGAATGCCTGGTGTCTTCCAGCCAGTGGGAGAATCTTCCAAGGCTGAGGACTGGCCCCCTCACAGAAGTCTCAGGCCATAGGTCCCCTGACAGTGAGTGTCAGGAGGGTGGTGGTGGTGGTGGTGGAGGAGGTGGTGGTTCAGAGAGTGGGCCCGGGAGAGTTTTCCCCAGATGGCACAGACGCTAAACGTGCCTGTGCGTTTGAATGACCCGACCCGAGCCATGCAAGGATGGCGATTTCATCATTCCAGATGTCTGCTGGAGCTGCATGTAGCATATTTGCTAAAAAAAAAAAATTAAAAACCATGAATTCACGAAATTCCTAGGCAAATGGTCAGAACTTGAAAATATCATCCTTAGTGAGGTAACCCAATCACAAAAGAACACACATGGTATGCAGTCACTGATAAGGGGATATTAACCCAGAATCTCGGAATACCCTAGACACAATTCGCATATCAATAGATTTCCAAGAAGATGGAAGGAGAGACCCCTGGTCCTGGAAAGACTGGATGTAGGGGAATGCCAGGACAGAGAAGCGAGAGGGGGTTGAATGGGGAAAAGAGGGAGGGAAGGGGGCTTATGGGACTTTCGGGGAGGGAGGAAACGGGAAAGGGGAAATGATTTGGAATGTAAATAAAAAAAACTTAGAAAATTAAAAAAAATAAAAATAAAAAAAACCCTCTGGGGCATAGAACATAGCTAGCCCAGGGAGGGACCCAGCTAGGCTTGGAAATATCCAGCCAGCTCCTGGTAGGGCCCAGAGGGAGTGCAGGCATACGTATTGGCTTCAGACCTCAGGTCCTTGAGTCCATGATGTCTCTATTCCATAAAGACCCTCAGCCCAAAGCTTCCCAAGGAAGGAGTAAAATTGCTGGTCACAGCTCTCTTCCCCTCTCCCCACAGACACCCGCTCTGCGGCCATTTCCAACTGCTCAGAACCCTGAACGGCATAATCTGCCCTCTTTTCGAGCTCTGATAGAGACTGGTCTCTTGGCTCAAGTTCGGTTCCTTTCCCTGCCTGGCAAGTTCCCACTTGAAGTCCAGGTCACCACTCCCAGAGTGCCCCAGCCTGCCCTCTGTCACTCTTGTAATCTTTGTCGTTAGCTCTGCTCAGCGCCCGGAGACTTGTGTCCCAGCTCTTGGTGCGTAACTCCCCACAGGGCTATTAATTTTGTTACGTATTAAGTGTATTAATACGAGCATTTCGATTAATGATCATTTTAGTGTTTTGGTGTGGCACGAGAGTGTGGAGCGGTGACATTAGCTGTGTCTTACTGACTTCTGGCCTCCTGCAGGCTCCTGTTAATCACTTCAGACGCATGACCCCCGTGGATCCACCAGGAGCCCCCTAGACGATGGATGGGCTGTTATCTCTGCTCTGCAGCCGCATAACATGAGCCTTTCCCCCGGTGTGGGGGAGGGGGAGTGCCCAGCGTGGGCTGGGGGATGCCTGTGAGTGGGAGAATGGATGAGTGAGTGAATGAACGGCCATTGAGCATCTGGCCAGCTCCCTTCCCTTGACTCCCCATCCCTCCATTTGTCACCCGGGTGGATTCACAGGGAGCTGACTTCCCCAGGCAGACCCTCAGCACACCCCAAGTGTCTCGAGTCACAGCGAAGGTGATAATGCCCAGGCTAATCACCTGCGCGAGAAAATTAGTCTTGTCAGGAGCCATTAAGGTGGGAGCTCGGGAGGCATCAGGACGGAGCGGGCCCAGGCGGCGGCTGGCACTGCCGCCAGTTGGCACTGATTAATTTTTCTGCAAACTCCATCAATGCCCAGCTGTTTTGTCTGGACCCGGGGAAAGCAATTTTCAGGTGGGCAGACCCTGCTGCATCGGTCTTACACACGGAGGAGCTCAGGCCTGCTTGCCGCTCTTGACATCTCCCAGGGAGTGGTGGGAGAGGAGAGGGGGATGATGGGACAGCAGGAGGGAGTGGAGGGACCAGGCTGTGAGCTGGGCTGTGGGACAGTGGCGAATGAGGTTGAGCCATGACAGGATATTCTGAGACAGGCTCATCCCGGGGAGTGGGAAGGGGCTCTCCCTCCTTACTGGGCTTCCTTTCTGAGGCTCTCTAAAGAGGCAGACAAACATCTCTCAGGAGAGGAAGGCCAGTCTCAGGGAGACCATTGTTTCTTTTCTCAGCCCCAGACAGTTTCTGAGGACCGACACAGGCCTTAGTGAGGGCTATGGACAGGGCAAGCTGCAGGAGCTGCAGGCATAGAAGGCATGGATGTGAGGGGCTGCCGGGGGTTGGCGGGTCCTGACCATTTGAGGGGCATTTGACACCAGCCTGCCTACTGACTATTGGCACAGAGGCAGTGACTCTGTAGGTAACAACAGTCAAGAGACTAGGGTAGGCAGGGTGGAGGGAGGTTAGCGTTCTTGCTGACGCGAGGTTAAAGGTCACCTATGTCAGGGGTAGGGGTGGTAAGAGCCTGGATTTCTCAAGTTTGCCCCCATCCCACCTGAGGGATCCTCAGAGGGCCCATGATGAACCCAGGAGCCTTTTGAAGGACATTTCTGTAGTCATTGCTTCAGTCAACGCAGTCCCACTTTATAGATGGAAAAACTGAGGCCTGGATGCTGTTGTCCATGAGGAGCTTTGTGGGCATCGTCCGGGAAGCTGCCATGACTGTCTATGCTGCAGGAAGGCACCAAGTCTCACAAGATTGGCAGCAACCACAGGACTTGGTCTGGGCAGATGCTGGACAATCTGTCTGTCCAGGCACAACCATCATAGTGAATTATCTCACCATTTATGGCCCAGACTGGCCCATGCAATGACCAAGCCCATGACATGTCTACGGGAGGGGGCACAGAGCCAAAAGAACAGTGGGGACTAGGGACAGCACCTCACAGAGACAGGAAAATTTTATTTTACTTTTATTTTTATTCTTTATTTACTTATTTGGGGGTTTGTGTTGACATAAGAAACCCAGGCCGGTCTTGAGCTCACAGCTGCTTTGACTTCCAGAATGCTAGGCTTATAGATTTCAGCCACCATGTCTGGCTTCAGAAGACCACTTTAGATCATATTGGTGTGTGGTCTTGAGACAGCCCGAGATCATGTCATTATTATCAAGAGACCGTTATCCCAGGGATAGGAACACCAGCTTCGGTCAAGAGCTCTAAATTGATTGATCGATCGATTGATTGATTGATTGATTGATTGATTGATGGCCTGGAACTCACTATGTATGCCAGTCTGGCCTCGAACTCACAGAGCTCTGCCTGCCTCTGTCTCCCCACTGGTGGGACTAAAGGCGTACCACTATGCCTGGCTGCTTTTTTTTCTTGACTTTTTATTTTGTCATTATATTAAGCATGGAAGAAAGGGGCTAGAGAACTTCAGAGAGCCCCGTGATCTCGTTTCTCTTGCCACTGACATCTTGCACAAATATGATACAATTATGGAAACCAGGGACATAACATCGCTATGATGTTGTTAACGATAAAGAGTGTTTACATTCCACCAGCTTACCCAGTAAAAGAACATTCCCTCTTTTTCCTGCAGGCAAGATGATTTATCTTAAATTTGTGCTTTAGCTTTGGTTAATATTTGGGCAAATTGAATCTTACCCCGGAGCCTTGGATATCTACACACACACACACACACACACACACAAACACACACACACACACACACAGTTTATTCATTCAACAGACTTTCCTTGGGTATTCTACTTGTTGGGTGCTCTTTCAAGCTCTGGAGTTTGCAACAGACAGACACACATCCCTGTCTCACAGGGGTGAGCTAGGCTAGCCAGGGGAATAGGTGGGAATGGAGAGCAAATATCTAGTCTACAGGTGTTAACGATAAGGGAGAACAATGGTCTTTGATGCTGGCCAAGGGTGGGTGCTACCGGCTTGTACCATGTGTGTCTGTTCTTACCCCAGCTCCAGAGGCCACAGGGAACTCCCAGCAGATATGCCCCACTGTCACCTACAAGGTTCATGCTCAAGAATCGCACAATCAAGTTACAAAAAAGTAAAAAAAAAAAATCACAAAAATAAATCTTAAAATGTTTTTAGTATATTTGCGATTTCATATTGTGCTGTGCTCGTAGCTATCCATAGCTATCCATGGACCACAGATAGACAGGGCCCACCCTTTCTAAAGCATCCTCTAGCGCAGTTTGGAAGCCATTGTCTTGGTCAAACAGTCACATTGCAACAATGAAGAAAAAGGCCTGCGAGTGCTGAGCCTGCTCCAGGTCCCTGGGAGTCGCTGGAGGTCCGGGTTGCAACCTTACCAATGCAAAGAGAATAGGCTTAGGGGAGTGGCAATGTCCTGGGCTGAAGAATCAGCTTCTTAGGACTTGCAGTTTGCAGAAAGGGCTTCTGAGTCATTGCTGCTCTGCCCTGGGGGCCGAGTGCTTAGGTAGAGGCAGTTGGGGGTCACCCACCAGCTCTTGTGGTCATCAGTAAGAAAGGAAGGAGCTGAAGGGGTTTGCAACCCCATAGGAAGAACAACAATATCAACAAACCAGACCCCCCAGAGCTCCCAGGGACTAAGCCACCAACCAAAGAGTACACATGACTCTGGCTGCATATGTAGCAGGGGATGGCCTTGTCAGACATCAATGGGAGGAGAAGTTTTTAATCCTATGAAGGCTTAATAGATGCCCCAGGGTAGGGGAATCCAGAGTGGGGAGGTGGGAGTGGGTGGGTGGGTGGGTGGAGGAACACCCTCATAGAAGCAGGGGGAGGAGGTTTCTGGGAGAGGGGGAAACTGGGTAAGGGAATAACACTTGAAATATAAATAAATTTAAATAAAGAAGGAAGGAAGGAAGGAAAGAAGGAAGGAAGGAGATTATGTCCTATCTGTGCAAGTGACCAGATCTGGAAACCTAGGAGCCCCCAGGTCCTATGGTCTTTTGACTCCTTGGAGGATGTCCCTCTTCCTTCTGGGAGGTATGAGTTCGCTGGTAGAACCTGAGGGAATGTCCGCCACTCCTAATGGCTTTCCTTTTCCCAAGAGTAGCACAGGCCTTCCACAGAGGCATCGAACAAGATCATTGGCCTCACAGGGACTTCAAGGGTGCAGCTACTCCTAACAGGCTGTAGGCCAGCACACCTGGTAGATATGCTGACTGTGCACTGCCCATTGCTGCTTGGGGAGCCGGGGGTGGGGAGGGTGGGGGAGAGGGGGAGAGGAGGGAGGAGAGGAGGGTGGGCAGGTGTTTTGGATGCAGCCGTAATAACACTAATGATAACAATGATGACCACCTGTCACGTGGCAGGCTGTGGATGGCACACACTGAACACCTGTGCCAGGCTGGGCTCGGGAGGAGAGCAAGGGACACAGATCACAGATGACTGGGGAAATGGCAGCTGTCTCTTATTACACGGGGCTTTGTCTAGAAATATACTGCTCTGTTGACTTTGTAGAGCAAGCCGAGAATGTCGGCCTCATCTGTTTTGCAGATGAAGAGGCAGAGGCTTAGAGAAGTTAACGCATGCAAGGTTGCATGGCTACTGCGGGATGGAGTTGGATTTGACCCCTGGTGTGGCCAGACTGCCCTGTGCACTTAAATGGCAGTTCTTAGCTTCTGCATGGGGACTTAGCTTTATGGATGCCTGGTTTAGAGCATAGAAGTCCCTCGCCCCATAATAAGTAGCTAGTTCACACCATGAGGCTTCGGAGTGACGCCAATGCCCTGAGAAGAGAGGAATTCATTCAGGGGCTCAGAGAAAGTATCTCAGGAGACGTGGCGGTGAAGGGTTGTGGCAAATATTATTTGGGGGTTTCTATCCCACCTCAGATCATTTTGGTTCGCAAAAAAAAAGAAACACAAAACCTTTATATTTATAATAAGCCTTAAAGCACTAGAACTGGTCAGTTGACTTCCCTGCATCTGCTCGTCCTTTCTGGACAGCGCAGAGGATGACAAGCATCGAAGGACCTTCATTTGGAGATGGCTGTATTTGTGGCAGTTATTTATTTAGGGGTTTCTATCCAACCCTAATTCATTTAGTTCCTAAATAAAAGACCCAAACCTTTATATTTACAGTAAGTCGTAAAGGACTAGAGCTGGGCAGATATCTATGCTTCATGCTGTTTCGTCTACTTCCCAGCCAATGATCCTAAGGTATCACTTGCTGTGTTCCACCTGGGCCGCTCCTACTCCGACTGACCAGTCCTCGTGGCTGTGTGTTCATGATCCACCTACCCCATGGGGCCTTCTTCCTTCTTCCTTCCTCTCCTTTTCTAAGAAAGAATCTGGAAACTTGAAATCTCCATTTGGGTTAAAAGGAAGTTCTTGCTGCCCCACGTTGGTTCACCAAAGTGAGCCTGGTCGGCTGAAGCCACAGGAGGGGAACGCTGAGCAGAAAGGCTGGTCCCCAGCAGGCCCAGTCGGGTGGTGGATAGGAGAATTGGGCCATTATGACTTTTTTTGTTGTTGTTGTTTAAAGTACAGTGACTGTTTAGTTCTTGGGTCTCATAGCTAGGTGGCCTACATGACATCACCAAGAGTGATAGAACCCCATGCTATTGTGTTTTACTTAATAGATGTAGACACCTGCTAGGTGCCCACAGACCCTCAGCTAATAGCAGGAGTTGGGGGAGGGGGTCTTGCTTTTCTTCTGCCCAGCAGGATTGGTAGGATTCTCTCTGAGCCTGTCACCCAGGAATGAGCCACTTACCCAGTGGCTAAGTAAGCGTAGGGCCACTCCCCCAGGGAGAGCCTTGCACAGACCCCGGATTCTGCCTCTGTCCATGGATCGATGTGAATTTAGGGATGTCTGCTTCCTGGGTCATTAGACCTTTGGACCCTTGGGAGATGTATGTCCTTGTTGGTGACGCTCCTCAGAGCTAGCCACACTTCCGCATAATGGCCCAGAGGAGAGTAGGTTCGTTAGGCTCCTGGCCTTGGGCCTCTCTTCGGGTCTGAGGGCTGGAGAAGAGCCTGGCTATCAGGGTGAGAATGAGCTGAGTTTGCAGAGGGCCAGGAACACTCGGGCTCCAGGGAGCTGGCGGAGGTATAATTTACAGGAGCTGAAACCCTCCAGCTGCCTGCTGAGACCGGGCTGGCAGAGCCGACTTTGAACTTGTCATCACTGTTCTCATCCCTATGGTGCTTTATGAGCCTCCAGGGACATGTGCCCGACAGTCAGCCCTTGACCACAGACAGGCCAGTGCCCAGGAAAGCTGTCCCCAAAGGTCTTTTCCTGATGCCTTTGCTCTCTTCTCCTTGCGGACCTGAGCACTGTAGCCCCAGAAGTGGTGGCTTGGGGGCGTGGATTCGAATCCTTCTGATTGGCTGTGTGACCACGAACAAGGCTCTTACCCTCTCTGAGCCTTGTTTTCCCCATCTGAAAATGGGATGGATCACACTTGCTTGGACAGCTTCACAGTGGACTTAAGAAGGAGCTTTGGAAATGCAATTGAGTCCCCTCACCCACAGTGCGTCTTCAGCAAAGATGGACTGTGCCACCCTGTATCTAACTTCTCTCTGACTCAGTTTACCCTCTTAGAAAGTGTGGGTCATGATTCCACTGTCTCTTCTTAGATACCCAGAAGACTTTGCCACATGGGAAGGACCTATACGGAATAATAACCCCCACAAATACTGCCTTCCTTGTTGGTCAGTCCTTTCCCAAATAATGAGCCCCAGTTGCGGGTAGGAATGATCGCTTGAGGCCAAAGCCCTCTGGTCTGGCTTCATGCTTGATTCTTCCAAGGGACATTTTCATGGTTGAGAGAGGCCTGGGACTCCTAGCAAGGCCAGGGAAACCCTCGAAACATCTTCCTGCCAACCCATGTCTGTTGCAGTGAGGGGCAGTTTTGTGTCTCCCCCACTAGTGAAACTCCTTCCCCCCCCAGCCCATCCCTCCTCACCTTTGACCCCTGCCTCACCATTTGCGGTCTCCACAGCTCCCAGCTCCCCTGTGTCCTTCTTTACACGACAGCTGTGTAGGCCACAGACAGAGGCTCATCCTGGAATCTGCCCTGACGACCTTGGTGACGCCCAGTCCTTGTTACCTGTCCCTCCCTGGGGACGGATGTCACCGCCCTTTTCCCTCCCAGCCATGTCCAGGCTCTGTGCTAAGAACCTTGGCCAGGCCTTGCTCATTCTGTTCTCACACGTTCTGTGCTCCCTTTGGAGCAAGGCACTCACACTGCCCCCAGCTACGGTGTCTTCCTCACCCTCCTTCATGCCTTAGGAGACAGAAGTGACAAAAGCCTCAAGTCTTGGTCCCCTCTGCTCTTGGTAGGTGAGAGGCCTGCCTCATGTCACAGTCTTGCCTGGGATTCCTTCCCTGGGCTATTGAGCAGCTGGACCATGTGCAGGGGACAGAGTCCGTCTCCTTTGACAAGTGAGTTCGCTCTTGGATGGGTAATTCGAGATGCATGCGTGCATGGTGCTGTTGAATGAGATGCGGGGCGGGTGTTCAGCATTGGGTCTACTCTGCTGTGTCTCTGTGAGCTCTTGGGAGAAAGTGTGCTGTGGATAACTGAGGCTTGACAGACAGGGAACATCTGTCTCCCGTGGTCTCTGGACAGCAGAACCAGTGAGGCCTGTGGACCCTGCTTGTATGACCCCGGGGTCGACAAGTTGCTGCTAGCCCCCGTAAGTGTGACAGCTGCTCCACCCTGCTCCTTCCAGTCCTAATTCTCATCTGTGCTGTCCCAAATGTAAGGTAAGGCAGCAATGGCTTCTGGCCTCTGGCTGTCATGGAGTGAGCAGGCCAGAGCCTGTCAATATACTTGTGATTTCTGATACTGTCCGCCCTGGGTGGACAGCCCGGCCTCATTGCTAAGGACGTCACCTCTGCAGGTTGGTGAATTCCCTGGGCGATCAGAGATCCTGATGTGCAGAGACTCAGGATACTGTTGGGCAGGGGAGCAAAGCCAGCTCAGCCATGGTTACCTGACTACATTCTCCAACCAGCCACAGCTCCTGAACCCTGCCTCCCACTGCATCCATGGGGACTGTCCAGGTCTATACCTGGAAGGAGAGAAAGCCGTGAGCTCATTGAGGGCAGGAACTGTAGCAGCAATGCTAAGCATGAGTGGCTTCCTATGATGCCCAGAATCCCTGTCAACAGTCACGGGCATGGCCCATCATGGGGCTGGTGCCGTGAGCAGTGACGTCAAAAGTCTGTGCAAAGGCGAGAGCACACTCATCCAGCCTGCCACAGACTTCTGCGAGATGCCTCTTCCGAGGACGCGGTGTGTGGAAAGGGGACAGCCCAAAGACACAGGAACATGGCACAACAGGTGGTAGGGCTTCTCACAGTGTGACTCCAGAGACGTGCAGAGACCCCAGGGGGACAGTGGCAGGATGGAAACAGCCTCCTGTCACCTGTGGCAGTCCGGGTCCCCTCCTTGACCCGCACTCTTTTCCCGTGTCTCATCACAGTCAGACTGTGATCCGGGGCTGAAAGCCCCCCCTTGCTTTGGCATTTCCAATATGGCTGATCTCCATCTTTTGGTCCTGAGAGAGACCACATGGAGTACCTGCCAGCTTCAGGGGGGGAACTGGCAGTCTCACCCCAGAATGAGGGCTCAAGTCTGAAGTACTAATTTCTTTCCTGCTGTGTGCCCTTGCGATGGCTGCCTCAGTTTCCCTATCTTATAATCTAGGCATAGCAGGCCTCTGTTACTTCATGCCTTGCCTGTTCCCAGTAGTTCTGATACTAGAGGAGGCTTAAGACCCCCTCCCCTTTTTCTACCTGTAGAGATTGTCAGTCCTGACCTATGACCTCTAGTTTTTTTTTCTTACTTAGAAGCTCAGGTCAGGGGTGGTAGTAGTCAGAGAACCCATAATCTTAGCACATTCTTAGCTAATGTTGCTGCTGTTTGGAGGGGGTGCAGACCCCACCTGGGACTGCTGTGTTGGCCATGCTGCCCCCCAACCCCCAATGGCAGAATCCTGCCTTGTCCAGCCTGGGGTGATTCAGTCCCCAGACACTAGCTAGCCTTAGAGCAATGGTTCTCAACCTGTGGGTCGAGACCCCTTTGGAAGTTCAAACCATTGTTTCACAGGGATCACCTGAGACCATCGGAAAAACACAGCTCTTTACATTACAATTCATAACAGTAGTGAAATTGCAATTATGAAGTGGCTGGGGCTCACCACAGCATGAGGAACTTTATTAAAGGGTTGCAGCATTAGGAAGATTGAGAGCCCCTGCCTTGGAGCACCATGTGGGATCCCTGGGGCCTATCTTGCAGACCTGCAGGCCTCCTGGTTGGGACACAGGTTATGCTCACTTTACCTCAGCTGGAGTCTCTCCTAGGTACCAGGCATGTCAGTGAGGAAGGTTGTTGGCGCACCACCACTCCAGCTCCGCCTCCTGTGTTTACAGAGCGGTCACACACGCAGTCCGCAATCACTCCTGACAGCCTTCATTAAAAGCACAGGGACAATTAATAGCCAATTAAGGTACAGAGAGCTGCTTCCTTCTCCCGGTGCCCCCCCCAACCCCCAGTGACATTTGTCACGGAGGGAGTCCTAAGGAATCTGTGGGTCCTGTGGAAGCGGGATGACATGGAGGGGGTGGAGGCTTCTGAAGCTGGGAAACCCCATCCTCCAGGGTCACAGCTCCTCGTTGAGCACTCTGTGGTGCGGCCAGCCACAGGCTACTGAGGAAGTGCTTGAGCCTGGTTGTTCCCCAAGGGAGCACTTTCCTCGCTCTCAGAGCATCCGTCTTCCTGTACAGTGGCGCTGGTTAGTGGAGTTTGCAGAGTGTTACGCTGTTGTGGTGAAATAGTGAATGTTACGTGCTGCGTGGCTGGGATGGTTGTCCCCATCTCAGCTGGGGATGCCTCTTCCTATGCAGGGCACTACTACAGACTGGAAGCCGTGCAGACGGCAACAGCACCAGGTCTTCCCTGGCCTCCTTCTGCCTCTTACTTTTTTGTTTCCATTAATTAATTTATTTATTCATTTTACATTCTAATCACTGCTCCCCCTCCCCATCGCCCCCAAACACAATCCCTCCCCTTTTCCTCTGAGAGGGTGGGGGCTCCCCTGGATATCCCTCCCCCCTTGACCTTGGCACATCAAGTGTCTGTGGGGCTAGGCACATCCTCTTCCACTGAGGTGAGACGAGGCAGCCCAGTTAAGGGAACAGATTCCACAGGCAGGCAACAGCTTTAGGGACAGCCCATGCTCCAGTTGTTGAGGAACCCATATCAGAGCTAGACATCTGCTACATATGTGTCGTGGGTCTTGGTCCAGCCTCAGTATGCTCTTTGGTTGGTGGTTCAGTCTTTGGGAGCCCCCAAGGGTCTAGGTTAGTTGACTCTGTTGGTCTTCCTGTGGAGTTCCTATTCCCTTTGGGGCCCTCAATCCTCCCCCCAACTCTTCCATAAGAGTCCCCAAGCTCTTTCCAATATTAGGCTATGGGTCTCACGCAGCCTCTTACATTTTCTGGAAGAGGAGATGGAAGGTGGTGTGTGTGTGTCGGGGGGGCCTCTTATAGACGAGGCCTCTGACCTCAGAAAGCCAGGATTCCAGGGCGGACAGCCTCTTTGGGGAATGAAGATGCCTACCACTGACTCCACGGAAGATGCAAACGGCTCTGTTGGAGGCTGTGCTCCTCCTTGGCTCGCTGCATGTGCATGGTAGGCTGGAGAAATCAGGCAGCAGAATGGCATTGCTGTTTAGCCCCCGAATGTCAATATCTGGGTCTGTTTGGGAAGTAGCACGTTCTGAAATTAGATCAGGAGCTGCGTAGAAAAGACAGCCTGCCTGGGACCCCCAAGGGGGCTCATCCTGCCTCAGCCTGACACCCTCATTCAGGGTGCCGACATATGGCCGGTGACACATGACATCTGACACATGCCCAGCATAGATCTGGGCACGCCACCATCAAGGCTTCAGCTCTCAGCACCTCCGCTCCCTACCCACTTCCTGGCAGAAAACGACACCTTTTCCTCTCCTGAAATCAGGTTCTGCCTTGTTCCATGCTCATTAAAGGAGTGCTGGGGAATGGATGTGTGCCTACCCCCTGCTGTCCTGCCCTCTCACCTGGGGAGGCTCTCTTCTCCTCGGTATCTCTGTGTGTGGCTGAGAGTATGGAGCGGGTGGAAGGTTTGCGAGGGCTGAAGGAGATAGTGCTCTCACCTCCCTCCCCCACGCCTCTTTCCTCTGCCATAGATTTAGATATTGACTACCTGTGACCAAATGGCAGAAAGGGTGACACACCAGGGTATCTGCAAGTGAGGACCCTCAACGCCAAAGGCACCTTCATGTTAGCTGCCCTGTTTTGCCTAACCTGGGCCTGCTGACTCCCCGTTCTCTGTTTCTTCAGTCAAAGCTGTGATCTGTCATCCACAGACCGGTAATCCATCAGGGGGGTGTTTATGTTCCTGTGAGCAGGTGAGGAGCAATGGACCTGCTGCTGTCATAGACCTGCTAACTGTGGATGTGACACTGAAGTCTGGGCAGCCTACCTGTGTAGGCAACAGGGACATGGAAGGGCAGATGGCCATATTCGTACTACAGCTGTTTTTTTGTCCGGGCCCTCAGGCTCTGGAGACCCCCAGATGTCTGTGATGAGTACTAATCTCATAGAAATGTAATTCTGTCCCAGCATTGCTGTACCAGGGCCTTCTAAGTCTCCCCTGGGTGGTACTGAGTGGAATGGAAGCTTGGGAGTGGAGAGAGCAGTGTTTGGTAGTGTAGGGCAATGAGCATCTCTCGTGGGTGAGTGACTCATTGTTGGCCTGGCCGTGAATACTCCTGTATCCCTCGATGGTAGCAGCTAGCTCCTCTCTGTAGTTAAAATAGGAATGATAGAGAAAGATGTCCTTTAAGATCCCCTTGTATTCTAGCATTCCTGAACTCAAATTCCCTTTCTTCCAGTCTTTCTGTGTCCTGTAGAGTTACAGGAGCTGTCATTACGGAGGTTACTGTGTTAGTTAGGTCTTAGTCAGGGTTTGTATTTCTGCACAAACATCATGACCAAGAAGCAAGTTGGGGAGGAGAGGGTTTATTCAGCTTACACTTCCACATGGCTGTTCATCACCAAAGGAAGTCAGGACTGGAACTCAGCACAGGGCAGGAAGCAGGAGCTGATGCAGAGGCCATGGAGAGGAGCTGCTTACTGGCTTGTTTTCCCTGGCTTGCTCAGCTTGCTTTTTTATAGAACCCAGGACCACCAACCCAGAGATGGTACCACCCACAATGGGCCCTCCCCGCTTGATCACTAATTGAGAAACTGCCTTACAGCTGGATCTCATGGAAGCATTTCATCACCTGAGGCTTCTTCCTCTCTGATGACTCTAGCTTGTGTCAAGTTGACACACAAAACCAGCCAGGACAGTTAGTTTTCTTGTTTCAGTAAAATGTCTGACCAAAGCAACTTAAGGAAGGAAGAATTTATTCTGGCCCACAGTTTGCAGAAATAGAGTCCATCATGGCAGGAAGAACGGATGGCAGGAACCCAAGGCAGCTGGTCACATTGTGTCCACAGTCAGGAGGCAGAGAGAAAGAGAGAGAGTAATGGACAGTGTTCAGCAAAATTATCCTTTCTGCTTAAGTGGGGATCCCAGTCCACCGGATGATACCAGCCACATTCAGGCTGAGTGCTAACACTTTAATTAACCCAGCCTAAAAACTCCATGTAGACGCTCCTGGAGATTTATCGCCTATGTGATTTAAAATCCTATTACGTTGACATCAGTACTAATAATCTCTGTTATAAAGGCATCAAGCCTTTTGGTCCCCGATTTCACCAAACCTTTATGACCCCTGTGCTTATGACCGCTAGAGTTGGCCTCTGTGTCATTGGCGTGAGATACTTTGAGCATACGGGGACAGTGCGACCCTGCGCTGTGCCAATCAGTTCTCCCTACTGCAAGGATGCCTTGGCTAATCACATTGTATGAAAACAGGTTTATTTTAAGGTCTTGATTTACTCATTTTTATGTCTATGGGCATTTTGCTTGCCCCCATGGCTTTTTATCATGTGCATGCAGTATCCTTGGAATCCAGAAGAGGGCGTCGTATACACTAGAACTTAAGTTACTGGATATTGTGAGCGGGCATGAGGTGCTGAGAATCAAACCCAGGTCCTCTGGAAGACTCTTAACCACTGAACCAACTCTGCAACCTCCCAAAAGGAGGTTTATTTGAGAGTCTGGGCAGTTCCACGCCACAGTCAGTTCCCCCTGTGGCCCATGGTGAGGCAGCACGTGACTGTTGGAGACATGTGTTCATCTATTTTGTGGCCAGAGAATGGTAGAGAAAAAGAAAGGAAAGGGCTTGGGCTTCCATATTTCCCATGAGGGCAAGTCCCTGTAATGATTTCTCGAAGTTTCCATGCCTCTAACATGTGTACCTTTGGGGAAAGTTCCTGATCTAAATTACAGCAAGTAGCTTCTGCCGGCTACATATGATCATTTAGAAGCAAATGGATCACGGTGGAATAAAAAACCCAGAAAATTTGCTTTCTTGTTTCCACTGGCTACCTTTCAAGTTCTCGGTCACCGCTTGGGTCCTGTGGCGACTGTGTCAGACAGTGGACGCACGGTGTTTCCATTACCACAGACACTTGGGCATAGAGTGTCTGGTTCTGAAATAAGAGCCTGAAACTTGGCAGTAGGCCAGAGTCACCCATCTGGGGGACAGTTGACTCTTGCAGCAGCACTCAGGCCCTGGCTACTGTTCCCTGGACCTGACTGTCCTCCCTCTGGCCCTAAAGACAAGAGGCAACGGAACCTGGATACGACCAATAGGCCGAGTGGGCGATAAAGACAGAAGGCTTGGAGCCCTGACCCCCCCCCCCCCCGCCCCACCGGCCACTGGTTCAGGGCAGCCGTGGGTGAGGTGCTTGCCCAAGGCAGTCCTGCTGGTTGTGAGGTTTTTTTTGTTGTTTTTGTTTTTTTTGTTTTTTTACAGCTGTTTACCTGATGTTCTGTCCAGTAGTGAAATAACTCTCCCCACGGCCACTATGAATTCTCTGCTGCCCTGGGAAAGGCAGTTGCTGTGATGAGAACATTGTCTGTAATCCTGTCAGGTAGCCACCTTGAGTGACAGGCGGAGGAAGCAAGCCGCTGAAAGCCATTACCCTCGCACTTCAGTGCGGTTGGAAAAATAGTCATAAATTAGTGCCGGGTGCTGAACGAGGGGAGAGGAAAAAACACAAAAAGGAAAAAAAAGAAAAAAAAGAAAAAAACGCCTCCTTGAAAGTCATCATTTTTCTCCTGAGGGTGGAGGAGCGGAGCTCACAGAAGGTGGTGGTTGGCTGCGGCACCTAGCCTTGCCAGTCGCCTGGTTTGGCCATATTGGCAGATGGATGCAAAGCCAGAGAGGTGGCCTGGGAAGGCTGGAGGGCCGTCCCCTGAAGATGAAGCACCCACCTTTGTGTGCACCCATGTATACACGTGTGTCCCCATCCATGTGTGTACTAGTGTGCTTTGCAAGGCCGTGTCCTGCTTCCAAGCGAATTTCCATCCCCCGTGTTGTATCAAATCAAACCATGTGACCTTACCTTTATCTCAGGCTGCATTTCTCTATTTTGAAGACTTGTGTGAAGCACCTGAGCCTGAGAAAGCTGCACATGGGCTGTGTGTGTGTGTGTGTGTGTGTGTGTGTGTGTGTGTGTGTGTGTGTGTGTGTTTGTGTGTGTATGTGCATGTGTATGTGAGTGTACACATCCTCAGGGCTGCCGACCACTATGGAGACTGCCAGTTATGATGAGGCAGAAATGGAAGGGAGGAAAGGCATCTCTGTGGGATGATCCTTACTTATGACCATAGGCTCCAGATTCACAAAGGAGCCATGAACAGGGGCCAGGCACAAGGCAGATGGGTCCAAGCTCCTTTGGAGTTCTCAGAGCTAGGGGAGGAGGGTAAACTAGACGTGGGTTGTGATAAGCACCTGCCTAGGCTCAGCATGTTAAGCGTGCAAACAAAATGGTATGAACTTGAACCACCGCAATCTGTAGGTGAATCCTGTAGTTGTTAGATCTTAAAGAAATCTGTTTAGAACAGATGGCTGGGTTCTGTCCCTGGGATTTGGGGAGTTCAGTTTTAGCAGGCATTAGGTGGTATGTATCTCTGTTGTGGTCTGGGTGTTGTTGATGCTATCGCTCTGAAGGCCCCACGTTCAGAACCCCTGGTGGTGCCACTTAGACTGCACGTCAGTTCCTGGGAGGCTAGGCAGGTAGGGCATACAGCATGGAAGCTAGAGCGTGGTTCCTGAATACAGGGGCTGTAAGACTCTCTGCTACCGGCCTGGAGTGTGTCCTTAGGCTAGGGACGTAGCCTCTCTGTGCTTGTCCTTCTCTTCTGGGAATTGGGAGAGGAGGGCCATCTACGCCCAGGGCCAGACTGGAAACTTGACATGTTTAATGAACAAAGCTTAGAAGAGATGACTTCTGTGTCTGGGCTGCTGTGGTTACCTCCACTTTGCAGGTGAATGAACCAAGCTTTAGAGGTCACGCTGCCCATTTAGGCGACACCGCACACCCTGCCCCCATCCCTGAAGCTCATCAGTTCCTCTTTGCTTGGGTCTTGCTGAGCCCTGAGTCCTGTCTCAGTGGTAAGCACCTTTCCCTTTCTGGTGATATGTGTGAGTTGTGGGGTAGACCTTATTTCTTCCCTCTCAGCCAAAGAAGTGGAGTAGAACAAGTCAGGTTGCCCTGACCCTTACCCTCTACCACTTCTCACTCCCCTGGCTCTGCAGCAAAGCCCAGGCTACCACCTGCCCCTGCAGCTATGCTACTTTAAAGCCAAGCTTGAGGCTTATCTGGAGTGTCTGGGATTGGGGAGAAAAGCCTGGGAGCTGGCTAACCATGCATACACATGGAGATACAGGGGTCTGTGCACAGGGCACATACACTCCTGTGCACACAGTGCTCACTCAGTGCCTCCAGAACCCTACTGTCTTTCTGTGGCCCTTTGCAAAGGGTGGGCTTCCTTGTCAGTGAAGGCAGCATAGTCACAATGATAAGCTGAAGGGTTCTAGTCCCCAACATGCCTGTTCTCCATGTCTGGATGGTTCTATAGCCAGGAATCTGTCAGGTTCTCTATCTTGGTAATACACATTTGGGTCTGGACTGCATTTCCCTCACAGATCCTAAGAATCTCCTGGGATGGTCTGAATGAACCCTGTCAGCGTGCATTGGTGTTCTGCCCCATTCCTGAATTCCCTCTAGGTCCTAGACATCTCACTTTTCAGCTAACTGGGCCACCCAGACTGGACATGGGCTGCAATGTGGCAAGCTAAGAAGTGTAAGGTGGGAGCAGGAAGAGGGACCCTCAGGACAAGGAACTAGCAGAAATAGCAGAGAACAGCAGTTGGACCACTTACAACAAGGCTAAAAACCAGACTGTAAGGCTCCTGGCCCAGCTGCCAACCAATTCTGACTTCCATTCCTGTTTTCTCTCCTGCTTGCTCTGCCTGGCCTTAGTGTGAGCCAAGGATATTCTCACTACACTTGCTGGTCCTTCTGCCTGGGACGTTCTCTGGAGTCCTGCAGAGGATTCACCCCGTACCCCTCTATGAGCTCTGGGAAGCAGGGAACTTCTCTTTGCTGTGCTTTGACCCATGCGCCCAACTGAGGCCTTGGCATACAAGAGGCTTTCTTAATAGATTTTTATTGAATTTTTTTTTAAAAAGGTAAATGTTAGAGTGGATGGATGGAGGAGGAATGGCGGCACTTGTGTAAGGAGTTCTCTAAGCCCCAGATTCTTAAACTGTAGGTTACAACCCACTTCTGTACCACATAATTGAATATGTTGGCCGTAGGGGGGAAAAATCAGCAACAATAAAAGTTTCCTGACAACTCACTAATCAAAAAATGAATTCAGAATAAACACATCGTGGAAAGGTGTATATGTGTTCCATCGCATCATGTCACTGAAGCCTTGGGTATGAGCACCCCATGTAGACACTCTGCCTTGTACATGCCTTCTCATTACGCATTGCCAATGAATGTCACCCAGACCACCGTGGCTCTGCTCCGAGACCATGGTGTGTTATAAACTACATTGTTTTCCCTTTGCAGACAAAGCATCCTGCTCTTATGGAAACGTAACAGCTTAATTAGGACAAGAAGAGACTTTTCTTATTTTCCAGTCATTATTCTTCAGCACGCAAGTCTCAAATTAGTATGCCTTTGGATTGTATTTTGTTAGTTGGTGTGATTTTTAAAATTGCTCTTGGAGTTACTGTCTTGGGTCTCATACAAAATCGTTGAATGAATTCTGGGTTGGGATTAGGATAGAATTTCCAATGAATTTGGAAATGACCCTAAACATACTTCTGCCATTTTGTGTTATGAGTTTATGTGAAGCAATGTTCCCTGCACTGAGACCCATGAAAGCAAAATACCAGTCAACCCTGAAAAACACTGAAGACAGAAGACGTCCCAAGGGCCCCACAGCACCAGATAATCAGCCAAGATTTAATTATTTTTATAAAAATTAACAAACACATCCTCTTATTAGTAGGCAGCATTCCTTTCATCTTTAGTAAGTGCCAAGATTAAATGTTTGTCAACGAATTGTTTGGGAAAACCCACTTGTGATTTATTATCAGTAACTGTTAGTACAGTGCTTTATATCCCGGAATGTCTGCTGTAGTGTAAAAATGTACTGTGTTGAGTGGGGTTGCGAGTGAGCCAAGTTCAAGAAACCATGTGCTAAGAAGTGAGTTAGCAGTTGTGAGCCCAGGGGAGAGTGGCCGAGCAACGGGTCCAGCTGGATGGGAGGTTTTGAGAAGAGAATTATGGCAGAATACAGAGGTCCTCACCCTGTGAGGACCCGCAGGTCAAACCCTTCCCCTCTGGACTTGAGCCTAGGTACCACTGAGCAGCAAGTGCGTGCAGACACAGCCCCTTCGTCACAGCCCCCTTGTGGTCCTTCCTCTTCCTAAAGCTTTAGTGGCTCCCACTGGCGATACATCCTTTCCAGGCTCCGTAGCCACCAGCTCAGCCTAACTGTGATCAGACCATGACCCTGGGAGGTAGGTGTGTCTGGGCAGCCCATGTGGATGTTTGGTTCCCCTAAAAAGAGCTACAGTCCCCTATTTTCCCTCTCAGGTGCCCTTTCCAAGTCTTCCCTGCCCACAGACCTCTGTAGGAAAGTTCCTCTGTAGCACACACCCTCTCTGGGTTGATGGTAACTTTCACTTTCTGTACCAGAATACTGGGTTTGAGGACATCAGACCTGTGCTCTAAGTTGAGTAGACAGCTTATCCCAGTACATCCCTGTTACCCATAGTTCCCCAGTCAGACCTGCCACCCATGTGCTGATGCTCAAGAGGACCTTTTTTTTTTGTTTTTTTTAATTTTTTTTATGTGGGTCTGAGGGAGTTACAATAGTCTTTTGTTCCCCCAGGAGCCCCAAGCTTGGCTTATACTCCAGCCACTCAGATCTTCCCCTTCCCTCTTCTACCTTTCTAACTTTATTCCCATCCAGGTTAAAACAATGTTTCTACTGTGACATTCTTGAAACAAAATAAGCCTGAGTTAGTAGATAGGACAAATACATTTTGACACTCACATATATGTCCTTGAAACCACCACCACAATCAAGACAGTGAACTCATCTGTCACCCGTAGGGTGTTTCCTGTTCCTTTGTCTCCTTCCTCTCCCACCAGGTGACCTCTGGACACCTCCAATACTGTGGGTTGGCTTGTTTCTCCAGAAGTCTAGTAAATGGAGGGTTATTTTCAGGATCTCAATTTGCATTATTGAATAATCATTTCCGTCCCACTGCTTGGTATGTCAACAGTTGGTCTCTACTGGGGTGCTAGGGACCCTCACTTGGAGCCTCATGCTCACAGGGCAGACACTCTTCTGAGCCATCTCCCTAGCTCTGGTTTTCTTTTCTCTCTCCTCCTCCTCCTCCTCCTCCTCCCCCTCCTCCTCCTCCTCCTTCTCCTCCTCCTCCTCCTCCCCTCCTCCTCCTCTCTTTACCTCTTTCTCTTCTCCGCGTCTTTTTCTTTGAGACAAGATCTCATGTAGCCCAGCCTACAGTCCAACCTGTCCTTGAACTTGCTGTGTGATTAAGAATGACTTTAAAGTCTTGGCATTCCTACTTTGACCTCATGAATACTGGGATTGTCATTATGTGCCACCATGTTTGGATTTCTCCCAATCTGAGGGCTCCTCCAAATAAAGCCACCATGAATATCTATGTGATCTGTGCACACAAGCCCTTGAGTTGGGGACATCAAGGGAGCAGTCTTCAGGCTGGCAGTGAATGGCAGGGAGAGCAGAACTCTCTGTGCTCTGTGCCTGGCCCCTTTATCTATTAAGCCCGCTGAGTGGTAAAAGCTGAATGGCCCCAGGTGGTGGGATAATAGCATCTTTAATTGTTCTCCGAATGAGATTAACTTCTTATCTGACAGTTTGACATCTTTACTGTTATTAATGCCCAAATAATGCATTGTTATTTTTATAAACTCCATGGTGGCAAACATATTTTCCTTCATCTGGATTAAAAATAGATATATTTGTTACCTCTCATTACCCCAGGCTGGGTCCCTGGCTAGGGAAATGTGAACTGGGTAAAGAGAAGCCACATCCGCCTGTTGCCTCCCAAGTGGCCTTAAGGGCTGGGCCCAGGAGCTAGTCACTTGGTAACGCACAGCTGAGACCTCTTGTGAGCGGTGAACTACAGGTTCCAGGTATCTATGCCCTCCTGGGATGACGTGTCACTTCCGGCTGGCCTGAATGCTCCCGACCCTGAACGTTGTTCTAAAGCAGTCTGGAAGCTTTGTGCTGGGCAGTTTGCAGAATAATGCTTGTCTTCGTTTTATTTTCCTCTTTTTTTCTTTCCTTTTTTTGACTTGTCCTATTGATTCTTAAGTTGAATTCAGCATAGATTCTCCACAACATGAAATGGGCAGAGAAGGAAAAGAAGAACAAACTGTAAGAATAGAGGTATCTTGGCTTAATCATATGCTCACTTACACGCATTCACCGATGCCTTGTTGTGTGCTAGATGCTGAATGGACCATGCCGTCTACCTCCAGGTAACCTGTGCTAAAAAAGAAGGTCTCGGGGAGAGTGGAGCGGTACTAAGGTCATAGCGCACAGGTTCAGTGTTAGAATACCTGACTCCAAATCCAGATATCTCAGCACAAGTTATGAGTTGACTCTGAACCTCAGCTTCTCTGAAGTGGAGAGTAATTTATGCCCTTCCACAAGACCATGTAAACACAGTGGCTGCTGCCCGGGGCTCAGCGGAGCCAACACGACATCATCAACGGTAATTACTGGAGTGCCACCTGCTCAAAAACTCCAATGGGGGTGAAGCCCTGTGGAATGACTGCAGAAGCAGGGTCAGGCAGCTCCAGGAGGGAGGACTACCTACCCCATAACTCTTCCCCTGCTGCCAGACCCCCTGGAACCTCCACTTACCCCAGCCTTAGCCAGGCTGTCAAGGTCGATAATGCTTCTGCCTTGGAAATCTGGCGCCGACGTCTTTATCAAAGCCAATATTAATTTTCACTAATTAGGAGCTGCCGCTAATGAGTGTCACAGCTAATTTAGCTCATCTGTAACCCAGGAACGGCACCATTCTTGGGCCAGGCGTCTGAGTCCTGGATGCTGGTGCCCACCACTTCCCTGCTTCCTGGCCGCTGTGCGAGAGCCACCAGCTGCCAGTGTTGCTGTTCCTTTGAGCTGCCTTGGCTGGCTGGCTCTGCGGAGGGTCTGTTGGCCTCTGCTTCTAGAAAGCGTTACTCCCCCAGGGAGGGGTCAGTGTATGTCTCATCAGTCCTGAAAATGGGTTCTGAGCTCCCTCGGAGAATTCCATCTTACCATATGCCTGCAGAGACGCAAGCTGCATCTAGTACCTTCTCTGCTTCCATGATGAAGCCCTTCAGAGCCTTTTCTCTTCTAGAGTCTTGGGTCACTGGACACATGCTTGGGAACCAGTCAGAGGGAAATGGGGCCTGGGTTCTGGCAGCTTTGAGCCATTAGGCCTGTGCCTCAGTTTCCTGGAGAAAATAGTACGTCTCGGGGAATCATAATAGCAAAACAAGGTGTGTGTAGACTTTCCTGCTCCCACTGTGACTCCATGGTCTTTATTGCAAGGCTTGCTCTATAGACTATTCCTTTGAGGGAACTGACCTGCAAATTCTCCTCTCAGTTTCCCTACACTGGACTTTGCCTAGAGCTGGCACAGAGTCAAAAACCCTGACTGTTTCCCTGTCTGCAGACTGAGACCTTCCCAAGACCCTAGGAGATGCTGGGTAAATAGTAGGTAAACAGGTGGACCTCTGCCCTTTACACGAGACAAAGCTGCTGACTTGTTCTCTCCATGCCCTTGGGAGCCATCACCAGCTCCCAGGTTGGGCTGGGATCTGGTCCTGGTCTGAACTCTGGCTCAGGCCATTTTGTTGGGCTGATGACACAGAGACACTTTGACTGGGAAGTCAGCCCTCACACACTCCAGCCCCCTGTGGTGAACAGGGTCTCCTCTCCTCTGACCTTCCAGGCCTCTGCATACTACTGAGGAGCCAAAGGAAGGCCACAGTGGGAGGGAATTCTATGCATGGGAGGACTTCTGTCCCCACTCTCTCAGTTCTTACAGTACAGCTCAAGCCCTGGCCTCAGGGAGGGAGGGCTGGGCAGGGGAGGACATCTTTTTTTTTTTTTTGCACTTATCACCTCCAAAAAGCGACCTTCAGGCCGAGCCAAGTTTGGGGGAAGTGCCTTCAGGCGTGACAGATTTGACTATAAATCTTCTACATTAATGCCCGGTTCCCAAGGTCTGTCATTCTGTATGTCACGTGACAAGTACAAACCGTGCAAGGCCCATCAGTCACCAGTGGGTACCCACCCCCATTGGCTTTGTCTGAACCAGTGGCAAGCTCTGGGGCAGGCTGTGAAGGAAAAGGGTCGGACAAAGCCGCTGATGCCAGGAGTGTGCCTTTCAGGAGTGCTGGGGCAAGGATCTCAGGTGGAGGCTGGACTGCAGGCAAGGGCTGGCCAGGAACAGGATGCCTTCCTAGCCTGGGTCCTGGAGGCGGGGTGGGAGGAATGTATAGCCTGCCGTGGGGCCCATGGCAAGCTCCAGCATCTCCACCTTCTGCTCCTCTCCAGACTTCTGTGTCTCTCAGTTGGGCTGGCTACCCTCTCCGGGGCCTCAGAGTCTGCAATGTAGTGAGTGCTGGAGATGAGTTCTGAGGTCACAGGTCTCTGGCTGCCCCTGGCTCCCTGTAACCTCCCAGCCGCATCCCCACCCTTGGAGAATAGCCTCTCGATGGGACCACAGCCAGGTGGGAGAGTGTTGAAGATACATCATCTTCCCTTCACATCAGAGTACAGGATGCTGGAATGGGTGGATGGATCCTTAAGAAAGGGATGGCACTTATAAAGGCACACACCTACACAGGGGACCTGCGAACTTGCTCTTTGCTCCTGGCCCCAGCGATATCAAGTGGAGGTCTTGGCTGACACGGAGCTTGTATCTAGAAGCCCTCTCTCTGTACTGACAGTGAGTTCGGTACTTAGAGACAGGAAAGATGTGACTGAGGTCACAACAGCAGGAGGCCAGGCTGGACACTGAGAGGGGGATGCGACCCCAACTCTCCCGTGTTCCTTATGTTTTCGGGTCTCTCTGTCTTTGATCTCCTCCCTGCATCCTGTACAACCTTTCTCTGGTCTCTTCTCTCTTGCATCCTCACTTCAGTTGCCATATACATGAGCCAACTTGGGGGATTGCTTCACCTTTCCCCAGAGTTCTGCACGTAGATGTCACCTGTCTCCCAGATCTTGGTGCCAGACACCCCAAACCCAAGTTCAAACATAAATTGGTTCCCTCCCTATCTTCTAAAAATCACTAGTTGCTAAGCCAGAACTTTGCAGGCCATGACTCCTGTCCTTAAGCCTTTTTACAAAGCCACTGGATCTTCTGTTTGTTTCCGAGATGTCTCTCATCATGTTTTACTTCACTCTTACCATCTCTGCTTAGTGTAGACCTGGAAAATAACCAACATTCAAATCATTAAAAAAAAAAATCCCATGCCTGGGCAGACATCACTAGTCAATCATGGAGCTGCTTTTCTTCTGAGCACAGTTTCCCAGGCAGCCAACCAGTCTACCAGAGAGTTGCACAGGATAAAAGTGACCTTCTGCCTAGGACCCATCTCTCATTCCCTGGTCTCCCTTACACAGCTGCCAGAGGAATGATTTTTACAGTAAGGATGAACTAAGGTCGTCCTTCCCTTTAAAATCCTCTTCTAACTCCCCAAAAGAATAAAGTTGAATTTTCCAGACTGTCAGGTTGGCTCTGTGGGTGAAAACACTTGCCACTTGTATCTAATGACCTGAGTTTGATTCTGGGAACCCATGTGAAGGCAGGAGAGAGCTGACTCCATTAAGTTTCTCTCTGACCTCCACATGCCACATGTGTGTCCCCCCATCATGTGCACACATACACACACACACACACACACACACACACACACACACACGCGCATACACACACACATATATACAAACACACACATACATACAAGTAAACACATACACAGACATACACAGACATACACAGACATACACGCACACATATACACAAACTACACAGACATACATGCGCACATATACACAAACACATACGAACACATATACACACATACACACACATACAAAATACATACACACATATATACACACATACAAAATAGACACACATACATACACATACACACTCACACACACTCACACATACACACACGTATATACACACACACTCTTGACTGTGAGTCTCATACTGTCCTCAGAGCTCATCTCAGGCCTTTGTACCTGTAGCTATGGTCTGCCAGGGTGGCCTCTGCCCTCCTCTGCCTCCTTGCTTGTTGATACTCTGTCTTTCTGGCCTCCCATGAACTATCTCCGTCCCTAATAGTGTGTTTCTCTCTGTCACCCAGCGTGTCACCACACCTGTTTGTAATTTCAGCATTTCCCTAGGTGACCCTGTGTGACTCAGAGCACCCTTCTGCAAGGACAGTCTTTAAAGTCAGTTAAATTCTTTATACCTGGGCTGGAGAGATAGATGGTCCAGTGGTTAAGAGTGCAGACTGTTTTGCAAAGGAGCCAAGTTTGGTTCACAGCACCCACAGAAGGCAGCTCCCAATTATCTGTAACTTGAGACGCAGCGGAGATCTTTTGCGCTTGGCTGGACCATGGGGAGGTGGACAGGCATGCGCTCATGGCCCCGCCCCTTTCCCATAGACACGTTAAAAAAAAATCTTTGTACCTTTCAGCCTGGGATGGACAGGGTTTAGCCAATTCCGAGATGCCCACTGGCATTTTTCTTATTGTCCTGATTAAAAAATAGTTGGTTTCTTTTTAATGGTGCCAGTCTATCTGTTTACACATTTTCCTTGGCCTGAATTTTAACCTGTTGTTGTTGTTGTTATTGTTACTGGGAAAACTACAAGTTTTTAAAGGCTTTCTATTATATGTGCTACTCATAATTATCATTATATACTAGGCTAAAAGTGGTCAAACAAAAGAAAATAGGGAAGCCTGTGCTCCAGCCTGCATGATGGGATGCTTTGAAATGTCCTCTGCCAAATTCATCAGTTCATCAGCTTTAAACTCCACCCACCACCCATAAAGTCTCAGGACAAAGGAAAGCACAGTACCACAATGACCACCCTCACCCTGTGTGAGGAGGGATCTGGGTAAACAGAGCTGAGCAGGACACAGTGAATCCAGAAGCAAGACCATGCCCACCAGATGCCTCACAAAGAAACTGAGGGCCAGGTGCTGCAAAGGCCTACTGTCAGGGGCAAGGCCCAGATGAGGGGGCCTTGCATCACACTTGACAGCACTGACTAGCTGTTGGGGTGACACAGGAACAGGGTGACATCATCAGGGATGACTCCCAGCCTCTCTGGCTTTGGGACCTGGTCAGGGAACTATATCTTCAGGGGGCCTTCTGTGAACAGATGTGGGATCTGCTTTAGAGACATCTAAGTTGGCTTTATGGAAATCCATAGGTAGGCTGCTTGGGAACTTTGGCCTGAGATTGACGGTGACAAAGAGGGATCTCAGACTCCTAGTGAGTCTGACCCAAACTCTCTTTATCCAGCTGTGGTACCAAGTCACCTCCATTTTCTCAGCCGGAGGCCAGAGCTTGGCTTTTTTTGTGGAGGCCCTGGCCTCTCTGGAGTAAGACAGACCCACCCGCAAGTCCTCTCAGAGCAGTGCTCTGGTAAACACACGTCTCAGGAAGCACACAGTAGGCTCTAGAGGCTGCAGAGCACCAGTCAAAGGGGGAGGTTAATTGACTTCTCGGTGCAGTCATTAGCAGGCAGCCCAGTGTCCACATCAACAGCCCTGAGTCAGAGCTGAAGAGAAGGGGAGTATGTTTGTGGGTCAGAGGCCACTATGATTCCAAGGAACGAATCAAGACTTGAGAGGATTGCATGGTGCCTCTTTTGGGGGTTTAGATTAGATCAAAGCAAGGCAACTGGGGACCTCATAGCCTAAGCCGGGGCCTGGGCTGCCATTTCTCTCAGCAAGTGATCTGGTTACGACTAACCTGGATCTAAACAGAGCCAGGAGGAAGCTTTAAGGCTGGCCTGGGAGACTTCAAGAAGCCACTGGGGAAAGAAGCTTGGGTGAGTCTCTATATCCTTAGATAGACCTTGACAGGAGACTTTGAAATGGGGACAAGGACATATACTGGCACCACCATTGTGAAGGTCCCTCCAATCTGTGACTTCCTAACTAACAGCTGCTAAGCTTTCAGGCACAAGGGCTCTGCCCCCCAAGACAGGGTTTCTCTGTGTAGCCCTGGCTGTCCTGGAACTCACTCTGTAGACCAGACTGGCCTTGAACTCAGAAATCTGCCTGCCTCTGCCTCCCAAGTGCTGGGATTAAAGGCGTGTGCCACCACTGCCAGCTTCCTCCTATCTTTTTAATCCATTCTTCTTTACTTCCTTTGTTCCCTCCCCTGAATCCCCTCTCTCTTTGTACTTTTCTGTTTCTTTGAGTGTCAGTTCTTCTTCATAGAATCTGTAACACAAAGGACACCAATCCCAGAATCCCTTGCAGCTCTTCTGCTCTCCAGCTGCCCGGAGAGTTACCCTAAGACAGTTTATTAATATTCTCTTGTCGACCACAGGTTGTGCTAATGCTAGGAGCGTTTGAGAAAGCTGTGCCCTGGACCATAGTGGCAAAGCAAGGCTGAGGGATGGGCTGCACTGGCTGGGAGGAGGCTCTCCTTTTCGGAGGGACACTGATCATCCCTGTGCTGGGACCACAGAGGCAGGGTAGCTAGCAGTGGGGAGGTGATGGGCTCCTTGTTTATCTCTGATCTCTTTCCTCTGAAGGGACTGAGTCCTTAGCTGGAGAAGCTCTTCATGACTGGTGGCGGGAAGATAAAATACCTTATGCCTGTGGAGGAAGCAGAGGGATTAAGAAGTAACAGGCGCTGGAGCTGAACAGATTACAACCTTTGGGCATTGTATTTGGCCCCAAGTTTTCTAACAGTTAAATCCAAAGAGAGCCACGCGGAAATGTTTCCAGGCAACAGAAAGTGTACCATTCATCTACAGAATCAGCTTCCCCCCTGGGGGCATGTCTCAAGCAGAAATGGATCCCCTGTGGGCTCAGGACACAGGATGTCAAGTGGGTGGTACCTTCAGCCGCACTTTGTGGATGCCAGATGACTGTCCTAGGCATTCCAACAAGGCTTCACAGTTTGACAGTTGACCACAGGCTTTTGAGATCTGGAGACCTCCCTCCAGGTAGGGTAGCTCAGGGCTCAGTGCTACTTACCTGCTAAAGTTGCTCTTGCAGCCAGCCCAGGTGACACCTTGACTCTGCCCAGAGGGACCTGACCAGCTGCCGCATACCCTCTGTTCCCAGGGGAGCAGGCTGAGGACACAGAGAGGCTGTCTGTCCAGCAATCGCTCTGTCTTAATCGCATGTGATGTTTCAATCCCACAGTAAGCAGCGCAGCTGTCATGGAGGGTACTAGCTGGATCGCAGCCCCTCCTCGCTCAAGTTCCCTCTTTGCCAGTCTCTCTTGCTCTATTCCCAGCATCCCTCGGGGCACTGTCTCTCCAGCCCTCATGCCCTCAGGGAGGTTGACCTTTGTAACAGCAGTGATGGAAAAGGAGAGATACCTGCCCATTTCAGAGCCTTCTCCATCCTGGCCACTTCCTGGCTTTAGCCCCTTTCCGTGGATATTTGTCCGCTCTAGGGTGTGTCACATCCGTCCTACATGTGAGGAAGCATCAATTTCTAGTTCCGGGTCCAAGGAAAGCAAAATATGCTTGGTTGGTGCACACATACACACTGCTTGTGTTTGTGCTCCTCCACTAGCAATACAATATGGGAACATCCCTCCCTCCCTCTTCTACCCTTATGGATGTATTCTCCTTCCCCATTGTCTTAGCTCCCAGATCAGAAGAAGGTACTGGCCCTTGTTCTGCAGCCAGAGTGATCCTATAAAATCCAGCTTGGGGATCTTCCCCTTGTCCCCACACCTGTGGCTACAGTGTCCTAAAGTGTGTTCCTAGGGAGGGGGCAAGGACCCGAAGCTCCATGGCTCCATTACTCACAGGTGGGAGGATGCAGAACAGTTGGGTCGCTCTTAAACGTCTCTCCACGTCGTCCTCATTAATAACTGTAATGCCAGCATCACTCGCTCTTAAATAGCCTCATTTATCAACAAGCAATTTGCCGTGGCGAGGTGGCAGGGACACAGATAAGCAGACGGGGCCGGGGTGCTTGCAAGACACCTGCCAAGTATCTTCCTCTCTCCGCTTCCATCTCTCAGGGGAGCGGGAGGAAGGGACACCTGGCAGGAAGCTGGGTGATGTTGCAGTCTTGTGAAATCAGCTCTTCTGGATGTCGAGGGCCTGGCCAGGATGCAGGCAAGGCAGTAGGGATGCCGGCCAGACGCTGGCCCCCTGGGGAACTCGAGCAGTCACAGTAGGTCCTCTGTCTTAACTCCTTCTGGAGAGCAGTCAGTCAAGTACCTGCATGAGGAAGTCTGGTCGAGCTCTAATTATGCTTGGTTGGAACACACACACACACACACACACACACACAGAGTCCTTTGCTGCTTCCTGCTGATGCCCTTGGGGACACCTTGTGGACCATTCCTTGTATCACCTATAGACATGAGCCATGGTGGCAGTCTTGTCTTGGATTCGGATTTCACAAGGCCTGTATCTGAGATTTTTCCCCATGAGCCTTCACCACAGTATCTGCTCTATACATTTCATCCTGTTCAGGATCGTCACTTCTGTTCCCAGATGCTTTATCAAGAATAAGAGTTGACTTGATGTGCACAGACAGATTTCCCACCTGTAAAATGGGAGCCTCTCACACACTCAAGTCCTTACACCCCCCCCCCCAAGAGCTGAGTCAGAAGTGTGCTCGGGTGCAAATCAAGATATTTATTTCGGGCGGTGGTGGCGCACACCCTTAGTCCCAGCACTTGGGAGGCAGAGGCAGGAGGATTTCTGAGTTCGAGGCCAGCCTAGTCTACAAAGTGAGTTCCAGGACAGCCAGGGCTACACAGAGAAACCCTGTCTCGAAAAAACAAAAAAAAAAAAGATATTTATTTATTTATTTATGTATTTTTACTGTGGGTTGGCAACTGCTGGAATTCATTGGTTCACTGGATAAATGACTGTGCTGGCTCACTTCATGTCAACTAGACACAAGTTAAAGTCATTTGGAACCTCAGTGGAGAAAATGCCTACATCTGATTGGTCCGGTGATTGATGTGGGCGGGACCAGCCAACTGTGGGCGGTGCCATTCCTCAGAAGCAGGTCCTGAGTTTATGGGAAGGAAGGTTTATTAGCAAGCCACAGGGAGTGAGCCAGTAGGCCGTGTCCCTTCCTGGCTTCTGCTTCAGTTCCTGCCTCCCGGTTCTTGTCCTAGAATTCCCCTGGACTACAAGCTTTAAGCTAAAATGAACCCTTTCCTCCCCAAGTTGTTTTTGGTCAACATGTTTTAGCATAGCTATAGAAACCTTAACTAAGACAAGGACTGTCAGAGACGTGGGCGTGGTCTCTCCTTGCCTCCCCAAGTCCTTCCTGTGTCAACTTTTTGACCTTCTTACCTCAGCCGCTGATATCTGAGGCAGCTGCTATGATATTCCAACCAGGTTTTGAAGGAAAGGAGAGTTAGAACCCTTATCCAAATAAATCTTACCTCCTAACCCCCAGAAGCCTCTCCTGCCACCTCATTGGCTGTGTATGCAAGAAGGCTTGCCCACAGCCCTATCTGTCTCTTGAGGGTGGGACTGGGGGAGGGGGGAGGGTAGTCCTCCCCTGCCTAAAGGCTTCTACACTGTCCAATCGATGCGGAGTATCAGAGTAGGGTGTGGCTGCTGGGCAGGATTGACCTGGGGACACCATTGATCACAGCTGGTATCCTGTTCTTGCGATGTCTTGACTTCATGGTAGAGCCTTGTATAACAGGAGGCGCCATTTCCGTGTCATATGCTGGGGTTCTTAGACCAAACTGGCACTCAAGAAGCCACAATTAAGCCTGGTTCATTTTTCTAGAAGACAAATGTTATTTGATAATGAGACAGAAAAAATTATTTTCAAGTCACTGTAACTATACTATGGAATATAATATGGCATTTACATAGCTTTTTAAAACAACCCTGACTAGGGTCATGCCTGTCCTGCCACTGTAAGATGCTCAGTGAAAACACCTTGAATGAATGAATGAATGAATGAAAATAAATAGAATATTATATTCAAGGTTTTTATTGATTCTTTGTGAATTTCACATCACGCACCCCAATCCCATTCATCTCCCCATCCCTTTATATCTGCCCTCTGACCTTGCAACCTCCCCCTAAAATAAAATAAAGACCCAACAACACCCCCCCCAACATCAACAACCACAACTTATCTTGTCCTGGAAGCTTCAGTATGTCCCAGTGTGTCCCACAGTACACCCTTTTGTCCACACATCTTTACTGGCAAATGTTCTCTGCAGTGAGTCATTGGTCTGGTTGGAGGCCTCTGGCTTCTGCTACACTCTCAATACTGTATCCTCACCTAGACCCCCCTTAGCTATCCAGTTGTCACCCTGTGTCATGGAGATCCAGCAGTTCTGGTTCTACAGGGCAGGCCCCTTCACACACTCCAGCGGTTGTTGGGGTGGGCCTACCCTGGATCTGGGCCTGGTGTCAGCAGAATGGGGCACGTGCCACAGCCTGCATTGTGTGCCTGGAGGCAGGCTTGGGACACAGCATCCACACCACAGTCATCAGGGATACAGATAGACAGTAATCTGTTCTGTCCACTCCAGCTGTGACCCGTGGACCACATCTTAGACCAGACTGTCTAGAAAGATGCTCTGAGATGACAATCAAGAAGTTTGGGGGAGGGGGGCGGTATCAGAGCAAGGGGACAAGGCTGAGCAGAGGTAGGAGTGGAGCCACAAGGTGGCTGCAACAAAGGTGTCAGCTTATCCTCTGGGGTATGGCAGGATAAGTCAAGACAAAGTCAAGACAGGGGTCAGGTCTTCTGCCCTTCCAACCACTCATTGGATGCAGACTGTCCTTGGCGAGGAGGAACAGACTTGGGTTCCCTGTGATGTGTGCCTTCCCTGATGTAGCCCTCTGGACCTAGGACAACTGTCCCCCTACCTGGGATCGTCCTTCCTCTTTAATTACAGCTGTTCCTCCAAGCCCAAGTTCATACGTCATAGCTTGTATCTCTAAAGTCTGCTGTCAGAGCTAGAGTCAGGAGAAGGCCAGTAGAGTCCCATGCTACTCATCAAAGCACAGTGAATATAAATATATACATGGTTGTATATATGTAGATGCACACATCGTCATGTTTACTTACCTATGCATAACATAAACATGTCTCCAGAAAGATAATGCATGGAAACTACATGCAGCAGTTCCTTGGAAATAAGACCTAAGGAAGCAGCTGGCTAGAGACCAATGACTGACCAAGGAAGCGATGCTACCCAGGTCTTGCTTGTCAAACCAGGGCATTTACTGTGGCTATTTATAGAAATGTGGGTACAGCATCAGTTTACTGAGTGTGGGGAAGCTTACTGCTGGCCACTCCAATGAAGAAGAGCCCCCCACCTCACCCACCAACGATTTTTAATCACTTGTACATCCCTGGGGAGAAGATGGGGCTCATGCATGCTTGCCTTGAGGATGTTAGCGAGCCGGGTCTTGTGAGGATATCTTGCAGGTAACTGTGGCTGTGCCCATTCCAAAACAGCCATGTAGAGACCTGGAAGACCACATGGTTCCACAGTGATGTGATTTTCATTAGTCTCCAGTGTGACTGTTCTGTCTCCACCGACAGATGTCAAGCCTGCTGAAGTGGGTTCTGCCACCTCAGGTACCCGGCTGCCTGTGCCTGGCTGGCCTTGGTGTGTGTGTGTGTGTGTGTGTGTGTGTGTGTGTGTGTGTGTGTGTGTGGTGTGTGTGTGGTGTGTGTGTGTGGTGTGTGTGTGTGTGTGTGTGTGTGTGTGTGAGAGAGAGAGAGAGAGAGAGAGAGAGAGAGAGAGAGAGAGAGAGAGAGAGAAACAGCCTCAGCTTGGCTGTCCAGCCTCTTTCCCTTCCTTTGCTTCTAAACACACATATGCACCAGCCTAGAGATCTTGTGCAATACGTCTTCCCAGGCTGGTTGGCTCAGTAAATGGTCTGTCCTCTCTAGGTGTCTTCTGTCTCACCGTATTTGGCCTGGACATTTATTACGGTTTGATTGTGAAATATGTCCTCCATAGGTGCATATGTGTGACCTCTTAGCCCCCAGCTGGTGGCGCTGTTTTTGGAAGCTTTTAGGAGCAGGATCCTGGCTGGAGAAACTGGTCTCTAGGAACAGGCCTGGAAGCTCTGTAGCCTGGCTCTACTGTCTGTTCAGGCTGTTTCCTGACTGTGTCCTCGATGTGACCAGCTGCCTCATGCTCCTGCCCCCATGCCTTCTCCCTGTGATGGACTGTGTCCCTTCTTAAATAGCTCCTCCCTTAGGGAGGTTTGGTATTAGTCAGGTATTGGGCAGCAGGACAAGGAGCATACCCAATACAACTTTCCTCACTTTTCTTATCAATTCGTTGCTCTCTATGACATATCTTACTTGGCTGTTTTGAGCTTTTGGGCCTCAGGAGTCCAGAAGGGGGCGCTGGACCCCCGGAACTGAAGTTACTATGAGGGATCTGGAAACTGAACCTGGGTCTTCTGCAAGAACAGCAAGTGCTCTTAACCGGCGAGCCAGCCGTCTCTCCAGCCTCTCCTATTCAGTACTTTGGTGTTGTCTCCCTGTCTGCTTTTTCTGTCTGACACACACACTGAGGCCACACACCAGATGCTTCATTCATGTTAATTGAGGAATGAATGACCAAGCAGGGAGAGAATGACGGGTGGATGAACTGGTAAATGGAAGTTCATCATATCACAGGCCCAGAGAGGCCAAGTGACTTCCAACGCTGTCTGATGTACTGCTCCGGGAGCCAAGGTTACATGATAAAGACTCATTAGGGACAGCCCATATTCGGAAAAGCAGCTGCGAAATCTTTTTGCTTTACTTTGAGAATGATATTAAATCAATGTTTGTTGAACACAGGCTTGTGTGTTAGATGCCCTGCAGTACTTCATGCACAATCCTCACACCAGGTTGTCCACCACCTTTACAGATGAGGAAAATGAAAGGCAAAGAAGCAAGGTGACTGACTCAAGGTCACCGCCTCCCATCTCAGTCTGGTTTGTGTTGCTACAATAGAATGCCCGAGTCTGGGCCATTTATAAAGCACAGAAATTTATTTTAATTGTTCAGAAAAACGGGGACTTCAAGATGGAGCATCTACCTCTAGCAGGGTCCTTTCCCTACATCAGAATATGGAAGAGGATTTCATGTCAGGGCCAGTGTCCTCGAGTGTCACGTGGGATCAGTGTTCAAGGGTATCATATGGCAGGAGTGTGTCCAAGGAGCCAATACTTCCTGCACACACCAAACAGGCAGACAAAGATTACTTTCCCAAGACCTACTCTTATGGGGTGGGGGGGATGTCACGGTGGGCGCCAACTGTCCTATGCTGCCCACAGTGAAGGACAGAGAGCTCCAAGACAGCCTCTTGAGGCAGCCACAGACTTCAGGAGATGAATGAAGAAGGAAGACACCCCGAGAGTGGGACCAGATGGGGCCCAAGGCCCCAGGGTTAGAATGAATGCTCGCGTGGAACTACGGTTTCAGGGCAATGAGGCACCAGGGTGAGAACATGAGGGCACTGAAACCCATACGGATGCATGTGGGTGAAAAAACGAAGGCCACCTGTAGTCCTGTGTTCAGTGTCAAAGAGACCTCAGCTGCTCACATCACTGCCTTGGTCTCCTGCACATCCACACCCACAGTTTCCATAGTGTAGGGCCTTGGAGCTTTTACCTCTGCATGGTGTTTGGAAGGGCAGAGTTGAATTCCAATTCTGGAAGGGGTCTGAAAATTGTCCACCGCCTAAAGGATACAGGTTTGTTTGTTTGTTTGTTTTGTTTTTAGTTTTGGGGTTTGTTTGTTTTTGTTCTTTGTTTTTATTTTTGCTTTTGGTTTGGTTTGTTTGTTTTTTGAGACAAGGTTTCTCTGTGTCACCCTGGATGCTCTCAACCTCACTTTGTAGACCAGGCTGGCTTTGAACTCACAGAAATCCACCTGCCTCTGCCTCCCGAGTGCTGGAATTAAAGACATGCCCCACCATGCCTATGTCCTCGGCTTAAAAATGAAGCGTCTCTCATTCAAGAATGGCCAGAGAGCCAGATACCAGGCATCTCAGGTACTAGGAGGGCTGGTTCCTGCTCTCTCCTCTCAGCCCTCCCAGTACCCCATGAGGCTATTCCTTGGGATGTGTCTAGGGCAGGAGAGTGGGTGCTGGAGAGATGTGGAGATCCGGTGTGGCTTTTAGCGTTACAGAACTATAGTCCTGCATTCCTATCATCTTGTGATTATCTGACAATCCATCACTACACTCACGTATTCATTCATTCTTTGCTGAGTCGGGGGTAGGGCGGGGGAGGGACGGGGACTGACCCATGGCTGGTCTCTGCTAAGCATTTCTCAAGTATCTGGGGATGTAGCAGAGAACATGAGTCACTATGCCTGTCCTTGGGGTGCTGGAGGGAGACCCAGGCTGAGAACTTTGCTATAGAAGGGTCCTCACAGCCTGTCATGGTGACCAAGAAGTCTCTTTGGGGGTAAGATCCTTCCCTGCAAGCATGAAGAAGACCTAAATGTGAATTCCTGGCCCCCATGCTGGGCCTAGTAACATGTGTCTGTAAACCAAACACTGGGAAGCAGAGACAGGAAGATATTGCTTTCTAGCAAAACAGTCACTACAATGACAAGCTTTGGATTCAGTGACTCTGTCTCAAAAAACTGAGAGAGAAGTGATGGAGACAACATCCTGGAGTCAATCTCTGACCTCTACATGTGCCTGCCTGGGCAAACACTCCCTTCATACATGCACATATGGGTTCAATCAAATATGCACATCAGAAGGCTCCTCTTAGATATCAGAGCGTTATGTCTGTTACTATGGTGTTTTCTGTTGTAGCTTCTGAGGCAGGAACAAGGCTGGTGACGTGGTACACCTTGTGCGGGTTGCACATTCAGGCCAGGGGTGGTGGAATCTGGCCCAACTACACCCAAGTGTGGTCTCTTCCTCTGTTGGGGTAGCATGGCTGTTATAGAGTCTGCTTGGTGTGGAGGTCTGGAGGCTGGGGAGACCTGGACTTGATGGCCAGGAATGCAAATTCTAGATCTTAGGCTGCAAGCACACACACACAGACACACACACACAGAGACACACACACACAGAGAGAGAGAGAGAGAGAGAGAGAGAGAGAGAGAGACTGACTCTCTGGTCCTAGATACTCAGGGTAAGGCTCGTGTACAGCAGCAGCTACAACCTGCCCCACCTGTACCTAGTTAGTGGGCCCGGGGTCCCAAGTCATGAAACAGGGAGAGGCGACTTGGCAGGGACACCTTGCCAACTCTTCACTCACTGTCCCTCTATGGCAGAGGTTCTGAGATAATCCCGTGATAAGAGAGGCACATTTCTTCCTTCACTCATCTGTTGACCTCTTTATCAACCCACTTACCCACACATTTATCTACCCATTCACCTACCCATCCACCCGTGTACCTATTCACCCACCCATCCACCTGTGTATTTGTCTAGCCATCACTCACATACTAATTTACCCATGCCCATCCATCTACTCATCTATTCATTTATAGATCCATCTGTCTGTCCATCCATCTGTTGGTCCATCCATCCATCCATCCATCCATCCATCCATCCATCCATCCATCCACCAGTCCCCACCCATTCATCCATGAATCCATTCATCTGCCCTTTCATCACCCATTTATGCAGCCAACCACCCTTTCATCCATCCATCCATCATCTACCCATTCACTCATTCACCCCCTCCCTCCATCAGTCCTTCAACTCATTCGTCCAACCACTCTCTGGTCTAAGTCAGCCCAGCCTCAGATCAATCCATTCTAAAGAAAGATACGCCTGAAGTCATAGTAGCCAGCGAAGCCTCTAGACCAGTGTTTTCTAGGTAAATGTTTTCTCATGGTTTTCTTAAACCAAGGGTGTCATTTGAGATGACCTCAGAAGAAAGGTTTTCTTGTCCACATAAACTTTGGGAAAGCTGTATCTTCCCCTACCACCATATTAAATATTAGTGTAATAATGGTAGTAATGGTTCTGAGAGGTCCTGAAGGGAAGAATCCTATTTAGATTCTCTTTTGTTTAATCCCTCAAAATAATTCTGTACTGGGGGATGGGGACAACATACAAGGCTATGGTGCTTGTATGGAGGTCAGGGGACAACCGTTGGGAGTTGGTTCTCTGCCGTGTGGATCCTGCAGATCAAACTCAGGCCTTCAGGTTTGCCAACATGCCTGCTTGAGCCATCTCTACGGCCCCTGGTTATTTTTTTAATGCAATGTTCTTCTCTACATCTTTTTGACCAAGGAACATTTTTTTTTAACATGGAGTACCTGTGAGCCTCCCAGGGAATTAATGATTCGTGAAATACACTTTAGGAAGCATTCCTTTAAGCAGGAAATCTTTTTTTAATTATAATGACTTGCATGGAATATTCATAAGATCTATTATATATGTACCTGCCTTCTCCCGTTGGAGTGACTCATCCTTCAGCCCTTTCTGGGCACATCGGCGAATGCATCACCCTGAGCAGCATCCTCTAGCGAGGCTCTGTCCCCGACAGGAGCTAGGGAAGGGACAGAAATGGGTGAGTTCCTGCTTTTCAGAGAACTGTTTGGTCTTTCCCTCGTTTTTGGAGAACAGAGCGTAGATGTGCTTGCTTCCTCTCTTGTCTGTGTTCCCCCTTGGAGTGAGTTGGAATTTAAACATCAATATGGAAACTCAAACACTCTCTGAGTAAGGGCCTGACTAGATCTCTCCTTTGCACTAACTTGGTGTCTTAGGGTTTTACTGATGTGAATAGACACTATGACCAAGGCAACTCTTAGACAACATTTAGCTGGGAGCTGGCTTACAGGTTCAGAGGTTCAGTCAATTATCATGAAGCTGAGAACATGGCAGCATCCAGGCAGGCTTGGTGCAAGAGGAGCTGAGAGTTCTACATCTTCATCTTAAGGCTGCTATGAGACTACTGGCTTCCAGGCAGCTAGGATGAGGGTCTTATAGCCCATACTCACAGTGACAGGCCCCACCCTACTCCAATAGGGTCACACCCCCTAATAGTACCATTCCCTGGGCTAAGCATATATAAACCATAACACTTGGAATGTCGTATAAGTATTTATTTGGTTGTAGAACTTTGAGCTATTCAGCAGCCTTTGAGGATTATTTCCTACATTTTATTGGTCTGTTTATTGATAGATTGGTTGTGGTGCCAGGAATTGAATCCAGAGTCTTGCACATGCTCAGCTACTGTACTACAACTACATGTGCTCTGAACCCCCTGTTTTACGACATAGTGAGTCAGGGACTCACTACGTAGTCCAAGTTAGGGGATTACAAGCCACTCTTCACTCTTATTGTCCTGATTTAATATATGTTTTGGATCATTTCAAAATAATCATTGGGGCTGGTCCTGGATAAGAACATAGTCTTCAGGATCAGCCTGGCCTAGGTTTGAATCCTGACTCTACCTCTCCCTAGCTGTGTGATCTTGGGCAAGCTGCTAAATCTGTTTCTTTTCTTTGAGTGTGGAAATGCATTCTCATGTGTAGAGTACTTAACAGAGTGCTCAGCATATGGTAGGTACTTGATAAATAGTGGCAAAGTCAGGACTAGGGTGAGGTGAGTGAGGGTCCTAGGGCATGTCAACTTTTATGACATTCCAAACTTCTGCACACACAGGGACAGCACCCGAGAGGGGGTACCGCCTTCTCTCCTCTATCTTGGGTGTCTGCTCTGTTACACGGTCTCCACCATCACCTGGGAATGCTCATTCATACCTTCAACTGCTGGTGGAGCTTCCTGAAGGCCGAATCAGCTTTCCACCTGGAGAGATAGATCCTCAGCTGGGCAGCAAATGAGCTGAACAGGGATGGGGCCCAGGCACAGGTGGATGAAGGGTGTGCCAGGGCTGGACGGGGTAACTGAGAAAGGCCCATGGTAGTCACCCAGCCATGCCTTAAATGAGCACAGACTGCAGTGGTGTCCCAAGCCCCACATCAGAGCCTCCAAGTCAGGGCGAGACCACCTCTAACTGCCCTGAACCTTCCTTCTCTTGCCTGTCAAAACTTTTAAAAACACAAACAGCGAGAAGCGAGAGCGGCATTTGCATAAATCTCATTAGAAAAAATGCAAGTTTCATAAATCTTGTGATAAATTAGTGCGAGATCATTCTCAACGTGATGTATTAATTTTAGGGCAGAATGAATGGTTCTGTGATCATCGTGGGTAATTGCGAGTCTCCTCTGAAACGAGGTGATTTCTGGGGGCCCTCCTCTGGTTCCCCAGCAGGGAGGGGCTGGGGGAGGTGTCTTACCCTTCATCTGGATGCCCGTGTCTTGTTTCTTCTGCTTGGAGAGGTGGTGAGAAGCTGGGTCTTCAGCCAGGGCTGAAGAGCAGAGGTCCAGGAAGCCACACCTTAAGGTATATATTTCAGAGAACCAAATTGCCTTCAAGAAGGATTTGAAACAACTGAGTCTTGGGCCCATGAAAGCCATAGCCCAAAATCACGATCCAGGACCCACAGCCTTAGCACTGCTTGGGAGTTTGTTAGATATGGAGCCAGAAGCTCTTCAGAGACCATGAGGCTGTTTGTTCTACAGGCATTCTCCTAGTGGGCCTGAGGTTCGCTCTACATTCAACCGTCTTTGTGTTAACCTGAGGAGCCACCCAAGGGGTTAACACATTACACTACCCCGCTCATGGGCAAGTGGGGCTTGACTTGTTTCACTTGCAAACATTCCCCAGGTAATGCTAAAATGAAATCAGGTCAAGATTTGATGTGTTAAAGCAAGATGATTTGGAAAAGTCTACACACCAGAAGGATCACAGATTACACACACACATGCGCATACATGCACAGACACACATTACACAAGTATATATTTTGCATGCCTGCAGATTGGCCTGGGTGCCCCACTATGGCTGGGGAGCCATCCACAACATTAAGAATGTAGAGACTCCCAGGAGGTCGGTCTCCTTGTGTACCAAATGAAAATGCCGTTAAAGGCCATGGCCCCCATCATAACTCCCCAGTGGAAGTGCTTCTTGAGACTCTGACCCACCTGCACGAAGTCCTTGCCCGAGACCATGACTCTACTCATGTGCCTGTGTGTTGTGGGACACACACAGGCACAGTGTGACTGCAGGTAGTTTTGATAACTGTGAGTTTGGAATCAATTGTTGGCTGTGGGCTGGCCTTTATCACAGACGCAGGTTTGTCCCAGTGCTTGGAGGGTGGGGCTCCAGAAGCCACCTAACCCCAGATGCCCTCTCTGGAGGTCACATTTACGGGTATCAATGAGGGTTGCATGGGTACAGCCTTGATCTCAAGAGTGGGGACTGTGAGCGGTGTCTCTGTCCTGAGCTCCTGGTAGCAGGACATCAGCAGGGTGGCTCTGAGCAGGAAAGAACCAGCTTGAACCTGCCACAGTGTTTAGACTATCTTCGCCAGCCTTTAACGGCCCGAAGTGCTGTTTATTTTAATGATAATGTCAAGTTCAATTTGCCGTCATTTTTCCACATTTCCTTTTGTAAAGTTAATTGAACAGTTCAATGAATTGAAAAGTTTCAGGAGAAGGGGAAAAAATAGCTCACTCTTATCATTGTTATTAAATCTGGTAACTACTGCTTGGCTCTCTGGCCTTAAGAGAGGACTCTATCGCCTCCCAACCCCCAATCCCTCGCACATACCCCAAGAGCCTCGGAACTGCAAGGACTTGAGAAAGTCAGACAGAGCTTTCTAGAATTCCTTACTTCCTGATCATCTCATACTCTACCTGCTGTTTCTAAACAGGAAAAAAAAAAGAGTGCTCAGTCTCCCTGTCCCTGAGTATGGCACCCAGGTGATGCAGCTTTGAAATCTTGAGGGGCACTCACGTGGTCTATTCCCAATGTCCAGCACCCCACATTGACATTGTGTGAGGTGAGGTGTGACCAACAGAGTCTTAATAGGATAGATATGTCAACTGGCTGTGACCATAATATGGTATCATATGAGAGAGAGAGAGGGAGAGAGAGAGAGAGAGAGAGGGAGAGAGAGAGAGAGAGAGAGAGAGAGAGAGAGAGAGAGAGAGAGAGAGGGAGAGAGAGAGGGAGAGAGAGAGAGAGAGGGAGAGAGAGAGAGAGAGATCAGATGTAAAGTAAGACTCTTGTTTTTTTGTTTTGTTTTTTTTGTTTGTTTTTTTGTTTTTTTTGAGACAGGGTTTCTCTGTGTAGCCCTGGCTGTCCTGGAACCCACTTTGTAGACCAGGCTGGCCTCGAACTCAGAAATCCTCCTGCCTCTGCCTCCCAAGTGCTGGGATTAAAGGCGTGCGCCACCACCGCCCGGCTTTTTTTTTTTAAAAGATTTATTTATTTATTATATGTAAGTACACTGTAGCTATCCTCAGATACCCCAGAAGAGGGCATCAGATCGCATTACGGTTGTGAGCCACCATGTGGTTGCTGGGATTTGAACTCAGGACCTTCGGAAGAGCATTCAGTGCTCTTCCCAGCTGAGCCATCTTTCCAACCCATAAAGTAAGACTCTTAACTGAGACATTCCCCCCTCCCCCCAGTGAACAACATGGAGACAGGAATCGATGCAAAAGCAAGAGGAATTTTATTTAATCCAGCATGCTGGGGTCACCCTGCACATGGGGAGAGAACAACCACTCGAAGTCTGTCCAGTGGGCCTTTATACAATTCTCAGGGCAGTCGCCATTAGGCACCATGTGATTGGCAGAACAGTGTAACTTTAAACTGATTGGTTTCTAGGGAATGAAGTAGGTGGCCAATAGTCTGTCCTGCGGAATGTGTCCCTACCCACAGGTCAGTCCCCCCCCATCCTTGTGGTCTGAGGAATGTTAATTAGCCTCTCCCTTCCAGAAGGGCAAGTGTTCCATGACTTTTCCAAAGTTCCTGAGCTGACCTCCCTTCAGTAGTGGGCTTGTCTCTTAGCTTCCCAGCCCCGATTTCTTTGTGAGTTTGTTGGGCCCATCAAGAACCAGAATGTGTGGTATGTGGCAGATGTTAAGATCCCCTACTGGAGTCAGGTGTTTGAATCAAAGCTTCTTTCTCATTAAGTTCTGAGGCAGCCCACCTTACCCTCTTCCTTAGGACACCTTAGTGCTGTGACAGAGAATCTCAACCCCAAGCATGGCTTCTGTTCTCCCCAAGGACTGCTATGATTTGGCCACTAACTCCAGGTCCCTCCTGGTGTTAGTGATGGAGGAGCCAGTCAGAGAGGTTAGCATCTTTTCTAATGTCACACAGCAAGTGGTGGCTTAGTAGGAACCAGGGCATCCAGATGCATTCTATCCCCTGCCAATTCTGTTTTAAAGCAGAGAATCATTGATTGCAGCCCTGCCCACAAAGTATCTACTGGGCCGTTTGTTTGCTTGCTTGTTTGTTTTTTGAGACAGGGTTTCTCTGTGTAGCCTTGGCTGTCCTGGAACTCACTCTCTTTGTAGACCAGGCTGGCCTCGAACTCACAGAGATCTGCCTGCCTCTGCCTCCCCAGTGCTAGGATTAAAGGTGTGTGCCATCACTATCCTGACTATCATCCCATCCTGTCTATCTGCCGGGGTTTTTGTCCTGAGTCCAAGCCTTCACTGCCCTGAAGATGGTCACTTTGCCTCTCTGAGCCTTGGTTTTCTTACCCATGTAGCAGGTGTGACCCTTCTATGGAGGGCTCTCATTAGAAATAAGTAAAAAGTAGATAAAAATAAGTAAAAAGGAGTTCTAAAGTGGAGTCTCAAAGTCTCGCTAGGTACCAGATGTGTGCGGGTCTTCTTCTCTCAGGCAGCAAGTGAGTTAATCCTTCCCTGGTGTGGGCAGTTTCAGGAGAGCTGCTATTGGGAATGGAGGTGACCTGAGAACTCTAGACTCATGGCTGGTCCCTCTACCCAAGGTGAGGGTTTCTGCTGGGGACTGCAGGGTATGCCTTGGAGAAGAACCTGGAAGGCCTTAGGCTGCACTAGGGAGGTGTGGCCTCAGCCCATGGCCCTCTAGTGAGCATCCCAGGTGAGCAGAGTTTAGACTAAAATAAGGACCAAGAGGTCAAACCAAGTTCAGAATTCCAGAGGGTAGCAGAGAGGGGGAGCCTGACTCTGGCAGCAGAGGGAGGGAAAGCTGAGATAAAAGAGAGGAAGGTGCTTAGTAGGCTGTCTGATCCCAGAGCTAGACAAATGAGACCACAAGCTACAAGGTCAGCTGGCTCTGAGGTGTGTACTGACCCAGGAGAGGGGCAAACAGCTGCTGTGGCTCTAGCAGAGAGTGGACTGCATTCCTATCTATGTGTGTGTGTGTGTGTGTGTGTGTGTGTGTGTGTGTGTGTGTGTATAGGGTTTGTGGGTGGGAGTGGGGCACGGAGCGGCTCTGTTGGTCATTAGTGACTCAAGGGTGGCACAGATGTCACCAATATACGCGGCACACATGTGCGCCTGTGGCCCCGGAATCGTGACTGCATAGCTGAACATCCTTCAGATAAACTTCCCAGCTTGCTCTTCCCTATGTGAGGGGATGGGGGGGGCGTGTGTGTGTTTGTGTGTGTGTGTTTGTGTGTGTGTGTGTGTGTGTGTCTGTGACTTCTGCTTCCACCATTATGTTTTCTGTTTCTGAGGTGACCTCTGTACTCCTAGCCTGACTCTGTCCTCTCTAACTGCCCTGAGCCTGGTAGGGGCAGACAGCTATATCCTTGGATTGGGAGAGACAATGGGCACCAGTTGACATAAAGTCATTTTCTGTCACAAATAGCAAGAGATTGGCTTTCATATGTCTTTTAAGGTTGATGATAGTGACAAGGAGCCCAGCATTGTGAAGGTTTCTGCAGTTGACTGTAGTAGACAGTGATTGATTACTAATGTCTGCATGGGAAAGGGCTGGGTCCAGCTAGCTCTTTGACCTCTAGGTAGTTGATGGAGGTGGGGGATCCTAGGGGATTGAAAGGGCCTTGCCAACCTGTCCTAAAGCACCAGCATCTATGTCCAAGAGTGATGGCCCACGGCTGGAGAGATGGCTCAGTCGTTAAGAGCACTGACTGCTCTTCCAGAGGTCCTGAGTTCAATTCCCAGCAACCACATGGTGGCTCACAACAATCTGTAAAGGGATCCGATGCCCTCTTGTGGTGTGTCTAAAGACAGCCACAGTGTACTCATAAATAAAATAAATCGAAGAAGAAGAAGAAGAAGAAGAAGAAGAAGAAGAAGAAGAAGAAGAAGAAGAAGAAGAAGAAAGAGTGATGGGCTGCTGCTTGCTGCACAGAGCCCAAGAAGCTGAGGGCAGAGAGACAGCTTGGGGTACATGTACAGGCAGTGTAGGATCTAAGAGGCATGTAGCAGGATTTGAGTGTGCCACAGTGTGCTCAGGAAGGCTGGCAGCAGCTTGGTACTCTAACCCCATGGTGCAATGGAAATGTGACTGGCTAGGGGGAATTAGGGAGAGGGTTGTGCCTCTCTTGGCAAGAGCATCAGACATGATGATTTTGGATGCCAGAAGGACCAATCACAGAGCGTGCTCAGTGCCCTTGTTCATTCCATAGCCCCTGCTCCAACTTGGGGGACACACACGGATCACAGCCTTCTCCTCAGATAAAAACTCCAAGGCTTACAGCTTGCCACCGACCTGTGTTTCTGCCCCTCCCCTCACCAGGCAGGCAGAGATCCACAGCCCTTCTCTTCCAGTGCAGATAACAACAATAACAGTAATAACAGTCATCTGGGCCGGCTGCAGGGACCCAGCGGGGACTCAGAAAGCTGTGATTGTCCGCCCCTTGCCTGGAAGGCAGATGTGACTGGCTGCCGAGGGGCGGAGGCCACCATAGAGGACATGTCCCCAGCTCTTTGCTTCCCAGAGACCATAGCTGCCTGTTCAGGGAATTCCTACCTCTAAGATGGGGCAGACTGCCCCAGAATAGGACACTTGGTTGACAGGAGAGACTGGATAGCCCTTAGGAAAGAATCCAAGGCTGGTGTCTACACACCTCCCTGGCTGTGTGGACTCCGGTTCTGGCTTTCCAAGTCCAGTGCTACTGATTTGGGCTTTATTAGGTGTGATTAGCCTTGCACTCTCCTGCCCATTAGTGTCGTAATTAAGATCTAACTGGCCGCACTCTCTTCTCACCGTGGCTCCAAGGTCCACCTGGGGACTGTTTCTCTTCTCATCCTTTCCGGGCTTTACAGGACTAAAGATTTTTATTGAGCGACTTTGGAATCCAGCTGCTCATCAGGCTAAAGGAAAGGGACCAGGCGGGCTACTGCTCCCCCAGAGCTGACAGGAATGTGCTCGGAGACTGGCGGCCAGCAAGACAGGTGAACACACAGGTGGCTTCTGGGGTGAGCACAGGGAGACCAGATGTCCTTTGGGGTGGGTTTACTGACTGACCAAGTACTTGAGGAAGGCCCTGCGGAGGTTAGCTGCTGCCGAGAGGTGAACATTGAGCCTGGGCGACTTGAGGCAGCACTGCTCTCTCCCAGCACAGCGATGACCTTGGCCCAGTCAGGAGCAGCCGACGGCCATGGGACCAGAAAGCGTGAACCATCGGGATCTGCCATATTGGAGAAGATTACTAGAGCCCTGGGGTGGTCTGATGTATTTATCTAACTTTAAAAAATGTGTGAACTGGGGAGATGGGTCAGTGATTCAAGTACTTGCTGCAAAAGCATGGGGACCCCGGTTTGAGCCCCAGAAACCCATGACAGGCAGGCGTGGTGGACATCTAATTCTAGCCTCAGAAGGCAGAGACTGGATCCCCAGTAAAGCGAGACCAGTCATATATCTGAGAGCTCGGGCTTTGATTGGGAAACCCTGCTTCAGTGGATAGCGTGGAAGAGGAAGGGAGGATGATTCCTGATATCAACCACAGACTTCCAACATACACAGCATACGTGCCCGGGTGTGTCCTCACACATGCAGATCTGCATAAACACATGCATGAAAATAAGAAGGGGAGAATTTAAATTTAGAGTATGCACATCTTGGAATTTATCCCTCTACTCAGCCTGAGACTATGGCTCAGTAGACTGTGCCATCTCCAGAACACTCCTTGGCTTGAGGCTCATGACTCTGTGCCTATAAACCATGTAAAAGATAGAGCCCCCCTACTCTATCCTTCCCGGCCTCTGAACATCCAAATTCTGTTTCACAAGGTACTTGGGAGAAGTAGGATTGTGTGTTATCTGTCACTGTGTGGCGGCTGGCTTATTTCACTTAGCACAGCGTCTCAAGGCTCATCCTCGCCGTAGCGAGCAAGCGTCAGCATCCATCCCCTGCTTCCCGGAACTCGATGATCCATTGGCTGCCTAGGCCGAGTTTTGCTTACCCATCCATCCGTGGCTCCTTGGACTGCTTCACCTCTTGACCACTGTAGAAAGCGCTGTGGCTGCGGGTTTGCCATAGACTAAGTACCTCAGTCTTAGATGTCCTTCCACCCCGAGGTTAGACAGGGCCCCAGCCTGACTCTACAGAGTGGAACTGGCTGGCTCAGTAGGGTGACCGTTCCCAGCAAGGGTGGGAGGCCAAATGCAGAAACGCCTCTGGCTGTACTGATTAAGCCAAGAGGCCTGAGTCTGAGCCATTAAATCATGCCAGACTTGGAGCAGTCCCTCTCTGCATCTAAAGCGGGAGCCATAAACCAGGCTGACTTGCCGGCAAGCACTCAGAGCTCGGTTGTTTATAGCCAGCATCTGCTCGGATTGGTAGATTCCTGTGCTGCGCCCATTGTTAAATATTAGAATATGGGTCTGCACTAAACCACTCCAGGGCTTCTACAGTTGACTGCACATCAGTCTCCTGAAGAGAGGGGAGGGAACACTGTCTAGGGGTTTGTGTCCTTAGCTCCCTACAAGCCAGCTTGAGCCAGCTGGGTCCAGCACCAGTAAGCACCCACCACGGCTCAGAAGCACAGTCTTTGGGTTTTTTATCAGAAACAGTCCTTGTGATGGATTGATTGAGGCTGGAGTTTCTGTTTGTGGTAGGGTAGTGCAGTGATTGGCAGGTGCTGGGGGCTCTAAAGATGGCATGAAAGGAGCCTGGGAGATGTCCACAGCCCCATAGCCAAGTGGTTGACTAGGGGGAGATCCCAGGAGCCCTAGGAAAAGGGTGGGGATAGGAGGCAGGGATGGGCGGAATTCCGGCTGCTGTAATAGAGTACCACAGACTGGCTTACTTATAAAGAAGGGAGGTTCATAGCTTGCAGTTCTGGAGACTGGAAGTTGAGGAGCCTGATGCCCATATACAGTGAGGGTCTTTACCACACATCCTATCACAGCGGCGATCATGTGGTGAGAGAGACAGAGTGCTAGCTCAGAACTATCAACTTCTTGTGAAGCAGTTAGTGCTTTTGCAAGGGCCTCACCCATCTGGTTTCTGATTGCTTCCTGAAGTCCTCATCCCCAAATGCCAGCAATTATGAGTTAGGGGTAGCTTCTAGCACACAAGCTTTAGAGGGCACACCCAAACCTCAGCATTTATCTTTGTCACCGTCCACAGCCAGTCACTGGGTTCCAACCCCAGGGGCATCAGTTCCCTGGCCCTTCTGGCCTGTGTATGGCATGGACTGACTCTAGCAAAGAAACGTGAAATCTGGCCATTGGAGGCTAGGCTGGTGTGTGTATGGCACCAAGGGAGACACAGTACCAACTGAGGCTGCTGTGGTCACCTCCCCAGGCCCTTTCACGCCATCATCAGAACCCCCAGGACCTGTGATAAGAACTCCAGCTTCATCCACTGCCTGTGGGAACAGAAAATGGTGCAAGCACCATACAAGGCCGTGGCCTGATTCCTCAATAAGTTTAATGTGGAGTGGCTCCAGCAAGTCTACTCCTAAGCATATGAGAGACAAATTGAAATGAGGATTCCAACCCTGTCTTATACATGGATGCACCTATCCGCAGCATTCACAGCCCAGAGTTGGAAATAACCCAAAGCTCTGTCTACAGAGGAGCGTATGAACAGGATGTGTTAGATTCGTACAAGAGAAGATGAGTCAGCCATCTAAAGGAGCAGAGCTCTAACACGGGTACCCGCATGGACCAGTGATGCTAACCGAGAGCCACACACAGGGCCACTGACAATTGCGGTTCTGTTGATATGAACATCCAGAGCCCGCAGTTTCCAGAAATCAGAGTGCACACTCAGAAGCTAGGGACTGAGAAATGACTTTGTGACAGGCACGGTTTTCCCCGGGGGTGGTGGTGGTGGTGGTGGTGGTGATGGAAGATGATTGCTCACCGTGAGTGCATGGGAGGGTATCAGGTTGTACCCTTTGAATAGTGAAGGTACTTGATTTTGTGAGGTAGTTATTTGGCGTGTGTGTGTGTGTGTGTGTGTGTGTGTGTGTGTGTGTGTGTGTGAAAGACAGGGTTTCCTGCAGCCCAGACTGACTTCATTGTGTAGCCAAGGATGACCTTGAACCCCCAATCTTCCTCTTTCCACCTCCCAGGCGCTGGGTTACAGGCAGGCACTATCACACTCGGTTCGTCGGTGTGTGAATGCTAGACAAGCAAGTGCTCTATCAACCGATTTGTATCTCTAACCCACCAGATTTTTTTCTTTAAATCACACCAAGTATTCTGCATCCAAGATTCTGTCACCTTCAGTGGGCACCAATGGCTGTGTGGGATCTGTGCACCCTGGGGTCTCACAGCCAGGATGGTAATCCTGTAAAGGATGGTCCTGGGAGCCTGGGCTAGAGCCAAGTCCCACAGACAGACAGACAGACAGACAAACAGACAGACAGACCGGATTTCTGTAAAAGACAGTATGACCAAAGATTGCCAGTGGGGCGGCTTGCCTGCTTTCCAGAGAAGCCAGCTCTGGTCATTTCTGCAGAGCAGCCAAGAGCACCGGGAGGGGGAGGAGGTGCCCAGCTGGAAAACTGTGGGGTGTCTTGTCTTAAATATAATATTAAATCAGCACCTTTAATTAGTACGCTTAGAAAGGCTACTAGCAATTACCTGGGACACCAAGAAGGCGTGATCTGGAAAGAGCCTGGGAGGAAGCCACAAAAGACCATTTTGAACAGCACATAATTGAGGAGAAAATGGATAAAAGTCCAGGAAATTACAGGGTGGGTGACAGCAGCTGATGGCCCCATCCCTATCCTGCCCAGCGTCCCCCTCCCTGGGAGGACCCAAGTGTCAGGCCTGGGAAAGCCATTTGGGATATCAGGTTCAGTCACACGACCTTGGCTGCAGTGCTGATGTAGCCTTCCCACAATCCCCTTGGCCAGCCATAGCCTGCCCTCCTGCGCCCACCACCTGGGTCAAGACAGGCTAGCAGGTGAGGCCTGCTGTCTGAGGGCTTTATAGTGTGGAGGAGCAGGTTACATGGGGAGCCCTTGTCCCCAACAACCCCCCCACCCCATCCCCCCATGGAAACCAGGGGTCAAAGCTAGACATGCCTGCACAGCTTTAGAGCACGTCTTTAACATGCAGTGTGTGCTCTGTTTGGCTCCCAACTGACCTTTGTCATCTGGAAATATGGTCATTTGGGGAAGGTGAGCTTGACTTACCTGTGATTTTCACACACTCCATCCCTCTGACTTGGGCAAAAAAGGGCATTGAACTTGGCATGTAGGCATTCAGAGCAAAGATAGGGTCACCTGCCTCCACTGTCCAGCCTGGGTATTTGATTCCTGTGTCTGGCTTCTCTCTATATAAGTTGTGGATGTTGGGCTCCAAGCTGTTCTGACCTTGTTCTATGCCTCTTACAATGCCCCTCTCACCGCCTCCACCACCATGAATGCTGTCTGCCGCTGTTGATTGACATAGGAGAGGCTACGTTCCTTCCCTGAACCTCAATATCCTCATCTATAAAATAGGTAGAATAATGACTGCCAGATGGAGTTGTGGGAGGATTGAATGAACAAACTCAAGTGAACAGGCAAAACAAACAAACAAACAAAAGCTTCCCATTTTGGGACCCTGGTTGGGCCTGATAGGAACAGATCTGTGAAATTCTCACTCACCGTGGAAGAATTGCATCTCAAGTTGACTAAGGAGTCCAGCTCTGCCATCTGTTAACCACAAGGATGAGGGAAACTATGACATCACTTGCTAGTGCCTTAAAAACTCCGAGGCAGTCAGAATGGAGGAGGAGCTCCTTGCCTGCTTCCTCTCAGAGTTCACAGAGTTGGTTGTCGCTGTCAACTTAGAGCTGTCCCATGATCAGCCTCCTGACAGAGCTCCTGAGCCACAGCCTAGCCTCCTCCCTCCTTCACGTTGTCCTTTGGGGCACTTATGCTAGCATCCCCTTCGTCAGGCAGATGGGGCAGTGGGCTCATCCTCTTGGAAAACCACTAGGGAGTCAGGAAGCCCCAGGACAAGATACTCTGTGCCGAGCCTTCTGAGCCAGGCTATGTGCCACCATCCTGATGCCTGGAGTGACCTGCGTCCAGAGCACTGCAACCTGAAGAATATGACCCTTACTTTTTGGTTCTTTTCTTGAGGACAGGAACCAGACCCTGTCAGGGCGAGTCTTAAAGTGATACATCTTCTTAGCCTTGGTGCACAGATGAAGGCTGGAATATTTTGCAAAATACTATGAATTAGACAAGGTGTTTCTATTTGCAGAAGATGGAAACCCAACCCAATAGAAGTAGGGGACCAAAGAGCAAGGAAGGGTGTGGCACCGATAGCTGGGACATCCAGAGGCCTGAGCCAGTTCCTGGCCCTGTGGCCATGTGCCTCCGTCCCAGTGGGAATCCCCTCTCCAGCTCCATGAGCTCTGCTGGCTTCCTTGGCAGCCTCGTCCTCAGGCATGCTATTCTTGTGGGTACCAAGACGGCCCACTCAGCAGCCCAATGGAATGACAGCATAGGTCCTAGAGTTAGCTTTGTTTCGCTAACAGGTGGTCCAGGACAGAAGTGGGGAGCATCGTTGCAGCCCAGTGTTGCTTAGGAAGTCTGGGGGTGATCCTTGGCCTCTGGAAGAACTGGGAGTTTATGAGGTGGCTATGCCCTGAAGGATGCTCCATTGTTTGAGCAAGATGGGAAGGCATGAGTATGACTCAGTGTTTTCTTTTCCTCTCTTGTTCGACCACTCTAGGTTCTTCTGTGACCCAGTTGCTCGCCCGAGACATGGACAATGACCCTTTGGTGTTTGGCGTGTCTGGAGAGGAGGCCTCGCGCTTCTTTGCCGTGGAGCCTGACACTGGTGTGGTGTGGCTCCGGCAGCCACTGGACAGAGAGGTAAGGCATGCGACTCCCGAGTCTCAGCCCTTTTCTGGAGGACAATGGAAGAGGGTGGCTCACCATCTTTTGGGCGGGGGTGGGGGGGGACCCTCTCCCAAGATCCCATCGTACCTCTGCTGGGTCCATTTCTCTCAGTGGTAGTTCTCTTCCAGGGCTGTGTTAGACCTGGGGCTGGACTGGGTCAGATGGGAGTGTTTTGAGTCAGGAGTGGCATTGGGTAAGCAAGAGGGACGTGGCCATGAAGTCATCTCTTGCGTGGGGTGGAGTAGTCTAACTACCCCTGCAGATTCTTCTAGAGCAACAAGCATGGCAGTCCTTAGCAAAGGAAGGTAAGGGTATGAGCATATCCCCAGGTCTAGTTCCCTCCTACAACTCGGTAGGACATGTCGACAGAAGTGTTCAGTGGTTTGTTCCACATCCCACAGACACACGGGGGAGGCACAGCCAAGAATGACACCCACGATTCTTGACTTTGTTCACTCGCTGTCTTCAGGATGGATTCAGATTCTACACTTGCTTCCCCAAATGCTGACGGGTAGTGCTGGATTTTTAGGGATACCTTTGGAGACCAGGCCTACATGAGGTCCTGGGTGGTGCTAGAGACCACGTAGCCACACCCAGGGCCTCTCTAATTCTGTTCTCTCCCTCTCTCCCTCCCTCTCCATTTAGACTAAGTCTGAGTTCACAGTGGAGTTCTCCGTCAGTGACCACCAAGGGGTGAGTGTCCCTTGCAGCCCTGTTGTTCTAGAATGTTCCTGGACTTCTCAGGTCTCTGGGCTGTGTGGGTGGGTTGAGGCCAGAGGGGAGAGACAGCGTTGAGCCCTGTACATTTCTCCCCAGGTGATCACACGGAAGGTGAATATCCAAGTCGGAGATGTGAATGACAACGCGCCCACGTTCCACAACCAGCCCTACAGCGTGCGCATCCCTGAGGTGAGCGCTTGCTAGGTCATGTGTGTGGTGGGGATGACAGTTCCTGGGACCACAGCTGCTCTCCAGTCGGGCTGGGTAATATGTATGGCGATCTCTGAGTACGAGCAGATGCACCTGTCTCCTGTTCATACTCTAGCTCAGACTCTGCCTGGGGCCAATGAGAGCCACCCATCCTGTGGGCTGGAGGATAGAGTCTTGGGCCTGAGAGAAGGCCTACCTCCCCACCCCCTGCCCCCCTCATCCCCAACCCCCACCCCCAACAGAGCTCACCCCCACCTGGAGTTAGTAATGCAACAGGAGCTGGGAGAGGCAAGTGTTAGGCCCTCTCTCCTATCTGCAACCTGCTGTGAGTCTTAGACAGGGCATATTGGCAGGTCTTACTGCTTCCCTTGGCCAGAATCCGGTTCCTGAAGGACTGGGGAACTTGCAGGTCCCTATCTGTGTGGTCTGGCCTGCAGTCTCCCAAGCTTCTGTTCTGTGTACTCCGAATATGTTTGCATGAGTGCATGCGTGTAAAATCAAGCCATCGCTGGTAATTGAGAAGTACAAATTATTGTATTACAAACGGTTCGTTAATAAGCTGGCTCCTGATGGTACCGGGGCTCCCTTCGCTCGATGTCCCCTCACCACAGTGGCTGATGGAAGTCTTAAGATTTGGCAGTTAGCTATGAGAAGACCTTGACTGAGACTGGTATAGAGCTTCTAACTGGGTGTCCCTCGATCTTGCCCCCAGGGCTGAAGTTGGGGTGTATGGGGGGGCAACAGCAGCAGTAAGAGCTGGGGTGAAAAGAATAAAGATACCCCAGAAGGGTAAGCTGGCATCAGACACTTCTGTATAGTAAACAAGAAAAGGCAAGAATTCCCTAGGTTTAAGTGGGAGAGGGACTTGCCCAAGGTCACAAAACTATAACATTGACCCTAACTCCTGGGACAGCAAAGATTCCCAGAAGGATGAAGGGGTCTTGTCTCACATCCCAGAGGTCCTGGCTGTCGTCAATCAGTGGTGAGCCAAGGGTCCTACACATGTGCCAGTTGGAGGATAGGAAGACAACCATACGGCTAGGACTGCCCAGTGGTGCCCGTGACCCTTGCTCACCTGGGACAGGATGACAGGAGAGAGAGAGAGAGAGAGAGAGAGAGAGAGAGAGAGAGAGAGAGAGAGAGAGAGAGAGCACCCATATTCATCAGCATGGAGGGGCATGGTACTCTGCCATGCCCGTGGACAGCAGCTTGGCTCCTGGCTCTAGCTCACTTGGAAGTGCCCCTAATTCAATTAAGGGGCTCTACGTGCCAGTCTGCGCTCCGAGCCTGGACTCGGAAGCCAAGGGCATGGCTCGGAGTTAATGAGCCTTGTGCCCACTGCTCAGCTGCCGCCCTGGCAGGCCCGGCTGTCCTCTGTCCTCCCTGGAGAGGGGATGGCAGGCAACAGCAGGGGCGGGAGGACAAGCAGTCCTGTCCCTTTCTCCGGGCCCTTGGGCTGGAGGCCAGTTCTTTTCCTCTTGCCTCCTGCAGAGATGCGGCCTGCGGAACACCACCCCTGCCGGAACCCCAACCCAGGGGTCCTCCAAGTCTCTTGGCTTCTTTTGTACATTCAATTAGCAAGGATTGTCCAGTGTGTGCCCTGGCTTTGTTCTGTTGGCTTGGTTCCGTGTGGCTCTCGTTCTCGGGAGGCCTGAGAGGTTGCAGAAGCAGAGACTGTAAACACTAAGGCAAATAGCCCCAGGACAGACCCCTGCCCACTCATTGTCTTTAACCCTTCTGGGTCTAGCCTTCCTTGTCTCCTAAGAATGAAGATGTGACCACAATACCTGCTGAGGAAGGCTGCTCCAGAGGGTGCACAGTGCTGGAGGAAGGCCTGTGCAGCTTATTTGGTCACTGTATGTCCTGATATTTGATGCTGGCTTTGGGGCCGCTCACTGTGTCCAGCTAGATGCTATCAGCTAGATGAAGGTCCAGCCATCTTGGCATGGCCCAGCCTGGGCCTGGTGTGGTCACCTGAGCTGGAACTGAGCTACTTGACTCAAGCCCCAGCTGGAGAACTAGCCCAGGACCTGTTGGCCCCTGGCCTGGAATGGGGGCTAGAGTTCTCTGCTTTCGTTAACTTGTGTATCCCCTGGACATGCCGTGGTCTTTTGGAGAGGCAAATTCAATAGTGGAGACCTCGGAATGGGAGCAGGGGAGACTGTAGATGTGATGGGGTGGAGGGAGGGGCAGGCATACCACAGATCCTGCTGGGAATGAGTACCTGGTACTCCCAGAGTGACTGGGAGTTCCCAAGACTTCCTGGAGGAGGTGGCTTTCCAGTAGACCTTCCAGGAGGAAGGGCAGTAGAGATAAAGAACCTAGCCTCTGGTCCTGCCATGCAAACTGCTTGGGTACGACTTTATATCTGTCATAGCCTTTCTGTTGGCACGCGTGCGTGTGTGTGTGTGTGTGTGTGTGTGTGTGTGTGTGTGTGTGTGTGGTAGATGCAGCTGTTTACCTAGGGATTTAACCAGGATGTGTCCTATCAAGAACCTAAGGGTAGAGTCTAGCAGGGCATGCTCTTTACTTCCTGAGATTTCCTTATGCTTTGGGGATAGTGGGAAAATTCCTAGACTGTGTCCGTCCATCCACTCAACTCCTCTATGAGCATTTAAGACACTGTACCAAATCCCTTACCTTCCTAACCTCAATGTCCCCAACTGGGCCCTGATGATTACTGGTCAGTGTGGTCAGAATAGCATGGCTATTGAGCCTTGCCAGTGAGCTCCCTGTGCCAGGAAGCATACAAGCAGAAGCAGGAGAACCTTGCACCTCCAGACACCTAGCATGATATATTAGAATTGGGGTGAACCAGGGGGCTCTCCAGTGCCCCAGCAGAATTTCCTGGGAGGCTGCTCCAAGGTATCATCCCAGCCCCTGTGATTCGGCCAAGGAGAGCCGGCCTAGGGGTCTGATTTTGGATATGGGTCCTGCAGCCGGCCATGCTTAGGCAAGCCCATGACCCATTGCTGGACTCTGTCCATCCTTTTAAATTTTTCTTTTGGGTAGGGTCTTGTGAAGTCACCTAAGCTGGCCTCAGATACACCATAGGCCTGTGCCACCATACCTGAGAGGCTAGAAATCTGCAAGCAGGTGACAACAGGCCCAGGGAGGGTTAGATAACTTCACAGAGTGACCGCGAGGTTTCTGAAAGTTGCCCAGAGGTGCTGACTAGGAAGAAAACCTTTATCTGTCCATGATGCCATGGGGACCTCAGTCCCTGAGGTCAGGAATAGTGGAGTGGGAGGTACTTAAGCCCAAGCCCCAGGCTGCCCAGCCCTGTGCCTGGTACCTCTAAGGGTCCAGCCTCTCCGCCGGGAGAAAGCAGACAGGTGTGTGTTTGCATTTGTTTGTGCTGTCTTCCTTCCTTCCCACTCTCCTCCCCTTGCTAAGTGGCTCTCCGTGTAATTATCCATTTTATCAGGGCGAAAGGCCCTGCAATTCAGTTGTCGAAGCTCTAACGAGGGAGCTCAGATGCTTTCAAGTCTGTAAAGAAAAGGGAAATCCGGCTAGAATTGGCAACTTAATTCACCAAGCCAGCCTCGACAGACCTCATTAAGCCCCCGTGTATTCATTTCAGCCTAATGGCTGTCACGCTGACTGCTGTTTGATTTGCTGTAATAGACTTTTATGGCCTGCCAATTTGCTCAAACGTGTTTGCCTGTGTCTGCGCCCAGCAGTACTGCTCCACTACCTCGGTGAGGGGGCCGGCCTGCCTTGCTGACCTTCAGTGCTGCCCAGCCCGTGGCTCTCTGGAGGCCAGTGTTCAGTCCTGCAGGGTGCCGAGGGAGGTGACCCTGATGCTGGGGTATTTGGGCAGGAGGGTAGGTGTGAGGTTAGAAGTCTTGAAGGGCTGGTGGCTTCTGGGACAAGCCATTGAGAGTCCCCTGGAGTCCCAGGGACACTGTGTCCTTGATTTTGGAACAAGTACAGTCTCCTTAGCTGGGCAGCTCCCGCTTTTATCCATCTGGTCACAACATACCTTCCACCTCACTTGGGTGACTCCTCCTCTCAACTAGAGAGCTGGTTCGGTACCTACAGTCTGCCTGCGTGCCTGCCTGCCTTTCTCTATTCTCATAAACCTAACTCATTAAAGTTCAACTCCGTTGAGCCGGCAAAGCCCAGGTGGAGCCTAATCTCCAGTGTGCCTTTATTTTTTTTCATGAGTACGACAGACATTGCTACTGAGCAAGACCCAGGATTCTTAGACGATGTGGACATGCAGGGGAGGAAAGTGGATTCCCCGAGTTTCCCGTTATGCTGCTTTGATGAACTTATTCTCTGTATTCAAACTCTTTCTCATCCCTCCCTACACTTCCCATGTCTCGTCTGTCCGTCCGTCCGTCTGTTCGTCTGTCTGTCTGTCTGTTTAAAAGGGCTTCGCACGTTAGGCAAGTGCGCTAACACTGAACCATGGCCAGTCCCCTTTTCTTTTTTATTTTGAAACAGTCTCACCAAGCAGCCCAGGCTGACCTTGACCATTCGATCCTCCTGCCTCAGGCTCCAGAATAACTAGGATTACAGGCCTGTACCACCAGGCCCAGCTTGGACCTCTGTCATCTTCTCTAGAAGGTAGATGATGAAATTTGTCACCAATAAAATCATTGGGCCCAGGCTAATGCAGGTGGGAGAAGTTCTTACCCTAAATGGCGCTGAATGCTCTGAGATCCTTATCCTCAGGGAGGGCCATTTTATAAAGAGAGAACCCAGTGAGTGGTGCCAGAACGTGCCTCAATGTATTAAATGTCATGACAGCTTTGTGTATGTGGCCTAATGGAAGCACATGGGGGTATGTGCTAGGTTCTAGTAGGGTGCGTAGGAGTTCATTAGAGTAGGTAGCTAATATCATGTATTTTCTGGAATCATTTGTTATCTTCTTATATACTGGACTTTCCCAAAGAAGGTGAATTCTAACCCAGACTCGAGGCTCCATTGAGGCAAGATGGTAGCTGGGGGCGAGGAGTTTAGGTCTCTTGCAGGTCTCCAAACTACTTCAAACAGACAAATGAAGATGGAGCCAGGCTGAAGGTGGGCTCCCTGGGCCCTGCTCAGGTCTCTGTAGCACTTGAATCTCAGAGAGATCTTTGTCAGCAGTGACTTCAGGTTGTGAAGAGGCCTGGGAGTAGAAGGAAGGTCCTTCAGAGAGCTGGCCTGCAGTCCTACTGGGTACCTGTCCTTAATAAGGACAGACCTTGTACATAGAAGAGACAGAGGGGTGGCCATCAGCCAATGAAACCTGTCTTAGTTGATTTCTTCTGTTACTGTGATGAGACCCCATGACCAAGGCATGGACTCATCCTACGAAACTGTAAGCCTCCATTAAATGCTTTCTTCTGTAAGTTGTCTTAGCTGTGGTGTCTTAGCGCAGCAATAGAAAAGTAACTAAGGCAGGAAAGTGAGTCCCTGGTCATCACATCAGGGAGCACGGTGGCAGGCAGGCAGACATGGTGCTGGAGCAGTATCTGAAAGCTTACATCTGGGCCCACAAATAGGAGGCAGAGAGAGCTAACTGGGAATGGTCTGAGCTTTTGAAACCTTAAAGTCTGTGTCCGGTGACATACCTCCTCCAACAAGGCCATACTCCATAAAGGCCACGCCTTCCCCACCAAGACCACACCTCCTCCAACAAGGCCACGCCCCCTTTATCAAGGCCACACCTCCTCCAACAAGGTCACATTTCCTCCATAAGGCCATGCCTCCTAATCCTTCCCAACAATTCCACTGACCAGGAACCAAGCATTCAAATGTATGAGCCTCTAGGGGCCATTCTCACTCAGACCAGCACACTGGGAACATGATGCTAGGATGCTGTTTCCATTCTGGAAGTGGGGCTGAGAGCAGAAAAGCTCAGCATTGCCTTAGCTAGAAAAGACCTGGAGGAGGAGGAGCCAGACTTGGTCTTCATCACTTTGGGCCAGCTGCTTCTCTTCCACCTATGGAGTAGACACGTTTACACCCTATTCTTTACATACACTCTCAGAACAACCCAAGGAAATGACTCCATGTATGCAAAGTGCTCAGCGAGAGGACCAGGACAAACATCTCTGGCACGTAGCTGGGCTGTGACCCTTACCATCTGTATAACTGTCTCCGTGAATAGAGCAAGCATGAGGCTTGGTCACCTGGTTCTGCTGAGTACCAACCCAGGCCCTGGCATGTGCACTCACGGTGCCCAGTGAGTGGCTTGCCATAGCTGGACCTCACGATAGGCAGAACCATGTCACCTCTCTGGCTGGTAGTACTCCTGAAGATGACAGGAGAGTTTATACAGGGGCTTTTCCAGCCAGAGTGTCTTCCCAATGTGGATGTCCCTTTATGGTGTTCATATAGATGTGAGGAGTAGGCATGGCATTGACCTGGGATGGGGGACTCCTTCATACCCCGCCCCTTGTTTCCCCTATAATATCAAAGTAGTTGTGTTCAAAGCTGGCAGCCTTTAGTGCCTGCCAGTCCCTGGATATCAGAATCTCCATGTGGAAATGTGTAGGGAGTCATGAGTTGTTTACTGTGTGAGCCCAGAGCACGTGAGGACCCAAGGAGGCCAACTTCTTAGTACCCCAGCTGACCTCCATGCCTTCAGGATGCGAGTAGCAGTGAATGATTTATGAACTGCATCCTCAGGTTGCAGGAGAGGTGGGGGTGGGGCTCCTCCTGGCATGGGCTGCCACCCCCTCCAAGGTGTCAGTTTTACTCACGATAGTGTCGTCTCCCCCACGCCAGGGAAGGCAGCCCCTTGACAGGCCATGTTAATTTATATGTCGGGGCTACGGTGCCTGCGGCCCCCTCTGCATCTGTAACCAGTGCCCTATTGATCTGGGAGAGAGCGAGCTATAAATCATCTTTGCCTGGGACTCTGCTGGCCACAGTGGGGCAGCCAGATCCCCAAGGCAGCAGCTTGAGATGTCTCTATACCCCAAGGCTCTCACTCACCCTCTCACTCATGGCTTTGGTCTCCTCCCTCTGTCAGCACAATGACAGATCCCTGGGACTCCCTCTCGGTCTGTAGCAGTTGAGGACAGCCAGTGGTGGGCTGGCAGCAGAGATACCCCTTGTACCTCCAGCCACCACCTGTCCCGAGGATGAGGAGCAGGAGGGAGAGCGGAAGGAGGGGGAGGAAGGAGAGGAGGAAGAAAAGGAGGAAGGGGAAGAAGGGGAAGAGGGTGAGGAAGGGGAAGAGAGGAAGGATATATCTATCCTCTGTGTGTGTATGTGTGTGTGGGGGGGGCACATTTAAATACTTCTATCCGGGTCTTGGGAGACAAAGTCTCAATGAGTAAATCATTTGCCATGCAACCCTGAGGCCTGAGTTTGAATCCCTAGTGCCCATGTGAAGCTGGGGATAGTAGAACACAGCTGCAGTCTAGTATCCTACAGTGAGATAGGAGGCAGAGGCAGGAAAATCCCTAGAAGTGTGTGGGCCAGCTAGTCTGGTGTGTGTGTGTGTGTGTGTGTGTGTGTGTGTGTGTAGCAGCTAGCAGCAGAGACCATCTCAAGGTAGAAGGCCAGGATTGACACCCGAGTTTGTCCCCAGACCTCCATACATGTGCTATGGCTTGTGCACACACACACACACACACACACACACACACACACACACAGGCGCATCATTCTCTGGGACCTCCTGCTCTCATTCATCTTCACGACAACTCTGAACAAGAGAAGACTCAAGTTTTATGTTTATTGTTGAGGGAAACAGGGGCCAAGTTGAATATGCCTGCCAACTTTGCTCCAGGTCCCCAAGTGAAGTTACTTGTACAACATGACTGTCTATGGCAATGTCCTTCTGGGCATGCGTGCAGTCTGCCTACCATCTCCAGCAGTGTCCCACTCCTACAAGGACTTCCAGCACCACCCACTCACTGCATCTTAGCGTGGTGTGTTTGTGCGCCTTTCTGGTGCCTACTTCTGATTGGCTGCAGGCTCTAGGATGAGATCCTGATTAGGCCAGAATAGGGAAAGGGGCCAGGAATACTATGCTTTGTGTCTTTGTTTGCGCCATAAATGTCGAGCTGTCTTCATATTTCATACACAGGTCAATGGGGTCTAGTGGCAAGTGCACCTAAAGCCCATTGCCAGCTCTATGCAATAAGGCCAGCCCCACTGGTGTCCTGCGGCTGAATAGTCATTGTCCCTGCAATGCCCTTGGACTAGTGGGCTAGTAGGTAACCAGAGGCTGATGCTATTCCAGCTGTCAGGAACAGCGTAGGTGAGAAGTAGGCGACTGTCTCACCCACAGGCTTGGCTCTATCCTGTCCTCAGCCCCCTCCTTCTGCTTCTTAGCTACCAGGAAGGACAACAGTGGGCCCAGGAAGCTTGACCCAGACATACACTCAGACAGGTTCCTTACTCTCTCCTTTGTCCAGGGAAGTGACATCGAGGACCCTGATCCCCCAAGACCTGTGTAACAACTTCTAGCTCATGTATATGAGGCATGACCAGGCTCATAGGTACCCTTCCTGCATCCTCCACATGAGGAAAGAGAACACTACGAGATGAAAGGAACCAGATTTTAATGGTCATTAAAATGACCATTGGGTTTTAAAGACGATAACATTCTCAGTGACATCATTTCTTTGTCAGTTCTAACTGGAAGTCTTTGGGCTCATAGAAGTTTCTGTCAATGATCACAAGTCCCATACCAAGACACAGAACATGAAGCAGGGACTTTGTGGAGCCACCTTGAGGGCTCTAGGGATGTTCGGGTATGTGCCAGGGCACCTTTTATTGCCTCTTGCCTCTCGCCCTTCCAATAATGACCCTTGATATAGAAAGAATGGGTGGCTGCGTCCTGGTGTCCCGAACCTGGAGTCCAGCTGTTGTCTCATGTGGCTTCCTGTCTCTTTAACGGTCTCCTCCACTCTCCCATAGGCCCTCCCAGCTAGCCTTCTCCTACCGTGGAAGACCTGGGTAGGATTGGCTTTAAAAATACTGGGTCCCAGGAGGCCACAAGAAGGAGCAGCTTAGGATTTCTGTATCAGGAGAACCTGTGGTTGGCTGTAACACAGATCCTGGATCCCTGCTGGCGTGCCTTGTGATGGATTCATAAATACAAGTTCGTACGCTAAGCTGGGTAGTCCAGGAGCCACTCTGAGCCTCAGTGTCTATCTATAAAGCTGGTGTGCATGGAGTTATAACAGTCCGGTGGAGGCACAGGGTGGCCTTTGACTGTACCTGCTACTGTGAATGGTCCAAGAGAACTCAGGAGGTTTCCTGGAAATGGAGAGAGCTCTCCAGGTGGGCTCCATTGCCTTGGCCAGTCAGCGGACATCAGGGTTCAGTGGCTAGAAGCCAAGAGCCCAGTAGGAGATGGAAAATGTAGAAAGTCTGCACTGGAAGACACGGGTGGGGCTGGATATGTGGATGTGAAGACCATAGTTTGAATACTTAGAACCCACGTAAATGCCAGGAGGACATGGTGACCCATGTGATTCCAGTTGGGAGGCAGACACAGGGGTCCCCTGAGCAAACTGACTAAAGAGACTAAACAATTGGTGAGCTCTGGGTTCAAGAGACCCTCCCTCAATGAAGGAGGTCGGAGAGAGATGGAGGATTCCAACATCAGCCTCAGGCTTCCCACACACGTGCACACACAGGATCACACCCACCCCAATGCACACATGAACCTACACATACACAAAACGTGTGTGCGCCTGTGAGACTAGTAGAAGAGGGGCTGGTGAGATGGCTCAGTGGAGAAAAGACACTTGCAAATCTGGCCTAAGACCTGAGTTCGACACCCAGAATTCCTATAAAAGTGGAAGGAGAGAACCAACTTCTAAAAGTTGCCATCTGACTACCCACCCGCACCCCCAATCTGTGTACACTGTGACAAGTGATACCCACCCCCATTAAATAATAGCACAGTTTTAAAGCACTCAAGCCCAGGGGCTGGTAAATGGCTCAGTGGTTCAGAATACTCAATGGTTTGATTCCCAGCACACACATCAGGCAGCTCCCAGCTCATAGCTTCAGTTTCAGGGGGATCTGACACCCTCTTCTGGTCTCTTTAGGCACTTGCACATACATGGCACATGTTCAGATGGACACACATACACATACATAAACATAAAACCTTATCAAAGCGAGATGGCACACACAAAGACACTGCAGGGGAAAAAATTGGCCATGGCCACAGGGAAGTTACAGGGATATCCCGGGTTCCTATAGACTCCTGTCCCTCAGAGTGGACAGCCGTGCACACATTCTGTAGGTAGTCAATACTCCCACAGATGGTCTTGTTCAAGGCCATTTGGTCGGGGATAAAGCTCTGGGGACCCGAGCTAGTCAAAGAAGAGTCTCGGGGATTCAGCATAGAGAACCTGTGTCCTGAAGTCCATTCCTGGGCCTGAGGTATGTTCTGTATCCCCAGCCAGGGCAGGGTGGTGATACCCCTAGATGTCAGAGTTGGGGCCTGGAGCTGTATGGAGGTACAGGGTGCAGGTGCAGGTATGCGTGATGAACTTCCAGTGAGCCACGTTCTGCCTGTCCCCTGGGGTGTGGGGACTTCATCTCAGCCCTTGGCTTCCACTTATCCTAACAAGCATTGTCAAAACAGCTTGGGGACAGGCTATAGCCCCCATGACACTGAGCCCCTCAGCACAATGGGCTGTTTTGATGGTTTTGCCGGTTGCCTGACCCTCCTTGTTTCCTACCGGGAGGGGACAGCTCTCTGGCAGGCTTTCTGCAGACGGAATTAGTGTAATTTCTCTGATTCCCCAGCAGCCTCTAATTACTTTGTAACTTTGTGGTGCTTGCTAGAAGTGGGAGGGACTGGGCTTTTTCTCTTTATAATAACCTTAAGTGGGAGCTGCCTGTCCATCTATTAAAAAGCCCGCTCCTCTCTCCAGATGAGATAATGCCACAGGGAGATATCGCCCTGGCATAATCACTGGGTACAATAGAATAGTCCCTGCTTTTCTCTCCAGCCTCTGTTGCCAACCCTCCTCCCCAAGACAGGGATTGAGGAGAGATCCAGGCCAGGTCCCGTCCTTGTTGGAGAGGTCACAGACTCCGGCCAGTCCCCTCTCTGAGGCTTGGCCCAGAGACTCCTTGTAGCTGCCTCTTCTCTGTCTAGTCCTGAGCGTAGCCCAGCTTCAGTCCTGCCTTTACATCACTACCACATCTCAGAGCCGTGTTAGCATACGCCTGTAAGCTGGGGTGAAGTTGGAGGACATAGCTGTGCCTGTCCTTCCTGACTGCGTGGTCATTTTCCCAATGTGCAGCCTCTGCTCATGTGTGCCCTGTCCAAGATAGAATCTCCAGGTGGTCAGCGTGTCCTCTGCCAACCTTTTGTCCAAACCTGTGCTCCCTCCTTAGAACAGAGCAGCCAGAGAGGCCGACGTCAGCCATCTCTTGCTTTCAGTAGTATCCAAGAGCATCCACCTCTAGACTCTTCTCTTGCCCTGATCTTGGGGTGCTTTCCCACTGCCCCAACCCCAGTTTCCAGCCCAACTGGACTCTTTCCCCTGACCTTGGCCCAGCCTTTCCATTGGGTGGCTCAGGGTCAGCAGGCAGACCCACCCATCATAGCCTCCTGACCATATACTCAGGCAGGCTCCCTCGGCAAGTCAGTGAGACACCTCCTGACCGGAAAGGGGTGACAACCTCACTTGTGGCCACGTTGCCTTTTCAGAGCTCCTGCTATCAGTGTGTCAAATAGGGCTGCTCATCCCAGGTCTGTACCCCACACAGGGACACCTCTCCAAAGTTGACATTTGAAGTGTAATCTCTATGGGAGAGTCAGAGGGGACCCTGAGCACCTGTGGAATTTGAAAGGGGACGAGGGAGGTAGTAAGCCTCTGTGGAGCCAGAATTGAGTCCTGGTGGCTTCTTGGAAAGAGGAGGGTAAAGGAGATGTTCACACACGTGACACACACACACACAGATATACATGCTCAGCAGAAGTCCTGCACAGCCCCAAAAGACGATCACCACAAGTGGACTTTTGACCTTCAGCCAGAACTATGAGTGAGCCCACAACAACTCTTTTTTTTTTTTTTTTTTTGCTTTACGATGTTCCTGCCCTCAGCAATAGGGCCTATGTAGTAGGGATCAATGACAGGAAGGCTTGAAGCCTCGTGGGAGTGGCACAGGTCACTCACTGGCGAGCTCTGTGTTACTGAAGCAGCTGTGTGGAGAGGTGACATCTTCCTTCACCCGATAGAGTGCTTACCGCGTGCAAGCATTCAGGAGACAGGCCTGGCCTGGCCCCCACAGTTCTCCCAGCTCCTCCCCTCCCCTCAGGTGACCTTGATGACTGTTTCTGGGGTGCACTGTGCTGTCTCCCCCCGAAGCCTTTGTACAGGTACCTATTAGGGTTTGGTTTGGTTTCGGTTTGTTTTAGGTAGGGTCTTATATATCCCAGCCTGGCCTGAGATTCAAAATCTGCCCGCCTCAGCCTTCCAAGTAATGAAACCACAGGCATGTGTCACTACATCTGGGCCTTCTGTCAGCCTTTTAGTAATTGCCCAAGCTCTTGGAGACAGACAACCAAGCCTCTCCTGGGAGGCCACTCCCCCCTACCCCCCCATGATGAGGAGGAGCACTGTATTAGGAGTCCTCAGACCAGAGGTGAAACTTGAATGCTGGGTACAGCATCAACAGTTGTACCCTGGAATGTTTGCTGTCTGTGAGCCCAGTGGGCGTAAAACGGGTGACATGAGAAATGTCAGTTCAGAAGGGCCTAGATGCCCTGTCTCCAGCTTAGGGGGCCTCTGAAGATCCTTGAGCTGGGTAGGAAACTGATGGAGTAGAAGAAAAAGAGAAAGGGAGAAAAGGAAAAAAAAAAGCCCTAAAGCACTCCTTAAAATTAGTGTGAAAGGTGGACCCCCAGTGATATAGTTAGGGAAGCCCAGAGAGGGCATGCAACTTGTCCAAGGTCACACAGCTAATCCCAGCTCTCACTATTTTTGCTGCGCCAAGATGAGTCTGCATGAATCTTGCCTGTGCAGCATCCACTCAGGGTTTGGGGTTGGTTGTTGGGTTTTGCTATCTTCAGGGAACAGCCCTGAGTCAGGAGGTGGGAGGGGGAGAGTATGTGGTGGCAGAAGGATTCTTTGAGGTGACTTTATTGTGTTCCAGCATCTTCTGCCTCCTTCCAAGTTGCCGTTCGTATCAGCAGCCCAATCTCTGGCCCGCATGAGAAAACACAAAAATCTTTAAAGGTTTCTTAGAGAGTGAAATGGATTTTTTTTCTTTGCTGGTCAGGGCTGGAGCAGGTGGAGGACAGAGGAATTAATTCTTGTAACACATTGTCTTGTACCTCCCCTCCCCCCAAACCATCAGGTCTTCCAAACCCAGGGGCTAGCAAACCCTAAAAGAATTGTACCAACCCCAGCCCCAAAGATGGTGATGGAGGCCATGCGTCAGCAGTCGCTGAGGCGGAAGACTCTAAATGGTGTGGAAGTAATGCTTAAAGTGTGCCACGATTACAGACATTTCCAACGGGCCGCAGGCGACCCGGGCGGCGCCAGTGGCTGAGGAAATAAATCCTCAAGGGTGGGGCCTCCGAGAGTCTGATGGCTGTTGCCAGGCACAGGCTGGTGCAGTGAGTCCCTGGTGCAGGGCAGGAGGGGAGTGGGACTCACTCCATCTAACCCTTCTGAGTTGGAGTTCCTGGGATGGGCAGCAGCCTGTCTCTTCCTCTCTTCCAGACGGAGATGGAACACAGTGGTAGGGCACTTGCCTAAGGCAAGGCAGGCAAGGTCTTTGGTTCCATGCTTAATACCCCTTCCCCACTCCCCAACACACAAATGAGAGAGAGAGAGAGAGAGAGAGAGAGAGAGAGAGAGAGAGAGAGAGAGAGAGAGAATATGAATCTGTCTCTGTCCCTGGTGTGCTCTGTCCTCTAAGCTTTTAGCGTTCCGCCTGGTTTCCTCTGAGTTCAGAACTGACTGAGTTGGTCAAGGGGAGGATAACTCAGTCAAAAGAGCAGGCATCATTTAAAGATGCAGTAGGCAAAATAATGACTCACACCTTGTTACCTCAGCTGGCCACAGGGCTTTGCTGATGGGGTGGCCCTGTGTGGCTGTCAGGGGATGCTCAGAGAATGTGTGTGTGTGTGTGTGTGTGTGTGTGTGTGTGTGTGTGTGTGTGTAATTAGCTTAAAGATGGAAGTGTCAAAGCATCATAGTGATACCTAATACCTTGTACCTTAATTAAAAACATAGAAACTTAGAAAAGGATGAACACAGCCAGGAGCCGTGGAATGCACATATACCAGAAACCAGAAAGGTAGTACCGAGATCTTCTTGAGGCCCTGAGAGCGCCCTGACCACAGGATGAGTTTTAGCCTGGCCAGACTCACTCTGAGTCTCCGAACTCTAGAACTCAAAGATGATAAATTTGTGCTGATTTAGGTCACTAAATATGGAAAGATTTGTTCCAGCATCCATAGGTCTTTAGTAGAGAAGTCTTCTCTGAAGGCAGAGTAGCAAGAAGGAAGGCAGGCAGACAGGGAGGGAAGAAGGGAAGGAAGGAAGGAAGGAAGGAAGGAAGGAAGGAAGGAAGGAAGGAAGGAAGGAAGGGAGATAGGTGCCTATAGTCCGTGACTCCTTGAAGACTCTGGTAGGGTTAATCCTTACCCTCAATGACACCCTTTAAAGCAAACTGAGACCTAGAAACTTGGGACCAAGAAGCCACCACCTGGAGTTTAACGCTCAGGTTGTTGAGGGAGGGGCAAGGCAGGCAGCTCATCAGTCCAGCGCTGGCCCAAGGCCATGACACTTTGACCTGGCTTCCCTGCCCTTGGTGCCCCTGTAGGGGCTGATCCCAAGCACACCTTCCTCCTGGTGGCAGAGATGGATACAGCAGCTGAACCTGAGCTTGGGAGATTGGCAATAGCCTCAGGGGCAGAATAGACAAACCTTGATGGGCAGCAGATACAGGGACTCCTGCGGATCACAGAACCTCCTTCCTCGGGGCACAGGAATTCTTCCTGCTGAGCACAGGGCTCCCTCCTACAGAAATAGGGCCCCCTGCCTGCTGGGTTTTCCATCTGCAGGTTGTTGCTGAAGTATATAGAGTCCCCAAAGATGGAATGGCTGCCACCCACAGGGCCCCTCTCTTTGAAGAAGGAGGAGCAGGGCCCACTGACCATCGCCTCTAGACTTTAACCAGCCTCTGTTCCCATCGCCTGTCTCACACATAGGATATTGGGACTTACCAGTGGGTTGAAGATAAGTCTGTCTAACAATCTCTAAGGACCATATCTAGGAGTCCTGGGTAGAGGGAAGGTTGAATAACAGTAGAAATGGTTGCAATGATATCCCTCATCCGTTCATGTCCCTGCCACAGCTGATGACATGGGGTTTCTGTTAGCTTCAGGTTCTTACAACAAAGTGCCGGGTACTACCCCTGTGAAGTTCATTCAGAGCAGTTTATTGTGCTGATAGCATTGGGGCCCAGTGTCTGCGTGGCACACTTCAGGCTTGGCAAGGGCTGACCCTGGTCTGCATCAACTCATGGTACATGGTGAGTGCCATTGGTGAGAAAAAGCTATGGTATGGAGAACCTGGGATGAACAGAGCACAGGCTAAGTTCCCCCAAACCTCTTTGAAAGTGCACCTTCCAAAAACCTATGAACCTGTCACTAGCCAGTAGCACTAGCCTGGGAATTGCATCTTCATTACGTAGACCTCTTAGAGAGAATCAACATCTGGGTCATAGCAATAGACTATGGTCTCTCTGGTCTTCTGTGTGATATAAGACCTGGGATCCACTTACTGCTTCTTGTGGGTCATGGGGCTGGGCCTCAACACAGGACTCACACCACACCCAACAGCCATGGCCCGGGTTCACAGAAAGCCTGCAGGGATAGCCAGGGTTTAGGAGTTGAGGTCCCCCAAACTCTCTTTAGAGCCCTTCCTCCAGGATTGGGGTGCTAGATACCTCCCCCAGCCCCAGAGAGCCCGCCTGGGAGTGTGTTCCTGGAGAACTGCTCTGCCTGTACCAGCATGCACGCTTGCACATACCTCTCCGGGTGTCCGCCCTGCCTCCTTCTGTCCCAGTGTCTCTCTCACGGGTCAGCGCCCCAGAGCGTTAAATCATGAACAAATCGACTGCAGCCAGCAGGAGGGTAAGAGGACAGAGGGAGGGGACATGGCCAGCGAGGCCATTAGTAGTGTGCTGGCCAGGCGGACGAGGCTCGGCTGATTGGGAAAGTGGCTGACTGGCCTCCTCTTTAGAACACGGCTAGTCAGAGGCCTCTATGGTAGGATGTGCCTGAGATACACGTGGACTGTGTGCCTTTCTGAGAATTCATGGAACCTGCGTGGCTTGCAGCCAGAATACCCAGGCTGTTGTTTTCTGTCACGAGAACAGTGTTCAGATGGACCTGTTCTTCCCTGACCAGCGAGATTTGAAAATGTGTCCTGTGAAGGAGGCAGAGGAGAATATAACACCCAAATTGGTACAGGTCTGTTGCAAGTTCTGGCCTGAGCCACCAGGCCAACAATTTAGCTTTGCTGGCTCTGATCTTTTTCATCTTAGAATGGGAACAATTACCAACCTTCAAAAGGTTCCTCTCTGTACAAATGGGGCTCACCTGGCCACAGTGAGTGCTCTAAAGGCTGAGGTGGGACTTGGGGATCCATGCACGACCGTTGACCATCTTGGTGGTTTGGGTAAGAATGGCCCCCATAAGGCTCTGTACTTGAATGCTTAGTTGACAGAGAGTGGCACTATTTTAGAAGGCTTAGGAGGTGTGGCCTTGTTGGAGGAAGTGTGTCACTAGGGGTAGGCTTAGGGGGTTCAGAGAGACCCAGTTCTCTCTCTCCCTGTGGCCTGTGATCAGGATGTAGCTTTCAGCCACTGTTCTAGTATCATGCCTGTGGCCTTGCTCCCTGCCATGATGGTACTAGACTGAACCCTTGAAACTATAAGCCAGCCCCAGTTAAGTGCTTTACTTTTTTGGTTTTTGGTTTTTCGAAACAGGGTTTCTCTGTATAGCCCTGGCTGTCCTGGAACTCACTCTATAGACCAGACTGGCCTCGAGCTCAGAAATCCGCCTGCCTCTGCCTCCCAAGTGCTGGGATTAAAGGCGTGCGCCACCACTGCCCAGCTAAGTGTTTTCCTTTTTTAAGAGTTGCCTTGATCATGATGTCTGAGATGTAACTAAGACAACCCTTAAAGATTAAAAGAGATGATCTTACTGATGACTCACTCTCTGTAACAGTACTGGAGGTTTTTTTCCTGTGTGTCTTTCATCTTGCTGGGCCTCTGTTTCCCTATCTAGAAAATAGGGTAGTATCTTTGGCTATGGCTGTAAGGTGCAGAGAGGCCAGTGAGTCCAAAATGACAGCAGACTTGGGGGATAAGTTCCCTGGTCCTGAGTGGCCAAAGCTAGGGAGAGGCATCTGGGTGGCACTCCCATACCCAGGAGGAGATAGCAGATTCAGATAGGGACAGACATTATGAACTGTGCCACTCTACGGGGCCTCTTGGGTTGCAGTGTTCTCCCCCTACAAAGGTCATGGGTCAGTCATGTCCCAGTGGCCAGAGAACAGGAGCAGGACACATGTTGGTGAACTGAGGTTCGGGACTTCAGGTTACTCTGGATTCACCTGGTGCTCAGAACAAGCACCTCCAGTACTGCAATCCACAGGGCCTGCCTGGTAGGGGCCATCAGCCGGGCAGGTCCATCCCTTCTGCACGGCTGGCCTCACCGCCGGCCTGCAGCAGACACAGCTTTTTTGTTTTTGGTTAAAAAGCCTCATTGGAGCGTTATGATATTGCAATGTGAGGGTAATTGAGCTGAAAGCTATTCTCTTCCTGCAGCCAGCGCGATAGGAGTGATTGAGGTGCCGGGCCTCCCCACCAGCCTGGGGATCCTGACCGAAGTCCTAGGCAGAAACAGAGCTGTGGGCAAGGAGGCCCTGATTCTGGGATTTGGGGACTGCCAGACCGGGCCTCTCCCCACTAGGAGCAGACAGCCAGGGCCTCCATGGACTGGTACAGACAGAGGGTCCTCGGTGATGGTGACAGGCCTAGGGAGTATGGGCTCTTGCTGTGTCCCCTCATCTCACCACTTCAGTTCCTCATAGGACGATCCCTTCCAACCCTCCCTCCCTCTCAACTTTCCTCCCTCCCTTCCTCCCTCGGTCAGTCAGTCCCCATCTCACCCCTCCTCCTCTTCTGTTCTGGAGGTTGAACCCAGAGCTTCTGGAATGTTAAGTAAGTGCCCCAATGCTGAGTCAGACTCCCAGACTCCTACAGGGCTAAGTGGTAGGCAAGCTGCTGCTTAGCCAAGCCCTCAGCCCCTCACCCCTACTCAGGTTCTCAACTGTGAGCCATACCCTAGCCATCCCGAATAGGTAAATGATCTCCTTCTGACCTGTACCCCAGCCCCTCACTGGCAGATTCTAGGTAAGTGTACTATCATGGAGCTAGCCCCCACTGGGATCTCTCTCTCTCTCTCTCTCTCTCTCTCTCTCTCTCTCTCTCTCTCTCTGTGCTTTGTGGGTCTCCCCCAGCTTGTACCCCACTTCCTCTAGCATTTAGATGCCACCGTTTTTACTAAGCCAAGTACAAGGTTATGTACCTATGAGCCTACCCAGGCATCCGTTAAAATACAGTCTCTGATTCTGCAGGTCTGAGACAGAGCCCATGTTTCTCTGTGGCTTCTAAGCTCTCCAAGACTCCAGTGCTTCTGGTCTTCTGATCTCACTTTGAGGACTAAGAGGTTAAGAAGTCATTAGGGCCATGGGCTGAGTAAGCGTGACCTAAATACTCAGCGTAGGGCCCAGCCGTGAGGGAGCCACTCAGTGTGACAGGAGCCTGTTCCTGAACAAGATGTCCCCGTGTAGTTGTGCAGGTAACACACTGAACAAGGAAGTGTGTGCTAGGGCAGTGTAGTCATGATACTTGGCTTGAAACTGCGCCTCCTGGGACTCACTGGGTAAACTGAGGGCTGAGCACAAAGTCATCCTCATCCACCACCCAACCTCACATCTTCAGGCAGGATGTGGAAGTTCAAGGAAGAGACCAAAGTGCTTTGTGTTTCTCTGCCTGGACTGTTTCTGGGCAGGGGTGGGGCTCATTTGGGGGAGTTCTTGCCTCGCATGCACGGAGTCTTGAGTTCAATAACTTCGGCACCACACACATCAGGTATGGTGGGACACTCCTGTAATCTCAGCACCTGGGAGAGGTGGAGGCAGGAAGCCATTGTCTACATAGAGTCTGAAGCTAGCCAGGGCTGTAAGAGATGAAAGCTGGCAGTCCCGTTCAGCACTCTCCTGCCCACTGCCTTCTCCCAGTTCGTAGAGCTGAGCTTCAGAAACAAGGACAGGAGGGCTGCAAGCTCCCGTTGAGGTGAGGGAGGGTCCCTAATGAACAACATGCCCCACCTATCTAGCCACATCCCTCAGCCACACAGTCCTTATACACTTGGACTTTCTGCCTCCTGGGATATTAATTGCCATGAGGCTGAAGTGAGGGGGGCCCATTAATATGAGCTCCCTCAGAAGCAAGGAGCCGGCCTAGGCTGGGACTTTGTGCTTATCTCTGCCGACCAGGCTTTCTATGAACGCAGCTCCCCTGGCACATGGCCAGGCCCGGTGAGGATGGAGAGGCCCGGCTCTTCTGACTGTGCTGAGTATCCCAGCTGAGCCTGGGCTCCCTTCCCCACTAGAACCACAGGGTTGGCAGGACCTCTCAGCAGGCAGAGCCATTGGCACAGTGCAGGGTGGGCTTTGAGTTCATGTCACACCCCTGACCTAGGCCACTCTGTCAGGGGCAATAGGGATGGTTCTTGCTTATTGATGACAACAGTACCCAAGGCCCCAGCCATCTTTTATCCTCCTCCTCCTGTCCCAATAGTCCAGCATCCCTTTCTCTCTGACAACAACTCAGAGAACAGAGTAACACATATAATTGCTGTTTGCCAAACATATCCTAAGTGTCTGGAGCTGAGCCCAGCACTCTCTAGGACCTTTCATTCCTTGACCCCCCTTGGAGAAAGATGTGTCCACTTCCCATCATGCACAGAGGGAAGCAGAGGCCCAGAGATGATGTGGGACTGCCTAGGGCCACACAGCAAACTAGCGTGCCCCGAACTGTGCATGACAAAATAGTACCTCATCTCAATCCATGGCTGTGATGAGTCACTCTTGGCCTCTCTGAGGTCACCAGACCCACTCAGACATCTCCCCATTCTGAGATAATTCTTCCTAGCTTGGGCATGGTCACTCCTGCCTATAACCCCAGCCATGATATAAACTGTAGCAGGAGGTGCATGAGTTTGAGGTGAGGAAGGAGGGAGGGGAAGAGGGAGGAAGAATGCTTTCCTTCCGTCTGTATAGCACTAGCCAGCGAGGCTGTCCATCAGCAGCCTGCAGCAAGTCATCACTGGGTAGAATTCCCCTTGGGTCCGTTAGCACACAGCACTCATGTGTCACCAGTCTGTCCTCTTGTGACTAGCTTATAAAGAACAAAGAGGCTCTAGGAGCCCTGCCACGGGGACCCTTGTCCTTTACCTCCATCCTTTTGCTAAGCAATCCCCCATCCTCCTCTATTGGGGTCCTAACCTCAGCATCTCCTAGTCAGGCTTCTGAACCTCTTGTTAGGGGCTTACACATTCCCCACTCCACCAGTACCAACGAATCTGTGGTTTCTTCCATTCTAGGTACCCAGTTACCCCTCGTCTCAAAACATATGCTGTTAAGAGTTATCTTCATGTAGCAAAATGCCTTAGCAGATAATGGTACTTTCTGCCAAGCTTGTTTGATTCCCCAGGACCCACGTAGCAGAAGGAAAAAGCCAATGCTTACAAGTTATTTCTGACTTCCACATGTGTACATGTGTATATGCATACACACACACACACACACACACACACACACACACACACACACAAACACTAAATGTAAATGTAAGAATTTTTTTACTCATATGTTGCCATACACACTGGCCCACTTGATCCACTTCTTTCTGAGGGGCAAAGTTAGGATGAGTAGAGATAGAGAGAGATGAGGATAGAGGAACCTCTGTACACCACCCAGTGCCCTCGTCCTCCTCCAGACTCATAATACTCAAATTGACACTTTCTTTGGAGGCAGGAAATCTCTGCATTTTTTCCCTATACTTGGTCTGGTTCCACAGTAGTTTGGTACTTCAAGGCCAGCCCCCTTTGGACCAAGATTTCCTGCATGTCCCAGCCTCTGAGTGTGAGGTTCAGAGGCAAAGAGGGGGAAGAGTATTCATTTTTTTCTCATCCATCGACACATTTGGTTCTCAAATAGTCCCTATTCCTAGGGAGACTTCCAAGTAAGACACTCTCCTAAAGACGGTCTCCTTCTGAGAGTGGACACACCCACATCCAAAGATAGAAGTCATCAGAAAGGCAGGAAGGAGTGCTGGGTCTCCTCTGGGGAGGCAGAGGAGGTAAGCTAGTCAGGTTCCCTCCTTCACTGTAGCATCCCTTCCCAGAAGCCCTTGGGCAAGAGGGCTTTAATTGATGAGCCTGTTCCCAGTAGCTGACACAGGTCTTCTATTCCTCCCAGCCCATCTGCCTCTCATGGAAACTCTCCTGCCAACTCCCACCATGGTGGCTGCCGAGGACAGACAGTGCCTGCGACCAGAGCAGCTGAGCTCAGGGATCATAATGACCGCAGAGAGGAGCCCCAACTGGGGCAGTGACAAGCCCTTCTTTGGGGGAAACTGGATGTCAGACCAGGGGTGGTGGGGAATAGGTGGTACCCCGTGAGGTGAGTTTAACCGTAAGCTAACCCTGAGGCTTCTAAATCTTGAAGGCAGAGCCTGGCTGTTGTACTGACACAGTCCTGAGGCCACTGTGGCTCCTGGGTCCTAGGTGGAGACCCAGAGGGCCTGACTTTGAGTCCTCAGCCCTGAGGGCATCCTACTCTGAGGACTGAAGCACTCAGCCCAGAAAGGCTAACACTGGAGGTCAGCGAGTACATCCCGTTATCCCTGTGTGCCGGCTCACTACCCATGACTCACGCTGCTCTCCTCAGCACACCCTGCCTTTTCACATCTTGGTGCACAGATGTCTGACTCATAGAGGGCATGCTGTGTGTGCTCCAGTACCACGCGCCTCCTGAACTTGGTCCGTTCCCTGCTGCCAGTCCGAGAACACTAGGGCTCATCCAGCATAGTTTCCCACACCCCCTTGCCCCCTGATTTCAAAACATTTTCCTGCACTTATTACTTCTTTCATTTTGAGGGGGTTCACAGGTGGGTGTGGGCACCCATGAGGAGGTCAAAGGGCAATTCGTGGGAACCGATTCTCTTCTTCCACTGTGGGGATTCCAGGGATTGAAGTCAAGTGGGCAAGTGGTTTTTCCTACTGGTCCATCTCACTGACCTCTTAGACTTCCAAGTGCTGAGATGACAGATGGACCCCACTCCCACACTTGACTCTACCTCCCTCTCGTATTCTCAGAGGATATGAATGCTCTTGGACACCTCCTAGATCCAGATCACACCAGTCTACACCTAGCCAATTGCACTTCATGGGCAATAAAACCAGCAGATACTTCCAGACTAGTTACCTTTTTATTGCTGTGCTAAGATACCATGGCCAAGACAACTTATAGTAGAAAGCGTTCAATGGGGGCTTACAGTTCCAAAGTGGGAGTCCATGATGATCGTGCGGGGGGGGGGGGGCATGGCAGCAGACTGGCAGGCACTGGAGCAGTAGCTGTGAGCTCACATCTACTCTACAAGCAGGAGGCAGAAAGAATGCTTATGCATAGCCTTTAGAAGCCTCAAAGATGTCCCCTACTTGTGACACACCTCCTCCAACAGGGCCACCCCTCCTAATCCTTCTCAAACAATTCCACCAATTAGGGACCATGTATTCAAACATATGAGCTTCCAGGGGGTGTGGCATGGGAGGGGAGAGTCCTTCAAATTACCACATTAACTATGACACAAAACATGGCCCTCCCCCACTCCCCCCCCCACCCCAGGAATCTTTCCCAGTGAGCGAGATGCATAGATCACATAACTGAGAGTATAGCCACCAGACCCTGTACCAATACAGACTGGGTCTGCAGAGGCAGGAGGTGCTTGGCCAGGTCACCAATGTCGAGACCTGAGACCGAGGAGCCAGGGTCTCAGCATAGGGGTGGGACTTCGTCTTGTTGGCCCGTGGAGAGACCAGCTCCAGAAAGTTCTCAGTTGCTTGCAAAGCAGGATGGGATGGAAGAGACGGCAGAAGGAAGGATGCAGATGCACAAATCCTGTCTTACCCACGGGAAGCCTTCACACTGTGCCCAGTCACCACAATCCAAACTACCCTATGAAAAATGATAGAAACAAAAGCATCTAAATATGGAATGAAGTTTTATTCTGAGGAATGTTACAAAGTCATAAGCTGCCTGGCCAGGAAGTGACACCTCCACACAGCATAGCCACACTCTGTGCACCACCTTTCTGTTAGTCACTTAACTAACTTGTCAGTTAACTGACCAGCTATTGACCTGCCATAGCGCTGTGCCCACCCAAGTGGCCCTTGTTTTACCTAAGACACTAGTTGTTTGGTTGGATTTGTTTTCTGTTCATCTTTTGCTTTGCTTAATTTATGAATTGAATATAGGTACATATATGGAAACAGAGAGTTGGGCCATCCCTATAATCCTCACCTGTCTACTTAGGGCTCCCAGGACCTATCCCCAGAGGCTGAGGACAACAAGCTACTGTGAATGCTCTTTGCCCTGAGCCCACTCCTCGTTAGAGGGCTAAATCTGTATCTCCCTGGTTTGGAAAAGGCCCCGTGTCCCACTTCCTGCTCCCTGCACCTCCCCCCACCGAGATTTTCAAAAACATCTTCTTTGAGGCTCTAACTGCCCCCCCCACCCCGCCATTCCCAGCCAGGGTCTGAATTTTAACCACTCTATTTTCTTTACCGATGTTATGATAAACAGCCCTGCCGTTTCCGATGCCTTTCCTAAGTGTGTCAGGCTGTCCCTCGAGGCACTGTGCGTCCCTCCACTCCAAGATGCCCAATCTCATGCTCACCCTGGCTGCGTGACTCTTCCCACTGGCTCCTTTCAAGTGGCTGTCTTATTTCTAGTCTACCCCAGATCCATAAACATTTGGGGTGCAAGTGTCCATCATCCCAAACTGAATCTAGGTCATGTTGACTGCTGAACTACCCACAGAGCAGGTCCTGAAGCCCAGCAGGGTGTCTTCACTTCCTGCCTCTATCTCAGGTAGGCTATCAGCTGCCTCTAGCAACCATGTAACTGTTATCTCTCATGGAAGAACTTTTCACTATCCTGGAGTCCATGTCCTGGCCTGATCCGGACAGCTATTGCTTATGCAGAAAGGAGATGATTGAATGAAGCCTGTTTCACAAACACATGCATGTATTGGAGACAAAGGCTCGCTATGTAAGCCCATGTTGGCCCGGAATTTGTAATCCTCCTGCCTCAGCCTCCCTAGCACTGGGATGAGAACTGTGTGCCACCATATAGGTGCTGGCTTTTCCTTGGTTCACCCTTTATTCCTCAGGTTCGGAAGGTTCGTCAGGCATATCTCTATTTCTCTGCAAATTCCACCTCCATCATCAGCTGTGTGAACCCCCAGAGTTAAGCAACTAAGAGTGGATAGGAACCTCTGATTGGAAACGTTAGACCCCAGAGACCATTTAAGGCTTATTCTGCTGTTCTATTGGTGATATCTGGACACTGAAGCTGAGAGGCAGGTCCATGGACACAACTGCAGTCTGGCGTGCATAGACCAAGTGAATGACTAGCCTCTGGTACCTCTTGAATTTGTTTTCTATAAACTCCAGGGGTCCAGAGGACCTGCTCAGCTTGGCCAGGTAGAGAAGAGGCCTTCTAACCAGAGAAGCTAGCTGTGCCTAGCCAGATGTGGGAAGAGCTCCGTGTCCCCTTTGCCCAGGCAAGCTCACAGGAGAGGACCCTTGGGGTCCGGCTCCCTCTGAACTGGCCTGTGTCCACTGGAGCTCTCCGGGGGAAGTGTGGCTGGCTGCCTGCTCCGTGGCCAGTCTCCTCCATCCAGACTGCTCATTGCACTTTTTATGGCTCGAAGCTGAGAATTTATGAAGCGGGAGAAAGACAGCGTGAGACCGATGGAAGGGCAGGCCAGAGGGGGGGTGGGGCGGGTGGATGGCACTTATAACCTCTGTTCGGGACCAAAGACACTGTGCAAATTATGGCCCACGTCTCTTCCTTCATGCCCACTTTGCATTCCTGATCAGATTGCCTTCTTTGTCTTCTGCCGGGAGCAAAGAGATCTTGGGACCCACCACACTGGGAAGCGTGTCCCAGGGGTAAGCAGCCCACAGAGTACAGGCCAGGCACTGACTCCTACGGAGGCTGGTGATGGGACATCTATTGACTTCGTAGAGAGTGGAGGGAATGTTTCCTTGAAGGATGAACACCGGAGCTAATGTATTCTCACTACCCGCAGCTCTGCAGGAGACCTGGCCTGTGGTCTACCCAGGAGTTGGCGGTGAATAATTCCCAGGCCTGTTTCTATCTGGTCTGGGCCTGGAGCTGGGGAAGTTAGATTCCTGCTATGGCCTCCCTCACACAGGGTAGCCAGGCCCTTCTTCTGTATGCCAGTTGAGTGATATCATGTCTGCAATTGGTCATTGCCCAGAAGTGCTAAATAGACAGCTCTCTCAGGGTGGCGTTGGGTCAGGAGACTGTGACGTGCTGGTTACTGGGCAGACACTGTCAGCCTAAGGAAAAGAATGAACACAGGCCTTTGGCCAAAGTCCTTGACCTCTACATGGGACTGGCTGCAACTGTGTGGGTGGCAGAGGGTACACGAGGGGGTGGAATTACAGGGCTCTGTCATGCGGTTAGTTTGGAGTGGGGCTGCAGATTCACACTGGGAAAGGGTGGGACTGAAGACAGAAATAGATCCATTGCCAATAATCAATCAATCCTTCTGCCTAAGGCGCCAGTGGGACAGGAAGGCATATATATGAGGGGAGGGAGATTGGGAGATGAAGGAAGCAGAGTGACCAACAGTGTATGGGTGGGGTTGGTGGGACGGGCTCTTTGGAGTGCAGCTTAAGTGGGTGACAGCCTGGGTTGGAGTGACCATTGTAAATATAGGCTGAGTACCCTGGCCGTGCCCTAAGTCTTAGAGGCCATCTGCAAGTCCGGAAGTTTCCAGAACCTTTAGAATGAGTCAGGTCAGTTTGACCGTGTATTTGTATCGATGCTTTTAGAAGCCTTATGACACCCTTCACTGAGAAGAGCCACCGGACCGCTCCCCACCCCACCCCACCTTTCCAGCTTCCGTAGCATCTGTGAATGAGGGCCTGGGGTGGGAACAAGGGGCAAGTGTTCCCCGACTTTGCAGCCCACAGCCCTGATGCCACCCCCAGAGGGCTGCTCGACTCTCTAATTGAATAATGTGTGGGAATAATAGGATTTCTCCCAGAACCATCCGTTACGTTTCAGAGCCAAATCGTAACGAGAAAGTCATTAGTAGTAATAAACACAGGAGAGAGCCAGAGACATGATCTGTCAAGGGTCTGATGGACGACACAGCGGGGAGGGACAGTCATCCCATTTGCATTTTTGTAAGCTAGCAGAATGTCACCGACAACCCCCACCCACCCACAGAAGAGTCACAGAGCAAGAAAGCACATTAAGGTGAGGGATCTGCCCCCTCCTGGTGTCACCAAGGCTGAGGCCGATAGAGCCGGTAATGGCTCTGCTTCTGCCAAGTGGCTCCTTATTCTTCCTCACAAACAGAGTGTCATCAGGAAATTGTCCTTTCCTGTTACTCTTCAATCAGACTGTCTCTGAAGAGCCCGCTAATGAGTGGACTTGTGGGGTGCTCCAAGGCTCAGGCTTTGCCCCAACAGGTTTTTTGACTCCCCAGCTGGCTCCCAAAAAGATCCAGGTGAAGGTGTCCTTGGTGTGTATCGGCTTCTCCCTAGAACCCCACACAAGCAGTATCGAGGTCCATTTAGGGCCATGCTGTCACCACCCCCATCCTGACCTCTTTTGTCCCAATGCTTGAGATGGAGGGGGGTCTCATTATGGCATATAAAAAACGAGGAGACTGCCAAGAAGCATTTCAGTTAGCAACTCCCCAGGCTGGGAAGATAGCTTACTGGGTAAAGTGCTTGTCAAACAAGTTTGAGGACCTGAGTTCAATATCCAGCACCTATGAAAGAGCCGGGGTGGGGAAATGCATGCTTGTAATCCCAGCACTGGGATGACAGAGACAGGAGGAATCCTGGGATGCACTAGCCTGCAAGTCCAATGAAGGATCCCTGTCTCAAAAACTAAGATAGGAGAGTGATTCGGGAAGACACCTACCACTGACCTATCCTTTCTTTGCACACACATGCAAATTAGAGCATCCCCTGGGCTATAGCTGAGCTGATATTCAAGCCCACGGGCAGTTATAGGAGCCACATACAAAGTAGGTGTTCAAGAACTGCGTGGGTTCATTATCCGGATTCTCTTACATGTGGTGGAGCACCCAGCTTTGCCCCTGCCCCTGGGCCCATTTTCAAACAGGAGCAGCTAAGGCCTACAGTCAAGGACACTGTTGCTCAGCTCAGGAAAAGAAAATGGCCTGACTATCACTCACTCGCCGCTCACCCTATGAGGTGACCACAGGATGTGTTGCTCAGGGAAGAAGTGATGAGGGAGTCTTTTTGTTTTTTTGGGTTTTTTTTAATGAGAAGAATGTGAACTCTAAGCTGCAGACTCGACACACCCTGCAGAAGGTTCTAATAGCTTGCCCCTGGTCTTCCAGAAGGTTCTAATAACTTGCCACCAGTCTTCCCGAGGGGCTGACAGGGAAGGTGATGGTGCCAGGAACCGTCTTAGATCATGACCATTTCCAGAGACTCCCAGAACCTTGACCCCCTACTCCCCTCACTCACCCTGCATATAATGTCTAGGGAAACTGAGGCTCAGACAGGAGACGGTTGGCATTCAGGGATGCATGAATGATTGGTGAAGCGCTGGCCCCAAAGCTGTTTTTTTTTTCTTCTTTCTTGGCTCCTGTCCTGCTCGGTACAGTTGCTTCTTTTTTGAATCTTGAATTAATCTGATTTTAGCAACACAGTACACTAGGCGAGGGCATCGGGGTGGTCTGATGGGAAGGTGAATGCTTTCTAGCGAATGACAGGCAGCTACAAAAACTTCCTGCTCGGTGGGTCTGGGCGACATGAGCTCCCAGGAGTTGGTAGTCAGTCATCTCGGTTTGTGTTTGCTTTTCTTTACTGAAGTACATTTGTGTTCCTGAAGTCCACCAAAGACTGTGGCTGTCCCGCTATACCAAAGCCTCGCGGAAGCCTGGGGAGGCTGGCAGGGCACAGGCTCTTGTAGGGGGACTACAATGGGGAAAGCAAGGTAGAGGAGGGAACCTGCTGAGTCTCCCATTTGTCAAGAGCAGAATCAGAACTGAGCAACACGTTGGAATCTAAGATCCAGAGCCCTGGGCTGTGCAACCCTGAGGAGATAGGATGCTTGTCTCTGGGTGATCTAGGGAGATCCCAGTACCTGACCCTGCCAGTCCGAACCTAAGCCCCAGGTCATTGGTGAGGCCTGCCTACTTGCTTGACACTATGACTCCCTTCCCAGCTAGTGGGGCAAATGAATGATCTTGATCTACAGATGGCAGGCTCCAGTCTGGTTCTCTCCGTGACTTCCCAGCTAGGTTATCAGAGTAAACACACTGGTGTGCTCCAGGGCAGGACTGGCTGCTTGCATGCCCGGCAACTTGGAACTCAAGTCTCCCCAAGCAGGGAAGCAGACCTACTAAAATCCATGGTGTCACCTCCAAGCCAAGCGAGCCTTGCTCTGTGGCTCAGCACCACCACCACCACCACCACCACCCCGCCCTTGTGACAAGCGACAGACAAGCTCCAAGCCTGAGTAAGTGAGTGATGCTGAACCATAAAGTACCTTTCGTTCTCATCTCTGAATCTAATCTGCACCTTCATCCTCTGAGGCTTGGACCACAAACCATCCTCCCACCCAGAGCATCCTGGTGGACACAGGTTCAAGTTCCCTGGCCCTCCAACCTCCCTTTGCCTTTCTCCTCTTCTTCTTTTTCTCCTTCTTCTTCTTCTTCTTCTTCTTCTTCTTCTTCTTCTTCTTCTTCTTCTTCTTCTTCTTCTTCTTCTTCTTCTTCTTCCTCCTCCTCCTCCTCCTCCTTCTCCTCCTCCTCTTCCTTCTCTTCCTCCTCCTCCTTCTTCTTCCTCTCTCTCTCTCTCTCTCTCTCTCTCTCTCTCTCTCTCTCTCTCTCTCTCTCTCTCTCTCCCCAGCCCTTTCTCCTTCTCCATTTCTGCTCACCCCATCCTTCTTCCTTCTCTATTCCTGGAGGGCGGGGATGCACCTAGCAGAAGAGCAGGTGTTCTTGGCTTCTTAACACTCTTTCTGCCAGGATCCTAGTTGGAACCTTGGGTCTCTCTTTTCTGGGAACCTGTGGGTCTTGAGAGGGCAACCTGTGGGTCTTGAGAGGGTACCCTTGGGGAGTCTTGAGAGGGTAGCCTGGAAATGACTACTCACTGAGCACTGGGGAGCACTCACAATCTCAGATTCAAGTCATAGAGGGATGGGATCTGCCTCCAGGTGTTGGGGCAAAGTGCAAGGCCTGAGGTTCTCTCAAAGACCAGAGTCCATATTTTTTTCTAAGCCCCTGGGCCTCTGGGGCTGCACTGGGAGAACCCACCAAGCTAGAGGAGAGTAGATGGCAGCTCTTCTCTTCATCTTGTGGCACAAAATGTGTATGTGCTTTCTAGACTATGGTCACAGAATGCACACTCTATCCCAGCATCCGTGGTCTTTGGAGAGGGCCAGCCCTGGGAACCCCCACATATGCCCACACATAGACTCCTGTGGATGAGCACATCTGGCCCCTACATCCCAAGACATTGTACACTTGTCTCCCCAGAAGATTCTGGGGCAGTGGTCTCCCCATTTCAACCTTTCCCAAACTGCTTTGGACAATGGCAAATGCCCCAAATGGATCAGGACTTTCAGAATTGAAAGTCCCCACTACCTTCTTGAGCCACTACTGGCTGTGGCCCTAACCCAGGAATTTCCAGCAGTCCCGGGGCTAACGGCCTCACATCCCTCGGTAACTTCCCATCCTCCAGAGAACCGAGATGGAGCTGGGACTCCAACAAGGTTCTATGTCGGGCCTTAGAAAGATGATTCCCTCCCGGGTTCCCATTGCTGTTTCTGTCCCTGAGCCTGACTCTTGAGACCTTAGTTTCCTCTCTAGCCCTCGGGTTTCAGGAAGTGGGTTCAGAGAGGGCCCCACAGCTTCCGGCCAGCCTGGCTTTCCCTGGCGCCGAGCGAACACTCCTGAGCTCATGCTTCTCATGCAGCCTGCAGCCTCTATAGAAATAGACAGTCATCAAGTTCATATGGATCCTTCCAGCCCCCTTCTGTCCCTAATAATCCCTCCTCTGGGGTGGTATCGATTCTTAGCTGCAGGTTGCCTCTTGGTATGCGGGAGCCTGGTTTGGGGTGGATAAATCGCTGCGCTGTCATCTTCACGCGGCAATTACCCGCTCTGATTCCTCTCCTCCAGCCACGCAGACACCCGCTTATCGACAACACGCTCAAGCCCCAGCCAGCTGGGCAGGGAGCCCGCGGACCTGTCGGAGCAGACACTCTGGCAAGGCATAGATCCCCAGCTCTGAGCTGGACACGGTGGGGAGGTGTTGGGAGGAAGTCTGTTCACGACAGATATTGAGGCCCATCCCCCGCCCCCGTGGAAGCGTAGGTGGGACCCGGCATCTTTTCCTGGGTCTCTTATACACATGTAAAGAGAGTCATCCAGTAGCTGTTTTTTTTTTCATTGTGTTCCCTATGGGGGCTTGGAACCTGGACCCAGCTTAGAGAATAGTGGACACCCTCTCCGAAGCATTGCCTACTAAGTAGTTAGGATTCTCCTAGGGTCTCTGTTGTAACCATTGAGCTTCCTGGCCACACAAAAGCAATTATAGATGGTATACAATACAGATAAGTCCAGCCTGGGACTGGATGCAGGCCACGTGACCAAGGATAACAACAAATGTGGCCCAGTGTGTAACTGTAAGCTTACTAACACATGATGATATTTTTTATTTGTTTATCTATCTATCTATCTATCTATCTATCTATCTATCTATCTATCTATCTATCTATTTATTTTTGGTTATTAGACTGTGTGGGTCTCGAACATGAACTTTGGAGCTGTTTGGAGATGACATATCTCAGCACCACAGGATTGGGCACACCTGAAAGATGCATGAGCCAGGCTAGGCCACAGATGCTGAGCTTGGATCTTATGCGATTTCCATGAGCTATAAAATACTATCTCCAGAATTCCCTCCACAACACACTGAGACATGTGGAAACGATTCTTAGTTGGTAGCTCGCACAAACACAGGCTGAGTTCAGCCTCAACCATAGATTGCTCACTCTGGTACTTTGACTTTATCTATCCTGTCTGTCTGTCTGTCTGTTTGTCTGTCTATTGTGTGTGTGTGTGTGTGTGTGTGTGTGTGTGTGTGTGTGTGTTTGAGTGTATGTGAGAGTGAGTGAAACACACATACCACAGTGTGGAAATCAGAAAATAATTTGCAGGAGTCTGTTCTCTCTCTACAACACGGATTCTAGGGAAAGAACTTGGGCCACCAGGCTTGTGTAGCAAGTACTTTTACCTGCTGAGCCATCGCTCCCCGGCACCTGATTCGATCTGTAAAGGATTATAAGGATGTCTGTAGTACTTAACACTCTTCCTGCTTCCATTCCCCAGTTAAGAAAACTGAGGCCGTATGAGGGAAGCATCTTTTCTCCCTTTAGCAGGAAGGGATGCTGTAGGTAGGGTCTCTCAGCAGGTGAAGACCCTCTAGAGTGTTTTTATGTAGTCGTGTAGAGATACACAGTTGACTTTGCTTACTGAGGGACATCCTGGGATCTTGTCCCCACAGCTGGAACTGAATCCAGTTCTGTCACATATTTCTCTGGGGCCTCTGCTTCCTCCGGAGCATCTGATTCCTCATGTGGGAAATAGAGAAAGGGAAGATCACTGCTAAGAATCTTCCACCCCTAAAAGTCACAGCTCACCTGTGAGCCTAGTTAGCGCTTGGACCTCTATCTTCAATGTCATAAGGTGTATAGAGATTGTCAGCCCCAAGGCCACTTGCCTCTCACATCAGGACTCTGGCCTCACATCCTATCTGCCCGTGGATGCCCGCAGGCTCCAGAGTCCCCACTGACCACAAGTCCTGCTCTTAGAGGTAGCCTCGCTGTGGACTTTACAGCTACGCTGAGCTCAGCAGACCCCCACCTGGGCAGGAAGCCAAGGAGATAAGACCAGCCAGGGCCTGGCCACTGATACCTGGCGTGAAATTGAAAAGCACTCGACTTCTCCCCCTCCACAGCCCGGTGCCTCCAGTGAGACAACGTAACTGGGAATGGTGAATGAAATCGAGCAGCTGGGCCAGACTCCAGGCCTCCCTCCACACTCCACTTCCCCCCGCCCCTCTGAGGGGAGGCGAAGGCAGAGTCCAGTTTGCGGACTCAGCCTCTTTAGGGATGCTGGCAGCTCTGTGCAGGGTACACTTTGCCCAGGAGGCTCGCCGAGGTTTAGGGGGATGCATGTGAGTTTGCAGATGCTGCCGCTCAAGGCCAACATTGCTATGCAGCTCCAGGCTTATTGCAGCACAAGGGTAGGGAGTAAAGAACTGGCCGAGCCTGAGTCAGAAGAATCTCCTCCTGAGGCCCTGTCCAGAGAAGGGCACTGAGGCCTGGGAGCTAAGGACCTGGTCTGGCGTGCAAAGAAGCAAGTCGCTTTTGACCCCAGTTCCTGGAACAGGGCTCCTACATTTGGCCCAGCAGGAGCCATAGCTTGGCCCTCTCCAGAACTCAGTTCCTCAGAGAGCCTGTAAGAAATATGTTGTCACAGACTTAAGGATGGCATACACAATTCACTCAGAATCCAGCATCTCTGGTGTAGGTGCCAAGGGCCCTGGCCAGCTGCAGACTTGCTAGGCCCACATGTGACCAGTTTTCTCTCTTCTTGATGGTGGTTGAACTAATTTGAGATTCACTAGTGTGTGTGTGTGTGTATGTGTGTGTGTATGTGTGTATGTGTGTGTGTATGTGTGTGTGTATGTGTGTGTGTGTATATGTGTGTGTGTATGTGTGTGTGTGTATGTGTGTGTGTGTATGTGTGTGTGTATGTGTGTGTATGTGTGTGTGTATGTGTGTGTGTGTGTGTATGTGTGTGTGTGTGTATGTGTGTGTGTGTATATGTGTGTGTGTGTGTATATGTGTGTGTGTATGTGCGTGTGTGTGTATGTGTGTGTGTGTATGTGTGTGTGTGTATGTGTGTGTGTGTATGTGTGTGTGTGTATATGTGTGTGTGTGTGTATGTGTGTGTGTGTATGTGTGTGTGTGTGTATGTGTGTGTGTGTATATGTGTGTGTGTGTGTATGTGTGTGTGTGTATGTGTGTGTGTGTGTATGTGTGTGTGTGTGTATGTGTGTGTGTGTGTGTGTGTGTGTGTGTGTGTGTGTGTGTGTGTGTGTCTGGAGAGGGGGTGTATAGATTCCAGTAAGTGACTTGTCTTCAGCATCTGAGCAAAGCAGCTTGCCTTTCATCAGCTGCCCGACTTGGACTGACAGTCCTTCCCTCTTCAGGCCACGACTGGCAAGGAAAAGGGTTCTTTGCCCATCTCATAAATGGGACAACAGAGTTGGCACGGACACTTCAGCCCCAAGGTGCAGTTTAGGGCCCAGGGTGAAGTTGGTCATCAGCACCCCATTGCTAACCATGACTCCACATTGGAGGAGGGGCTCAGGGATGCTAAGGGCTACTGCTTCCTGGTCACGGTCACGTGGTCCCCACAAAATATCAGGGCGCTGGAGAGTGCAGTGAGTGTAAAGTGGGTCTTCAGGTATCTTGGAAGGCATTTGACTGGGGAAAAAGCCTGAGAAAAAGTAAGTTGGAGGAGGAGGAGGGAGAGAAGGAAGAGAAGGGGCAGCAGCCTACTTCCCATCCCTCAGCAGCTGCTGTTTTAAAGGGCCAGGCCTGCCTTTTCCAGCTGGGGCAGGAGGAAGGAGGAGGAATCAGCATTTAATCAAAGCTACATTCGACAAAGCTTTTATTAGACCCCTGGCCTTATTACAGTGATTTTTTTTTTTTACTCTGAGGTTTTTAAGTTAATTTTCCTAGTTTTTAACTGAACTCTGGGTCGCATGACTCACCCGAGGCCTGAGCAAGGTGGCCAGGAGTTGAGGGGAAAGGAAAAAGTGGGAGAAAATCAAATCGAATAAGCTCACCTCATCCAGTGGACCAGGAGAGTGGACGGCAAACAACCTTAATAACAGAGGAAGGCTCCAGACAGAGGTGGGAGCCGGCCGCTGCAATGAGGCCTAATCAGCGGAGCTGGAGGGGTCCCAATCACTCCTAGGCTGGCAGGGGCAGGTGGAGTGCAGGAGGCTGAGATGAGAGCAGGTTGGGTCTGGGCAGGCTGCAATCAGGGCCCCCGGGCAGAGCCTGCCCACGCCCACTTCTCTTCCTCCAGCTGAGGGAGTAGGGACACTACAGAGAGGTTAACCCAATAGAGACAAGGACAGGGAAGAGGAGTGGCAGGCTCACCCCACCCTGGGGGTGAGGATGCACCGTCTTGGGGTGTTCTGCATCCCTAATCCTCCTTCCCACAATCAGGTGCGAAGCAGGGACCACCAACTAACAAAGCCCCAAAGAGCAAAGAAATGTTGGCCACAGATGCCTGGGTGAAGACTCAGGCCCGTCTCCCACCTTCTCCCCCTTCAAAGGAGCCGCACCGCTTTTTTTTTTTTTTTTTTTTTTTTGCTTTCACAGACCCCCCATCAAGTGGCTACTCCAATTTCTTCACAGTCAGATGATCGCTTTACAGTTTAGAGCTGGGCGTGGCCCAGGGACCGGGTCTCATTATGTGTTCACAGTGGACTAGGGCTGGAGCCACAGCTGTGGGTAGCATCAGGGCTGTCCCTCTGGCCACGACAGTGGGAAAGAAAATCCACCAGCATCCTGTGGGCTGTAAAGGACTATTTGGACTCACAGAACAGCTGGGGACCCTAAGCAGGAGAGGGAGGCTGAACCATGTGGGGCGAGCTACTGGTACCAACATGGTAGACAGACAGAGGGGCTTGCTTTCTTTTGTAGCTTACATCCAGCACTGAGGGAAGCCAAGGCAGGAACATGGAATGGAAGCAGAGACCATGGAGGAGTGCTGCCTGTTGGCTCACTCTCTGTAGTTCGCTCAGTCTTGTCTTTTAAAACTCAAGACTACCTGCCCAGGGGTGGCTTTCTCCCCCCGCCCCACACACACACAATGGGCTGGGCTTCCTCACACGTAGATCATTAGTCAAGAAAATCGTCCCACAGACTTCTAGAGGCCGATCTTACCGAGGCCATTCCCCAACTGACGTTTTCCTCTTCCCAAATGATTCTAGATTGTATCATGTCGATTAAAACCTCATCGGTACAAGGACTAAACCTGGAGAAGGCTCATCCTCTCTGCCTTCATGTCAGCCACTGGCCCCTCTGTCTCAGGGGCCACCTTTGCTCTCCCCACTTTTGCAGCCACAGCGGAAACAAGCGTCATGGCCGCATGCCACAAATGCGCTTGTCACAGTTGCTGCATGCCAGACACAGGGGGTTTGGTGGTCCCAGGTGTTGTGGTGATCGAGGCACCTGGGGAGTGTCAACGTAGCTTGCTGAGCTTTGATTCTTAAAGAAGAGTGAGACCTGCCAGGTGGCCACAGTGCAGGGCGACCTCTCAAGTCCACAGGAACAGCCAGGTCTGGCTCAGGGAGTAAGGGATTCCAGGTCTCTGGAAGTGGTACCCAGTGGGAAGTGAAAGGTGACAGGCATTGTCCTTATGTCCCTGTCCTCGGACGTCACCTGACACATATAAGGTGTTCAGTAATTCTGTATTGAATGACTGAGTACACCAGGAAGGCTGTCCCAGGCAGAGGACAGCATAAGCAAGGAGCGCAGGTGTCAGACCCTGGTGGCAGAGCAGCTGGGAGCTGCCATTCCTGTCTAGCCTCCTTCAGGGCAGGCCTTAAGACAAGGGAGGGACTGCTGCCTGCAGAGTTGTGGCTTGGCCTGCTTCATGAGAGTTGGTCCAGTCAATATTCACAGGATTGATAAAGGAAGAAACTTGAGAGTCAGAAGCAGGTATCAGGGTTGCCCAGCATTTAGAAAAGATGGTTTGCAGGAGATGGGGAGGGGATGGCTCAGTGGGGAAAATGCTTAGTGCACAAGCGTGGAGCACTGAGTTCATTCCCAGCACTTGGTAAAAAGTTGTGCATGAGAGTCCAACTGAGTGTGGAGGGGCGGATGATAAAGGGGCCTCACAGGCCAGCCAGTCTAGCCAAAACCCTTCAGTGAGCGACAAGACACTGCCTTGAGAACTAAGACGGAGCCCGATCCAGGAAGACAGCTGTCAACGGCCCACTGACTTCTGGCCTCCAGCTGCACAGACAAATATATGTCACACACGGAGGGTTCAATAGCACCTTAACATCCTGGGTCCTGGGCACACACAGTGGTAGAACCCAACACGGCCCAACTTGAGGGGCTCAGAGTCTCAGGTAAGCAGGTGGCTATTGAGCTATATAACTGCACAATTGGTTGGTTGGCACCCCAAGAAAAGCCCAAGTTCTCTGGTAAGACCAGCAAGGACCTGATGTGAAAGTCAAATAGGTATCAGTACAGGTGAAGAGGAGAGGGATTCGTGGTTGGGCTGCAGGGGCATTGGCCCTGAGGCAGCAGGATCCAAGGTGTCAAGCAGGGCTGGGGCAAGTGAGGTAGAGAAGTTGGCAGGCAAGGCTGCGTGGAACATTGAAGGGTGCCATGACATTGACCCTGGGACCAGTAGGGATGTGGTGTTTATGTCAGCTATTGGGACATCTGTGCAGCAGAGGACTCTAAGATATGTACAGACTGATACCACCCCCCAAGGAAGCCTGTTGGTCTGGAAGCATGGGCTCCAATGTGGCCATGTTGAAGGGTGGAACCTTCTGGAAAGGGGGACCTGGAAACTTCTGGAAAGGAGGAAGGATGTGTTCCCTGGGGCTCTGCCCTTGGAAGCAATGAATTCTGGGTTCTAGGCTGAGATCTTTCTAGAGTGGGTTATCATAAAGACGGTTCCCCATGCCTGTGGACCTTTCTACGCTCAGCTACTTTTGTCGCACTTAATCCGTTGTGATATGGCCAAGGAATCCTCAGCAAAGGCTGAGCAGATAGAATACCCGTCTTGGAATTTTAACTTCTGCACTATGAGTTAGAGGAACTTCTTTTCTTTATCAAGTATACAGACACAGGTATTTTGTTATAGCAACAGAAACCAGATTAAAAACAGGAAGAAGGGGTATTTATTGGTAAGGAAGTCATTGGTATGGCCTAGAAAAGAGTTGGGGGGATGGGGAGGAGGGGCAGGAGCAGATCAGAGAACTGCCTGGGCTCTGGTTTCTGGCCTAACAGCTGTATATAGTACAATTGTCTCAACATTCACAGAGCCAAAGATGCAATTTCCAGGGCAGATTTGTAGTTACTTCTTAGGTACGTAGAATCAGAAGTGGCCTTGAGATGCCCAGGTAGGTATCAAGGTGGTTTGTTTGGGATCCAGGGGCCTCCATGTAAGTGCAGTTGCCTTAGCTGCTGTGGTCAGGGCTAAGGAGGCCCTCAGCCTGCCTCCTACCCACAGAAGAGTGTGCAGAGGTCCTGGGAAGTCTCTGCAGCTCCTCCAGCCTGCCTGGAGCCTGTCAAACGCACGCTGATGGAGTGCATTTCTCTGCACAGCAATAGATTGGGTCCCAGCAGTTGGCTCTAAGTGCTTTCAGCCCTGACGTTTGGCACTGGAGCAGTGGGAGGGCTGGGATGGGGGAGGGGACCCAGGGGACAGTGGTCTCAGCTCTCAGGAGCCTGCTTTGTGCCTGAATAAGTGCCACAGCCCTGCGCCTCACATCACAGGCCTGTCACCAGGCAGTTTGCAGGGACAGAGTATCCTTGCCAGTTGGGTGGAGACAGCTTGCGGGTCAGTTCTCAGAGGCCAATGGCATTGGAAAGCACATGACTCCATTGTTGGTTTCACATACCAGCAGTGTTGTCTGACCAGAGACTCCTCAGATCAACACGTTCGTTCCAAGGAACAGGATGTGAGACCTGTGTTATAACAGGCTGGATGGAAGACAGAGCCTCCCCCCCCCCACACACACACACAAGGGATCATTACACACAGTGGGAAACCAGGGAAAATCCAACCAAAACCATGTGCAGATAGCTTCTTTGGGGTGTGATACTGAACCAGGCCAGGGAAGGCACTGTGCACACCCACAGGGAAACAGGAAAAGAGATGAAGTATACAGCCTGGGCTTCATCTTCTAGGCAAAGTACTGTAGTATAATAGACTTCACTCAGGAGTAGTGTCATACTCACCCAGCTTTAAATTGCCACGCCTGTCTCCTTGAAAAAGTCATCTGCTGGCTGTACCCAGAGCCCAGGCAAAGCCCTCCAGGAGTTCTTGAGAAGCCAGCTCTCAGGTTAGAGGGGGCCTGCTGCTGTCTTGTCTAAGAGTGACAGGCTGCCTGCAATCACCATAATTGATAGCTCAGGAGGCAGAGGCAGTAAATAATTGTTCCACAAGGTTCTAGAATGAGTGTAATTAGTACAGTTAACAATGTTAGGTGATTAATTGGTCCATTTGGTGCCAGTGTGAATGGAGGAGACCCTGCATGGGAGAGAGAGCTGGAGCCTCTCCCCACCCCCAAACACCAAACAGCTAGGATCTCATCTGGAGTGAGCAGTGCCTTAGGATGAAGGCCGCTGGCTGGCCATTAGTCAGGGCCAATGGATAGGATGTATCGGCAAAGGCTTGAGGGTAGGGAGACTGGGTGTGGCCTCTATATTCCCTTGAGCATTAGTTAAAGGTCAGCATGCTACGTCAGGTGGATTCTTACAGGAGAGGAACGATTCAGTTATGTCAGAGAATTCCGGACTTCGGGTTTGTTGGACTCTAAGGGAGCTCATTGAATGACCGTCCCTTAGTCACTGAGCTGAAGTGCTCTTGGGCATCACTGTTGAGACTGGACCTCGGTTCAAAGGCCTCTATGGAGGGACATTCTGAACACAGGTACCAAGTAACTTTGAAATCACTTGTCTACGACAAGCCCATTGATAACAGCAGCTTGGTGTGCCTAGTTGGGATCCTGAAGTCTGGCGCTTTGATTCACTGATTGATAATAGCTTTTCCAAAACGGAAAAATGGAGTCCAAAGTGGAGGAGAGGCAACCTGTGTGTCTTAGTCACCAATGGAAGTCAGGACCAGAACTCCAGGAACCTGGAGACAGGAGCTGATCCAGACAGAGGCCATGGAGGGGTGCTGCTTACTGGCTTGCTTCCCCTGGCTTGCTCAGTCTGCTTTCTAATAGAACCCAGGACCACCAGCCCAGGGATGGTACCACCCACAATGGGCTGGGCCCTCCCCCTTGATCACTAATTGAGAAAATGCCTTCCATCTGGATCTCATGGAGGCATTTCCTCACCTGAGGCTCCTTTTTCTGTGGTAACTCCAGCTTGTGTCAAGCTGACACACAAAACCACTGGGTGACAGCCATTTAGAAGATCAACTCCATCTGAGACATCCAGGCCAGTTCTCCACTTTCTTCTAAGCTGGTCTCTTAGGACCTTGCTTATTGGGTTTTCCTGGGACCCTGCTCAATGGCTTTGACTGTGACTTCAGGGCATTCAGAGGATATGAGAAGACACCAGGAATAGAGCATTAGTCCCAGCTTCTAGGGTCCCTAATGAAGCAACAAGCAAGGGCGTGGAGAGATGGATGGTACTACCAGTGTACCCAGTTATCCTCTGCTGTGCCCAGGGTACTAGTCTTTCTTGGGCAGCAAGAAACTTCTCGAACAAAGATCTAGAGCCTTGGAAGCTGTGTGCTAAGGCAGAGCTGCATCCCAAGGATGGCTTCATCTCTGTGGAGAGAGGCAAAAGTCCCTCCATCCCCCCACCCCCAACCCCACCCTGCACATGGTTCTCTTTTCCAATGGGTATGGAGAAGTGCACTGATGGCCAAGGAGGATTTATAATTCAACACTGTGTTACCCAGAATTCTCCCCCCCGAAGACTTCTGAAGTTTGGGGGTGCAACATTAAGATCAGTCTCACCATAGGAAATCCAATAGCCCAGGTGCCACCGAGGGCACCCATTTCTGTTACTCCTTTGCAACGTTCCCAGTCTCAGGGCAGAGTTGTATACACTGGACAAGCTGAGTTTTGTGGGGCCAACCTAAATTTCTTTCCTGACATGGGAGGAGCTCCATATCTGGGGGGTAGGCTTTTTGGAGAAAAGAAAGACCCTTTAGGTGGGGGAAGGGAATCACCATGAGTCAACCCTTCAGCACCCTCCTGTGAGCTCCAAACACAGAAGTGTAGATCATACACCCCCCCACACACACACACACATTTGCAAGCCAGTATCAAGGAACCAAGCGGAACACAGACCTAATGATTCGTGATTATTATTTGAAGGGTCCCACTGTTACAGATTTATTTGTCATTTCTTGGAATAACACCGATGGTAATGAATTCATTTGTATTAATGCGAGTGTCGCACGGACTTCCACGCAGATTCCGCATTAATTAATGTACCATTAAAACAAAGTGTCGCCCAATTAATATCAAACGGAGGTGAGGCTGCCAGGGTCCTCTCCGTCTGGGTTTCATTTGAAATTCATGGTGTTAGCACTCCATTTAATGAGAGGCAGCAGTTTCTATCCCAAGCTCTTCTACTTCCTACAGAACTGGACAGAGTACCAGCCGGGGGACTGCTAGAAACTGGCCATGGTGACAGAGGGAGGAAGGATGGGAGGGCGTTCTCCTAGAAATGTCTCTGTATCCTTTAACTCCGGGGGGGGGGGGTCAGAGATGCCTTGGAACTTTCTTCCCTGGTTGACTGCCAACTTGACTCATCGAAGAGGTGCATGTAGGATATCTGGGCTTCCATCTCTTCTGGGCATCTGCCATCTTGTAGTTTGCATGTGGACCTCTGGATGTGCCTGAAGCCATGGAGTCCAGAAGCCCATGTTAACAAGGTTAACAAGTGCTACCCCCTGCCCCAGCCCGAAAGTTTCCACAGGCCTCCACTTACCCAGAACATCAGGAACAGAGGCTCTACCATCTCAGCCTTTAGAATGTATCTTGGGACAGTTCCCAAGTATAGCCCTGTCGGATAGTCTCTCCTTCCAAAGTTTCTTAGGTGAGTAGACCTCCTGGCTACCTTCTAGCAAGTGATAGAACCTGAGTCTGCCAATCCTTGGCAGTGGCAAAGTTGACTACTAGACATTGTCCAGGCTAAACTAGATGATGCAGAATTCTTGTGTCTGCAGGACCCATCCCTAGGGGTTGCAACAGCCATCAGAGAGCCAGGGAGGATAAATCACAGGGTACCAGGTTTCTTTCTGTCTTGGCTTGTGATACTCTTTAATCTCTGCGTTCTTCCTTTATGATTGGACTATCACAGGGCTGTGTCCTGTGAACCTGGTGCAGGGTGAGCCCCTCTGGCAGAGTGGAACTTCAGAATCTGTGTTTTATCCCATCCCTGAGAGCGCCACATAAGCCTATAGAAAAGGAGGTTCCTTAAAAAGGAACGAGAAGGAGATGGCTTTTCCCTTCCAAACCTGCAGCCCTTGTGTGTTCTGTGAGGATGGACACAGAGAAAGGAGCTGGGTTTTCAGCAAGGGTGCCTGCAAACTGGTGTGAGAAAAAACTCAAGTCAGGGCCTTCTACAGTAGGAAGGATGTGGCTGCACCTTACCCAGGACTACGCTGGGACCATGCAGCTCCAGATCTTCAGGGATCTGGGTCAGAGGCCACACCCCTCCCCAAAAGGCTAAGAATAATGAGTGGTTGGGCAAGCCACCTTCCATCCTTGTTGGGACAGGGTAGGGGAAGGCTGGGGAATAAGCTCTTCAGTGACCTTTTGAGTGATGACAGCCAGGTCTCCTTTCTTCCCTGAGTCTTGGCTTCCATAACCATAGCATGGGTTGCTGAGTTAGGGTCTGCTTCTCTGCCATGGTGCCACACTGGATTCTTCTAAAAATATACGAGATTGAGGCTGCGGGTGGTTTGGCACTGGGACCTTAGAGATCCCCTGCTAGTTCTAACCAGCACTGGGTATAGACATCTCTTCAAGTGCTTTTGTTTTAGTTTGGGGTATTTTGTTTTGTTTTGTTTTGTTTTTCCCCTCAAGACAGGGTCTCCTATAATCCAGGCTGGCCCTTGAACTTGCTATGTAGCTAAAGATTCCCTTGAACTGCCAATCTTCCTGAGCGCAGGGATTTCTGATGTTGGGTTTCCAATTTCTCTCCACCTATTGAGTCTTCAGCCACCTTCCCATAGTCCCCAGGATCCAGTGAACTCCTTGGTCATCCTTTCCCTGCCTGTCTCAGGACAAGTGACAACCGGCCCTCGGTGTCCCTGAAGCCAATGTGAAGCCTTCTCCTTGCTGTCCCTCACACTCCTCCCACCTCTGACCCGGTCCATCCAGACCCTCCTCAAGTATAAGTGACAAGTTCACACCACCTGAGGGGCTGGTAGCTGTAGCCACGAGGGTGGAGTGGACCAAGCCACAGCACCCAGTGCCACTCATGCCATGCCCCTTCTGGCCTCTGTTGCTTCTTCACCCACCACTTCCTCTGTGTACTCTGCAGGGTTGAGATCTGGAGAAGGAGGAGGGAACTCGAGTTCTATTACTTGAGCTGTCTCCTTATTGAGATCCACTCATTAGCAATAGCATCCTGAGCTGCAAGGCCTGCCCTAAGGAAATTTACATATTCATTTGTTTAATGCAACTCATCATCAAATGAAGCTATGAGTCTTAGGGCTGGGAGTCTGGAGTCCCTTCAGGGTTGGAGGTGGAGTGGGAGGGGCGGCAGGGACAACCTCTAGCGTCATCCCCTTTGATTCAGAGCCTCTCTACTAGAAGTGACATTTGCAAAAACACTTTATATAGTTCATTGACCTTTGTCTGCACAGATGGTCACTCCTCATCTCTATGCCTACCCCAGGAGGTCAGAGCCTAATCTTCCTTAAACCCACACTGTGCACTGAGTGCTTTGCGGCTTGTTTCCTGTAGGGGACAGATCTCCTAACTGTGTGCATCTCACTGCTAGGAAACCGGCCCGGAGAGCCTGTCCAGCTTCCCCAGAATGCATCAGGTGTGTAGCTGGGTCTCCAGCCACAAACTCTGTATAGCCTCACTTTCTGTATTCTCTCCTAAAAGAAATTTTTAATGATCTCATTTTTTTTTAAAGTTGGAGAGATAGGAAATGTGTATGGTCAAGGCAGTCTTGTCCCATGTTCTCCAAACATGTCCAGGACACATGGATGAATGAAACTGGTTGGTCCTAGCATCATATTCATCCGCTCCTGATACCTCCCCCAAAGATCACTGACACCTGTCACTTAGGAAGCTGGGGCTTTAGAATGGTCAAAGTCATTTCCATGGCACTCATGATCATCACTGGAAGTCACTGGCACTTAGCTGCACTTAGCAGCGCGTGTCCCAGTTTCCCAAGATCCCTTTTCCATCACACTGTGCTCCTGGGGATGGTGCCACATGGTGTTTAAAATCTTAGGCTGTAGAGTAGCCTGCTGGGGTGTGAGCATTGTCAAATGGGGCTGGGATCCAAAGGAGGGGGGAGGGGTAACACTGTCTGCTGTCCAGCTGCTGTGTGGACTGAGATGACACCTTTAGAGGCTTATACAGGAAATCCCCAACAGATGGAAGCTATTACCCCAGATCCACGAAAGCCTAGGGGTGAAAACCTTCTAGTAGACTCCACACATCCAGGATCTCTTGGACCACCTGTAGTTCTGGCCTCTGGTTCAATCCCTGGACTTGAGGCCGTTTGTAGCAAGACTTCCAAGGCCTCACGTACACTCTGAATTCTTCTGTTGGAATTTTCTAACATGGAAGGAGTGTGTGAAGATTTTGATAAGGGCCTTTGGTCACATTTGGTGTGTTTGTTCATGGTGTGGGGCTACAGAGAGCCCCAGACCTCACTCGTGATGGTCAGAGCCCCCAGCACCAAGCCAATTTTGATTCCTGAACCCATCATTCACCATACAAGAGGCATCCCTAATCTGAACTTCTTACAACCAGGAGCGTTCCTGATGTCTTTCAGGTTCACGTGTGTCTGGACTTGACCCCTTGAACACTCCTCATGTGGATCTTTGAAATCAGTCCAATATTGTGAGCAGTCCGCTGATACCCAGAAAGCATGGGCTCTGCAGCCATCTTAACCTTTCCATCTCTACTCCAGCTATGCTGAAGGCAGCACAGACATTATTATTCCCATTTCCTGGTTGGGAAAATCATATACCTATTGATGTCCTATGACCACCAAGGAGGAAATCATGCAGAAGGACTTAGGAGAGCAGCAGGAACATAACCCAGATGTGCACACAGCTGTCTCTAGGTTTTTCCATTCAGAGCCATCTGTGATGGATCCCTCTCTTTCCTTGAAAACCAGAACATGGCTGATATTGGGGGACGGGGGGTGTCTTCCAGCATTCAGTTACGCTAATACCTCAGGCTAGACCACAGAGCAAAAGAATAGAGCCAGATCCAATGGATTCTACCACCCATTCCCATTCCTCTTCTCCAGCCCCGAAGAAGACAAGATAAGGCCAATTCTTAGCCAGGTCATTTATTGCCTGGTAATGTTGACTGGTGTTGTGAGACTGAGAGTCATGTGAACACTGGAGCTACATGAGTGTCCAGGCCTTTTCTTTACACATGGGCTTCAGGCAGCTATCAGGCAAACCTACCAGCTGCACACTGCATAGGACCCTGACTGCCACGTGTCTCCCTGTACACCTGCTGGCCATATAGACAGCAGTGGAACATGAGCACTTGTGGGAAGGACTCTGTCATTCATTCTTCAGGAAAGTCACTTGTTGGCATGGAGTGAGGAAGCTGCCTCAGATTGCCTTCTAGGGAAGAGGTGGGAAGAGCTGGGGCCATTTCACATCTGACTCAGAAGCAAGCTCTGATACTCCAATGCCATTGTTGACTAGTCGTAGTGTCCAACATCTGTGGGGTAGTCAGGGACAAATGTACATGACAGAGGAAGTCTCTAGACGAACCTAGATGTGAGAGCTAGTGACCTGGAAGACCTAAGAGCTGTAACTCTCTTAGCAAAGCAGGAATCTCGTGGGACAGCAGGGAAAGACAAGCTTGGAGACAGAATGCTTGGTCACAATGGTGATATTCAGGTCTGGAGCCTTGGCATTGGAGATAGCAGAAGAGCCAGGGATGGTGTCTGAGGAGGAAGGGAGAAGAAGATAGGAGGGTACTGTGGAACAGAAAACTTGCTAAAATTTCCCACAGGGGACAGAACTGAAAAGGAAAGGAACCTTTAGAGGTCTAACTGTGGTGAGATTTTTTTTAAAAATTTTTATATTAACTTAATCAAAATCACATAAGAATGAGCTTATATGTCTTCTAGTACAACTTCTAATAAAAACAGCAGGGTCCTGTTCCATTTTCCTCCACTTCCATACGCCTTCCTCTAGTAAATTCTCAGTTTTAGATCATAGCTTTTTAAATTCTTCACTTTTAAATATTAGCTAGTGAATTTTAACTATGGCAGAGAAAATAAATCATTTATCCGCTCCCACCTACTCTTTGCCACCACAAACACCAGAACACATGCACACAAACACATACACAAGCACCAACACATACCACTAATATTCCTTACCATTCCCTAAAGCATGATTGCCTTCCTGTTAGTTAAAAGAGTATTTAGTATGTTCAATGTAGTGATACTGTAAATGTTACCAATAGATGAGCCACATGATATACTGTGCTGACTCTTGTATGTCTTAGAATTTATTTGCTTCTCTTATTTGCCTCTTTTGTGTTCCATGAGCCTATCACTTCTCTGCCCCTAAATATTCTAGCATAATTGAACACCTGTTAGGTGTTCCTTTTCCTTTTTTCTATATTGGATCTGTTTTTTTTTTTAATCATGGATATTGTTTTTTGTCTTTCTTTCTTGGTCTCTATCATCATTTTGATAGAATAAATTCTTCAGTTATTTCTAAGAAAAGAGGTTTATGGGGAATTTTTGAAAGCTTATCTGGAAAATGTGTTTAGTTTCCATGTTTACTTATTGATAGTTTAGTTGGGTATAGATTCGGTTTTCCTCATTCTGTGAACTCTTTTCTTGTTCTGTACCTGTTCAGCCTATAGTGTTAAGACTCTGGATGGTGGCCTGACTCTTGATCTTCTGTGTGTGGGATTTTGTTTTCTCCCTAAAGTCTCTGGAGTTTTTCTTCCCCCATATTCATATTTTGAAACATCTTGGTTTTATGTCATTGTGGATCTGGAAGGTTTTTCTGTTACCCTATATGACAAGCTTCCTGATGCTATCTCTCTGTGAACTCCTGTTAGTTGGGCTTTGGGTTGGGTCTAAGCTGTTCTTCTAATGTTTTTACTTTTCTCCTCCACATTTATCTTTGAGTTACTTTGCTTTGGAATTTTTTCTTCATTTATAACTCTTCTGTTGAATTTCTTTCTTTGTCCACTTGTTGTCTATCATACTGGGAATTAACCCACAGCCCTGCACAGGCTAAACAAGTTCCTTATGACTTAGTTACATCCTCAGTCTCTCTTTGTCTCTTCTCATTTTGAGACAGGATCTAATTGAGATGTCCAGGCAGGCCTTGAACTCTTGATCTTCCCGCCTCTGTCCTCTGAGCTGACCTTTACTTTCTGCTGGACTTTTCTTCTTCCTGGAATTTCCTATGTAAAGAGGCTGTATTCTGACTCTGGATTTTCAAGACACACGTTGCTTCTTATTTGTCTCTCTCTACCCTTTCCTCCATCTATCCCTTTCTCCCTCCCTCCCTTTCTCCCTGGATTTTGAAATAGACTTCTGCTATGTAGCCCAGGCTGGTCTCAAACTGGCAGCAAGTCCTCCTACCTCAGCCTCCCCAGTGCTGAAATCCCAGTATGCACTACCCCACCAGCTTTCTACTATCTCTTCATGCATGGCTGTGTTTCACTTCCTGCCCACTCTTCATGGGTGCTTAGGGTTGTGGGAGTGGGGCTTGTTTAACTAGTAGTCTTCAAGATTGGGCAAGACTTCCACTGTTGCTTTCAGGGACCCCAGACATGCTGGTTCTTGAGTTTTCTCTTGGGCTGGTTGTCTGTATCCTACCTGGATTCCCATCTTCTGAAGGCAGACTAGCAGGCCTGGTGGACAAGAGAGAAGTAGGAAGATGAGAATCACTCAAGCCCTTGCCCAAATCTGAGCCTGGAGTCCAGACCTCCATAACAAAGCCCTCCAGAAAGGAACCTGCAGTCTGCTGCCAGGATTGGAGACCAAACCTCACTTGGGCCCATAAGACCTGGTATCTCTCTTTCCATCCTCAGCCCTTAGACATCCCCTCCCATGCAGCGTGATGTGGCATCCACAGATCCTGGGCTTTTTCAGGCACTGCTCCTTGCCTCCTAAGGCATCCATCTGTTTCCAGTTTCCAGAGCTACATTGGCATTTCTCATCTGCTGTGGTCTCCTCTCCTGTTCTGTTTGCCTTTGTGGATTTTTGCATTTTTAATTTGCTTATTGTCATCTTGTGGAGGGGCTGGGACCAAAACAGAAATAAATGAATGTGTTTGTCTGCCTTGTTTTCTGGGAAGCCCCTAACTCTTTAACAGTTTGTGTCATGACTTCTACAGACAGGAGACCGATTCAAGAACTGAAAAGGGGCCAAGGAAGATGGCAGAAAGAGATGGGAGTGAAGCCCAGGGCTACTCCAAGAAGCCTGGTGACTGTTCAGGAAGCATGCTTGTAAATGTCCACACAGCTTCCTGCAAAGACATTCCGTGCTGCCTAGCAGGGCTCAGAGCTGTATAAACCTTCTAGGGAAGAGCTGAACATTTGGAATGCCTGCCCAGGGAAGAGTCTTCCAGCTGCATCAAGTTATACACATATCATTCCCTGAGGGGGGGGAAGAGAGAGAGAGAGAGAGAGAGAGAGAGAGAGAGAGAGAGAGAGAGAGAGAGAGAGAGAGCGCAGTGGTCAAGATAAGAAATGCTATGCCACAAATCCCCCTAGGTTCCTCCAAAGAGATGGTCCACAGATGTATACATGTAGGTCAGTGCCCACATAAGAGTGCCCTGTCTCAACCATAACAGGACCACTTCTGATCTATATGGGCCAGTGAACATCTCCTATAGACCCCTCCATGGTCCCAACAAGTAATAATATGTCCCATGGTGACAATGGGAATGCCACAAAGGCCTCTGGAAGTGCCACACCACCAAGGTACTCCATGGAATACAAAAAGACAGGTGTGTCCCTGGCCCTGAAAGTCTGACTGTCACCCTTCCTGTTCAGCCAGAAGCCTGCTCATTGTCTGAGAATGTCCTGGGCATTCAAGGTGCCCTGTTGAGTCTTAACTTCCTTCAGGGTTAAAGTGTCCCTCTGTCTTGTCTCCTCTAATGTAGACCAGCCTTCATTAGGCTGCATCCTTCTCTAACCTATCCCCCACTCTTCCATCTTACCCTAGGGATGGCTCCCAGCCTCTTCATACCTCCCATGTTCCAGAAGGGTCTTTTCCCACCTCAGTCCACCAAGCCACCTGCACCTTGTCAGAACTCCATCTGTCTGGAATTTATTACCAATGCATTTTCTAACAGGCTCTATAATAAGATATTAAAGACTGTAGCTACATCTAGCAAGCATTCCATAAATATTAATAATGCCTTCAGAGATAGCACCTAAGCAGAGATGGTAGCGGGTTTGGCTGGATTTGGTCAAGGGTACAGAATTCATCTATCTGGGGAGGGTTCCCCATGATCATGAGAGGTGTGAGCCTTCTTTTCCTTCTCTCTCCCACCTGTCCACCTGTCTTTCTACCCTTTTAAAATGTCCTGTCTTTTTTTTTTTTGAAAACAGGGTCTCATGTAGCCCAGGCTGGTCTTGAACTTCTGATCTTCCTTCCTCAACCTCCCCAGTGCCTAGATTAGAGATGTGTACTACCACATCTGGATTTATGCTGTGCTGGGAATAGAACTCAGGGCTCTGGGCATGGTAGGCAGGCATCCTACTCACTGAGCTACATCCCAAGCCAGGTGTTTGCTTACTTCATTTCCTCTGTGTGCAACTTTCCTTCCGTAGTGTCTCTTCATCCTCTTGGTTTCTGGCTGGCCCAGCAACTGTGTCTCTGGCTCCTCCAATACAATCTTTTTGTCTGGTTCTCTTTCCCTTTGGGCCCCAGCTCTGTCTCTTTCCTTGTCCCCTAGGCACTCTTCTTTGTGTCTGTCTGTCCTTCTCCCTCATCTTTCTCTCCTCTCTCTTCCTCTCCAACCTTCCACCCATTGTCTCCCCCTCCCCCTCCCCCTCTCCCTGGCAGTGTACAGCTCCTCCCTGTCCCCCATTGCTCTGTTCCAGTGAGCACCCTAAGCCACCTCCAGAGAAGCCCGCAGTGGGATGTAGCGCACCCTGCACGGGAGAGGCGAGCCATTCATCATTATTATTAACGAACAAGATCCCGAGCGCAGCAGAACTTTCCCAGAGTCTATTCCCTTGTCACCCCGAGGAGTAGCAACAAGATTTATTTGTCTCAGAATTGCACAGGGTGGCCCATTTACAGCAGGCCCATCACAAGTGATGTGGCACTTAAATGGGGACTGGAGGAGGCAGGGAGGCCTGCCCTGACTGTGACCTATGTGGTATGGGCCATTTGCTCAAAGGGACAGCCTGAGGTCTGAAGAGAACGAGGGCTATCTAGCCATCTCTCCAGGTGGCCAGTGACAAGTGCCTGATCAGGCTGATGCTTGTTCACTCTGTCACCTCCCACAGCCATGTGAATCACCGCAGTGATCAGGGGCATCTGCATGTTCAAAGGCATGTCTGGGGATAGCTAACAAGATGCTACCGCCAGCGTTTACTAGATCGTTTGTTCCCGACTTATTGTCTCTGAGGCACAGTCTGTCCCAGAGCCGTGGCTTGGTGCTTGGCTCTCTGTGCTGACTGTGAGCGCTAAGGGGGAAGAATCCCAGCAGGAGAGGTCGGGGAGCCTATGGTGGTGTCTGAAAATAAGGAGCACATGTCTGATGCATGTTCTAGGGCTGCCGGATGGGAGAAAAGAGCTAAGACCCAAAGAGCAAGAAGGTGTTGGCCACAAATGCCTCAGAAGGCAGCCAAAGGGATGTGTGAGGACCGGTATGGCAAGGATTCAGAGAGCCTAGTCTCCTTACTCACTTTTAGATGGACGTTCCCCTCACATGCCCATTTCCATCCAACCTTAAGTGGATGGCAAAGATCTTTCCATTGAAATTCCCTTAGTGAATTGGTTTAATTTCTGAAACTCCATCTGATTGTCCTGTGTAGGTCAGGTGGTTACTCCTGCACCAATCAAATACATCCTGGGTCTGAAGTGGCTTGAAGTGTGGCCTGGCTTCATCCCTTGAGGAGCTGGGGAGGGAGGGTGGATGAGGAGTCACTTTGGCTTCTGTGGGCGGTTGAGAGAAGCCCATATAAGAGCCAAAGCGCCTGGTCTGCTGTCACCCATCAGGTGAGACCGGGAGCAGAGCCTAGTGCCTCCCTGGCCTCGCTTTCCTCATCCGTCAATAAGGGGGCTAGCCTGGGTCATCCGAAGCTTCCTTGAAGGCTGTACATCCAGAATGGTCAGAAGTGAGAACTGGCCTTTTGTGTTAGGGACGTCCCTGGCTTCAGACGAACCCCGAATCTTGGGTCCCACTTTCTCCTCCTCTGATGGGCTCAGCACCCCTGGCAGGGTCTCCTTGGTCTCTTTCCCCGTCATGATTTTGCAGGAACCAGGAACCAATACGTGGGCAGGTGTCCTACTTGAATTAAAAAGAATCGTTACATTTATTTGCCTAGGTGCGTACATACATACAAACACACACACTGCTTGTGGGTGCCTGGCTTTCTTCTTCTATTATGCGAGTCCCAGGAATCAAACTTAAGTCACCAGGTTCGGCAGGCAGCAAGCGCCTTTACCCACTGAGCCATCTCTCCATCCCTAAGATGCCTGTCTGAGTTTGTGATGAAATTCATTTATAGGCGATCCCCGCTTTAAGTATTTGCGGGGGGGGGGGCGGAGAAATCATCTCTCCCTGCCTGTGATGCTATTTCACTGATAGAACAGCGGCATCAGGCAGTGGCCATTTGTTGAGTGTTGTTATGCTGCCTTGCGCTTGGTCCAGCAAGAAGCATGGCCTTCTATCCACATCTCAGCTCAGGTAATTCTTTCTCACATCATCCCTGAGAGGCCATCCCGTTAACAGTTCCATTTTACACAAGAGGATGTGGAAGCCGAAAGGTTGTGGCAGTCTGCGGTCTCCTGGTGGAAAGGGCTGGATTCAGAATTTGGGGTTCTGACTCAAGGTCCATGCTCTGAGCCTCCAGGGCTCATTATCTATAGGGACCAGATGCGCCCAGCCCCTGAGAATCTGCTCGTGCTGAGCCTGCAGGTCTGGGTACCCGTCTGTGCACTCCACAGACCAGCAGCTGGCATTGGACAAGCTCCAGTGTGTGTTGGTCCTCGGTGGAGTGGGGCACCCGGGGCCTGAGATACAGGAAGTCAGCACTCCTTGCTCTCCAATGCCTGTCCATTCTAAGTTTATGAATGGCTTTTTGCCAGGTCCATTTAAAACCTATCCTAAGTCACGCAGAAATTAAACGGCTTTTCTCTGTACGAGACAACCCAAGGTCAGTTACAGATGGGGCTCTTCCACATTCCCTTCCCCTTCTCCAGTGTTTGCTCGGCCTCACTCTCAGCTCCCCAGATATGATGTTCAGAGAGCCCGAGAGCCTTTGTCCTAGGCCATGAGGCATGGACAAGTGAAAGGTCATCTCTCTGAGGCAAGGACTTGGGAGCTGGCGTCCGGTGGGGCCATATTGCTGAGCTGAGCTGTGTGCTGTATGAGACTGGTGTCTCTAAAATGTGTCTGAACACTCGTGTGCTTCAGAGGGGAGTTGTGGGGGAGTCTGGCTTCACTGGGCCCTGCGCCAGGGGAGCTCCGTCTTGCAGCTGTAGATTTGCAGGTGACTGTGATCATCAGGGCTCCACAGGAAGAGATCTTCTTAGGTAGCTCCAATGGAAGTGTGTCTGTGAAGTGGCCACTTTCAAGAGGGTATCGTATCAGTCGATGTCCAGGGCTGTGACAGAATGCCCAAAGGCTGAAGAGACAGAGTAAGAAGACTGGAGAGGGCTGGAGAGATGACTCAGAGGTTAAGAGGACCTTCTTCCAGAGGTCCTGAGATCAATTCCCAGCAACCATATGGTGATTCCTAACCATCTGTAATGGGATCTGATGTCTCTTCTGGCATGCAGACACACATGAATACTGTATATATAATAAATAATTTTTTTAAAAAAAGAAGGCTGGAGAAATGACTTCCTACATATACATGAGAACCTGAGTTTGCTTCCCAGCAGCAATAACAATGTAAAGTAAAAAAGAAAAAAAGAAAGAAATGGCTGCAAAAGTCACGCTATAATCCTGGGACTGGGGAGGCAGAGGCAGGAAGATCCTAGGATTCGCACCAGCCAAGGTTCGGCGAGTGATCCACAATCACTCTCTATTTTTTGAGACTGGATCACTTGCCGAACCTTGGCTGGGGCAAGCCTTCAGCACGGAATCCTTGAGGGACACCCATGGAAGATCCAATGGGTGGAAGAAGACAAAGGCTGTTGAAGCACCAGGGGGGAGACCCCCCTCCCTCGACCCCCCCACTCCCACTCCCCCACCCCCACCCCCACACTCACCCTCACCCTCCACCCTCCACCCTCCACCCTCCACCCATGGAGGGATATGCCTCCTACTGCCAGGGCTCCTTGGGAAGAGGAGGAAGCCAGGTTCAGAGCCCTCCCAGGGGACAGGGCTACCTGGTAGGTGCTGGAGGGGTGGGGCCTAGTACTCAGGCTTTCTCTTGCCTCTGAGCTCCTGCCAGTCCCACCTACACTCCAGTTGGTAGAGTTAATCAGAAACCCCTAAGCGAGTTAGTTGAGGTCTGGCGCAAACAGGCTAGGCAGAGCGGGCTATCCTGAGGTACAGAGGCAGAGCAGGCTAAACCAGGGTGGGGTAGGGAATGAGGTCAGGGGTGTGGGGAGGTGGGGCAGACAGGAAGTGCCCAGCATGGTACCTGTAATGCTTACTGTGTTTGGTGAGACCTCCCTGCCCTGCCCTTAAGGTGACCCTGCCTGAACAGTTCTAGCAGGTGATCTGATAGGACAATCATAGCTTCTTCCTTCTGAAAGTTTACACTGGTGAGGCTGTAGGTGTGCCCTCTTTTCACTGACCCAATGAGATAGTATTACCTTTAGCATACAGAATAGGGATGAAGGAACAGAGAGCTTAAGTAACTAACCCAGAGACGCACAGCGAGACTGGAATTCCAGCTGATGTCTGGCCTTGCCTGAATGCTGAAATTTGTCCACTCTGGCTTCCAACAGATTTGCTTCTCTTTGAAGGGAAAGAACATGTTTCCCAAGAAGCTAGGGTGGGGAGAGAGGTGTGTAGGAACTGCTGCTTTGGGGCAGTACAAATGGCTCCATGCAACTAGGAAATGCATGAAGGGTATTCCAGGGCCAGTCCTCGTGGGATGTTCTATGCCAGGGGTACTGGGGAGTCATAAATGGTGAACAGGAGAGGGCTTCCCATTGCCTGTCTCCTGTTCCCATCAGCAGATTACTGGGGGATATCCCAGCAGCTCCATACTTGGTGGCCAATAAAGAAATGGCCAGCTCAGGTAGGACCATAGCAACTCAGTGTCTGTGCTCTCTAGAGGCTCTGGTTGGCATAACCCAGCCAGTGCCTGGCTTGTAGGGAAGCCATTGATGTAGCTCTTGGGATCATGCGCCTAGAATCAGCAGTACTTGAACCCAAGGCCTTGCTCACCCACCGCCTCGCTGTATGGCTTTGGACCAGCTGCCCTCTCTGTATCCCATAGTTTTTACTCCCCCCCTCCCCCAGAAACAGCCTCATTCAAGTGTCCTTCCTCTAACGTGTCCAGAGCTTTCTACCGTGTAGAGAAATTCACACAGCCAATGATGAGCTGGTGCTGAGGAGATGAGGGTGGACGGGTGGGTGGCACAGGCAGACATTGAGAAGATAGCACCTAGAGCTGCCGAGATGTGCCCATGTGCTCACAGCTGTTTACTGACCAGCCTGCGTGCCAGACAACATTCAAGGCGAGGCAGACAGGACCTATGGAACTACAAACTCTGAGGGAAGGGTGAGAACTGGCTGAGGCATACAGACAGAGGTGGTGAGTTGTAGAGAGTAGCATATTAACTGTCAGTTTACAGCCGACTTGAGGAATGTGGTAGCCCCGTCCTAGCCTCTTGAGGAAGTATCCTTAACCAGCTGAATCAGAAGGGGACAGTTATGTATATTTATGATAGACCAGAAGAGTCACAGCATCCTGGAAGGCTTCTAGGAGGTGGAGGCAGGTGACACTCTGCTGACATGCTGCCAAGACCCAGGGGTGGCATGAGGGGCCCCTCCTTTTGGAGCCTCCAACCCCCCCCAATCCAGGTCCACACCTACCTCCCACTTTTGTCCTTGACAGGTCCCCACAGGCAGGTTTTTAGTCACCCTCCAGGGCAATCCACTGCAGCTTGGGCAGCCAAGGGGGCACTGGACAAGGGAAGCGAATCCACTAAGAAATGGGTTTGGGGACCAAAGGCCCCTCTTCCAGGACTCTGGGATAAGCAGGCAATCTTCAGAGCCAGTGCTCCCACAGCCGCCAGGAGGCCATCAAAAGTGGGGAAAGGAAATCATGCATTTTACATTCCTCCAAACCCACTCGGAATGGAGATGACAGGCCGGTTGGGTGGCCGCAGGGGCGCGGTTAATGGCCTTTGTGGGGCAGAGGAGTGGCGGCTGTGGAGGCAGCTGCTTCTGGTGAAGTGAGACTCATCCTCCAGTTTCCTTTGCTCTCCCCCAGAACACACCAGTGGGGACACCCATCTTCATCGTCAACGCCACCGACCCCGACCTGGGCGCGGGGGGCAGTGTCCTCTACTCCTTCCAGCCCCCCTCTCAGTTCTTCGCCATCGACAGCGCCCGTGGCATAGTCACCGTGATCCAGGAGCTGGACTATGAGGTCACACAGGCATACCAGCTCACAGTCAACGCCACGGTGAGTCACTGCCCTGGGCCTCCAGTGCCCACCACCTGCGTCCTCTCATCTGGAAGGAAACAGGGTGTTCCAAGGAGACTTGATTTAGCTCCATGCCCCTCATGATTTATAATAATATGATCATGTTACTAGTGACAAGTGATATCATTATGTCTCTGACATTGTTCTTAGTCCTCGTATGGACTTTCCTTTAGCCTTCAAACAGACCTACCTCATTAGTATTATTGAGATGCCCATTTTACAGATACCCACAAAAAGAATAAGGCATAGGGGGAATTCAGTGGATCACCTGAATCACTCCTGAGACCAGCTGCAGAGTTGACACTGGCAACCTCCTTAGGAGAGTTGTTGCCTCTGGGACACAGACCAGGGATATCAACCCAGCTGTGTCCTGACACCATCCAACAAGCAGGGACAGGGCAGTCCAAACCTCCTAACCCAAACCTCATAGTGTGGTAATGCTGCCCCACCAAGGAGCGTCCACTGTGCTAAGCCTCCTGCCCAACCCCAGGGAACTGCAAGGTGAGTCAGGGGAAGGAAATGTAACCCATTTTATAGATGTCAACATTGAGACTCCCATATTCGAATAGTGGGGAAGTAAGAATCCAAAGCCAGGTTGTCTAACTCCCAGTCCTGGGCTCTGGCTGCCATGCCCCATGGCCAAGAGTCTATAGGTCTCCAGCACGCAGCTAGGCCTTTGACGATAGCTGTTTGTGAGGAACTGAAGACTAGGCAAGCCATATCTTAAACAGGGTCCTAGCCCCGAGTGCCCTCATCCCAACTGACACCTAGGAACACAGTTTCAATGGCCTGCAAAGCTAGAAGTAACCCCACACTCCGTTGTCCTTCAGATCAGTTTGTAGAGCTCAGACCAAGAGCTAAACAAGTCCTGGGGTCCTTTCTTCCTCTCTGCTCCTCTGGCCTGGCCCACAGCATCCAGTCTTGCTGCTGAGAAGGTACATGCCCTGGTCCTGTGAGGCTGCAGAGAAAATGTTTGACTTTGGCGCCATGTAGCAGCAAAGTTAACAGCTTACCCCAGACCCCACGTGGCAGCTGACATCCCAGATTCCTAGATCTAGCCTGAGTTGAGTGTTGAAAGGTGGAGCTTTTCCCTCAGGCTTGGCTGAGACCTGGAGAAACCCCCAGAGCCAGGAAAAGCAAACTTCTTGCCTTACTCTCTGGGAGGTCCCTGCTGAGACTTCTTAATTCTTCTCCTACTTATGTATGAATTCCCTAGGAAGAGGCCTACACACACACAAAAAAAATAATAATAATAAAATAAAATAAAACTGACTTAGGGAGTAGAGGGGACTTGAAAGTCTGGGATTCCCCTTTTTGGGCACACCTACTCTGAACTTCTGTGCCCCTCCCCGCTCCCCTTCACTACACCGGAGCCCAGAAGCATACCGGTGATTGCTTCCATTCTCAGTGAAGCTGTCCTATGGGATAATCGCCGCTTGGCACACAAATGACTTTGGGAGGTAGGACTAGACCCTGGGCTCCAGAAGGAATATGGGTGGTTATGTCCAAAGGCCAGGTCTCTGCTGGGATGTCGCATACAAGATTGCTGGTAATCTATCAACAGTCAGGTCCTGAGGGACCTCAGGGAGGTCCACAGGGAGGGAGGGAGGGGCTGAGACTTCCCAGAAAATAGCCTCCCACTTAATCCCTGGACAAGCTGTCACCAGGAGTTCCTGGGGCTGGTGAGTAGCCATTGGCTACTGTGCACTTCCCCAACATGCTGGTTCTGTATGTGTCCCAACAAAGGAGAAGAGAGTCACAGATCGCAGGGCCATTCCTGGGAGCCACACATTGTCCTGACAGCCAGATATGCCCTCTTCCCTCATCTCTTCCCTGTCAGCATGGGCTACATGCCACAAGCATAGAAAGAAAGGGGTTGTAGCCATAGGCATGGGATGGATATCAGGTACCAGACTGGCTACTTGGTACCTGGTAAAAATCTGGTAGTAGCAAGCCCAAACCACCAGCATCTTTTACTCAAGAAACCTGTCCTCCTTGCATGCCTCATGGTCTTTCAGGCTGCTGGCCAGGTATTGTGCACCCCATTCCTGATGCTGCTGGCCTTCCTTCCTGTGCCCACATACATACATCTCGCTTCCCTCCCATCTTCGACAGTCCTCCTGTGCCCTCTCTGACTGTCCCTGAGGCCTCTGAGGTTCAGCCAGGAGGTCATCTCTCTTCCCATAGGCTCCATAGCACCATCTGCAGAGGGCAGAGGCCAGCGCCAGGCTTCGTTTGTATAATCGGGGGTGGGGGAAGAGGACGCCCCAGTGGAACCAAGGCCAAGCTAACCTGGATAGGCACAGTTACTCCTTAGGTCCCAGCAGAATTTGTAAGCCCAGGGGCCATTGGGCCATTTGCTGGAGCCTTTCATTTCATACAAAAGGCTTTGAGAATTTGTCTTGCAAGCTGGAAACTGCCTGATGTGAGGCCCCAAAACAAATCTGTTAAAGGCAGATGTTTCTATGCGCAATGACCTGTGCTTGGGTTCTGGGTACTTCCTTAGCAGTGTGACTGTAGATAATGTCTGTCTGTCTGTGTCTCACTCTGTCTCTGTTAAACCACCTAAAAGCCTAGCCTGTGACAGTAAGTGTTGTAGGGCCTACCTAGGACATAGCAGTCCTTGTTAGCATGGCTCTTGCTATCTGGCTGCACCTCGGTCTACTGAGCATTTAGGGTCTTAGAACACAGGCTTTGGTGTTCCTTTCTTAGTGGGCTTTCTAGGACCAGGTTTCAGAGTATAATGGGTCTGTATTGCCTGCCCTGTCCCAAGGGCACACACTGCTTCCTGGAGGCCCTCAGATGGCACAGGCCCTGGAGCTCCCCCTGATGGTTTGATTGGAAATTACTGGCTAGCAAATGCAGAGCACACTGAGGAATGTCTCCTGCAGGCCAGGCCTCACTCCCCCACCCCCACCCCAGCACCCTCTGTCCTGGGATGGGAGACAGTGACCCTAGAACACAACAAATGTGCTAAGTACAGTTCTTTTCACATCAAAGATAATAGTTCCTCCCCCAACACACACACACACACACACACACACACACACACACACACACACACACACACACACATTAGTCCTTGGCCATGACTCTGGGGCCAACAGATGAGCCTCAGCCCAAACCTCTATTGTAGCACCACCAGGCTCCCCTGTTTCCACTTTCTTGAACATCTCAGGAACACCAAAGAGCCTTAGTGCTCTTGGGCCTCCTTGAGGGAGAGTAAGGGTTTATGTGTGTGTGTGTTTGTGGGTACAGAGGTCACATACCACAGCCCTATGGATGTATATGTGGGTGTTCACAACATCCTTCTAACCCAATGCTATGTGCTCCTGTTCTCTCCGTGGGTCTCCCAAGGATCAAGACAAGACCAGACCTCTGTCTACACTGGCCAACCTGGCCATCATCATCACGGACGTGCAAGACATGGACCCAATCTTCATCAACCTGCCCTACAGCACCAACATCTACGAGCACTCTCCTCCGGTAAGCCCCGCCCCCAGCCCCAACAGGGGCTATTCCTTTTCTGGAGTTCCTGTGAGGGATGGTAGAAACACCCCCCCCCCACCCTGTACTTTGCAAGTCACACTGTCTTCCACATCTCTCCTGCTCCCTGGAAATTACCATGGGCAGAGAGATAAGTATGACTGCCTCTATAGGAACTGATTTAGAAAGAGTCCTGAGCAGGAATCCAGATGCCCATGCACACTCTTGCCCACGCTGGGGATGGATGTGGATCTAAACTCAGCCAAACATCCATGTTGCTTAGCCCTGCCCTCCACGGACCTGCTGCCTCCGGACCACACACAATGGCACGGCTTTCTTACTTCCTCTCTCTCAGCCCCAAGCTGTCCCTGGGAGCTCACGGACCCATCTGCCCTCTCTAATGACTCCTTCCGGGAGAGGGGGATCCATGTCTCAAGTTCAGGTTTCAAGAAAGCTGCCCGATTCTGTATTTACATCACAGGTCATCAGCTCGTCTTTTGATTCCTTTAGAGCAGTGGTTCTCAACCTCCCTAATGCTGCAAGCCTTTAATACAGTTCCTCATGTTGGCTGACCCCCAATCCTAAGATTGTTTTCATTGCTACTTCATAACTAATCCTGCTTCTGTTAGGAATTGTAATGTAAATATCTGATATGCGCTGTATCTAATAAGCCACCCTGTGAAAGAGTCTTTTGATCCCCCCCCCAAAGAGGTAGAGACCCACAGGGCCTAGGGCTACACAGCTGCACCTAGTCAAATGAGCCGTGATTGGGCGAAGGTCTCACAGGACAACACTGGTCATGGTTTACCCTACAGGACCCTGGCTAAACTATGAGTGGGTGTCAGTGGCTTGGCAACCACCTCACTTTGTACAGACTGTAGTGGAAGGCCTGCTGTGGGCCCTGACAAAGGATAACAGGGTGCATGCCCAGACAGAAGCTTCAACGTGCATCTTGGGGCAATGGTGTTTGTGAAGACAAAGGAAGGGCTTAGCTCCAAGGGAAAGCGGGAGACCCCCACAGACTGGAGATGTTCAGAACCTCACCTTACCCCCTGCACTACTCAAAGCCCCAAACACGGGGAGAGATGGGTGTGGACAGAGGTCCTAAGCCAGCTCAGGCTGGGGGAGCCTGGTCCTGCTTGGATGCTACCGTTGATCTGACTACAGACGTCCCGGCACCAAAGCCACGGATCTGGTACTTGGTTACTTACTTTGAGGGCCAGGTACAGAATGAAGATCTTACAAGCAAGATGCAGTTTTCTTACTACTGCCGGTGTCTGAAGCTGCTGGAGGACAGACAGAGCCATCTCAGGCTCACTGTTCCCAGGTTTCCCTTTCTCAGCGTGCTAGGCATACCTGGTTCCCAGCTTTGGAAGTTCAGGCTGCATGCCTCGGCTCACCCATATCCAGGGACTTTCCCTTCCTTTCCCAGCCATGCCAGGCTGGTGTCTCAGCCTTAATCCAGACCTGACTGCCATTTTCAGACCATCTCCGGCCTGCCGCCTGTCTCCAGGCCTTGGCTTCTCCTTCTGAGTGCTCAGAGCTCACAGGGAACTTGACTAGCATCTGCTGGTATTGTGCTTGCCTCGTACCATGGTTCAGCAGGGACAGTCTTTGATGGGCATGGTGTGGTGGGTAAGAGTTTCTATGGAATGAATGAATGAATGAATGAATGAACGAACGAACAGAGGCTCTGGTCATACCACCCCTCTTGTGGCTCTGCCTCATAGGTCATCCTTGTCCTTGCTCAGGTCACCAACCCAGAGGCCACCTGTCCCAGCTCTCTCCCTCCTTTCCTGGACTCTCTCCCTAGCTCGCCTCCCCCCACTAGTCTCAAAGTTAGCCACCCCTCCCCTCTGTAGTACAGATGACTTCTAAGTTAAACAACTTGTCAATTCCAGTCTCATGGAATGTTCCCATAGGAACACAGACCGCTCTGAATCCCTGAGTAGCCCTGATGCCCCATCTCTGGAACATCGACTCAGGATCCTCCTGGGTCTCCCAGCACACTGTGTCCAAGAGTGTAGAGAAGATGCTTAAGGCCGCCTTGATTGTTATTAACCGACATCACGTTCGTTGGGTCACCAGAGGATCTCTGAAAAAGCCCCCACACTGCTCCCTACACATTCCCTGGGAAATGGGGCAGGGTAGGGGATTCCAGAGAGGACCCATTCTCGCAGACATCAAACTGATGGCTGGTGACTTGGTGGGTCCATTAGCTATGGGGTGAGGTATTCGGCCACACTTTATGTGATGGTCACACGACCACATATTTGAACTGAGATTCCTCTGAGTCCCCATGGCAATGCCTTTGTAACTTGGATATGTGCTCACATCAGGGATCAGATTCTCCCTGTGCACTCATTCAGTAATTCAGCCTCATACCCATCTCCTGGATAGTTACTAGGTGCCCTGTATATACTGTCCTGGGCTAAGTACGCCACACCCTTCTTTTCTAGAAGATTCCATGGAACGGACTGTTTGCGTGTCTTCCTTCACATTCGGTCATCTCATGGCCCCTGTGCTGCATTTCGTATGACTTTCTCCCCTTAGCTCAGAGACCTTAGCATTTCATTCTGTGTTCATGCTACCCGTTGTCTGGCAAGTTCCTGAGGAGCTACTGCGCCCATGCTCTGGGGGGCAGGGTAAGCGCTCTTACAAGGGGTGCAGCCCAGTTGAGGAAGACAGACCAAGCAGTGAGCTGGGTTCCAGTCTCCTCTAGGCACTGACCAGCCCCATAGCCCCATAGCCCCGTAGCCCCGTTGTGTAATTGCTTCTTTTAGCTCCCCCACTGGAAAAGGGATCCCGGCTTTCCCATCCCCTACAGCCTTCCCCCTCCAGGCCGATTCCACATGCTCCAGGCCGGATGTCTCCAGGCTGCTAATCAGTTTCCATGCCTTAATCTGGATCTCCGTGTCCATTTAGTGTGACCCGATGATTTCGCACACTCGTTCCTTAGCTGGGTCAGGGCTGGGATGCAGCATGGTACCATTCCGTACCCCAGGATGGGAGGACCCAGGCATCCTTTATGCCCAGCCCTGTCTGTGCTGCCCCCAGGGGTCCTGTCAAGACCCCGCCCTGCCCTCCTGGCCCCCCCTCTTTATCTGTGGCTCCCAGCATGTATGCCTCCCTCTATCAGTGTATCACGCTAGCAAGCTTCATCTAAAGTGTATATATTACCTAATAAAATCCTTCTTATTTGGGATTAATGCATCAAATTTTAATTTCCTCACTCGAACAGCAGCATGTCGGCCTGCCCGTCAGCGAGGGGCCGACAGAAGGTGAAAGGAGAGGACAGGCTGCACAAATTACTGCCGGCGATGCCTATCAGCCCTTTGACTGGAATTGACTGGAATTAAGGACTGAGAAATAGGATTTTCTGCCTCAGAATCTGCTGTGGCAGCTCTCGTTGGAAGTCCCCCAGTAGCCCCCACCAGCCAGCCCCCACCCCAGTGATGCTCCCCCCTCCCCCTCCAAAGCAAACTGCGTGTCACCTGTCACCTTTCAAGTCCTTAATAGAGTCAGGGAAATGGGGGCTGGGGTGTCCCAGCTAAGCTTATAAAGAGTGCAATGGGGAATAGTCCCTGAGGTCCGGGACAATCCAGCCTGGTTCCTGCTGCAGCCACTTTACTGCGGACAGACCACAAAGGCAGAGACTTAGTTTCTTCTAGTGAAGCCCCAGGTTGTGCCCCACTTCCTGCCCACCAGGCAGAGTCCTGGTCCTCCAGTCTCTGTTAGAATGACAGACTTATTCCAGGCTCAACCTTCCATTCCCCAGTTACAAACACCCTGCTTACCCACCATACCTTGTGAGCTTCAGCAAACTTCCGAAAGCTCCAAGAAAGTGTCCTCCTTGAGGGGGAGGGGAGGTTTAGGAGAATCTCTGCATACCCATCATGCCCAGCACATGGTTGGCACCCAGGGGATGCTCACTTAACTGGCTCTTCCCCATAGGGTCCCAGCTGTTCAAATGTAGAGAACACTCCTTAGCTTGGGAGTGGAGCCTCTCACAGTGGGATGTCGAGGATCCAAACTAGCTGAAATTGTTTTGAAATGTATGCACAGGGCCTGGAGAGATGGCTCGGTGGTTAAGAGCACTGACTGCTCTTCCAGAGGTACTGAGTTCAATTCCCAGCAACCACGTTGTGGCTCACAATCTCTGGAATGGGTTCCAATGCCCTCTTCTAGTGTGTCTGAAGAGAGTAACAGTGTACTCACATACATTAAATAAATAAACAATCAAACAAATAAATAAGTAAGTAAATAAATCTCTTTTTTAAGAAAAGAAAAGTATGCATAGTCCTAAACACAGCACCAAATTTTCACAAGATGCATATAGCAACTCTAGGGCCCAACTTTATAGTGTCAATTATATTTCCTGTGTATGGGGTGCAGGGAGAGGAAGAGTGTATGTGTGTGTGAGAGAGAGGGGGGAGGGAGAGGGAGAGAGAGCAGGAGAGGGACTGTGTGTGTGTGTGTGTGTGTGTGTGTGTGTGTGTGTGTGTGTGTGTGTTCATATGCATGGGTGTATATATTAGTTGCTGGACAGTAGAGTCTGTTATACCCATTTTACAGATAGAAACACAACTGAGAAGTCCAGACTTACAGGAATCAAACCCCTAACTGCCTCTCTGCTTCTCTTCTTGTCACAAGGAGTCAGGACCTGGCAGGTCTGCCTGTGCACCTGTCACCTTTCTGAGCAGAGCCTTGTTTCCCAGAAGGTCACCTTCTCCCCACAACACGAGGGCCTGAGGAAGGCAAGACTCCCTCAGCAGAGGCCTGTCTTCAGCCCTCTAGCTGGAGCAGGGACTCCCTCTCACTCTCCTGGTCATGTCCCTGGGAGCCTCCCTTCCCACAGAACCACACACTGCAAGTGTGGACTCGCCTTCGGAGGCCCAGCTCTGTGCTGGCAGGCTACACTTCCGCCTTGTTCCTCGTCTTTGGAAATAAGTTGCAGTATATTGAAAATATAATCACTGAGACTCTGAAACAAGAGCCGTGGGCTCCCAGGAGCCCCCATACCTCCTTGTTAATTCCTTCTCATAACGTTTCCAGGCCTTCTGTCTGCACTTGTATTAAAAGCTCAGAGTTTTATTAAAAGTGGATTTATTTACCCAAAAAGAGATGAAACCCCAAACCTGATTGGGAGCCTGGCAGAGCTCACTCGGCAGAGGCTTGGCTCCAACTTTGGCTGGGAGAGGGGGCCCCTTATCCTCGTGTCCCACAGAGCCAGCTAGCATCTGCTGAGTTCCCAGACCCAGTTATGGGTCCACAGGGCTCTGAGGACTGAGGGCTCTTAGACCACAGGACTTCTCTGGACAGCCCAGCATAGCTGCCTTAACCTGTCCCCTTGAGCCCAGCATAACCTACCTGGGATATGACAAGGCATACAACTGTCCCTTAAGTGTATTGTTTAGTAACTCAACCCTGGAGCTCTAGTGACCCCTGTGCTCAGGCATCCTGGTAGGTGGGTCCCTGCTCCAGCAGCCCAGGGGCAACTCAGGAGCCCTCTTGTAGAATACATGCAGGCACCCGGGCAGAATGGAGCTACCCCAGTGTCTAAAAAGTCTGTTCTGGAAGCTGAAACCCTGGGATAGTTGTCTACCCCCAGGACCTCCTGCTGGGGGTCAGACCAGGTCTTCCCTGATGGATAGTGAACTCTTAGATGAACAGCTCCCCCAGAAGAGCCTCCAGTGGGATGATGGGGAAAGCTGTGTTGGCCCTTTAAGTCTAGAGTTGTGCTTCCCTGTGGCTTCCATAGAGCCTGAGTCAGGGGCTCTCCGTACTCCATGAGAGGAAGCTTGGGAGGACAAGGTGACTGGTCTCCCATGTGACTACCCTTGGCCCCTGATCAGTCTAGAACACATGGCATCTCCAGGGGTGGCTGGCAAGTAGGCATTTCCAAATTCCACGGGAACCAGTGCTCAGAATAGTTTCCTGCCACCGAGCAGTGACATTCGGAAATGACATTAGCATTATTACAGCAGAACCCTGCAGCGGCCACAGCACCTGGGGGACGGGAACATCAGACCCTTAGCATTTAAATGTGCTCCTGACTTCCTGTTCCCTCACTCCCTGCTTTGAGACCTCCAGGAGTCTCTCAGCCTTCTGCCTCTGTTTCTTCATCTGCAGGAAGGGGCTAGGTCTTAGGACATTGGGAAGCTTGGGTACCTGAGAACATTGGGCCAGCGTTTCAGCAACCATCTGTGCCACTGTAAAGATGTGCTTTATGGTGTGGTCAGTTGGTTCTTTACATGGCCTATTTATCCAGCTTCTTAACAAGCTCAGAGGATCCAACCAGGATCCCTGGAGGAGAGGACAAAGAAGAGGTCAGGTCTGCTTGCCATATGGCCCAGTCTCTGCATATATCCCGAGATATTCCCACGTTCCCTCAGGGAGCTTTGGGGCATTCCATCCTCTGTATTCTGGGCTAAGGGAGGGTGAAAGGGCTTCTGGGAAGAGCAGTGCAGTCTGGGAAAGGAGTTTGTGGCTCCTGCTGTGTCTCCACAGCTAGTCTGGGAGGACTTGGAGGCATAGTTCTTGGCCCTGAGGCAGAGAACTGTCCTAAGGTATGTGAGAAGCAGACAAGACCACACAAGCCCTTTTTAGGCTTGTGAGTGCTAGGATACTTTCACCACCCCACCAAAGATGGAGGCAAGACCTGACTGCTGTCCTTCACCCAGGGAAAACTACCAGGGCATAGTCCTCAACCTTCCTAATGCCGCAACCTTTTAATACAGCTCCTTGTGTGGTGGTGACATCCCCCCAACCATAAAATTATTTTCATTGCTATATCATAACTGTAATGTTGCTAGTGTTATGAACTATAATGTAAATATCTGTGCCCTCTAATGGTCTAGGAGACCCCTGTGAAAGGACCATGTGACCCTCAAAAGGGTTGAGACCCACATGTTGAGAAACACTGTACTAGGACCTGAACCTCAGGTGTACGGCGAGCAGGGATGGGTGACATATGCGGTGGTGTGATGTAACATAGCCTAGAGAGCAAGGTAGAAGTTGCTCCTGGCAAGGGACATCTCAGCAAGTGGTGGTCCTGATGGTGATGTCAATGACTTCCATATATATGTTTGCTTATTCATTCAACAAACTGCTATAATTTGATGTTACTCACCAGCACCCCTTCCTAGAAGCTCACACAACTGAGCCCTGGCCTGCGTTGTCGTCTCTCCGTGGGGTCCCTTCCCTTTTATTTGCTCTCCTTGGAAAACTCCTAAATCCTCACAATCCATCCTAAATGGTACCATCTGTATGTCCCTTTCTAGGCTTCTCTGGGTGGGCTGGATGGATAACCACTCTGTCCTGTTCATGCCTCTATCTCATCTGCCCCAGATGTGTACAGCAGCTGTCTGTGTCTGCCCTTGGCCCCTTGCTAGGGTCCATACTTGACTATCACTGTCATGGGGGAATGGCGGGTGTCAAAGGCAAGGCCACTGGAGTCAGGAGCAATGCCTCATGGTACACACTTCCCTGGAAAGCCTTGCAGTTCGGGTTTAGGCTAGGGAGGGAAACTGGGGTGCTAGGACACCCACAAAGAAAGATAGCTGCCTGGGATCTAGGTGACTGAACTCAAGTCCCTTCTCTCTCTCTCCAAACCAGGGCACAACTGTTCGGGTGATCACTGCTGTGGATCAGGATAAGGGACGGCCCCGGGGGATTGGCTACACCATTGTCTCAGGTAAGCAAAAGTCTACATTGTTTGATGGAGGACATCCTGAGGGAGCCACTGCTGGTGGCTAGGCTCAAAGAGCCACGGACTACAACTAGACTACGTGAAATGGCATTTGAGACCCGCCTCCAGGGACAGTCCTTGCTAAGGAAGGAGACAAATGGATATAAAAGGAAGGGACTGGGTTAAGAGGCCATGGTGTCTGGGGGCCCTGGGAACAGGAATGTGTGTCTAAGGTCTGAAGCTCTGGGCCTTCTGGGGCTCCGAGCCTGAAATGCTGTGACCCTCGCAGAACTTCCTGCATGGCTCCAGGGTTTCTGTTCTTATTGGGTGAAAACGTGGCAATTTTTACCTCACTTTGGAACAACTAGTACAGCTGTTGTCTGATTTCATGTTCTAGTCACACTTCGAGCTGATAGGCGCGGTCAGGTGGCACCGGGATATCACCACAGGAGGCACCTTGGCTCCCTCCCCACCAATAGATCCCTTGGCCATGCAGAATGAGTGAGTGAGTGAGGAGATGCTTAGCTCGTGCCTCACCCATAGTTCGACCCACAGCAGCTCTGAGGGGCTGTCCAGAGGCTAAACTGCCCCCACTTAGAAACGCTGGCTCTGCTCCTGCACCACACACACCTGCTCCCAGCATCCCTCGCTCAACATGCAGTCTCTGAAGGGTCAGCCCGGAAGGGTCAGCCCGGTGTATCCCCCGGCAAGCTAGACAGATGAGGAAGAGGAAGTCAGAGCGTTTCCCACAAGGGGAGAAGGGAGGGTCTCCTGAGTCGGCTGTGTTGGTTAGGTCTCTCACTTGTCACTCTTGTGATGGGAACGGGAAGAATGCTTGCGCCAAGGTGGCTTATGGACCACGTGACTTACTCGTGTGAAGAGCTAATTCAAGGAGAACGGTTTATAAGCATCTGCTCTTGATCTCGTCACCAGCAGCTGACGAGACAGTAGCTGCAGCGGTTGGGAGAGCCCCACAAATCTCTAGGATCACAGGCAGCCAGGAGCAAGCGAGTGCTGCTGGCCTCAGACAACCTATAGTTACTTACAAGACTCCTGTTATACTGAGAGCCCAGAGAGCCCCAAGGCACAGCAGATGTAGTCAATCTGTGTTGGACATTGGTAGGAATTGGCACTTGGACTCCTGAATCCCTTAGATGCCTCCTACCATGTCTCCTTTCTGGCGTCCAGGCCAGGATCCCAGCCCAGCGTAGACCCTGATGTATACTCAAGGAATGATTATCATTCTTAGGTCCAGCACAGGGGGTGGGGTTGGGGGGTAGGCACTGGTGTGGTGACCTGAGCCTCAGACCAGACCTCAGCAGTCTGGGCTGGTGGTAGGAGCTCTGTCTTTGTGTGTCAAGGCCCCCCGGCCCCATCCAGGGGCACAGAGGCCCAAGCTAAGACCAGGCACGTACAGTTAACCTGTCTGCATCTGAGGCCCTGTTCCCTCTGGGCTGTTTATCAGCCACAAGCGAGGGGATTTATATCTGCCCGTGATTGCTTGCCCCACTACTAATGATCCTTCTGTTTTGCCAAGAGCAAAGAGGCCTTCAGTGGTAAGTTATGGCTTCATCTCTATCAATTCGTTCTCAGCCCCGTGCGGCCGCACCGAGCCTGGTGAATGACAAGGTTCTTTCCCACAGAGGACTTGGCATGGGCCCCATCGTCCCCTGTGCCTGCCACCCCGGGCACCAGAAGCATCACCCTCTCCATGCCAGTCTACAAGGGCCTTTATAGGCTCCTGCCCCAGCCTGAAGTCTGAGTGAATACTCCCTAGCCTCGTCCTCCTCTTAACACAAATAGTCCCACTTCAAGGAAAGCTCTGCCTACCCCATGCAGAGCGCCATGGGTATGAGGCATGCTTTGCTCCCTGACAGGGTTATTTCAGGATGCTTGACTTGCTGCGGGCTTGATGATGCCTACCTATAAGACGAGGTTAAAAATCCTGGGGTTGTAGATTTAATGCTGCTGGCTGAATGTGTGTTTAGCATTCTGGCGCTATATAAAACTGGCTGTGGTGGTGCCCACCTGTAAAACCAGCACTTGGCCGGTGGAGGAGGAAGGACCAGAAAGGTTGAGGTCATCAGTGGGTGAGTTTGAGGTTTGTCTGGGCTTAGGAGACCCTGTTGCAAAAGTAAAATAAAATAATTAAAAAAAAAAAAAACAAAACAAAATGGAGGGGCGGAGGAAAAATACAAATAAAATAAAAATTAGAAAAGGAGAAGAGAATCCCTATGTGTACCCATGGCTCTGAACGGCCATAAAACACTAAGAATTGACTAGTAATTGTCAGAGAAGGATCCTTGAAGCTGATTCATTTCCTCGAAGTATGGAAAAGCGTTGAACAAGGGCCACCATCCTTCATGCACCTCCAGGCAGGCTGGCCAGTACAGCAGCCCCCAAGGCTACTGAGCACTTGTCCCCTGGCCTTTCCTAATCAAGAAGTAGATGCCATATAGGGCTGGGGCGTGGCTCGGTAAGAGCCCACAGACTCAACGTGTGTGAGTCTCCAGGTTGTATCCGGGCACAGGCAAGAATCAGTACCAATGCATCCCATTGGTGGTGTGCTAAGATGGTAGCATTTTCCTTCTTCTGGCTTGCCCACAGTCCAGCGTCGAACTCAGTGTTCAGTTTGAGGCTTAAGTTGCAGCTGGGCTCAGAATGCTATAGAAGACCCTGCTTCTGGTGTGAGCCTTTCCTGGACTTAGTTCCAGATGTGGACCATGCCTGGCTGGGGACCAAGCTGTCGGTTGGAGCATGGATTCCACACCAGGTGCTCACAGAGCCAGGAAGCACTCTCTCGTCACCCACCACAGTTGGCCAAAGACTGTCTAAGTCAGGAATGATGTCTGGGCAGGGTGGGGACCAAGTACCATCTCCGTCACAAGAACCTGCAGTTTTGCCAGGAAGGAGGACCTGTTAGCTGCATGGGGACAGCAAAGATGTCCAGGGTAACTAAGCAGGATGCAGGGGCAGTGAGGGAGAGGGCAGAGGCTGAGCTGCATCTTTACGGGTGGGGCTACATATCAGCATGAGCTGGGGCTCCCCAAGGGGACCCCCTCGACTTTCCTTTGTAAGAAGAAACAAGAGAATTCTGTGAGATACCGCACACCCAACCATTCGGAGTGGGAACCTTGCTTAAGACCTGGCCATCAAAGCTGGCGTGCATTGTGGATTATGAATGGGGATCATGAATGGGGATCATGAATGGGGATTAGCATGATGGGCAGAGTCAGGGGAGTCTGAGACATCTGTCACTTACAGTGACTCTGTGACTGGGTGGTCAGTGGGGGTCCTGAGAGCATTGGAGGACCATTGTGGCTTCAACAGGAGGACAAAGCTGTGTGTGGACTTGGGGTGCTCAGTATGTCGAGAGAGTGGGGCTAGTGGTTTGTGCAAGAGCAGACTGAAGCGAGCAGACCAACAGGAAGGATGCTATAATGTCCCCCCCCAGAGGTGGTGGCAGCCCTAGCCAGCAGTCATGGTACAAGGACAGAACACAGAGTAAGAGGTGGGGGGCAGGAAGCTCCCAGAACCCAGTGTCTGACGGCCGGGGGTGTCAGCCAGGGAGGAGTCTGGGATTGATCTACGATCATTCCTGTTTTCCTCTCTTTTCAGTGATGGGGCCTTGCTCATGCTAGGCAGGTGCTCCACCACTAAAGTCATACTCCGTACTCTGTCCTCCCTAACCTTGGCCAGAAACAAACCCCTAGAGCCCTGGCAGAGGAACTTCACAATTCAATGCCAGATGCTACTTGTACCCAAGAGACGCCCTTCTCCCCCGGCCAGGTGAGAAGCGGGTCACTCCCTTGTAGCAGTGAAAATCAAAGCAAGAGCCTCATGTTTACTGTGCTAGCAGTAATAAGTCAGCTCCCAAAAGACAAACTCCACGTGGTGTGCCTTATGTGTGGAATCCTGATAAAGAAGAACTCACAGTGACAGAGAGGAGAAGGCTGTTCCCTGAGGGGGCGAGGTGGTGAGGTGGGGGGATGGGAAGATCTCATTAAGAAGGTCGTTTATCGCAATAAGTCCTGGAGACACGCCCACCACAATGTGCCACAGAGATGGTGCACTCTGGCATCTGCCAAGGAGCGAGCTAAAGTAGCTGCACCACACCCCCTAGATCAGAGCAAGGTGAGGAAGTGTGTGTAGCTGTCACCTGTCCATGGGGCTCACAGACAGTGCATGCACCTATCAAAGCGCCTTGTGGCACATCTTGACCATGTGCAACTTTGATGTGTCCATCAAACCTCCACAAAGTTGAACAAAACTGGTTTGACCGTTCTGTAAAGTGACTGCCACTTGGTAGTCATCGACAGCCAGTGACATCTAGTTGGCCCTCACCCCATGCCAGCTGTTCCCCTATTCCTCTGCCCAACAAGATGCATCTTACTGTCACACGCTACATCGCTAGAGTGGCCTCTGCGTCCCTCACAACCGGAAACTGGTGAAGGCCTTATTTCAATAGACTCTAAGGTCCACTGTGCTGGCCAGCGTCATCTGAGAGGAGGGAGCCTCAATTGAGGAAATGCATCTGTAAGGTTGGGCTGCAGGCGAGCTTGTAGGGCATTTTCTTAATTGTGATTGATGTGGGAGGGACCAGCCCATTGTGTACGGTGCAATCCCTAGGCTGGTGGTCCTGGGTCCTATAAGAAAAAAAACTGAGGGCTCAGGGGATTAAGTCCAATTCCTAGCAACCACATGGTGGCTCACAACCATCTGTAATGGGATCCGATGCACTATTCTGGTGTGTCTGAAGATAGCTGCAGTGTACTCATATAAAATAAATTTTGAAGGAAGGAAGGAAGGAGGGAGGGAGAGAGGGAGAGAAGGAAGGAAGGAAGGAAGGAAGGAAGGAAGGTAGAAGAGAAGAAAGGAAGAAAGGGGGAGGAAGGAAGAAAGGAAGGAAGGATGAAAGAAAGAAAGAGAGAAAGAAAGGAAGGAAGGAAGAAAGAAAGAAAGAAAGAAAGAAAGAAAGAAAGAAAGAAAGAAAGAAAGAAAGAAAGAAAGAAAGAAAGAAAGAAAGCAGACAGACTGAGCAAGCCAGTAAGCAGCATCCCTCCATGGCCTCTGCATCAGCTCCTGCCTCCGGGTTCCTGCCCTGCTTGAGTTCCTGTCCTGACTTCCTTTGGTGATGAACAGTAATATAGAAGTGTAAGCCAGATTAAGCCTTCCTTCCCCATCTTACATTTGTCATGGTGTGTCATCACAGCAATAATAACCCTAACGAGGATAGTCCACCATCTGGATTCTATCCTGACAGCCTCTCCCTGCAAGGGCCAGACTTCTACCCTCCTATTGATCACTCCCCACATAGGGAGTCATCTGGGGAAGCTTTTAAGCTGAGGTCTTTGGACCAACATCACCAGGGAGCCTGCTAGGCATGGGACTACCCAGGTCCCCACCCTGTGCCCACTGCTCCAGGCACTACAGGACTCGGTCCCAGCCCCCTGGATCTCTGAAATGAGGCCATGTGGATCCTTTGGTTTCCTTGGGCAGAGCATCCATTGCTGATAAGTACAGTCCTTGCTGACTGAGATGGTCCTTCTTGGAGCCTCTCCCTGCAGCAGCAGGCCTGTGACCATTTGGGGTATATAGATTTGTTTAGCGAGCCCACCCTAGAGCTTCTCATTGCTTATACATCCAGGCCTCTCCTTGATACTCTCTAGGAAGAAGCAGTCTTTCTCCATCTGATGTCTGTGCCCACCCACCCCCAAAGACTGAAGAGATGGGACCCCAACTTGCATGTGCCAGGCCCAGCCTAGCTTGACCATGAGTTCTCCTTCCTAAGAGTTAATGAAGGAGAGACATGTCCATGTCTAGACAGAGAAAGACAAGAAGTGTGCCCACCTTGCACAGCTACCAAGAGACAGAGCAGGCATTGAACTGGGCTCCAGAGAACACCCAACTTCTGTGACAACAGAGGTTCCCAGACCACCAGCATTGATGTCACCCAAGAAATTGCTAGAAATGCAAACTCCAGGGCCCCACTTGGGGCAAGAGACACTGATGGTGCTGAACCTTACCATGCAAGGCTCTGCATGCTTTCTGTAGAGGTGATGGCTCCCACCAAGGGTGTGACGTTTCCTATGTGGGAGGGCGAAAAGCATCTTAACTCTTTTTATGTGTGAATCACATATATGTATGTGTGGTATTGAAGTTGTGCATCAGGGAGGTAATTAGGAACAAGGGTCTCCAGGGACTCATGGGGTGGAGCCAGGTGGGGTGAGGAATGTTGAGAAAAAACACTTGCCTAGGAAGTGCTAGTCTAGCATAAAGACCTGATAAGAAGTAGGCTGGCCTCAGCCCATTACCCTTCATCTTAGAGCACATCAGCCTCATGTGCAAGGCCACACTGGACAGGACAGGCACGATGGTGGAAGGCAGGTAGCAAGCTCCTTCCTGGATTTGCCATCAGATGAGACTTTTTGAAAATATATTGTTTAGGAGGGGAAAGCTGTGCATATGCACAAGTGTGTATGCCTACACTCAGGGAAATAATTATTTATAGTCAGACTTGTGTGAACCCACACACGAATACAATAGCAACTACATCAGGCCCCTAGCCACGGCCTGCTGGGTCAGCCATCATGGGAGACCATCCAGCAACACACATCAAAGCTCTTGTGATTAATCTGCTGTGGATTCTCCTCCCTCTGGGGAGAGAAAGCTCAGAAGTAGAATTACTTTGGAAATCTGGATGGCACACCCAGCCTCTGGCTTGTGTGATAGCTCTGTGGGTACCTGGAAGCCGCAGACTTCAGGCCTAGCATGTAACTGACCCGTGGAGACTTGGCCAAGGGACATGGAGGGCAGATCAGAAAGAGGCAGCAGGGCACAAAAGAACAACAATGAGTTTCTGGTCGTGGCTGGCTGGTGAGGCTCGGGACTCACAAGATGGTTTCTTATATGGATCGGATGAGGAAGTCATGAATATAGCCTGTTAATAGGCCGCTGTAGTAGCTCCTCTCAGCCCCTCCAAAGTAAGATCAAGGTGGAAATACATGAAAGGGTCTGAGCAGGCTCCGATGACAGTCTGAAAATAGAGAATACAAGGAAAGGAGGGGAAACACACACACACACACACACACACACACACACACACACACACACACACACACACACACACACACACACACACACACACACTGAGCTGGGTTTCTGAGTCCTGGTGGAGGCCTAGACTGAATACCTTAAGGTTAGCAGATCTGCTTGTCTCTGTGAGTACCCACCCTAGACCCACATCAGCACCTGCACCGGAACACCCCATCCCTCACCCAGGCAGACATCACCAGCTGAGCCCAGTGCTGCGATAGGCGTCTGGGGCTTTTCTGCCTTGCCAGCTGCTATCTATGGAGAGGCTCTGTGTCTCTCTAGCCACAGGTGCAGGGAATGTGCTGCTGTGTGCCGTCCAAGGCTCAGCGTATCAGCATTCCTTGGCTCTCTTTCCTAGACAGTATTTAGGGACGCAGCCTCTGGGTTGGCAACAGCAAACTGAATGATCTAAGCACCCTGAGTGTTACTCACAGTTTTCTCCCTCCCCAGTACCAAAATGAGGACATTATCTCACGCTGTATTCCATTCCTTCAGGTGAACCCCTAAAAGTCTGCACGCTGCTTCCCCTGAGCCTTCCCCCTCCCTTCTCAGGACCACCGTTCCACCAGGAGCCCCTTCTCAGGTGCTCTGTGCACAGGCACATTCCTCCTTGCCCTTGCGTGGGGCCCAGGAGTCCCTGGCCAGGAAACTGCTGCCTGCCATTTGCTTCTTTCCTGTGCATCGTGCAAGTCGGGAGGATTTTACAGAGGTTTCTTGGCAAAGACAGCCTGAGACTCTCCTTTCTGCACCCCATCTTCCTCATGCCTCTCATCTCAGGCAGGAATAGCCCTTACTTGGGGGCGGGGCAGCGGCCTCCCAGGTGCCTGCTGCCCTGTGGATACATCCTTACATCTCTCCACTGCTGGCTCGTGAGTCTTCTTGCCTCAGTGGACAGGAATGACATCATGGATCCTTTAATTTGACAGCTCAGGATGGGAGCTGCTTCTCTCCTGACCCAGTCCTGGCTAAGGTGATTTTACAGCAGCTGAACATGGGAACCCTCGCCACCTCCACCCACCTCCACAGCGGTCTGCTTGGGTTTCTCCTTTGGCTCATTGGGCTTTTGCCCTTATCTTTGAATGAATTTCCCAGACCTCTTGGGTCTTGGGAGGATCATAAAGTAGACACCATATATCATTATCATTTAGGTTCTGTCTCTCTCTCTCTCTCTCTCTCTCTCTCTCTGAACTTGGCATACCTCAGAATTGATCTAAACAAATTCTTTGCTTAAATTTGTCAATATTGGTTCCCATGTGGCTGCTTCATTTCATCCTTGACTTTATTTTTATTTGTGAGACAAGGTCTCTCTATTTATAGGTCTGGCTATGTCGGAACTCACTCTGCAGATCAGGCCGGCTTCAAACTCCCAGAGATTCAGCTACCTCTGCCTCCCCAGTGCTAGGGTTAAAGGCGTGGATCACCACCGCCCAGTTCATTCTTTACTTTATTGGACACCCAAGAGCCCACCAGCTCTGTGAGAACAAGACCAGTGCTCACACCTCACTTCTGCCCGTGTGGTCCTCCCTCAGCCGCCACTTTCCCTCTTCCAGATCAGCTGGACCACACCTTGCAGTCCTCCCCTTGCTTTGGGGAAGTGCCACATCCGGGTACCTCACACACTATTCGGATGTAGGTGTCTTTGAACTTGATATTTTTTATAGAGTCTCATGTTTTAGAGATGTGCATCGTCCACGCCAGTCAGAGGCCTCACGTTTACTGATGTGGCATCGGTTGCTCACTCACTCATCTTCACTACTGCATAATATTCCATCTGTGCAGCTTTGTGGGTTTTGCTATTCTAATCCACACTGCTTTGACCACCGTGTCTGGCTCTCTGCACACAAGAGACACGTTTCCTCAGCTCTGGCATTGTCCCTCATCCATTCAGAATGTGGCTAGCCAGAGCCCTTCTAGAGAAACAGACATTAAGATGCACAGAGCATAGGAAATCCATTTAAGCACATGTACTATAACTCAGGATTCAACCCAAAAGATTTTTTGTTTCCAAAACCCCCCATCCTTTTGCCCTAGACACCAAACAAATCGTGTTAGCCTGGGGTTTATGTGCAGGGCTGGAAGTTAGGATTCATTCATTTATTCAGTTAACCACTGGCCTCATGCTCAGCCCCTGGGACCAACTTGGAATCGGAAGTCCTGGTGAGCTCACCATTTATTAAAGAACAGAGCAGCGAGGGCAGTGTGGTCCAGTAGGTGAGGCGCTCTGAGTAAAACAGCGGTCTGGGAGGCAGGTAACAGGTGGGCTGACTTGTGGGGGAGCCTGAGTCCTGGCCATTTGCCTCCCTACTTCTCGGTCCTAGGCACAAATCAGGGCCTTGCTGCACCCACCTCAGAAACCGGACTCCGATCCGATATCCCTAGGGGGCCTTTGAACTAGGGACGAGCCTCACTGGCCAGCCCGGCTCTCCAATCCCTTCTCATCAGATGCCTTGAATGACTGCTCAGCCTTCAAGGCAGCCCCCAGCTGGGGCTAATCTGAAATAAAAGTTTTTATTTATCTAGCTTGATACCTGGTGCAAGGTTAAAGCATACAAGAGAGAAAGCAATAAAAGAGAGAGATTAAGCGTAAGGCACCCGCTTAGGCCTGCCCTTTTGCAATATGGTTACAAAGATATTAAGCCCCAAGTCATCCATACCACCACCCCACCCCCCATCGCTGTTCTTGAGTCCTGGCGCTCAGCTTGGCTGAAGCTGAGGGGGATGAGAGTGACTACAGGAGAGGAATCCCTGGGGTGCCCTGCCATGAGGGTAAGTTACCAGAAGGAGCTCCAGTCCTTCAGCCAGTCAGCTGCCTCTGACCCCGCACACACATCTGGGATTCATGGCTTCCCTGGGGAACCAAAGAAGTTGACACCTGCACCTATGTGGCCGCCAGCGCGTTTGTGTCATCAGTATTGATCAGGAGCCTGCTGCAGGGCCAGGCCCCTGGGGAGAGAGGATTCCATAGCGCAGACTTAGCCCCGGCTAGCCTAGGCTCCAGTGCCCTTGGTCGGGTACGCCGGTTCTCTGTGCCTCCGGCTCAGTAGTGGTGGGAAGAGACTGACAGCCACGATGAGAATATTTTCAGGGCTAAAGGAGTTAATGCAGGAATAATTCCCAAAACGTGCTCAGTGTGTGCCTGATGCATAGTAGGCGTTCATGAAATGTTATCTGGCAGTCTAGCTGGTGAACACCTACAGTTCCCTCAGGCTGGAGGGAAGGGACTGGAGATGCGGCTCAGAGTACTTGCCTGGCATCCGTGAAGCCCTGCGGTCCTTCCCCAGTACCAGATAAACCAGGCACAGTGGGACACACTGGTAATCCCAGCAACTGTGCTGCTCCCTGGGAGGCGGAGGCAGGAGGATCAGAAGTTCATGGTCAATCCCAGCTACACGGTGAGCTCCCGGCCAGCCTGGGACACATGAGACTCCTGAAGCGGCCGCAGCTGGGGGTGGTGGTGCATGCCTTTAATCCCAGCTCTCAGGAGGCAGAGGTAAGTAGATCCCTGTGAGTTCAAGGCTAGCCTGGTCTACATAGTGAGACTCTATGTCTTAGTTAGGGTTTTATTGCTGGGAAGAGACACCATGACCATGGTAACTCTTATAAAGGCAAACATTTGACTGGGGCCGGCTTACAGGTTTCAGCCTTAGCCCCCTCTTGCAGGCTAGGACTCACCATAGGAAACTTTTGAGTGAACTCAGTAAGGGTAGTGACATGGGAGCAATAGCTAACGCCTCCTGGGTGCTGAAGTTCACCTGCCTCACCCTTGAGTCTTCCCAGATCCCATGGGGCAAGGGGGTGGGTTGGGATTATTATTCCCATTTTCAGATGGAGAAACTGAGTCCAGATTGCACAGGGCAAGGAGTAGAACTGGCTTTGAAAGCAGCAGATGGGCTCTGGGCACTGTCCCCAGCTCCCTAGCCTGCAGCGCTCTTCTCCAAACATGGCTACCCTCCCTGTACCCCCAACACCCTTCCCTTGTGGGAATCTGGGCTCCACCCCCAGGCCTCCTACCTGGCTTTATTGCTCTTCTCTATCTCCCTCACTGTGAAGTGCTCTGCCTAAGGCAATTAACTCGCTGCTCCCCATTCAAATATTTGACCAATATCTGGAGACAGAGATTCCCAAGCAGATACCTCCAGACATTGATTGACGTGAGCAAACACCGCACAGAATGAATTTCTCCTCGCATTCTGCTTGCTGTGCACCACCCTAGGGTGCCTGAGGGGGCTGTGTCTGTCGGGGGAAACAGACAGGTGGGATCCAAAGACTCTGCAGTCTGGCTTCCTGGTCCTGCCACCCTTCCTGCTAGAAGGACATAAAAATGTCACACTGTGGACCTCCAGAGTGGTGACACACTCATATACTCCGGAGCCCAGAGGCCTGGGCTAGAAGTGCCCTTTGTAATGATACTGCTGGCGGTCAAGTGTTGTTTTAAAAGGCCTGGTGACCTTGTCCCCTGGTGATGGTTTGATTCTTAAATGTCAGCAAGGGCCATTTAGTTGAGAATCACAGGAACATCTGGCAGTGAGAGTTTGAAGTCTTAGATCTGCTTGCTCTGATGTCTTCGGGGACAGAGTTGCCTGGGTGTGTCTCAGTGATGCATAGAGGCCTCAGAGAGCTACCAGATACTGGATCTACAGTGTAGCCACAGGAAGTCCTCCCTGGGACCAGAGGAGGCTGAGGGTGGAAGTATCCCTAGCAAGGACACTGGTGACACCCGATGCTATGTAGTCCCAGCTGGCCTGGAGCTCACTATGTAGACCAGGTTGCCCAGGATCTCACAGAGATCTGCTTGCCTGTGCCTCCTGATGGCTGGGATTAAAGGTGTTTTCCCCAGTGCCTGGCTTCTGCTTTATACTTTGAGCTCTTTCACTACCCTGGAACTCACCAACTGAACTGAACTGGCCAGCTGGTAAACTCTAGGAACCCGCCTGTCTCTGTTCCTCTGGTACTTAGGTTACAGTTTAGCACCACCACACCAGACTGGTGTGTGGGTCTAGGGCCCTCAATTGAGCAGCATGTCCTTAATCAATAGAGCCATCTCTGTGGCCCCTCTATTTGTCTTAAAAAAAAAAGAAAGAAAAGAAAAGAAAAGCAGTTGACATAGAAAGAAATGTGTTTGTTGTGGCATCTTCAGACATAATATAATACTTAGATATTAGGCTCACTGCCATCCTCAGAACCCACCCTTCTTGCCAGACCCTCCCTTTCCCCTCCCTCCCCCCTCTCTCCTTCGTCTCCCCCTCCTCCCTCCTCTTAGATACATACTCCTGCTTTGTGGCCCCTCTCTACTTTCATATCTATATAATTTTTTAAAGTCATTTCTATGCATTTGTCTTTCTGAGTCTGACTTACTTCATTTAACATAATCTCCAGCTCTACCCATTTTCCTGAAAATGACAGTTCCTTCTTCTCTTCAGCTAATAAAGCTCCATTGTGCACGCACACCGCCTTTCCTTCATCCATGTGTCTATCTGTCCATCAGTCCGTCGACAGGGATCCAGGATGGATCCATTTCTTACGTGTTGTGAATACTACATCAATAAACACAAATGTGCGAGCATGTCTATGGATGTCATGTCTGTGGGATGTTGACTTAGCATCCATCAGATACACACCCAGGAGCAACAGTCTGGGCCATATGGAAGTTCTGCTTTCACGGTTTTGAGGAACCTCTGTACTGATTTCCATAACAGCTATATGACTTTACTCTCCTCCCAGCAGTGGCTAAGAGTTCCTTTTCACTGGCCTTTTTCATCACGTCATATTATTAGTTGGCTTTAATGATGGCCATCCTGACTGGGGTGAGATGGACTCAGTGTAGCTTTGATTGGGATTTCTGGGTGACTAAGAATATTGATCATTTTTTCCATGTATTTATCTCCTGTTGTGCTTTGTCTTTTGAACACTGTTTTTCATGGCATCTGTCCATGACTCCATTTGGGTTACTTGGGTTTGGGGCCGTTGAGTTTTTTGGAGTTCTTTCTACAGTCTGGATATTAATATCTGGTGGTGTGTACTACCTACCTACCTTGCATCCTCTCTGGGTCTGCATCCTCTTGCTGTGGCTTCCTTAAACAGCCAAAGAGGTGTCTTCCCACAGCTCTGGAGAAGGGAGGTCTTACTGAAATCCAGGCGCTGTCAAGCAGCTCCCTCTCAGGGTGCTGGGGACACCCCCTCCCCCTTCTCTCCCAGCCCATGACTTCTGCCCTCGATGTCTGTGACTATGCTTATCCAACTCCTCCTGCCTGCTCACAGATATCTCTCCTGGGGCCATTGTGCCCTCTGCTTCCTCTTACAGGGACCCTTGTGATCATATCTGGAACCTACCATAATCTCCCACGTTGAGGTCCTCTTCTGGCAGTGACCTGTGACACTCACAAGAACAGGGCTGCCTTGGTGACTGCCATGCATCCTGCCTCCCTCCTCAGTCATTTCTACTGGTTCCCTTATGGTTATCTTGTCCACCATGACTCTAAGGTGTCATCTGTTCCATGGGTACCAGCCATCTCTGCATTCTAGTTTTTCAGAGAGAAAGAGGAAAGATGGGCTAGCTGAGTGCCACAATCAGTGCCTGTGAGGTATCAGGGACTGGCAGCATGACGTCACCCTCGCTCGCTGGCCTAGAAGAGGGCAGTCGGACTCCAAAACACATTATTTTTGGTGATAAATTTCCCAGACAGTTTCCCTATGCAGCCCAAGCTACCCTTGCACTTAAATCTGTCCTCCTGCCTCAGCCTCCGAGTGCTAGGATTATAGGCATATACTACTGAGCTCAGTCAATGTAGGGCATCTTTAAAGACAGATGGCAGGACCCATGAGACAGAGAAGAGCTAAGCTGACTCAAGTATAAGCACGGGCACTTGATAAATGGTATCAGTGGTATCACAAATCAGCAGGCAAAGGGTGACTTGTTTAGTGGCTGGCATTGGGGAAACTAGTTTTCTAACGGAAAAAAATAAATAAATAAATAAAGCCAGATCCCCAGGATACACCATGTACCAAGATGGACTCTGGATGGATTAAAGACCTCAGTGTGAAAGGAAAAATACAAAACTCATAAAAGAAAGTAAGGGAGTATATCTTCCTGACCTTGTAGTAGGGCAGGACTTGTTGGCACCCAAACAGCACAGGTCCCCCGAAGAAAAATGCATGAGCGTCTGAGGCGGTCAACTCCATAGGAATGTACAAGCCAAGTTAACAGCAGGTGACATGTGGGGAGATGAGTTCAATTAAAATCAACAAGGGACTCGTGGCTGGAATGCACAATGAATCCCTGTAAGCCAGTGGCTCTCAACCTTCCTAACGCTGTGACCCTTTAAATCAGTTCCTCCTGTTGTGGTGACCCCCAACCATAAAATTATTTTCATGACTATTTCATAATTGTAACTTTGCTACTGTTATGAATCATAATGTAAACATCCATGTTTTCCAATGGCCTTAGGCAACCCGTGTGAGAAGATCAATCAACCCCAAAGGGCTCGCAACCCACAGGTTGAGAACCACTACTGTAAACCACCAAAGCTGACTTGGGGAGTCCCTTAGGAAAACAAGCAAATGATATTCCTTCGGTGGGGAATCCCCAGGACTTGTAAGTGGCTCTGGAGAATCTGAAATCTTTGGAAATTAGCAATATGCAAATGACCTCAGTTCCACAGTGATGTTGCTGGGGGTAGGGTGGGGGCAGAGTCGGGCAAGCCCTCCAACTGTGGGTCTTGTACAGTCTAAAGGATAAGAGAACACTTTAAACCTGAGAGTGTTTGCAGTTGATCTGTAGGGTCATGAAGATACTGGAAGGCCTCAGTTAAGGAAAATGGCTCCCCTGGTCCCTCAAATCCCATCCCCCTCCTTAGTGGACCTGCAGTAGAAGACACTGTGCACTTATTATATTTCAAATGCATTGGATGCTTTTGCAAAAACTGCTTCTCTTTCTTGTTAAAGAGGACTAACGTAATGTTCTTGATTTTGCCTTTTGCCCAGCGAAGGCTATGGGATTTCCTGTGGCATTTTATAGAGATGGTTTTCCAGGCCCTGCACTAAAGGATATTCCAAATTAGCGAGGAGTCACATCCTATTAGGTGGAAGCACATAAAATCACTGCTTTTGTAGGTCAGAAATGGTTGGAAGTCCACTCTTCCTCACGGTTTGACTTAATGGGTGTACCTACAGCAAAATAGATAAATATTTAAAACCAAGTGTTGAGTCATAAAAGAAATGGGAAGGGATGAAATATTTCATTTCTCCAAGACAGAAAAAAAAAACAGGGAGAAATCCGATGGCATTTAGTGAGAGCGCATGCGTGCTCGGAGCTGCATGTAGTGGTTGCTAGAGCAGACGTACTTTATGGAGAAGGGAGCAGGGGCCAGGACTAAAAAGGAAGACCCTCCCGTGGTGACTTTTCCCAACATCTGACCTTGCATCTGCCCAGCTCCAGGCAGCTCATGGAGTTGCACTTATTCCTTAGCAGTTGGAGGAGGGAGGCGCCATCACTGAACCCACTTTACAGATGAGATTAACAAGCTCAGTGTGTCTAAGTAACTTGCCTGAGGCCATCTTGCTTGTAGAGGGCAGAGCTAGGATTTAGATGTGGGTTAGTGAGGAGCTGGGGGGAGATGGCTCAGCAGTTAAAGCTCTTGCTACACAAGCAGGAGGGTCAGAGTTTAGACGCCCCCTCAGGTGGGGGGCATGGGAGGCCACCTATAATTCTAGCCTTGGAAGGTGAAGGCGGGGGATCCCAGAACAAGCTGGGTAGAGAGACTAGAGAACTCTGGGTTTGATTGAGAGATCCTGAGTTAAAGAATAAGGTGAACTAGGTCGTAAGAATGATTTCTAGCATCAACCTTGGGCTTCCACATGCACATGCGCATGTGCACATACACACACATGAGTAACAGTGTATACATGCTCATGCACACACGAGCAACTGTGCACAAATGCACATGCACACACATATATGAGCAAGTGTGCACACATGCACAGAGAGAGAGAGAGAGAGAGAGAGAGAGAATAAATAATTATGCAGTAGAGGATAAGGGTTTAAAGGTGAAAAGAGACCCACTACCTGACAAAGGAAACCCAATCTTGCTGCATCTTACGTACTGTCTCCTTGCAAAATTCCTTGAGAAGTTGCTTGCATTTTTCATCCCCCATCTACAGAATCCAGAGCTCTGGTCTCACCCTTTGACAGTTTCATGGGGGCACATTGTCCACGGAGTCCAGATCTATGGACACTGTCCCTGCCTTGACCCTACCCTGAGCAATGGGAGTGCCACTCCTAGGCCACGTGTCAGATTGACACTCCCTGAGCAGCAATTCCGGCATTGGGACACTGAGGTATAGCCACCAAGTAAGGACTTGAGATCAAACAGGTTCAGCTTCAAACCCTGGCTCTGAGGTCATCTTTCTGGGAGCCCTCACCAAATGGCTTCTGCAAACAGGAGCTAAGAAACCCAGGTAAAACAGGGTATGACAAAGCCTCGTGCCCGGAAGCGCTCTGTGAATTGCAGCTCACAAGCTCCCCATGTGCACCTAGAGAAGAGGCGACATTTTCACTGCACGTCTTTGAAGTTGGCAGAACAGGGAGAAGCCTGTGCCTTCCTTGGCACTCTGCCTGGCCCATGTTCTCCACCTGCCTATGTCCCTCCCTCCTCAAGGACTTTTCTTTGCATTCCCCTCTGCCAGGAAGCCTTCCTTGAGCACTCAGGTCCCTTATTTCCCGATCTCTCTTCACCAGTGTGGCAGCCATCTCTCAGTTATCTATCACCACCACCCCCCACTCTGAGCCCCAGGTAGTGCCCTCTCTGTGATGGCTACCTAGTTGCTACATTATCTTTCTCCCAGTCATGTGGCCACAGAACCCCTGGGAACCTACACTCCACTGTCTCTAGGGACATGAACTGAGATCCCAAACATACTACCTCTGCATCCAGAAAGGAGGAGCCTTGCCCCAAATTGCCCATTTGAGCCTACAGTGTGACAGGGCTGTCTTCCTGCTTCACTAGTGGCTCATGGAGACACGGGGGCCTCTAGCAACCTAGTGGTCCAGGCTGAGTGTGGTCCAGGCAGGAGTTGGCCCCAAGTCGCCTACTCCCACATCCAGGGACTTTCTACTATAGCCCTGTCCCAGCCATCACCATGGTAACTATGGAGTCCTTCTTTAGGCAGGGGACCAGAGATGACACAGCCAACTGTCCTCCGAGGCAGGGTGACTCAGGACTGCTGATTGGAACCCACTGACATGGAGCTGGCTCGGAGAGGCTGAAACAAATATTACCTTTCCCTGGCACTGAAGAGGGTGCCTTGGCCTGGCTAGACTCACATACAGTGTAAACCCTGTGGGATGAGAACACCCCACTTCTCTCAGCCATAGCTAGGTCAGGAGGTCCCACAGAGGATGTCAGAACAAGACCCTCCATGATGTGTAGTTGTGTGTTTCTGTGTGTATGCTCAGCATGTCAGTAGACGATTTTGTGTGGCTTGTTCTCTCCTTCCACCTTTGTGGGGGTCCTGAGGATTGAAATTAGGCCATCAGGCTTATGTGGCAAGCACCTTTACCTGCGGAGCCATCTCACAGGCCCTCCATCTTATTTTTACAATGAGAACCAGAATGCCCCATTGCATAGATGAGGAGACGGAGGTTAGGTCTGTGATGTTTAGGCTTGAGACCATGTGGTGACACCACAAAATCTAGGTCTCTAAGGATCTCAAGCCTCTTTGTCTTTCTTGGGGCCTCCTGCCTGAATGGAATGTCAGACAGTCCTCGCTTGCTTTAGTCCCATCTTACAGATACAACCCAGATAGCAAAACCACAAAACAAAACAAAAAACCTTCTAAGTCAGCTGGTTGATACAGTGGTGGCCACTGAACTGGCCTCCAGTCTCAATTCTGCTCACTGGCTGTGAACCAGGCAGTGGATGGGTTACCAGGGGAGGAGACGAAGCTAGGGTTGTCCTAGCTTAGCACACTAAGCCAGCAGGAGGCCTAGCTGGGTTGACTAAGGAGGGTCATGTGAATGAGGTTACCAGGCAAAGCTGGGCAGAAAGGAAGACCAGAAAGAGAAGACCAGGTTTGCTCTGCCGCCCCAGCCCTGTCTCTGGAGCCGCCCAGAACTTCTTCCCTCCTGGGTTGGGGCCATTCGGTTGCTGAGGTCAGATCTTTGTTTGAAGGACAGATAATTAATCCCACAAAGTAATCCCAGCACCCTGGCAGATTTATGGAGATCGCCTCTGTCCCGGGAACATGGCCAGTCATCTTTCATCACCTAGCAAAGCTAGTCACTTGCTAGAGCTCAGGCCCTGGACAAGGGAACTCATTTAGGGGAGTCCCCCCTCCGCTGGGGAGATTGATCACAGGCGGGATGGTGGAGGGAGAAGCGGGGGCCTGAGCTCCTCCTCGCCCCTGGCTCTTTGCCAGGCACCCAGCCACCCTCATACCCAGCCCTCCCAAGTCACAGGCAGAAAAGGCAGAGGCAGGGAAGGGCTCTGCTTTTTGGTGTCATCTCTGAGCTCCACCAAAGGTAGAGGAGGGCATTGCCAGGGCTGATGCTAACTGGCTCTCCAAGCCCTGGGGAGAGGGGACACAGCCCTCGGGACTAGAACGGTTGCCTCTGGTTTGTGGTTTCCACTACTAGCTTGTTGGGTGTGTTGGAGTACTGTGATTATCTTCTATAACACATAGACGTGTGTGTGTGTGTGTGTGTGTGTGTGTGTGTGTGTGTGTGTGTGTCGCACGCGCACACACGCGCTAGGAATTGAGTCCAGGGCAGATGCTAAACAAATGATCACTACTGGGTTATTTCCCAGCCCTTGGGTATTTTGAGACAAGGTCTCAATGTATAGATTAGAACAGATGATCCCTCTGCTGCAGACTCCCTGGTGCTGGGATTACAGGTAAATGTGAACCCCTCCCTACATCTCCTTGGACCATCTGATGGATTGTGGGTATTCATCAAGCACTTCCGTGTCCCAGCTGGAGAGATGACCATGAACAATCAGGCAAAGCTGCTGCCCTTAGAGTCTACAGGGGATGACCAAGAAACGGGCAATCAGATTAACAGTAAGATCATTTTAGGCTGTGACAGTGACACTGACCCACGGGGAGATAAAGGAGACGTGGTGGAGAGGGACTGATCTGGAGCACTTAGCAGGGGCACTTGGGGTGGTCCTCTGTGATAAGGTGGCATTTGACTGACAGCAGGAGGGCAGCTCAGGGTAGGGGTGATGACAGCACATGCAAAGGTCCTGGGGCAGAGACAATCTAGATATACTTAGGAAACAAATTAGAAGAAGAACTTCAATGAGGCAGAGGCTTGCAGGCAAGGAAGAGTTGGGATTTTGCTTCATGGGGAAGATATTACAATGGGGGGATCTTAAATGACCCCCCCCCAAATACAGCTCAGTAGAACGAGCTAGAACAGGATGAAGGAGAGTCAGGAGTCAGCTGAGAGGCTCCAATGAGAGGCCAAAGAGGGTATGCCCATGTCCCTCATGCCTACCTGCTGTGCATTCATCTGTCTGGGTGGCCCCTCTAGCTGCTTCAGCAAGCTTTCTTTCTAGGGCCTCCCATGATCTGTCTGCCCTGTATATTGCACACACACACACACACACACACACACACACACACACACACAGAGGAGGGGCATAACCCTCACCAACTTAGTGGCCAGTAACACGCACCAAACATGGTAGGCAAGCTGGTTCCTTCCTGATGTCCACACCCAGTCCCTGGCAATTGAAGCCTTACATTATTGTCCTTCTTCCCCAGACTGAACTGCTAGGTTAGGGCTGGCAGAACTGGGCACATCCAGGCCAAACTCTGTGAAGGGGTTGGGGAGGCCAGTTGCTTCACCTTCTACCCTGTTCCGGGACCATGTGGGCCCTGGCTTTGCTAGAGCTTCCACTACAAGCCAGGGACCCTTTTCTGTGGACATAGTAGGTCTAGAAAAGGGATTCCCAATCTGTAAGCTGTGACATTTCCCCCCACCCTGGGATCGTGTATCAGATCTCCTGCATATCAGATATCTGCATCACGGTTCACGACAGTAGCAAAATTACAGTTATGAAGTAGCAAGGAGATAATTTTATTGTTGGGGGGTCAACACAGCATGAGGAACTGTATTAAAGTGTCTCAGCATTAGGAAGGTTGAGAACCGCTGCTGAAGCGCTTACAAAAGCACCCCAAAAATGACACAACAGAGACCTTGAGTCCTTTCTCCTCCAGGAGCATCTGTTCACAGAGCTCAGCATGGGGTGCTGTTGGAACCCCAATGTGGAGCTGCCCAGAGAACTGCACTCTTGCCAAGAGGCCAGGCCCTATAGCCCACACCAAGAGAAAGAAGCAAGCTGGAAGCCCTGGAGATGGATAGGGTCCTAAATTCTGTTCCATGTCCCTCTCCATCAAGAGCGGCCAGAGGCTTTAGGAAGACGCTCTCAGAGGTTTGCCCCTGCCAAAAGCAGAAGGATGGCCCCGTTCATCCTGGTTCCCGCCTGCTCAGCAGAAGTTATCTGTTGCCAGGGATGGGAGCATCTTGGGATGCCTGTCCCTCCAAGTCTAGCTGGGCTCATTCATCAAATAGTCCCCAAATGTCTGCATGGCCTGAAGCACTGAGCCAGGGGCTGGGGACATCATGTGACATCGGAGCCACAGCTCCTAAGGCAGGACATGGGCGATTTGGAACAGGGCTGTTAAGACAGGATGTCTAGCTGCCTGTTCTCCACATCTAGCCCCAGCCCATGACCCCCCAACCCTTCTTCATCACTCAAACAGGCCAAGTTCACAGGAGACTATTGGCTGTTAAATATCCTGAGATGCCATTGTATGCACCACTGGTGATGTGTGGACAGTGCCACACTGGCTTCAGGGCCTCTTTGCTCTTTTGTTCCTTGAGGAATAAAACAGGGCAGGGGTTAAAGGTCTGCTTTGTTCCTGTCCATGTCCCCAGAAGCCTCTGGGGACAGAAGGGGAACCCATGATGATTACATAGCTCCAAAGATAAACCCCAACTTTAATGTGGACTGGGTCTCAGAGCACGAGTCGTCACCCACCCGGAATGGAGGGATGCTGGCGTGCCCGCTTGCATTTTGAGTCTTCCTCGGAAGTATTCAAAGATGAGGCCTTGTGTGGCACGCACACACGTAGCCCCAGCTTTGATCTCTAGCAGCACATAAAGCAGCTGTGGTGGTATGCATGTAATCCCAGGACACGAGAGGTGGTCAGTGTTCTCTAAAGCTGGCTCTACGACCTTGGCATGATTCTACCAGGATCCTGGCCTCAGAGTTTTGAGCCTTCCTGCTTTCAGACAGGAACTCTTCCCCGATGGACAAATTGTCCATTTTTTCTTGTGTGCATGATTCTGATTTACGATTAGAAACCAAGACCTTTGGTGTTTCCCTGTTGCTGGGTGAGCCTGAACTTCATTCAGTGTATTGTCTTTCCCTCTGCCATTGCAGACCAGAAACATCCACTCTGATATTATACTATAAGTCACTGACCAGACCCAAAGCACACACACAGCAGGAAACAGGGTGATCTGTGTCCTTTCCGGTGGGGTAGGAGAAGGCAGACCTCTTTTGTAGCAAGGGCTCTGGATTCAAATCTCAGCTCCCCGAGCAAGTCATATGACATAGGCAAATTCCCACACCAGTGGATTTAGCAACAGGGTGGTCATTTCCTTTCTTATCCTGAAGAAGCTAAAATAATGGTAAATTAGGCATATTCTCCATGCTGAATTCCGTGCAGTACTAATCAGCTGTATTACCTGTTCTGATCCCCCTATCAGCTCCAGGAGATGGGGAGTAGCCTTCCCTTTCCACAGTGAGGGAAACTGAAGTCCAGACTGGGGGCAGGGGAGTTACTGACCTGTAGTCACACAGCTGGGAAGTGGTGATGTTCAGATTTGAACCCTGATCCTAGCTAGTACAATATCATCCCTTTGCAGAAGACCAGGTCCCTGTGAATGTGCTAATCCTCTGAATCAATTTCCTGGTTCTGGTGGGGCTGGGCAGCATGAAGACAAGCCCTTGTGGATTTTGAAGTGAATGTCTGTCTGAACCCACTATGACAGGTTAGAACCAGAAAAGTCCTGGAGAGCCACCTAGTGCTCTGAGCATGATAGCCTGGAGCCTCGGGGCCTGCCTGGGGGCGTCTACTAAAACAGACATATGAATACCACTGCTGGGGCTGGGGCATTTAGCTGAGTTGGTAGAGTACTTGCTTAGCATGTTTGTGGTCCTGAGTTCGATCCCTGACACCACATATAACTGACAGTACACACCTGTAGTCGGGCACCCTGGAGAGGGAGAATCAGAAGTTCAAAGTCATCCTTGCTCCATAGGGAGTCTGAGGATAGCCTGGGCTACGTAAAAGCATGAGGAGAGAAGGCATGAAGAGGGACAGGAAAAGGGAGACTCATTGAATGAAATAAGCCACCAAAAGAAAGCCCCTTACAGCAGGGAGGTGCTGGCGCACACCTTTGCTCTCAGCACTGAGGAAACAGAGGCAGATGGGTCTCTGTGAGTCTGAGCCAGCCTGGTCTACAGAGCAAGTTCCAGGACAGCCAAGACCACACAGAGGAAACACCGTCTCAAAAAAACAAAACAAAAATTTAGGGGAGGGCTCTAAAGCCCAGAGAAGCAGAGAAGTCAGATGTCTTGCCTAGAAACGCCAGCCGTCCTGTGTGCCCTGAGCAGACCTCTGTCCTCCCTTCAAGTCTCAAGCATGGCTGAGCCTGAGGGGATTCTGCAGCCCCTCAGAGACTCTCAAGGTCAACCAGTGGCCAGCCCTGCCAGCTGGTAACAGGCATCTATGAAGATTACTGTTTCTGAGCCTGGCTCCCTGAACCTCGTCTGACCACATCTATTTCTGGGCTGCGGGGCTCTGACGGAGCACAATTTGATTCATAAATTACCCAGCTCAAGGTGTGTGGATGGATTCTCCTTCTGCAGACTTGAAAGTCATTCACTCTAGAACTTGCAGAACTTGCAGAGGGGAGGGGGAGGGGAGGACTGTGTGGCCAGTGGGACTGGAACCCTCTTTTGTGGGGAAGGGAATGGGGAGGACAGGAATGGGGGGTCTACATGAGGGGGAGGGAGCGATCTCTCTGTGCCTGCTCTGACCCTCAGACAATTCCAGGGACAAATGTGGTACCAGCTCTAGTGGGCGAGTTAGAAAACTTAGACTCCAAGGGGGCATCCCTTGTCCAGTGCCCCATGACTAGGTGTGGCCATGACAGCAGAAGACAATCGACTAAATGACAGGCTCTGGAAGTAAGATAGGAAGAGGAGTCGGGGTGCAAACCATCTCATCCTATAAGCCTCAGTGCCCCCCAACTGGCATTGCAACCACTCCCACACTTACACCCCCCCCCCCGCCCCATGGACCCATGGTCTGTCCAGTTCCTCCTGCCCAAGTTCCTCCTAGCTGGATATTTGGGGGTGGGGGAAACAGGGTTTCTCTGCATAGTCCTGGTGGTCCTAGAACTTGTTCTATAGACCAGGCTGGCCTTGAACTCACAGAGATCCACCTGCCTCTCCCTCCTGAATGCTGGGATTAAAGACATGTTCCACCACCACAGAGTGGTACCTGCCATCTTTGACCCGTCTGAGGTGGGTTCAGCACCTCACCACGTGTGAAACACCTTAGATCCCTAGTCACCAGACCACCCTACAACCCTGTGAACAGGCCTTCACACACACACACACACACACACACACACACACACACACACACACACACACACACACGAAACCAATGCTCTGAGAGGCCCACAAGCAGGAAGGCCTGAAACCAGGCCTCAAGCTCACTCACACACAGTCCCCTGTAAGTATGTCAGTGACCTTCATACCTGTACCTGTTCTTCTAGGGGCGTGGGCGGCAGAGGGGCTCTTCTGTATCAGGAGACGGGTGTTCTGAGAATGTTCCCCATGCCACCTCTGTCTTATGCCTGTACCCCCACGCATTGCATGGTGGGTAGTCTGTGGCACCCACAATCCCTCAGTTCAGTCCTCAAGGCCATTATCATGGCTTCTCCACATCCCCATTGCTCAGAGGGCCACCAAGGGACTAGGGACAGACTGCTGGGTTGACAGATGATCCCCATGGGTATCTGTTCAGGGTCCTCTTTGTTTTCTTAAGTATAGCCCCTGCTCTCACTCCTCTTCCTACCTCTCCTCCCATCCCTCTTCCTTCTCCCTCCTAGGCAAGGCCTTTCAGATCATCAAAAGCAAGTGCTACTTATGCTGGACTCGAGATGGCTTTATCTGAGCAGTAAATCTCCCTAAGGCCAGACCTGTCCTGAGCACCGCTGCCGGAGAGTTATGAGGGCCTGCGACAGAGGGAGCGCACAGCCTCTGGGGGTGTGACACCTACGATGGCCCCAGGAGAGACCGCAGCTGAGAGAGGCAGGGGTATCCTGCATACCTGGACTAGGTGCAGAGGGCAAGGAGGAGTGCAGAGGACCTGTAGCCCCCACCTTTTCCTCTCCTGATCCTCTCCATTACTGGCAGGGACTGTCCCCCACAAGACAAGCTTCACCTGGCAGCCAGCAGAACTATTTAAAATCCAAGATACCAGATTCTGAGCCCAGCGTGTCCCTCTGTCACGGTGTGTCTCTGAGGTGTCATCTCACTCGAATGAGCCTCAGTTTCTTCATCCAATAGACAGTGTGGCTGCGTTGGAACGTGTTGCCACAGGCTGAGCACGGCACACTCAGAGAGTGGGTAAAAACACCCTGGTGTGGCCTTGAGTCTGGCTCTGACATTTGTGTGGTGTGACTTCGAGAAATCATGTGATCCCCGTATTCCATGAGCGCTAGTACAGCGGTCATGATGGGGATGGCATTGGCAGTGAGGATGGCGACCTGCCCCATTGGGGTGTCCGTAAACCATGACTGACAAAGATGTGCAGGCACATGTGGGTCAGTGCAGACTGTCCCTCACTAGTGCCCCTCTGTCACAGTCCCCATTCCCATCCCTCGCAGGTCCTCCTGCTTCCATCCAGACCCCCCCTTGGGAGACATGTCTTGCTACCCATTGCCATCAGACAGCAGCTAGACTACATCTAAGGCTGTTGCCTGCTAGTGACAGCCTTCTCTCCTCCTCCCCTAACTCCCCACCCCCACCCTCTGCTCCCCTCATCTGTACCCAACTCTCCTGTCCTCTACCTCCTGCTACAGAAACTCCACCCCCCAGCTCAGCAGGGGATGGGGGCGGGGCTCAGCAGGCTAAGATCCTGCTTCCTCCCATCATCTGGAGTCACATGAAGGTGAGAGACCTCACCTATTCCCTTTCATTCAGTGCCATTGAAGTCAGGGCCAGGGCTGTCCCTGCCATCAGCATTAAATACGGGAAGACTAGGAGTAAGCTTTAGAGCTGTTCTCCTCTGTCCCCAGTGTGGGCACTGGATGCACATGCCATCAAACAGCAGGGACAGGTACATTTCATCTGGAGGTAAAATACATACATTGTGGAAGAATGGGCTATTCCAAAATCTGAAGTCCCGAGCTCTTGTTCCATTCAAGACGTGTGCCAGCATGTCCGTCTAATGACAGGCCTTTGGGATTCCTTTTAAAGGGACTCAAAAACGACTCCCCTTATCAATCAGACTATCATTTAGATAAGTCAGGAAAAAGTCAGAGGGACTCTAAAGTTCTGACTTGGGGGAATTCCACCCAGGGGCATTTTGCAGTGTTTTGGTGACTGATCTGGAAGACAGAGCACATGGTATCCCACGGCAGCTCAGTGGTACTGAAGCCCTGACTAGCACCACCCATCAGAGATGAGGAATGCTGGCGCCATGTTGTGGGGGGGGGGGGCGTGCCCCTTTAGCAGCTTTGAGCACCTAACTGAATTTTGTGTCTTACTTAACCAGTCCCCTCTCACTGGATGTTTAGGTTGGCTCCCGTTTTCAGTATGAAATATTGGTGGCCGCATTTGTGAAATCCACGATCCTCCTGCCCCTGAAAGTCCCCCCAGTTGCAGAAGAAATGGAAGTTCGGATTTCAGCCATGATGCCTGGTGATGTCACAGGGGTCCCCCACACAAATGTCTTCAGAGGAGACGGGGCTGTGTCTCTAAAATCACTGATTCACAGGGAGCCAGATACAGTGTAGGTGAAACAGTGTAGCTGACCCTCAGCAATCCTAACAGACAAGGCTAGCTCCCCCATCTACCTAATGCAGGCTAATGTTTCCTGCGTTAGTGGGCATGGTTAAGGAATGAAACTCAGGTATGTAGTCTCAATGAGGTGACCGCTGTTAGTTTACGAGAGCCTGTGAAGGCCATCCTGGACGAGGAAGGGCAACCAGCAGTATGCCTCACACCTCTGCTGCCCCCGCCCCGCCCTGTAGACAATGGTCACTCTATCACACATGACTCAGCTCAAGCAGATGCTGTGTCATGGGGGACATCAGGAAAGACATGATAGTCATAATTGAGAACTTCTAATTAACTGATCTGCACATAGGCCCTGGGCATCTTCATGATGGGTGACGGACACAGTGAGTGGCTCCAATATTATCATTCATTCATTCATTCATTCATGTATCCCACAGCATTTATTGAGCCAGGTGTGGTATACAGAAGGATTGCAAGTTCAAAGTCAGGCTGGACAACATAGTGGAAAAACCTGTCGTTCCCCTCTCCCCCTAAAGCAAGCATGTATTGATTACCCTACTGTATGTCAGCCGAGTATTTAACTAGACCCTGACCTTCAGTGGTTACGATCCAGTGAGAAAAACAAACACCAGAAATCCACAAAGGGAAGAAAAAAGAAGGAAAAAAAAAACCCCGAGATCAATAGAGAAGCATTTTGAAAGCAGTAGGGACAACAGAGTGGCGAGGCTGTGAGGAGGTGGGCTGATGGTGACTATACTATGAGGTGACATTTGAGCTGGGACATAAATACACATAAGCCAACACCTCTCTGCCCCCCACAAGACCTGCTGAGATCAGGATCCTGTTCCAGGTGGCTTCAAGGAAGACACTGGAAAGGGAGCATCTCCCACTCCCACCCCAGGACCTTTGGGAGGGGTGGCAGGATATCAGGTGCCCTCCCAGGCTGGCAGCAGGGATCACCCACACCGCTGCCTGCCATATGTTAGTCACGGAGTTGCTGAATACCATCCGGTGCAGGTGCCACGCAGGACCTCAGTCCCTTTTGTCAGCAGGCAGATGAATAGCAATTTTTAATTCATAAGCTATCTTGCCCAAAGCCCGTGTCTCAGAAGGACCTGCAGTTTTCATTATACAGTGATAAAATTCTATAGCAGCCGGAATGATAGGGCTTCGGTGGACAGCAGTGGGCCAGCACGCTAGGCTGCCTGGGGCCCAGGGGCTCAGGAGCTACGGCTTGGCGATGGCCCTTGGCTGGATGAAGCACCCCAAACCCTGTGACCTCATGAACAGCAGCCATGCCTTTGGTACCTTGGTCACTTTCTTCACCCTGTATGTGTGTGCTCAGCAGTTGGACTCTCCCTGAGTGTCCATGTAACAAGCCCAGGGCGTGGAGACTAAGAGGGGGGAGAGACAGACTCCATGCAGTTTCCAGGTGGGGGTGGGGCAGGGGCTAACTAACGCTGGACCAGAACGGAAGCAGAGAGAAGGATCCGGGCGACATGGGAACACATTCTAGCTCAGATGGCTACAAGTGAACCACAAGTCACGGCCTTCCTTTTCCCTGCCTGAGGTCCAGTCCACAGCTAGATTCCGGGGATACCCTGCCTTCTGAGCCTTTTCTCTGATCACTGCTGAGGAAAGAAAACAAAAAAGAAATGTGTAATGAACATTTCTCTGGGGACCCTAGGGGGTAAAGCATGGTTCCCCAGACCTAACCCTTAAGGCCAGTGCTGGTAGCCCCCAAGAACCAGGGACACCCCAGCACAGAGAAGTGCCTGGACACTCCTGAGTACATCAGTCTGACTCTCTGGGGTTCAGAGCCTCTGATTAGGAGGTTGGTAGACTTTGTTGACTCTAGAGATCTGGTTGACAGGACTCAGGAGGGGTGGGGCCGCGGGTTTTCCTTTAATTCAGAGCAGAGGGGGTTGAGAGAGCCCGTGCTGGGCTGTTAGCCCTGTGGAGCAGACAAGGCAATTCAGAGGCATCCACCTGTATTCCCACACGCTCCAGCGGCCACTCACGAAACCGCTTTCTGCCCAGACCTGGCCACACCGGTGAAGATGCTACAGACCTGATAAGGGATGAGATTTGGGGAAGGCAGGTAGGTGAGGGACAAAAAGGATGCCTCCAAAGAGGGTCACCCCAGATGAGCCCTCTCCCTCTTCCTCTCCCTCTCCCCCTCCCCTTCCCCACTCCCCTTTTCCCCCTCTCTCTCCCTCTCCCTCTTCCCCTCCCCTCTCCCCCTCCCTTCTCCCACTCCCCCTCCCCTTCCCCCTCTCCCTCTCTCTGCCCACCCTCCCCACCTTCCTCTGCAATCCCACAGAGGACCCTGCTCCACTCCAGTGTCCCCTCCGGTAGGTGTACTGCCTCCTGCCTGCCTTTCACACCTGGCTCTCACTACCCTCCCCTTTGATCTTAAAATCATTCTCTGGGGACACCCAAAGACTCTGTCAGTGGCTTTAGCTCCTCAGCTAACTGGGTCCCTCTGCTTACCTGCTGGTATCTTTCTCAGGGTCACCCCCTCTTATCTCAGGGCACATGGCACTTGAGGCCAGCTGTCCATCTGCGTTTTCTGATAGCCACTGGTGTCTTCTAAGTACCCATACATGTCCCCAGAGGGGCCTTAGAGATCAGCCCTCCTGGGCCCTAAGTCCCTAATACCTGATGTCTGTCCACTACCATGATACTGGCATCCCTCTGGGGCCAGCCTTGGCCCTCCAGCCCCTCTATGGGCCGTCTCTCCCACCACCTGGAGGACACCACCATGCAGACTCTTGGCTGCTATGTAAAACAGTGTCGTATCGTGGAGGATTTCATCTAGAACTTTCAAGGAAATAATTTTTATCGCGCGTTTTCTTTATTTTCAACTGACAGCGGCTACACATATTTTTGGTATACAGTGTGATGCTTTGCAATGCATAAACCCAGAGGATAATCATCATCAAATCAGGGGAAATTAACATATACATCACCTTGGGCACTTTCCGTTCCTTCATGGTAGGAATATTCAAAATTCCCTCCCCTGGCTGTCTTGAAATATGCTACTGCATTTTTTAAAACCACAATCACCCTGTTGGGCAGTTGGATACATGGTTTAGTCTTCTCAACACACTGACCTTGTATCATTGGTCAGCCTCTCCCTGTGTTCCCTCCCACAACCTTCTCTTCTCTGATAACCCCTGTTCTATGTTTCACTCTGAGACAGACTTTTCTGGACTTCACATATGACTGGGATTGAGCTGTATATGGCTTCCTGCGCCTGGCTTATTTCACTTGATACAGCCCTCCCCAGCTCCCCCCAAGGTGGAATTTTGTCTTTTTTATGACTGTGTAGTATTCCATTGTATTTGCATGCTATGTCTTCTTTGTCCATTCCTCTGTGGATGACTTGGACTGAGTCCATATCCTGGCTATTGGAAGCAATGCAGCATTGGTCATGGAAATGCCATCTCTTGGACATGTCAATCCCATCTCCTTTATGTATGCAGTGGGTTGCTGGGTCCTATGGAATGTGATTAGCTTTTAAAGAGCCAATCGCATTGTTTTCCATCATTACAGTATTGGTCTATGCACCAACCCAAGCAGTTTGGGGTTCCTCTTCTCTCCATTTCTTCACCACCACTTCATATTGTGTGTCTTTTTAATAACCACTGTTTTAACTAGAGCGAGGAAGCAGCTGACTGTGGTTCTGCCTGCATTCCCTGGTAATCAGAGGTGATTATTATTTTTCTGTGTGCCTATCGGTCATTTGCATATCACCCTTTGAAAATGTCCATTCTGGGTTTTTGCCTTCTGGAACTCCTGAGAGTCTTTGCTCCATCACACACGGCCGGGTACAGGTGGATGCAGATTGGGGGGGGGGGGCTGAATGCACATGGGAGGAGAGGTACACCATGACTTGGGCTGGTTGGGTTCTTTGGGTGAGGTATTTCACACCTGTTTGCCTGCTTCCTCTGGCAAACAGTGGGGTGTCTCTTCATGGGGTGTAGATGTGGCGAAGAATGTGTAATTACAGTGTAGACAACCAAGTGTCTCTGAGCAGTGGTCACTGTTTGACACACTGGGGACCAAAGTCTATGTCTCCTTTTTGCAGCCTTCCCTCCATGCAGAGATGGGAGTCATATCCTCTCAGATTTCTGAAGTTCCTAGAGGTGTGGCTATCCTCAGGAAAGTCAGAGGATCAAGGGATAACCCATTGTTTGCTTGTGATATTTTGACTGACAGTTCCCAGAATCCAGATTCCTCAGGTCGAAGCTCTGCTGTCACCCTAGAGCCTCACACATACCAGGGGTATCCCACATGTTGAGATGGGAGATGGCTTCCCTCCTGCTCAGTAGTGAGACTAAGAGGTGACATGAGTCGTCTGGGCTTCCATGCGACTTGGATATAACCAATCGTTATGGTGGATCAATTCCAAAACAGCAGAGAAACGCTCACATGTGTGTGAGTGTGTATGCACATGTGTGTGGCATGTGCACCTGTGCACATGTACAGAGCTCACCATCCTTGGGAGTAAATGATGATGGGAGCAGAGACTGAAGCAGGGGCGTGATGCCTGGTGGACCTGGGTGCCTGTGCAAAGACTCTTCTTCACAGCAACCAATTTGGAAATGTGAGCCTTGGGTGTGGAACTTGCCATGAAGGGTGTGTCCCCACTAGACAAACAGGGATAGGTAAGGGCCCCACTGGATGGTGCCCAACACTGAGCAGGGACCACAGCAGTTGTCTTAGTGCCATCTGGGCAGCCAGTACTTGTGGACACTTCCTATAGTCCAGGCTCTGTCCGACTCATCACACTCACACACCCTCTGCAGGGAGGACTCCCGCTCGCTCCATTTTGCAGACTAGGAGATAGAGTTACGTATCGGCTAAGAAACTCGACTAAGGTCGCACGACTAGTATGGAACTGAGTTGATCCCATGTGGCCAGCTCCTGAGGGCCTGATTGCAGCCTCTTCTAGTCTACTGCTTTTTCTCTGGAGCCTTAGCCCCATGAGGGCTCCCTCTGTCAACAGCAGGACAGTGTCATAAAGAGCAGTCCTTGTTGTAGACTGAAGGCAAGACCCCACACAGATGGCCCGATACCTCGCCCATGGTCAGTGCTCAAGTATGAACTTGAAGAGGGTAAGCGAGAGGGCTAGCTAATGAACATGAGCTTCCCCACACGGGGCTCACTTCACGCCAGTGCCCATGCCCCAGAGCATCCTAACAAGTGCTGTGGTTGCCATGGTGACAGTGGCAGCAGTCAAGTGAGCACCTCACTCAGGTGGCCTTGGCAGCTCCCTGGGTGTAGCTGCTTTTGCCTGCTGGTCTTAGGAGCTTGGAAGAAAATCACATGGAGCTATGGAAAGTGTGTGTGTGTGTGTTTGTGTGTGTGTGTGTGTGTGTGTGTGTGTGTGTGTGTATGTGTGTTGGCATAGTGTGCTGGGGAAGGTTCCCAAACTTCTTTGAGTGTGATTCAGTTAGCGGTATTTAGACTTATTGGAAAAGGTGCTGAGTGTCTCGGGTTCAGAGGACAGTGAGGCCATAGTGGAGGGGGGTGGGTGCTGAATGAGGGGATGAATCTGCTCACACTGGGATCAGATGCCCTGTTCTCTAAGCAAGTTGTGCAGCAAGGGTCGCTCTGTTTTCTGAATGATTTATGGCAAAATCCTACAAAGATCAAAATTGGATCACATTCAGTTAAACATTTCATAAGCTCCTTTATTGGAAAGAATAAATGGATATGAAAATCTGGAGTGATGGGAAGCTGGCCATGGGGCTTGGGGATGCCAGGGCCTATGCGAGTTGAGGAGGAGGAGGGTAGGACCAACCCCTGTAGATCCATGTAATCTTTCCTGGCTTTATCCCAACCCAGTCCTGTCTGGTCAACTGTGCTATGAGGACCTGGTAAAGACTCCTCCTCCAAGGAATGTGCCCCTAACACCAAGCAGAAGCGGGCCAAGAAAGAATGAATGAGATTACACACTCCTATGAATGAATAAATGAATGAATGTGAGCATGTAATCCAATGAATGAATAAATGTGAGTATGTAGTTCAATGAATGGATAAATGAATGAGAGTATGAGGTCTTATGAATGAATGAATGAATGGATGGATGCAAGCCTGTAGTTCAATGAATGAATAAATGAGTGTGAGCAAATAGTCCAATGAATGGATAAAATGAGAGCACGAGGTCTTATGAGTGAATGAGAACACACAGTCCCTTGTTTCCTCTAATAAGCTACATACAGTCCTTCATTTCCAGTAGCAAACTGCCTGGTAATAGCCACTCTCTGTGCCTCCTCATCCCCTGTCCTCTTTACACAAACACAGCCATACCCACCAGTCTGCTGCATGGAAGAAGCGTCAGGCAGAAGTACGTGGGACACAGTCGCAGAGAGAGCTGAGGCCAGGTCCAGATTCCAAAGCCACATAGAGGCGAGTCCTGCCATGGCTGAGAGAACCTGAGGGACTCCTGGATGACAGACCACTGTCTGCATGAGCAGACTGGAAACAACCCCTGTCCTGCAGACTTAAAGACAGAAGGAGAAGCTATCGCCCCTAGACTTTCCACTGTTGGTGGGGACAGGGAATGGCAGGGAAGTACCACAACTTCCAAGGTGACTTTGAACTCCATAGTATTGAAAGCTTGGGTATTACTTCTTTCTCCAAATCAGAATCAGGGACAGTTCATGCTCACCCTGGCCCTGCCTGCCTGTACCAGGCCCTGCCTGTACCCCAGGCCCTGCCCTACCCCGACAGCATAAACCAAGCAAGCAGTTGTCCCGAGGCAGAGCATCTCCTCATTTTATCCTCATTCATTTTATCCCTGTTTACAGCCGAGGCACAGAGAGGTTGGGTAAGTGGTCCAGGATCACACAAGAGCATCCCCCCTCCTCTTCCCGGCTGCTTCCCTTCCTCAGCATTCCCATCTGTGAACAGTGTTGCCTGCTGTGACCTCAGAGGCCTGATTTGGGGGAAAGAGTGGCGTGGATTCCTTCCAAACTGCAACTTCATTCAGCCTGAACTCCTGGCTTGTAACATCTGAGTCCACACTGCCAAGCTCAGGCCTGGCCACAGGATAGCCTGTCCTAGGGACTGCAGAACTGTGAATGGATGCAGTAGATCTGGGAGTGATTGGGCCAACTGGTTGGTGAGACTCACAGCCTGGCGCAGGGCTGTAAAGAACGGACAGTAGTCTCCCAGGTCTGCCTCGGGTGGCCTAAGGAATGGATACCTGTACAGAACAGTATATGCCAGCACGCGCTGTCCCAGTGGACGATTATAAAAAGCCCTTGTCCCCTGGGAGTTCATAGGCCAGACAGGTAGAGGAGTAACAGAGGAGCCAGAAGAGGGCCCACTGCCTGTGGGCCAGGGAGTGTTGGCTGGACCAGCTCGACTGGAGGAGAGGATGGCTAGGGAGGGAGGGAGGGAGATGAGAACGGAGAGGAAGCCAGGGGGTGAGAGAGCAGAGCAAGAAGGAGTATGTGTGAAGCTGAGGGAAGCAGGGAGGGCACGGGGCGGGCACAGCGTGGAAACAGAGAAGCAGGAAGCCTGGTTGGCAGGGAAGGCACAGAGGCTGCGGGGCCCTCGGCAGGAGGCCAGAGGTGCTCATGTATAATTTTTGTGAGTAGTTTAAATAAGTGTCTTTAATTTAGTAAGAACTTAGAATATTCTTTAAAGTTGAATTATGTTTTAACATATTCATCATTTAAAAAAAAAAAAAGCAAACCCTTATTGCCGTAGAAAGTCAGGATGGAATGACTAGGTTAGAATAGAATGGAACTGGCAAAGCACGCAGAACGTGGGCCAATGCGATGGCTCAACAGGGAAAGGAAGGCTCTTGCCTGACAAGCCTGACGAGCCGAGATAGAGCCCCAGAACCTGTGTAAAGGTAGAAGGAGCTGACTTCAAAAAATTGTCCCTGATCTCCTCATGCACACCTCAATATGTGTACCTTTATACACGCTAAACACTACTAGTGATAATACATATTTTAAATTTAAAAAAAAAGTACACAGGAAACCACGCGTACTGAGTCCTATCTGGATTTTGCCCACTTTGGAAGAATCTATTCTAAAGAGAAACAAGGGCCTGATGTGGCCCAGTGGGTAGAGCGCTGGCCCAGCGTGCTTGACCCCTGTCTTTGAGCCCCAGCACTGCATAGGCCAGTCTTAGTATACCCTGCAAGCCAACACGATGGAGGTGGAAGGGGCAGGGGTTCAGAAATCCAAAGTTATCTTTGACCGAATTAGGGAACTCATTGTTAACCTGGGCTAATGCCCTGCCTCAAAAAACAAACAAACAAACAAATAACAAAAACAAATTTTTGAAAAGAAAAAATAGTATACAGTATTAAAATTTGCCAACACCAAAAGGAGACTTTCCCCTGGCTCAGAGAGGGCTAGGCGGAACCTGGAGAGGGCGCTGTAACCTGTTCATGATCCAAAGTTTCTACCCTTAGCAGAGAGAGACTATGGAGTTTATCCCCCTATAGAGCAGTGTGTGCCTTGGCTCTACGCCCCTCTGTCAGTCCGTCATGGCTCCCGGCTTCTGTCTTGCAGGGAATACCAACAGCATCTTTGCCCTGGACTACATCAGTGGAGCTCTCACCCTGAATGGCCTGCTGGACCGGGAGAACCCTCTGTACAGCCAAGGCTTCATCCTGACAGTGAAGGTGAGAACCACCTGCTGGATACCACACCCTCTAGACCATCAAGAAGCCTGAGGCCATCCCCAGCAGTCCAGAGGATAGTCAGGAGGAAGAAGGGTGGTCATAAACGCAGGTCTGCCCCGCCCTTCACACACACCACCAATGTCTGTACTGACTGGAGCTTCTATTTCCCTTTTAGGGAGGGTGCTTCCTCAGTTTAGCAAACAGCAGGCTGTAAGGGACAGGGTAGGAGCTGGGCTCCCTACCTGGAAGGTGTGGAAGACATGCCAGCACCAGGCCTTGCCACTCTTGGACAGTTTCAATTGAAATTCAATTGAAATCAATGGCTTGCTGAGCCATTCCCTGGGAAGGCTATTGAGGGTATGGATCCTGGTGGGGAGGGGAGGCAGGGTACAAGGGGCTGCCAAGCCCCAGGCATATCAGTTGGGGAAGGGACAAATAGAGGCTAGGGGCCTTGAGAAAGAGCTGTGTGAAGGTTAGGGCACAGCTGACCTTGCATGGACCCCCGTTGACTTTGAGAAAGCCTGAGTCAGCTGCGGACCTCTTGGCTCTCGGGGCTTACCAGCTCCTTCCTTTCACCTATGTTCAGGCATGAGTCAGCCAGGGAGACAGGGAAACAAAGTGTCCCCCATGTACGCTAGCTCCAGGCCTTCCTCATATTCTGCTTCCTCTCAAGGGGCCCAAGGGGTCTGTTCCAGAGGAAGAAAGCCCATCCCTCCATCCAGTACTGCCACCGCCTCACCTGAGGCCCTCTGAATTCTGTGTTCCCACCTTCATACAAAATGTTAGGTGAACATGCCATTGGGCTGGGCATTCCTATCTCTGTGCTTGGTGGCAGACACCCTACCCAGGCCTCCCTTGGAGTTTCTGGGGTCAGAGCTGGGAAGTTAGTACTTTGGGACCTGAGACATCTTTGGGTCCTTTCTGCATCTGACTCGGATCTTCCCAGGCCTAGTGATGTTGAGACCACAGTGGGGAGTCAGTCAAGTCTTGATCTGTCAGTAGTGCAAAGCAAAGGCCTTGATTTTATCATCTTCCATGCCAAGTGGACTCTCCCTGCATCCTTCAGTGGATGTGATATCTGTTTGGTCCTCCTGCCTCCCTCTTTGATGGTTCCAGAAGCCCATAGCCTAAGTTTGAAACCTACTCATGTTTCTTCTGGTACGAATTACCCTACCTCTATGATCCTTGGCATCTTTGTCTGTAACATGAATGCAGAGGGTAGAATAGTCTTCCTGAGGTCATGGTGGGGATTTCATGGGATACTTCACACCAACACATGTGACCTAGTGCTGAGAACGTCCTAAGTGGATAATAGCTGTTTCTGTGACCATGGACACCTTCCTCTGTCTGCAGGGCACCGAGCTGAATGATGATCGTACCCCGTCAGATGCCACCGTCACCACGACCTTCAACATCCTGGTTATTGACATCAATGATAATGCCCCAGAGTTCAACAGCTCTGAGTACAGCGTGGCCATTACTGAGCTGGCACAGGTCGGCTTCGCCCTTCCTCTCTTCATCCAGGTGGTGGACAAGGATGAGGTGAGTGGCTGGAGCTCGTAGCCTATCTGCACTCACCGCCAGCCTGGTCTATGCAGCACTAGGAGGGGTACCAGGAGTCTCTGGCTCCTGCTTTTGATGTAATAGTTACCCCTTCCTCACATAGGGACATGCCTTCCTCATCTCACCAACTCCTGTGGCCTAAGGATGCTTAAAAGCAGTTCTAGCTTTTTCTCACATTCCAGTGGTTCATACTGTACCCTCTGGAGTGTCTGCAATGCAATACACACTACAGACACACATGCATGACACACATTCCCTATATATGCATGACATACATGATATACACACATGCATCACAACATACACACACATGCATCACACACACCATATACATACATGTACCACACACAAGCACATATATGACACATGCGTGCATGACACACACAAACACATACATGACATTTGCATATGTGTAGCACATACATGCATACACATGCAACACACATATGTATCACACACACCATGCACACACAAGCATCACACACACATATATATACACATCACACATACTAACACATGAATTACACACAAACCATACCCACATATGTGCCACACATATACATATACCCCTGCATACCAACACATGCATCACATATATACATACATACCACATGCATGCATAATACACACTATACATACACATCCATCACACACACATACACACCACACACACATGCTTCACACATTCACCCCACACACAAATACATTCATGACACACAACACATACCACAAACATGCATGACATACACCATACACACCACACACATACACACACACACACACACATACACACCACACACACATGCTTCACACATTCACCCCACACACAAATACATTCATGACACACAACACATACCACAAACATGCATGACATACACCATACACACCACACACATACACACACACACACACACACACACACATACACAATGTGCATGAACCTCAAAGCAAAGTCTAGTCTAGGTTTCTGTGGAGTAATGATACCTAAGGAACAAGAAATGTCCATACCTGTTTAGCATCCAAGGTCCGGAGCTCATAGACCATGAGTGATCAGCAGAATAGAGGGGTCCCTGGGGAGAAGAGGCTTGAACTGAGCCAAGGCATCCAGGAAACCTGGTGGCCTATGGAGGCCCAGAGGCGAGAACCTGCAAACAGATGGCAGAACAGGCTGTGACCCACACAGGCAGTACAGGGTGTGGGCTGGGATAGAAGCAAGAGAGCTGGGACACTTGCACTTGATCTTGGAGGCAGCACAGGCTCTGTGGCCAAGGGACTTGAGAGTAAACCCCTGTTGACTAGCTCTGTGGCAGAGGGGACACATTAACAACCCTTTCAGAACCTCCCCATGCTCAGGTGTTTAGGAAGAAAGAAACTGTATCTATCCAACTCTGCTGTGGTAACAAGTTAGCCCTGAGGCATAGGCTGATTCTGGCAGGTTGTCTGCTGGGAGTACTACTCTGGGTGGGCATTGGAGAGCTCAGTCAGCAGCTTCTTAGGTGCAAAAGGATGAAGGAAGGCTGGAGGGCAGAGACGAACTCTTCTGTGCTGTATCTTAGAACGCCCTGAGCCTGCTTGCCATTGGGTGGTCGGCCATAGTGAGTCTCTGGTTCCTACCTTACTATCTGAAGACTTTGGAACATGGGGAAAGAGCTAAACACATGTCTATCCCAGAGGACATGATCCCGGCGGAGGAAGAAGGAACGTGCACAGGACTTGACCACCCTCTCTATTCCCTAGACTGCCGCTGCCCAGTGCAGACAGCCCTGACCCTCCCTACACAGGTGTCTAAGAGAAAGGCAACATTGTATATGAGGTCGGGAAAACAGATGAAAGCTGGTAATCAGCTCACTTTCTCCTTTGTATTCAGTAAATTCTATCAGGTTAACAATGAAGATTAACTGTGGTGTGGTGGGTGGGTATTGGACCCCAATCTGTCTTTAGTGGGCACCCCACCCATCATAGACAGTGATAGGACTTGAGGCTAGGGACTGTCCCTGCCCTCTGTAATTGTTCTCCACAGAGGTGACCTTGTCTCTGATAATCAAAGGCTTGCCTCCATCAGGGTCCTGCTCTTTCAGGGCCTTGTGACACACAGAAAGTACTAACAAGAACAGGCAGGCCAGAGACCCCCAGAGGCCATCAGCCCACCCTCTTGTCTCCACTGGACTCCACTTGTGGCCAGACTCAGCCCTCAGAGAGAGGGGTGCAAGCCTCACTTCCCGTATGGATGTTCCGCACTGTTTCTCCTGCTACCCTCAGAACCCCGAGGGGCTCAGGTCTGGCCAGAGAGCAGCAGCCAAGGCCAGGACTCTGGTTCTAAGGAAGAACACTGTGACCCCGGATAAGGGCTTAGGCACACAGGACAGGAAGGGGAAGGCACCAGCTGCAGCACAGTGTAGAATCGGGAGCAGGACACACTTCTTAAAACAACCAGGCAGCCGGGCGGTGGTGGCGCACGCCTTTAATCCTATCACTTGGGGGCAGAAGCAGGTGGATTTCTGAGTTCGAGGCCAGCCTGGTCTACAGAGTGAATTCCAGGACAGCCTGGGCTACACAGAGAAACCCTGTCTCAAAAAACCAAACCAATCAAACAAACAACCAGGCAACTGTCTGAGCGATTGTTTGCTGTGTTTTTGCGTGTGTTAGCGTTTAATGTCTGAGTTCAAATCTGGCTTTGGATTTGTAGCAGAAAAAAAAACATTTTTCACTAAGCAAATTATTTGAATATTTATTCATTTAGTGGGGATGGGGTACACTGTCCTATATCTGTAAGTCAGGGGAGAGGCCAACTTTGGGAAGTTGGCTCTTCCTTCTAGGATACGGGCTCCAATAATGAAACTCAGGTCTATCAGCCTCGGTGGCAAGTACCTTTTACTGGCTAAGCCGTCTTTCTGGCTGAACTGAGGACATTTGAATGCAGGAAGAGGACTTATGGAGAGCTCAGGCCTCTTGTTGAAGTCTCTACAGAATCACAGGCAGTCGTGGGCTGTCCCCACAGCTGTGGGCATATGGTAATGAGTGTGCCAGTCTCCCAGATCTTCACTCGAAGTCCCACTGGTTGGTCTGGAGGCTGTAGGGTCTATAGGATGCGAGATCCACAGACCAGGATTTGGTCAGCAGGCCTTCAGTGCCTCACACCCTATCCAGAGCTCTAGATATAGAGAAATGCATCGCTCTATATCTGCCCCTACAGATGCTAGGCACAGGCAGAAGATTACTGTGGTCTCCTTCCCCATTGGGTTTCAGAGAGTGCCTGGGCAGGCTAACCTCAATAGTCCACTACACTGTGGTGATGAAATCAGAAAGGGTAGCAGAAAGCAGGTGACCTCTGGGGAACTTTGTGGCATTGGTTCCTCCTTAGGATGCTGACTTAGAAAGGCTAGATGTACCGCTAGTGCCCCCAATCCAAGTTTCTGCAGAGCGTGCCACCGTGCCTCCAACTCTAGTGTGCTAAGCCCCACAGTCCAGGGGCTAGAAAGAGGCCCTTCCTCTTCCCAAGGACTCCCAGCAGGTCTCCAGGTCATTTCTCCACCTTTTGCCAGGCTATAGAACATTCACAGAGAGCACAGAAGAAAGAGGTGCAGTGGGCTGGAGTTCAGGGGCAGCCGGGGGTTTTTTTGTCCTGTGTGACAGTCGAGACGCCAATAGATGTGCAGTGGGGTGAGAACCGGAAAAAAATGAAGGTGGAAGGCCAGAAGTCAGCCTTGCTGGGGACCCGTCTCTGATTCCAGTTAAAGGCACATTCACTCTCCACACCTCTGCCATTTCAACTGTCCCACCCTCAGAGCCCTGGGTGGGGATGCTGCAGTAGGTCCCAGCCCAGGCATTCTCTGGGCTAGCCTACAGCCTCAGGCTTCTCCCTCTGCTGAGGGCTCCTTGGAGGCCGGCAGTCTCTGCTTAACTCAGCCACTCTTCCACATAGACCCGAGGAGGCTGCCTGTGTGGACTGTTTGTGTGGGCATTCTTCTTTGGAGCGACAAACTGACAGAGGGGTGTTGTGAGACACCCCCCCACACACAGACACACACACACCACTTCACCTAGTCTGTCTAGATGTGTCTCTCCTACTCTGCTCCTTTTCAAGAGACCTTGCCAGTTGACCTGCACAGAAAGTGAGAGCAGACTGCCGCTTTCTTGGTTTTTTCTCCAAAGACCACTTAGCCCCCATCCCCACTCATTTTTTTTGGTTGTTTGGTTGGTTGTTTGGTTATTTGGTTTGTTTTGGTTTAGTTTGGCTTGGTTTTTGTCTGCTTTAGTTTCCTGTTTTTATGTTTGAGACAGAGTCTAGCTATGTAGCTCAGCTGGCCTGGAACCAGTGATCCCCCCCTACCTCTGCACCTAGGGGCTAGATGAGTAGGAGTGGGTGTGTGCTCCTCCAAGCCATCTCAGAGCTCTCAGAGTGCAACTCTGCTGTTCTGTGGACAGTGTCCCTCAGCGCCTGCCAGACCCTGCAGGCCCTGAGTCACACACAGCTTGTTTTTAGTGATTTACTTGCTATTCTTCTCTTTGCTGTGACGAAACACGGGATTATAGCAACTCAAAGAAGGGTTTATTGGGGCTCAGGGTTGGAGGACGCAGGGAAGTTATGGTGGCAGGAGCCTCAGGGAGTGATCACATTGTGTCCGCAGTCAGGAAGCAGAGAGGGAGGAAGACTGCTCAGTTCTTCAGTCAGTGTAGGATAGTGCTACCCCTAATGAGTGAGAATCTCCCCACCTCACAGAAACATCCTCACAGACATGCCCAGAAGACTGTCTCACAGTTGACTCTGGACCCTGCCAAGCTGACAATATTAACAACCACAGTAACGGAATCTGTGCTTTAAAGTTGGACCAGCTGGTGGGATGTCACTCATAGGTAGATACTTGCCTGGCATCCACAGCATCTTTGCTCCACTCCTTACTTGAGGTGTGGCATCTGCCTCTGGGGGCCCATATGAGTTGGGACACAAAGTCTTTTTGATCTTGAGAGATTGCCCAGTAGATAAAATGCTCTCATAGCAAGTGTGAGCACCCCGTGGTGGCTCACAGCTCCTTGTAACTACAGTTCCAAGGGATCTGGTGCCCTCTTCTGGCCTCCTCTTCAGGCAACAGGCAGGCACACACACACACACACAAAATCCTTTTATCTTTCTCTCCTCCTGAGTAGTCTTATTGACGCTAATGTTGATCTTGAACTTGAGAACTCAGGCATCCTCTACCACACCTGGCTCCAACTCAATGGACCTGAGTACCCACCGCAGGAGGAAGACAGGGTGTGGAGGTTTCCGGTGCCCCACATCATATACCCTCTGGTCTTAGCTGGACCTGGGCCCTCTGTGGCTCCCCCTGACCTCCTCCCAGGCAACCCCTGTCTTAGTACATTTGGTGCCTTCCAGAGTACTTCACAGGGGAGAAGAGAGCCAACAGGTTCAAGATCAAAATAAGGGCCCTGAAGCAAAGTTGCTCTTCCATTCCTGGCTCTGCCCCTTTGGCTCTGGATAACCTCAGAGTGACAATAGAACCTTCACAGAACTGCTGTGAGGGAAAGGGAAAGTTAGAACAGGGCCTGCCCCATCTCAAACCCTCCTACCCATAATCCTAGGGTGTAATGTTTGCCCTTGTCAGGAAAGAAAGATTCAGAGAGGTTAAGCCGCTTGCCCAAGGTCACATAACAAAAGGATTACGGTTTGGGTGGAATTTGGTCTTGAACTCTGATTCTGGGCTCCTCGGTTGGAGATATGGTTGCCTGTTCTCCCCACCCCTCTTCCCCAAACTCAGTTGCCACTCCCCGCTCCCGTTGCACTTCCACTGGGGGATGCCCTGCAGCTGTAGCATAGGAGTGAGTGACCCGCATTGTTACAGAGGATGGAAAGAAGGGAAAGGTGGTCTCTGCTTGAGCATTAAAGAGAATTGGGAACTTCTGTCCTCTCAGGTCCTCTAGTAAGAAGGTGGCTTCCAGTGGCAGAGGGGGGACCCCTGGAGAATACAGGGGTAAGAATTCAGTCACAGAGCTTGGACCAGAACATCCACCCTGTGTGACCAGTTCAAATACTTGACCCCACAGAGCAGCGGGTCCTCCCAGCTCCTGCATAGTTGGCAAGAGAGGAAGTAAGAGGGACCAAAGTGACAGGTGACCAGGGACACACCTGGCAAGAGTGTGTTCTTGTTTCAGGAAAGTGTCACAATTAATTTGTTTGAGGAGCATGGTGGGGGTGGCAAATTACCCACCTCCCCAAGGAAAAGACATCACCACCATGTAATGAAGACAAGTGGAAGGAAGGGGAGAACATTCCAGAATGCTGGGCTGGTACGAATGGGGGTAGGGGAATGGGGCAAAGATGCTGCTTCTGCTATCTCAGGCTTGTGTTTACTCATCGCCCCGGTGAATTTTCCATTCCACGTGTGTTCTAGGCCTCTCAAAGAACCACAGCACACGCCTGTATTAACTTACATTCCCTCATCCGTTCATTCCTGTAAGCGGGTTTGTCCAGGGCTCCTCCCCTGCACCCTCCACGCTCAACACTGTAAAGGCTGTGTTCTTACAATGGCTGCCTCTGGCACCTCTGGAAAGCTGCCTTCCAGTCCAGGAGTTTTTGTGCTACAGGGACAGGAGCCCACTGACCCTCTAAGGGACCAGACCAGAGATGAAGAAAGGCCTGTGTGTCTGTTCTCACTAACGTGAGCTCCGCCCACTCTTTTGTTATAGACCTAGATGCAAAGGTCTGTGACTTTGACCTCAAGAAAAACCTCTGATATTTTCGTATCACTTTACTGGTGTTCCGGAAATCTCAAAATCCTATTTACACCTGACCCTGCTTTGAAATAACAGCACATGGCAGGCAGGCAGGCATCTCTGCCTAGAAATATGTTTGCTGCATGAATTCCAAAGCAGATACATGACTGCACAGCCCTCTAAAATACTCGGATAACTGTTTCAAAGTAGTTGACTTGATGTCCCCTTTTATACAATTAAAAACATTCCGATAGGGTAGGGATGTGGCCCAGTTAATAGAGTAAGTGACTAGCGTACTCGAGGCCCTGGGTTCAATCCTCAACACCACAGATACCAGATGATGTGGTAGTGCAGGACTGTAGTCCTGGAGGATCAGAAGTTCTAGGTCAGCCTCAGCTATATAGTGGGGTTTGAAGCCAGCCTGCGTTAGAGATCCTGTCAAAAGAGAGAAAGAGACAGACAGACAGAGAGAGAGAGAGAGACAGAGACAGAGACAGAGAGAGAGACAGAGACAGAGAGAGAGACAGAGACAGACAGACAGAGACAGAGAGAGAGAGAGACAGAGAGAGAGAGAGAGGATAAGCAAGCCTTCACTGTGAACCCCCTCACCTACCTCCCCACCCCCCCCACCTTCTGTCTCCCTCACCCTTACCAGGCTTCTTTATGACCGGCAGGCTCTCCGGTGTGAGTCTACTTAACATCCTGAGCATGTCTCTACATACTTGGGTGAAACCAAGACCCCTTGGTCCCTGTCATACATTCGACTGAGTATCCATCACTCAGACCACTGTTTCTCTGAGCCCTGTAGGATAGATAGTGTCTCCCTATCACATAGGTTTTGTGTGGTGGACACAGTAGGCACACACTCCTGCTTTTTTGGAAAGTAACCCCGGCTACCCTGAATTCAGTTGTCTAAGTAGCTTATTTAGGAGCAAAGGAAAGGGATGTGAGACCAGGCTACCAATGATAGGACTGTACTCTCTGTGAGGGTGTGGCCATCCATTGTCTAGCCACACCCTCCCCAAGCAAGTAACTAAGATGTAGCTGTCAATCACCACGAAATTTGAAGGGAGTGGGAGGTGATGCCTCCAGTCCTGTCGCCCTCTCACACATTGCTGTAAGAAAGGAGCAGAGGAGTGGCCTCTGGTCCAGGGAGAACCCAAGGCAGCAACTTCTGCTTCCGAGTCATGGTCCCTCCCCCAAGACTGAGGCTCTCCAGGAAGATATCCATTGCCTGCAAAGCCTATCAGCTCTAGAAGGGATGCCCCAGGAGCAGGACAACCCCATCTGCGTTTCCCATTAATTTCTCCCCGGATGCCTTTGTGGAGGCTCTTCTTGCTGCGATTGTGATTATTGGGATTTTTTTTCTGATTTTGGTAGCATTCTCACATCCTGCTGCGTGATTCCTCCCAGATGGCAAAGCTCCAGCCCTCCCTGAGGACCAGAGGGTGGCCTGGTGTGACTCAGATACCTTCTCACTTAGTGTCGTCACAGATGTAATTAGCATGTGATTTGCACTGGTCCCTGCCTGGTGGGAGTGGGGGGCAAGTGATAAACCCGCTGGGAAACACTGGTTTCAGAGTGTCCCTGGACTCTGTCAGAATGCACCCAAGTTCCCTGAGCTACAGCAGTGCGTGTGTGTGTGTGTGTGTGTGTGTGTGTGTGTGTGTGTGTGTGTGTTCGGTCTGCAGACTGGTTCCCTTTTTATCTGTTTTCCAATGAGGACCCTTTCCCATGATCCTTTATGCCCAAACCCGAGCAGAACCAGTGGGAAATAGCGAGACTCATTTTATCTGAAAAGTCATATCCCTCAAACAGCACTTGGTCTTCTGAAAGCTCCCATAGGATCAGAAACAAATGGCAAAGCTTGTCCCCCCCGCCCATAAGACTGTCCATTGCCTGGCTCATGCCTCCCATGGTGCCCTGTCCTCTGGCCCATTCTCTCTGGAACAATGTCTTTTTCCCACGCTCCCCTGCCCACCCACTTCATTCACAGTGTTCATCTCAACACTTGACATTGCTGCTCCCCTTGGGCAATTTCTGCTCCCAACGTGGGGAGCTAAAGAAACAGAGTGAGGCAGGCAGGTGGCAGTTCAGATGGCGGGGGCTGCTGAGGAAGGGAAGTTGCAAACTCAAGTCACCCAGGACTTTGGCTCTACATTAATTTGGGGGTGGAGGTGATGATTGAGACAGAGTTTCTACGGGCAGTTCTTGCTGTCTGGCACTCACTCAGTAGACCAGGATGGCCTCAACTTCACAAAGATCCACCTACCTCTGCTTCCCAAGTGCTGGAATTAAAGCACACACCACCACCACCACCCAGCTAAATTAAACTTTTTTAAAAGAGCCGGGGATGCCAAGGGGGCTAGAGAGACTGTTTAGCGTGTGGGAGGCTCTGAGTTCAATCCCCAGTATTGCAAGACAAATGGGTAAATAGGGAAAACAGCACGGCAGGTAATGCAAAGACAACTTGGAGAAAAGGAAACTGGGGCCAGGGTTGTAGCTCACTTGGTAGTATGCTTGCCTAGCACATAGGAAACCCTGGGTTTGATTCCCAGTGCTGCAGAAAGCAGGAGTGGTCAAACACATTGCAACTCCAGTGGTTAGGAGCAGGAGGATCAGAAGTTCAAGGCCATCCTCTGTTAGAAGAAGTTGAACGTGGAGAGCAGTTGAGGACACCTGCTGTGGTCCTCTGCCCTTCACATGGGTGTATGTATGTGTGCACATACACCCACATCCATGTACTCACAGCACATGTGCACACAGGTGCACACACAGAAGGATATAGATGGGAGCATTAGAAGAGAATCAGAGGGCTGGAGAGATGGCTCAGTGGTTAAGAACACTGACTGCTCTTCCGAAGGTCCTGAGTTCAAATCCCAGCAACCACATGGTAGCTCACAACCATCTCATAATGAGATCTGACGCCCTCTTCTGGAGCATCTGAAGACAGCTACAGTGTACTTACATATAACAATAAATTAATCTTTAAAAAAAAATAGAAGAGAATCAGATATATTCAAGGGTATTGTCCCGAGAGACATTTGCTACCAGATGATACAGTCTGTGTGACTCTGTGACATCCCCAAAGAACACAGGAGCTCTGTGGCTGACAGCAGGAGCTACAAAGACTTAGAACAAGGCAGGGTGGGTTTTGGGGGGTTTTTTTGGGGGGGGAGTAGGAGAATTGTTTGGGGCCCTAGCTTAGTGGAGGGGAGACAGAAATCTATATATACACTGTCATTCATAGAACTATAGAACAAAACCTGTTAATTATACTACGTGCTAGTTGATAAAGTATTGCAGATGTCCCCATCCCCCCAAAATCACAAGGTGAGAGGAGTCACCATCACGTGCACCTATAGGGCCTTCTAGACTAGATGACATCACCCCCTTCCTCGATGTTTTAAATCAGCAAGCATGTAGTATGCATATGACACACAGGCATCTCTGATTCAAGTTTAACAGGCAACCCATGGCCAGGTAGGGAAACTGAGCCAGACAAACCAGAAGGAAAAGGGGACAGAGGTAGCAGGGTTGAACCACATGGAACATAGGACACGTGCTGCACTGGGTCCCAAGGGCACAGACTCTGTGCTCAGAAATCAGAGGAGGAGGAAGGGAAAGGAAGAAGGAGGGAGGGAAGAAGGGAGGAAGAGAGAGAGGGAAGGAGAGAGGGAGGGAAGAAGGGAAAGAGGGAGAGAAGGAGGGAGGAAAGGAGGGAGGGAGAGAGGGAGGGCTGCCTTATGGCAACAGACTGAAGGTCTGGTGTAGCTAGTCTATTAGAGATTCCCACAATGCACTTGGCTATGGGCTGCAAATTGGGGACTGTCAATTTAAACACACCTCCATTGGCCTCCGCGCGAGTACATTATGACTCCCAGAAGAGCCGGGGTGTGCAGAGGGAGGTGTGCTTGCACAGGTGAGGAGCACCTGCTGCCTTCCACAGCACTACACCCATCCGGGATGACAATGACAGCTCTCTAGTGTTCTTCCCTGAAAGTGCCAGCTGCCATTCGGATTGAATTAGATTTCACAGGCTTGTGCTGGTTTTTTTCCCCCCAATATGTGGAATTCGCCAGCAAATTACTCTTAAAGAGGGAAAATCAATCATTTGGAGCAGAGATAAGCTGAAGGCAAGGCAGCCTGGGATTGATCCCATCTGTGCAGGCGTGTGTGGAATTCGGTGGGTAACCTGGGGCACCGAGGAGAAGAGAGGAGGAAAGATGGAAGGAGAGAGGAGCTCTCAGTCTGTCTGGGCCAGAGTAACCAGGGGGTTCACGTGCCTCCGTGTGGAGACAGGACATCTAAGACCAATGAGCCAGAGGAGTCGTTTGCATGGCAAGAGATCTTCCTGGTTTGTAGATGGTCATCTTCTCCTGTGTTCCCACGTGGCAGAAAGGGCAAGGGTAGTCCTGGGGTTCCTGTCATATGTGCCACCAGGAACTTGCATCCGGTTCAGAAGATTCCACCCATACAGCCAATCACCTCTGCGAGGCTTGCCCTCCTTTGAGATTAGTGTTTCAATGTGCGCATGGGTTGAGGGGGGGGGGGTGACGCTGAGTGTCTACAGTTTCAGGCAGGAAGTGAAGGGACACGAAGGGGAACAGAGAGTGGGAGAAGAGATGAAAGGGACAGAGGGTGGGAGGAAATGCTTCAGTCAAAGGACATCAAGTAATTCATGTTTGTGGGTGCATAGGAGAAGCCCCTAAAGCAAAAGTACCATTTTACAGACTGGGAAACTGAGGCACAGGAAAAGCTCTTCCCCAATCACAATGCAATGGGTGCTAGCTCCAGAGAATATGCACTCTCAGCTTTAGGCCTGTCTGCTTGGAGGCTAAACCTGAGAAGGCAGGACTCGGGGTGAGAGGAGACCCAAAAAGAGGGCAGTAGCCTTGGCTCTATGTGGAGAGAGGGGATCCTCTGAGCTGTTGGGGGCCAGGCAGACCTAGAACTCAGGGAAGGGCAGTGGTACCCATGGGAGACCGTTGCCCCCCCCCCCGGTCCCCAAGGGGAGCTGGAGCCAGAGTTGGGGATCTCCATGGGGTTCTCTGGTGCCTCTGGACTTGGTCAACCAGATGAGCTTCAGGGATGCAGTGGGCGTGAGGCCCAGGGTAGCAGGGACAGAAGTCTAGTGAACAGAAGTCTAGGTGGGAGGGAAAAACAACTGACTCTAAGGGAGAGGGTGAGGTGTCTCCTCCCTGCCAAGGCCACTTCACCATGTCTGATTGGGATTAATTAAGCGGAAGATGGGACAAAGGAGTGATAAAGAACACAGCTTGTCAGCTTTGATTTTCTGCCACTCAATAGCATGGATGAGCTCAACAATCAGCAAGATGTGGAGCCCGGGAGTGGGTGCTGAGGGTGGGAGTGGATGGTCCCTGCATCCTACACATCCATTGCCTGTCCTCTGCTGCCTGCCCCTCCCTGCCCTGGCCAAGGTCTCAACTCTGCCCATCTCAGGAGTGCCTCCCCTCTCAGCCCATGCCTACTATAACACTAGAAATGGTTCTCCTAGGTGACGTCTGTCCAGGCAGCTACCAGGATGTCAGTTTGCCCTCAGTAGTCTGCTAGGTGGACAGCACCCCCACCCCACCCCCATTTTGCAGACGAAGAAAGCAGGTCTAATGAAAGAAAAAAATCACTTGTGTGAAATTACAAAACTAAAGAGTGGGATGCCTGAATTCGGCCTCAGGTCTGACTGCTCAGGGCGGTTGACTTTTGTCTGTTTGTGGTGTGTGTGTGTGTGTGTGTGTGTGTGTGCGCGCGCGCTCACAAATTCTAGTAGGTTGACTGACCTGCAGACCCCAGAAATCCTTCTGCCTCTGCCTCTGCCTCTGCCTCCAGTGCTGACATTACAGGAACACTCTGCACCTGGTGTTTACATGGGTGCTGGGAATCGAACCCAGGACCTCATGCTTGCAAAGCAAGTACTTTACTCCCTCAGCCATCTCCCTAGCCCTGATGCAAACAAACATCACTAAAATTCAGTGTTCCCCACTAGGTGTGTGGTCACAGGACTCTCACGTGGCAGGTCTGAGTTCTAGACATTTCTAAAGAGCATAGCACTGACTCTAGGGACCCTCTCTGTACCCCACTTCCTTATCCCAGGTCTCAGTACAGGCTAAAGGGCTCTCACCAACCCATGGCGCTCCCAGGAGCCACTCTTCTCTGGGAAGAAGGCTCAGTTCATGTCAGAGAGGACAGGCTCCACTACACTCCCTTTAGAGATGTTGAAGGAGAAGGTGTGGACAGGGGGTAGAACCTGGCAAGGAAGTTTAGGGGTTGGAGCCCTGAAAATTACAAATTTTATTATCATCCTTGGTCAGAAATAGAACATACTCTTGGTGTTTAGGCCAGGGATGGCAGAAGGGGATTTTGAATATTTATCTCCTCCTCAGCAAATACTCCTGTCTGGAGGCTTAGTCATGAGGGTGTGAACAAAGCTTGAGTTTAGGCACTAATTATTTTTTAATAGTTTCAGAATTGAACCTCTAGATTTTAATGGTCAAAGTAAGCGATAGCCATTCCCCAAGTTTTAAGGGTTACTTCTTTAAAAGAGGGAACGTTATAGTAGTCTCGATTGGGGTTCTGTTGAGCCCATATAGAAAAAGCCATATTCTGTAACAGTGAAGCCAAGATTCCGGTGGAAGCAAGCCACCAGCTCATTGGCCCGGCACTGCCAGTGACCAACAGCAGAGACCAAAGAGTCTACTGTGTTACCATGGTAAGGCATCTGTGCTTAGCCTAGGGGACTAGTCTGCAGGCCTCAGGCCCTGGAGGAGGCCTGGGCACGAGTAGGGAGATGCACTGAGACCTTCCTCACTTTGGGGACCAGGGTATCTGTAGAGGGATGGAGGCTGCTCAAGAGACCTCAGTTCATGGCCACAAAGCCTTGCTGGAGAAGTCAGGCAGACCTCACCCCACCCAATGCCGGTCCCCTGACCCTCTCCTGTGGGAACCTCAAGAACCAGCATTTGCCAATGCATAGGCCCCACCCCATGAAGAACTGAGGCTAGCACTTGGCCAGGAGACCACTGTGACAGAGCCCTGGACCCAGTTCCACAGGCTTAGCAGCAAGGAGCAAGGGCAGGGCCTGTTCTGACCATACCCGATGGCCCTCCCCATGCAGAAACTGAGGGTGGGAGCAAGGTGAAAGGAAGTGGCCAGGCAGTCCCCGCTGGCAGCTGGCTGATAAGGAACTGCCCTCTGCAGGGGACCTGAAGACTGTTGTCACCAAGGGCTATTGGGGAAAGGCAGCGGGGAGCCGGGAATGATTTCAGTGTGTAACCCTTCCTAAAAGATACATAAAACCAAGCCGGGGAGAGGTCTCCAGCCAGCAGCCTCTGGCTGCCAGGCCGTGGGAGCAGGCTGCAGCTTAGGGACCACAGCCCCCTAATCAGCCCTTCTGATCACCTCACTCAGAGGAGACTTTAATCTCCCTGCCCCAGCCTCCTCTCCACGCACACCAGGCTCCCTTTTGATGTTCTTTTTATCTCCTGCTCCAACCAAATCACCCTTTAACAGCTCTGAAAGTGCCTCCTGTCACCTCCAGCTGCAGGATGGCAGACCTATAGAGGGACTAGTGAGAATGAGAGGGTCCTGGCGACTCAACAGGTAGAGGACTGAGGTCAGGATCCACCCATTCCTGCAGATGAGGTTCCTCTCGGGCCTGGCAGGAACTGGCCTCCAGAACAGACAGGGAGAGCACGTGGTTCCCAGGTGATTCTGGGAAGCTTCAGAACAGCAGCACAGAGTCCTGACAAGTAAGGGGTCAGGCCTGAGCCCCTAGCGGTAGATCCAGGAGAGGAGATCAGGAATGGACAGACCTTAGTAGCACAAGGAGACAGACCTTAGATCTGAGACTCCACAGAAGTCTTGTCAAGAGGCGGGAGAAGGGACTGGGAAGATGGTGGGTTAATAAAGTGCCTGCCACATAAGTGTGGGGACTTGAGTTTGATCTCCAGCTCTCACCAAAAAGCCAGGTTTGGTAGCACAGGATTAAAGTCCTAGTGCTGGGAAGGTAGAGACGGTACCCTAGGGCTCCCTGGCCGGCCAGCCTCACAAACCTGGCCACATGGGAGAGTCACAGGATCCTAGTAAGACTGCATCAGATAACAAGGTGGACCTGAGGTCCCTGAGGATGAAACCTGAGATGGATGTCTGACCTCCACACCATGCACGAGAGCACACACACACACACATGCACGCACCCACACATGCACCCACACCTGCACATACACATGAATACTCCAAAAGATGGGTGTCGGCTAGGGAGCTAATTGAGGGTTTACACAAACGCTGTGCTGTGTGGAGCTCATGCTGTCCTTCCGAGAGGCTCTTCCATTCCCGTGGTTGACCTCAGCAACTGCATGGCCCGTTTCTATGTGTTTCCTGCAGCCTCCCCTGTTCTTCTGTCCCGTCGGGCAGAGCATTCTAATTAAGGCTCAGACTTGCTCCTACCTTGGTTGCTGGTTCCCAGTGGCTCTCACATGTTGGCATACATTGGGATACATGGAGAACTGCCACAACTCGATGCTGGAATCCACACCAGAGCCTCTGGTTTAATCAATCTAGGAGTAAGTGGCCCACAAATGTACTTTCTAGCCTGTTCCAAAGAGATGGTAACAGCGAGGCTGTGGAGTACTAGGACCACACTCTGAGAAAGCTACTCCTGAACTGATCCTGAATGTTCAACACCCCACCCCATAGACAGAATAGAAATAGGACAAAGGGGAACTGGGGACTTGGCTCAGTTGGTAGAGGGTCAAGCTTGCCTGGCATGAAGCCCCGGGTTCATTCCCCAGCACTGAATAAACTAGGCATGGTAGCACGCAGCTGTAATCCCAGAAATGAGGAGGTAGAAGCAAGAGGACCCGGAATTCAAGGCCATCCTTGGCTGTATAGCAAGATGAATACCAGCCTGCGATACAGGAGACCCTGGTTCAAGGTCATGAGGCAGGATAAAGAACCAAAACAGCTGTCTGGGGCATTCTCTCCCTGCTTCTACGCTGCCAAGGAGTGAGTGACTCTGCTCCCCAAACCCTCCCTGCTCTGCTAGACCAAAGCTTCTCAAACTGAGAGGCCTAGCAAAGTGCGCCTCCCTCAGGTCGTTTCTGCCAGGCATTTTGTCATAGCAACCAGAAGCCTGTCACCTCTGGTCATGATAATGCTGACCACGGGGCCAACGTGCTCCTTACCTGCTATATCCTGACATTTCAGCAGGGAAAACCCTACATCAGACCCTGTTCCTTTGCCCTGTGGGACAGGGGCACTGACCTGGAACCTGGGCCTGGGCTCCTTAGCAACTCCCACCTTCCAGCCACCCTGAGTAGCTCCCCCAACCTCTTTGAGGGATCTTCACTGCCACCCTGCCTGCTGCCCTCAGGAAGAGGGCCAGAGTGAGAACTGCTGCCTTGCCTTCTTATACCCTGTATATGTGCGAGACTCCCAGCGTGGAGTAACCACAGAGACTGATGATGCAATGGGGGATGCACTGCAGCCTCTAAGGGAACTGAGGAAGGGCTGGGGCAAGGGTTCTACTAGTAAGGTTCCTGGTAAGCAAATATGAGGAACTGAGTTCAAATCCTCAGACGCCAAATGCAAAGAAAGCTAGGTATGGTGGCATCCACTTGTAACCTCAGCACTGGCCTAGGAGAGGGAAGGAGACAGGTGGATTCCTGAAGCTAGCCAGCCTAGCCCAGTTGATAAGACTCAGGGTCAGTGAATGGTCCCATCTGAAGAGATAAAGACGGAGAGCAGTCGGGGAAAGACATCTGTGGTTGATCTCTGCTCTCTACACATATGTGCACATAATTGTATGTGTGTGTATGTGCGTGCACTCACATAAGCATACACCTATACAAACGCCTATACCATACAGCACAACACAGACAGAAAGAAACACAGTAGAAGCAAGGCAAGGCAAATAATCTTCAAACTTCCCAAATGGTGAGAGTCACACCGGCAGGAGGTGCTCAAAGCTGTCTGTGGCCATCTTGTCAGCAGCGGCTCCTGGGCATGAGTAGAAAGGCACCCCCATGGTGGAACTGCAAGAGGAGGAACAGTGTGTGTCTGTGTCTCATGGGGATATCAGGGTCTGTGCATAAAGAGGTCTACCCCTTAGTGTGGGCCTCTTGGGGCAAGGACCTAAGAACAGGGTGAGGGGCCACCTCTGGGGAGAGACGTGAAACAGTTGGAACACTTCCTAAGTTTCTGGCCTTTCCTCCTCCTCCTCCTCCTTTCCTTCTTCTCCATGTTAGGAAAATAAAAGGACAGCAGTGAAGGGGGCTGTTTTCTGTGGAGTTTCTCTCCAGGTTTCTGGAAGCAGAATGTGGGGCCATGGCCCCTCATGTCACAGCTCACTCTAGTGACACCTGGGTTGCAGGAGGGCACTGAAAAGAACTTGCATGACCTCCGGTGACCCCACTTTCCCTACCTCACCCCAGCTTGTGTTCTACCCTCTTTCCTCTCTCCTCCAGCACCCTGCCTTAGCTGTGGACTCAGGCCTGAGGGTTCTGTCCCTGTATCACAGACTAGGATCCCAGCATCCCTTTCAGCCCCTCTCCTTACCCTGGCCAGTGATTCACTGTCTTCTCTCTCTCTCTCTCTCTGTTTCCTTCTTTCCCGTGTGGCTCTCCCTCTGGCTCCTCCTTGTCCCCGCCTTTTTGACTGATGGGTTCCATGGACAGAACTTGGTAAGTGAGGCTTGGTAAGGGCAGGGAGGCCTGGGAGTGGGGTGGGTAGCATCACAGAGAGCCTTCCTCTGCCCCAGCAGGCACGTCCAGACACTCCCAGCTCCTCAGGCCTATGAGTGCTGTGGTCAAGAGGCCAGGGTTCACAGGAGGCAGCCATTGGTGTGGCCTATTTAGAACTGTCACGCTCCATTGCCTTTGCTATTAGTGTCCTTTCGGGCATTTAATTGGTCCCCTCCAGCTGATGGAATGGATCCTACCAGAGAGACCTTAAAATTCTGCAGCCCAAGAGGCTCAGAGTAGCACTGTCTGTACAGTAGTCTCCAGGAAGCTGTTCTGAGCTGGGGGTTCCCAAGATGCCTTGACCCCAGAATAGGCTGAAAGGGGCTCACAGCGCTCAGCCCCCAGATCCTATTCACAACCTCTATTCCAGAGACAGGAGAGTTGCCCCTGGCTCTGAGAACAGATTGGCACAAGTGCCTCACCTTGCTAATCCAGTGAGATGCCCACCTACTGGGCTCCAGGGTGCTCCAGAGGTTCACGTAACTGATCCCTGGCTTCCGTAGCAACTGAGAATCCCTGCCCTGGTGGGAGGGACAAAGTTAGCTCTGCGTTGAAAGGCTTCTGGAGCCGGAGATGCCTGGTGGACCCCCTCTCACCATGAAGATCTAGCAGAAGGGAGCTCTCCAAAATCTCAGGTTCATGAAAACGCTGTAGCCCTATGTTCAATCAGAAGGGGCCGGTCTATTTGGGTGGAGCATCAGATGGATGAGTTACATAGAAGCTAGAAACTTATCTCAGGTTGGTGATCACTAAACATCTATAGCCAGGGCCAGAGAGACACACCTAACGGGGGTACACACCCCATGGAGAGGAGTTCCCCATGAAGCAGAAAAGGCTAGACTCCGTCCTCCTTGGCTCTGCCACATGAGCTAAGCTGAGATCACGTGATCCTGAACCCCGCCTCCACTCCCATGAGCCTCTTTGCCTAGTATACATAAGGCCCTACAGGAAAAAGTGAGCGGAATAAAACACCGAGATAGAAGAAAAGTCTGCACGCTGAACCCCAAAACAACGGACTAGAATGGCTGATGCAGCAGCCCCAGGGCGGGTCTCTTGGGTGTGAGGCACACAGTAGTGTTCTTTGTCCCCTAGATTCCTCGGTTACCCGGTTGTCGTGCATAGCAGACCAGCGCTCTCTTTAACACATTTTCCCTGTCCTCTTCAGTCCCAGCCCACCATAGCCACCTCATTTATTCTTTTCTTTCTCTACTTTCCATTTCTCACCTCTCCCTTCATCTCCCCTGGGACTTTTATTAATTGATTAATTGATTTTTTTTTTTTTTTTGGTTTTTCGAGACAGGGTTTCTCTGTGTAGCCCTGGCTGTCCTGGAACTCACTTTGTAGACCAGGCTGGCCTCGAACTCAGAAATCCTCCTGCCTCTGCCTCCCAAGTGCTGGGATTAAAGGTGTGCGCCACCACCGCCCGGCTGATTAATTGATTTTTAATTTTGCATTTTACTTGTTTAGCCTGTGATGGAGAGGCCTGCATGTGCCACCACATGCATGTGGAAGTCAGAGGAGAACATGTAGGAATCACTGGTCTTCTACTATGTGGGTCCTGGGGATTGAGCTCATGTCTTTGGGCTTGGTGGCAAACCCATGTACTGTCTGAGCATTGTGCCATCTCTTCAGCACCCCTTAAAGGTTTTAATCCTGGCAGATTCCTCTCCTTCTTTAGCATCCCTTGGTGGAGAAAGGACCAGGAGGTAGGAAATGAACCAGGCATGGAGAGGGGCACTTAGTATATGACAGACAGAATGACAGAAGGAGTCAGAGGATGCTCCTTGGGCCTTAGAGGTGGAGATGGAGCTGGTCAGCAGGCAAGAAGACCCTCCCGAGCCCGTGCCTCCCCCACTGCACTGCAAAGCGGTGGGGGAGGGGAGGGGCTGGGGGCTGCTGACGTCACCCTCCAGCATCCTCTACTGCTCCAGTCTGGCTCCACCCCCTGACCTTCTGCACCCTTTACAACTGGCTTCTTCACTCTCACGCAGGGTCTGAACAGCATGTTCGAGGTGTACCTGGTGGGCAACAACTCCCATCACTTCATCATCTCCCCAACCTCCGTCCAAGGGAAAGCAGACATCCGCATCCGAGTGGCAATCCCACTGGACTACGAGACCGTGGACAGATACGACTTTGATGTAAGCCTCCTTCAGCATCTCCTCGGGTCACCTGGGGAGGTTGAAGGGAAGGCTGAGGAGGGTGGAGTAGCATCCCCTTAGGTCCTACCTCCCAGCTCTCCTTTCCCTAGGGGGTCTGTCCCAAAGAAACAACAGCGATAGCAGGGGCTAAATCCTTGAGCAGGGCAAGGATATGTCTGGGAATAGGAACAAAGTCACCAGACCCTTCTCTGGTGTTCCTCCGGCCCATCCTGGCCAGCACAGTCCAGCCCTCAGAACCACTCCCTCCCTGAAGCAGGACCTGTGAAGGGGCTCACAGAACACAACTGGCATCAGCCTTGACTCTAGCAGATTCTCGTGGTTAGAACCAGCCACGGTGCAGAGAAGTCTTGTGGGAGACAGCGAGCGCTCCAGAGATACGTGGGAGCTCACGCAACTCTGCCCCACTCCTCTAGCTCTTCGCCAACGAGAGCATACCCGACCACGTGGGCTATGCCAAGGTGAAGATTGCACTCATCAATGAAAATGACAACCGCCCCATCTTCAGTCAGCCCCTCTACAACGTCAGCCTGTATGAGAACATCACCGTGGGGACCTCCGTGCTGACGGTCCTGGTAAGTCCCCGTGTCCACACGGCTCATAAGCTCTTGTATATCTGCTGGGACACTGAGCATCTGGGTATCAGGTGCCGTAAGTGCCCGGAACCTGTTGGTTGGTGAATGATGGTATCCAGACTCTTCTTGAAAACAGGGAAAATGGTCCAGCCTGTGGAGTGATTGAAGAAGGATACTTCAATTTTCTTTACTTTCCCTGAAAGGCATGCATCCCAGATGGTCCAGGAGACCTAGAAACCCCATGTAATCAATGGCTTGGGTGTTAGCCATCTCTAAAGAGAATGACCCTCCCTGTCTCTGAGTACAGCAGGCTCCTTGAAGCTGCCTAGAAGCCTCTGATACCTTTGACAAGCCCCCATCCTCCCCTGAGGTTCCCGTGTGTATGCCAGTGGAGGCTCTTGACAGCAAGAAGTGGAAACTCTTATATAGTTCAAGCAAGAAAGTATTAGGTCATGCAACTTGAAAGTGAGTTCAGGCATGGCGGTATCCGGGCATTCATATAAACAATAATCTGTCATTAGCTGCCAGGTTAGCTTTTTTGCAATGACTGAGATGGTCACAAAACCTCCAGATTTCTTACCAGTTTATCAATGCTAGTGGAGGAAAAAGTTATTTTTTCAGAAGCCCCAACCAGTGCCCTAGACCTGATCTCAGCATGTTCACCCTGGAGCCAACTGTCATGTCATGTTCTGACATGTTCCAGCTATGGGTCACACTTTCCATACCAGACCTAGGTCTTAGGGGTTGGTTCTGTTCATATTACATGAGCTGACAGTACAAAAGGGGTATCCATTATAAATTTGAATAGGCCACCGAGCAGATCAATATGGTAGATGCTGCTATATAAGCCCAAGGCCCGACCCATCATGGGTAGTCAATAAATGTTAGGTTACCACATCCCTCTCCCTGTGCATGAGAGGCCCACAGAGGCCTTGCTGCCATTTTTTGCTCCAAGCTGCTGTCGTGTGCCATAGCAGGCCCCCCACCCTGAAGTGTGTTTACTCTGCAGACAGATGGTCTGGAGCAACATTGTGCCCTCAAGCCTTTCCATCTGACAGTTATTAATATTTCAAACAGATGTTTAGCTAGTCAGGCCGTCAGATGGAAACCATGAGCCTGCTGTGGCTGTTCTCCGAATCCACTGCTTCCCAGCCCAGGGCTCCCCCAGTCATCACCGCAGTGCCTGAGAAATATATCACCCATCGCCTTGGGCTCCTGGACCCTCCTCTAGCCTCCCAGGCCCAACCCAACAAGACGTACGAAAGGCTCCAGCCTCCTGGACTCAAAGGGAGTGTGTGTCTCCCACACACCATGGACTGCCAAACAGTCAGTGATAAAACCAGGCAGGAGACAGTGACCATGTCCATAGGTCAAGGACCATGTGACAAAGACATCTCGTGTGTGATGCAGACCGGGCGGTATCAGGGCACTCGTTCCTAGAGTCCTTGCTGGGAGCAGAATTCTGTTTGTATTCGACATTCTTGTAGACGAGCAGTTTTCAACCTTCCTAATGCTGTGACCCTTTAATTCAGTTTCTCATGTTTGCAGTGGCCCCCAACCATGAAATTACTCTGTTGCTACTTCCTAGCTAATTTTGCTACTGTTATGAATCCTAATGTAAACATCTGATATGGCAGGACCTCTGAACTGAGACCCCCTGTGAAAGGGTCATTCGACCTCCAAGGGTTTCTCGACCCCTAGGTTGAGAACCACTGATGTAGCTGGTGGAAGGGTTTGGAACACCGTAGGGCTGAGATTGAGGCATGAGCTCAACAGTCTGTCAGTCTCTGGTGAACAAGAGTTAAGTCCTTCAAGGTAACTATTCCCAGATCATCAATAGGCCTGAGCCTGCTACAGACTTCATCTCTAGTCCTGCTCGTTCTCCTCCCTGCCTTTCTTGGGGCACGGTCTCTGCACACGACTGTCAGAGATGGCCATCCACTGCCTTCATGCTTCCCCGCCCTAGCCCCAACACCCGGACTCCAGAGTTATGGAACCACGAAGCTGCAGGGCCCTTAGACATGGTGCTAAGCCGTGGATCTCAGACTCAGACCTTTGCCGAGGGCTGCTCTGTCCCTGTCCCTTTAAGCTTGCATTCATGTCCTCCCTAAATTTATCTGCAAAATGGGCATGACCGACATGCAAAGCTGTGGAGACAGAGGTGATAAATGCAGTCTTGGGTGGCTCCCACAACTGTCAGCTCTCTGTTACCCCAAGGTGCTGCCCAGCTCTGGGCAGGTAGCAGGTTCCCTGATCACAGCCCCGCCCCCACCTCACGTTCAAGCTCCACCTCTAGCCTTCCGGCCTTCTGGCCGTCTTGGCCACTCCCCGCTTTAGATCTAGGCTCCCACTTTCCTTTGTCCGCCTCTGAAGGGGCCACTGTTACAGCTGCCTGCTCCGAGACTGTAAAATTCCTTCTCCCTGACCTTTTCCATGGTGTTATTAAAATGTTTCATGGGCAGTTGTGTCAGGAAAAAAATTATAAAGAAAAAGGAAGATGTTTTAATTTGCGCCACAGGCTGAGCGGAGCCGGTTGCAAGGGGCTTGCCCAGCCCCCACCCTGCCACCTGTGCCTGGGAAGTCATGGCATGACAATAGCCAGGGGAAGCTAGCTGTCACCACCAGTCTGGGGATCCTAGATGGAGTCCGGCCTCTCGTTTCTCTGCTGGCTGGGTTTCTGGAGCCCTGTTTAGAGGTCTAAGAACCCAGTGCTCTCCAAGGACCCGGAGGTCAGGGCAAGACCTTGAACCCAGTTCCGGTTGTTTGCTTGGGTCATCCCTCAGGGATGTCACCTGTGAAATGAAGGTGCGCTACGTGCGCCTGGCTGGGGCTACTGCCAGACCTAGTGCCCAGAGCACCTGTGCTGGCAACAGGGGGTGACAGGGATGCCTGGGACACCCTCTGGGGACCAAGCCCTGTATCTTTGGTCTCTTACTGCCACAGTAGCAGTCCTCCTGCCCTGGCTGCATAGCTGCGGCCCCACTGTAACCAACACATAATGTGGCCATCATTTCCTACCTGCTAAGTCTGTCATTGCCCTTCTCCAGATGAGGAAACTAAGGCTGGGAGGCGGTGGGGGATGAAGTGGCTTGCTCGGGTCCCCAGACCTACCGTGGCCTCAGATCTTGAACAAAGGCCCAAAGGCCCACAGAGGGACTGTACTGTACCACTGATCCTGTCAGCGGCATGCAGAGCTGAGGATAGAGAGGAGCCAAGGAGGACTCTTCAGATGCCAGAAAACAGACTGTATACTCACCCCAGGCATACCCTCAAAAGCATCAGGCAGCATCAGGAGAAATTCTACCTCTGGGGCCAGAGCAGAGACAGTCGGGAAGGTGTGGGACTGGGTCCGGGGAAACAGGTATCTCAGTGTGGTGGAAAACTGTCTGTATAAGGAAATCTCCTGGGGTGGAAGGAGACTCCTGGGATGGGGTATGGCAGGGTCTCCAAAGAGCCTGGTAGGGTTTGTGGGTGCCACAGGGTGATAGGAGAGGCTCATTCATTCCACACATCTTTGTTGACCGCTGACTCCATGCTTGGCACAAGGCCCTGTGGACAGTGGGTGGGGTCGGGCTCTCAGGGAGTTCAACCTGCCCTGGAGGAACCTGCCTGCACTGATAAACGAGTCCTTATGTTCAGTAGCACTCTCTGTGGTGGAGGCCGGATCAGCATTAGAAATGGATACGGGGCACCTGACCTTGATTAGGGTCAAGGATTACTTCTCTGAGAAAGCGGCACTAAAGTAGACATTATCAGAAAACCGAGGAGAGGGGAGGACATCCCGGATGGGAAGAAAGGCACGTGCAAAGGGCCTGCGGTGAGGGGGTGTGGTGTGCAGGGGGCTGGAATCCTGCTTCTTCAAGGCCAGAGCCCTCAAATGTCTCTCTTCCTTGCGAATTGACATTTACTCCAGGGAGCCCACTAGACTGATGTTCATTCAGGTAGTGTGGCCAAATCGCTTCCATGTCCTTGGTTCCCTGTAGGGGGCATTTGACTGACTGGGAGGGTCACTGTAACCCTGTGCAGAGTAGAGTGCCACCTCCCAGCTACAAGCAGACAGGCCTCAAGGAGGCAAAGGCAGGCTCCTGTTCCACTCCGTCTTCCAGGACACTCGGATGACGCTACTGTGATCTCTGGGTTGTAAGTCACCCAAGAGGACCTGGAATCCTGCTTTCTGGTCACTGGCCACTTTCTCTGGGATTTGGCTCACTTTCCTACCTTGGCCACCAGGATGGTGCCAGGGCATGAATGGTATAGGGTGTACACATAGCGTCTTCTATTATGGTTATGCCACCCTGAGAGCTGAGGGCAAGCCTTAGGTCTACCATGGTAGACTTGGTAATGACAAGCCATGAGACCTCAGTTTCTTCCTCTGAGTCCTGGGGGATGTTTCCTGCTGAGGAGGGCTGTTGTAAAGGTGAATGGAGAGGTTCCTGCGGACCCTCAGCTCACTCAGGAGAGCTCCTGGTCACACCAGCAGAGTCTCCCCACAGCATAGGCCCCCACTGGGTACCTCCCTTGGCATCCTGGTCCTGCCCCAGCAATGCAGTCACTGAACCTCTGGGCCCCAGTGACATGCAAGGAAGATTTTCTGTTCCATTTCACTCAGCCCCAGAGGCAGGGATAGCTCCCTAGATGACTAGTCTCACTTCCAGCTATAAGGTGCGCCTCCCACCCTATCAAAGTCCATCCCGCCCACTGGCTCTAGAGCCTCTCATCTGCTTTGCTCCTCTCTCTCCAGCCCCTGGTCTGGAAGCTTGGGGAAGAAGCCCGTGGTGACCTAGACTTCCTGAGGCCAGAACTAACCACATTCTCCCCATCAAGATGGCCTTTCCACTCTTTCAACACAGAGTACCTATGCTTTTTGTCTTCTCTGCCTCCTCCTCAAAGACACCCAAGGAAAAGGGAAAGTGATATCATTGCCCTGCCTACTCCTTCTGCTGAACCCAAGTAAATGAACTTAGAGCCCAGACAGGGAATCTGAGGAGGCCATACCGTGTCTCTACTTCAGGTGGTGCTCCCTAAAACTCACCCGAGGTCCTCCCCATCCCTCTGTTCCCAGGAGGAGGACACATTGCCCCGTAGCCTCAGTGGGGGACCTTCTAGAACTACATCAGCTACTACAGGAGGATGGTGGCTGAGAACAAGACTCTGAAACCAGAGACCTAGTTTCTTGACCTAGCTTTGCTGATGACTAAGCCTGACCCCACGCAGATGCTTAACTGTACCCTGGTCCCCTAGACTCCATCATGTGCTGAGTGTGTGTGTATGTGTGTGTGTGTGTTTGTGTGTGTGTGTTTGTGTGTGTGTGTGTGTGTGTGTGTGTGTGTGTGTGTGTGTGTGTGATGGACTAATACTCACCTCATACTTAAGAGACAGGACAGGACTTCAGAGATGGCTCAGGTGTTAAGAGCACTGGCTGCTCTTCCAGAAGACTTGGGTTTAATTCCCAGCACCTACATGGTGGCTCACAACCATCTGTAACTCCAGTTCAAGGGAATTCAACATCCTTTTTGTGGCCTCCATGGGCACTAGGCATGCACACAAAGCATAGGAATGCATGCAGGGAAGCATAAAAAATAATAAATACACATTAAAAATAAATAATGTTAAACAAGAGGCAGAACATCTCAAGCACGGAGTGCCTTGGGTGGGTGGCAGCTATGACTGTCAACCTCAGCTGCCCAAGCAGCTTGAAAGCACTGGCTGCCACACTTTGGGTCTCCAGAACTCTACCTGTCCCTCCTTCCATTCTGACTCCCAGGTTCCAGGTTCCCTTTGTGCACTGAGTTCTTGCCTTTGTCAGGCACAGGAGCCCAACACATGGCCTCAAGGCCCCAACACAGAGGAGGCTGACAGAGCCAGGGGGACAGGACAAGTTTCCAGGAAGAGGCAGAGAGTGGGTTCTGCAGGGACCTGGACTTCAAAGGTCCCTGTACTACCTTAACCTAAAATTCTCCCCGCTGTTTGAACGGGGGCCCCTCAGCTCCTGCCGTGCAGACCCTGCTTATCAAGGAGTTTGCCCTGTCTGCAGGAGTTGTCTAATTTCCGTCTTAAAGAAACTCAGGAGGGGGCTGGAGAGATGGCTCAGAGGTTAAGAGCACTGACTGCTCTCTTCCAGAGGTCCTGAGTTTGATTCCCAGCAACCACATGGTGGCTCACAATCATCCATAAAGGGATCTGATGCCCTCTTCTGGTACACAGGTGTATATGCAGGTAGAGCATTGTATACATAATAAATAAATCTTTAAAAAAAAAAAGAAAGAAAAGAAACTCAGGAGCTCTCCACAGCTCTTGCCTACTCCTGCATCTGCCGGCTGACCGTCAGCTAACACCCACTTCCTGCCTGCTGTGCACATGGGCGACTCCCTCTGTTCACAGGAAGCTTTTTTCAGTACTGATTGGGTGATAGAAATGACCCAAACACAGCCACCCCTGTATCGTTATACTTGTAGATTCTGCTGTCAGAGATACAGAAATTCTCCAAGGCTGGTCATTCACCAGCAAGACCTGGAGGGTTCACCTCCATAGGACCCTCCTGGAGAAACAGGACATCCTAGCTGACCCTAGACCAAGGGTTCTCTACCTGTAGGTCACAACCCCTTTGGGGGTTGAATGACCTTTTCAGAGAGGTCTCCTTAAGACCATCCGCCGAATATCAGATATTTATATTATGATTCATGACAGTAGCAAAATCACAATTATGAAGTAGCAATGAAAATAATGTTATGGTTGGGAGTCACCACAATATGGGGCACTGTGTCAAAGGGCCTCAGTGTCAGTATGAGGCATTTGGAAGGTTGAGAGCCCCTGCCCTGGGCACTCGCTGGCAGCTGAGTTTAAGCACTCCGGGCCTGGGTTGGACACCGGCTGTCGTGCATCCCAGCCCCTCCATCCTCCCTCAGATCCTTAGCCTTTCCTGTCCTAGTATGTGCTGTGCCTTCCCTCAGTTTATCGATCCTCTTGGCTGTGAGAGCCAGCCCACTGTGCCCACCTCCAACAGGAAGCCCTCCAGCACATACCTGTCTCTCCTTCCATGCTCCCTCCCCCTCTCCCAGGCCCTCTCCTGCTCCTTGACACACATTGCTTCTTCTCAGGGATCAGCACATATAGTAGCTTTGAGTCCTGTGTAAGTGGGTGGGGGAATCTAAGGAAACTTTCTGGGGTGTGTGGCAGGAGAACGAGTGGCCAAAGGCCTCAGGGGGAAACTGAGGCACTGTTTAACGGGATAAAAAGTGTTACTTTAGGTTACTCGGTCAACGAATTTCTTTTTCAAGGGTGAATGCTTTTCTGTGCTGGATACCCCATGAGTCAGGTACTGACATTCTGTGTGGGACCCTAGGCCAGTCTTGTCCACTGTCTAGAACTTGGCTTCTTGTTCAGCCCAAAAAAGGGGGTCACCAGGACATCTGACGATTCCTCTCTGGGCAGGGAGGGCTTCAGAGAGGCAGGGTGAAGGCCAGGAACCAAGGCTAGGGGACAGAGGTGGAAGCAGGCAGGGTAGAAGATGAGCTGTCAGCTACAGGAGAGCATGGTGAGAATTGAGGGTGAGCTTTCTGCTGCCTGGGTGGGGAGCAGGGTCACCTTTCTCTCGCACATCTGCTCCCCCAGCTCACCTGAGATATGAGTTTTACCTGTCAATCTTGCCTACCTTGGTGTCACCCACCCTCACCTGACCAGGTACCTTCATGGAGAAAGGGGCCTGTGGGACCCACAGACAGGGCAGCAATCACACCACCCCTCTCCCAGCAGGCTCCCGGGGCCGGCTGCTACCTCCCTGGGTTCTGGACTTATGCTCTATGCTGTGACAGACTAGGGTTCCTGCCTTAACAGTATGAGGGGGTCTCCTCGGGGTCACAGTCCAGGGCCTCCAATGAGCAAGTGACCCTAGAGCCGACCCAGTGACCCAGTGTCTGTCCGAGGCGTCCACCAGCCGTCCCGTCCCAGGCTTTTCCCAGCTCCCTGTTTCTGATGCATTCCTTCGACTTGATTCTACCATGGCACACAGCTGCCAGCAGACATCACAACGTGAATTATTAGCTGAGGAGTCTGCTTACTCAGCCCAACGGGTAGGCCCCATCTGGATAGCTTACCAAATCCCGAAAAAGGCAGGGGTCAACCTTGGGAGGACAGCCCTGCTCTGGTAACTTAGAATCCCCCTGCCTGCCCCCCCCCCAACTCCTCTGCGGCCCTTCCTGTTCTGATTCCCCATTCCCCACCCCACCCCCACCCCCAGCCAACCTTTACCACTGGCATCTTAATTGACCTCCTTGTTCTGGAAGCCCTAGAGACCTGAGACTCCAGCTGTGCTTAAACAGAACAAAATCTCTTCCAATTTCCCCACCGTTTAAAAGAAAATTGAATTCTTTATCTGCAGCCTGGGGAGGGGGAGAAGTGGGGAAGAGGAGGAGGGAAGGAGAAAAAAAAACAGGAAATAACAGGTCACTGGCCCAGCTCCCAAGCTGACCCAGAAGCCTGTGTGGACACACAGGTCCCTCCATTTGAAGGATGCTGTCCCTCAGGACCCCTTTGTTGGGCTCTTGGTTCATGTCCTGTTGGAGTTTGTTGGAATAGGTGTGGTGGGGGGGAGGGGCTGAGCTGCTGAAGGTGATTGACAGGTTCCTCTAGCTGTCAGGCCTCAGTGCTTCCGGGCCTGTGTTTATCTCCTTCATCTAAATATCAATCCTAAAACCAAAATAGGATGGAGTTCTGAGGTAGGACAGGTGCTCTGTAGAGTTCCCAGTGGGGTGGGGCTGGACTTGCTGGAGAGGAGGAAGTGGGGAAGGAGGCCACTGGGATTTCCAGCTCCTGGGCTGAGTTAGGGTATAAAGCCAGGATCCCCCACCTCTGCCCTTGAAGTGCACCAGCCTGGCTCATGATGGTTTTCGGAGAATCAGCCTTTCAGGGAATCGATTTTTACCCAACTGACCTATTGCTGCAGGGCTCTAAAGAGCTGTACAGCTTCTGTCCCAGGTGTTCCTAGAAGCCACCAGCCTCAGTGTGAGGAGATGCTGATGGCCACCGGTCTCTGCCCGGATGTTAAAGCCAAGGGATACTCAGTAGCATCCCCGGTGATTGAATCCCAAGAGTTGCACACTTCATCTCTTCTCTAACTACGGTTCAGAAGACACGGGTCCAGGGAGGCTGGTAACTCACCAGGGTAGCCTGCTCCAGAGAAGCCGCGCCAAGGCTCTAACCCACCTGTGCTGACCTCACTTCCTTTTTTTTTTTTTAAGATTTATTTATCTTATTTATGTGAATACACTGTAGCTGTCTTCAGACACACCAGAAGAGGGCATCAGATCTCATTACGGAGGGTTGTGAGTCACCATGTGGTTGCTGGGACTTGAACTCAGAACCTCTGGAAGAGTAGTCAGTGCTCTTAACCTCTGAGCCATCTCTCCAGCCCCTTACCCCACTTCCTAATCAGTGTTGTTGTAGTTGCCTGAGTTCTGCAAAAGTAGGGCCTCCCATGGACGACCTTGAGCAGGTCCCTCACCAAGGGACCTTGGTGTCCTCTTCTGGAAAACGAAAGGGATCAGCTGAGTGCCCTCTAAGGCTCACCTGCTGACGTGGGATCATCTAACCCCCCCAGGTCCCACCCCCACCCCACATTCCCCCCCCCACCCCCGTCTCCTCCTGCACCTAGACTTTCATCCCAGAAGTCACCATTCTGGCTCAGGCAATTATACTAAGGACACCAGAGCAAAGGAAACGGACTGGAACAAGTTCATAAGTACTGCAAACCAAAGGCCTGTGCCAAGGAGCCTTGGACTGGGAGCTGGGAAGGTTCCCAGTCTGGGGGGTGTTCGGGCAGGGGACTGGAGTCTTGGACAAGGAATGGGGTGTGTTTGGGAGAAGTGGAGCTGCGGCTGGGGCTCAGAGTTGACTGTTTTCCCCCACACACACACTTTGTAACTGTGGGAGTGGAGGGAGCCATCCTTCCTGCAAGCTCAGCTCCCAAGTGGCTTGCAGTCCTTCAGATGCCAATTTTCAGACTTGACTTTGGTGTGTTTTGTTTTGTTTTGGAAACAGGATCTCACCATATAACCCTGGCTGGCCTAGAACTCACTATGTAGACCAGACTAACTTGAATTTATAATCTGTCTGCTTCTGCTTCCCATTGACTGGGCTTAAAAGTACACACGGGACCATTTAATTTCCTGACCCCAGGACATGCCTACATGTTTTGATGCCCCAGTATTTTCTATTCTATGCTACTGCTCATAATTTTAAAAAAATGTACTCATTAGAATCTAGTGTCTTACCCTTTTTTGCTTTCCTGGGCCTCACTGGATGAGGAAGAATTGGGGGGAGGGGTACACATTAAACCCAGAAGTGTCCAATCTACAGCCGGTGAGTTGCAGAAGCATGCATGTACTTCCACTGCATGAGATTACGACGTGACATTTTCATCTATGAAATTTGTGCCTGAGAAACACACAATCAAATTACAGAGGGAAAAAAAATCACACGTACACACACAAAAAATTCTTTTCATCATGTTTTAAAAAAGGTTGTGGTTTTGTGTTGGGTCACATTCATAGATATCCCAGGTCAGGTGCAGCCTGTAGGCTACCAGTCAGGCACACCTACACTAGACAGATTTTACAAGCAACTACTGGGAACTGGCCCAAGTGCGCCATGCCTGCTCTGCCGTCTGATGGTGGTGGTGGTGACAGATTTATATCCAGTCTTTGGCCACCAGCTTTATCCTGGTCCTGCTACTGCTGAGCTGTGACGTTGAACCAGCAATGGCTAGTGTAGCTACCAGCAGCAGAAACCCCCAACTGCTGGCCCATTCTGATGGGGGCCTGTGTACCTGTTGAGGGAGACCCAGCCAGGCAGGGGAGTCCTTGGTCCGGTCTGGCGGCTGTAGATGGTGAGAGGCCTATTTCATTACTCCAGCACAGCCGGGTTTAGATAAGAGGAGACAGCCCTTGATTTTAAAACTTTATTATAGAAAAGTAGGGGGAAAGACAAGAGATAAAAAGGTATATAGAGAAAGAAGAGATAGAGGGGTGAGAGCTGGCCATGGCCGAGTGGAAAGAGGGGGAAAGAATGGAGAGAGAGGGGGAGCAGGGGTGCAAGAGACAAGGGAGAGCGTGGGCGAGAGAGTGAGGAGGGGTCATGCAGCCCCTTTTATAGTGGGCTGGGCTACCTGGCTGTTGCCAGGTAACTTGGGGCGGAGCCAACCTAGCTGTAGCCAGGTAACTGTTGGGGTGGAGTCCAGCCAGAACACTAAGAGCCTGGGGTGTGGCCCTATGTGACTGATGGCCACAGGGTTACATCCAACACCTAACAATTGCTTAAAGAGTGTTTGTCCATGAAACCCCTTTCATTTGTGTCAGCTCATCATACCCTACTGAGGGCAAAATGAGCCTCCTTATTTTTATAGAGAAGGACACTGGCAAGATCCCAGCCATGGATGGTGGTGTGAGCTTATGTCTCCAGGGTATGGATAGCCTTCCCTTAAGAAATGTCAAAGATTCTTTGAGGAGACTGGACCCCTCCCTGTGAACCTGCAACTAGGTTCTAGACTGTGGATCCAGGGCTAGACTGTGGAAATTTTTCAATTGTGCTTCTTTTGGGAGTATAGAAACCTGCGGTTCAACTCACAGATCTGTGGTGGTGGTGGGGAACAGGTATAGTGGGCGTGGTTATAAACCTAGCCTTGGGTAGGGGTGAGGGCATGGGGAAACAGAAATTGACAGATAACTTAGGCTCACTGGCTAGCCAGCCCAGACTACTTAAGTTCCAGGCCAGTAGGCGACTTTCTCAAAAACCAAAGTATCAAGCCCTCCCCCTCCTCTCCTCTTTCTACGCAGGAATGGCAGCTGGGGTTGACCTCTCTCTGGCCTCCATATGCATATGTGTACACATGAATATGTACACACACACACACACACATACATGCACGCGCACACCTAAAGGGGGCCACAAGATGGCTGTCACCTTGTATGACAGATCCAAAGTGGATCTCTATTTGCCCTCTTTACCAACTTCCCAGCAGAACTCAGAATCAGAGCTTCTGCCTACCAGCAGTCTTCCCACCAGCAGAGTCCCCTGTGGGCTCCCACTGTGTGCGAGAAGTCCTTACAACCTAGAACTGGAAGATTGGAGTCTTGGACTGGTTGAATGATGAGGGACATGTTGCTCTGTAAGCCTCAATCCCCCCTCTCTCAGCAGCTGCAGAATGAGGATGCCATTGAGTCCTCTGTCTTCTAGACTGGGTTTAGAATACTGGAGTTCTCTAGTCTTTTAGGTTATTCCGACAGCTAGCTGCGAAGGGGGTGGGGGGAAGAGAATGGGAAGCTGAAAGGTCGTGTGTCTGGGACAGGACTGTTTCTTGGTCCCTAATATGCACAAGATACTGTCCCTCAGCAGCCCCGGGTTAAAAACCCAGAAGAGTAAAGGTCTGAGCTACAGATCCCAGCTAAGCTCAGATCTGCGGTGATACACACTCCCAGCCATGAACTCTGACCTTGATTTCTCATGTCATGTGGGACTGTGAAATCCATTAGGGCTGGGCAGGTGGAGTGATGGAGATGTCAGGCAGGCAATTGGGTGGGTATTTAATCTATCAGATGTGCGGCTCGACGTTCAGTGAGCCAACGAGAGAATGTAGAATCGATATGTTCATTAGCAATGACATGTGTTGACCCAATCAGCACCCACCAATGACAGCAGGCATGTCACCCATGCGTCAAATCACCTTGGAGAGAGGGCATGGCCCTGACGATCAGTCCCCTTCCCCCAACATCCAGGTTACCCCTCTGTAGCTTCCCCCTTGTCTAAAAAGCTGCCTGTCACCTGGATAGCCACAGAGGTGTGGGGCAGTGGGTGGATGATTCAGGGAGAGGACCCCGGTGAGCTGGCTGTAGCCCTGGGTAGGCTGCTCCTCCAGGGGGTTGATTGGACTGTCTTTTCTCTTCCATCCCATCTCCTGGGCACATGCTGGCCCTCTTAACTAAGCCTCAAACGTGTCTGTCCCCACACTTCTCCTCTACCACGTAATCCCAGCTTGATAATGGCCGGAGAGAGGTCCAAGTCTTTCTGATTGCAGATGTCTCACACTGCCCAGCCAGCCCGCCCTCCCATGTCCCGAGGAAAATGGCTTTTCTGTGTCCAGTTTGCTTTGCTTAGTGATCAGATATGATTGGGGGAAAAAAAAGTCACTCAATCGTATTTTCTTCAAACCTAAGGGCATGAGAAAAAAGAGTCTGTAAAAGGGCTGAAAGGGGGCTTTCCTCCTCTTCTTCCTCTCCTTCCTCCTCCTCTATTTCCTCCTCTTCCTCCTCCTCTTCCTCCTCTTCTTCCTCCTCCTCTTCCTCCTCTTCTTCCTCCTCCTCCTCTATTTCCTCCTCTTCCTCCTCTTCTTCCTCCTCCTCTATTTCCTCCTCTTCCTCCTCTTCTTCCTCCTCCTCTATTTCCTCCTCTTCCTCCTCTACTTCCTCTTCTTCCTCCTCCTCTTCCTCTTCCTCCTCCTCTTCCTCTTCCTCCTCCTCTTCCTCCTCCTCTTCCTCCTCCTCCTCCTCCTCCTCCTCCTCCTCTTCCTCCTCCTCCTCCTCCATGTATATCTGAAAGCCAGACACATCAGGGCTCAGCTGTTGCTCTTACTGGTCGCTGACTATAGAGTGCTGAGCCACTTGTAACTGCGGGGCCTGAGAGAACAGCAAGCACACAGCCATGTCCCCACCCAGCCTATGGACTCTTTCTGCCTAGGTCAACATCCCTCAGAAGCCCCTGGAGACAACGGTGGTGGGCAGGCGGCTTGCTGGGGAAGCGGCACCCACTAGAGCCTTGGGTGGATGAGCACAGCCCAGCTGGGAGAGTTGAGCATGGGTGCCAAGCCCCGCCCCAGCTTGGGCCAGGAGACAAGAGTGTTGGTCCCTAGAAAGTAAGAGTAGTTTCCAAAGACATGACTTCCCCTATCATTCTTGTGGCCTCTTCTAAGCAAAAGCCTGCAGGCAAAAGTAGACAGATTCTCAGAGAAGATGGTACCCAGGGCCCAGAGAAGAACTCAGAGCCATTGTAAGTGGCTCTGTGGCTTCTGGTGCCATCAGGCACTTGGGAGATGCCTCATGGACGCATGGGAAGGGCCCCAGTGTCCTCCTCCGGGAAGGGTCCATGAGTGTTCTTCTTGGATGCTATACTCTTGACCCAGACACTCACCATGAGTGCTGGTTCCAGACCCTGTGATAGTGATGTCACCAGTGATGTGATGTGCAGGAGCTGCCCCTTAGCAAAACTGTTGCCCCCCTGTCTAGGGACATAGAGGCTCATTGAGAGGTCCTGAGTCTCAGGGAATTCGTATCTGGCGTTTGGTCCTGTCTGGTCACCTGGGTAGCTCTAGAGCCCAATTCTGCTGCCCAATGATTGAAGCCTCACTTGTGGCCTTCGGTAGGCAGGTTTCAGGAAGTAGCTGGCCTTCCTCCTTAGCTCCTGTCAAAGCATAAGAGAAGCAGGGCAAGTCTTCCCGAGGGCAAGGCTTCTGGGAGGAATTCTTCAAGCCTCTGGAGCCAGGCAGGTCTAGCCTCTGCCTCTATCTGCGTAGGTCCTTCTTGTACCTTGCAAAGACACTTGTCATTGGATTTAAAGCTCAGACAGACAGCCCACTCTGACCTCATCCTTAGCTTAGTTACACCTGCCAATGCTGTTTTTCCAAGGCCACATATCTTTGGGGTGAGGATGTGGTCATGTCTGGAGGGGCGATCGTTTGACAAATTCCATCATCCTCAAATGTGACTTATAGATATGAAAAGAGACAATCGGATGAGTCCTTGTACTGGGGACATAGAGTCAAGCCATGTGACCTAGAGGCTCTTCATATCTTCTCTCCGTGCCCTGGCCCCCCTCACTGTCCATGTCACCCTAATCCTGCCTTGCGCCATCTATCCCAGGACCTCGGCCTCTGCAGCTGAGCTCCCGCGTGTGACCCAGCTGGACTGCTCCCAGGGAACACCCCTTCCCTCCCACGGGACCTCCTCTCACCATTCTTTGCCTTGCCTTCTGCAGACTCCTAACCTCCAGCCACAGTGGGTCCGTTCTTTTGCCTGTGTGAGGACTGTGCCACCACTCGTAGTGGATGCATGGTGAAGAGACCAGGCTGCCTCTGCCACTCCCCAGAGCCCTTGCTTGTCCCGTGTGGTTGGTGACCATGCAGGTTCATGGTGAACCTTGACTGGGAAGGCTGACTTGCCAGTCCCGCAAGGCCAGAACCATAGATACCCCAGATAGGACTAGAAAATCCCCCTTCCTGAAACAGGAACTTGGGCACAAGACAGGGAGTGACTTCTCTGAATCACTTGGCCAGTTTAAGGCAGGACCTCTAGCAGACCCAAGTTCAAATTCCAACTCTGACACTGCAGCCCACTGACTTTAACAAGTCGCTTTGTCTCCCCGGGCCTTAGTGACTCCCCTGGAAGACAGACGTGATAATGAGGAGAAAATGACAAACAGACTCACTTTTAGCGTGTCTAATGCGTAAACAAGCAGTCGTCTATTGCCTTAAAACTGCAATCACCGAGACTGGCTTAAAAAGGAGGTAGGTTTGGGAAATGGCATACACTTGTCTTGCAAATGTGAGGGCCTAAGTTGGAATCCCTTGAACCCACACAAAAGGTGGAAAATGCTTCTGAATAACAACACTCAAGGTTGCCCTCCATCCTACACACACACACACACACACACACACACACACACACACACACACGAAGATGGAATTCCTTATACAAGCCTTTTGTCTGCCCCATTAGAGAATTTTGACAGTGCTGTGTGACTTCAATGCCTTGCTTAACCTCTCTGAGCCTTGCTTGCTTGCTTCATCCATAAGGTAGAGACCATGTTAGGGGTACAGTCAAAATGTCGGCACGCCCACGGCTCTCACAACAGTGCTGGACTGCTAAGGACAGAGCAGGAGGGGAAGGCTGTTCTGTCGGCCTCCAGCTGGTCGCCACCAGAAGAGGTTTCCACCTCAGACCCCTTAGCTCATTGCTTCCCAGGCTCACATACTTGGCTGTGGAGACCCCTCTCACCACCACTGAACAAGAATCCCTGGGGACCGCCAAGCAGTTGGCATATGTACTCTGCTCCTGTCTCCCCTGACAGCCTTTGACGTGACATAATTGCTTCCCCTCAACAACTCCTTTTAGTTCAGAGCTGGATTTGCTTCCCATAAATTTTTATTTCCAGATTTTAAAATAAAGGGAAACGAAGCAAGTCACTTTGGTACCCAGGAGCAGCCCTGCATCTGCGTTAGACGTGTCGGACCAACGCCTCCCCAACCCCTGCCAGCCACCCTTCCTGCCTGTGGGACTGGCATGGTGATAGTCCAGCAGCATCTCCCTCACCTTGGCCCAGTTTCTGCTCTATAGCCCAGGAATCAGGAAGGTTGGGCCGAGGGTGCTCGAGCACAGAGAAGCGCAGAGACCTGGGATAGGGTGGGGAAGGAATGAGACCTGGTAGAGGCCTGGCTCGCTCAAAGCCCTGGGTTCAGTCCCCAGCACCACATGCACCAGATGTGGCTGTGCACAGCTGTAATCCCAACACTCAAGAAGTAGAGGCACGGGGGCTGGAGAGATGGCTCAGCGGCTAAGGGCACTGACTGCTCTTCCAAAGGTCCTGAGTTCAAATCCCAGCAACCACATGGTGGCTCACAACCATCTGTAACGAGATCTGACTCCCTCTTCTGGAGTGTCTGAAGACAACTACAGTGAACTTACATATAACGAATAAATAAATAAATCTTTAAAAAAAAAAAGAAGTAGAGGCACGAGCATCAGAAGTTCAAGGTCACTCTTGGCTACGTTAGCAAGTCTGAGGCCAGCCTTGGATACATGAGATGATGCTTTAAAAAAGAACAAAACCAAAAACTGCCAATGCCAGCTCCATCAGAAAGTTGTCCCTGTGTGCCAGGCACAGCAGGAAACACCCTCCGTGAATTGCCTTCATCAACCCGCCGCAGTCTCGTGAGATGGCAACTGTGATTGTCCCCATTTCATAAATAAGGAAACTGAGGCTCAGGGTCGATTATTGTTCCCATTTCATAGATAAGGAAACTGAGACTCAGGATGGACATGACAGTATGCTAGGGGTTAGAGATTCTCCTTTTCCCCTCCCTTTTCCCATCCTTCTGTGATTTCTCTCTCCATCCTTCTCCCTCTACCCCCTCCTCCTGTTACCTCACCCCTCCATCGTCAATCTTTCCTCCTGAGAAAACCCATCTGCTAGGCATCTGAGACTCTAGTCCTCGTTAGATGAGATGACCTTTGTGCTAGCCTCACCCTGAACTCCAGGGACAAGTGCTTTCCTTATCCTGGAACGCCAGAGAACCCAGAAGGGACAGCAAATATGTTAGAACACTGATTCTCCTGCACCATGGACAGCTGCTCTAGAAGGCACCTTGCAGCATTCAGAGCCGTGATCACAATGTCTGCTATGGGCAGGGGTGATGGAGCAATAGCTATCCACCCCAGGTCCCTACTGGGCACAGGGAGAGAAGACAACCCCCTCCCCGCCACCCTTCCTTTCTCTGCAGCTTCAGAACCCTGGCATGTCCGTTCCTGTTTTTCCATTTGGTTCATGCTCTCCTACCTAGGGATTCTGAGCTTCCAGCCCCAGCCTCCTTAGTAACATGCCTTGCTCCGGATCTCCAACAGGCTCAGACAGCCCAGATGAGGCACCAGAGACTTCCTTAAGTATGTCTGTCCCTTTTCCCTTCACCCACAGCCCATCTGTCATCTCTCCTGTAACCTGTGGTCACCCCTGGCTCTTCCGTGGATATGGTCACCCCAGGGAGACCCTATCGCTCAGAACAGCAGCATCCTGCCACACCGAGCTCCTCCCACCACATGGCTACTGTGGCCCCACCATCACCTACACTCCGTCTGAGTTGAAGAAGAAATTTCCCAATGTGCTATGCATCGCCACAAGAGCCGGGCTGTCTTCTGGCTGTACCCTTCCACCCGCATCCTTTGTGGGAGGGAGGGAAGCACATAGACGTCTCCGTGCTGCTCTCAGGTTCCGTGGGCGGAGCCTCTTCCCACCCATGCCAGCCTCTCTAGTCCTGCATCCTCCATGCGGGTGAGGGGAAAGTTTCTCAGCAGAGCCCAACATTCTCACTTGGTTTGAGGACCTGCTCCAAGGGCCTGGGTGATGATGAATGTGCAGCGTATCACCGCGCAGCACCAGGGCTCGCTGGAGCTGTTTAAAAATGCATTCTGGCATGTAAATTTCTGCTCCATCAATCCTTATGACACGTCAAACATTGCTATTGTTTCCTGAACAAATTGTGCCCGGTGCCCTTCTCTGCGGATCTGTGCACGGGAGCAGAACTGCGCTCGACGCCTGCTAGGTTACTGGGACCCAGCGCTGCCTGCAAGGTAGCCTGGCAGCTGGGCCTGCCGCGCTTCAAAGCCGAAGCCCCTGTACACACGTGCAGGGAGTCTGGACATGCACACGTGACGAGAGTGCGGGTGTTGGATGAGGACTGACTGCGCGTGTGCCCACAAGGCATGCTGGGAGAGATGTCCAGGTGGCTGGGAGAGGCAGGGAGGGGACCGCAGGGACTGGTGGGAGCACTTGAGACGAAGGAGGAGTGTGTACGTGGCTCAGGGTTAGGAACCTGGGCGCTCTCTGCCTGAGAGCCAGAGAGAGAGAAAAGAGATGCTGGAATTACATACAAGGGGAAGCCAGGATGCCAGGAAGAGAGTCTGTTTGAGACCCAGAGAGAAAGGATCTTTGTATAAAGACTTAGGAAGATGTAGAACAGGAGGATGTACAGCAAGGGATGGCTTTTAGGCTACAAAAAGGGGCTAAGGTATTCTGGGGTTCCTGACCCAACAGGAAGAGAGTCAGATAGCAGAGTGGAGCATCCAGGAAGGTCGGGGCTGTGCTTGGAAGGAGGCCTAGAGTATGGCCATCTAGGGCTGATGGGAAAGAGTGGGAACTTAAGACTCAGCAATAGCAGATGAGCATTAAAAAGGCCAAGTCAGGGGCCTACAGGGAGGTGCGGAGACAGCTGTGGTGTGTGTGTGTGTGTGTGTGTGTGTGTGTGTGTGTGTGTGTGTGTGTGTAGAGAAAGAGAGAGACAGAGACAGAGAGAAAGAGAGAGACAGAGAGAGAGAGAGAGACAGACAGAGAGAGAGAGAGAGAGAGAGAGCGCTGGCAGGGCAGGTGTCCTGGGCTAGGACACTTGCGTCTAGTGGAAGTGAGTTAGAAAGGCTCTTTGAGAATACTACCTGGGTCCGAGGGGCACTTTCAGGGAGCACGTGTGAGGGCATGCTCCCTGTTGGCAAGGGTCATTCCTGGGAGTACCTCTAGGGTGCTAGATTTGCTGTGAGCCCTAGGCCCACAAGTACAGGGAGGCCTGTATGCTGAGGGCTGGGTAGGTCAGAGGGCACCTGTCTTCACCAAGATAAATGCCGCGACCCTCAGCAGAGATGCCAGGATAGACAGCACAATACCCCTTCCCTTCAGGTCGGGTCTAAGATACCCACACAGACCCAGCTCAGACATGCACAGAGCTGGGGACCTTCTTTGGAAGTCAGTGTGAGGCTTGTCTTCCAGGTTCCAGCCCCCTGGTTGAGAGGTTACATCTTGGAAGAGCCAAGCCCATGCAATAACAAACTGCCCCTCTCAGTCAAGGCTGGAAGGACACCCAAGCAGGGGGCAGAGCCACTGAGACAAGAGGAGAGCCCTGCCTGTAGGAGACACCTGACTCCTCCAGACCGGGACCACCCAGACCCCCTCCTCTGTTTGCAGGAGGATCAGCACACAGTTAACGGCTCAGGCTACAGCCGCCTGTTCCATATCCCAGCACTGCGGCTCTGTGACCTTGGGCAAGCTAATTGACCTCACAGAGCCCCAGGTCCCTCCTTTATCTGTAGAGTGGGGAATAATCCCACAGAGCTATTGGGAAGGTAGAATGAAAGCATAGGAGATTCTTGTAAAAATCTGTGGCCTGTGGTGAAATGCTCAAAGCGGGGGGGGGGGGGGGGACAGTCCCATGGCCCCTCCCATCCGTAGATGCGCTGAGCAGAGACTGGAGTTTCTGACCAGTTTGGGGACCACAGCCCCCCTCCCTCTCCAGCCTCCTCACTCACCTTGTCTTAACCTTTGGAATTTTCTCCCCATGTGTATTTATTTTTTCCCCTTTCCGTCCACAGCAGAAAATTACACTTGTGCTGGCATTGTCCATCACTGAAATAAGTACCATGGCTGCAATCATGACACTCAAAGGCGGAATGCGCTCGGCCAGGAAAGCAGTGCAGGGCAAGGTTGAGGAGATGCCTCAGAAACTGGGCGCCCTGGCACCTCAGCCTGGCATGACCATCCCCATAGGAAAGGCACGTGGAGCAGGAGCTGACCACAGGGGCGGTGCTGACCCCCGGGGCAGTGCTGATCCCAGGGACAAGATGCTGACCATGGGGACAAAAGCTGGCCAAGGGGACATGAGTTGGCCATGGAGACAGGTGACCCTGACCCACCTTCATTCCTTCTAGTCTGTGGAAGGCCTGATGAGGGAGACAAAGATGTCCTGAGTCCCCAGGCCTGGGTGTCCTGCTGTGTACAGCCAGTAGCTGTCCTGCAGAACCTCCTGCCATTCAGATCGGCCTCCACAAGCCACTCCCCTGCCCAGAGCCCGTTCTTTTTTGTATCTCCTCATGGCTCTAGCCACTGTCCATGTTCCACTATCTAGCTAGTTCTTTCTAAGCCATCTGTCTCTCTATTCTGGTTATAAGTCACCTTTCAAAGAGAACCTGACAATTTGGTTCCTGGCCCAGCATCTAGCACACTGGAAAGGCTCTGAAGAATTTACTGAGTAGCAGGGCGAGGCGGGCGCGTGTGTCATAAGCCTCCAGGTAGCTTGGCCATCCTCCATCTGCCCTTCATTTCCACTGTGCCCTACCTGCAGTACCCTACAAAGAGTCATTGAACCTCCATGCTGTCCCTGAGTTGGTCTTTAGAAGTTGTCTTAGTTAGGGTTTCCATTGCTGTGACAAGACATCTTGACCAAAGCAACTCTTTTTTTTTTTTTAAGTTTTATTTATTTATCATATGTAAGTACACTGTAGCTGTCTTAAGACACTTTTTCTTCTCATTCTGGCCCTGCTTGCTCACTGTAGCTGTCTTCAGACACACCAGAAGAGGGCATCAGATCTCATTACAGATGGTTCTGAGCCATCATGTGGTTGCTGGGATTTGAACTCACGACTTTCGAAAAAGCAGTCATGCTCTTAACCACTGAGCCATCTCTCCATCCCCAAAGCAACTCTTATAAGGAAAACGTTTAATTGGGGCTGACTTACAGGTTCAGAGGTTCAGTCCATTAGTATCAAGGCAGGAGCATGGCAGCATCCAGGCAGGCATGGTGCAGGAGCTGAGAGTTCCATATCTTGTTCTGAAGGCAAACAGAAGAAGACTGACTCTTTCCCATGGGGCAGAGATTCAGAGCCCACCCCACACTGACGCACTCCCTCCAACAAGGTCACACCTCCTAATAATACCACTCCCTATGAGTTAAGCATCTTTAAACTGCCACAGAAGTAATCAGAGTTTGGGGTGCTTCGTGAACCCCAGGTTTGCCCCTGGCCATGGGAGCAACTGCTCATGGCCGCAAGAAGCAACAAGTTGGATCTGAGCTTCTCCTTTACCAGGAGGAAAGTGGGGCCCATGAGTGATTTTCAGGACCCCAGACTATAGCCATGCATTCTCTGAGAGATATGACCAAGGACTCCTGGCCAAGACCAGGGGATGTTCTGAGAGCTCTGTAAGGGAGGGGTATTCTGGATGGGTCCTGATGGGTAGGTCAGAGTTTTGAATGAAGGAATAGGGTAATGCACCATGTGAAGAGTTTGGGGTACATCAGGGAAGATGGGGCTACAGGAATGAAGGTCAGATGGAATATGGCTAGCCTTGACATCAAGATATTGGCCTGGATTAGTTTATCAAGTAACAAGGAGCCTGTGCTATGCACAGAACTCAAAGGCTTTGCCGATGGAGTGAACCCTTACGTTTTGCCGAAGGGCTAGCTAGCGTCTTGGTCTTCTACTCAGTCAATACACACAGTAGGCAGTGAGTCACCATGCTGTTGCCCAGCAGCGAGCTTCATGAAGCACTTGTTAGTGCCCTTAAATCCTGAGCCACCTCTCTAGTCCCTGTAGACGCCATCAGATTCTCTAGTAAAGCGTACTATTATATGGATATCCTGTGTCAACCCAGCACCTAGCAGAGACAAAGTGGGGTGGTGGCCTCTACACAAGTCCCAGAAGGGGATGCTAGAGGATGGGTGAAGCGTTCACCTGGAACTCAGGGTTGCCTGGGTAACCAGGTACAGTCTGAGACACCTGTGTGGCCAACTATGCCATGTCCCCACCATCCTGCAGCCTAACCTGGAGGCCCCAGGAGTGTCCTGTAGGACACCCAGATACTCATTTCTAGACTGTGGCAGGGAAGCAGTCTGGAGAGGAATTCTATTCTCTACCCACAGGCCTTTGAGCACATCCCTATGTGAGCCTGGCCTGCCTGTCACTTGATACGGCAATGGATGTCGAGTAGTTGTTGTGAGAAAGTCTGAGGACAGAGATGGCTTATTGGATGCTCTTCCATAGCAGCGACAGACATGCCCAACAGAACAAGAAGTGAGGGAGGATCTATTTCAGCTCATGGTTTCAGAGGGTCCAACCCATGGTCCTCTGGTCTCATGCCCTTCAACAGAACATCGTAGTAACTGATATGTGTGATGAATGCTGCCGTTCGGTACTCGAAGGATGCACACAAGAACAGGCCACTTAAGGGCCAGGTGCAATGTACTCCAAGGACCCGCCCGCCCCCACTGACCTACTTCCTTCATCCCGGTCACACCTCCCCAAATAGCATCCCAGCTGGAGACTAAGCTTTCAATGTGGGGGCATTTCATATAGAAGCCACAAGGGAGTATGAGTTATATGTACCTACCTGGTACAGCTAAAGAGACTTCTAGGGTTGGGAGGACAGCTCAGCAGTCAAGTGCTGTGCACAAGCATGGGGGACCTGAGTTTGATCCCCAACATCCCTATAAAAAGTTGAGTGTGACAGTGCCTGCTTGTAATCCAGTGCTGGAAGGCAGTGACAGGAGGCAGGAAGATCCATCCATCCTGGGGTTCACGGGCTAGCTGGCCTCACCTGACCAGCAGACCCAGGTCTAAGTGAGAGACCCTGTCTCAAGCAAGGTGGATGGCTCCTGAGGAAGAAATCCTGAGATTGGCTTCTGGTCTCTACACACACAAATGTGTGCATATATTCTCAGAACACATATACACACATGTAAACATACACTCAACTACATATATACAGACAGACAGACACACATACACATAGATATACATTTGGACTCATTCCACAAATACACACATATGCACAAACACACAAACACAAATATATATATATACACAAATATATATATATACACACACACATATATATATATGCATGAGCACATTCACAAACACACATATATATACACATACATACATACTCACATATACACACATATATGTACACACATACATGTATACACACAGATATATATACACATACATATGTGCACACATGAATACACATACACATATAACCCTACATATGCACACATATATATAATACACACAAACATATGTATATATATATGCATGCACATACACACATGTATACACATACATGTGTACATATACATATGTACACATACAGACCTACACACATACAGACTCCTTTATCATATATTATTATATTAATGCTATATTATTATGATACATACAATTATACATTATATACACCATGCAGATGGGCACAGATTTAGTCTAGACAGATACGCAAGTATCTCACTCCAGGCCCCAGCTAGGCTTCAAGTACATCTGTCAGCTTGTCCCCACCCTGCATTGGGGTGCCCAAGCTAAAGGGGTTGTAGGTTAAAGCATTAATCAAGGCTGGATTCAAGGAGGAGGACAGGAGTAGGTGAGACAGGCCAGAGAAGGGCCCTAAGCTTGGCACAGAACAGCACAGCCTATTCTGTCCTACAAGTTGTCTGTGGTCAAGTCTGAACTGGAGGTAGCTGCACAGGCTGGGGGTGGGGCTAGTGTGGCCCCTCCCCTCCTGAGCTGGTGTGGCCCCTCCCCTCCTCACCTGATAGCACACTGAGTTCTTGACCTCACCTTGGCTTCACGTAGCTGAGATGTGAAAGCCAGCCCACACCTTGGTGCTGGGCTTACATACATCACACGGTCATTAGATGGCGGCACCAAAGGGCTCACAAATGTTCCCTCAGCAGCCTTGGTGGCCTGAGCAAGCACTGAAAGGGCCCTAGGGACCAACCAAGCTCTTTGGAAGCTGTACTGAGTCTGGCCCACCCAAGGAAGGGAGGGTGGTCCTTGGGGAAGAGGCCAGCGTCTACATTAAGGTGGTCTCAACTGGTCCCCGGGGCTCACCAGTGGATGCCCTAGGTCTCAGCTGTTCTAGGCCCAAACTCCAGAGTGAAGGGCTAGAATAGGGAGTTCAATAGTTCTTCCTGTCTGAACAGTCTACATGCTATTCTGTAGGGCTCCCAAAGTGAAGGGCTATCCTCAGACCTACACAGGACCTTCTCCCAAGGCAAGGACATATTTGTGTATGGTTGCTGGGCCCCTGGGGCCCCCCTCCCTTCCTTTGCCTTTCAAATCCTTCTGTATTAGTCAGGGGAACAGAACCAATAGAACAAATAGATATTGACGGTCAATTTATTAGATTGGTTTACAGGATAAGGTCTGGGTATCCCAGCAATGGCTATTGTACATGGTGAAGCCGAGAAGCAAGTTCTCAGTGCACAAGGCTGAGTACCTCAGCAGTCCCAACCTAGTACTTAAAGTCTAGAGGATTCATGGGGAATAGCTGGTGTTCAGTCTACTTGGAAGCCCGAAGATGCTGATTTCTGATAGCAGTGAAGAACTACTACCTCCAGCAGCTGCAGCGTAGAGGAACTTGCCAGCAAGAGTGAAGGCAAACAGGCAAAATTGCAGCTTTCTTCTTCCACCTCTTTTTACATGGGGTGCCACCCATGTCTAGCGTGGGTCTTCCTACTTCAAGTAGCCTGCTCAAGGAAACCCTTCATGTGTGTGCCTAGCAGCTTGCCCTTTATTTGAGTTCAGAGTCAATCATGCTGAGAAGTGTGATTAGCATCAACCCTTCCGTCTCCACGTTTCCCTCCCCACATTCCCTTTCTTGTTGGGTGTTGCCCATTCATTTCTGGGAGTCAGGGAGCACCTGTTCCTGCTATGTACCAGGCACTGGGCTAGCCAGAGCCCAGCAGGCAGAGGCTCCACTCTGCAGCACCTCCAGCCCTTTCCTCAAACAGAGGCGGATGCTGTTTGGTCCCACAGGGGCCACTGGCCTCCATCTTGTGTCTCTACCCCAGTCCAGCCTCCACCAAAGGACTCCATGACATGGCTCTAGTTTTTCCTCAGACACAGAAGCAGTGCTGATATCTGGTGATACCTGAATGCTGACTTGCCCTTGGGATGTAGGGATGGAAGGAAGGAATTATCCCAACCCTCCTTTCTCCTCCATCCCTGGAAGGGGAGAACAAAGGCATCATCAGAGGAGCTATGGTTGCCTCGCCCCAGGAACACCCAGATTCCTTTCCTTCTAGAACAACCCTGTTGGGTTAGAGGGGTTCCACTTAGAAGCCACAGGCATAGGATACAAAGTGAGCTTTGTTCTATTTCCAGTTGTGAGCCTTGGGTGAACTATTTGTGCTACCTCAGTTTCCCTGTCTATCATTTGGGTTTGTTATAAGGATGGCACCTCAATTGGGGGAGGGGAGGAGGGAGATACTGGTAATGACAATTGTCATGAGGAATAACTTGGGCAGAAGAGTCCCCCAGGGGTCTATCCTTACATTTATTCAGCACATACACTGAGAACCTGGCTGGGGTCATGGTGCAGGATGGAGGTCTGTCTGCACACAGACTCTTAAGATCATCACTGTGGAGACATTGAGTGGAAATCCGTGCAGGAGGCAATGCCCTGAAAGCAGGCAGCCCAGAGCACTCAGAAATGGCATCTTTATGAATAGCCACATTTTCTGGTTAACTAAGGTCTTAATTCTCTGGGTATAAACATATTTTTCATTTCATTCATTTGGGATAGAAATATATTATTCATCTATCTGCCTTCCGGAACTGGATATACGGGAACATGCATTAGCGTCTCATGAAAATTCAGGTTTATTATAAAGAACGTAGAATTTAATAGATTTCATAGAATCTGGGAGCTTTAAAAAAGAACCTCAGAAAATATTGAGCAGAAAGGCATTAAAAACGTATTTTTAGCTGCAGTCTCTATTCACATACGATCTCAGAGAGAAGCCTGAGGATAGGGCAGATGCTAGTGAGCCAGTCCCAAGGTCAGCCCAGGTCGTTCCCAACTGACACGCAGGGGCAAGCCACAGCTAGCCAGACCTAAAACTTCAGCCCAGGAAGGGGCCACGGTTCATGTCAAGGACAGTACCCTATGTGGACAGCCTGCTGAATACGCAAGACAGAAGAAAGGAGAGGGAAGGCAGGCCCCGATATGCTTTGTCCTGAGCTGTGGATTGCAGCCACAGCCAGGGTGAAGCAGAAGCAAACAGTCCTTCTAGAAGGACCGTGCTCCCCCGTGTACCCCGACCGCCCTCTGTGGCCATTGACCACCTTGCTGAATAGCATGGGCTCCGGGCACTTTGGTTGGGTCACAGGAGGCATTCAGAAGTGACACAGCTTGGTTACCTGGGGCCCTTTCCTGGCCTGACAGTCCCAACCTCATCTTTTACCACCGCAGGCGACAGACAACGACGTGGGCACTTTTGGGGAAGTCAACTACTTCTTCAGTGACGACCCGGACAAGTGAGTTCCTGCCCCAGCCCTTTGGCAGCAGCCTCTGGTGACGCAGAGTCCAGCAAACTGCTCTGTTCTCAGGGAAGCTTCAGGAATCAGAACACTAGAGTTCCCAACTCTTTGTTCCCTTTCCCAATGCTGTGACCCTTTAATACGGTCCATCACACATCATAATGCAAATATCTGACAATATTCAGGATACCTGACATGTGACCCCTAAGGGTTGTGACCCACTGGTTGAGAACCACTGCTCTAAAGTGAGCCTGTCAGTCCGGTTCTCACTGGAATCAGTTGGCTAAGCCCCTGAGCTCTCTGGTACAGGGTTTCTCTCTTCAGGAGTGGAGAATCAGGCATCTATGAATGAGACCCAGGAGTTCTAACAACCCTACTCCTGCTACCAGCAGCCACAGAGGACATTTGAAGCCTGACTGTCTGCCAGGCTCTTTATCAAACACTCACCATGCATCAGCCTGGGTCCTGGATCATCTCTTCCTACTGATAAGGAACCCTCTTCTCTGCTGTCTCATTACATCCATCCGACAGGAAATTCCAGCTCAGAGAGGCTAAGTTACCTACAGAGTGCACGCAGCTGGGAGACAATGGGACCTGGCCTCTGTACATGGCCTTTACCACCCAGGACACATGTCCTCTACTGCTAGGAGGTGGCACTCAGCAAACAGCAGCTGCTAGGAAGATGACTTGCCAGCCCTGGGCCACCTCTCTCATTGTCATCAGTTCCTCACAGGGCAAGGGAAGGTCTGGGAAGTTAATACGATCAAAGACCTGGTTGAATTCAGAGGGCAGGTTCGCTGCTAAGAATGAGTAGCCTAGGGCTGGGGAGGTGCAGGAACCCATGTTTTAAAAAGAAAAAAATAACCCAGGCACAATGGATGGTACATGTTTGTAATTCCAGGGAAGGGTGAGATGGGACAATGCCCTGGAACTCACAGGACAGATGGCCTGGCCAAATCAGTGAGAGACCCCATCTCGAAATACACAAGGTAGATGGCATGGTATCTGAGGAATGACAGCTAAAGTTGAGCCCTGGCTTCCATACACATGTACAAACAAGTATACCTGTGCACACACAGACACAGACATAGACACAGACACACACACACACACACACACACACACTGCATAGCCCTGTACTTTTGAGACTGACTGAGACAGTCTGACTGAGCTTGCAGTCACAGCCCACACAGTCTGTGAGTGAGACAGGAAGAGCCTAGGACTCTATCAGGTATGTCACAGGCCTTGTTGGACACTCAGTGACAGCCACCTCAACACTAGGTGGAGGTGTGGCAGTAGCTGTGTGCACAGGGCAGTGTAGCTCTTGCTGGGGCCCTGGTCATCTTGGCTCTCTCCTCTCTTCCCATCTCTGGAGCCAGGGCTTCCCTGTCCCGCAAGCTGGAACCTTCCAGACTTGAATATGGGTAGCTGCTGTGTAGGCAGAGCATACACGTGGTCCTGCCAGCTCATGTGGGTTTCTAGAAGGCACATTTAGAGGGGCCACTTAGGGTTGGTCTCACTAGCCAGCATGATGCCCAGAATACCTCTACCATCCTCTTCCCAAAGGCTTGGTCCCTCCAGCAATTGACAGGGTCAGCTTCAAGAGAGGACCCAATAACCTTCTACCTCTACCATCCTCTTCCCAAAGGCTTGGTCCCTCCATCAATTGACAGGGCCAGCTTCAAGAGAGGACCCAATAACCTTCTCCAACTATCAGACAGCAGAGTTAGTACCCCGAGTTCTCTATTATCCAAACACATCCCTAGGCCGCAGTGCGTACTTACAGAGAGGGGCCTGTCACCCAGTCCTCAGCCCCTGCAGGAGCTCATCCACAGCTTGCTTTGACCCTGGAGTCCTCTCCTTCCTCCTCCCCCAACACAGGTTCTCACTGGACAAGGACACGGGTCTCATCATGCTGATAGCCCGACTGGACTACGAACTTATCCAGCGTTTCACCTTGACTGTCATTGCCCGGGATGGCGGTGGCGAGGAGACCACAGGCCGGGTCCGGATCAATGTGCTGGATGTCAATGACAATGTGCCCACCTTCCAGAAGGATGCCTATGTGGGTGCTCTGAGGGAGAATGAGCCATCTGTCACGCAGCTGGTGCGGCTCAGGGTAAGGCCAGGGGCCCTAAACTTGTCATCTCATTCCCTGAGTGATTGCAGGAGCTGCTAAACTCCCATCTATATGGCCGGGACTCTACTAAGCATCACCTCCTGCCCCCTAGAGACCTAGAGAGACACCTTCAGAGTGTCTACGTCAACCCACATGTCAGGCCATTTAGCATAAAAACACCTGCATTCCTCACAAGGCCATAAGTGATAGCAGTTCCTTTGCAAGACCATCAGACTGTCCAGAGGGGAGGTAAATTGACTCAATAGGAAAGGGCCTACCGTTCAAACATAAGGACCTGAGCTTAGTCCTGAACGCCCCTGTAAAAGCTGACCAGAGAGATGGCTTAGTGGTTAAGAGCACTGGCTGTTCTTCCAGAGGTCCCGAGTTCAATTCCTAGCATCCACATGGTGGCTCACAGCCATTTGTCATGGGATCCAATGCCCTCTTCTGGTGTGTCTGAAGAAAGTGACAGCGTACTCATATACATAAAATAAATCAATAAATTTTTAAAAATGATAAGCTGACTCACGCCCTGACACCTATAATCCCAGTGCTGAGAAGGGGAGACAGGGGGAGCTGTGTTAGCCAACTGACAAGGTCCAGTTGCAATGAGAGAGACCCTCTCTGAAAAGATAAGGCAAAGAAGAGTGAATAAGACATCTGATGTCAACCTCTTCCCGCCGCCCCCCCCCCGCAGGTGCACATGCATCTGCACACATATGTGCACATACACTTGGGCATGTCCACACACATATAAAGTAGCCACAGAGACCACAAAAGGGAAAGCAGGGGAGAGATGGGCAGGGAAGACATAGCCTGTAGGGAGAGAGCAGGGCTCACCTGAAATGGAGACTCTGTTCTTCACAAGTTTCCCTGAAGCAAGTCCCTAGTGCATGGCAGAGATCTCTAACCAGGGACTTCATGTTCCCTCACCTCGTCCCTATGCTCATGTCCAAAGTGACAGGACTCAGGGTCTCCCCTCGGAGCTTGTTTCTGAAACTAGCCAGTGGTGGGCACAGGTGCACAAAAGGTGGGACTGTGTGCCACCCAACCTGGCATGGCTTCCCCAGAGACCATGCCCTTCCCTTTGGTTTGGCCCCCAGGTACAGCCAGCAAGCTGGGAAGCCCTGGAGGCTCTCCAGAGTCAGAGACACTCTGGAAAGAGGCTAAGTCATCCCTCTAGCCAGAGGAGGGAGGATCCCTGGCCCCTTCCAGATAGCTGCTTCCTCTGCCTTGCTACATGCTACATGCTGCATGCTACATGCTACATGGTACATGTGCTACATGTGCCATTGCTAGAACACAACGGCTGAGGCTGCACACGTTACAACGGAAATGAAGTAGGCTGCCTGTGTCAATCAGGCCGCCCCCTGATGAGCGCTCCTTGGTTTCCTCGCAGTGCTGTAGACAGCATCACGAGCGGATCAGAGGAGGAGGCTCGCACAGCTCGATAGGATGACAGCCAATCACGCAGGCTTTTTCTGTCATCTCTTGATCTTGAGGAAACTAACAAGGATCCCTCAAAAACTACGTTAATCTATGCTGGTCAGAGCCTCCAGACACATAGTCACCTTGCACTAGACCCTACCCCTTAAAAGCTCCGCTACCTCTTGCTACCATACTCCTGAGACAGGAGCCAGAGAATAGGTTCCTGTTGAGGAACAAATAGGTCCCTGAGGTCCTGGGCCAGGAGTAACCTAAGCTATATCACCCAAAGAAGAACTAAGAGAAACTGGGTTGCCTCTCCGCCACCCTCACCAATCCCTAGGACTTTGGTGGGTTCACCGGGCCTTGACTGCGCTGTTCCTTCCAGGCAACAGACGAAGACTCCCCTCCCAACAACCTGATCACCTATAGCATCGTCAACGCGTCCGCCTTTGGCAGCTACTTTGACATCAGCGTATATGAAGGCTATGGAGGTACGAGTAGAGGCAGGCGGAGGACCCAGTAGGGAAGAGAGTTGGTGAGATCCTTACTGTCTTGACCCCCTTTGGGGGTGGGGGCACCCTCCCTCTCCCATACTTTTCTGGAAGCTGCCAGGTCCCCGTGGCTAGAAAAGGGTATAGCCGGAGGGCATATCTCCCCAAGGCCAACAGCTGTCTCAACGCCAGCCAGACCTTGCTCTGGGTCTGAGGTCTAGAGCCAGCCATGTAGGTAGTCGGAGTGGTCTCCATCTCAAGAAACGGGAGACGGTGGAGGAGGCCTTCCCCAGCAGCTGAGTTCTGTGGAGTTCAGGGGGATAATGACAAAGTCACCTCGTTACCACAATAGTGGCCGGTGAGTGGCTGAGCACAGAGCCAGGCACTGGCAGTCAGTAAACCAAGTGAAAGGCTGAGGGAGGAGGCTCACCACGCTGCCCCTACGCGTGGGAACCGCTGTAGCTGGGTAGCTGAACTCTGCTGACTAAGGTCCTTGCTCCTGCTGTTCCAGTGATCAGTGTGAGCCGCCCTCTGGATTACGAACAGATACCCAACGGGCTGATATACCTAACAGTCATGGCCAAGGATGCTGGCCACCCTCCGCTCTACAGCACCGTCCCTGTCACCATCGAGGTGTTTGTAAGTATCCAGCTCACTGGCCTTGCTCTCCCAGGGTGATGAATGCTTCTGAGAGTACCAGAGGCCTCACCTCAGCCTAGCAGTAAAAGCCTGTGTCCTCGCCACTGAAACTGTCCCAAATTCTGCTCCCCAAGCATCTCGCCATTGTTTGGGCTGCCAAGCCGCCTGCCTGCATGAGCAGAGAGGCCCAGGGCCCGGAGCTCAGTGAGAGGTGTGTGGCCCTGCTTTGGCTCCACATGAAGCCTTGGGATGTCTTCTGGAAAGAAAATCTGAGAGAGAAAGAGGGAGGGGGCAAAGGATCCCTTCCTCAGAAGCCACGTTCCATGGAGTCCAAAGGAATGGCGAGAAGCTCATCATCCCTCTTCCCAGTCCCTCTTTGTACCCCTCTTCCTTTCTCCTGCCTCTCTCTGGTCCTCTGAAGAGAGAAAGGGGCCTGAACGCAACCTGCCGCCTGTCTGACATGAATATCAACTACACCTTGGTGCTTTCCTGTCTGAAATTATCAGTCTCCGAATCCATCTCCACACTGGTTCATTGGCCATGTGCCGCGCCCCCCAGCCACGCTGGGGGCGGGTGGGAGGATGTAGAGCTCAGTCTGACAGCAAGGCCCACAGGTCGTTTCCTCCTGGGACCCCCACACACACCTGAGCGCACACCCGCATGCCCCCTCCCCAGCTACCACGGAGGGTGAATGAATGTCAGTAGGAGTTAGGATTAAATGGCACTGTTAGCTGGGACATACTAGGGGCATGGGTGGGTGGGGGTGGAGCACAGCTCAGGAATGTCCCCAGAGCAGGCTTGCAGCTGGCCTTCCTTTCTCAGCCACCTCCAGGCAGTCTCTGGGGTAGCCCCACATCAGTCCTTGACTTAGCCCGAGACTGGAACCAGCTTCCAAGGCGACAAGTCTTCTTCAGGACAGGAGACCCCCTACTTCCTGACTCACTAGGGTGGAATTGGGGTCTACATGATGCCTAAGGAAACTTCCAGGGGACAATGGGAGCAGGGATGCTGGGGTGGCAGGGAAAGGAGCCTATGCAGAGATAGGGACAGCTTGGAGATGTTCAGGGGGTCAGGAGACTCAGGGGAGTCCAAAAACGCTGAACTACCTCCTCCTCCGGCCTTAACCCATCAGGGTAGCCCCAAAGAGCCAGAATGTGCCCAGTGTCTAGAGCTCATCATATGACCTCTGACCCTGACCATGCCTCCCAGCCTGGCCTTGGTTTCCCCATCCTGATCACAGCCCCTAACCCTACCCTCCTCAGAGCCACACATGGCCCCTTGACCCGCCCAGGCCTCCCTCCCACCCGCCACCCCCTCCGTTCTGCCTGCAATTGAGGCACATGAATCCTGGCACTTTGGAGAGTCAGTGTGATGCTGGTACCTCAGCCCTCACGGGATGCGGAATGAAAGAGGAGGAGCTCAGTGCTTCTCGGGGTTCTTCCTGGGGGCATGTGCTCAGAACCCACCTCCGTCACCCACTAACTGTGTGTTTCTATGCTTCTCGCCACTCCGAACCTCAGTTTTCTCATCTGTGAATGGGGACAGTTATGGTGCCTGCCTGATGTGTTTCCACGAAAAGGGCTTGAGACCACATAGGCAGCCCCTGGCATGTCACCCATCATCACGGATGCCAGGGCAGGCGTGTCTCCTGCCAACAACAGCATGCCCAGACTGACCTTTTGCAAATGGGAGCTCTGAAGGGGGCAGGGGCTGAGCAGGACTCTTTAGGCTTTGGAACAAGGAACAAAGAACTAGGAAGGCTAAGGGTGGGATGGGATGGGGAAAGGGGAGGAGGCACTCTGAACAAATGCAGCTCTCCTTAGGGAGGAAAGGGTCTGTTTGGCTCACACTTCCAGGTCATAGCAAGTCAGGGCAGGAACGGAAACAGGAACTTGCAGTAGAAGCCATGGAAGAGCGCTCTTTGCTGGCTTGTCCTCTGGTTCACGTAGGGGTCATGGCGCTTAGCTTTCTTGTACAGCCCAGGCCCACCTGCCTAGGGCTGATGCCGCCCACAGTGGGCTGAATCCCTCAGACAGGGCCTCAGGCTAGAGTATTGACTGAGACTTCATCAGGATGGGGATGTGGTGGGGTTGGGGGTAGGGAGACAGGTTGAAGTGGTCTATGCTGGCCTAGACAGGTGATATCAGCCATGGAAACTAAAATCAACTGGTTCTACCGTGGAGCCAGGGCCTTCCTGTAGCATAGTCCCTTCTAAGCCCTTGATAGAGGAAGCCGAGGTCAGCGGAAAGAAAGCCACTATGTTCTTGTACTTACTAGAGACAGAGCTGGGACTGAACCCACACCTGAGGAACATCTGACCGGACACTTTTTTTCTCCATAGTCATAGACTGGGAAAACAGGGGCATCCTCACCCACATGTGACTGAGGGGCGGGCAGGGGTGAGTGATTACAAGCTCCACCGCTCTCCAGTTAGGTAAGCTAGTGAGCCCCAGACAAGCAGAAGAGCCTCCTATTGTCACATCCTCCTGGTACTGTGAGCAGAGGAAGCCCCCGGGGGTCCGCCCTTCCCTTGAGTCTAGCCCAGCCATCTGGCAGCAGAAGCAGGCAGCAACAAAGACAGGTGCCACGGGCTCTCAGAGAACATCAGCTCAGCTCCCAAGCAGGGCATTTGGACAACATAGTCACTCGCGTCTAAGGACCATACTTGAAAAGGTCACCGCCTTCGGGTTGATTTCGCACGTGGGTGATTTTTTAAATAGCTGTCACTCTGCTTAGCGGCCTCCTCTCTTGACCGAAAGGATTTTCTCTTGCCTTTAAAAAAAAAAAAAAAAAAAAAACAGAAACAGCTTTCATTGAATAATTGGTGGAAGGCTTCCCACGCAGGCTGGCGTGGGGAGAGGTGATAGACTACCTTCGGGCTTGGGCAAGGAGGAGCAGGTAAGAGAAGCCAGGTGATCCCTTTTTATCCTCTGCTTGTTGGTTTTTAATAAAGAAGTCAAACTCGGTTTGTAGATTTCCCATTAGGGGACAATAAGCTTTTAGAGAGGGAGCCACTGAATTAGAACTAATAGCGAGTACAGCGCCAGAATCCGGGGAAATATCACCGCTAATAAGTTTCTGCCTCGTGCTCTGTGGCTGACATTCTCCGAGTTGCTTCGTGCAGCTAAGCAGAAGCCTCCCTGCGTATACCCAAAGCACTTGAGCTCATGCCAGGAGCCTGGGTGAGGCCCTGGGTGGCCTGTGGGGACACGGGGTGTCAGGAGACTCCCAAGGCTCCTCGGGAAGAGAGTGAGACTGTACTCAGGACAGAGCAAGGGGACAGATTTGGGAAGAAATGGAGCATTCGGTTCTGGAAACACACCACGCAGCAGACTGGGGTTGTCCACAGTCTGGGGAGAGGAGGACCAGGCAGCATGGTCCCATCCTTCTCTTGCTCATGCAGAAGAAATCATAGCAAAAGCAAGCTCTGTCCCCTGGAGGAGTCCCCAGTTCCCTGAGCTCTGAGGGCCTAGTAGTGGGACCCATTGAATATGGAGACATGGGGAGAAAGGCGGGGACCCTCAGCCAGCTCCTGAGCTCCTCTCTGCTCTATTGAGCTGAGGAGGGGAGCACGGAGCTGAGCTGGAGTCGGGGGAGCCAGAGCGTCTTCCGTGAAGAGGGCAACTGGGAGGAATTCTTGGTGAGCGATTGCAGAAGTTGGCTATGGTGAGAGTCCCAAAGACGGGAGGCTCACTTCTCTGATTGACGAGTTTAGGGAACGTGGGCTGCACCTGGTACTGGTTTTCCGCAACACAGGGCTCATCTCTACCTGGTTCAGCCCCTCAGTCAGGCTCCCCACTCCCAGACCTAGCTGCTACAGGCTGAGCCAAAGGAAGGAATGGCTCTAAGACTGGCAGGTACCAGGCTGCAGGCCAGGGTGGCCCAGAGGATCAAGATGGCTGTCTAACCCCAGCTACAGCCCATCCAGATGCTGGGAGTAGTCTGACTACCACCTGCCCCTGCACACCTTGGTATCTTTGCGATATGCCTTTCTCTGTCACTCTTTAAAAAAAAAGACTCATTTATTTTTATGTACATTGATGCTTTGGGATGTTTGTATGTGATGTTTTGCATGTCTGTCTGTGCAAGGCACCAGATCCTCTGGAACTGAAATCACAGACAGTTGTGAGCTGTCATGTGGGTGCTGGGAATTGAACCGGGATCCTCTGAAAGATCAGACAGTGCTCTTTACTGCCGAGCCCTCTCTCCAACCCTCTCCCTCACCTTTCAATTAATTAAAAAAATATATGTGATTGGGTGTTTTGCTTACACGAATGCCTCTGTACCAGCTGTGTGCCTAATGACAGAGGCCAGAAAAAGGCATCAGATCCCGGGGAACTGAAGTTACAGAGAGTTGTAGGTGCTGGGAATTGAACCCGGGTCCTCTGGAAGAGCAGCCAGTGCTCTTGACCACTAAGCCATCTCTCCAGCCTTCTCCATTGTAGCAGAGCTTCTAGAACCTTTCACTGTGTCTTGACTCAGCTGGGAGAGAAGATCAGGTGGACACTGTAGAGGAACGAAAGAACTAAGGGACTAGGCCTCTGGAGTAAGCTTGGAGTGCAGCTGTCAGGCGGGAGGCTGGGAGCTGGAGACAAGCTGACTGCTGTCTTCTTCAGTGCCTGTCTCTAAATCTCATTTCATCCCCCCCCCTCCCGCCCCAACCCTTGCACATTTCCCCCAGTGACCCCCACAACCTATCCTTCAACACGACCTGACAGAGGGACTCCTGGCTTTCATAATACCTTAGCCTCCAGCGACACGTAGAGGCCAGAGGCCTTCGGGGCCACCCTCCCCAAACTGCCCCTTGGTTCCTGCTTTGGGTAGTTGGCCAAGTACCTTCCCGACACGCTGATCCGTGTGCTTCCCTTCCAGGATGAGAACGACAACCCTCCCACCTTCAGCAAGCCTGCCTACTTCGTGTCTGTGGTGGAGAACATCATGGCAGGTACAGCCTTGGTACATACATTCGGGAAGGTGGGGGGGCTATTGTCAGCTTCCAGGCATCCATAACGAATCAGGGAAGTCTTTGGGGATATCTGGTTTCCTGTCAGCCACCATGTGCAGGACCCCCATTGGACACTGGGTCATGCTCATCTGCAACCAGTCCAGTGGAAAAAGAATAACCGAAGATGATTAATTAGACAATCCGGATTAAAGAGTCTGGCGTGTGGGGCGTCCTGACACTCGGCGCCGTGAGTCAGATCCCAGGGGCCATGGCTTTTAGCGGAGTGGCTTTGAAGGGTGCTCTTGAGGTATATTCCAGTAGAAGCCTGAAGAGGGAAGGCCCAACTTGAGCCAGCATCACAAGTTCCATATGTGGGTCCCTGTCCTTGGGGCAGACTGGTGGCTTCACCTTCACCTCCAAGTGTGCAGTCCTTGTGGGTATGCATATGCAAAGACTTCTGAGTCCTGGCGTAGAGTGGGGGATGGTAAGTATCCAACACAGCTGAACTTAGAGCCAGTTGACATCAATATAGCCAGAGCTAGAGGGGTGCCTTTCTATATATTGGGGTCTGAGCAGAGCCTCTGGGTACCAATCCAGTATCTGAAGGTGAGCTGGGTGCCAGGCTGTGCCAACCCCCATATTCCTGTGTCTAGCATCCCCTAAAGATTATTCCTGCCAAAGACTCCCCACCTTCCTGGGTGCTCTGCAAAGACAAGGTCTTTCTGTAAGATACCTAATTCTCTTCCTATCTCATGTTCCCAGAATCAAAAAGTATATCTGAGGCCCCCAGCTACCCAGAAGGGGCCTGCCTGATGCATGCTTTTCTTGGAGACTGATAGTTCTGGCACCTGTATACTTCTCCCAGGAGGCCTTCCCAAAAGCCCCACAGGTAGAACCCAGTTGGGCCATCTGCAGAGGAAGTGGCTAAGGTGCTCTTCCGAGGGCCACAGCGCTTTAATCTGAGATGACACCCAACCCCTGAGTGCTCCCAAGAGGAGGATGGCACTGCAGCCAAAAGCCTGGGTGGGCACAGCCATAAGACAGACCACTTGTGGGGGTCTGGTCAGGGCTGCAGGGACAGTCAACCCCTCCTCAAACCCAGGGTTCTATGTAGATGGGAAGAAGAGAAAGACAAAAGGTCTTCACTGGATGTTAACGAGAAAATAAAGTCCTTTATAAATTCTGCCGTGAATAAGATAAAACAGGAGCAAAATGGGATGTGCAGTAAATGTGGGATGATTTCATTGGGTGCTTTGTTTCTCTGGCCTCAAATGAAAGCTGATGGATCTGGGTGGATTTGATCCAAAGGACAGCCAGGCAAGGTCAGGGGACATTTCGTGCTCTTGGAGGCTAGGCCAGGTGTCTGGGGGAGGGGAGGGGAGAAGACCCTCCCCCAGGCCCGGCCTCACCTCTGTGGAGACCTAAGTCCACTCAGCCCCCTGGGGTACCTCCTCTATCAGGCACGACCGTGCCTGGAACTACAGGTTCCGGGATCTGACGCCAGGGAGTGGAGGGGTCAGAAGAGCAACCTCCTACCTCTTTGTCTTCCTAAAGGAGCCACAGTGTTGTTCCTAAACGCCACAGACCTGGACCGCTCGCGAGAGTATGGGCAGGAGTCTATCATCTACTCGCTGGAGGGGTCCTCGCAGTTCCGCATCAATGCCCGCTCTGGTGAGCCCCAAACCTGCTGCTCTGCCCCATCAGACTGTCCTTCCTGGGCCAGTCAGGGACCATGGTCTCCTCCTCCACTGTTAGCAGCAAGCTGGATTTAAGTGTCTGATTCCACCTCTGAAATAGTCACTCTAGGGCTAACCGTTCATCTTACCCTGGGCCACCTCACCACGGACATGTCCACCATACAGTGCCTCTCAAGGGCAAAGAGTAGCTAAAGCTGCTCATTTTCCAAATAGCAGACACTTGCTACTCTCATCAGGGGTGTGTTCACCCCCAAGTGCCTTCCACCATGGGTCACTGCTCACTTGGGTCTTAAACCTGGGTTCTTCTTCATACGCACCAGTGTTGCCATCTGGCTGTTGTGTGCGCTAGAGCCATTGTGTGCACTAGAACCATTATGTGCACTAGAGCCGTTGTGTGCACTAGAACCATTATGTGCACTAGAGCTGTTGTGTGCACTAGAGCTGTGTGTTCACTAGATGGATGACTATGATAAACATACCTGTAATCAACCTGTAGGAAGTAGCAAAGTCATTCCTGTTATTTTCTTCTCTCTATTCACCTGGGGCTCCCATCTGTAGTTCCGTTTGTCCTGTGCTCTTTCTAAGACTCTATACACCTCAAACTCTCTCTCTCTCCTCCTTGAAGCTCAAGGGGAAAGTAAGTGAGAAAGAACAAGATCCCAGGCTGTTCAGCACGATGGGGAGAACTTGGGGCTCCTTGTGCTCATCTGGAAGGTGCCTAATTCAATTAGAGCATAGAAGAATAAAGTATGGTCCTCTTGGGGTCCAGGTCAGCTGCATGGCCATGCTAGTCACCTGCTTCTGGGGGGGGGGGCGTTTCTGTAAGTTTCAGGGAACTCTAGATGCCAACAGGCTTATCCCAGACTCTCAGTGACTCACAACAATAGGAACATACAGCAGTGTGGATCGATGTCCAGTGACAATTCTAAACCCAGGTTCCTTCCATGTTGGCTCCAAGTTCCCTGAAAAAAAAAAGAGAAAACACTAGAGGCATTGTACAAGGCGGCTCTGACAGGACACGTCCAAAAGGGGCATCTGTCACGCTTGTGCATGATGCCTTGGCCAGAGTAGGCGGGGCTACCTCACTCCTAGAGAGCCTGGGGAACAAGGCTCCCTGCCTCATGATCACCATTCAGCAACAGCTCACCCTGGTCAGGGCACGAGGATGTTGCCATCTCTGCCCCGGGCAGTCAGTAGCCCAGCAGGACCTTCCTGCTGTCCGTGACTCCTGGATCAAGGTTGGCTCTCCTACCAGCTCCCCTTCCTGCTTCTTCCTCTCAGAGCTCTTGAGGAAGATGGCTGCTATTGTTGTGTACAGGGACGGAAGAGGAGAGGCAGAGTCGTGAGTCTCTCCTTCCACCTCGGCCTCCTTAGCAAACCTCATTTCCAAGAAGCAACTGTCCCACCTCAGAATCTGCACAGGGTTGATTCCATGAATCACAGGGACATCAAAGTGTTGCCATCCCTTAGGAAAAATGGTACAGTGTTTGCATGTAGCCCACACATATCTCCTGGCACCTTTAAGTCATTTATCAATCACTAAGAACACTGAATGTGATATATATTCTGTGTAAACAGCTAGCATGGGATGGGGAGATGGCCTGGTGGTAACGTGCTTGCTGGGCAATGTGAGAATGTAAGTTCACATCCCCAGAACCCACAGAAAGATGGATGCAGAGATGTATGTCTGTAAGCCTAGCACTCCTACATTGGGATGGGAGGCAGAGACAGGAGAGTGCAACTTACAGACAAGCTAGCCTGGGCTACATAGCAGCAAACAAGAGACCTTGTCTCAGATGAGGTGGCAAGTTAGGATTAACACCCAATTGTTCTCTCCCTTCCACAGTTTACTGTGGGATATGCACAACTACATACGCACGCGCTCGTGCGCGCACACACACACACACACACACACACACACACACACACACAGCCCAGGGCTGGAGATGTATCTTGGTTGGAAGAGTGCTTGCCTAATATGAATGGAGCCATGGGCTCCATTCCAGGCATGGTGGAACCTGCCTGTAGTCTAGCACTTGGGAGGTAGAAGCAGGAAAATCAAAGTCAGCCTCAGCTACATAGCAAAGTCCAGGCCACGCTGGCCCCATGAGATTTCCATCTCATAAAACAAACAAACAAATGGTTGCACTGTATTGTGCAGAGAACAATAACAAGAAAAACAATCTGCACGCTCAAGCCAGATGCAATTCCTAAAGCATTTCTGATCCAAGGGGAGTTTAGTCCACAGATATGGAACCTGCAGATAGTGTCTCAGCACCATTCATGAGCACAAACCAAGAGCCCAGTACTATCTAGTTTCCCTTCTAGTATCACCCCCATTTTCCAGATGAGAAAACTGAGGTAAGAGCCAAACTCAAAATTTTGACTGAGGTCTCTCAGAGTTTGACCAGCTGACCCCAGAGCTCAAATGTTAACTTTTGGGGGTCCATAAAACCATATTTGAGCTATATCCCACCACCCACACATCCTGCTGCAGATCAGGGTCTCCAGTCCCACCCCAGGACCTACAATAAAGATGCTTTTCTGCTGCCTTAACCTGTCCTCAACCCAAAGGTGGGAACAATTTCCTCTGAGGTCCTTGGTCACATTAGCCAGGCCTGCTACCCAGAGGTGATCTTAATTGATTCTAATTTCCCAGATGGGAAAGGCCATCTATCATGAATACAAGTTCACATTTAAAACTTTTTACAGATTAATTTTCCTAGCTCCAGCAATTCATGAGCTGATGCCACCCAGAGAGGCCCATAGCTCCCTGAGCAGACCTTGGCCAGTCCGTGGTTCCTGGCTCTATCATCTTCATTTCCTTGTCCCCCAACCCTGGCTCCTGCTCAGCCCAGGACAGGTAGTGTGTCAGGGAGGGAAACGTGAATGTAAGGGACTGAGGGAACCAGCTGTCCCAATGCCCATGGTGGCACAGAGATGTTAAGTAGCTTGCCTTCTGTCACACAGCTCAGACGATAGGAACAAAAAATAAATATAAAATAAAATAAAGTAAAATGGCTACCACATAAGCCCTTGCCTGCCTTGGGGAACTCTTTCAATCTACTGGAAGAAAATGATCTGTTTCTGAAAGGTGCGAGTTTCACCTATACTTTCTTCATTGTGTGCGCATACATGTGCATGTGTGTGTACATGCGTGTGCACACATAAGTGTGTGTGCATGTGAGTGTGTATGCATGCATGTGGTATGTGTGCACATATGTGTGCATGTATGTGTGTACATGTGCATATGTGTGTGCATGTGTGTGTGCCTGTGCGTATGTGTACATGTATGCGCGTGTGTGTGCATGCATGTGCATGTGCATGTGTGTATGTGTGTGCATGTGAGTGTATGCATGCATGTCTGCATACATGTGTGTGCATGCATGCGTGTATCATGTGCACATGTGTGCACACACATGTGTACGTATGTGTGCATGTATGTGTGTACATGTGCATATGAGTATGTGTGTGTATGCATGTGTATGTGCATGTAGTGCACTTGTGTGTGTGTGCATGTGTGTGTGTGCATGCATGTGCAGTGTGTATGCACACATGTGTATGTATGTGCACGTGTGTGTATGTGTTTCAGTGCATGAAGACTGGAGGCTGTCAGGAGTCTTCAATCACCATCCATATTAGTTTTTGAGACAGAGTCCCTCACTGATTCTGGGGGACCTGGAGCTCACTGAACCATCCTAACCAAGCTCCAGGGATCTCCCTGACTCCACCTTCCCCGCAGCTTTGGGGTTCCAAATACATGCTGCCTTGCCAGGCTTTAACATGGATCCTGTGATTGAACTTGTGGCATCACACTTGCAGAGCAGGTCCTTTACTAATGGAGCCATCTACTAGCCCCGACCCTTTATCTTTGTCACAGCGCCAACTGACCAGAAGGCATTCTGAGCCCTTCCCTTCTGACAGTGAGAAAACCGAGCCTCAAATAGCTTCAGCCTCCTTCCAGGGATACCCATTCCAGGAAGGTTACAGGCAGAATTCAAATCTGGGTCTTTGTTCTCCAAGTAGAAGCCATCCCCAGTAACACCATGGGCTGGGGCTTGTCCTGGTCACAGTGATGTGCCCAGCTCTGCTGGCACACTGCTGCTCTGGTCACAGTCATGGTCAAAGCCATGGTGTTCATGACTTGATTTGGTCCTGGTGGGAGTTTTTATACCACAGAAATCAACAAACACCTTTTGTTCTCTTTGGGGAGCTGTTTGTCAAACACTTACAGGTACAAGATTACCAAGTGGGCTGGGAGATAGACAGCTTCGTTGGTAAAGTACTTGTCATGCAGCCTGAGGGCTTGAGTTCAATTCCCAGAACTTGCATACAAATGTCAGGCATAGTGGCACATGTTTGTCCTCCAGTGCTGGGGAGACAGACAGACAGACGGATTCCCGGGTATCACCAGCCACCCTGCCTAGTCTAAGCAATTAGTCCTGTGCCCCATGAGATGCATCACTCAAGGTTGCTAATTGGTATCCACCCACATGACAACATATACGTGTGCACATATGCACCGAGAAGCAAATAAAGGGCTACCAGGGTGACCTGATGTCCCAGTGACGCTGAAGAACAAAGGATGGCAGAAAACAGCTAACAAAAAATTGTAGCTAATTTTAAATGAGTCTGTTATTAACTTGTTTGCACACTAAAAAAAAATTCTGCTGGTATTATTATACCAGTGATGGGTAACTGGGAGTATAGTATGACTGCTAATTCAGAACTCTGTAGGCTTGCACACTGTAGCTCTCACACTGTAGACTCTCACACTGTAGGCTCACACTCTGTAGCTTGCACACTATAGACTTACACACTGTAGCTTGGACACTGTAGACTTATACACTGTAGGCTCACACTCTATAGCTCACACATTGTAGGCTAGCACACTGTAAGCCAACACACTGTAGCTTGCACATTGTAGGCTTGCACACTGTAAGCTCACACACTGTAGACTTACACTCTGTAGCTTGCACACTGTAGACTTGCACACTGTAGCTCGCACACTGTAGGCTCACACTCTGTAGCTTGCACACTGTAGGCTCACACACTGTAGCTCGCACACTGTAGGCTTGCATGCCCGGGCCTGAACCACAGCTAAAGCACGTGTGAACTTCAACCTGAGCTGTCCTGTCACTGGTGACTGAACTCCCAGGGACTGTATGCCTAGATGGAGCCTGGGGCTATTGTGGGGATTTTCATGACATTAACTAAATGACCCTCCACAATAGCCCTACTCTGAAATTGTCCTGTCACAGTTCCTTTTTGGGCAGGTATGGAAACTGAGGCACAGGGGACTGAAGTAACTAGATTGAGTTGATAACGCCAGAAAAATAACATCTAAGCCAGAGGTGTCTGTGAGTGACTCTGGTGCTAAGTGGCCCTCCTACTCTGCCAGCCCCTGCCCCAAATCTGCAAACTGCCCCATTGTGGTATACTGTCACCCAGTTCTCGGGTTCCTTCCAAAACACTTTCCCCTCTCAGGTACACAGAGGCCTTGGCTGTCATGGCTGGCCAACTGCAGCTCTTAAGTCTATCTCTATGACTACTTCCTTCTCTCTGCACCCCCACCCCACTCATCCGCCTCTTTGTCCAATAGGAGAAATCACCACCACATCTCTGCTAGACCGAGAGACCAAATCTGAATACATACTCATCGTGCGTGCTGTAGATGGGGGTGTAGGCCACAACCAGAAAACTGGCATTGCCACAGTGAGTACATTCCTACCCTGCTGCCCAAGTCCCTCCTCCCTGCTGACCAGGTCCCTCTTCCCTGCTGACCAGGTCCCTCCTCCCTGCTGTCCAGGTCCCTCCTCCCTGCTGTCCAGGTCCCTCCTCCCTGCTGACCAGGCCCTCCTCCCTGCTGTCCAGGTCCCTCCTCCCTGCTGTCCGGGTCCCTCCTCTCCGCTGTCCAGGTCCCTCCTCCCTGCTGTCTAGGTCCCTTCTCCCTGATGACCAGGTCCCTCCTCCCTGATGACCAGGTCCCTCCTCCCTGCTGTCCGGGTCCCTCCTCCCTGCTGTCCAGGTCCCTCCTCCCTGATGACCAGGTCCCTCCTCCCTGATGACCAGGTCCCTCCTCCCTGATGACCAGGTCCCTCCTCCCTGCTCCTCTTCAGGCCTCCTTCTCAGGCCTCTGGGTACCAAGTCCTGAACCAGGGTGAGACACTATGAAGTGGCATCTACAGAGAGTGGCCATGGGGAAAGGAAGGCCTTGCCACCAGGACATAGGACACCCAGGAGGGCACAATAGAATAATACTTTCACGCTCTTCCAGAGGCCCAGCAGAGTAGCATGCAGCAGAGGACATGAACCCCAGAATCCTCTCATACTCTCCAGAACATCTAAGCCAAAGCCAAAATTTCTGAGGAAGAGCCAACTAGTACAAGAATCGGAGCCCTTCAGGGTGCCCTGGGGACTGGCCACCACCCTGTCTATAAACACCTATAGTGCAGCATTTCCCTGCCTATGGGAAGGGAAGGCCCAGGGGCCCATTGAGGCCGCCTCACCGCAAAGGGTCCTCAGGAGGAGAAAGTAGCTCAGGGGTCCTAAGTGGGCGCCTGGTGGCAGAAGGGAGAACAGGGACAGTGAGGAGCCCAAAGGGGAACAACCACAGTGGGGTGACCTGTTGCTCTAGCCACATCCAGCCCCCTTCCCCACACTGCCCTGGGCTCCCTCTGGAGGCCTCTTGCTTCACCTTCCTCCATGGTCCTCACCCACCCAGAGGATCTGGGCTGGCGGTGGCTTCACTTGGCTTCACTGTTACAGAACGTGCCCTGCCCCCATGAGCACCTCTGTAAAGGCTAGCCCTACTAATTGGAATCACACTCAGCCCTGTAAATGGTTAACCTGGGCGCAGGTGAACATCAAAATCACTTCATTTGTGCCTGAGGCTGGGAAGCTCAAAGGATCCTCTCAGGTCCCCAACTGGGGCGGGGGGGTCACCTTTACCTCCCCCCAAGACTGAGAGAAGCCTGGATCACAGGGAGGATTTCAGATGCCTCATCCGTTCTCTGCCTCCTCCTGGGACAGCACCTACGCCCCCTCCATTGGCAGGGACCTAGTCCCACCTTGTCCCTGACAACCTAGGCTCTCCTTGAAATGAGCAGACAGCAGTGGAACCCTGCATGCCCCTGACCCTGCCCTTGCCCTTGTTGGCCGTCATGGACCACAGCGCCCCTTGTGGTCCACAGGTGAACGTCACCCTCCTAGACATCAATGACAACCATCCTACCTGGAAGGATGCTCCCTACTACATCAACCTGGTAGAGATGACACCTCCAGACTCTGATGTGACCACAGTGAGTAGAGACACAGCAACTGCTGGGCAACCTCGCCATGGTGGATGAATTCCCACTAGGATTCCCCTGGCCTGCCAGAGACTCCTGGGCTTGGTGATTCTCCCCAGGCTGGCTCATGTCCTTTATCACCAAGGCCCTGCAGCCATTGGCCTGACTTGTTCTGTCCCATGTCAGCTCCCCGGGCTACCTCAGCATGGGGTTGAAGCTCACCCCAGGGGTTCTCTGGCAGAGGATGCCGGGTGTTCACCCCACATCCTGTGTACCTGCTACGTTCAGGATATGACTTAAAACAGGGAAAGGAAACACAGGCAGAGATTCTCAGGATACTTCCCCCCCCTCCCCCCTGACAGCAGGACTCAGTGATCAAGGCCCCAGTAAGAGGTAGTGCAAGGACTTGAACTCAGGCCTGCAGGCTTTTCAGTAAGGATTCAGAACCCACCCGGCCCAGCCCTTGTCCCCCTGTCGACTCACAGGATACCTAGACTCTGAAGAACTGGAGAACCCTGTTGACTGGGACGGGCTCAGTGGTTTTGCATCAGGCTCTGAGAGCCTGCCCCACCCACACCTGGGTCCTGACCTCAGGGTTCTCACGCTGCACGGTGGTGAGATCCTGAAAGAGACAGGGTCTATTTGGACCAGATCGGGAGAGTGGAAACCTGGAAGGAAGGACAGAGAGGGAAGGGGGTGTGTGGTTATCCGGTGCTTCCTACGTGTTCAAGATCTGAATGGTCCTCAGCTGTTCATCCTGTCCCCTTCCAGAGAATCCCAAGCAGCAAGACATGGCAGGTGATTTAGAATGCGTGGGTTTTCAAAGCTGGGGGGCTACAGTTAAAATCTCTAGCTGGGGTTCTTGCAGGGGCCTCTAAGGCACTGGATCCCACAGGCACTCTCTGCTGCCACCTTGTGGGCACTTAGTGAAGGTTCAAAATAATCTCTGAGTTCCCAACTTGGGATCGATCACAAGAGTGGCTCTAGAATGCCTACCTTTGAACCACCCATCTGTCATTGTGTTTCTGGAAAATTCCTCCCAAAGGAAATTGAGAGCCAAGTGATGGAGGTACTCTGTAGGGGGTTGGGGGTGCTTTCTAGACTGCAGAAGCCTTCAGCCACTACAGGCTTTGTGCCAGGACTTTGTGTCTGCCTCAAGAGGGGCCTCATGTCATGCTCTGTCCAGACTCACCACTGGATCCCATCTTATCCAGTGTAAAAGCTAGAGTCAGGGTGGAGAGAAGGCTCAGTGGTGAGAGCGTCTGCTCACGGCACTTCATATTCATTTTGGTTGGGACACCTACCACACATGTACACATACATGTGCTCACACATGTATTAACAAAAACACATCTACACACATCCATCCTGCATCCTCATGTACCTGCAACACACATATATTAACACACATATTTCCCAATGCTCATAAAAAGCTAGGCGTGGCTTTATACCCAAATGCCCATAACCCCAGCACCATGACGGCAGGCACAGGATTGCTGAAGCAGGCCACCAGCCTAGCTGCAGCTTCAACAAAAGCCTTGTCTTAGGGAAGTGTGTCAGAGAGTGATAGAGAAGTGCAACTATGCTACACTCACACACACATATGCAGGCACACACTTAAGCACACACAAGCACATGCATATGCACACATACATTCATGCATGCACCCACACATGCCTGCACACACACACACACACACACACACACATGCACACACACACATGCACACACTTAAGCACACACAAGCACATGCATACACACACATACATTCATGCATGCACCCACACATGCCTGCACACACACATGCACACACTCATACACACACACACATGCCTGCACACACACATGCACACACACATGCACACACTCACACACACACACACACACATATGCCCTGATAGCCTACAGGACCTGTCCATGGTTACCTTGAGCAGATACGTAGGCCTCAGACAACATGGCAGACTCAGGACTACAGCCCTGAGTGTCTCAGGAAGAAGACAGCAAAATCAAAATTAAAAATGTGTTATATTAAGCAGCTGGCAAATGTAATATGCAGCTTTGGTATTAGGAAATGTAGAGTTTGCAGACATTTAATTACATGAAAAGGCAGATTCTAAGTTAGAGTCTGTAGACGTTAAGAATGTTCCAGAACTTGATAGAACTCCCAGTTGCATGTGATGAGTGCCAAGAAACCAGAAGTCAGGTGGTTTATTAATTGATCAAGTTGGTCACAGAACATCATTTCAAGAGGAATCACCATAGAAATGCTTTAGGTTTCATGACCCCTAAAACACGTCTGTGAGTGCATTGTAATGCCTTCAACAAGGCCCCAGGGCCTGGGGTCTCCCGGGTGAGGGAGGGCTGTGGTTAGGCACAGGAAAGGTGGCAGTAACAGAGAATGGTGAGCAGAGAACCAAAGCACAGTAAGAAGGTGATACTGGCTGGGACTGGCCTGCCTCTTGACGTACCTTCCCACACATACCACATGCCTACACATACATGAACTCACATATGTGTTAACAAAAACATGCCTACACACACACACACATCCTTCCTACAACATCATGCACATGCATGCACATATAGTAACACATATATACATATATGCATGTGTATATATGCACATGTGCATGCGCATGCAAATACACATACACACATTATTTACACACTTAATTAGCTCTCTGTGAGAGCACTGATGCATCCCCCACAAGACTCTGTTTCCTGACCTCCACCACACCCACTCCCTCTATCCTAACTTAAAATGCCATCTCTAAGTGGTTCACTGTCCCCTGTCCCCCACTCCCACCCCACACTGTCTGCTGACGAGAAATTCCACAGTCCAGGCTTATCTGTTAAATTACCTTCATATAAGGAAGAAGCCAGCTTAGTAGATAAATGGGCAACCTCTGGTATCAAAGGACATGGGTTCCAATTCTAGTGACACCAGTCGTCAGCTCTGTGGCCTTAGGCAGGTTACCGACCCTCTCTGTGTTCCCTCACACTCCCTAGAAAATGAGACTGGTAAGAGTCTCCAGTTGAGACTGCTGTGGTCCGATCTTGTAGGTATATATGTGTTGTGTTGTGTATGTGTGTGACGGACAACCACCTCAGTGGTCAAACATTGTACTCTATCTTGTTTGAGTTGGGCTCTCCTGTCATTCATCACCCCATTCTCCAGGCTTATCTGGCTCAAGAGATTTTAGGGGTTCTTCTGTCTCTGCCTCCATCCTACCCCAAGGGTCTGCCATCACATACCATGTGCTTTGGCTTCAGTGTTTATGTGGGTTCTGAGGATTTGAACTTGGGTCACTGGGCATGAGTGGCAACTGCTTGGCCCACACACCGGGCCATCACCCCAGTTCCCTGTGTTGGATTTTGATTAGTCTAAATGCCCAAAGCACTGAGACCTGGCAGCTGCAGCCAGAAGCAGGTCTCTCTGTCTGGCTCACTGTAGAGACTTAGCCCCGCACACCCCAGCTAAGCAGTGTATCTCCCATGCTCACTCTTTAAGGCTATGTTCAGCTGCTGTGATAGAAGCTTCGTCTCAACTCCACTCAGCCTCCGGCTGTGTCTACACTGACTCCGCCTCAACCTGAGAATCTGTTGGTGACCCAAGGGCCACTGTAACATAAGTCACAGCCATGACTCCGGAAGCCCAAAGTGATGGAAACCAGGCTTTCCCAGAGTCTTTGGCAGATGAGCCTGCGCTCGTGTGTCCCTTCATTCGGTCCCTCTGAGCTGACAGAACACACGCATCCCGGGCCTCAGTATGTCGGACACGTGGGCACCAGAGGTGTCTACCTGATGGGCGTACATGCAGGCTGGATGTCTCCCTTGTCTTTCTCTCTCTTCCCGCAATGAGGCTGGATGTCTCCCTTGTCTTTCTCTCTCTTCCCGCAATGAGCGTGGGCCCAGCTCTCCCTGCTTCTCCTGTGGCCTCCTTCAAGGACCTGCTGATGGGCATTGATTTAGAGCCTTTCAACACCCTCCAGCAAAATAAAGAAGAGGGAGGGGGAGAGAATTATTCCCCGTCAGGCGGGAGAAAAACGACTAGCGTGAAATGGGAAATAGATGAGGGAGAGTGTGAGTCTACAGACTTGCCCAGGAGGAGCCTCCCGGCAGGTCCTCAGCCTCTGTCTTCTCCCAGGCTCCCTTCCCACCCCATGACCAAAGGCCACTCACAACTAGAGTAGGGGGCAGCTCTCTGGGTATCCTGTGCCGCACTGTTTCTCTCACTATGAATTGACAATGCTGACCTGACCTGGGTTGTTTTGGCTCCGTGACTTGGTTTCCCCAGCCAGAAGAACAGGGATGAAGAGGCATGTCCCTTCTGTAACGGTCGAGACACACAGAAACTTGAGGGACAATTGCTTCCCCTGTCCCTCAGTGACACAATGCAGCCCGGCTTGACTCATGCCTGGGATGAATTGTCCCCAGTTGTAAAATAGGGTGGTGGGGGCCAGAGACAATATGGTCACAGTACAGTGAAGGAACCAAGGACTGGAAGGTGGGGACCCCTCTATACACTGAAGTTACTACAAGGCTAGGGAGAGTATAGGATAAAGGGAGTCTGGAATGAGACGCCTATGCTGAAGAGAGTCTCACCGGTCAGGGACCTGCCCTGTAAGCCTCTTTCCCTGCCCCCAGAGCCCGTGACAAGTAGAGCCCCTGGCCACATGTCATATATCTATCTGTTCTGGTCTAGTGACCCCAGAAACACCTCAGCTAGGGATTAAAGCCAGAGCAGGGACAATTTCTGCTGCAAGAGCATAAAAGCTCACACCAAGTGAGACGAAGGAGCTGACCAACCCTGGCTGTCACTGCCCCGTATCATGAAATTAATGACATTGTCCTGATGCAGCCCCTAGGACTGCAGTCATCCCCCTCCCCATCACACCCCCACCACGATCCTGTCTACCTGTGATGTCACCATGTTTTATAACACAGAGGGATGGTGGATTGAGGGGTGACAGCTCCTGTTGTCTCCGGACTCTGGGTGACTACCAGAGAGGGAACAGGCTCAGCACAAGGTTGATGCTGTGTGACCTTGAACCTGCCCCATGCATCTCTGGGCTCTGCTTCCCCCTCCCCAAGTGGGTCCCAGCTAATGACTCCCTGCCCAGACCTTGGTATCACAGAGCCCCAGTGGCTTTTCAAATTCTCAACCATTGGACCTGCCAGAGGGAAGAATAAAAGGCCTTCTGATAACTGTTCAGATTCTACAACCCAGGGCTCCCCAAAGCTCAGTAGAGGAGTCAGGATTCCCAGCCTTCCCAGCTCCTATGCCTGGAACTTCTGATCCCCTTGCTTCTTGCCCCTGAGTCCTAAGAGAGCAGCTTGTACCACTGTCATCGGTTTATGTGGTACTGAGGATGGAGCCCAGGGCTGCATGCATGCTAGGCGGACACTCCACCCCATCCCTAGCCACTCCCCCGACACCTACACATCCCACTGTTTTACATGGGGGCAGCCACACTTGAATAAGAAAGTGACTTCCCTGTAGTCAGCTGATCAGTGAAGATGCTGGAGAACCCAGACTTTCATACTGATGTATCCCGTGATCCTCCCACTTCCTACTCCTAACAGAGCTCTCACTGGGCAAGAGAGCCCAATGCCTGCACCTGCACCTGCACTTGGGTCTGGGCGGGGGACTGCAATGTCACTCAGTAAGAGGTCTGTTCCTTCCTGGGCAGGTGGTAGCGGTGGACCCAGATCTGGGGGAGAATGGCACCCTGGTGTACAGCATCCATCCCCCCAACAAGTTCTATAGTCTGAACAGCACCACGGGCAAGATCCGCACCACCCACATCATGCTGGACCGCGAGAACCCTGACCCCGAGGAGGCGGAGCTCATGCGCAAGATCATCGTCTCTGTCACAGACTGTACGGACTCCTGCCCCACCACCTTCCCTGAGCTTCCGCATGGGCAGAGGCTCTTGACCCTGGGGAGGTCCCCATGGGTGGTCCTTAGGGGTCCTGGAGCCCGCTCAGGAAGGGTATCTCCTTCCTAAGAATAGATTGGTGTCTACGTCCCAGATGTGACTGTCCCCAGGGCACCCTATGGCAGGGAGGAACTGGGAAGAGACCCGTGGCTTAAGTCGCCCTCCTCACAGGTCGCCAGGGGAGTGGGATGGGGGTCTCCCTTACTCCATCTCTTTCCTCTGAAGCGCAATCTGCCCCCTTCCTCCTTGTCCTTTCAGGTGGCAGGCCCCCTCTGAAGGCCACCAGCAGTGCCACAGTCTTTGTGAACCTCTTGGATCTCAATGACAATGACCCCACCTTCCAGAACCTGCCCTTTGTGGCTGAGATTCTTGAAGGGACACCTGCAGGGGTCTCCGTCTACCAAGTAAGTGTGGCCTTGTCCCCATGGGCCAGGGGATCCCCGCGTGCTTCACACTAAGCATTTTCATGAGGGCTAGGGATGCCAGTTAAGACCCCCAACAGTATGTAAGCCAAGTAGCCTGGGACAACCAGTGCTGAGAGAGTTATGGTAGCTGAGGTAGTCTGGGAAACCCCTAAGGACACAGCCTTGAGCCCAGTCTGTGACACCTGGCAGATTTGGCGAGGTAGAATCAGACAGAAACAGAAACGAAAAGAGTGGACAGAATTCTGGGAAGCTGACTCAGGAAGTTCCCCCATCCTGGCGGGGTCTTGGCCCAAGCCGCCAACCTCGAAAGCTGTAGATGGTTCTAGAACAAAACCTCAGACACCCATGGCTCAGCAGCCCTGTATAAGAGCCCCATTTCCTCCTGTGAGCGAGCCCTCAAGCAACTGTGCACAGAAATGAGACCCTTCCCGTTGGGAAGGAAGCTTTGAAGAGACTTCCAAACTCCTCACGGCCCAGAAGAGGCAGGGCCTCTCTCCCCTGTCCATCACCCTTCTAGACTGGGAAGCCCTCAGGTGTTGATTCAGAGAACATGATGTCCTACCAGGAGCACCTTAGAAACTCTGGGAGACTTTCAAGGTTGAGATTGTGGACTTTTGAGCTGGGCCCAGGTGGGATCAATGCAAAAAGTGTATTCCTCACATGTAAAGGGCTCCGAGTTCTAATCCCCACCACCTCAAAAGAGCAGCATTGGAGCCTAATCAGTATCTATGTACATCCCAATTCTACCACTCTTGCTGTATGACCCAGAGTACTCTCCTCAACCTCTCTGAGCCTCAACTTCCTCACGTGAGAACTGGAAATAGCAGCAGTGGCTGCCTGCCTGTGCTGACGAGATGATAGCAGGGAACACATGGTCACTGTGGAGTTCGGTGTGTGGCGTGGTTTATATACAAGGCAGTGGGATCACTTGTCCCCGCTCCAAGAATACAGGGCTGTTTCTCAGGACACTAGAGGACACATGACCTAGGCTAGGACCCCTGGCCCACTGTGACTGCTTCTTTTCCTGTGCGAGGAGATCGACCCCTGAAAATTGGGGGCATTCTCCTGAGCCCCCAGCAGGGGGAGCCTCCACCTCGAACACAGCGACCAGTCCCCAAGGAGAAGTTCCCAAAGGATGTAGGAGCGAGAGGGTGACAGACCTCTGGGACCTTGGAGACAGGAGGGAAAGAGAGGCCTGGGGCAGATTTTACAGAAGTTGCTTAGCACTGTGGGAGGAACCACTATGGGAACTGGAAATACATAACGGGGAATACCTCAGGTTCAGGAAGGGTTTCTGAGTTAAGCTCCATGCCCCGTAGCCCCACCCAGGACCTCAACCAAGAGAGATCTCTGCTGGACACGTATAAAAACTTTCTTCAGGGATTAGGGTGCAATTTAAGTCAAAGTGCTGAGCCGCAGCCCTGGAAGATATCCAAGAAACATGGAGGAAGCCTGTCTAGTCTCTGCACTTATATGATGCTCTTGTCTTCCAATGGGGAAAGCCTTGCTCAAACCACAGTCCTATTGTCCTCCCTGTGGTTACACACCTGTCTCCAAGTTCTCAGGTGTGAGCCTGTGAAACTCTCCGTGTACTGAGTCCTGGGCTGGGATTGTGGGACCTGGGGAGGGGCTTTAGCTGACCTTATCCCAAATGAAATCTTCATGTGTCATTAAAGAATCGCACAGATACCTTTCTGCATATGAGAAGAGTTGGTTCTGGAGGCTGTAAAGTCACCGCCCAGGAAATGAAAGGGTCCTTAGACTGAGTGGTACTCCATGACGGCATTCTAAGGGCTGGAGAAGAAGGGAAGGTTCTGAGCCATAGCAAAATATAGGAGCCCAGGGACTGCTGGAGGGTGGAAGGGCTTTCTAAAAGGATACCAGGAATCGAAGGACAAGACATGGGTGCCTAGATCCAGTCCGAGCAAGTCCTTCTCATTCCAGTCTCACTCAGTCCATTTGGACTGGAGATCATCTGAGATGCTCTGACACCCTTGCTGAGTAGAGGCTGCCCTGGGGACAGTGGCCAGGCCTAAGGTTCACAGGGGAGCAGGTGTGTCCAATGCACCAAGCTCTGGTTAGTAGGAAGGGAGAGGTCACTCCTGGGAAAGAAGTGCTTATCCCCACATCCACCCCTTCACACAGTCTCTGCTTTCCCCCAGGTGGTGGCCATCGATCTGGATGAAGGCCTGAATGGACTGGTGTCCTATCGCATGCAGGTGGGCATGCCCCGCATGGACTTTGTCATCAACAGCACCAGTGGCGTGGTCAGGACCACGGCGGAGTTGGACCGGGAGCGCATCGCCGAGTACCAGCTACGGGTGGTAGCCAGTGATGCGGGCACACCTACCAAGAGCTCCACCAGCACCCTCACCATCCGCGGTGAGGGGTGACTCCCGCTAGGAACTGGGTCTGGGATGGTGCCACCACGGACCAGCCACACACTGGCCATTGGGCTCCCTCTCCAGTAGGAAGCCCAATGGTCCAGTCCTGACTGCCTCTGTGTTCAAAATGCTCACTGAGCTTGGTCCACACCTGAGCACTGCTCTGAAGCCCAGAGCCCCACCAAGGCTTTCTCATCCCTCCTGAGCTCTCATCACAGGACCTACAAAGACGGTCATCGCTGACGCTGAGACCCCAGGGTTTTAAGCAGGACTGATATCTTAGGAAAGCCAGTGCTTTCTCAGATGTAAAGAGGAGCCCCTATTCTGTGGGTATAGATCCACGGGGCTTCTCATGGAAGGGTATGGATGTGATGGGAAGAGGGTAGCTAGGAGCCTCCACTCCCAGATTCTTCACCCCTTGGGGCCAAATGCCATTATGCCCACCCTGTATGATAAGATACAATCTCCCATATGTAAGGGTTTTAGCTCTGAGAAAGATGGAGACTCTGACAGTGTGTGGCTGGAGGCAGGGACCAGCCTGAGGACATATGTGCAGGGCTTAACCTGACATGGCCATCCGGGCTGTCCAGCTAGAGGATGCATGGAAACAGGCCAGCGGTGAGCCTAACACACACACACACACACACACACACACACACACACACACAATCACACACATGCGCACACGCGCGCGCGCGCACACACACACACACACACACACACACACACCTAGAGCCTGGTCCTCCTCAGCTGAGACCTGGGATAGCAAGGGTATCAGAGCCAGCCGTCCTCTCTCCTGTGGATACAAGACCCCCTTGTTGATACCAGGAGCCAGTTTGGGGACCCACTTCCTCACCAAATAATCAGCAGGAGGTATGCCTCCTCTTCAAAGAGGACCCACAAAGAACCTCTCAGCAAAAACCATAGGTCGTAACAATGGCCCATCACCTCTCCCAGCGACACCACAGAGAGCTGGGGAGGCCATGTCACTTGTAAGGGTCACCCTAAGTCCCGTGTGCCCAAGGAAGAGGGGCCAGCTGGGAAAGGCTGGACACACAAATATTTAAGGGAGATTGAATTTTCAAAAGGGATAAACTTCAGAGCCAGCTTCCTGGGATCCCACAATCCCTCTCACAAACTATGATAGACCTCCCCAAGACCACGCCCCCTCTGTTGTATCGCTGTGTGACTGTAGATAAGTTATTCAACTGCTCTGGGCTTCTCTCCTCCCACCTCCGCCCACCTCAGAATGATGCTGTGGGGTGTGGGAGCTGTGGGCTGTGTGAGAAAAGCCCAGCGCCATTGCTGTTGTTTCTGTTAAGTGCATACCGGGGGTGGGAATGCTCGGTGCTTCTCCACAGCTGACAGCCAGGGATAGTGTGCGCGTGGGGAGAGCTCTGGTCACCTTGAACCTGGATGACTCAGTCACCACACAGGCCTCCTGGATTCATAACCAGACACACACACTGAGGCCACCTGGAGCCCATGCCCGCTTGGAAAGCCTTGCAGCGTGGCCCCGGCCATCTACAGCAGTAGCTGGGCCCAGGCTAGCGTGTCCCTTCAATTTTCAGTGTTGGATGTAAACGATGAAACACCCACCTTCTTCCCTGCTGTGTACAACGTGTCCGTGTCGGAGGACGTTCCCCGGGAGTTCCGTGTGGTCTGGCTGAACTGCACAGACAACGATGTGGGCCTCAATGCGGAGCTCAGCTACTTCATCACAGGTACGGCCCTTGCTGCCCAATGGTGATCCGGACCGGGTAGAGACAGAAGCCTGGAAGGGGGACATCAGCCTCGGCCTCCTTGCCTCCCCGAGGGCTTGCTCCTGGTTCCCAGGGAGCTTCTAGGCTGATGGTGGACTGGGCGTAGGCAGAGGGGACAGAGTGTTGACTGGGGTGTCCCTTTACCCCACTTCAGAAAGCAGTTACTATAGGAATGTGCTTTCACCCTTCCTCGAGGACTCATGAAAACTATTGATTTAGAGGCAGATGGTTGCAAGCCCCTAAATGGATTAGTTTTGGCTGAAACGTGTTCAATAGAGTTGTGGCTAAAGCTGACGAGGCCCTGTCCTGGCTCTCTGGTGGTAGACCCCGTGGGAAATGGCACACCTGCTCTGTGGTTGTCACCTTGCGAACTATAACCGTTTTCCACTTTCTTCAATGCCCGACCCACCTGACAGGCACTAGGACACACATCCTTCTGCCCTCCCATAACCCCCTTCTTTTTGCTTATGATCCATCTGGAGCCCCGTCACATATATATACATCCATGTGTGCATACCTGTACGCATATGCACTGTACCCACTACCCTCCCTGATGCCTCTCCCCAGGAGCAAGAGATCCTAGCTTCATGTGTCATCGATGGTTTCCTTAGCCACAGTGGCTTTTCAGCTCTCAGGCTCTCCTTCCCAGGCGCTCCCCTCCCTTCCTCGTCACACCCACCTCCTAGCCCAAAGACCATCCCAGGAAGCCACAGTTGGTGAGAGCGCCTGAAAAGTGACTCTTCCCGCTCACCTACCTTGAGTCTGTCTAGATTGTCAATCTCTGTAACCGATTGTTCCAAGCACAGCACAGTGGCTCCCTCTGCTGGCTAGAGTGCTGTACTGCAGCCTGCTCACACAGGTATCTCTCCCTCGCGGATCTCAGAGAGTACCTTCCCTGACTCCACCCAACAAGGGGACTGCCACCCAAGGACACCAAGCCCACGTGTCTCCTGTCCACACGTCCCTCTACGTCATTCTGGTCCTCCATGAATTCCTGCCCAGAGAGCTGTAGTCCTTTGGTTCCCCCACTATCCCCAAAATTGAAGGTCCTGGGAAATTCACACTCAACCCGTCAGTCCTTAGTCACGTGTAAAATGTCTCTTACCCAAGCCAGCTGCCCAGTCTCCTCTGAAAGAGATGCTAGGGCAATATAGGCAGGACCCATGCTCCAGAGTCAACATACAAGAGGAGGTCAGGACAGGGGACAGAGCCTCAGATTATGTGGGGATTAAATGAACTGGTCCTTAATTGGAGTGCCTGGCACACAGTAGGTACTCATACAAGCTGCACTCTCTACCTGTAAAAACCTCTGAGGGATCCTGGGCAGGTTCCCACTTAGGAGGAGAGTCACGGTGCATCTCCTCGTAGAACTCTGCTGGACAACCTAAGTCTTCCTTCCCTTCTGCCCGCAGCGGGAAACGTGGACGGGAAGTTTAGCGTGGGCTACCGTGATGCAGTGGTGAGAACCGTGGTCGGCCTGGACCGTGAGACCACAGCTGCATACACACTGGTGCTGGAGGCCATAGGTGAGCACTAGCTGCCCTGAATTACTGCCTGCACGGCTATTCCAGGCAGAGTTCACACTGGAGAGCCAGGCTTAGAGCCAAACCAGAGAGGAGGGAGGGCGCGGTGGGGTGAGTGACTACCCCACAGTGGCTATCCTGTGCTCCCACCTATGAGAGAGGGTGCAGACACATGCAGCCCAATAAGTAGATGCATGGCCACTATGCCAAAAAGCAAAACAGGGAGGGAAGATGAGTGACATCTGAGCATCATACAACCATGCATGATGGCACATAGTTGTGATCCTAACACTGGGGAGATAGGAACGGAAGGGTCAAGAGTTCGAGACCATTCCCAAACTCACAGCAAGTTTGGGTCTAGCCTGGGCTACATGAGACCCTTTATTAAAACATCAAAAATTAAAATAAATGGCCAGTGATGGTCAGGGCTGGGGGAACATGCTGGACCTTGGTCTTCCTGCTTCGGTTGCTCTGTCCCTGGGTGTTGATTGTGTCGTTGTCTGGACCACGGTGGCTGATCTTTACAGCCACCTCAGTTTAGCATCCTCCCAGGTTCAAGTGTAACAGTGGAGAAGGCAGCACCGGCCCTCTCTCCAGCTTTGATAGTGGAAGCCTTTAAACAGGTCATGGTCAGTTCTATCTAGCCTGTGCTAGTGGCTGGGCATGCCATTATGGCTAAGGAAGCGAGGTATGCTCATGTGTGTCTGTAAATTGTTCATCTCTAGAGCTACAGGCAGGGTGATGGGGTGACCATGAGGGTATCTGTAATGGTTTGAATATGCTTGGCCCAGGAAGTGGCACTATTAGAAGTGTAACCTTGTTGGAGTAGGTGTGTCACTGTGGGCATGAGCTTTAAGACCCTCAACCTAGCTGCCTGGAAGCCAGTCTTCTCCTGTCTGCCTTTAGACAAAGATGTAAAACTCTCAGTTCCTCCTGTACCATGCCTGCCTGGATGCTGCCATGTTCCCACCTTAATGATAATGGACTGAACCTCTAAACCCGTAAGCCAGCCCCAATTACATGTTGTCCTTAAAAGAGTTGCCTTGGTCATGGTATCTGTTCACAGCAATAGAAACCCTAACTAAGACAGTATCCCACCCATTGGCAATTCCAAGTCTCAGCATGGGGAGAGGGGTTGGGTGTAGTCCTCCCAGGAAAGGGCAGCATGTGCTGATGGGAAGATAACAAAGGTATGAGGTGTGTGTGTGTGTGTGTGTGTGTGTGTGTGTGTGTGTTTCCCAGTACACACTGGCCACTGACCCAAGGTATGGCACGCTTTGGTGGCACAGGCTAGAATCAGATAGGAAAGAATGTACAAATCTGAATCTTGAGTTAAAAGCTTGGTCTTTGCTCCCTATGCAGTAGGAAGCCCCTGGGGTGCTTCTCTAGAGGGAAGAATGGTGTGGGGATGTCTGTGTTCCCACCTCCAGTGGCCCCAGCTCCTCCCAGGAGCCCCCTCTGAGGTGTTTGTGGAGATTGGTGGGTGAGAAGGAATGAGCTGTGATGCCTCTCCCAGCTCAGTCGTGCCCAACCACCTCTGTCCTGCTCTGCTCTGCCCATCCTGAGTGTAGCCTGGGAAGACATTGCCTTCTGGGGAGCCATCACCCAGCTAGCGCCAGCAGAGGGCATTGGTCCCATCCTTTAGGAAGGTCTCCCAGGTCAGCATCCTCAGCTGAGTCAGGGCCCTTGGGATGAGAGGGAGTGTCTTAGTTAGGGCTAACTGCTGTGAAGAGACACCGTGACCAAGACAACTCTCATAAAGGCAAACATTTCACTGGGACTGGCTAACAGTTTCAGAGGTTCAGTCTATTATCACCATGGTGGGAAGCATGGCAGCATCCTGGCAGACGAGGTGCTGGAGAAGCCAGGAATTCTGCATCTACATCTGAAGGCAGCCAGGAGACTAGATTCATGCACTGGGCAGAGCCTGAGCTTAGGAGCCCTCAAAGCCCACCTATTCAGTGACACACGTCCTCCAACAAGGCCACACCTACTCTCATAAGGCCACACCTCCTAATAGTGTCACTCCCTACTTGAACCACCACCACAGAGAGGAGCCTAGAAAAGAGGCCACCCTGGGGTGAGTGACCTGCACCCCAGCGTATGCTCAATTGGGGAGAAAAACAAAGTCACTATTAGTTCCCAGCCAACCCAACTGCCCGTCTCCTCCCCGGGGGTGTCTAGGGTTGGGACACATAAGAGGTAGCAAGAGTGTGATCCTCTGGGGAGGACTTTCAGCAGCTTGCCCGGGCAAGGCCTTGGTTCCTTTGCCCACCCTGGCTGGCTCCTGCTGAGTCCCAGCATGCCTTGGGTTGGAAGACCAAGCTCACCGTCACCACCACCATCCCCCACCCCGGAGGCATGGGAACCGGCCAGCCCAGTGCTTGATAAGGAACATTTAATGGAGAACATTTCTTTTAAAACCTTTATTCCGAAGTTCAGATGTTCAGTCTCCTGAGAGATGAGGCACCAGATGTCCCTGGGTCCACATTTTCCCCATCATTTGTGACTGGAGCAGCAACCACCTGCCCTTGAGGTGGCTGACCCAGGTGCCTTATCCATGCCCCTCGGCTCTGACGGCAGGCTAGATTGTATCTCATCATGTGTGGGTCCCGGGTTTGCTGGGACAAATTAAGGCAACATTGGTGGTGTAAAAGAGCCATCTCTAGAACCAGAGATACCAACTGCCCCTCCCAGCTCAGCTGTGCCCAGCGGGCTCTGTCTTGCTCTGTCTCTGCCCATCCTGAGTGCAGTATGGGAAGACACTGCCTTTGGGGGCATGGCCTAACAAAAAGCACAGATGTGGTACCTTTGGTTCTAGGAGTTAGCAGAGCTGTCGTTCCTCCACAACCTCCGGGAAGAAGCCTCCCATGTCCGTTAGCTCACGGCCCCACCTCACCTGATCTCCTCTTTGTTGGCGGTTGATTTTTGAGGCAGGCAATACTCAAATAACTGGTCTCTAGTAATCCTCCTGCCTTGGCTTCCCGTGAGGAGCTACAGGCACGCACTGTGATCAGAGTACAGTTATCTTCCAAGTCACTTAATCGCTGATTAAATGGAGAGGAGGGCTGACTTCCCTTCAAGATCTTCAACTTAATTGTATCTCCGAAGGACCCTTTTATGAAACAAACAGTGTGCACAGGCCCTGAAGATTCAACCGTTTACCCCGCCGTCTTTAGTGCCTTGGTTAGCTCAGCTGTATGTGGGGAAGGAGAATCCTGCCTGCTTCCCTAGGTTATTATGAGGAACGAATGAGCCAGACAAGTCCTGCCCGGGACGTGGCATTATGTCAGCCCTGGAGTATTAGTGTGGTCGATGATCCGGAAGGGCAATGAGCCACCATCCCTTGAGGCTGGTGTGGGACAGTGTAACTCTGGCTGATGGCCTGGAGTACATAGCTTCTAATGCCTGTTCTTTACCCCCTCCACACACACAGACAATGGCCCTGTAGGCAAGCGGCGCACGGGTACAGCCACCGTGTTTGTCACAGTTCTGGATGTGAATGACAACCGGCCCATCTTCCTGCAAAGCAGCTATGAGGCCAGTATCCCAGAAGACATCCCAGAGGGCCACAGCATTGTGCAGGTAGGTGGCAGGCTAGGCCCAGGCAAGGCTCTGCTCGCTCACTCACCATGAGGGCACTGGCATCAGGCCCTAAGGGGTGGGGACAGTAGGGGTCCAGAGTGGGCTGGAAGTGGCTTGCACTTCAAGGAAAATGGTCCCTCCTCCCTTCCGGGAAGAGTGGGCCCCAGTCTGTGTGAGCTGAGGACAGAGCCCTGGCTCACCTTCGCCTCTCCCAGAGCCTTTCAAAGCAGTGGGGAGAGAGAAGTAACTCTTTCCTGGAAAGGAATCAGGGAGAGAGAGAGAGAGAGAGAGAGAGCCAGGGCTCAGCAAGGCTAGAACAGAGCGGCTTTCAGGGCTTCTTGGCCAGGCTCCCCTCTTGGAAGAAAGCAAGCAGAAGAAAGGGCTCCTTGGCCCAGTGAAGGAGCCACAGAGGGAGGAGGACCCTGAAAACGAAGTGTGCGCACGCGCGCGCGCACACACACACACATGGAGGGGGGGCTCTCAGTTGCTGGGAGGGAAGTCAGGGAATGAATGGCCCATTTCACCAGTCTCAATGTATCATCTGACTCCAAGGGTGAGCCAACTCAGCAAAGATGGGCCTGCCACTACAGCCCATTTCCTAGCTCAGGCTGGAAAGAAGTGTAGGAAGTCGGAGTGTGTCTACCTCCCGGTGTGGGCACTGTGAACTGACAGGAGAGGTTCAGAAAGCCGACTCTCAACAGAATCCAGGAAGGCCAGAGGCGTCCAGCAAGAGTCCAGCATCTGGCTCCAGAGGGAGGGGCTCTGGCCTCAGCTAAGAAAGACTTAGAGCCCCACCACCACCATGAGGCAGTAGGGCCCCATCTTTGCTTAGTACCTGCCACTCTCAGCTCAATGATAGGCACCCCAGCCCACCCAAAATAAGGGCATGATAGCAGGTCATGAGTGAGCCTCGTTCCTACATTTTAACCTGAGATGTTTCAGGGAATTGAAGAAACAAGGGGGGGGGATGGGGTTGTTCAAAGGTGGTTTGGAGAGGAAGCTGATTGTCTTCCAGGCCCTGAAATGCTGGTTTCTATGTACGTAAGACTTGGGTCCGCATCCTGGAGTCCCTGAGTGACATGGGGCTACCCCTGCTTTCATCATTTCTCAGATGTTCAGAGTTCTAAGACACTTTCTCCCAGGCCTTAGAAGTGCCCTCAAAGATGCACCCCTCCCTCTCTGAGGTCACAAGGATCCAGGAGCAAGGCACAGTGACCTTATCCCCATAGCTTGCTTGAAGAGCCACCTTGCTTTAGGATTGTCACAGGGGACACTGGGAAATCAGTGTGGGTCAAGCTCACCCCTGATACCTGCTGCCTTGGTGAGTGGGGAACAGTGCTGAGACAAGATCTGGCTCCCTACTGCTCCCAGGCTCATAGGGAAGAAGACAGACAAGACTGAATGCTCCCTGATACAGATTAGACACGAGCGATGCCAGGAGAGAGGGCGGTTCTATTGGAAAACAAAGAAAGTTTTGAAATACTGGTACCAATAATGCATAAACCGTGAACAGGGAGGACAGTATCATTCGGTTGCCTGGAGTGTCTGGTCAGGACAAGGCTCGAACTATAGATTGCAGCTAATGCCCAGATCCTGCTGCACACCGTGGAGTGGGTGCATCCCGTAGACACAGGGGAGGCAGTGAAAACTCTGGACCAGGCAACAGCAAAGCCAGAGATTAGTCCTTGGGAAGGCGTGAGTGGCTCTACCATGGGTAGGGCAGGCAGATTGTGATGGGCTGGCTCCTGCATCACTTGACTCTGAGCTAAACATCTCAGGTTCCCTCTGCCCCGTCTTCAAGTCTAAGATGTAGAAGGCTTTGGCCGGAGGAGCTGAGAGGAGGGATTCCCAGCAGGCAGCCCACACCACACTGTAGTGAACCTGCTTTGACCCATCACTTGATGAAGCTGTTGCCACACCACAGAGAGCACAACTAGCCTTGATCCATCCAGCTGTCCTGGGAGGTCTGGTCCACGCTATCTGAGAGGAGGCCACCTCTTCCCCAGTGAGACATGGTACCCCTGCCACGCATCCTCAGAGGCCAGGTGACATCGCCTCTGGTGCTGACAATGGCTAGCCTCCTACCACAGTGACCACAGCCTTTGTCTGATTTGTTTTGATTTTATTTGAATTGTGATTTCACGTTTAGCTCAGGCTGCTTTAGACAATCCTCCTACCTCGGCCTGTTGAATGCTGGAATTACAAGTGTGGTCTTCCACGCTCTGTGTGTAGGGAACATCTTTATCCGTCTTCAGGTCTTCCCAAGCTGTCCTGACAGGTGCCACTAAAGGATGCTCGTGATTTGATCCTTACCAGTGCCCTAGCTGGCAATGAATAAGACCCAACAGAAGGGGCAGAAAGGTCAAGAAAGAGATCTCTGGGTCCCTTTCCCTGGGTTAGCACAGATGCAGGTATGCAAGCATCCCACTTAGCTGAGGTATCTGGACCTTTTAGCAACTGGTTTAACCTGGATCTTCAGAAGATAAACAAGGCTTCTGGAGGAGCAAAGGGTGCTATTCTTAGAATTAGTAGATACTTAGCTTCCAAAATGGGTGCTCCAATGCCCTAAGATATACCTCAGAGCCCCAGAGTAAAAGGTCTAGGGGCCTTTGGGAATTCATCTTTTGATCCAAAAGATCTGTTAACAAGCAGAATCAGGAGCCTTCAGAGTCTTCTGGAAAAAGACATAGACTAGGCACACAGGGAAATACTGAAGAGCTTTAGGGGTCCAGAGTATCAGTACCACTGTCCTACGGCCTGTGATGCCAGGTTCTATCAGAGGCAGGATGGTCTTGGGTGAGCCCATGTGTGAATGGACACTGTGTCACATCTTGGTGGCTTCGGTCCAGTCATAGTCACCTCGATGGTCTTCAAGGCCCGGCAGAGGACACTGCTGGCTAGCAGGCCTGCCCCGGCGGAAGCTGTGCAGAGAGCGTCGCAGTGAGCCCAGGCGCTTCCACAGTCGGAGCCTGGGCTCGCTGGGGCTCACTGGGTGATGTGGCATGCACTCCCGGGCCCCTTGGCGGCCGGGGTTCAGGGCTGTTGGCTTGCATAGCATCATGAACAGCAGGCAAGAAGCCAGAAGTAGAAAAATGCAGGCCAGGGCGATGAGAATCGGTACAGGGTCGACAGCCTGGGTGGAAGTCCCGGAAATGGCAGGGGTCGTAAGGAAGGCTGGAGGGCTAAGGAGGCTGGAGCCCTCTGTGTTCATGGTGTCTACAAGGGCAGGACAGAGAATCAGAGCAGAACAGCTGTATCCCCGACAAGTGAGACTTACCTGGAGCAAGCCAACGGGGGCTGAGCAGTCAGTCATGCTCCCTTGATAGCTTGTCACAGGTTAGCATAGAGAGGCATCTTACACATCTGATTAGTGGTAGGGCTGGGTCTGCACCTGGGACTTCTTTCTGCCATCCCCTGTCCCTCTGCCATGAAGAATGCGGGATATAGAAAGCTTTCTGGCATTTTATAATCAGTGCTCAGCAATTATCTTACAGTCAAACTTTTTTGAAAAGCCCTAAGAGTCAGCAGGCCATTTAAAGAATCAGGCACAGGTTAGAGTGTGAGATTCTGTGGTGGGCTGGCAGGGCCCCTAGCAGTAGCCTAAGGTCGAAATGAGATTTCCAAACCAGGGGTAGTGGTTTAGGCCAGTAATCTCAGCTCGGGGGCGGGAGGGGATAGGAGTTCAAGGCAAGCTTTGGTTGCATTTGAGACCAGCCTGAGCTATGTGAGACTCAGAAATGGATGGATGGATGGATGGATGGATGGATGGATGGATGGATGGATGGATGGATGGATGGATGGATGGATGGGTGGATGGATGGATGGACGATAGAGAGACAGATAGATAGATAGACAGACAGACAGACAGACAGACAGACAGATAGATTGATTGATTTCCAGATATCTGCATGCCTGGCTTCTTTTGACACGTCAGTTTTATTATTGGCTTCTCTGATAGCCCCTTTACATAGGGCACTTGTCCCAATTGGCCACACTCCCCCAGACCCACCACATACCTGCCCAAGGGTACTTCTGTTGCTACTTCCTGATGTAGTCTAGCCTGCCTCCAGGGAAACCGAGACCCAGCATAAGCGGCCAAACCCAAGCCACACGGGCAAGCAAAGGGCAGGACCAGGTATCCTGACTCCTAGCCCCACGCCTGCCCCCCCCCCTTCAAGCCTCCAACCCTCTCTGAACCCAGTGAGTCACTCAGACACACCTGGGAATAAAACCCATAAGGAGTTGACAGAATGAAGGCAGAAACCTGCCCTGTAACATTGTTGCCTGCTGGAGGTTTCCAGTATTCCTGCAGAGGACCCATCCCGCATGGGAAGTCCGCATAGACAGAGGACTGAGCTAAACCTGACAATTAGTAGCTGAGCCTTGGTGTGGGTAGTGTGTGATGGACTGCTCTGAGAGGGGCCCTGGCTTCCCCCCACAGCCTAGGCTGATGGCCCTTGGGGAGTAGAAGTCTTGCCCAGGCTTCTCAAACTTCTCCACTGAGGCAGGCAAGCTTTTTCTTTCTTTCTTTTTTTTTTTTTAAAGACAAACCTTCCTGCTGTTTCATTAGCAACCAGTACAACATTGTTTGGAGCACAGAGGAGAAAGGTATTACAAAACTCCAGATAAACTTGATTCCAAAAATTTTGGAATGAATTTTCAGATATTGGACCCGAGGCAGAAAGAGAACAGCTTCCACTTCCCCAGTTTACTTTGTATCTCCCTCAGGTTCTAGCACTAAAACCAGGCCCTAGGGGAGGCTCTGTCCCAGCAAGGCCCTCCCTGCAGCTATGGGAAATCAGGGAGCATGGTCACCCAGCCCCATTAGCCTCCTAGCTAGAGCCCTTGTCCCACCTGGGCACTCACCAGCAGCTCCGGGCCCTAAGTCCTGGCTCCTGGGCACAGCTGACTGAGGGCATCGAGTGCTCTCCACCCACCTGCTACCCAACCCTTGTCCCAACCCCTCCCAGCCCTTGCAGCTGCTCCAGGCTGGAAATTCTGATGCTTGTCTAACTGCTGAGGGCCTCCACCCTCCAGGCCTTGGGTCTAGAAAGCACTCTGACTGGGTGAACAGCACCCTTGGATCCCTGCTTCCGGGTATCTGAGTTGGAGCAGGGATGGCATATACCCACTGCCATCCCCGGTAGAAAGAAAGTAGCTGCCCCCTTGGCTCCCACACTTGGCCCCAGTAAGGATAGGGCAGTCCCAGCTAAGGCCTGCATCCTACCAGCTCAAAACCCAGAGAAGCTCTGAGGCTACAGCCGCAGGGTCACTTCTTCAAGGAGACCTGAGACACTCTAGTGGCAGTCTGTGACACTGGAGACCAGGCCCAGGATCTTGAGGCAAGCTCAGTTGCCTCCCAAATTCCCTGCTGCCCACCAGCAAGAACTGCTGCTCCAGAGGGAGTTCTCCTGAAGCCCAAGCAAGGAGCCCCCTTCCTACTGGAACCCTCCTCTGAAAGCATCTCTACACGCTCTCACTTCCTTAGAGTCCCACAGACAAAGTGTGGCCTTGACTTAACCATTCCCTTTACTGGGCCTTATTTCTTTTCTCAGAGTAATAGAGGGACTCCCTGAATCTGAGCACACCTTCACGGTCTCCCAAGTTCCCAATAAGGGTCTCCCCCACTTCTTACACTGGCTCCCTCTTCAGTCCCTCTGCACTGACCTCGTGGCCTACCCTTGGAGGTCTGTATTCTCAGTGGCCAGGTCTCTCAGCTGTCCCAGGAGATCCAAGATGTACCAGCAGGCGGGCTGTGACCCTAGGTTGTGCAGCAGACTGTCTCTCCCCTGCTTTTCCTCCTGGGCATGGTGTTGTTGGGAGAGTCCTGGCCTGCCTGGGGGAGGGGACAACTAATTAGGAGTGTAGAGATAGCAACTGAGTGGGTAAGAAAGAGAGGGAGGCCTTCGCCTGGCTCACTCCAGCCTGTCTCCTTGGAACCCTCTCATGGGTGGAAACACTGGTCAGGGCAGGAGCGGGTTTTAACTGCCTCTTGGCCTGGGGCTCCCATCAGCCCCCACCCCTTGGAAGTTTGAATGGTATGGTCGACTATTCAGTGCCTGCCAACCCTCAGGTTACCAGGGAGAGGGTCTATAAGCAGAGAGGCACGGGTGATGGGCCCTGAAACCCCGAAGGCCTCCTCTGCAGGGTCCCTAGGCCCAGTTTTTCCTACATTCTAAGAAAATGTCCCTTCTCTGGCTGCAGAAGTGAGTGTCCCTTCTCAAATTTCAACATGCTTCAGACTGAGGGACAGCCAAGGATAGGCCATTCACACTGTGAGAGGGGTACCAGGTCCTCTCTGACCCTCACCCACCACCCTCCCTTCTTCCCAGAATACCCAGCTTCCCTGGCAACCAGCTGCCTGCTTAGGAGCCTAAATATTGTGCATCTTGCCCATCAGGGACTCCATGGTCTCAGAATGCAACATGGTGATAATCACAACCACATCTAAGGCCTACAGCCCTTCACCACAAAATAAAGTTGTCTCCCAATCCGGAGTGGACAGATTTCCCATGTACTGTTACGGAGGGAGCCTTGGTGACCCAGCACCATCCCTCACAACAGGTGACAAGGCTGTGCTCCAGGCAGGCATAGGTTGCCCGGAGTTATCCCACAAGTCAGTGCTGGATAGGAAACCGAGGTTTCTCTCATTAAAGGACTAGTGGGGGCGGGGCAGTCTATCTGCTGACTTGATCTTTCCAAGCAGAATCCCTCTTCCGACCTTCTCCTGAAGTGTGTCCAATAAGTGAAGAAAAGGAAATTTGTATTAGAACATTGTGTGGTGAGTCACAAAAACAAAGAGAGAGAGAGAGAGAGAGAGAGAGACCAGTGCCGGGGCAATCGTGGGATGATCCACAGGATCAAGGGGAAATAAGACGGGGACACAGCTGGGCTTGCAGAAGATCAGGGACCAGGGATCCGAACGTTTCAGTGCCGTATGTCACAGGCGTCTTCCATCTGCGCTGGCTGAGGGCCTGCTCAGGGTCTCTCACCAGAGACTGGCCGCTCAGTCATTTACATCTCCATTTAGCAAATATACGGAAAGCCAGGTGAGGCGATGCACATCTGTAATCCAGCACTTGGGAACTTGAGGCAGGAAGATCAAGAGTTCAAGTCCAGCCTGGACTGTTTGAACTCTAATCTCAAAACAACAACACAAAAGCAAACAACCCTACTGTGTGCCAGAGAGAGGTAACATGACCTCTTTTGTAGGTCAGTAGAGGGAGACAAGAACAAACATAGTCACTCAAGGCAGAATACCAGAGAAGTGATTTACCCAAGCCTCTCATGGTGAACCAATGACTTTATTAGAGTTACGTACAGGGCTCAAAAATAAATAACTCAAAAACATTTGCGTCATCCAAAGGCTCACCCCAGCATGGGTCATGACTACAGAAGATGTAGTTTCCTGCCTGATTTTCTAGCAGCTCCACCCAAGAGACTTTTCAGTAATTACTGTCCACTGCAAAAGAAATAAAAAGAAGCAAAAATAAAAAGTTTTCCTGCCCAGCACTGACAGCAGCAATAATTTACGTGTATAACATACATGCACGGGAGGTTATTTGACAGGCACATCACATCTGCTAAACAAAACAACCACTGTGGCCTTGCTACTGGGGACTATGACCTCCATAGCCACAAAGTTTTGCCCTGATTTACAGTACCAGATATGAGGTCTGCCCCATGGCATGGGCCTTAAATCTGATAGAGAAGCACCTTTAACAGTTATACCACTATTCTACCAGAGGGCACGTTTTGCAAAATGTATGTATGTATAGATATACATACAGCCCTCTATTGTGCCGGAGAGGACATTTTTGCCTGGTATGTAATCCATATAGAGTCTGTAATAGAATAAGATTGTGACACTTCTCTCTTAAAAGCCTGAACAGTGCCTTCCAGCTCTGTAAAAGCCAGCCAACAAGGAGGGAGCTCCCGGCTCAGTTCTTGGCTGCATTCTTCAATGAAAGTATATAGTGTCTTCAACAATAAGAACTTACCATCTAATGTTGGCATGCAACCAATAGCAGTCACAATGGCCCATTTGATGTGTGGATCCCCGGGGCCTCCCTGGCAGCAGCCTGTCCCGCACTGGGATAGTTAGTCAATAATCATATGGCCTATAGGCGTGCCCTTTCCCACCTGCACAGTGTGTCTTTCTTCAGACGCTTGTTACTGTTATTCTAGATGCGTTTCCAAGTCTGTAAGACACTCGGGGTTGGCTTTCTGCAATGAAAGTTTCCCACAGAGGATGGGCATGATCTCCGAAAGCCCATCTTGTTCTCAAAGCGGCACTGCTGCAAGCAAGAGCCGGTGTTTGTGTGGTTCAGTAGCTGAGGGGAGGGGGGGACACCAAAAGAAATTAGCAAGGTCCGGTGATGCATGGTAGGATCGTATCACTGTGTCACTGATGTCCTCGAAACAACAAAAACCCAAAGAGTGATATTGGGCACCACATCATGGTTGGGGGCTCTACCACATCTGACCCCCCAGAATGCAGTCATTCTCCCTCCACTAACCACCCTATGTCCTCATCCTGGGGCACCGCCGTGGGGCTGCCATGTGTTTCCCTGCCCAGCACGGGCTTGATGGGGCCAGCTTGTTACTCTTGACTGGACTGGTAGTTAAGGGGGAGTGGCATCATGTTGTCATTGCCCATGCTAAAGGACAGACTCTCTGGCTCTGGTAGGTTCTGTACCAGTTCCATGGTCAATATCTGCCAGCTACAACTGGTGCCTGAAAAGGCCCCCATCTGGGTGACGTTTCTGATACAGAATCTCATTCTGTAGTCCAGGCTAAACCATGTAGATGATCCTAGCTTTAGAACTGTGGCAGTCCACCTGAGGGTGCCTACTATCTCAGACGTATGCCACCACTGTAGCCTGGTGTCCCTTCTTGAAGGGGGAATGGTACAGCTTATTCCTTTGCATGATTTTATCTGTCTTTCTGACTCCATGCTGTCACTCACTCTTCCTTTCTCCTCTCCCATAAATCCTTCTAGAAGTTCTCGGGCATGGCGTCTACCCTTCGGTCCACATTTCCTCTAGTGCATGTGGCTCAACACGAATCTTACCACATTTGCTTTTTGGTGGCCTGGACAGTCCTTTTGTTCCGACCCCCTCTCTCATCCCCTTATCTTGGCTTTATCACCTTACAAAACCAGTTTACGTGGCAGTCTAATTCAGCGGTTCTCAACCTGTGGGTCATGACCCCTTGAGGGGGCATCTAATGACCTTTTCACAGGGGCCACTAAAGACCATCAGAAAACACAGGTATCTGCTTTATGATAGTCATAACAGTACCAAAACTGCAGCTATGAAGCTGTACCAAAAATAGTTTTATGGTTGGGGCTCACCACAACATGAGGAACTGTATTAAAGGCTTGCAGCGTTAGGAAGGTTGAGGACCACTGATCTAAATCTAAATCAGATTCACCAGAGCCTTTCCTACTCTGTAAAGGTCACATCCCATCAGGGATCTCAGCAAAGCAACTCAAGCCCCATAACCATCCCTAGGTAAATCAGCTTCTTTTGAAACTCTCCGGTAAACACAGTACTCAAAGCCACAAAGTGGGCATTAGTCACCACCTCCCATGTACCCAGTTCCCTTAGCAATGCTTGTCACTCCTCCCCAGCCTCCTGTCCCTGCTAGCCATGAGGACCTTAGTCAGATGTAACCCAGTGTCCCTATTGGCTTATATGAGGCACTTGCTTCTCTCCTATTGGCTCAGCTATGCCACCTCAGCTCAAGGCTGAATGGACGGCTTATTAACCCACCCAGCTCAGACTGCCCCATCCTTCTCTGTCCCATGGCCTCACACAGCAGCCTGAGAGAGGCTCCTTTATTCCTTGTTTCAGAGTCTTTCCCCTGAGGCTTGAGAGATGGCAGGGCGGTTAAGGGCACTCGCCTCTCTTCCAGGGCCCCTCCTGTTGCACCCTAGCACCCACATATGGTTGTTCCCAGGGATCCAACACCCTCTTCTTCTGGCCTCTGCAGGCACCCACATACTCATGGCATGCCTGCATACATATGTGCAAAAGTAATAATAAACCTTTCCCAACTCCATCAGTTTGCCCATCAGTTTGGAGGCTGAGAAGTCCCTGATTGTCATTGTTTATTGTACTGGGCCGTAGGTAAGGTCTCTGCCTGCATCCTGAGTCATAGATTTCCCCCTTTTCTCTGTGTTAAAGACTGAAATGAGGAGGATTTCCTCTCATTTCTATACCGCCCCTCCTTACTCTTCTATTCTTTCCATGGGTTGCAAGCCATTGCCTCCCAGGAAACCAATCTATCTCAGCTCTAACTCGCACTCTCTCCCCCCTGGCATCCGGCCAGCTATAGGAAGCAGCTCCATCTCTTCTCCCTTTTCAGACAAACTAAAGGCTGTCCCGAGGGATGGCATCCATGTGCTGCTCTCCTATGGTAATTCCTTCCTTGCATAGGCCAGTTCTTTCTGGGTTGCGAAGCCTCGGTGGCACGTCATCACCCATGGCAGAGGCCATGCTGCAGTGACTATGTCTAGTGCATCCCTCAGAGGGAGCAGCCTCAGATATGCATCATATCATGGCAGATGCGTTCTGCTGATCCCGCTCGGGTGCTGTCTTACTTTCTTATTGTCCTAATAAATGCCCTAACTAAAGCGTCTTAAGGGTAAAAGGCACATTTTGGTTTACAGTTTCAGAGGGACACCAGTCCGTCATGGTAACAGGCAGGAAGGACATGGTGACCGATGCAGGGGTTGCCTGGTCACACTGCATCTGCAGTGGGGATGTGTGGGGTGGGGGTACCATGGAACCAGGAGGTGCTGGTCCTGAGCTAGAGTGGCGTCCAGCCCCATAAATCTCATCTGGAGAATCATAGGAGTGAGGACCATTCTCTCCCCTACCCCAAGCCTGCATGTCCAGGGACACGGAGTCCTATGCCCCGCACCTTTATCCCAACCAGAGGAGGTCCCATAGTCACAGCCAGGTTAAACTTCCTCTCTCCTTATAAGGTCATGTCCAGCATGTCCAGTGGAATTCCTCCTTATGCAAATGAAGCATTCCCAGCACCTTAGCCTCGGCCAATGAAAGCCTCTACCCACTCCCCAAAGGTTTGCATAGCCTTTATTCTCCACAATTAAATAAGCTGCTCAGTGGAGCCTGCTTCTCACAGTGCTCACTGGTTGCCTGAGGTCTCCATCACTCTTGGCCATTATGGATGCCCTGCCGCAAAAGCAGAGAGTGAATGGGAAGTAGGGGCAGGCTATAAGGCCTCAAGTCCAGTCCCCAGTGACCCACTTCTTCCAGGGTGAGGCACTGCCTCCTAAAGGTTCCACAACCTTCCCAAACAGGGTCGCCATCTGGGGACCAAGCCCTGTGAGTACATACAGTATATAAGACACACCAGGACCACATGCAGGGAGTCCAATCAACTTTTTTGGGGGTGATTCAAGGCTTATATAGTTTTGTTCATAGAGGTATGGAGTGGCCTTGTCCAGCCTGGGCCAAAGAGTGATGATGTAATGTCTCACGTGGCCCCCTGTCCCTCATGAGAAATGAATAGGGATGGGTGGTCCTGGATGGGGTGACATAGACCACAGATATGTCCTTGTGGACAATAAAAGGGATGTACACACATGCTTGGAGTCAGATTTGGGGGGCTGCAAGGACAGCTCCCCTCCCTGCCTTGGGGTTAGGAATAACTCCACTGTCTCTTCTCCTTCAGCTGAAAGCCACAGATGCAGATGAGGGCGAGTTCGGGCGCGTCTGGTACCGCATCCTCCATGGTAAGTGGGCTACTGCGGGATAGGAGGGATGGCCACTGCCCTGTAGAGACACTTCTTTTTGGCTGACCGGAGCAGATGCCCAAGCACCGCATACACAGGCTGCAGCTCAGGGAGAAAGTGGGTTCCCTGACTGTTTACACAGTTGAATATATTCTAAGCAAAGAACGGTTATGCTGGCCTTGTGCCTAAGAGCTCCATATGCTACAAAGCTGACGCCGTGACAAGACCTTGGAAGCCAGGGCAGCCCCTGGGAAAGTCATTCACTCTCCTGGGTCCCCTGAGAAACACAAGCCATTCCCTGCACCGTTCACCACAGTCAGAGCATGAACCACCACTCACCTGCTGGCTTCCTGGATCAGGCGGGCAGCCACCCTACGTGAACGCCAGGGGCCGAGTGTGGCTAAGTGTGTCCCTGGAGAGAAATCAAGACTATGGGTACCAACCTAGCCCAGTCGGGTCCACTACATCCTAGACTCACTCACCCACAGACAGTAGGGTTTGGGTTCCCCTGAAGCTTCCACTTCTCCAGTAGATGTGGAGGTGTGGAGATAGAGTTAGACCGTAGGCTTTGTAAAGGAAAAGCAGGTGGGCTTCAGTTCCATGTCCCCCTCTGTTAGGCCATTGTGGGCTTTAGCCAAATTCTCAAGTGAAGGGATGGTTTTCAGTTGGCAATGCAAGTTAAAATCAAACATATTTGAGGTACAGAATTGTAAACTCTCTAAGTTAGGATAGATGATAGAATACTTTATCTACATTGCCAAGTATGATGTCCTGGATGTTAGAAGTGGATATCATACCTTACAATTTATGTAATTGTTATAATTATGTTCAATGTATATCTGAGAGAAAAGAGCATTTTTAATTGGACAAAAAAAGGGGGGAAATGTAGCTGCTTGTATTCTAATGCTAATTTGTATCCTTCCCCCCAACTCCCACCGCCACCAAAGAAATAAAGGGTTTGCATGAGAGGGTCTGCACATAGAGTTCTGGGAACCCGCCCCCAGTTGATTCTGATTGGTAAATAAAGATGCCAACAGCTACTAGCTGGGGAGAACAGACAGAGGTGGGATTTTAGATTTTCCTGGGCTTGGGACCGGGAGCAAGAAGGAAAGGAGGAGATCAGTCAGGATCTCCAGGATGCCTGGAGAATGTGGAGGAGAGGAGAGGCACCATGCCTGAGAAGAGTGCAGGACAGAGAGGCATGGCCGCCACGTGAAGGCCCAGGGGCGTCCAACTGGGTCCAGAGCAGCCAAAGTAGAACATAGAATTTAGTAAGTAGTGACTTGGGATTATCGGCGGGAGGTGGAGTCTAGTAGTTTGGAGGCTAGGCAACTGGCCAGCTACTGTGCCGCATAAGGCATATTAAAGTATAAAGACTGTGTGTGTGTCTTTCATTCAGGAACATAAGCCACTGAAGCGGGGAGTAACCCCGCCATGGGACGTTTTAATTAATAATTCATTCAACAACCAAGTCCTGTGGGCAGGACCAATATGCCACCGGGACTGGAACTCAGTGCCTTCTATCTCACAGCGTCCTCCTCCCGGTTCAGCCAGCGTCCTCCTCCTGGTTCAGCCCACGCATCTCATGTGCCTCTCCACAGGTAACCATGGCAACAACTTCCGGATCCACATCAGCAGCGGGCTCCTGATGCGAGGCCCAAGGCCCCTGGACAGGGAACAGAACTCGTCCCACGTGCTGACGATAGAAGCCTACAACCACGACCTGGGGCCCATGCGGAGCTCCGTCAGGGTGAGAACACAGACTAGGGCCTGATGGAGTAGGATTCGCCACTGGCTGGTGTGCAGGGCAAGGAATTTGGTGAGGAGACCAAGGGCCCACCCAGCCCAGCCAGGGGTCTTGGGTTTGTCTTTTGCTCCATTCCACAGTTTCTTCTTGAGGAAGGGGATCCATGATGCTCGTGTCTGTCCTAAGGGAGGGAAGAGGGGCCCTCACAGATCTATCCCTTACAGACCTCCAGCTCTCCACAACGCATTGAGGAACCCTCTAGACATAAGCTGGGAGGAGTCGATAGCAATGTTGTTTTGCAGATGAAGAAATAGAGTCACAGGGAAGTGTTCAAAGGCAGGAGCAGACTTGAGACTGTGTATTTTGGGTCCAAGTCCAACGCTGTTTCTCTTGAAGTTGTTTCTAAAATTCTCCTACCCCATTCTCAGCTGCCCTATCAAATGCATTCTTTGCACACACCTTCACTAGGCAGCTAAGGCCAAAGAACCTTCTCTAATGGTCACACACAGAGGTCTGTCTTCTCATCCTCCATACACACGTAGCAGCCCATAGGCCCCTTCCCCTAAAGCCATAGGAAGTGAGTCAGAGCCCAGAGGTCCCTGTCGTGGAGGAAGATGGGAATTCATCAGGCAGGGACGTGTACCCAGGCCTGAGTCAGCTGAACTTATCAGCCCATCGCAACCCACTGTTTCCTGGGACTGGAAACTCCGAGCAGGATATACCTGGTCACCTGTCGCTCAAGTCACTCCAGGATACTTCCCCTCATGTTAAGGATGGATGTCTCCAACCAGAATCTGGGCCCTATGCAAATCTGTCAGGGCTGGGCCAGCTCTGAATTCCCAGCTTCTCATTCTCATCTTGGAGGAGGTAGGAGAGAGAGTTGGCTCCTGACAAGCTTCCCCCCACATCCCTTAAGGAGTGAATGAATACCTGTCCAAGTGGTACAGCAGAGGGATCAGAGCCCTTGGGTCCTTAGGAACATGTTGACTGACAGAGACATGGTTTCCTGGTAAGTACCAGGAAGTCTCCACAGTAGCTTCCCCATGAGACAGGTTCTTATTCGCATGCTAATGAGCATGGTCAGGCCAGTATCTTCCCTCTGCAGACTCACATCAGGTCACAAGAGTGGCTGGTATCAGTGAGGTTCAGACTGGACCCCTGGACTTCAGCCCTTCCTGACCACAGTGTCCCCTCCCTGTCCCCTGCCCACCTGTTTCTCAAGAGCCTGTTCATAGTGGCTACTACATGCCATTTTTAACCACCAACCTTGTTAAACCGAATTCTTTGCAACATCCCAGGGTGTAAAACAGATCAAAGGTAGACTGTACTACTGCAAGGTGAGGCACCCCAGCCACAGACTTGGGTCCCTTTTATATATTCCTACCCTCAAGACTCTGAAGAAAAAGAAATTGACCCAATTCTAAAGAAGGCTCTGGCTTACACCCATTCTACAGATGAGGAGACTGAGGCAGAGAGGAATCAACCAACTTGGTTAGGGTTCCATTACGGTATGGGTAGAGCCAGGCTTCACCCCAGACAGGTGACCCAGACTATTCTCTTACCTTTACACAGTATGATTCCTGGACCACAGTGCACAAGAAGGCTTCTCAGAGCCCTGACAAGCGCTACATCCCCAAAAAGTAACTTAAAGAGTTCAGGTGTTGTCCCCTGGCATGGAGATCGGATGGCCCCTGCAGTTTATAGCCTCTATTCTCCTGAGAGAGTCAGGAGAGCTGGGGCGCTTTCTGATAGCAATGTGAGGACCCTGGCTTTGCCCTGCAAGCTGTAATTCCCATTTTAGGGGCTAACAGCGGTCCCCATGAGGGCCAGGAAATAAGGAGGGAGACAGTCCTTATGGATGCTGGGCTTCTCTGTGTGTGCACACATCTGCCCTCTTCTCCCCTGTTGGAGGGCCTGGCAGCCCTGTGCAGAAACGCTGGACAGAAAGCAGTCTGCCTCTAAGGCACCTGGCAACATCCCCTGTTCAGCAAGAGTTCAGCTGGCCTGTACTTCCTGTTCAGCTGTGTCTCTCAGGTTCATAAACCACACTAGCTTTCCTCCTGTCTCTACTGCAGAAAGCAGCCAGAAGTATTGAAAGCCTGGCCACATTGTGGCTAAGCAACACTCCACCCCTCTCCCGTTCCTCTCACACTGTCAGACTGACAGCTTCTTCCCCACCGCCCCCAGAAGGCAAGGTCACTAAAACAAGCAGAATCCGGAAAGGGAAGGCTTGCAGTTTTGAAAGATGGATAGTTAATTTCTGTTTACATAGAGTTCCCGAAATTCACCCACGCCAATTCCCCTCACAACCACCACACCCAGGATCTTCTGCAACAAGCTGCGGGCAAAGCCAAATTTAGAAGGTTCTCTGCTGCAGCTGCGATCTGAGGTGGACACTATCGTTTGCATAGTAGATTCTTGATGTCTGGACGTGAAAGGTGCTGGTGTGACAGGGCTGGGGAACCCCAGGGCAATGGAGTAGCGAGCCCTCCGTGAGCCTCCCTGGCCACCATATCTATCTTCTCCCCTGGCTCTGCCATCCTTCCTACCCTGAGCCATCCAGTAAATTCCCTGCTAACCTAGAGGTCTGTGTGTGTGTGTGTGTGTGTGTGTGTGTGTGTGTGTACGCGCGCGCATGCGCGCACGCATGGTATGTGTGTGTGTCTAGTGTGTCTGTGGTGGGTGGTGGGAGTTGTATATGTAATGTGTGTGTGATATGTGTGGTGTGTATATGGGGGGGTGTGGTATGTTTGTGTGTATCTGTAGGTGTGTGTGTGTGTGTGTGTGTGTGTGTGTGTGTGTATGTTGGGATAACCCCAGAGAGAGCTATGTATGTTGTGCATGGTGTGTGGTGTATGTGTGTGGTATATATATATATGTGCGTGTGTGGTATGTATGGGGGTGTTTGTGTGGTGTGTGTGTGTATGTGTGTGGTGTGTGTGTGCACACATGTGTTGGAATAACCCCAGAGGCAGCTGTGTGTGTGTGCATGGTGTGTAGTGTATGTGTTTGTGTGGTGTGTGTGTGTGTGTGTGTGTGTGTGTGTGTGTGTGTGTGTGTTGGGATAACCCCAGAGGCAGCTATCCATATAGACAAAGTGCCAAAGGCAGGTTCTCTGAGGCTGTCTTGCCCTCCTCCCCCCTTTCTGTCCTGTCCTTGCCACTGACTACTGTGACCTGCGCTGTGCACACTGAGCTACCCCACCCCACTTCCTCCCTTCTCCACCCTGCTTCATGGTGATGCTCCCCTGGCTCTCGGGAGCCAGGAGAAGGGCCTGTCTTACACTGGGGCCAGCTGATCCCGAGCACGGAGCCTGAGCACTGATAGATGGGGAGCCAGGAGATGCCAGCCCTCCTTGTCCCTGTGAGATCTTGAGAAAATGACTTCTCTTTTCTGGGGCTCTTTTCCCAATCTCTTAAAGGAAGTGGAGCCCAGGATTTCCAATAGCTTGTGTCTCTGCACTCTGGTCTTCCCTCCACTCTGTCTCTTTCCTTCACTCTGGTCTTCCAGGCAACAAGATTCAGGCCTACAGCAACCTCTCTGGGTATTCCCAGATATGGGGAGAGGAGAGGGGCTCTCCTTGTTTGCAGGCACAGCTCTCCATAAACACTGTTTTGATGGTAGCATTTTTCTGCATCTGACACATGTTCATTAAAGGGAAGTGTCAAAGGTGGACAAAAGCCTCAGGAACATCACAGAAAAATCACACCATTCTAAAGTGGTCACTTTCTGGGGTAGGGTCCCCAGAAAGCAACTCCAGGACAAGGATTGTCATGAAACTCGTTAATAAGTTTTCCCCAAGAAACTGATAGAGGCATCCAGAAAACCCTGTGGGTTGAGGGGGTGATCGTCCTCTGTTTCACTGGGAGCCCTAGAAGGAGCCAGGGATCCGTGCCACCACACTGCTGTCTGCCATGGTGGAGTGGCAGTCTTTAAAGGGCTGTTGTGTGAGGGTCACAGGGCCCCAAGCACGACTACTTCTGTTCTTGTTACCGTCACTTTTTTTCCTGAGTCTATCCTAAATATATTTTGGTCTTTGGATGGAGTTAGTTTTCTATTGGTGAGACAGAACACCATGATCAAGACAACTTATAAAAGCAAGCATTTCATCTGAAGGCTAAGGATTCCAAGGGGCTAGAGTCTTTGACCGTCATGGCAGGGAGCACGGCAACAGGCAGCCAGGCATGGCGCTGGAGCAGTAGCTGAGAGCTTACATCTGATCCACAAAGGGGGGTGGGGAGGGAGAGAGAGAGAGAGAGAGAGAGAGAGAGAGAGAGAGAGAGAGAGAGAGAGAGAACTAGAAGCCCATCCCCAGTAACACACCTCTTCCAACAAGGCCACACCTCCTAATCCTTACCAAACAGTTCCACCAACTGGGGACCAGCATTCAAATATATGAGCCTGTGGGGCCGTGCTCTTCAAACCAGCACACTCGCTGTCTAGCAAGTACTTCCATGAGCCTGGTGTGTTTTGTCTTCCTAACCACTTCAGGAGCAGTGTAGCATGAGCCATTAGTGACATTACTATTTCATGCTGGAGAAACTTGACCACCCCCAAAAGCACCACTGGTAGTCCCTGGTGCCTACAGGTTAGTGCAGAACCAAAAGGTATCTGAACAGCAGCCACAAGCCAGATCCTGTGTGAGAGAGCAGGCCAAGTTCATAGGAAGATAAGGTAGGATTATTTCCTCCAGAAGGAACAGGGGCCAATACCCTGGGATGCCAGTCTCCACTTTTCCTGAACTGAGCCCTGGCACATCTCTGCAGGTGATCGTGTATGTGGAAGATGTCAACGATGAGGCCCCCGTGTTCACACAACAGCAGTACAACCGCCTGGGTCTTCGAGAGACAGCAGGCATCGGCACCTCAGTCATCGTTGTCCAAGCCACTGACAGAGACACTGGTAAGGCAGGCAGGGGCAGCCGGGGATGCCACTTTCAGAGTGACCCTCCTATTGCCAGGGGCCCTGTCATCCTTAGACCTTCCATGCAGCCAACACCAAGGCTCAGGAGGGGATCCTTGCTTGCTATTTGCTCCATATAGATGTCCAGGCCCCAGAGGGTTAGTCAAGGAAGTTATCAAACTTCTGATAGCCAGAAGAGAGTGGAAATGTTTGCACACCCAGATTAGTCATCCTGGGACCTGGCAGCACAGTGCTAGCCTTTTCCAAGGACTTCATGGAGCCATGTCATAAAGCTAGCCTAGGCTAAAACCTCCATTCAGCTGCACAGGGGATGACCAGAGCGCGGTACTTGCAAGCCTCCTCACAGCCCATCCTTCCCGTAGGAAAGTGATAGGCTTAGAAGGCAGCCCCAGCCTGGCAGAGGTTTCCATAGCCACAGTGGTCAGTGTAAAGTGAAGGGGGTAGGATTCCAGGATACCGCAGCCTTCTCTACTGAGCCTGTGCCTGGTTAGGAGAGGGCTCTTCCCTACCACACTGGAGTAGGAATATTTTAATAAATCCAGGTGCGGGGTTACTCCCCACTTCAGTGGCTTATGTTCCTGGATGAAAGACACACACACAGCCTTTATATTTTAATATGCCTTAAACAGCACAATAGTTGGGCAACTGCCTACCCTCCATGCCGTTAGAATCCACCTCCTACTGATAACTCCGAATTACTACTTACTATTCTGTCTTCCACCTTGGCTGCTCTTGACCCAATGTCACACTCTCTTGGTCCTTTTACATGGCGACTCTTTTTCTCCCTCCTGCATGTTCTTCTGCCATGGTGGCTCACTCTTCCTGCATGTTTTTACTCTTCCACGGAAGCTTCTGTTTCTCCTCTCCTTCCTCGTCCATGCCTGGATTTATTAAATATTCCTACTGCAGCACGCTGTTCTCATAGAGGCTTCCAAGCCCTGACTGCAGCCCAAGCCTCCGGCCAGCTATCCCCATAGTCCCCATGCGCCCTCAGCGTCAGAGGTTACCTGCCTCCCAGGATGAGTGACAGAGACATAGATTTTAGGATTCACAGCTGGTTCCTTCTCTAAATGGCACAGGGTCAGGGGCACTGTGTATTGCCAAGGCCTCTTCTGGCATAGGTAACCCTTTGAAAGGCTGGTGAAAGTCTTCACCAAGCTGAATGGGTTTGTGCCTGTCGCCTTTTCTACCTTCCCAAACTACCTGCCTCCCTCATGGTTGAGCAGTGGTGTGTAGAGGGGATAGAGAACTCCTTGGCCCTGAGATTCTTTTCCTCCAGGGACCTGAGCGAAGGCTTAGCTGCTCTGAGGGCCCTGGGCTTTCTAGGTCAAATCACCACTACAAGGTACCTGCCTATCCAAGTAGTCAAGACAGGTGCTCAGAAGTAAGTTGTGAGGCTCCAGGAGCAGAGCCAGCTCCCTCTGGCAGATCTCTACTGCCAATACCAAGCTCCAGAGTGTGTTAGTGGTGTTCTGGGGTCTTGCCACCCACCTTGACCTCTGCTGCATCTTTTGGGGATAGTGTGCACTGTGGGTGGGAGAAGGGAACAGCCAAGGCCTCTCAGGAGCAACCCCTAGTATAGAGCACTGAAGAAGCCCCAGGGCAGCCCCAGCTCCATGTGGGATTACATAGTTTGCGTCTTCTCCAAGGGGACGGTGGCCTGGTTAACTACCGCATCCTGTCGGGCGCGGAGGGCAAGTTCGAGATCGACGAGAGCACAGGGCTCATCGTGACGGTTGATTATCTGGACTACGAGACCAAGACCAGCTACCTGATGAATGTGTCTGCCACAGACGGCGCACCCCCCTTCAACCAGGGCTTCTGCAGTGTCTACGTGACGCTTCTCAATGAGCTGGACGAGGCCGTTCAGTTCTCCAATGCCTCCTACGAGGCAGTCATCATGGAGAATCTGGCTCTGGGGACAGAGATTGTTCGGGTGCAAGCCTATTCCATCGATAACCTCAACCAGATCACCTACCGCTTTGACGCCTATACCAGTGCCCAGGCCAAAGCCCTCTTCAAGATAGATGCCATCACGGTAAGGAGGCAGGTGGGCACAGCAGGGCTCTCCCATCACAGCATGTATTTACTGAGCTCCTTCTAGATGTACAGCATTCCTTAAGATAAATGTCCTTCTGGTGTTATACTGAAAGCCAGTCAGTCAGTCTGGTGTCCTTGTTATTAGACAATGGAAGTTATAATAGGAAAAGCCAAACACTTTCCTGCTGTAGTAGCCAATTAATCCTGCTCAAATCACCCCAGTGGGCACACAGACACAGACATAGACACGCACACGCGTGCGTGCACACACACACACACACACACACAGCCTTCTATTTTAATATGTCTTAAACAGCCCAATGGCTTGGCACTTCCAAACCTCCACGCAGCTAGCACACTCTCCCTCTGATATTCCTAAGCTATTACTTAATAAAACCTAAATTCCATCCTGGCAGACCCAAGCCTACAGCCCTGCTGGGCCACGATCCCGGACTCTGACATGTTCGTAGTCTCTCTGTCTCTCCGTCCTACACTTCTCAGGCCTGGTCTTTCTCCTTTCCCAGCATGGCAGTTCTAAAACCTTCTTCCTCCTTCGGTCCCCTTGCACATGAATCCTGAAGTCCTGCCTCTGTTTCCCTGCCCAGCCATTAGCCGCTGGCAACTTTATTTACCAGTCAAAGCCAACTGGGAACAGGGGCCCTCAGCATTGTTCATGAAGATTCTCAATTTTGAGAACCCACTTAATACAAGCATTAGACCAAACCCACAGCGCTTTTCCTTCTAAATCCACATTGCCATAAGCTGCTTCTCTAGGTTCTTGCTGCCCACTGGGTACTAAGAGAGCTGGGTCAAGTCTGAACAGCTCCATGGGGTGGGATCTATAGGGTCATTGGTGGCTGCCGGTCTGCACTTCTGGTGCACGTCACCAGCTGTTCCCTGTTTAACCTGCAGTAAGAGTTCCTGGGACCCTTCCTGAGCTTCAGGTGGCTGGTTACGGCCACTTCAGAAACATTTTGCTTGCCTACTGTGGCCAATTCTGAGGCTACTTCAAAGGATTCTCACCCCTTCCAGGCACAACCCAGTCCCCTTCAAGAACATCTGTAATCCCAGTTCTCAGGGGGCTGAGGCAAGAGGATCTATATCTCCAAACCAGCCTAGGCTACATGCTAAGACTTTATCTCTAAAAAATAAAATAAAATAAAACAAAACAAAACAAACTCCATATATTCATTGTTAGTCCAGATGTTCTCCCATCCACACAGGTCAGGGGATTTTATGGAGGCTCCGGCGGGAAGACACAGTCTATTATTCTCAGTCTACATTCCTTTCCTCTCCCTAGATGCACCTAATACCAGGAAATTCTAGGGAACCATGCATTCTGTCATATTTTCTAGCCTATCGTTATCTGAGTCATCTTTTTTCCCTTTTTACTTTGCCTGTTAGGAAACTCAGATCTAGCTCTTTGCCATCTCTCCCATAGCTATACTAAGCTAGGCATCTGGTACGACTGCTCCTTACCCCACCTTGATTTAGTGGGTCTTCCTCTTGAATCCCTTCACTTGATGACAGTCAAGGTATGAATCCCTTGACAGCCAGGACAATCCCAGCACAGAAGGGCAGTATTGGCAACCCCCTGGCTTCCAGGAAGGCAATCTTGCTGTGCACAGACTTCCAGCAGAGTCAGGCCACCCCCTCCACATGCAGGACCCACCTTGTGAGCCAAGTAGTGTGGATCTGAGATGATGGCTTGCCTGTGCGCTGCTTGACCTGACCAAGGTGGACGAGAGCCTCTCAGGACGCCTGCAGTATGCCCGGCCTTATCTCAGAAGAGACTGGGAACGTAGGCGAACCAAGAGCTCTGGGGCTGGGAACAGAAGTGAGAATAGAAGCTATAAGTCTGAGCATCCAGAGGATGATGGCAGGGTGATGGGTACCACTGGGTCCCCCAACCCAGAGAGGACATGCTTGACTGGGAGGAAGGAGACCCTTGTAGAAGAGATGGCTGAAATCTTAAAGGGACGTAAGAGCAATGGGATTTCAGGCAGTAGACTCATGGGAAAGTTCTGTCAGGACAATGGAGTAAACATGGCTATTGGAGTGGGGTGGAAGGGATGGTGAGCTCCAGCTAGAGCACAGAACAGCCACCTGATGATGTTTGTCCTCTACCCCACCCCCACAGGGTGTGATCACAGTCAAGGGCTTGGTGGACAGGGAGAAGGGCGACTTCTACACATTGACGGTTGTGGCAGACGATGGCGGCCCCAAGGTGGACTCTACTGTGGTGAGTGGGTCCTGGGTGACAGCCCCGCCCCTACCCAGTACTCCCCAGTACCTGACCCGTGGGCAGGGGGTGGAAAGTACCGGGCCAGCCAATAACCATTTATATCTGTTTTCTCTCCCTCCTGTTCCTGCTCCTGCTGTGCCTACAGAAGGTGAGTTAGCCCATGAACAGCCTCATACCACTGGTGGTGCACAGACCTTCCCTGGAGATAGGGTCCACAGGGCAGAGGGCTGTCAAGATGGTACAGGGAAGAAAGGTGGTTGCGACCAAGCCTGCTGATCCGAGTTTGGTCCCTGGGACCCACATGGTAGCAGGAGAGAACCAACTCTTAAGTCATCCTATGACATCCACAAGATGCCACAGTTTGTGCTTACCCGCCCCCATCCTCGCTCCCCCAACCACCCAGACACACACTAAACCAAAGTTGTAAAGAGAAAGAAGGGAACACATAAATATTTACAGCAGGCCTTCCTCTCAGACCCTGAAGGACCTCTGCAGCCCATCCACCCTCCTCCCCCAAGCTTGTCCTCCACGTTCCATCCAGTCCCTAAGGAATCCCGAAATGGAAGTGTGGTTGACAAAGAAATGCATGGAACACACCCAGGAAGAGACCTGAGGGCTCCTCGGTGGCTGTGTGACAAAGCAAAGCTGCTTGACTTCTCTGTGCTTCCCCTTCCCTCCCTAAAGAGAGAATCCTGTCAGCAACCTTGCCTTCCTCAGAAGAGGCGGCAGGTCTGAGGAAGAGAGACATGTGAAGGAGGTACTCAGGTCAGAGCCCAGGGAGTACCTGGAATGGTAGCTGTGTCCACAGGGTGAGGACCGTGTGCTGAGGAAGGAGCCTCAGGAGTGTCAGACAGAGCCCCAGAAGGGCTGGGCCTGAGGTGGAGTTCAGCAGGGTGGGGGTGGGGTAGGGCAGAGGTAGGGGTCATGTTGGGCTTTGACCCCCCACACATCTGGCTCTCTTAAACTCCTTAAACCCCACATCCTAAATCTCCCAGCAGGAGGCTTAGAGGGGGGTATAGGTAGGAGCCCCGCTGCCCCTTCACCCCGCAGTGGCTGCTGGGTATCCCGTGAGAGCACAGTGCCTGTCTGGCATCCTGGCAACCCTTTCTGATGTGGATGGCAAGAACTTCAGACTCTCTCACCCACTCAGCTATCTGCTCTCTTCCAAGAAGCAAGACCTGTTCTCATGCCCCAGATACACAGCCCAGTTGGCCCCCGTGCTGTTTGAGATGCTACGGTGCACGTACAGAAGGCCTTTAAAGGTGGTACGATTTCCTCTCCGAGGCCAGGAGCCAAACCACAGCTCACCTCCACCTGACTCCTTCCTGCCTCAGCAATGGGGGGGGGGGGGGGGGATTGGGGAGGGAGAGGCCGGAAGGAAGCCTCAGCTATGGGAGCTCCGGAGTTGCATACTTAGGTGCTAGGGGGGTGGACAGGAAGGTGAGGTTCTGAGGCTGGGAGCTGGAGAAGGCCTCATCCTCTCCTCACCTACCAAAGCTGCCTCCCTTCTCCCCCCCTCACCCCTCCGCCCTCCCTCCATCACCTCCCCACACCCACCATCACCCCCCACCCTCCCTCCCTCCATCACCCCCCCACCCACCCTCCCTCCCACCATCACCACCACAGAGTAGCAGCCACAGCAGAGCCATTGACTCACTATGCCGGGCCTGCGCTTGCTGGGCGCCTGATGCAGGAGAAACCCAAAGCAGATTTAACCCTGTCTACACAGTATGAACTAGATTCAGGTGGGGAGGGGACCCTGTCACAGCATCACTGTGACATAATGGATGCCTTGTGAGATGTCAAGGAACGCTGGGGCGGGCTTGCCTAAGGTCACTCAAGCTGAGCTGGGGTTAATGCAGCCAACAAGGAAAGGTTTTTCTGGCACAGGGTGTACATAGGCCCTGTGGTGTGAGGACCTTGACTGGCCAAAGAGTTTGAGGGGCCAGTCATGCAAGCACGTATGCACAGCAGCTCTCTCTGCCTGGTGTTGCTCTGAGCATGGGGTATACTCGACATCACTGTTTCCATTTCCCATAGCAACCGGCTTGCTCAGCAGACTCACGCTACTCCCTGGTAGACAGGTACAGGCTTACTGGGGAAAGGCTGAGTGTCCATCAGACAGGAAGAGGAGGGGCAATGGTGATTACTGTACACCACCTGTACCTGTATTTGCTCATTTCCTGCTTCCTACATCCAATGCAGCGCGTCTTCTTGGTTCAGAAGTTTTCCGATGAGAAAAGGGAAAACCAGAGAGGTCGAGTAAAGTCACACAGCCAGCCGTAAAAGAGTTGACCCACTCCCCCACCCCCCCACCCTCCCACCCCGGCTTCAGACTGCAGCCTGATGCCTGGGGGGTGGGGAGGACTGAAACCAGGAAGGGCAGCCTGATTTAGGCAGGGGGCAGGGGCACAGTGACTTTCTTCTGTAAGGTAGAAAGGACCCACAAGGAGCATGAGCACTGTGCATACCAAAAGGCAGTCAGCTCTGGGATCCAGGAATCACGGCCCCCAAAAGGATGATGAGGACTGGCCTGGGGTGGGTGGAGCAGCTTGAAGCTGTTCTTAAAACCCAGGCTACCTCCCAACCCTGCCCCTAGCATTGAATGTAGTTGTGTTTGTAGTCTCTGTGGCCTGAGATCTTCCTAGGGCTGGTGGCCATGCCCACAGTGACCCTTCTCTCTTCCTGTTCCTGGTGCCCTTCTCCACCCGAGATCCAGACCTTGGACTTGAAAGAAAATGTGATTTCACAGAGTTTCCTCCCCTCCGGGTCACAGTAGCCTCCTGCTCCTGGCCTGGTCCTCTCTCTTCGATGCAGAACTGTGGTTTCAACCAGCCTGCCCAGGATTCTCATTCCCGTGATTCATTGGCTTATTTCATATAAGAATCTGAACTCCTTAATCTTCCTGAAAAACAGGAAGTGATGCCAGCCAGTGCCAGGGGGATATTCCAGTCCTTCATTCCTATGATCTGGAACCCAGCTTCCCAGCTGTCCCTGTCCCTCCCTGTGCCACCTCAGAAAGTCTTCACCAACCCCTGTCTTTGCTGTTCTGGCCCTGTGATAAGTGTGTAACACACATACACACACACGCATGCACACACACACATACACGGATATTGTTCTTGGGGCTTGAAGGTTTGCTCGAGGCTCCTGCAGACCTCATGGTCTAAGGATATCTTGAGGAAGGAGGCAGGAGGTTGCTGAGCGTGTCTGCCCCCAGGTCTACATCACCGTTCTGGATGAGAATGATAACAGTCCACGCTTTGACTTCACCTCTGACTCGGCCATCAGTGTGCCTGAGGACTGCCCTGTGGGCCAGAGAGTAGCCACAGTCAAGGCCCGGGACCCTGATGCTGGCAGCAATGGACAGGTAGGCATCAAGCCAGGGTCTACTCAGGCTGTGGGGTGTTTCATAGTGCTCAGGGACCATCTGAGCCAGCAAGCTTCCAGTCAGCAAACTGGAACGGGCATTTACGTGTGGGAGATGCAAACCCAAGCTTCAGACTCCCTGTCTGCTCTCTAACATCCATCCCCAGGACTGGGTACTTGCCAGGCACATACAGCCTTGGCGGACCTGATCCCTCTCCTTGGCACTATCTCTTTCTCCCAGGACCCCAGAAGAATAGTCATAGAGGGCATGCAGGCAAGGCAGCCCCATGAATCTGACCAATCCCCTCCCTTCCCTGAACCCTCTCTTTCCACAGGTGGTCTTCTCCCTGGCCTCTGGTAACATTGCTGGGGCCTTTGAGATTATCACCAGCAACGACTCCATTGGTGAAGTGTTTGTAGCTAAGCCCCTGGACAGGGAGGAACTGGACCACTACATCCTCAAGGTGAGTACCCACTGGCTCCCCCTGGACTACTCACGGCCACTCGGGAGGGAGCGCACCTCACAGGATACCCTGGTGGTCAGTTTCTTTGCTGTCACCAAGTGATAGAGGGCATGTGGCCTCTGTAGGGCTAAGCACAGTAAGGCTGATGGGGAGAGGGTGACCTGGGACAGGGTTCTGTTCCCAGCAGAAGGATGAGGTGTCTCTCCCTGCCGCAAGAGTCAGAAGAGCCAGGTGTGGCGGTACATGGTACATGCCTAATAATCTAGACACTTAGGAGGCAAGCCGAGGCTGGAAGATCAGCAGTTTAAGGTCATTCTCAACTATATCTTAGAATTGAGACCACTCCATGCTACATGAGACCCTGTCTTAAATAAATAAATAAATAAATAAATAAATAAATAAATAAATAAATAAAAAACAAAATGGGTTGCTGACCCTGTCGGGAACACAGCAGGACCTTGGGCAAATCATTTCTTCTGTCTGGGCCTCCGTTTCCCCACATATGCGATGGTCAGCAGAGCCCCACCTGGCCTGCTTCTGCTGCACAGTGAAGTACCATGATGACTATAGTGGACACTGAGGTCCTTGGCCTGGCCTGTGCACCATGAGCTTCCAAGCAGCCTGCACTACTCCTCTGCGAGGCCAAGAACCTAGAGGCCACCAAGGCAACACTGAGCTCCCCTACAAACCATCTCAGTGGGTCATCATGGCTCCAGAGTTGCCAAAGAATATTCCGGACCCCTCACTGCTTACCAAAGACCCAAGGCATGAATCCTAGCTCAGACCTAAGGTCAAGGTAAAGGGCTAACCCAGCCCCAAACGCAAGCAGGTCACAAAAATGATGACTTTACACACCGAAGTCAGAAGCCAAATGAATCTGGCAAAACTTAGGCAAGGATTGTCTGTAGCACGGGCAGAAGTGGGGAGCTTGGTGGTAGGCAGAGGACGGAGATGGATCAGTGAGTCTCTTGGCTCTCCCTATCAAGGAAGTGGCCTCTGGGCCCCATAATCCTGATCCCATAGTTTGATCCTGATGGCAAACCTCTTCTTCCTCCTCATCCTCACAGGTTGTGGCTTCTGACCGTGGCACTCCTCCACGGAAGAAAGACCACATCTTACAGGTGACCATTCTGGATGTCAACGACAACCCTCCAGTGATTGAGAGCCCCTTTGGATATAACGTCAGTGTGAATGAGGTAAGGACTCCAGATCAGTAGCAGCTGACCACCATCCAGAGTGGACCATGGTCAGAGGCTGACCATGAGAAAGCCATTCAAATGTCTTGTTGGCCCACTGGTCCCTCAGTCCTCAGAATAGAGATCCTAAGTAGATACAGCCCTAGTTCCCAGCCTGGTAGTGTATTTCTGTGGTTAAAACAAACATATTTGGTACCTGGTCCTAAGGCTGGGCGACTTCACTAAATCTTTTTCCGAGCCTTGCCCAGGCATAGTGCCAGGGGCTTCTTATAAAGGAAGGTGTTTTAGGCACCTCTCCCAGGTCCTCCCTATCAAGGTGACAGCCTCTGGGCTCCATAACCCTGATCTCATAGTTTGATCCCCGCAATAGCATGGGTATGCATGTATCCTTCTCCTGCAGTTTTCATACATGACTGTGAGCATCCAATCTGAGCTCACAGGTTTGGACCAGAATCAAGGGACTCCCACAGGACCTGTTTGTGTAGGAGGTATCCAAAGTGTGTTGTCTACCAACATCCTGATCACCCTCATCGGTGTCCCAGGGGCCACAAAGCAGAACTCCCAAGGGGCCGGGTAAAACCTCGGGGCACCAGGAACAGAGCTAGGCTTTTCCCTCACTGGGGGCCTGGGATAACCCCTTCCTGCTCTCCTGCCAGAATGTGGGTGGAGGGACCTCAGTGGTCCAGGTGAAAGCCACCGACCGTGACATCGGGATCAACAGTGTCCTGTCCTATTACATCACTGAGGGCAATGAGGACATGACTTTCCGTATGGATCGTATCAGCGGTGAGATTGCTACAAGGCCTGCTCCACCCGACCGTGAGCGCCAAAACTTCTACCATCTGGTGGTCACCGTGGAAGACGAGGGCACCCCAACACTGTCGGTGAGCAATGGAGGTGGATGGGACAGCTCTGCCCCTTGTGTGTGGGAAGCCAGTGATGGGACTGAAGCCCCTCATAGCCCTCAAACCATTGATACTAGGTTGTAGGCCTTAAGTTCACAGGCCAGGAGCCTCACAGGGCAGGTATGTGTCAAGCAGGGAACTGGTTCTCTCTAGTTTGTACTGTTCGAGTACATCCTCTGATGTCATTAATTGATGCTATCAGATGAGCCTGACACCAGGCCTTGGCCGGGGGGTATGTAAGCACGATGTATGACCAAACTGTGCACTGCAGGACCACACTCAACCATAAGAAATTGCAGCCCTCTGGCCCTGGCCCTGCACTGTGTTGCCATGTCACTGTCACCAACATTCGGTGTGGGAGGAGCTAACAGTTGTAGTCCTGTGTGGGTATGCATGTATCCCATGTATGCATGGTGAACACGCCCACGTCTCATGGTTGTGTGATGCCCATGGTTATGCAAGCTGGGGAAGGAGGTGTGGCTTACAGACTGGGTAGAGGCTGTGCGAGCAAAGAAGAGTGCTCTATGATTTGGAACCTTAAAAGCTGGCCAATCAGAACCTGCCAGAATCTCGCCTTTGTTGCCTGTAAGAGGTAGACAAGATGGTATTTGGGGAATTGAATTAGCCCAGATTGGCACACAGGCTTGGTAAACAGGGAAGATGGGGAGTATCACATCTGTATCTATCACAACATTCCACAGTGAGGCAGATAAAACCCAGGATGGTGTGAAGCAAGGCTTTGATCTGCAAGCAGGTGATGTAGACTAAGCTCTGTCAGCCAGTTATGGTCTCATCTGGGGTTCCTGTCCTGTACGTGCCGCTGTCGTGTCAGCTGAGCAGGCTGTACCTCTGGCAGCTGGCTAGCATCCCTCGAAGTTGATAGGGACAGCTCCTCCAACTAGCAAGCCTGTGCCTGCCTGTTCACAAGATGCAAGAAGGGAGAAAGAACAAGACACACAGGAGGCCCAGTGGTTGTCAGGCTTGGGCTGGCACAGGGTCCCTTCTGTGGCTTTCTCTTGGCCAAAGCAAGTCATAAGTCATTCTGGTTAGAGTGTACCCTCAATGAAGGTAAAGACTGGATACATTTCTGCTTAGTTGCTCTCTGCCACTAAGAGACGTCTTTTAGGGATCAGTGTGTTAGTGGGCCTGCAGGACGAGCAGGTCCAGGCTGGCATTCATCTGGGGTAACGCTGACAAAGGGGTAGGAACTAGGCCAACTGTCCCAGGAACTCAAATCACATTTCGAAATGGGAAAAAAGACCTACACTGCCCTGCCTCCTAACAAGCCCTCATTCCCAGGGCAGCTTGGGGTCTTTGCTATCTCAGCCAGCGGGCTAATTAGGACACAGGAATGGGGGTGGGGAGGCAATTGGATTTTTTTCTAATGACATGGAAGGGTGAAGTTTTAATCATCTTCAGTGAGACGCTTGGCTACATGTAGCAGATCTTCAGCTAGAGTCGATAATTACAAATATTGACTTTGTACTCAGTAACAGTTGCTGTTTCTTAGACTTCTTAGTTGCAAAAAAAGCTGACACTAAGTGGAAGAAAAAAAAAACAAAGTGGGAAATTTCATTCTTTGGAGAGTCTTTGTTTCTTAGCATAGAAGAAAGAGTTCTGTTATTCTATTTTCTTTTTGAGATGTTTTCATGTAACCTAGGCTGTTCAAAGCTCACTCTATACCTGAGAAGACCTTGATCCTCCTGCCTCCACTTCCAAGAGCTGGGGTTGTAAGTGTGTATCACCATGCCTGGTTTACACAGTACTGGGGATTGAACCCAGGACTTGTGAGTGCAGAGATGCCGGGGGGGGGGGCTTGGGGGTGGGGAGCGGGAAGTCCACCAACTGAGCCATATCCAGCTCTAGGATTTGAAATCACTAGTGTCACATAGTGAAGAACTGGATTGACCTGAGAGATAAGCTCAGAGCTCTTCTCCTCCACCTGGAGACAAGACCACTGGTCCCATCTCTGCTGGTCAGCCCTGTGGAAGAGCCAAGTACATCCATGTTACGGTCTGAGCATCAGCCCAGACAGAGGCAAGAGGTGGATCTCTGAGCTGCTGCCTAGCTCTAGGCAGGGTCCAGCCTCTAACTGCGCATCCTCCTCAGCTGTTTTATCTGGGAGAACTACCCACTCTTTTAGCCAGCAGCAGCAAGACCATACCAACAGACAGACAGTCCCCAGACCTGATGGAAAAAGACATCGTACAAAACAGATGCTCTGTGCGTGATGTGACCCAGGGCTGTGGGAGCTCAGAGCCAGGGACCAGGAAGGATTTCTAGGCTGTATCATTACTAAAAAGCATTATTTATTTACTAATTATTCTGTGGGTGGAGGGAGCATGGGTGTGGGCACAAGTGCACACTGCCACAGGATGCTCGAGAAGATCATAGGACAATTTACCAAAATTGGTTCTTTCCTTCCACCATGTGGAAATTTGAACTCAGATCGTCAGACTTGTTTACAAGTGTCTTTACCTCCTGAGCCATCTCACCAGGCCACGGGTGTTACTTGTAGCATAGGGCTTAGGAATCAGCTGCCAAGAAGTTCCCAGTATCCCAGAGGAACACCAGTGTCCAAACCCCTCCCCTTCTTTCTTCTCTAGGTAACACCCCCCTCGCCTCCCAAAGCCGGACATTCCTATCCACAGCCTTTAGCCTGTATCATCCAGGCCAAGGATAGCTGGGCTGCCAAGGACCAGCTGGGCCAGCCTCAGACCCACCACACAATGACCTGCCACCCGGCCAGAGGAAACCATTGTATTGCTTGGGACCTCTGTTAGCTCCAAGCCACAGGCAGGAAGGACAGAACTATGGCAAGGCCCAAGTGGCCATCAGGGGGCCCTGTAGGAGGAAGGGCTGGGTCCAGGGAGGAAGGACGAAAGGCAGTGAAGAGGTCAGGGGCCAAGCTCTGGCCCTGAGGCACCTTGGCAGGAGATTTAGGAAAGAGGGTGGCCTCTTCGACATATGAATGACAGACAGCAGCAGGAAATACAGTTCCAGATAACCCTGACTTCCCTAGTTACATGGGGAGAAAATCTGTGCTCAGCCAGTTTCCAGGCCCCGACAGTTGCTCTAAGGTGGGCTGTGAGCTGGGAACACCACCCTAGCAGTTCATCACATCCTCTAAAGTGAGCCTCTGCAACCAGGACTCTGGCTTCCCAGGCTCTGGCTCTGCCCACTCCCCACTCCCCTTCCCTAACCATTTCCATGTGTTCGCATCGAGCAGGGCGACCTGTCCTGGGCCAGCAAGAGTAACCCAGTTGCGGACCTTTTTATTGACTCGTGTTTTTAATCAAAAAATATGTTGGGTGAGAACAGGATGGACAGTCATTCGAGCAGCCACCTACAACTCACCTTGCTTGTTGGGAGACACTCTGCCACTTCCCAGATGCTGACACACAGCGGGCTGAGCTTCTAGGGTTCAGTGGGCAGAGCAAGGTCTCTGTTCCCTTACCTGATGCAAACAGGTAGAGTGCAGGGACTCCTGTGTCTACCAGAAACCCCCCAGGCAGGAAGCTGGTGGCAAGAACTGGTGTAGAAGGAACCTACACACTAGCACAGGTTCTCTGGGCCGTGAGAAGGCCAGAGAAGACAGAGCATAAATAAGAGTATATTCCAGGTATGGTGTGAACTGCAATAGTAAACTTGCGGGGTCAAGTTCATCTCTCAGCAGCCCAGAGTGTACAAATTGAAGGCGATAGCAGGTCATGGACGAGAAGGCTGTTTGGTTCAAGCAAGGGAAAGGGACTAGGCCTGAGAGGAAGGAGAGCCAACATTAGTCCCACCAGCCACAAAACATGAGTCTTTGAGAACCACCATTTTCTTCTATATTAGATAGGGATGGTAAAGACTCTTGCTTGGGGGTGAGGGTGGTTCAGTAGATAAAGCGTTTGCCACACAAGCATGAGGACCTAAGTTCAGATCCCCAGCGGTTGGGGGTGGGGTAGGGCAGATCCCCAGAGCTCAGGGCTCAGCCAGCCTAGCCTAGTGCTCAGCTCTAGATCACTGAAGCGTTGGCCAAAAAGAAAGTGGAGTACTAACGAGACAGCTCAGCTGTTAAGAGCTCTTGTTCCACTTCCAGAGGATCCACGCTGACTCTGTCCACAGGGCAGCTCGCAACTATCTCTAACTCCATCCCCAAGTGATCCAGTGCCCTCCTGGCCCCCACAGGCGCCAGGCATAACCATGATACTCTTAGCGACGTACAGGCCAAAAACATGCACATAAAATTTTAAATGCTAAAAATGTACAATGGTGGGGTTGGAAAGATAGCTCAGGTAGTTAAGTGCTGTCTTTTAATTTGTTGCTCTTGCAGAAGACCTGGGTTGGATTCTCAGTACTCACATTGTAGCTCATAAGCACCTAAAACTCCAGTTCCAAGCATTCGAACATGCACATGCACATGACACCTATGCATGTATTCAAGCAAAATGGTCATAAGATAAATAAATCTTTTAAGAAAAATATATTGCAAAGGAGTGGAAGACACCCAGTGGTGATTTATAGCTTCCGTACGTACACACAAACACATATACACATGCATACTTCATACGTATACACACAGAAAGACTTTCAAGACTGACATGGAGAAGGATGTCAAAGAAACAACAACACACATGGAAAACTTTTGGGAAGTATATTTTAACAAAAAAGATTAAGATATGGCATCCATGCTGTACTTCCTCTTCCCGAGTCCAAGGCAGACATTACTAATCGATCTCAGAACATTCTTATCAGTTGTTGTATCCTTATCAGAATTCCTCTTACTATATTTTCCAGGAAGTCACACCCAACAGATCAGAACCGATAATAACAGATTATCCCTTGGCAATAATGCCATTATAGAGATCCTCAAAGGCCCAGGCAAAGCTAGATTCCCCAGAGTGGAATCCTGAAGTCCTGGTTCAACCCAGTTACCCAAGGACTCTGTCAGCTGTCAGCTCCCCAGGCTGGCATTAGTCCTCACCCTCCCAGGACTCGCATTCATTGTGGGGAAGGAAAGTGCCAGGGCAAAGCAGCAAGCATGCATGGCATGAGCCAAACATCCCGTATTCTCTGTGGTCTGGGACTGGCACTCAGCTGGGCTGTCTGTTTTCAAGAGACTCTTGCACCACCTCCCCCCGCCACCCCCAGTTCCTCTTTTTGCCTATTTTAGTTCCCTGAGAAATTTTTAGTTAAGCTCCCACCATGGCAGGTTCAGCGCTGAGGCGCCGCTCCGGCTCACACCCAGGAAAGCCGCCTTTTCCAGGAGGTAGCATCCTAACAGTGTCCAGGTTAGGAGAGACAAAGGGCCCTCAGCAGTCCTTAACCTAGCTGCCTTCTCCAAGTTCTTCCTCCAGGGAGCAGTTCTCGACAAAGGAGATAGCCCCTTCCTGGCCTCTCAGCCCCTTCCCGGCCTGCTGGCCTCTTCCAGGCAGAAGTAGGTTAGCCCCAGGGCTGCTCTTTTGAGAAGTTGGTCCACGGCACACTACAGTACTCCAGCAGGGCCAGCTTGGTCCACAACAGCTACCAGCGGTCCTTTAGCTTGTCAAGAAGCCCCTGCTATATCTGAAACCTTTCCTAATGGTTTCTCCCATCCCTGTCCCAGAGAGACCTTCATCAGAGATAGGTAGAGACCCTTCAGAGATAGATAAAGCACCCCCTCCAAATTTCTGATGGATTTCCTAAGGATGAATTACCTCCTCAAAATACAGACCTCCCTCTCTAGGTACCTGCTGGTACCAGGAACCCAATATGGCCCTTGAGGCTACAGGGCTCCTCCGTCCTCTTGGAAGCTCAGTATCCCAATGTGTCTCACCTACCACCCCATCTTTTGCCCCAAGGACTAGCACCTCAGGGTGCCTCCATTTTTTACCCCAAGACCCTGTTGCTGTCTCTTACAGCAGCAGCAAGGTGGTAGCACCCAAGTTAATGGATGTAGACAGAGCCCAGACCACACAAAACTTCACCAAAAACAGGAAACCACCAAGCTGACATGCCTTTGCTTACAGGGTCCCGAGAAGAAGAGACTAGAGCCCTACAGGAGGAAGCTGGGCAGGAAGTGAGTGACTCTTCGGCTGGGGGCTTCCTCTCCTTTCCACGGAGCTGCAGCCATGCAGGGGTCCCCATAGTCAAATTCTTAGAAGTCATCTGGGTGGCGAGGTCTGAAGCTTAGGACTGGAGACAGGTCAGGCTCCCCCAGGGGACAGGCTATACTCACCGTACAGCCGGTCTGTGGCTTTTAGTCTTTGACAGCCCCACAGACCTGCCACAAAACAGCTGGCACTTCGCCAGCTCATCATCCCCAAAGCCAAAAGAACAACGCATTCTGTCTATAGTAACTGCATAGAGTCTCTGGCAATGGATGGAGTAAAAGAAGGGACCCTTGAGGATAAAACAGGGATCATGGCTTTGATGTCCTGGCCACCCTGACACTCCTATGATGAAGATACAAAGCCTCTGGGATCCCCAAGCCCCAGGCATAGATGGCATCCCACAGGGACCTATGATCTTGGACCTTATCAGGCAACTTGTCTGGGTTCCCAGCAGGCAGCTTGTTGCTGCATCCCAAGCCTGAAACTCTCTCTTCTCTCCCCACTCATCTGTCCTCAGGGAATGAACGGGGTTCTCCCTGGCTGCAGGTCCATAGCTTGAGCTCTTCTACCCAGGCCCAGTTCAGCCCAGTCAGTGGAGACTACAGGAAAACAAACTGGACTGTTGCTCTCCCAGGGTTGGGGCTACTGTCCCTCTGGAGACTGGAGGGTGATCTGCCCGGCCTTATCTCTCCTCACTCTCAGACATCAGCTGCCCCATTCCTACCTCAAAGGAACCACTGCTCTTTCTCTTTATGCTTTAAAATCCTATCTGCAGACTCCCCCTATGTGCCCAGGTCATGCCAGACCCTGGAGATGAGAGCCAAGAGTAGCATCAGACCAGGGACAAGCTCTTCTGTGTGCCTGAAGGTCACCCTGAGGTGAGGCTCAGAAGAACAGTGGTCAGAAGCAGAGTGATCCCTACACCCTTAGTGCAACCCCCACTCCCACCCCTATTCCAGGCCCTGCACCCCCAGGACCTTAAAACCAGTGCCTCCAATCCACTCATCGCTGTTCACAGCCATTGCCACATACCGCTTTTAATAGTATCTCTTTCACACTCAGAAGTGGCCCAGCACCATTAGGACCTTGTGGAGGTCGGTCCCCTTTGCCATTGCTCCACACTGAACAGTGGGAGTGGTGGATTACAAGGACAGGATAGAGGTGTGTCTCCCCTCACCGTCCCCATCCCCCTCACCACCCTCCGTGTCCACTGGTCCAGGCCTCACATTGCTCAAGACACTAATGAGCTCTCAGTGGTTCCTGAACCTGACATGTACTTCCTGTTTCAAGGCCTCTGGCCACTGAGCCCCGTGGACAGCCATACAGGCAATGAGAGCCCAGAGCCACTAAACTGTTGACAGACCCTCAGGTTGCTGATGGAAGGCTGTTGAGATGCTCCTTTAGTGGGACATAGGCCGGCCAAGCTCCAGAATCCAGGGGATAGAGTCAGGCCAATAGCGGCGCATCCTCAGGCAAACAAGCAGACCAGCCACGGCCCCACAGTGGGCAGGAGTCTCTCACATCTTGTGTCTCTCTCACCTGGGAGGGGTGGCAAGGTGCCTACCTCATCCCATCCGGGCTGCTGATTTCTGTGAAGAAAGGCTGTGACCAAGCTGGACGTTCGTAGGAGGCAGGTCATTTGACATCCGCAGCTGGCAAAGTCAAGTCTCTAGGGAGAACGCCCAAGTTCTTGAGAACAGCATTGAGCAATCCAGCATCTTCTCCCTGGCCCCCCAAGTAGCATCTGAAAGTGATAGGGGAGGGTCCGTGCATCTTGAAAAAGCAGAGGCTCAGAGCAGGAGCAAGGAAGCTGGAGTCAGTGCCTAAAAGTCTGTCAAAGGGCCAGCCATAGATCAAGTGCACCTGTCCCTGACCCAGGTACTACGGTCCATGGTCCCCCAGCTGGTTTAGATGACTTCCGAGTTAGGGGAGTCAGGGACTGGATCTGTAAAAGAAAAGATAAAGGAGTGAATGGCGGAGGTAGAGGGGACAGTCTGTGTCTCCTTGTTCAACTCTACGCCATGAAGATGCTCCAGAGATGGGGGAAGGGCTGCAGAGCCTAGGTCCTAACATTTGTCAGTTGGAGGGCTGTAAAACCATGTGACACTCACCCAAGGATGGGAAAAAGACGTCCCCAGGGCCTGGAGGCGACAGAGGTGTGCTGGGGTCAGAGAGCAGGTACCGCCCTGACTCAGAAGGTTGCCGCTGGGCCACATAGGACAGTGGAGGCCTGGTCTTGGCCTCAGCCATCCCCTGGAAGGGTGGAGTGGTCTCATAGCCTAGGTTTTCGATTCCTTGGGTGTTGCTGCTAGAGAAACAAAATTGGGGGTGATCAGTGCCACCCAGAGCACTCTATCCCCCTGCCTCCCCCCCCAACCCTTTCATTATTGATCTCTGGCTGGGACAAGGACAACTTGTGAAGGCTGTCCAGCTCTGAGGTCCTAGGGCGATCACCGGTAGAACATTTTTTTTTAACCTATCTGAGAAGCTGTCTCCTCTGAACACTCTGTAGGACAGGGACCAAGCTTCTGGAGTTGGCTAATTTCTGAGCCCATCTAAGCCAGCCCATGGCCAACCACAGATAACGCTGACCAGCCTTCCCATCTCTGATGCAACCCCCTCAACCCCCCCCACCCCTGCCCAGAGCAGCATCTATTGGCTTGCTTCTTCATGTTCAACCAGACAGCTTCCTCTTGGAGAGCCTGGCACACATAAGCCCCAACCATGTATAGGGCTGGGTCCAGGCCATGAACTTCCTCTGCATATTGTAGTATCTGTTCCAGCCAGCAATTTCCACTCTTCCCTATCCTAAGCCACATTGATTACTGAGACTCAGAAGTACCCACTAAAGCACGTCCAATAAGAATCAGGGAATGGCAGGAGTGAAGGTGTGCCCAGAGCAGCCCACCAGCCCAGATGTGCCAGATGCAGCTCCAACCAGCTGTGTCTTGTGCTGAGCAGGAAGCTCTGACATCACATAGAAATACCCCTTCCCTGACACCTGGTCCCAGGAAGTTTCTCAGAGTCACCATGAGACTCACCTGTCCATCCTCACCAACTCCTGGGCACCTACAGATAGACAGAAAAGCTGGTCACAGGAAGGAAGACTTATGTAGGCTACACCCCCAGGACCCTATACTGTTCCCTGAAGAGGACTGAGTTCCATGTGTCTGTCCAGCAGGTGGACCCAAGGACCTTTGTGCACAAGTGAAATGTGTCCTTAGTCAGACCTTGAGAATCTTAAGTTTCAACTGAAAACTTGGCCCTTGCATGTGCTGACTCTGACTTCTGTCAGGAAGTTGCCTCTCTGGTCTTTAGCCACACTTGTTGGGTGGATGGTTCAAGGTCAGGCTTTAGAATTAGGAGGTTCTTTCTTCCCTCAGTCTCCTCACCACTCCTCAGTCTCTCTACCCACTATCTCCCCCATGGGTCATTACCACTTCAGCCCATCCTTAGCATCCCCCTAAAACCAGCCACCGTCCAAATGCAGAGACACCAACTTCCCTCTTTCTTGCAGCTCCCCACACCCTCCCACAGATCCTTCTTGTAGCAGGTTTACATGGGGAAATGGCCAGGGGGTGGGGACATCTGCAAGACGAACACAGGGAAGTTGCATAGAGTTCCTGAAATCTAGTTCACTTCTGCTGACAGGGTGGTTCTGCATCAGGTTGTCAGGTTGTGTGAGCCAAGCTCATCTTTATCTCTTGGCTCTCGAGTAAAGACGGTGACCTCCACTTTAGAGCTGGGGGCACTGAGCTGCTTTCTCTTTTCTTCCTAGGCAACCCAATGCTCAGTCCTGAGTTAGTGCGCCATGCTCCATGAGCTAACCTTCCGTGGGCCTGCTGCAGTGGGGTGACATACTGAGACTTGCTGGCTGCTTTTGGTTGCTACTCTGGGGTCTGAGTGGATCAGTGACTCCCCAGGTGTCTCTGCCCATCCTTTGGCACTTTCTTTCTAAGCACTAACAGCTTCTGACATCTTAAGTTTCTGTCACTGAGTCTGAAATCACAGAATGGAATGGGAGACTTTCATTTGAAGGCAGAGTAATGACTTGAAAATATTTGCTTTAGAAGATAATTTCACTTTGGTTTTTTGTTTTGTTTGGTTTGTTTTTGAGACAGGGTCTTACTATTTAGCTCTGGCTGCCCTGGAACTCACTAGCCTAGCCTCAAACAAACCAGGCTAGCTCTGAACTTACAGAGATCCTCCTGCCTCTGTCTCCTGAGCACTGGAATTAAAGGCATGCACTAGAAGATAGACTCTTGTTCCTTTCCTGTTACTGAACATAGGACGTCCTTACTCTAGGATAGGAAAAGACTTTTTTCTATACTCAACATGACATGAGGAATACCCTATTCCAGCTCATTGTTACCACAGGGCTCTTCTCTAAGTCCAGGTCATGTGTCTTCCTGGGACAGAGGGAAGTTTGCAGCCAGTGCTTAAAGTGAGGGTCTGTATAATAGATGAACTGGGATCTGTCTATAGAATCCCACATGAATGGCATTCTGGCCTGGTAAAACACACACACACACACACACACACACACACACACACACACACACATACACTCATACACATACACACACTCTTACACATACTCACTCACAAATACATACACACTTATACACACCATACACACACATACATACATATACACATGCACACACACATACACACACATGCACTCACATACACACACATCTACATACACACATGCATACACTCACTCATATAAACCCACACACTCATACATGCCCATACACACTCATACATACACTCACACACACACACACACACTTCAGTTTTCTTTCCTTCAACCGTCTCCATCTCACTAGATCCCCTGAGCAGAATGGGAAGCCTGCAGAGACCTTGCAAGAAAAGCCAGACCCACCAAAAGGCTGGGGGAAGCCCCTATACACGCTTGCAACCCCCACCCAAAAAGGTCTGCTTTCCAATTCTTGTCCCCTGATCTGACAACATGACCAGGCAGTGCTGTGCTGTTGGCAAAGGGAACAGAAAGCACCTTGGAATCCCTCCAGAGTCTAGCCTCCCTGCCTCCGGGAAGAGGGACTAGGTGGCTCTTCAAGCTCTTTCTCCCCCTGCAGAGCCCTGGGTTCCTCCTTCTCTGTGACCTGTGTGCCCCACGCAGCCAGGTTAGAGAGGCTCACAGGCAGGCTATAGCAGGGTGGTAACTGGATGGAACAGTCTGAGAGGAAGGGTGAGGTGGCCGCAGCCCACTGTGGGACTCCAGGCTGGGCCTCCAGGAAAGAGGGGAAGGGGGGATGGCAGGCCTATTGGGAGGTGAAAGGGAGGCCAGAGGAAATCTGGTGCAACCTGGTGACAATGGTCCTTCCCTCAATTACCTTCTGCAGCCAAGCAGAAGGAAGAGGCTGGGGAGGGATATAAGAGCAGAAGACTCCCCCCTCCAGACCCCACCCCTCAGAGAATGCAGACTGAACAAGGCTCATGGGAGAGGCCAGGGCAGGCGAGAGGCACCGCCACCCATCAAAGGGATGTGACTGGTGTTTGTGGCCATGACCCTGAAGCCTGGTTCTACTGTTTATTTACAGTGTGTTTCATTAGGCAAGTTAGGGAACCTTCCTTGGCCTTAGTTTGTCCATCTGTAAAGGGAGGATAGCAATGTCCCCTATTTGAGTTGCTATGGTGACTAAGTGGGGCCCAGAGGTAATAACAGGACACAGTTTCTGGCAGGCTCTCCACACCAGCTGAAGGCCACCTCAACTCTGCACTCCCAGTGTCCTGTGACGTTCAGTTAAGTCGCTGAGCCTGGGCTTTTGTTGCCTATTACAAAACAAACCCATAAGCTCAAGCAGATCTCCAAGAGATCTCTGAGCGCAATCATCTTTATAAACCAGTTTGAGTTAGCCCCACCCTTCTGCATGGTTACCTTTTCATTCGCATGGAGTGCTAAGCCAGCCCTGTCTGGGTACGAAAGCAGCTGGCAGACATCAGGCCCAGAGAAAGGCACACGTAGCCCCTTCTCTCTCAGCCACAGAGCCAGCTCCTGGCAGGAAGAGTGGAGAAGGACGGTGCAGCCCTCGGGTCCCAAGCCCTCACTGACCTCCCAGCCTCGAACCCCCATCATCATCCCAGAGGAAGGTACTTACGGCGGTGAGAGGCCACCTGCCTCTGCTTATAGACCAGCAGCAGGATAAGGGGGAGGCAGAGGATTCCCACGATGCAGGCACCCGTGGCCAGGGCCGCAGCCATGATGCCTGGAAGGACAAAAGCAGCTGACATGAGGGTCCCCTTCCTGCCTGCCACTTCTCCTGAAGGGAAACTGAGAACATGGAATGATCACAGAGGCTTAGGAAACCTTCATAAAGCCAGCCTGACTTCAGTTCTTCTTACTCCAAGGAGACACCATTGCAGAGAAAGCTTAGTTACCATCTGGAGCCAGGTTCTTATGGGAAGATAATGAGGCACTGGTGTGAGCACCCCATGGCATGTGCCCTTTCAGAGCAGGGAAGATGAGAGGCCCAGGCGTCAGGGCCCCACAACCAGACCCTTAATGACCTGCAGAAGCCAGGGAGGTCTAGTGGCCTTCTTTCAGAGATAACCCTATGTCCCCGGCCTGTTGCCCACGACAGAGGCAGCTCCAAAGAAGAGAGAACAAGTCCCGATCCTGTCTACAAGGGAGAGCTAGACCACCCTGGACCTCAGAGTGTCCACCCAAAGGCCCTTCACACCAAATGCCAGGGCTCAAGACCAGAAGGAGCCTGAACAAAGAAAACAAATTAGAACCACAGCGTTGCACAACAGTGAAGATGGGGTTCCATACACACCGCTGACATTGAAAGATAGATGTTTTCTACAATGAACACAAATTTACTCCATCCTCAGCAGGTGTGATGGCACACGACTTTAATACCAGCATGGCAGAGGCAGAGAGGCACAGAGGCAGGTGGATTTTTCTGAGTTCAAGGCCAGCCTGATCTACATAGTGAGTTCTAGGACAGCCAAGACTACATAGACAGACTCTGTCTAAAAAATAAAATAAACCTCAGTCCATCCTTTGAGGAATCCTTGAGCTGTCTAGGGTGAGGCCCCTGGAAGCATGGCCTCTTGATCATACACACACACACACACACACACACACACACACACACACACACACACACACACACTACAGGAGGATAAAAAATCTGTAGAGCTTGGCTAGATGCATAGCCCCTGAGGTTCATCCCAGCACTTAAGGCTGGGGGGCCGGAAGGGGGCAGGGAGGAAAGGCTAGAGAAATGTCATTTTTGTCTTATATCTTTAAATAGACAAAAACAAAGGCACACGTTTAAAATTACTCAAGGGGCTGAGTCCGCAAAGTGTTTGCTTCACAAGCATGAGGACCTGCGTTTGACTCTCCATAACCCTTCTAAAACGCCAGGTGTGGCCGCATGTAACTGTGGTCCCCACTGGTGGGGGAGGTGGACACAGGAGAATCCCTGGGGGATCACGGGCCAGCCAGTATCACCTAGCTATAAGCTGTAGATTCAGTAAGAGAACCTGCCTCATACACTTCAGGAGAAAACAATTAAGGAATATACCCAGTGTCAACCTCTGGTTCTGCATGTCCACATACATACATGAACACACAGCAATGTATACACATATACAAAATTCAAAAGTCCCCTCCTTCTCTTCAGTCTGGGTCCCCTCACCTATCTAGATCTAGTCTTGTCTTATGGGGTCACAGGAGAACCTTGCCCCAACACCCAAGCACAGTTTGGACATCTCTGCCAAACACAGTTTGGACACAGAGGCCCACCGCACTCTTCCCAGGGCTCTGTTATACACAGCTTTCCCAAAATTGATGGAGACATCTCTGTCTGGTGGCGGCATTGCTTACTTCTATTTTCAACAGTCCTCCTTCTGCAGCAAGAACCCCTTAGGCTCAGATTTCCGTTCACCCGGTTAGGACATCTGGACCTAAACACTTAGCGTCGCAGCACTGAGCCAGGAAACATTGCGTGAGTGTTTTCTCCTAGGCGGTTGTAAAACTGTCTCAGAAAGGGCCATGCCACCGCATGAGCCCTATGTCGTGGGGGTTGGTTTATTTCAGTCCATCTGCTGACTCCAAGAGTTTAGCTGGGAACAGACGAGCCCTTGGAACCACAACTATCGTAAACCCATTTCCTTCCCAATTTGAACCTTCCTCTCTGCCAAAACACGGGTAGGATCTCTTGTCATAGGATTGGGTTCACCTCCAGAGAGCTCTGGGAGCCGGATATGCCTCCGTCTATATGCTGCCTCTGCACTTTACTTGGGAACAAAGGCCATTTTTATCCCACTGTATGCTAAGCAACCTGGAAGCATAAATACACTCCCAGTGAGCGATAGGGAATGGAGCAGACCCTTGGCAGGCACTTTAGAAGTACCCATTGGTACGGGAAACAGTACCAATTGCGAGGCGGATTGCAAAGGAAGTTGCAATCCACAGTAAAGCAGATTCCCTGCAGGTTTTAATGTGGCTGCGCTTGAACATGGGATATTGAAAGTAAGAATGTTCTGTAATTCACACTGTTCAGTGTGGCTAAATTCCATCCTAGGACCTTACTGTGGGCAATCTGAGAAGCTGGCTGCAAATGCACTTGTCTCTCATCCCATGGTTACCAAGCAACGTGTGGTGCAGTTAGGCAGGTGCTCACAAGCTGCCTTGGAGGTTCGGCCAGGACCTCCCTGCCTGACCCTCTGGTCTGCAAGTGGCAATCCTGCCCTCTACGGCCTGTTTGCTTTCATTCTCAAGAGCCTGTTTCCTTATATGTTGCAGTTATTGTCCAGGCTATGGTTGGACACGCTCTGGAGGTGTATCTGTGGGCTCAGCTGCCCTCAGAGGATCAGGAAGCCTTTATAAAGCCAGCCTGACTTCAGTTCTCCTTACTCTAAGGAGACACCCATTGCAGAGAGAGCTTAGTTACCATCTGGAGCCAGGCTTTTCCTGGGAAGGTGACAAGACACTGGTGTTAGCAGTTGCCAAAACCACCCCCCACAGCATGTGCCAGGCTCTTTCAGAGCAGGCAGGCTGAGAAGTCTCAGCTTGCTCAGTCTATGGCCAGGGCCTGCCGGGTACCCTGTGGGTATATGCAAAGGAGTCTGGGAAAGTGTCTGGCATATCCTGCCACGTTAGGGAAGGCTGCACAGTTCTGTCCTGATCTCAGGGGAAATCCAAAGCCCCTTGGCAATGCTATCAGATGCCAGCCTTGGCGGGCTCCTTCCCTCAGTTATCCCTTACACTTCCTCTTACCTGAAACCCACTTGGACTTTTACCTAGTTTAATGTAGTTACTCTTCCCTAGAATAACATTTAGCCACTCAGACTGGAATTAGAAAAGGAGAACCCAGAGATCTTCGCTGGAAGCATCATTAATAGACCCAGGGAATGCTGTGGTTAACCTCTGAGAGTTGAGGTTGGAACCTTCCAAAGTACGGAGCAATATAGAATTGTTCTCAGCGGTGGGTCATGGGGCCTGTTTAGCAAAGGCCTGGGTGACTAGTGCTAAACACATTAAGAAACCCGCCCATGTCCTCTATCAGTTCCCATCCTGCCTTGGCACAGGAGTGGAGGAGCTGCCTTGAGACATTAGGCCTCATGTATATCAGGAGGAAATAGGAGCCCATGTCTCCATGGTGCTGGAATTGTCCTTGCAGACTGGTACCTGAGAGTTTACCACAGTCTTTACCTCTTCCTACTGTTTTGTTCTCAGCTTCCTGGGCCTGAAACATAGCATGTTTCTCATCCCTGAGGCATATGCTTAGGTAGCATGTCCTTCCCTGTTAAAGGGATATGGTTATTCCCATTCCTCAATGGAGAAGTGATACAGAAAGTAATAGAACTACCAAGATTCTCCACACATACTCCTAAAGTATAGCACACACACACACATACACACACATATATGCCTAATGTCTAGACTACTAGAATATATATTAGAAATATATAATATATTAGATACTATAATGTCTAATATATTAGAAATATATAATAATATATTATATATTATATATTATATACAAATATATAGTATATATAAATATAGAATAAATATATAATATATAACTATAGAATAAATGTATAATATATATAATATAGAAATATCTAAATATATAATATAGAAATATATTACTGGAATGAGGAATATAGATATCAGGTCATCAGAGTCATCCGCTGCCCTCAAGCAAGCACGTTCTTTTGAACCTCAACAAGTCAATTTGCTGGACAATTGCTCAAGGAAACAGGAGCCAGAAAGAGATTTCCCAGCTCCAAGAATTGACGAGGATGGAGGTGCATGAAGAAAGACTAACCACCTTGGAGGTCAAGTTCAAGGCCTTAGATCCTTAGGAGCAGAAAAGTTCCCAGTCTCCTCAGCCTGAATGCTCTACCATCTTGTGTCTCTGTCCTCAAGACTGAAAGCATATGGCTTCTCTTAAAAAAGTCCCACTGAGGCAAAGGCAGGAGGACTGCTGCAAATCCGTGGCTAGCCTGGTCTACATAGTAAGATCCAGGCCAGCCAGGTTCTCCCTGAACCTCGTTTCCCCACCCATGACATGCAGGCCGTAGCAGAAGCAGCAGTTTGCTGAGACAGATTCTTGAAGAAGAAGCAGGACCAGGGTGATTGCTCAGAGTGAAGAATCCGTGGGGAAGTCAGCGTCACCCGTGCCCCGTGGTTGTGTCCCTAAGGCACGTGCATGTGCGCACACAGTGCGAACCGCCTCATGGGAAGGAAGAGGATGCTGAGAGGGGAAGTGGGGATGGCAAGGTGGCTCGGTGCTGAGGAGACACTCGAGTCCAGCAGGGTATGCTGCAGAGGGGCTTGAACCAACGGTGTCACCACCACACTGCTGTGGCCCTCATTCAATTCAACAAACCACAGTGAGACTGTCGGTTGGTTTGAAAATGCAAGTAATTTGAGTAGAAAGTCCTCTTGGTCACTGAGTTCGTGCTTGAGTTGAGGCTGTAGCTCAGTTGTCCCCATTCTTGCTCAAACCCTCATGTTTGTCCCAACTAAAGGCCAGGATCACAATTTTTCCTTCTGCCTCTCCAGGGCTTAAGCAAGAGCTAGCTCACACTGGATGCCTGACAAACCTGAGGCAAAGCCCTCTTTTCATCGAAGTGTGGAATGCTGTAAGATCCCACTATATGTGTCTACTATATATGCCACAGGGCATTCTCAAACGAACCTCTATATACCCAGCCTCCTTGAGCAAAGCCCTTTAACTCACCCATAAGGTTTCTCTCTGGGCCAGCACTGGGGCTGACAGCCACCCTCTGCTCTGCCTGCCCAGTCTCCTCCTACAAGCAGGGGAGATGGGCTATGAACAGAGCCGGGAAGGCTACAGTCCAGTCCCTGCTGGGCCACTAGGCAGTGAATATGCACCCCCTCTCTGCAAAGTGTGACTGGTGATGCCTGCTTCACAGTGAGCAATGACAGGAGTCAGGCTTCTGGGGCCACAGTCAAGAAGGGACAGCGGAATGAGGCAGCAGAGAGGGGGTGGGGATCTGCAGGTGAACGGTTTTGAAGTGAGAGTCCTTACTGTCACTATCCTGCTCGTTAGACTGGTAAGCTGTGCACGTAGACGCCGAGTCTTTGCCTGTGGGGAAAAAAGAGAGGTCTGTTAGGTGAGTGTGAGACCCATGAGATTGCGGGTGGGGTGGGGGAAGGTTAGTTCAGGCTAGTGACTCCTCTCTCTCCTATCACATGCTAATGCCTGCCTAGCAGTGCTCACCCAGGGGAGTCTGTACACCTGTGCACATGTCTTACATTCTCAGCTGGACAGACAACAGATATATACACTCGCCTCACAGCCATTTGACCAGGATCAACTCAAACTCAGGACACATTCAGTCCCCCGTTGCCTGCGTTTTCTCATGAGCAGTGACACTGTAGGTTCAGATACATACACCCTCTTACATATGTCACAAATAGACACACACACAAGATAATCACATGTCCGCACCCTACACACATGCACCCACTTCTTACATAAAACTACGAAGTCATGGGGCAGATATGCAGATACCTCCCCACCCCCACCGGCCCTGCCCAGACCCACAGCCATGGGCTATCCGTGCAGAATGCCTCACCTGTCTGTACCTGCAGCTCCATGTACCCATAAAGCCGTTGTTCTGGGTGGTGGTGTTTGAATTCTATCACCAGACAGCAGTAGAGGCCGCTGTCCCTTAGGGTCACATTACGCAGGGTGATAGAGAAGTTACCGTGGTCATAAGCTAGCTCCAGCCCATGTGTCTGGGTCTGGTCATGGCTGGCGTTGGCTGCCAGGTGGTTTCCGTGGTGCTGATGAAGTTGCTGTGACGTGACGTTGCGTATGGGCCGGTGTTCTTTGCACATCTGAACCTCGCCTCGTGAGCTGAGGTACCACGTCTTGTAGGAGGTCACATCGTGCCCTTTGGACATGTGGCCCAGAATCCTGCAGGTGAGGGTGACGTTCTGCCCCTCGGGACACACATAGAGAGAATATGGAGTGGTGACCTTGAAGGCTGCTGCCAGACCTGCTCAGAGAGAGGAGAACCCATGTCACCTGTCTGAGAGAGTGCCACTCCTCACTACCCTCAGGATAAAAAAGCTTGACTTCAACCTCTCCCTGCGAGCCAGACCCTGGGCTGATCTCCTGAGCCCTGGCCTCTTCCTTAGTATACACTCCATCTCGACCCACATGTGAGAAGCCTCCAGGCCTCCCAAGTGGGAGGGGAACCAAACAAAAGACTGGCCAGCCAACATGGGGCCTTCTCCCAAGTAGAGCATGAGTCCCAGCTCCAGCTCCGTGGCAGGCAACGGCCCCACCTTGGACAACTCTGCCCTGAACAAGAAGGGGGAGAATGGGAGGCCTTGGTTTTTGGCCACACTTCTGAGGGGTGCTGGCCCCTTCTATTCATCCCCACTCCTCATCCAGGAAATGCCTTCTTCCGTTGCCTCCTCCTTGAGCACTAACTGAATGCTCACACAGATGGGGCCAGCGCCTGGTACCCTACCTAGGCTTCACAGCCAGGGACCCGGCTGAGTGGGCAAGCCTGCATAGTGACCCATAATGACAGAGACAAACCAGTGCCTAGTTGTCAGACTTGGGAGGGAGGAGAATGCCCTTCTAGGGATGGTCATGCACCCCCACCTCCCCCACCCTGGGTCTTTGGACTTTGAGAATTTAAAATCAAGCATTTCGACTTAGGCACAGTGGTAGGAGAACAGGGGAAGTCGAAGCGTGAGAGGGACAGGGATGAAGAACGCATGACAGGTCCTCGTGTTCCACACCTGCTGCCCACCCAGGCAGATACAGAAATCCTCTTGTCCACCATAACCTCAGCTCCCAGTCCCCTACTGCTTAACCTGATGGCCTGAACGAAGGCCTCCTTTTTTTTTTAAGACGGGGTCTCCTGTATCCCAAGTTAGCCCCAAACATACTATATAGCTGAAGGTGACCCTGAACTGTTCTCCCTGTCTCTACCTCTCAAGAGCTAAGATTATGAATATGGGCCAGCAACCCAGTTGAAAAGGCAGAGTCTCAAACCCAGGACTCTGTGTGTTGGGGAAGCGCTCTACCACTTGAGCCATGTCCCCAGCCCAAGTCCACTCTTTAGAGACTGGAATATGAGCTGGACACGCCGTTCCTTTAACTAACCGCATGAGCCTGTTTTCTCCCCTGTAAGAAGAAAGATATTCACGGCAGCACGGGGTGGGGGGGGGGGGCGGAAGAGAGGTAGGGGTGCTGAGGGCTCTGGTCACCACATCTCAGCGTCGCTTTGGTTTTAACTTACATTGCAGGGGCTACGGGAGGTCTAACAGGGAAAAGGTTTAGAGTACAAAGAGAGATTACGAATGGAGGGTGAGGGTCACAGCTTCATTCAGAAAAATGCTTACCTCAATATCGTGAGGATCCAAGTTTGGACCCTTAGATGACCCAGGTAAGATTCTAGGCATGTTAGGACAGGCCTGTAACTCCAGCGATGGTGAGGTGGAGAGGCAGGTGGGTGCCTAGAACTCGCTGGCCAGCTAGATAGACTTGGTGAAGTTCCAAACGAATGAAAGACCCTGTCTGTCTTAGTTAGGGTTGTACTGCTGTGAACAGACATCATGACCAAGGCAACTCTTATAAGGACAATATCTAATTGGGGCTGGTTTACAGGCTCAGAGATTCAGTCCATTATCATCAGGGTGGGAGCATGGCAGCATCCAGGCAGGCTTGGTGCAAGAGGAGCTGAGAGTTCTACATCTTCATCTGAAGGCTGCTAGCAGAAGACTGGCCTCCAGGCTGCTAGGATGAGGGTCTTAAACCCCACGTCCACAGTGATACACCTACTCCAACAGGACCACACCTTCTAATAGCACCACTCCCTAGGCAGAGCATATACAAACCATCGCACTGTCTGAAAAGGCAGACAGGACACCTGCCACCCGAATGAAAGACCCTGCCTGAACAGATAAGCAGGACACCTGCCACCAGGCCTAATAACCTGAGTTCAATCCACACGGTGGAAGTAGAGGACCAATTCCTGCAAGTTTGCCTCCACACACATGCCATGAATTGTCCATACACACATTCACCCACACAGAAAATAAATACATAAACGTTTTAAAAGTCAAACAATGACATCTGAGGTTGTCCTCTGGCCTCCATACACATGACTGCGCATGCGCGAGTGTCACATATATGCACACACGTACACATACACACCCTATGTGTGTTGAGCGTACACTCTTTTGATTGCTCCATCCAGAGGTACCACTGGACCTCCTCCTCTGATGCTCCCTCCCTGCCCTCAGAGCCCAGGACTCTTGGGAGTCAGGCTGTGAACCTCCTAACGCTCTTGACAGCTTGGTCCAATGCAAAGAGCGGCAGCCTGGTGTGGCTTTTGGAGTTGAACCAGGCAGTGCTGGAGTCCAATGACACTGAATCACTAGGCTGAGCCTCCGAGTCATTGGAAGTCGAAAATAAAAACATCAACGGAGGCCAGTGGGTGTTACCGCCAGGACGGGAATCATTCGAATGACCGTCCTAAAAGTATTCTCTCTGCAATTCAAGAAACACCCAAACCCAATGGAACGAAGAAGCTAGCTTCAAAGTCTTTGTCACAAAAATATGAATGAACAGCTGATGATCTAGTACTAGAGGGCTTGTGTGTATAAATTACAGTAGGAAGGGAACAGTGTGGCCTCAAAGAATTCCTGGAGGAGCCAAGTTTTCGGCCTACAAAGTAAGAAAGACAGGCGCCAGCTCTGCTTATACACAGAAGAGATTTCTGGAATGCTGTTGCCAAGGTGAGCAGAGATTTCAGACCATCTTTGGTGAGATATGATCTCCTTTCAGGCAGGGACAGGCCCAGGAAGGGAAAGTGGTTTGGCTGAAGTTGCAGCGGGTCTGGAGTCAGGGCCTGAACCATAGTAACCTCAAAACAGGCTTCCCAGAAACCCATCAGACGCAAGGGTGCCCAGGCGTGTGTGGTGCATGCGACAGCCAGAGAGAATAGAGTGGGAGCCTTCCTGTTTCGGTAATGAGGAGACCAAGGCTGTGGACAGAGTAAAGCAGCTTGCTTGCTTGCTCGCCATCCCAGAGCAAGGGGCCACTGGAGTCCGACATCAACCCAGGCATAGACCCAAGCCAAGCTGGAAGGCCCCACAGTCCCTCTAGCCTTCAGACTTTGCCTCTGACACTAAATGTAGATTTTTTTTTCCTTTGTTTTATGGGGTTGCTGACTTGAAAAGATATGGATTTGTGGCTCAGGAAAGTTGGCTCAATGATTAAAAGCACTGACTGCTCTTCTAGAGGACCTGGCTGGAATTCCCAGCGCCCATGTGGTGGCTCGCAGCTATTTCTAACTCCGGTTCCGAGGGATCCGTGATGCTCTCTCCTGGCTTCCTCAGACATGAGGTTTGCTCATGGTGCACAGACATGTACTCTGGCAAAACTTCCATACACATAAAATAATTTTTAAGTGGGGATTTGATGTGAACAACTTGACTCCCAGTTTCTCTTTGAAACAGCAAGTAGCTGGCTTCGCTACTTGGGGTTGGGTGCCTGGAGGTTCCCTTATGGGCCTGTATGGACTGGGTATGGGCACTAAACCATGACTCTGCCATGGAGGGAGCTACCTAGGGAAAGGGGCTTCCCAGACATCCACAGAAGGAACCAATCCACAAAGAGTAGCAATGTCTCTGTCCTCTCCCCGTAGCCATTGGGCAGCTATCCCAGCCCCCTCTCTCCTCTGTTCAATGGCTCCTGCCTGAGAGCCACCATCATCCTTGCAGTCAAATTCACTTCCATCAGCCTTTCACAGCCCCCGGGGGCTGTCAGGAGGGTAGACAAGCAGAGGCCAGGGCTACAGGCCTGCAGTGGGTAAAGGCAACAGGACAAGGGGCAAGCCGCTTAGAATCAAAGGCAGGAATGAGGCGGGACTCATTTGTAGCATGAGTGTCTCCTGAACTGAGGGGTTGGGGGTTGGGTGCCAAGCTGAGAGCCCTCAGAGCCCAAGCAATGGTGTTTCAAGCCCAGGTCTGCACTGGAGCAGGGGGAAGGGATCCAGTCCCATTTCATTGTCAAGGGACCATGGAGAGAGCAGTGTTCAGAGAGCAGGAGAGGGGGCGTGGTTCCATCCCAACTGCCCACACTCAGTTCTATTTACCAATACCTCTTCCTGAGTTAGAGGGAAGGGGAAGCTGTCCTTGGATAGGATCGATGTTGGGTTGGAAACTAAGATTTTAGGCTTAGAGGCCTATAAGTAGGCAGAAAAGACACAGAGTTTGTTCTGAAGGAGAACAGGAGGGCCAGAAGCATCCGTTATGTCTGCGGCTCAGAGTAGCCTGTCCCTGGGAGGATACTCCAGGGCACAGGGTTATAGAAAACAGTGCAAAGGCATACAGGCATGCAGAACAGCCTGTGTGTGTGTACACACACACACACACACACACACACACACTGTCGGGTAGCATGCAGCCTGGCTGGAATTATAATTACTTGGCGGGAGGATGTAGCTCATTGTCAGCTGCTGATCCCTTAGGCCACCTGGGTTATTGTCCAGAAGTGGGTGGGGAGGAAAGCCCCTGGCTCTAGGGTAGCCAAGTTTACATGGGACAGGAAAGTATCCCAAGCCCTGGCCTGAGCATGCACCAGTGAAAACTGCTTCCACCTGGCCCTACTGGCCCACCCTACACCTGCAGGAGGGAAGCTGTGAACTAGGAAAGTTCCAGATCTGGGGACGGGACTCTGTTTTAGGCAGCAAGATTCCTGGGCCCTGGGGCTTCCTTGCTGGCCCTTAACTACATGAACCTATGCAGATCCCACCCTTGATCTGCAGTTAAGGGAGTCTCATGTCCTGAAGCCCTTCAGCTCCACTCTCAGGTATTTGAATGCAAGTGCCTACAGAGGCCTGAGGTGTCAGATCTCCTGGAGCTGGAATTACAGACAGTTGTGAGCCACCTGACGTGGAGGATGCTGGGAACCAAACCCAGGCCATCTCTCCAGACCCCTCAGATTGATTTCTGCTATGTTAGGCCCTTTATCCTGATGTGAATATAATCCCCTATTTCACATATTTTTGTACTATTATTATTATTATTATTACTATTATTATTTTGTTGGGTCTCAGGGGTTTTGGCTTGTTTTTTGTTTTTGATTCTTTTGCTGTACAACTCCAGCTAGTTTAAAACACAGAGGAAGTGCCCCCAGGACAAAGGCTGAAGGCTGAATTCAGCCCAGGCTGGTCTTGAACTTGTGATCCTCCTGCTTCTGAGTCCCCAGCACTAGGATTATAGGTGGATGTGCCATGCTATGTCTCAACCTCATTTTAAGGATAAAACTGACTGGAAAAATAGTGACTTGGTCGAGGCCACACTCCCCAACATCCCCCACCATCCCCACACTCTACCCCTCCCCCCACCCCTCCCACACACACACACCCCTGGTGGCTGAGACAGGAAGAGCTCTTCCTCCAACCCTGCTCCCCTAGGTGGGTAGAGCTAACATTTCATCTTTCATCTCCTAGGAGAGGAGTTGACCCAGAGCTGACCCCAACACCCAGAGCTACAACTATTCTTTCTGCTCCTCAGACCCAAACCAAAACATTTTTTCATTCCACAGATATATAGCTCAAGGCTGAGGCTGTGGAGCTCAGAGCTCCCTGAGGGGATCTTCTAGCCATGGTGCTGGCTACAGGTTGGCACACAACCTCTGGGGAAAGTTTCAAAGGAACCCTTACTCGGCTTCCTCCCTGGTCTTGTTATTGAGACTTGCCACACATCAGGCTCTGTGGGCATACCGAGGATGGGTGTGTGTGTGGGTGGGTGTGGACTGGCTTTAGCATTGTTTTCCTTGACAGGCACGCTAGCTTTACCCACAGTCACCAAGGCAACACACCAGTTTTTGGAGGTGGGTCCGAGCTTGATTGGTCAGGCCAGGAAGGCCCCACCCAGAGAGCTGAGGTCTGTCCAGCTGCTAGCTTGCTAAGTAAACAATTATTTGACTGTCTGCAGTTACTGGCCTCGCAGTTAGTGAAAGAGAGAGATGGGTCTCTGGCCTTCCAGGCATGGGAATAGGTCCCAGCTCACAGGATGGTCTCGGGGTGCTCAAAGGGAAACGCCGGCCTATATCTTTATCAAGATGTAAGGACAGAAGGAAAACAGAGGCACGGTCCAATCAAAACCCAGAGGAAATGCCCCCAGGGTGACAGTTGCCGGCTGAAGCCAGCAGGTCTTTGTGGAGGCTTCTGGACTAATGAGGACAAAGGGTATCTCAGATGTGTTTATTGATCCCTGCCCCAGCAGGAAGTGTCCATTCATATAGACCAAGGAGGGTGGGAAGGGGAAGCCGGGCTCTATGGGAGGAAGCCACACTTCCAGCGTCTTGGGAAACCGGCCGGCATCCAGTAGAGCCCCTAGCCTCTGAGCCTCCAGGGGAGGGCCTGGGCAGTGGGCCAGGGCCACGGCTGGGGGAGGCTTCTCTGGAGGATTCTGAGACTCGAGATCTCTCTGAGGAGAACTCAACCCCATTGCCACTTCAAACAGGTCCTCAGGGGTCATTCCTAAGATTTGATTCCATCCATGCAAGGAGCTCCCTTGGTAGTAGTGGTCTAAGCACGCCCACATGGTCTTGTTTATTTAATTAATTCCCAAGCCTGTGAAATAGGTGTTTGGGTAGGACACCAGAGCAAAGCACAAAAGAAAGCTGTCTAGAGTCTCACAGAGAATAAGTTTGTGGACAAAATTTAAACCCAGGCCTGAGGGAAACAGATGCTTTCTCCAGGGACTAGAGATAACCGGAGACTGGCTCCGCCTCCTTCCCACAGATGGACAGCTGACCTGGCCAATGAGGGCTCTGTTTGCCTGGCAGCTGTGAAAACTCTTAAGTAGTTTTGCTTTTGATTTTACATTAAAAAACATTGAATCATAAAGAGAGATGGCTGTTCCCATTTCAGTATTCCCTCGGCTCTGATCATGTCAAAAGGAAAGTCCTAGTTGATGGCACTCTCTCCAAAATGTCCTTTTTTATTTTTACTTCATTTATTTCTGTAAGAGACAGCAACAGGTTTTACATGCTACACCTTGCCCAGGCTAAGTTTCCAGCTTAACATTTAATTCCTTTATTTGGCTTGCCAACGGTGTTCTTTTATATGTTCTATTTATGGCCAATGACACTAATTTTCCGCTTGTGACACAGACTTAAAATTTCCTTTAAAATTTTTTACTTTAGAAAAAAAGTATAGATTTAAAGGAAAAACAAGTAGGTAGGTGTTCAGCAGATACTACATAAGTAAGGGTGATAAGCAAATGAGCCCAGAATGCACTGAGGGGAATTACCCTCTTCCTCCTCCCCCTCCTCTCCCTCCTTCCTTTCCTCCTCCTCCTCCTCTCCTGGGAGAGCGACAGAGATCTGTAACCTCTTCACTCAGCTTGCTAGCTGCTCAGCTGGGGGGAAGTGTGAGCCTGGAGCCCTGTGATGAGGGAGGAGCTGGACCGGGGTCCCCTTGGAAGCTGAGACCCTCTATACAAAAGCCACAGGGTGGGCTTGGCTAGTAGCAGAGCGCACAGGGTTCATTACTGAGTGGCCAGTGGGGAGCGTGTCATCCCTGACTTCACTCTGGAGGTGGTCAACAGTAACTCATCTGAGTATGGAGATGGGATGTGAGTGACCCCCACAAATCAGCACATCTAGGCCAGGCTGGCTGTGATGGCCTCTCGTACAGGAGGAGAACCCCAGGCACCCCTGTAGCCATTTCAGACTCCAGTCCGAAAGGGGAGTTAAAACCAGCCTGGGTCTCCTTTAGATGCTAGGACTCTGGAAAATGCGTTCCCAATGATATTTCTCATGGCTCCTAAGTCCCCAGGCACTCATCAGGGCTCTGCAGGCAGCAGAAGCTCAGATGGAAAGCCACTAGTAGGGAGTCCTCAGAAACCAGGAGATGATGCACGTCCAGCATCCCAAGACCAGGCACCGAGGTCCTGCCCATCTGCTCCACACAGCTGTGTCTAAGGGGAGACAAATCGCTGCCCTGAATTACAGATGGAGGCTTGACCAGGGATGCTAAGAAGCTTACCCAGCTCACAGGCGGCCAGCTAAGATTCGAATACAGGTCTAACTATGAAGCAGTTAAGTTAGAGCAGAGGATCCCATGGGATGCACCAGACTCCTCGAAGACTCCTCACTTAAACACCAGGACGGCCATGGCCCAACCGGACTTTCCAAAGGAATCCATAGGTATGAGAAGCCAGTACTAATTTCTGGCAAGGTCACTGGTCCTAGGCAATAGTTGCCTTTGAACCTAAGGCCTCAAGTTCAATACACCAGGCTCGATCAGTACCAATAGGCCACATAGGCCCTGCGAACCCTCTGTTTTCCCTGCTTAGGCATATGATCCTGTATCCTGAACATACAGAGGCGACTCCATTAGCTTCTCTTCGGTTCCCGTCCCTAGATCCATGTCCCAGCTCTGCCTTCCTTCGTGTTTCTGGCCCCTGGGCATCCCATGACATGGCCATCTCTAGCCTCAGGCTACTGGGCAGAGCTTATGGATTTCCTAAGAGCTGACCACTCCCGGTTCAGAGGCTTTCAGCACTAGTTTACTCAATAGGGCCTTGCAGGCTTGTTTACCATGAAGAGGAAGACAGCTGCCCCTCTCTGGGACACCAGGGCTCCCACGTGAATGGGGCTCCTGGGTCAGACTAAGGACAGACAGGGTAGTAACTTCCTCAAATCTTACGGACACTTGTGGGGAAGAGGTTCTGCACCCCTTGGGGTCTGGAACTCCTGGTTCCAAAGGCAACCCCTCCCCCCATCAGCCCATGTCAGGCGAGGAAAGGAGTGTGTTCCATGTACTCCAAGTGCCTCCTATGCTCTGACTGTTTGAAGTCCCCCAGAGCCCAGTCTCACCCTGCCCCAAACACAAGTCCTTCAAAATCAACCTAGCCCCAAGGAGAGTGGTTTTCAGCCCCCAGACCTGACCAGGTCTGCTACAGGAAAGCCGTGAGTTATGACTTATAGTATAGCCAGTGCTGAGGTCAGAGCAGCTCCAGGCTAAAAGTTTCCTCTTCTAAAGCCTCCTGGATCCCTAATTACCTCCCCGAACTGAGGGGAGGGGACCTTCAGCTCACCAAGCAGTCAGAGTAGGACAATGCAATGGGCTGCTCAATTTCCTGCGTAGAGACTCAGTAGGATGAGGATTCCTAGCTGCCCTCGGGGCCTCCCTCTCTGCTGTTGGATGTTCTGCAAGCTGCTCTACTCTGAAGCTCTAGGACTTAGTTTCCCAAATTGGGGCTGCTGATCAGAAAGCATCCCATTCTAGTAAGGGTAGGGAAGAGACAAGAAAGGGGGCCTTGTGGAGTCACCGGGGAGAATGATAGTAGCCTGGGGTCGATACCATACTGGCCTTCCTGCCTGCTGCTGTCCTTCGGTCTTAGGAGCTATGCCCTGTGAGGAGCCTCGGTATTAGGAGGGAAACACACCCCACCCCACCCCACCCCACCTCTGCCTGTATCACCACCCCATCCCTGCTGCAGGCTCCCCCTCCAACATGCAGGGCAGGACTTCAGTCGTTCTGTCTGTAGGGTGTGGGCACCTTCTTTCTTATCAGGAGTCCAGGCCAGCCTCCCAGTGTTGATAAGGAGTTAGTCCCATGTCTATCCTCCCTTTCAACCCCTTAGCCCTCTTCCTTCTTTTCTGATGCAGCCATTGGCTCCCTCTGCCGAGCTCAGCCCTCCATCTCTGTCCTGACAATGGTGGCTCCCTCCATGATTGACTGTCCCTGGACCCTTCCTCTCTCCAGCCTTCAGAAGCTACCTGTGCCCTGGGTTCTGAGCAGGGAAGTGTCAGGCAGGCAGTCTCAGGGGACACACCTGTCTACTGTTTGGGCAACGATCAGGGTTCCCCTTTTTCTTTGAGACCTTCTGCTTCACACAAACAAGGATCGATCAGGCTCTGGGGAACTGCTGTGTCCCCCGACAATGTACAAATTGTGATTCCAGACTTTGGAAGTGACATCTCCCTGTGTGGGGCTTCTGTGTCTATGCTGAGGGGTTATCCGAGCCCCTAGCATGAACTGGTTGCTGGGATCAGGGGAGTCTTTCCTACTGATCTATATAGGCTACTCAGCTGCAATCTGGTTAAATGACAGGAACCCACTGATAACTCAAACGGGTCATCAGACTTTCAGTACAGAGTAGGTGACAAACACACTCAGATTTGGGAGTGTCCATCAAGACCCACCCAGGAGTGTCAAGGGGGGCAGGATCCTGGGTCACAGCACCACACCCCCTAAGTCCTCTAAGACTCTCATGCCAGAAGACAGAGAGATACCCCCGGTGTCAAAATCCAGTCAGCAACCACTATAGGACCGGGTGATTCTCTTCCTGTCCCTCTCCTGATTGCAGAAGCTCTTCATTGCCCCTGCTCTGGGCTTTCTGATCAGGGAAGTGTCTGGCAGGCAGTCCCCAAGGGACACCCATGCCTGCTGTTTTGGCAGCTGTTAGCAATTACAGATGTGCCTGATGTAGGATGGAGACACCACTGCACCCTGCTGGGCTGTCCCAGCGGAGCAGCAGTAGGGTGGAGGTTATGGCAGGCTGAGGGGATTCAGGGCACTCCCATCCTGCCTGAGTCCCCACTACCCTACCAGGCTGTACTCCCTGGCGCTCTCCCTAGCACCCCACCACCGCCTGTGAATCTTACCTCTGGATGCAGTCAGGAAAAAAGCGAGGAGCAGGGTTCCCGAGCGCCGGCTGCTGGCCTCTGGGACCGTGGGGATACCCATGTCGCCGTCCAGCCGGGCAAGAGCAGGAACAGACTGCTGGAGGGCGCTTGGATCAAGCGGGAGCTCCGGGAGCCCAGAGAGCCGGCTGTACACACCGCTTGCTAGAGTGAATGCTGAGTCCACTGAGAGGCGGCCGGCCGGCCGAGCGCGCTCCCCGCCCAGCAGCGCCCCCGAGGGGCGGCGGGCGGTACAACGTCTCCAGGGCCCAGGGATGGGGGCGGGGAAGGGCTAGAGTCGCAGATAGAAGTGCCAAGTGTCCAACCAGTCACTTCCCTCTATAAGTCTCGGTGCTTTTTTAGAGATCATGAGGGCTGTGCATACTAAAGAGTGGACTCAAGTCTAACCCAGCTGGCCTTGTGGTTCTCCTAGTCTGGAGGCAGGAACTTCGGCTCTCTGTGCTCCAGCAGCCCAGGGTAGATGGGTGGGCGGGTGGATGGATAGGTAAGGGAAATCTGATGTCTGCGATGAGTTTAGCAAGTGGTAGGGAGTGTGGCCCATTCTGCGCTTGTGTGCACTGCAGCTGATACACCTGGTAGAATCATGCCCACCGGCCAACACACCTGAAACACGGCCAGTGCATGCACAAGCCCAGAACTTCCCAACCTCAGGACTCGCTTCTGCATCTGTTGGTGTGCCCCATGGAATCCTCTCAGCCTCTTTTCCCCAGCGCTTTACCCAGTGTTGTGCAGTTATTCATAGGCTCCCTTGATTCTGTTTGGTTGGTATTTTGTTTTCAACTTGTGTGGAGTTTTGTTTCTGCGTGGTTTGTATTGTTTTGTTTGGGTGGAGTTTTGTTTGTGGTTTTTAGTGTGTTAGCTTTTTGAGACAGGATGTTGCCATGTAGCTCAGGCTGGCCTCAAGAGTCTTCTACTTCAGCCTAATGCATGCTGGGATTGCAGGAATGCACCTCCATGGCCCCTCTACAGACTCACTCCCATGCTGTCCTCCTGGCCCTCATAGGTATCGACACACATCCAGGTACTTGTGTTCACTTAGAGCTTGTTCTGATCTGTTCTTTCCTGGCCTGACCTTGGGCACACACACCCCTTTACCGTCAGTGCTTCCTTCAGCCACAAGACCAGGTCTGAGATAGGAACTAGTTAATTCCTTACCGGAGTTCTCCTGCACTTCCAAACCTACTGAGTTTTGAGGACCATGGCCTCCCACCAGTTGTATGCATGAGAACCCTAGAAGTTTATATATATGTATATATATAAAATCTATATATATATAGTGTGTGCTACTATGTACATATATGCATATATATAGTGTGTGTGTGTTCATGTGTGTATGTGTGTACATGTGTCTATGCATGAGAACCCCAGATTATATACATACTGTGTGTGTGCTCATGTGTGTGTGTGTGTGCGCGCGCGTGCGCGCGCATTCCATCACCTCAGACTAGCCTTGACCTTCATGTGTAACAGGAAATAATCCTGAACTTCTAATTCCTCTACCTCTGCCTCCTGACTGCTGGGATTACAGGTGGGCACCACCACGCCCAGCTTCTCCAGTGTTGAGTCAGACACAGGGACTCATGCATTCTAGGCAAGTACTCTGCCAACGGAGAGGTATCCCAGCCCCAAGGATTCTCTTCTTAGCTCTGTTTTAGTACTGGGCATTGGATCCAGGGCCTTACAGATGTTAGGCAAGTGCACTGCCACGAAACTGTATCACACTCTTTCTTTGTTCCTTTGTTTGTTTCTTTGTTTCTCTTAACTTCTCAGTAAGCTTTCCAGGAGTGCCTTGAATTGATCACAGCCTTTCTCTCACTGGCCTCTCAAGTATCTGAGATTCTAAGCCTGTCCCACGACACCCAGCCTCCCCGGCTCCCCTGTGATTGAATCCCTTATACAGGACCGACATGCAAAGGCTGTCAACTGCACTGTCACCTGAGAGACAGACCTGAGAGTAAGCCCTGTCTGGATAGAGTAGCAGAGGTGACCAATGGGGGGTGACTGTGTCTAGGGACAAGGATGTTAAACTCCTAGTGGCTCCTGGTTAAAGGGCAGAGGACAGACCAAGTACAGTGTCAGGGATCTGGCTGGGGTGGCGGGGGGGGGGGAGGAACTGGTAACTATAAATTGTGGATGATATGGACAGCTCTATGGGTACCTCTGCTCTGGCTACAAGGTAAGGAAGACTACCTCAGAAGGAGGATAGTCTCTCCTGTTAGTATTAGGTGACCTTACCCAGGTTTGGTATGCCTAAAGCTAACAAACGGCCTGGCATGAGAACCCCAGAAACTGCCAAAACATAAGTCAGGTCCCTGAATTGTGATCCTGACCTTGGGATCCCATCTGGTGAGACAGCGTTGGATCCTTCTTGGTGATGGAATGAAGACTATTCTCTTTTGCCAGAGAGCAGCCAAGACAACAGAGATGTGGTAGACCCTAGACCCTCTTCCCACCCCACCCCTTCTCTGTAGAGCCCTTCCAGGGAAGAGCAGAGCACCTCCCCCACCCTACCCCTTCCTCCCCCTGACACACACCCCAGTGCTGAACATCCTCGGGTTGCACCACAGGAAGACACAGACATTGCCCAAGCTGTGGGCCCGGCCCAGCAAACCTCAAGCCCTCCTGAAAAGCAGGGCAGGCTATGGGGGTCCAACTTCCTCCTCAGCTCAGAAGCCAAGGAAATCAGAGGGCAATGCAGGACAGGACACGGGGAGGGCAGTCCTGTTCAAGCCTCTGACCCTCCAGCCCCAGCAGCCTGAGTGATGGTCAGACTCACTTCCTGGGAATCATCAAGGACTGTGGGACAATGGCCATGAGGAGGCTGGACTCCAATCTTTCCTTACAGCTGGTGATCGTGTCTCTTAGTGATGGCTGTAGGGACTGGGGCAGTATGGGGCTCATACTGAAGAGGAGGGAGGCGAATGTTCACAGCTATAACCATGACCGTGCAGAACACAAGAGGCCTTCCCTGATGGCCATTGTGATGTCACATTGTACCGTGCATTACGCAGAGAGGTGTAAAAACCTGCCTGAACTGCAGAGGGCATGTGAGAGATTTTGAAGGGATTTCCCGCCCGGAAGGGATGCTAAGGCTGTTTTGGTATCCAGTCTATTCTAGACTCAGTGCGAGGTCTTTCTCCACCCCTGTGAGAAATGTTATCCCAGTGCTTTCTCCCCCTCAAATGCTTATTGTTACTTACACATATTTATTTATCCATTCATTTATTTACCCTGAGTGTATATTTATACACATGCAGAGTCTTGCATTGCCACAGCAAGCTCATGGGGGGACAGAAGACAATGGCAGAGGTTGTTTTTTTCTCCTTCCACCATGTAGGTCCCAGGGATTAATGTCAGGTGGTAAGGTTTGTTGACAAGTGCCTAGACCAGTTGAGCCATCTCGCTGCCCCCCCCCCAATCTTTGCTGCCTCACTAAAGATTCCTTAGGGACTCTAAGATCCAAGTAGTGTGTGTCTAGCAGTGGTGTTCAGCCCACAGGACTACCGACAATAAGACCGAGCCCCAGAACGTTTGCACTAGAAGGAATATTAAGGTCAAGGCAGGTCCATTATTCACAGACAGTAAACGCCCAGAGAGGAGGTGTCAACTTAATGTCACACAGCTCCTTCTCAAGGCTACTGGCCCCGCCCACTTTGGTAACAGTCTTCAAAGTCCCTGTCCCCAAGATCCGGAGCTATAATCATAAGAGTTGTTACCTCCTCAGGAGCAGTGATCACTTTCGTAAGTCCAGAAGCTTTTCCATCACTGTGCAGCTAGCCGCGGGGCCAGACAGAACTGAGAACATGGTGGCAGCCATGTTGGTCAATTACACTGTCTGTACTGCCTGTTTTCCCTGTGTCCTTGACAATGGTCTGCTCCCATCCTCCCTCTCCCTCTGTCTCTGTCTCTGTCTCTGTCTCTCTGTCTCTGTCTCTCTCTCTCTCTCTCTCTCTCTCTCTCTCTCTCTCTCTCTCTCTCTCTGTCTCGCCCAGCCATCTCTGAAGTTCTCCTATCCTCAGTATTTCACAGTAGCCCCTAATTACAGTGTTTTCATTACTTTTGAATAGTGACACAGAGGGAAGGCTGGGCTGATGGCACAGCTGGTGAAGCGCTTGCCAGGCAAGTGTGAGAACCTAAATGGGCCCCCATAAGAAGTAGGACATGGCGGCCTGTGCCTGTAATCCCCGCATGGGGAACGTAGAGATGAGAGGATCCTTGGGCTCTCTGGCCTAATTGCTGAGCACTGGTTCTAATGAGAGACCCTGCCTCAAAAAATAAGGTAGAGGGGCTTGAGCAATGACTCAGTGGTTAAGAGCCCCGGGCATCTTCATTTTAGATATCTGATACACAAGAAAGAAAAATGGAAAAGCATCTGCTTTGTGTGTTCAGTTCACTTATAAAACTATCCAACTTTTGATAATTTATTACTAATCATGCATTTCAATTAAGACCCAAACCACTGATATTAGGAAATATGTCCAAGGGCTTTAGGGTGTTTTAAATTTTATTATTTTATTTATTTATTTATTTGCTTGTTTGTCTGTTTGTTTATTTATTTATTTATTTATTTATCTATTTATTGGGAGAGTAACACACACATACGCACATGTATAGAGGTAAGAGAACAACTTGTAGGGCTTGGTTCTTTTTCTATCATGTGGGTCCCAGGGATCAAACCCGGGTCAGCAGAGCTTGGCAGCAAGTGCCCTTGTCTGCTGAGCCATCTTGCTGGCCCCTATAAATGTGACAGCTAAAACAAACATTTCTTGGGACCGATGTCATAACTCCATAGCAGGGTATGTGCTTAGAGTGTTCAGAGCCCGGGGTCCAATTCATGAAATAAATAAATATTTAGTTTCAGTGCTAAAACATACTTAAGATAGAGAATTACTGGGGACTTCTGCCCTACACACACACACACACACACACACACACCACCTGAGAGAACAACCTAAAGGAGAACAGTGTGCTCTGTTTACTGTTTTAGAGGCTCTGTCTGTGGTTGCTTGGCCCCACATACTTGAGCAGAATATCATGGCAGTAGGAAGATGTGTTGTAGGTTCCCCGTCTCATAGTGGACAGGAAGCTCAAGAGAGGGCCGGACTGGGAACCAGGTAAAATCACCCAGGGTGCGCCCCCGGTTACCGTCTCCTTCCAGCTTAGTCCCAATTCTCAAAGATTCTGTCACCTTCAGAAATGGTAAAGTCAGCCAAGGACCAAGCCTTCCACATATGAACCTGTGGGGATCACAGAGCTAGTGGCTTGCTTCGGCCAGGGCCCCTGCAGGAGTAGTGTGTTATATGAAGAAAAGGCTTGACTCAAAGGTTTAATGGAGGGACTCTTCAGAGGGGACTAGCCGAGCACTTTGAGAGCAGCAGACACAGCCAGCATGATGCACGAGGAACAGGGATATGTTAGTGACGGTCCTTGTTGCTGTAACAGAATGTCTGGCAAGAGGAACTTAAGGATGGAAGGGTTTCTTTTGGCTCACCACTCACAGCCCTTCATGGCAAGGCAGAGATTAAATACTGGGAGAGTAAGGCAACTGGAAATGTGTGCAAGGGCTGAGTGGATTTAACATGTTTTTATTATTATTATTATTATTATTATTATTATTATTATTATTATTATTATTATTATGTTATATGTTACCATTAGGTCGTGACAGTAGGAGATAAGGCAGCTGGCCATATTGTAGCCACAGTCCAGAATGAGAGAGAGAGAGAGAGAGAGATGGATGCATGCCAGCACTCAGCATTTTTTCTCTTTATTAGTCAGCCAGGACCCCAACTCATGGACCGGCACGGCCACAGTAGAATGGGCTCTCTCCCCTCAACCCAGTATAGAAACTCCCACAGACACACCAGAAGAAGCTTGTTTTCTTCGATGATTCCAGACACTTTCAAGTTGACATTTGTCCTGGTTAACTTCCTATCAGATTGACCCAAGCTAGAGTCTTCAGGGAAGAGGCAGCCTTAATTGAGGGATTGCCTCCATCAGACTGCCTGTAGGCAAGTCTGTGGGGCATTTTCTTGATTACTGATTGATGTGGAAGAACCCAGCCCACCATGGGTGGTACCATTCCTAGGTACTAAGAAACGAGCAAGCAAGCATCATTCCTCCATGGTCTCTGCTTCAGTTCCTGCCTTTGGGTTCCTGGTTGAGTGCATTGATTACACACTAAAGACATCACAGGAGTATGCAATGTGTCTATATGGCGTTAAGGAATGAGAAAGAATCTTGCTCTTGAAGTAGTTGACCAAGAGAGAGCTCAAGTTTGAATTTTCCTCCTCTGTGTGTATTTTCTGTCTGTCTGTAGTCGTGGTTGTTAGTCTGTCTGTTTTGTCTGTCTGGTGTGTATCTGGTTAATCCCTGTTGCCTATCTGCTACGCTTGTGTGTTTAGTCTGTCTGTAACTACCCACTCTGTGTCTCTGTGTGTGTATGGATGTGTGGGTGGGTGGGTGTGAGAGAAAGAGAGAGACAGAGAGACCTGTGTCTTTCTCTGTATCTCTCCCTAACAAAGAGTTTGCTCTGTATTTATTGAAGAACACAGAAAACATGACATAAATATGAGAGATTCTGGGCTGGATAGATGGCTCAGCAGTTAAGAGCACTGACTGCTCTTCCAAAGATCCTGAGTTCAATTCCCAGCAACCACAGTAATGGGATCTGATGCCCTCTTCTGGTGTGTCTGAAGACAGCCACAGTATACTTAGATATAATAATAAATAAATCATGAAAGAAAGAAAGAAACTTCTTACAGTAAAGTCTTGTCCTAGGGATCTGACTTTTCAGAGGTTAAGATTCTAACCATAAAGTCACCCAAGCTCAATGTCCTCCCTCTTTAAAACACTATAAATGTGTAATTTTTTTTGTTGTTTTTTTTTTTTTTTTGTTTTTCGAGACAGGGTTTCTCTGTGTAGCCCTGGCTGTCCTGGAACTCACTTTGTAGACCAGGCTGGCCTCGAACTCAGAAATCCTCCTGCCTCTGCCTCCCAAGTGCTGGGATTAAAGGCGTGCGCCACCACCGCCCGGCTATGTGTAATTTTTTTATTTATATGTTGGGCTGAGGACTTCGTGTTCTTGCCTCTTGTACACTTATCTGGAAGTGCTCTGAATTGGGGAGGCTACTGGAATTCATCCCATGTGCCTAGAGGGCTTGTGGGGTTAATTTCTTTGAAACAGTGTCTCACTATGTAACCATGACTGACCTCAGTCTTACTATGTAGGCTAAAGTGGCCTTGAGTTGATAGCAATCCTCCTGCCTCTGCCTCCCAAGTGTTGGAATTACAGGTGTTTGGCACCATGGCTAGCTATATGCCAGTTTTAATCACTAGGTAGGGGGCTGGAAAGATAGCTCAGTGGTTAAGAACACTGACTGCTCTTCCAGAGGGTCCTGAGTTCAATTCCCAACAAGCACATGGTGGCTCACAACCATCTGGAATGGGATCTGATGCCCTCTTCTGGTGTGTCTGGAGATAGCTACAGTGTATTCATACACTTAAAAAAAATTCACTAGGTAGATCATGGTGCTAACAAGGATTTCGAGCTACATCTGGTCTCAGCAGTATTATGAGTGATTGGTGATGACTGCAGTGTTATGATTGATTAATGATGTCTGCTATGAGCATAGGTATAGAAATGGTGATACGCATGCCAACCTGGCCCTAAATAGTTACCTGGCTTGATTTTAACAAAGCCTCCGCACATTCTACTACCAGCCTGTAACTTCCTCCCCAACCCATTCTTCTCTCCTCTTTTCTTCCCTATACGGTATCCTACGTTGGATCACACTGAGTGAGTTTAACCCAGAAAAACAGCAGGCTGGAACCACCTTGATCCTTCTGGCCTCCTGACCAAGGCATCTGACCATGTTCTTCTCTCCAGGCCACCACCCATGTGTACGTGACAATTGTGGACGAGAATGACAATGCTCCTGTGTTCCAGAAGCCACATTATGAGGTGGTGCTGGATGAGGGCCCGGACACAGTCAATGCCAGCCTCATCACCGTCCAGGCGCTGGACCTGGATGAGGGGCCGAATGGCACTGTCACTTATGCCATCGTGGCAGGCAACATCATCAATACCTTCCGAATCAACAAGCACACGGTCAGCAGCTGGGGGCAGAGAGGGGACAACCCCTCTTCAGAGCATGGTGGGAAGTTTTGTGATATCATAGTGTATAAGGAGAAAACATAGAGCCTAGAAGGAAACCTGGAGTGGCCAGTGATGGGGGAGAGGGAACAGAAAACTTTTGTGGCTAGGACCTATCTGCCTTCAGTGGTGCTGTAATCGATTAATGATGTCTGTCATGGGCACAGACACAGCAATTGTGGCTAGGATGTCAGAGTCTATTTGGTATTACCATGGAGTTATGTCATCATCCTCTCCCCTTGAACTTTCTGTGTCCCCAGGGTGTCATTACTGCTGCCAAGGAGCTAGACTATGAGATCAGTCATGGCCGATACACCCTGATTGTCACTGCCACAGACCAGTGTCCCATCTTGTCCCACCGCCTCACCTCTACTACCACAGTAAGTGGAATACATCCCCATGTGGTGGCGAAGGTAAACAAAGAATACCCAGGAGGCTTCTTGATGGAAAGGAAAGGAAAAGGGAAATTCCTGTTGGGAGGAAATGCCTGCAGGCAAGGGCTCCTGTTTATCTCGGCAGCTCCTCCAGACTTGCTGTGTTACTTTGAGGATGTCCCTGAGCCGATCTGTGACTGTGTCTAGCAGTTGAGTGAAAACCTCTGCCATCTTCCCCTTCACGGGAAAAACATGCCTCCTGGTCAAATTAACCGTGATTCAGAGCCCAGCTCTTTCATTTCCTGGCTGTGTGACTCTGGACAAATCACTTAACCTCCCTGAACTTCTGTTTCCTCATGAATGAAAGCTATGGTTCAGGATATAGGAGGAGCAAATGGGACCACACAGGATGACCAGAGTATAAGGATGAGTTAACCCATGATGGTATTGTTAATCAGTTATGCCCATAAAAACACACAGAAAGTAGAGACGGGGGGATTAGAAGTTCAAGACCAGCTCAAGCTATGTGGGAAGACCTTGTGTCAAAGGGGGTAGGGAGAGCTGGGGTGAAGGTTAGTGGTAGAATACTTACCTATCATGTGCAAGGTCATGAGTTCAATCCCCAGCACCACAGACACACACACACATAGACACATCCACACAGAGAGACACACAAAAACACACATACACACACAACTACAGAGACACACAAACACACACAACTATACACACACAACTACAGAGACACATACACATACATACACACAAACAAAACACACCCAAAGTATACACACACAAAGGTGTGTGGTGGGGGGACATGGACCAGAGCTCCGGCACATGTACAGCTTAAATGCTCTCCCACCCCGTGACGCTCTACATTCCCTTTGGCCCCTGGGTGCCAGCACCAGACCTAGCACAAGGTGCAGTTACTGAGCTTCTCCGGGCATCTGGGGTTAATCCTGGCTAAGCTGTTCACTGTCTCAGGTGCTCGTAAATGTGAATGACATCAATGACAACGTGCCCACTTTCCCTCGGGACTATGAAGGACCATTCGACGTCACCGAGGGCCAACCGGGGCCCAGAGTGTGGACATTCCTGGCCCATGACCGGGACTCGGGTCCCAATGGGCAGGTGGAGTACAGTGTTGTGGATGGAGACCCACTGGGTAAGTGGGGCCTGTGCTGGCACTGTGGTGGGCATGGCCCAGGGACCTCTCTTCACCTGCTTGGGACTGAGATGAGGGAGGTCTTCCACAGTCTATCCACCGGTGTGGGACCTTATCCTCTATGGGCCTCAGTTCTATGTGCCTTTATCACCATGACTCCAGGACGTAGGCTGGTGGTCTTCAAGAGCCATAGCTCTCTCTAGGCATAGGTAGGAAACAACCATCTCAGACTTGGAAAAGTCTTCAGCTCAAGGAAAGCAAACATCCCCACTACCTGTACCCAGGACCCCAGAACCTGGAGTGTACATGTGGGGAGCACTGAGCTCCTCTGAACACCTCAGTGTCCCTTAGCAAAAGCCTACATGGCTGGACATGATGGCCCATGCCTTTAATTCCAGCACTCAGAAGGTAGAGGCAGGTGTGTCTGTATGAGTTCAAGGCCAGCCGAGGCTACACTATGAGGTGCTATCTTTAAAAACTGAAAAAAGTCAACACAGCTTTTGTGGCTGCTAGTCTAGCTCAGAGGCTGGAGGCTAGAAAAACACTTTCTCTCAAGGCACTTTGTAGCTAGAGCAGGAATTTCAAGGACTTAGGGAATCAACCAAAAGATACCCGTGAGATGAGACGGGGGCAGGGGGGTTACTTCAAAAAGCTGTAATAGGGAAGTAGCAGAGACTGTGGCAGCCACTAGTCACCCACATGAACTCTGGGGTGCCAAGCCTCCCCCTTTTTTTAAGAATAAAAGCATACATCAAATATTTGTAAAATGGGGCTGGAGATATGTCTCAGCAGTTAAGGGTACCGACTGCTCTTCCAGAGGTCCTGAGTTCAAATCCCAGCAACCACATGGTGGCTCACAACCATCCTTAATGAGATTTGACGCCCTCTTCTGGTGTGTCTGAAGACAGCTACAGTGTACTTACATATAACAATAAATAAAAAAGAAAAGAGAAAATATTTTTAAAAAATATTTGTAAAATATCCTGCTTTCTAATTGATCGCTCAGTGACTGTTCATGAGGACCTACTATGTGCTGGCCATGTGCCAAGGGATGCAGAATAGAAACAAGCCAGATGGACGGGTGGGGAAGAGGTATTCAGAAAGAACAGCAAGCACAAAGGTCCTGAGGTTCAAGCATACCTCGTAGGATAATAGAATTGGGGGACGGGGGAAAGGCCCCGAGTCTGATGGGAACTTGAGCAAGAGAAGGAGGAGAAAGAGAGGATGCCATTAAGAGGTCTCGCGATTGACGGAGTGAGGTGGACACCGCGGTTCTTGGAACAACGTGACTTGACTCAGGTTTACCCTCTCTCTCACCCCCACCCCACCCCCACCCCTCAGATTCATCTCTGCTCCACCTCAGACCCGTTTCTTATCAGCAGATTAAGGGACTCACCCAGGCCACTCAGCACAAAGGTCGCAGCAGCCGGAGCCTGCAGGGCCTGCTCCCTGGCCCAGTCACCTACTCGGTCTCCAGCTTAAGAGTTTATGCTACTTCGCTCTCCTATGACCTCCCTGCTCCCATCCCTCATCTGAAAGTCCCCAAGCACAGGAACCTCAGTCAGGTCATGTCTGTTCCATGCTCAAAGCCCCCGAGGTGCTGCCTATTCACTCAGTAAATGCTGACTCCTCGGAATGGTCCTCGAAGCCAGACAGAAGTCATCTCTTCAGCTTCCTTCTCTTATTCAAATCCCCATTAGACCATCTTTCTGCAACTCCTTGAGCCTACCGGGGATGCTCAGACCCCAGAGCCTTTGCACCTGCCGTCCCCAGAAGTTCCTGAGGGAAGAGGAAAGCCAGGGAAACGTGCCATCCCCACTTGAGCTTTGGCCACCAATCTCGCCTCCTTCTTGGGACCTCCCAACTCCCCATTCTGGCCAAGCCTTTCTGGGATCCCTTCTCAGTTCTATATCATCTTTGCAAGCTCTCAGTCCCTTAGAGAGCACCTGGGCCTCTTTTAAGATGCCCCTCCCATATCAAGAGTTACCTCGTGACCAGCCTGACCCAAGGGAATTCCTGCCTGTGAGCCCATTTTCCAGATAGGACAATCGAGGCAAGGCTCAGGAAGAATCCGGCTGTAGGCTAGACACAACTGGGCTGAAGGTTGTGACCTCCTGTCTCTAGGTATAGGGGATGGAGTGTGGGAAGGTATCAGGAGTTCTGGCCAGGGGAAGTTGCTGAAGAGACTAATTGTAAGGGGGTGGGGGTGTCTAGCCAGGGTTCCGCCACCATCCAAGCCTGCTCCCACAAGCCTTCCATTGTAATCAGGTCTTCCCTGTCTTTGCCATTGTGGAGGGGAGCTATTTGCCGGCACATAGCAGGGTGTCAACAAGACTGGGAAACCCCAAGAAAGGGAATCCCCAAGCCGTGGAGGCCTTGGAGCCTAGGGCACAGGAAATCCTGCCTCTACAACTTCCTCACCCCTAAGCAGAGAGGACAAGGTGTTTAGGGAGCCTGGGAGTGGAAAAACTGGCGGGAAGTCCCAGCTGCAGGTGGGCCTAGGAGCCGTTGCAGCTAAAGCTGGGCACCCAAGTTAGTGTCCTGGGATGGGAGACAGACAACAGAAGCCACCGGAACGCCTGGGCCTCCATCTTTGCCAAGCCTCTGTGCTGGGTGCCTCACTCTGGGCTTCGGCCCCAAGTACCAAGAGGAACAGCAAAAGTTCATACTTGCATTCCAGGACTTCGGAGGCTGAGGCAGGAGGATTGCCCCAAATTCCAGGCCAACCTGGGCTATAGCCCGAGAGCCTGTCTCAAGAAAAAAAGGGGAGTGATGAGGATAACTTTCTCCCCGCCTCAGATCCTGGAAAAAATGTGCAGAGGTGACGATGTGACCCCCTCCTCACATCCTTACTGATGGCCAGAGCCCCAGCACCTCCTCCGTCCTCCTCAGAGGCTCCCTTCATCCCTCACACCCTGTCTTCTCTCTCTCAAACGTCTACCCTGTCAGCCCGGGGAGGTGGGGGGGGGTGTTATCTAGAAAGCCTCTGAACCCCAGGGGATTCATTACCACACTGGAAGCCCAGAGGATACTGTTCTCCAGCTCCTAGCTTCGTGTTCCAAAGAAAAAGAGCCACAGGGTAGGCCAGAGCATGTGACCCTGAGGTCCTTAGACACTGGCACTTGTGTCAGAGTTAGATTTATGTTAGCCCTCAGCAGGGTCCAGGGGAGATCTGAGCCACAGGGGAAGGAAATCGGATTACCACAGGCCTGGGAGATCGCACCCCGTGTTCCAGCTGGGGCTCCGCACAGGAGCCACCCAGGGCCCCTCATCCTGCTAACCTGCCGCCTGGCGATCACAGGAGCGAGCGGCCCGCCTATATGGTGGAGGTGGCCCTGAGGCAGTCCCGTTTGCCAGCAGTGCAGGCTGGGGAGACTAAAGACAACCTGCTGAGATCTGCTCGGCCCAAGGATTCCAGACAAAGAATTCAGAGATAAGACAAAGAAATTGGGAGGAGTTTCCCCTCTCCATTGTGCGAGGGTGCATACATGTGTGTGTACATGTGTGTACATGCATGGAGAGGCCTGCAGTTAACCTCTGGAATCATCCACACCCTCTTCCACCTTACTCTCTGAGGCAGGGTCTCTCACTACACCCAGAACTGGCTGATACGCTAGCCAGCTTGTTCTGGGATCATCTGTCTCTGCCTTCTGGGTCGGAGTTACAGGAGGGAGGCCATGATGTCCTGGCCTTCACATGGGTTTCTGGGGATCCAAACTCCAGTCCTCATTCCTGCATGGCAAGTACTTCAACTTCTCAGCCATGTCCCTACCCCAATGGAGGAAGTTCTATCACCGAAAGAAAGCACATATCAAAAGGAAATATGAACCTCTAAGGAGAGGCCAATAGCCAGGTATACTAGGCTGATGGTGTTATTTGCAGAAAGCAAAGGACAGGCCACAGCGCGTCCCTTTGGTTATAGTGGTAACAGCCAGCGCAGACAGTTGCGTGCTCTGCTGTGACGTGGCCTGCTGGTTGCTTCCCTTCCCCCCCGCACCCCTCTCCCCCCCACCCCTCCCTCCCCAGATACCTTGAGCTCTTTTACTGCCTGTCTAGAGCACACTTTCCAAAGTGCCTAATACCTTTATTAGGAAGTTTCTGGTCACAAACATTCATGAAGAGGGTGACACATAGGGACGATGGCATATTGCTGGAATCCCAACACTTGGGACATGGAGGCATAAGGGTAAGGAGTTCAGGGTCAGCCTGGGCTACATGAAACTCTGCCTCTAAACAGGCAGAAACAAAGGTTTCCCACCCCTGCTTTTCAACACCACCACCACACTCGTGTCATCCTCTGGCCAGCTCGAGGCCACAAGGGATTGTGGCCAGGAATTGCCACTTGCCCATTATACCCTTAAAGGGCCCAGGATGACATATGCCTCAGCTGCTCCTGATATCCCGAGGATGGCTGGCTGGAGGGAGGGAGGGAGCTCTCTCAGGCAGGACGGGCTAACCCGGGCCTGTTCCGGTGGCTTCCAGGAGAGTTTGTGATCTCTCCCGTGGAGGGTGTGCTGAGAGTCCGAAAGGATATAGAGCTGGACCGGGAAACCATTGCCTTCTACAACCTGACCATCTGTGCCCGAGACAGGGGAGTGCCGCCACTCAGCTCCACGGTGAGTCTGGCCTAGCTCCGCGCATCCCTTGATATACACTGAACACCTGTAAACATTGTCTCTCTTAGCTCAAAGAAACCAGAGGCACCTCTCGAACTTAGCCTTGGCGAATCTCGGCTCTCCAGGGCACTCGCCTCATAATACCCGCTCAAGGGGCTGTCTTTCCTTCCGACCTCTGCCCCTGGTTCAGACCTGTTGCTCCCCTCCCCTTCCACTTGGCTTCTTTTCATCCTGTATCTTCCCCTTCCTCCACAACCGCTCTCAATGTCTTTGCTACCTTGGCTCTGTCTCTGACCCCTCCTCTTCAGTCACATCCACCCCTGGCTCTCCTCCCCCATCTCCCCCAGATGCTGGTGGGGATCCGAGTGCTGGACATCAATGACAACGACCCAGTGCTGCTGAATCTTCCCATGAACGTCACGATCAGTGAGAACAGCCCCGTCTCCAGCTTTGTCGCCCACGTCCTGGCCAGCGATGCGGACAGCGGCTGCAACGCCCTGCTCACTTTCAACATCACCGCCGGCAACCGAGAGCGGGCCTTCTTCATCAATGCCACGGTAGGTTCAGAGCTGCCTGGGGCTCATTGAGGAGCTCCGGGTTCAAGGTTGGGGCAGAGACTTCTTTGTGGCAGTGAAGAAACTGGACCCCAAAGCGTGGGCAGCAGCAGTTCTAAAGTTAGTCAGAATCTGTGAGTGGTAGTGCACACCCAGCTCCTGGCCAGCCTTTGCAAGGCGAAGCAGGAGGATGACTGTGAGTCCACAGTTAGCCTGGAATTCCTACAAACCCTGAATCAAAAGAAGCGAGCGTAAGCTTGATGCAGTGTTGTGTCTGTAATCCCAGCCCTTGAGACGCAGCAGAGAGACTAGGAGTTCAGGGTTCCGTAGTTCAAAGTCAGTCCATGACATAAGAGACCCTGTCTAAAACAAAGTAAAGCAACTAAGTATAATGAAAAATCTGCTCAAAATAAGTCAGTTCCTAGAGCCAGACAGGTTGTGGGAATTCCAGGCAGCAGAGGAGTCCATCCTCCTTAATGAAACAGCAGAGGGAGGCGTTAGAAACAACTGAGTTGACTTCCATCAACTAGTCATTTGGTCATGGGTGCATTAATTAGCTCAGTTGCCCTGATCCAGCGCTGCTGTTGTGGGTTGTGTAGGAACCCAGTTCCAGTCAGCCAGTCCCCTTTGGTTTTGTTGTACAGTTATTTTCTGGTACCTACCAGTCACTCCCTTAACCCACCCTCCAAGCCTTCTCCTGGGCACACACGAACCCTCAACTCTTAAGATGACTTGGACCATACTTAAGTGCACCTGAGTTTCTCTCCTGGCTTCTTGGAGACTGTTGGCACCTAAGGTCCCTTCTTTTGGGTTTGCCCAGAACTTGGTGATCACTGATTTACCTTCTCCTTGGAAAGATCCTGGTGCCCTCCTTTGACCTTTATCTCTTAGGTACTTTGGGGAAGGTACTTCCAGCCACCTAGGAACTGTGGTCGGAGAGTGGGTCACTGGGGTGTGTGGGGTGGGGAGTACCTGCTCATCTAACCAGCCAGGCACATCCCAGACAGGGATCGTCACCGTCAACCGACCCCTGGACCGAGAGCGCATCCCAGAGTATAGGCTGACTATTTCTGTGAAGGATAACCCGGAGAACCCACGCATAGCCAGGAAGGTGAGGCTGCAAGAGACTGAGGGTGGATGGGGTAAAAGAGGCAGCGAGGGAAAGAGATGGGGTGAGGGGATGGGGGAGGGGAGGCCAAGTGGGTGTGTGAGAGTTGTAAGAGTGAGAATGGGTACTCAAGAACACACAGGCATGCGCACACACACACACACACACACACACACACACACACACACACACACACGCACGCATGCACGCACACGCACGCCTCCCTTGGAGAGCGAGTGGCAGCCTGCCACAGGCTTAGGAGCACATATTGCCTTAGCAAGTTCTGGCTTCAGGTCTCAGTTCTCCTGTCCACGGCAATGTGCTTGAATCAATCCATTTCCTACCCAGCCTCCCTTTTCTCTTCCACAAATTTGCATTCCTGAGTCAGTACTGAGCCTAGCCCCCAGCCAACACCCATTGGATGCCAGATGACCATTCTTCAGCAAGCCCCAGACGTGTGTGCACACATAGGACTCAGAGACCTGCACTTGGAGGTCCTGAAGGGTAACAGTGTCCTTCGAATGTCAAACACACAGACTCCTTACTGAAAGGCAGTGGGTGCCGCCTGACAGTCCCTTTGCAGTTGGAGTTGGTCCGTTCTTACTGCTCCTGGTGTTGGGCTAGGATCCTGTGCCTGTTTCCTCAGAGCTAAGTGGCTCCGTTGGCACACTGCTTTCTCAATACCTCAGTTTCCCCATCTGGACTGTGTACTGGAGCATGAGCAACTTACCAGTGGCTACACCAATGAAGGGAATTCCATCCTGTCTCCGCCTACAGTCCCTTGTGAGCCCCTCGTATTCTTCATGAGACGCTTGATTTTATTGCGAAGGGTTGCCGATCCCGTCAGACCCTTATCTGTTGAGATGACTCTGTGATTTCTGGCTCTGGGTTCACTTATGTGACGAATTGCATTTGTTACTTAATGTATATTGAGCCATCCTGTCATCTCTGGAAGGAAACCAACTTGATTATGCCGATCGTCTGGATGTGTCTCTTTCTTAGGTTTGCAAGTATTTTGTCGAGAATTTTTGCATCTCTGTTCAATCAGAATGATTGTTGTTCTTGAACAGGGTTATGTGTTGGCACAGAAAGCCGTCCCGGTGACAGCCGTCTCGGGGAGCCCTTTCTTATACTATCCCTACTGTCTTAGTTAGGGTTTTACTGCTGTGAACAGACCGTGACCGAGACAACTCTTACAAGGACATCATTTAATTGGGGGCTGCCTTACAGGTTCAGAGGTTCAGTTCATTATCATCAAGGTGGGAGCATGGCAGCATCCAGGCAGGCATGGTGCAGGAGGAGCTAAGAGTTCTACATCTTCATCTGAAAGCTGCTAGCAGAATCCTGGCTTCCAGGCAGCTAGGATGAGGGTCTTAAGTCCACGTCCACAGTGACACACCTACTCCAACAAGGCCACACCTCCTAATAGTGCCACTTCCTGGGCCAAGCAAATTCAAACCAGGACACCTACTGTAACGTCTATACATTTCACGGAAGTGCTGAAGGTTGATCTGCTGTGTTTGCAGTGTCTGTGGTGCTGGTGGCAATTGTGTTGGCTCTGGTGAGGGGAGTTGGTTGGGGCCATAAACAAGTGGAGCATGGGGACAGGAGAAACAGCTGGCAGAGTAATAAAATATTCCTGTTCCCTTCACTTCCCTAAATATAACGAGTCACTTGTCTGATGAGGTTTCTATAGTGCTGTTTTACCCCAAAGCATAGCCTAGGGCTTTGGAGCACAGGTTACTCTCTCTGTGCCTTCATCTGATTGCTACAGAGTTGGAGGGACCCCAGGAGGATGCTTGGTCTGAGTTTCAGTTTTGTATGAAAGCATGGGTGAACTTGGGCTAGCATCAATCAGACACGAAGGTCTGAAAGCCAGACTCACCTTCCAGCCTAAAATCCTCCATCCGTAGGCAGCGCAGTGTGGCGAAGTACATCTCTCACCCACACTGGCCTGCAGCCACACACCATTCCCATAAAAGAGTTAAGATTCTTGTTAATCAGAGAGGAAGGTGGAGATAGTCCAGTCTGGAGATGGTATCTTTCGAAGGTCACCCAGTGATCACCTGCAAGATGGCACTTGCCCTCCAGATCCCTGCTTTCAGTCCCCATCTGTGAGCACAGGCCCCTTCCATAGCACGGTATCCAGCCTTCTCACTCCTCTGCCCACCACAGGACTTTGACTTGCTGCTGGTCTCTCTGGCTGACGAAAATGACAACCACCCCCTTTTCACTGAGGGCACGTACCAGGCTGAGGTGATGGAGAACTCTCCCGCTGGTAGGTGCTCCTATTATCCAGGCAGACCACACGGGGGTTGGGGGGGGGAGCTCAGGTGCCAGGGATGTGCTGTGTACCTGGTGGCCTAGCTGGACATAAAATCCAGCGGGTACAGAGCGAAGGGTACAGCTCTGAAGCTGGGGGCTAGGGCTGCTGCAGAGGCCACAGGTCTGTTTGGGAGAGATAAGAGTAGTCATTGATACTGATCAGTCTGGGGTGATCTGAAAGCAGCCCTACTGTAACCTTAAGAGAGAAATTCAAAGTAAAGAGTGCACAGGACAGAGACGAACCCATCTTCCCCGCCCTGCAACCCTGTAGGGTAGAAATCCTGGGATCTGCCATTAGAAGTGGGACTCGAAGATCCTGGTTAGGCAGGCCCTACACAACACTAATTAACCTCACCCCCCTTTGATGCCTTCATGAGGTTCTCACACCCTTCTCTACCCCCACCCCGAGTCCCCAGACATTGATTCTTGACTCAGAAAGAGATAAGCCAGATAGTACTGTCTCTAGGTGGATGTGACCTCTGTGTGGATTGGACTTTGAAATCTGCTGGTATGCACGTCGGTGCATTCACCCCGGTACACCGCCACATCAAGGCGGACGTGTGGAGTTACACGTGTGCACAGACATATGTAGGCACGTGGGTGGCCCTATGATGTGCTTCCCACACTGGCAAGTGTGCCACCAACAGAGACAGACACACAGACAAGGGTACAGCCGGAGCATCCTAAACTCGAATGTGTCCTGTGTGCATGCAGTCACTACCACGTGATCTCAGAGGCCACACATACACAAGCAAGCATATAAATATATATATATATATATCCATGTGCAGTCAGACCTCATAATAGAGCGTTGTCTACATGCATATGAACAGACAAGATACACACATGGAGGGGATACCAGGGAGCCCCCTAGATCCTCCAGTGGAGTGGCCAGCCTCAAAGGCTGCTGGGAAGCAGGCATAGCTCCAGGCAGGCCGGAGGGGCTTGCTCACCAATCTTGTGTTTTCTCCCCAGCAGAGCTTTGAGGCTGCTTCCAGGCATCTGAGTTCAGTCTGCCAAGGCTGCTGCAGGCCCACCCCAGGGCCTCCCTCCCCCCCTCCCCGCCTTCCCCTCTCATCCATCCTCAGCCATGGTCATGGGGACACGGACAGGGAGGGGGGAGGGTGGGGACCAGGCTGGCTCGTGGTGACTCCTCTCCTCTGGCTCAGGGACACCCCTCACCGTGCTCAATGGGCCTATCCTGGCCCTGGATGCTGATGAAGACGTGTACGCTGTGGTCACCTATCAGCTCCTGGGCGCCCACAGTGACCTCTTTGTTATTGACAACAGCACAGGTGAGCGCTGGGCAGCAGCTTACAAGCCAATTCTGTGGTAGGACTGGCCCAGTCTTGGGTCTAGGGCAGTGCTTCTCAACCTGTGTGTCTCGACCTCTTTGGGGGTTGAATGACCTTTTCATAGGGGTCACATATCAGATATCCTGCCGTATCAGATATTTACATCATGATTTATAGTGGAAGCAAAATTATAGTTATGAAGCAACAATGAAAATAACTTTATGGATGAGGAGGGTCATCCCAACTGTATTAGGTCACAGCATTAGGAAGGTTGAGAACCACTGTTCCTCCTTAGCATGGGCCCAGTTTCTTCTGGAACCCCACAGCCCGCATTGTAACTGGATTAGGCCCCCAGAGTCTCAATGGGGGAACCCTGGATGAAGAGTAGAGGCAAGAATCTTGCTGCATAGACTCTCAGCCCAAGCAAACAGCTCCCGTCCACTCCCTGCATGTCCTGTGTCCCTGATCGGCCAGAAAAAAAGTAGTGTTCCTGTCCTCAAACCAGAGCAGCAGCTCGCCAGAAGCCAGATCACAGCAGTTTGGTCAGGACAGGAGGCCAGTCTGGTGACAGGGACATCTAGGAATCATGTCCCCCCCATGGTGCAGGTCAATCTTCTACCCTGGTCACTCTCTGCAGACAGGACTAACCCCTGAGACTTGCAGAGGCCACCACAGAGGGACAACCATGACAAACATGGGTGTTCTGGGATGTGGGGGTCACTGAACCATCAGGAAACGAGGTGTCTTTCCTCCCTGTTTCTGCTGTGGCGGCTCTTGTTCCGTTTGCCAACTGTATCCCTTCCCCTGTTCCTCTCCCTGGTTGGCGGCACCGGCTGCCAGGCGTGGTGACTGTGAGGTCTGGGGTCGTCATTGACCGGGAGGCCTTCTCGCCCCCATTCCTGAAGCTGCTGCTGTTGGCTGAGGATATTGGACAGCTCAATGGCACGGCCCACCTGCTCGTCACGATCCTGGATGACAATGACAACTGGCCCACCTTCAGTCCTCCTGCTTACACTGTCCACCTACAGGAGAACTGCCCGCCAGGTAACAAGGGTCAGACCCAGACTCTGCTCCTGTACCAGCAGGAGCTGATAGGTAGAGGGTGGGGGTGAGAAGCTCAGATGGACACAGAATTCTCTTCAAGAAAGAGAGGACTGGAGTAGGAGAGCAACGGAAGGCTGGCGTTCTTTCTCAGAATCGTGGTGTGCTATAATGATCAAGAACATTCCATCTGTCTTAGGGTTTCCATTACTGTGCACAGACACCATGACCAAGGCAACTCTTATAAAGGACAGCGATTAACTGGGGCCGGCTTACAGGTTCAGAGGTTCAGTCCATTAGCATCATGGCAGGAAGCAACGCCGTATCCACGTATCATGGAACTGGAGGAGCTGAGAATTCTGCATCTTATTCCCAAGACAAAAACAGGAGAAGACTGGCTTCCAGGCAGCTAGTAGGAAGGTCTCAAAGCCTACCCCCACAAGGCCACACCCACCCTGACAAGGTCACACCCCCTCATACTGCCACTCATTCTCTGGGCCAAACATATTTAAACCACCACACCATCCTGTGAGGAGCATCTACTTACACTGTTGTCATTACTTTGAGATAGGTCCTCAAAACCATAGCCCAGGATATCCTGAAACGTAGCCCAGGCTAACTTCAAACTCAATTTATAGCCTAAGTGGCTCTTGAGCTCACAGTAGTCCTCCTGCCTCTCAAGTGCTAGTATTACAAGTGGGATTACGTGGTGATGTCCATCTAAGCCTAACTGTTTTTTAGATCAGCATAGATTCAGAATCATTCTCCTAATAATCCAGTCTAATGGAGGGAGAGGGGTAAGTTTTGTTCTAAAGATTGTCTAATGCTCGCTTCGGCAGCACATATACTAAAATTGGAACACACAGAGAAGATTAGCATGGCCCCTGTGCAGGGATGACACACACATTCGTGAAACATTCCATATTTGCCTAGAAGAATAAGAGTGTTCTGAAACATGAGGTCACCACTCTGGCGCTTGCTGGCAAGACCGCAGTGAGGAGAGGTCTCTTTTGTACCATCCACAAAGGGTCTTGGGCTGTGGAGAGATGGCTCCAGGGATCTGAGTACTTGCTGTAAAACATGAGGATCTGAGTTCAAATCTCACACCCACAAACAGCGTTGGTATGGCTGTGGGTACATCATGGGGGACGGAGACAGGAGGATCACTGGGGTTTACTGGGTGACAGAGACAGGAGGATCACTGGGGTTTACTGGGTGGGAGAACAGAGACAGGAGGATCACTGGGGTTTACTGGGTACCAGTCTAGCTCCAGTTTCCCTGAGAGACCCTGTCTCAAAGAAATAAGGCAAAAAATGATAGAAAATGCTTGCCATCCTTCTCTGGCCCCTGTGTGCATGGGCATGTATATCTGCACACACACAGGTACACATACACCACACACAATAAACAGAAGATCCTGATAGATCTTTCTAGAAAAGGCCCAAATGCTCACCCGCTCCTTGATTCCTGCTCCCTACAGGATTCTTGGTCCTTCAAGTCACAGCCACAGATGAGGACAGCGGCCTCAATGGGGAGCTGGTGTACCGAATAGAAGCTGGGGCTCAGGACCGCTTCCTCATCCACCCAGTCACGGGAGTCATCCGTGTTGGCAATGCCACCATCGACAGAGAAGAACAGGAGTCCTACAGGCTGACGGTGGTGGCCACCGACCGGGGCACTGTTCCTTTGTCGGGTACAGCCATCGTCACCATCCTGATCGATGACATCAATGACTCCCGCCCCGAGTTCCTCAACCCTATCCAGACGGTGAGCGTGCTGGAATCTGCTGAGCCAGGCACTGTCATTGCCAACGTCACTGCTATCGACCTCGACCTCAACCCCAAACTGGAGTATCACATCCTCAGCATCGTGGCCAAGGATGACACCGACCGCCTGGTGCCTGACCAGGAAGACGCCTTTGCTGTGAATATCAATACAGGTACGAAGGTGGCTGTGCCCTACCACCCTCTCCAGACCCAAACCCAGAGTCCTTGCTCCCTCCTCCCTCTCTCCTTCCCTCCCCTCTTCTTCCTCTTTCTCTGCCACTCCCTTTGTGCTCTTGTGGTCTTTTCCTCTATGGATGTGTCTCCATCCCTCGTCCCTCCCTTGCTCCTCTGTCCCCACCTTGGTCATCCACCTCCCTTGATGAGCTGCCCTACCATCTCTGGCTCCTCCCCCTTGCAGTGTGGCAGAAATGGTCATCTCCCCACATTCATGCTGGCATTTGGCGTTATACAGTTTTGATGTTTGTAATTTGATCAGAAAACAACAATACCTTGTTATCGTATACATTTCCTTAATAAGAACATTTGGCCAAACACCTTTGATCGGTGCATATTGGCATTGAAAGGTTCTATAAATTATATCTGTGCCCTTATAATCTTCTTCCGCCATCATTAAAAAAAGAACCACGATTTTATCTCTCAGGTTTTATCTCTGGTAGTTGGCTGTTGATCCAACAGTTAAATGGTTTTGGGCCTCTGGGGAGTCGGGGAGGGGCATGAGTCTTCCTTGGAGTGTCTTCAAAATTAGCATGGCAGTAACTAAACACTAAACATGATGACTATTGAGAGAAGTGGCCCGAGGCAGCGTGGGTGCTCCATGGACGACAGCACACAGCAATGTGCTGTTGTCTTGATCGTGTGGGTACATTGGATCTCTTGCATTAAGGTAGAGTCCAGACCAGGGTCCCCAGCAGACAGCAGTCAAACACAGGGTACATTTAGATCCCAGGACCTAGCAACCTAGAGGGTAAAAAGTGGTGGGCATCAGTGATATCAGTGAGCCATTGGCTGGGCACACAGCCATGGGAGGGAGGGATGTGTTCAGAATAAGTGCTGGCTGGAACGGTAAGAAGCGGGAGTGGGATACACACCACAGCAGTGTGCACATCACTCTAAGGGAGTAGATGGTCCTCAGGAAGACTTATTTATTTATCTTTGAGATTCGGACTCTCGCAGCCCAGTCTGGCCTTAAACGTGTAGCATAGCCAAAAGGGCCCTTGAATTGATCCTCTTCCCTCCGCCTCCCAAGTGATGGGATTTCAGGCATGCACCATTATGCCTGTTGTACAAAGAACTGGGGGTGGGGGGTGGGGTCAAACTCAGAGCCTCCTGCAAGCTGAGCCAGTACACCACAACTGAGCTACAACCTCAGCCTCAGCACACGAATGCCCTAAGAACACTCTGCCTGTGTAGAGAGGCGTGAGGGAATAGGGGGTGGATACTAAAACCAAAGAAATGCCAACAGTCAGACTGCAGTGAACCAGAGTACTAGTAATCTCACCCGCATCTGTGACCCAAGAGAAAGATAACCCACGAGCCCCGGGAGATGTCGGTAGAATTGTGTGCTAGCCTGGGAAAGCCCCAAGAGGGTCTTGGCTCATCAGTGGGTGCCATTGGAAAGCCCCACAGCCCTGCTTCCCTGCGTAGTGAGGCTGCCCAGCTTTTATCTTCCTTGCTCCCCCGCTGCCTCCCACTGATTCTCTCTCTGTTTTCCTTTCCAGTGTCTCCTCTGTCTGCCTTCCTCATGGCCCTCAGCTCCCTTGCTCGGTTGTCCTACCCTTTCTTCCCAGATACTTCAACCCTCTCCGCTCCAACTGGGTTCTCATTCTCCCCTCCCCCTCTTGCCCTAGCCAGCTCTGAGCCCTACAGCCACCTCCCCAGCCCTGCATCCCACCCTGTCCCTCCTTGCTGCACCCTGAACTAACCAATGTTAACCCTTTCTTTCTCCCTCACGGCTGGCAGGCCTACAGGTTTGAGCTCTGTTCTGTCACCCCACACCTCATCTCCTCTCTGCTTCACCCCATTGCCTCCCTCCATGCCTCACACCCCACCCTTCCTGCCCTGGGGGCCGGCTCAAGCCGTGCCCAGCCTTTGCAGACTGAACGCAGCTGCCCTCTCCCCAACCTCGCTCCCCAGCCTGGTGCACGGGGAGCGAGAGTAGGAAGAGGAGGAGGAGGAGGCGGCCACTCAGGGTAAGTGACCACCCATGGCTGGGGACCTGTGGAAGACAGCAACCCAGCAGGGGCTCTGCCAGGGGGAAGGATGTCCTAAGACTCTGGTACCTAAGAGGGAGAAGGAGGTCTTAGTCTAGGGCCAATGAGGGGAATAGCAGAGGAACCACACAGTCACCATGAGGCAGGAAGAAGAAAGACTCCTGCAGGTTGGCCAATAGGTCTGTCCAGCAAAACTCCAACTTCCGGAGACTTCCTCTCTGGTTTAGGGAGCAACCAGAGACTCTGAGAGTTACCAGGGAAGAAAGGGAAACTGTTGTCACCAACATAGATGGATATTTCTGTCCTGCAACCAGTACCATGTCACACCCTGCTTAGTCAGAACAAAGGGCCACGCCTGGAGTCTCCAGACTGTCCCTCCAGGGTAGTTGTTCCTTAGCAGGTTCCAGCTGCCATGAGATCTTCCTAGATAGAAGCATTTGTAAAATTGTGACATAGAACATAAAAGAAACCATCTTAAGTTCTTTTTGTGCTGGTACTGGGTGTTGACAAGGCTCTTTTCTGTGTATACTAGGCCAGGGCTCCATTACCTCTGTATCCCCAGCCCCATTTCTCAGTTTATTTTTTATTTTAAGACAGGGTCTCACTTAAGTTGTCTTGGACTCACCACCCTCCTGTGTCACAGTCTTAAAAATTAATGACTTAATTTCTTAATTTCTTTTTTTTTTTCATTTTTGTTTGATGTGTGCTGGTGTTTTGCTTGCATGTATGTCTGTGTACCATGTGTACACAGTACTCAAGGAAGCCGGAAAAGCATGCTTAATCCCCTGGAACTGGAGTTAAGGATGGTTATGAGCCACCATGTATATGTGCTGGGTATAAAACCAGGTCCTCCGGGTTTTATAAATCACACAGCACTTTGTTTGTATCCACGAGGCAAAGTTCTAAGTGCTCTATTGATGGAATCTCACGTAATTTTTCTGATTCCCTGGAGCCCCTGAAATGTTGTGATAAGTCCTGCCCTTTTGTAAATGAGGAAACAGACTATTGACAGACAGCTTGCCCAAGGTCACCAGTCTTAGCTGAAGGACAGAGAGATAAGCTCTAGCTTATGTGTGTGGCTATGGGATATCCTAGCCTCAAATCTCAGGCTCCATCAAGGACTAGTGCCGTTAGGGTGTGGAGCAGAGTGGCAGGAGCTCAGAGAAGCCCAGATCCCAAGGGTTACCCTCTGTCTGAATCTGACTTGGTCTCACCCATAGGGTCTGTGATGGTGAAGTCCCCTCTGAACCGCGAGCTGGTTGCTACCTATGAGGTCACGCTCTCAGTAATCGACAACGCCAGCGACCTCCCAGAGCGTTCTGTCAGTGTGCCAAATGGTAAGACTCCCTGATGGTCACCTCTCTTATTGGTCACTCAGAGCCATTCAAGGACTGGGTGGGCTAAGAGTTAGTACAAGCCTGGTCCTACTAAGGGAATTCCAGGACTCAGCTGCCAGGGCTACTGAGGAGTTCAGTCAGGCTACCTTAGGAAAGTGACTACTACCTTGACCCTCAGGGTGACTGTGACCCTAAATGTGTAGGGTCTGCACCCTTAGACTCTGAAGAGGAAGGAGAATCAGAGCTGAGGAGGGAGCAGGGAACAGGCTGGCAGAGAATAATAATGGGATCCAGGGTGTGGCTAGAGCCGGAGACAGGAACTGTGCCTCTGATAAGGATCTAATAGGAAACCGTGGGGTCAGGACAGGAAGCCACGAGCAAAAGAAGGGAACTCAAGGCCGCAGACCACACTGGCCCAGGCTCAATGATCGAGAAGTGGGCAAGTGCCATATTTTCTAGGATATTATGGGCTGGATTGGGAAGACTGGGCAGATGAGTCAGGAGAGAGTATAGGGATGGAATATTCTCTAGTGGCTACTGACATAAGACAAGGACCGTTGTTGGGGTAGTCTGAGCCTGGCACACACTGGCTGCTTATCTTCACAGCCCAGAAACCCAAGTTTTTCAGAGGAAAGTGCATACTTGATTATCTCTTAGATGACCTGAGATTTTAAGGTCACAGGCCCAGGCTACTTATGCTAAGGGGGCCACTCCTAAGGGCTAGAGAAAGAAGGCTGGAGCAAAGAAAAGGTCTGTAGCCATCTTCATCCTTCCTCTCAAAGTCTGTCAGGGAAACTGTGGCCCCGGAAGGACCAAGGGCTTCATCAGAGTCACCCAGCCCGTTGGTAGAATACAAGTCCCTCTTCTTGTGATAGAGCGATGAACAGATCAGAGGGAAAGGTCACAGGTTACATACAGTTTCAGAGTTGGGACAGATTCTCAGGGGAGATAGCTCAGTTGGTAAAGTGCTTGTCTTGTAGGCATGAGGACCCAGGTTTGATCCTAAGTTCCAAGCTCAGATGACCACATAAAAATTCCAGGCACAATAACACATACCTGTAATGCCACGACTGGGGAGGTGAAGGTAGGCAGGTCCCTGGATTTTTTTTAAGACTTATTTATTTATGTGAGTACATGGTAGCTGTCTTCAGACACACCAGAAGAGGGCATTGGATCCAATTAAAGATGGTTGTGAGTCACCATGTGGTTGCTGGGAATTGAACTCAGGACCTTTAGAAGAGCAGTCAGTGTTCTTAATCACTGAGCCATCTCTCCAGCCCAGATCCCTGGATTTTTATGACCAATCAGTTTAGCCTACTTGGTGAGTTCCAGGCAAGTGATAGAGCTGAGGAAGAGCAACTGAGGTTGACCTCTGCCCTTCCCATACGTGCGCACATAAATGCATGTGTACTTGCGCGCGCGCGCACACACACACACACACACACACACACTCGCCCACACGCTCATAAGCATGAACATCACACACACATAAAATAAAATAGTGTCGGACATTGCTGTCCTCTGAGCTTGGAACGCCTAGGCTCTGAGGGGGAAGGAAGACCCATAGGGTTTGGAGGGGAGCAGGCAGGCATCAGGGTGGGACACAGGCATCCATCTCTGATATTAACTCTCGCACCCCAGCCAAGCTCACGGTCAACGTCCTGGATGTCAATGACAACACACCGCAGTTCAAGCCCTTTGGCATCACCTACTACATAGAGCGGGTCCTGGAGGGGGCCACCCCAGGCACGACACTCATTGCTGTGGCAGCCGTTGATCCTGACAAGGGCCTCAATGGACTGATCACCTACACCCTGCTGGACCTCACACCCCCAGGCTACGTCCAGCTTGAAGACTCTTCCACAGGTACTTGGCAGATCTCCATGCATATCCGTGCCTGGTAGGCCCTGCAAGACTGACGATGCACTCCCCACCCCCACCTTAGCCCCTGCCCTTTGATAGCCTGTGCGTGATTCAAGATGGTTGACACGCCAGTCATTTTCCAATGCTTCCAAGGGAGGATGGAATTTTCTAGTCCTGGCTGGGGTGGAAGCCCACAGATGTCTGTTGGAACCTTAGCAGGTCCCACCATCATTTTTACCATCTAAGGTCCTGTGATCACATCCCCCTGAGAGCAGGGTCATAGACAGGGAGGTGTTTCAGAATGCCTAGGGGTCATTAATATTCATTTCCCTGAGTACAGGAAGCTTTCTTACCTCTTTGTTGAGGAGGACAACTGATGGCAGGTAACCCCTCCTCAGCCTCTGTCCTGCTATGGGCAGTGCTTCCTACTCACGTCCCCTGTAAAACGCCCTCCTCCCCTCAAAGCCTCAGACCCTTCTCCAAGTATAGAGAGCCCAGGATGAGAGTGGCTACAGCTCAGCCTTGGGCGCCTCTGTGTCTCAGGGAAGGTCATCGCCAACCGGACGGTGGACTACGAGGAGGTGCACTGGCTGAACTTCACTGTGAGGGCCTCAGACAATGGGTCCCCACCCCGGGCAGCTGAGATCCCTGTCTACCTGGAAATTGTAGACATTAATGACAACAACCCCATCTTTGACCAGCCCTCCTACCAGGTAGGTGAACAGACCAACATGGGGGTCAGGACCTGTACCTATTCCTTGGGGTGTTTGGTGTGGTTTCCAAATGCCTAGCACAGGAGTAACATGTTGCCCTAGGGCCTCACTGCAGCAGTGAATTCCTGGGCAGGGCATAGACTCCAGGGTGACCCTGCCCCCCCCTCTCCCCCTCCTCCTCCTCCTCCTCCTTCTCATCCCCCATCCATTGTCCCCTTCCCCCCACTCCGCTCCCTCTAGGAGGCTGTTTTTGAGGATGTGGCTGTGGATACGGTCATCCTGAGGGTTACAGCTACGGATGCCGACTCGGGCAACTTCGCCCTCATCGAGTACAGCCTGGTGGATGGAGAGGGCAAGTTCGCCATCAACCCCAACACTGTAAGTCGACAGTGGGAGGGCCTGACCCCCGGAGTGGGACGGCTCAGAGTCCTGATCTGAAACAGCACCAAAAGCATCCCGGGTACCTCTGTTTCTGGGTCCTGTCCCATCTGTAGACCTCAGGCTTCTTTAGCTAAGTAAGCTAACTCTCCTCAGCATCCCAGGGGTTGTTAAGACCATGACCCACAAATGGAAAAAGGAACTGGCCCTTTGGTGACGTGCCCCAAAACTTGAAACTAGTCCAGGGGACCACTACTTGAGACTGTGGCAAGAGGCCGAGGAGCATTGTGGGAAGTGTGTGTGGTATTTGAGCACCTGCTATATGCATAGTCCTATAGTCAATGTGGAAAGAGAAACAACACTCCGAAGGGTGGGACCCACAAGTCCCCATAGGTCTCAGCCTTTCGTGAGAGTAGAAATTCGGAGGAAATGATGGGCTGGTGATTCAGGTGTCTGCTTGTTGATCCAGAAGCTGCTATTTCCAGTGTGAGGAGACAGCTTTTCACAGAGGGGAGTGTCAGCAGAGCCTTTGGCAGTTCCTGAAACTGGGGTTTCTTGCCCTCTGTGTCCCATTGCACAGTCCCTTCAGGAGGTTTTACTCCTGCAAGTTGAGCACTCAGGCTTGGAGCCCGACATTAAGAACAGTGACTGTTACCAGAATACCTACTCCATGCCAGGCCCTGGTCAAGCAGCTGGCTCCTGCCTGGGCTAGTTACATCATCTCAGATAGAATGTGGCAGGGAGGTCGAGAAAAGTACCAGAAGGGGGATACCATAGAGACTACTGCTCCTCTTCGGAGCATTAATACAGACTCTGACGATATCTGGCTATAGTAGATGCTCAGTAAACATGTCAAATTGATGAATCACCTGAAACCTTCTTCCTCCAATTAGGGTGACATCTATGTTCTGTCCTCTCTGGACCGAGAGAAGAAGGACCACTATATCCTAACTGCCTTGGCCAGAGACAACCCTGGGGATGTGGCCAGTAACCGTCGAGAGAACTCGGTACAGGTAAGGGCACCAGCCTGGGCCCAGGACAGGAGGCGGCAAGCCAAGTCCATAGAGAGTGACTGCTCCAGGCGGGCCACCAGCCTCCTCAGGCATGGTGGCAGGAAAGAAGAGAGGCTGGCTGCTGGGCTTCCTGGCTGTGACTTCAGGAAGAAGAGGCTCTCTGGGAGAAACCTCTCACTCCCAAATACTGTGTGAACAACCAAGTACACCTAGTCGTGACCCAAGTGACACCCGGCTATCTTCATGACCCAGCATCTCAAGGTGCCCAACAAAGCCTTATAGCAACAAAAACTAACAACTTGCCATTTTCACTTGTGGTCCAGCTAGTTAGTTAGTTAGTTAGTTAGTTGTTAGTTAGTTTTTGAGACAGAGTCTCAATATGTAGCTTACACTGGCCTCAGCCTTGGAGAAGCTTCAATGCCAGGATCCCAGGGTCGTTTCAAACTTTTCGTAGCTGAGGGTGACCTTGAACTCCTGATCCTCCTGCCTCTACCTCCCAAGTGCTAGGATTATAGCATGGACAACCATGCCTGGTATATGTAGTCATGGAGACCAAGCCAGAGCCTCCTTCATGCTACAAAGAGACCAGCACTAGACCAACTGAGCTCCACCCCAGTCTAAGACGCTGTCTCAAAAAATAAACAGCACAGATGGGTGTGGTGGCTCATGCCTTAAATCCCACCACTCAAGATCTCTATGAGTTTCAAGGCCAACCTGGTCTACGTAGTGAGTTCTAGGATAGCCCAAAAAGACCCTGTCTCAAAACATACATTAATTTACTAGTTAAATGACAGGACCTTTTGCCTGGGAGGGGGGATATGCCCTGTCCCTCCTCTACTCCACGTTAGCCTTGTGTGACGGGGTTTCCTCAGGCAGCCCCTTTCAGGCTCTTGCGATCTCCCCAGGTGGTGATCCGAGTACTTGATGTCAATGACTGTCGGCCTCAGTTCTCCAAACCGCAGTTCAGCACAAGCGTGTACGAGAACGAGCCAGCCGGCACCTCAGTTATCACCATGCTGGCCACTGACCAGGATGAGGGCTCCAATGGCCAGCTGACCTACTCTCTCGAGGGCCCTGGAATGGGTATGCTGCCCAAGAGGACTTAGAGCATGGGGAGGGGCAGGCTGACATGTCTACCACTCTGGGCCAGGGAGAGGAGGAGGAGGAGGGGACAGGAAGGCTGTCTCAGCCAGGCCATCAGCTTGCTCTCTTCCACGACCAGAGGCTTTCTCTGTGGACATGGACTCAGGCCTGGTGACCACGCAGCGCCCACTACAGTCCTATGAGAGGTTCAACCTGACCGTGGTGGCTACAGATGGTGGGGAGCCCCCACTCTGGGGCACCACAATGCTCCTGGTGGAGGTCATCGATGTCAATGACAACCGCCCCGTCTTCGTGCGCCCGCCCAATGGCACCATTCTGCACATCAAAGAGGTATCCCTGACCCCGGGCCCTCTGCCCACCGCCATGTGCTCCCCACATCCAGCCCGCTGTCTCAACCTGCATTCACCGCCTGACAGAGTAGAAGGCCCCAGTGCCACATGGGAAAAATCCTGAGGGCTGGCTCATCCCGTGGGCAGTCCAGGAAGTCTTCAGTCTAGGAAAAGATCTGGCTTCAAGTGTAGCTCTTTGGCCAAATGAGCCTGAGCAAGTGACTCGTCTTATTTTCCTCTTGAGAACAGGATAATAATAGAAGATACAGCATCTCTTGCTTGTAGACAAGGAGTATCTGGTCCCCTGCCACCCACTTCCCCTCAGACATAGTTCAAAATAGACACCAGGCCCTTCTGTCTGTCTGCTGGCTCTGCGATGCCAAAATGTACAGCTCAGCCCCTCTCGTTGTTTGGTCTATTGGCCATCCAGTCAGGGGCAAATGACCTGTCTTCTGCTCTTCCTAGTGACCCTAAAGACCCAGTGATCCTTGGAGTAGTTGGGATAGCTCTAGCTTGTCCTTTACCTTATAAACTCACAGCTCAGAACCCCTGTGCTGGGACCATCTTGTTATTCTGTCTCCCTGTCAAGGTCCTGTTGGAGAAAATGATCCCAAGACTTACTCTGGGAAACAGTGGACCTAGTGTCTGTCAAACCGCAGTGATCCATCGGCCCTTTGTCGCTTTGCCCACCAGGGAGCTCACAGTGTCCTGACCCTGCAGAGACTCAGGGCACATACTTTGCCCTCAGCTTCTATGTTACACCAACTGTACCCTATTTTTTTTTAACTCAATCTCATTATAATTCACATATTCTTGTCAACTGCTTCAAATCTTTTGCCGTGAAAGCAATTGGGACATAAATTAATGATAATCTAATTCTTTTCTGCACCAAAGGCTGCATTTGCTAAGTTTTCCCTTCAAGGGTTCTCTGTATTTGGGGAGATCGTGTCTCCCGAACAGCCAGCATTTATAAAGTAATTATCCATCACCCCGCTTTTATCACTGACACTTGGACTTCTACTTGTCGTGAATAACGAGAAAACAATGAAGGCCAGATGAGCTGAGAGGTTTCTAACAGTCACAAATCATGTACTGGTTGGCGGAGCGGAAGGGGTGCTTAGGACAGAGCCAGCCTATGACTACAGTTGGACTTTTTCCAGGTCCTAGACCAAACTTTAGGGAAGGCAGGCACTTGAGGCTTGGAGAAAAGAGGGCCCTGGCTGAGGCAAGAGCTCATCACAGCCTGGCTCTGGGAATTTTTATGCCCACATGCCCCCTCCCCATGATCCCACCACAGGAGATCCCGCTACGTTCCAACGTGTATGAAGTCTATGCCACAGACAAGGACGAAGGCCTCAACGGGGCAGTACGCTACAGCTTCCTGAAAACAACAGGCAACCGTGACTGGGAGTACTTCACCATTGACCCAATTAGCGGCCTCATCCAGACAGCACAGCGCCTGGACCGTGAGAAGCAGGCAGTGTACAGTGTAAGGGGGCAGGCCTGGGGTGGGGCTGTGTGGATTTCTCCTGGACTGCCTCTGGGGGACTTGTTCACTGAGCTTCCCTAGGGGCCTAAGCCAACCTCCAACCCCATCTTTCCACTCTGACTGGGCTTCTTTACCGCTAGCTCATCTTGGTGGCCAGCGACCTAGGCCAGCCGGTGCCATACGAGACGATGCAGCCATTGCAGGTGGCCCTGGAAGACATCGATGACAACGAACCCCTCTTTGTGAGACCTCCTGTGAGCTCACTCATCCCCTGTACCAGTGACACCCCCACAGGGACTTCCCACCTGTGAGCCCACATACGCATATATCCTGCCCTGGTACACAGTGGGTTATCAGTTAGCAGTGAGCCTCCACCTATATGAGCTCCCCACAGACAGCTATGGCATTCAAAGTTACCCACTATTTCAAGGTATCCCTCAAGTGATCCAAAAACCAGGCAAAAATGCCCAATACCTATGTGTGCACATATAGTCACATTCATCATATATGTGACTCTGGAGTCTTGAGCCAAAACTCAGCCAAAAGTGAAAATGAGACTGAAGGGCCCTGATCTGACTTCCATATGTGTGTGTGTGTGTGTGTGTGTGTGTGTATGGCCTCCATATACACACACACACATACACATGTATGAATGATATCTCAGAGGCTGTGTGCACACACATAAGCATACAGACACTTGATGGAACATGCATTCAGATACTGGGGATACATCAGAGAAGGTTAAGCCCTGATCTCATGGAGATTAGAGTGATTCTGCTTGTTCTCTGGGTGATAAAGGCCTCAGACACACAGGGTAGGCACCCGAGGTCCTCTGGCCAGGCCTGAAGCTTGGGCCTCCCGTAACAACCTCCTCTCTTACAGAAGGGAAGCCCTCAGTACCAGCTGCTGACGGTGCCTGAACACTCCCCCCGCGGCACCCTTGTGGGCAACGTGACAGGCGCCGTGGATGCAGACGAGGGTCCCAACGCCATTGTGTACTACTTCATCGCAGGTGGGGTCCCCGGAGCCAGTGCCCCACCTGCCCTGTGTCTGGAGAGGACTCTGGGTGACCTTCTACTCACCCTGTGCCCCGTCTACCCACAGCTGGTAACGAGGACAAGAATTTCCACCTACAGCCGGACGGACGCCTGCTAGTGCTCAGAGACCTGGATCGGGAGACAGAAGCTACCTTCTCCTTCATCGTCAAAGCGTCCAGCAATCGCAGTTGGACCCCTCCTCACGGACCCTCCCCAGCCCTCGATCTGCTGAGCGATCTCACCCTGCAGGAGGTGCGCGTTGTTCTGGAGGACATCAATGACCAGCCGCCACGCTTCACCAAGGCTGAGTACACCGCAGGTGCAGGGACCAGCCAGGGCCTGAGGGCATGGGTGGTTCCTTCCCTGACATTTATGTGGCCTGCCTGTCCTCCACAGGCGTGGCCACTGATGCCAAGGTAGGCTCGGAGTTGATCCAGGTGCTGGCCCTGGATGCGGACATCGGGAACAACAGCCTGGTCTTCTACGGCATTCTGGCTATCCACTACTTCCGGGCGCTGGCCAACGACTCTGAGGACGTGGGCCAGGTCTTCACCATGGGTAGGAGCCCCTGTCACTGCATGGACTTCAGTCCAGAGATGGATTCTGTGTGAGCACAGGGCCTAGGTAGACATCCGTGTCAGCCCTTCTCATGCAGTTTCTGCTAGCCTATTTATTCTTTACCTACACATTTCTCTCTATATATACGCTTATTCTTTTTCTGTGTGTGTGCGCGCGTGGGGGTGCGTTTTTATTTGAAGGAGGGAGGTGCATGCCCACAGAATGGGTGTAGAGATGTCAGAAAACATCTTAGAGCCTTTGTTTTTTTCACCCTCACTGTATGAGGTCCCAGGGATCAAAAGCAGGTCATCAGGCTTGGCAGCAAATGCCACCACCCACTGAATCACCTCACTGGTCATGTTTTACTATCTTTTTTTTAAACAGCAGGGCGTCTTGTAGCCCGTCTGACTTCGAGCCCTCTCTGTAGTCAAGGATTATCTAGATGATCTGGAGCCATGTATGGCAGTGCAAACCTTTAATGCCAGCACTCAGGTGACTGAGGCAGACAGACGGTTGTGAGTTTGAGGCCAGCCTGGTTTACATATTGAGTTCCAGGACAGCCAAGGCCATCTAGGGAGACCCTGTCTCAGTTAAGAAGGATCTCGTGTGTCTGAGTCTCCTCCTGCCTCCGCCTCCTAAGTACTGGGATCACACCCACAGGCCACCACACCAGGTTTCTACGGTGCTGGGAATGAAGCCCGGAGCCCCACGCTGCCAGGCAAACCCTCTGTCAACAGCTGTATCCCAGACTGCTTTTGTTTTCTTATCTTCTTACCCATACCTCTCTGTCTGTCACTTTCCACGTCTGTACCCCTTCTCTTGTGTGTCGTGCTTTTGTCAAGGTACTGGGGAGCTGCCAACCAAGCTGTCATGGCACATGTTACTTGAGTTTTCATCTGGGGCGATGAGAGAGACACTCTGAGGCAGAACCTGCCGGGTGCCTACTAGTCCCCATCTGACACGGGCTCCTCGTCTGTGTGTCCATCTTGATGTCCAGAAGGTCTTGGCCTGAGATCCAGGGCTCCCATATCTTCCTCTGGTCCCCCTTCCTGGCCTCATAGCCCCTACCATCTGTATGGAACTCTGTATTCAGACAAGCCACACCCCGGGGTCACCAACCCGTCTGCCTTCATTTCCTTAACGTCCAACCTTCATCTTTCCTGAGATGCCCACCTTGTCCTTTATGGTTTAGTGCAGATCCCACCTGCTTGAGTTGGATAGCCAGATCTGAGTGCTTACTGTGCTTTCTAAAATGTGATGCTAGGAACCAGACCCAGGGCCTTGGGCATGATGGGCAAACCCTGCCCCTGAGCTATGATCCAAGCCCCTGCTGCTCTTAGTGTAATAAGCCAACTTGCAGAGAAGCTAAGGAACTTGCCACATGGCTAGAAAGTAGCGGGTTTTGAACCCAGGTCTTCTTTTTTCGAGTCATCTAGGCCAGTGGTTCTCAACCGTCCTAATGCTGAGACCCTTTTAATCAGTTCCTCATGATGTGGTGACTCCCAACCAAAATTGTCATTGCTTCTTCATAACTGTCATCTTGCTATTGTTATGAACCATAATTTAATATCTGTGTTTCCCAATGTTTAGGTGACCCCCAAAGGGGGTCTAGCCTGTGCCATCTCTAGTCATTTCTCTATTATATTTGTGGAATTCTGAAGTACATGTGTCTACAAATAGCATTCCTCAACCTGTGGGTTGTAACCCATTTGGGGGTCAAATGACCCTTTCACAGGGGTCACCGAAGACTGCATATCAGATATTTACATTATAATTCCTAACCTGTAGAAAAATTACAGTTATGAAGTAGCAATGACAATTTTACGGTTGAGGGCCACCACATCACAAGGAACTGTATTAAGGGGGGTCACAGCATTAAGAAGGTTGAGAGCCAATGGTCTAGTGCATGGGAAAGACCCTACAGAGCATAGAAATAGTCATCATACCCTCATCTGGGCAGGAGAGCCTTAAGTTATTTAAAATGCACTGTTGGGGCTGGAGAGACGGCTCAGAGATGGCTCTTCCAGAGGTCCACATGGTGGTTCACAACCATTTGTGAAGGGATCTGATACCCTTTTCTGGTGTGTCTGAAGACAGCTAAAGTGTACTCTTATATGTGAAATAATTAATAAACACAAATTAAAAAAATAAAAGGCACTATTTACATAAAACTGGAGCAACCATTAAAACCATTAAAAATTGGGAGATTTCAGCCAGGCGCGATAGCATATGCCCATAATCCCAGCACTTCGGACATGAAGAACTGTGACGTCCCTCAAGGATATGGGGTAGGGGGCAGGATTTATCATCAATGCATGTGTCCTCTGAGCTATGCCACCCCTGGACTCTTTAACAGGGAGTGTAGACGGCATCCTGAGAACCTTTGACCTCTTCATGGCCTACAGCCCTGGCTACTTTGTGGTTGACATCGTGGCCCGAGACCTGGCCGGCCACAATGATACTGCCATCATTGGCATCTACATCCTAAGGGATGACCAGCGAGTTAAGATAGTCATTAATGAGATCCCGGACCGCGTGCGTGGCTTCGAGGAGGAGTTCATTCGCCTGTTGTCCAACATCACAGGCGCCATTGTCAACACGGATGACGTGCAGGTGTCCAGGGGCCCTAGGACTGGGGTGATGGGAAGAGACAGGACAGATGAGGGCCCTCCTTGGTCACTTCATAGCCACATGGCTTTGAGGGATGGCCCCAGGTCTGTGGACCTCCATTTCCTTATCTGTAAATAAGGCTGATAGTGAAGGAGCCCTGTATGGGAGTTAGCAGCCAAGTCAAGGGAGATTTAGGAGTGATAGGTCTCAATAGACACGCACATAGGCTTCAGAATGATGCTGGCCTGTAGCATCCCATGCCTAGTGCAAGCCATGCGGCCTTACGCCCACAAACTCCCTTCTCCCCAGTTCCATGTGGATATGAAAGGGAGGGTGAACTTCGCACAGACGGAACTACTCATCCACGTGGTCAACCGAGACACAAACCGCATCCTGGATGTGGACAGGTAGGGGTGGGGGGATCGTATTTGGACTGCCTGTTTATGGGGAGAGGAACCCGCAAAGGAGGCACAGACTTTACCCTCAGCCTCATTGCATGGTCAGAGCTGGGGAAGCCTACAGTGAGGCAGCAGGCCATGCTCGTCCCTCTAGGCCTCACAGATGAGTCAGGCTTCCATTGCTGTGACATCGTGACCACAGCAGCTCTTATAAAGGACATTTAGTTGGGGCTGGCTTACAGCTCAGAGGTTTAGTTCATGCTCATCATGGTGGGAAGCGTGGCAGCATCCAGGCAGATGATGGTGCCGGAGAAGGAGCTGAGAGTTCTCCATCCTGATCTGCAGGAGGCAGGAAGAGAGAGGAGACTCTGGGACTTGGCTTGCGCATCTGAAACCTCAATGCTCACCCCCCAGTGACACACTCCCTCCAACAAGGCCACACCTCCTAACAGTGCCCCTCCCTGGTGACCAAGCCTTCACATCTATGAACTTTATTAGGGCCATTCCTAGTCAAACCACCACATTCTCCTCGTCTATAAAACTGTCCATTTGTTTGGGGGGGCGGGCCGTGAGGACCCTGGACACAGACATGGGAACCCTGTGAGATACCGTGCTCTCCTAGCTAGGTGGCTTTTCTCTTGCAGGGCTTCAGAACAGCATGTGAGCATTTGAGGCTCGTGGTGGGAGCAGAACATACTGCCCCAGGGTGGAGGGTGGCTCTTGGGGGCAGTGGCTGGCTGAGGTAGATCAGAGACCATGGCCCCTCCCTATACAGGGTCATCCAGATGATTGACGAGAACAAGGAACAGCTTCGCAACCTCTTCCGGAACTACAACGTCCTGGATGTGCAGCCTGCCATCTCCGTCCAGCTGCCGGACGACATGTCTGCCCTGCAGGTACGACGCTTGTTATGTCTGTCCCCTCAGAGTCTGGGCTGTGCCCCTGGACCAACCTGCTAATGGCTGGCCTGCTATCTCCACAGATGGCCATCATTGTCCTGGCCATCCTTCTCTTCTTGGCGGCCATGCTCTTCGTCCTCATGAACTGGTACTACAGGACCATGTGAGTGTCCCCACCTCCGGCTTGCTCCTCGACAGTGGGCGCCAAGACAGGCAGGGCCAAGGACCAGAGGTAACCGGCCAGCTTCCATTATAGAGCCTACTGATGCGCTTTCCCTCCCCGCCCCCTCTTCCTTTTTCCCTCTTTCCAGACACAAGAGAAAGCTAAAGGCCATTGTGGCTGGCTCTGCGGGTGAGTGAAGGCTGTCGGGGGTCTGGTTAAGGCAGTGTGGTCCTCCCCTTGGCTGTTCCCTTTTTCCCCCTCACTCAAATTCTCTCCCCGCAGGGAACCGTGGCTTCATTGACATCATGGACATGCCCAATACCAACAAATACTCCTTCGATGGGTGCGTGGACTCCTCAAGTCTGCAGATCCCCTTTGGAGATCCCTGCAGGACTCAGCTAGTGAGAAGTATCTGTAGGTGGGGGTGGGGTAGGGAACCTACACTGGCTGAAACATGGAGTGTGGGCTCCCCCTAGTGGTCTTGTCACTTCTCTGCATTCTCAGAACTGTGCTGTCCAGGTCCCCATTAATTATTACAAGGGAGCAGAGGGACGGGGTGAGGCCTCCCTGACAAAGCTGACCCAGGCTGGCAGACAGTCCTAGCTCTAACAGGATCCTGTGACAGAACAAAGTAGCCATAGGTTCTAAGGCAGAGTTCCTATGCAGACCTGCCGAAGACTCTGTGGCTGGTCATGGGAATGGGCAGTCTTAGAGGCAAGGTTGTGAAGGCATCTTGCCACTCCCCAACTGCAGAGCCAACCCTGTGTGGCTGGACCCCTTCTGCCGGAACCTGGAGCTGGCTGCGCAGGCCGAGCACGAGGACGACCTTCCTGAGAACCTGAGTGAGATCGCAGACCTGTGGAACAGCCCCACCCGCACCCATGTGAGCCCGGGCAGCAGCCTGCGGCCAAGCTCAGGCCTCTGGAGGGTGATTCCCTACCGTCTGCCTATGCTGTCAACCTCCCTGCTCCAGCCAATGCCTCCCTCTCCCCCAGGGAACTTTTGGGCGTGAGCCCGCAGCAGTCAAGCCTGATGACGACAGGTACCTGAAAGCAGCCATCCAGGAATACGACAACATCGCCAAGCTGGGTCAGATCATTCGAGAGGGGCCCATTAAGGTGAGTCCTCTCCCTCAGCATCCAGTACCCAGGCCCTGTCTGAATTTGACCCCTACTCAAGGATGTAAGGAGATGGTTTATCTGGACCTGCCTTCCATCAGGACTGCAGGGAATTTGGGCACTAGGGTTAATAACAGGCTCAGCAGCCTGTGGCGTCTTCGGATCTGCACGGTCAGTTTCCAGGCTCTCTTCCCATCCTCTGCATTTGGACTGGATACCTGTACCACCGTGACTGCCATGGGCATGTAAGGGGCAGGGCAGGCACCAGCCAAAGTGGGGAGTTAACCTTCTCCCTCCCTCAGGGTTCGCTGCTGAAGGTGGTCCTGGAGGATTACCTACGACTCAAAAAACTCTTTGCACAACGGATGGTACAAAAAGCCTCCTCCTGCCATTCCTCTATCTCTGAGGTAGTGAGGTAGCCTAGGGAGCGGGGGAACTGTGTGCCGTGCCCCATTCCTGGGGATGCCTCTCTCTCTCTCTCTCTCTCTCTCTCTCTCTCTCTCTCTCTCTCTCTCTCTCCCTCTCACCCTGTTACTGGGAGTTGTCTGCTCTTCTCTCTATAACCTAGCAGCCAAACCCCAGAGCTGCTCCAGGAAGTCAGAAAGGAGACTGTGATGTCTGGATGCTGTAAGGTCTTTCCTAGAAATAAGGTGGGCTCAAAAGCAGTGGTTCTTAGTGTCTGGGAACCCCAAACCACCTAAGGGGCCTCCACTTTAAGAAACAGGTCAGGAGGGCCAAGCATGCCTCCTGGGCATGTACCCTGGGTTAACTGTTCCAGCAACTAGGGACTGCCAGTTACACTGGCTTTCCCCAAGATGCCCATCTCCACCTGCGTATATGCTACGAAGTGGACAGAAAGCCTACAGCAGGACCAAAATGTTCCTCCTCCTTCTGGAGCGAGGTTCTACCTAGCAATGCTTTACTATCAACTTGGTTACCCAGATACTAGTGGTGTCTAGACTGGTACCCACAGGCTTGAGGTGGTGAACCATTTAATATCTAGCCTCTGCCCTCCATTTGAGAAGGCTGGCGGGCCCATTGGGTGGATCTGGTTAGATGAGGTAAGGAGGAGGCGGATCACAGCCAGTGTGGTTCTGGGGTGACCTGCTTACACCCCAGGCACAGCCCTCAGCTCACTGTCGTTCTGTAGTTTCTGAGTCATGAGGGTGTCCCTCCTTTTGCAGTTGATCCACACTGACCTGGAGGAGGAGCCTGGGGACCACAGTCCAGGCCAGGGCAGCCTCCGTTTCCGACACAAGCCTCCCCTGGAGCTCAAGGGGCGAGATGGAATCCACATGGTTCACGGCAGCACGGGCACACTGCTGGCCACCGATCTCAACAGCTTGCCAGAGGACGACCAGAAGGGGCTGGAGCGCTCACTGGAGACCCTGACAGCCTCTGAGGCCACTGCCTTGGAGCGCAATGCCCGCACGGAGTCGGCCAAGTCCACCCCTCTGCATAAGCTTCGAGATGTCATCATGGAGAGCCCCCTGGAAATCACGGAGCTGTGATGGCAAGCCTTGCTGCTACTGAGCGGCCCGCCCACTTCCCTCCAGGACAGGAGCATGGCCGGCCCTTCGCCCATGGCAGCCCCTGTGGATGACCCTGGGCTGGCCCTGGCAGCCCACACAGCTGCTCAGATCTGCCTCCTGCCGGAAACTGATTCAGCATCTGATCTCTACCTTCATAAGATTGGTTATTTTTTTAAGAAAACTTTAAAAATGCTAAGTGTCTCTCTGAGGACAAGGTAAGGAGGGTCGCTGGGGGAGCCCCAGAGACTGAGGACCAGCTCAGCTCTTCCCGATGCCTCCAGGGAGCAGGGGTCAAGCACAGAACTGACCACCCAGCAGGCCCGCCCCTGCCTCCGTTCAAGCCCCACTGCACCTCTCCTGTTGGCCATCCAGGTGGCTCCCTGCTCCCTGCGCACACACAGGACGAGTCAGCCAAGCATCCATCCCATCTCTCCTCGTCATCCTGAGGTGCCCAGTTGACACACATGACTGCTGTCCCCCTGGGTTCAAAACCCAGGTTTTGAGTGTTCGTGTGTATCCCTTTTCTAAATTAAGTTACTCCCTCAAGATTTCCTCCAGGTTTTGTTTAACTGATACTCGGTGAAAATTTCTGGAATGCTCTGTTTAAAAAGAAAAGCAAGTCACATGGAACCAGCAATACCCTGACTTGGTGCCCTATGACGGTTCTGGGGGGGAAGGGGGGCTGCTAGGAGCTGAAGGGGAAGTGGACCCAGAACCCACTCTTCTGGCTGAGGTATCAAAGAAACACAAGCCCAGATCTGGTTAACAGAACTTTATTAAGTCACAGAAACTTTAGTGCCAAACAAACTCTAGGTCCATTTAACTGCACACGCCCATTCTGCTCTGCTGGCTGTCTCCTGGCAACGGGAGGCACAGGACGCTTTGGCTCCTGACCAGGAACGATCTTAACTCTACACAGAGACCCCTCAGTCCATCGCCCACTGCCAGGCAGACACTTCACTCATGAGGTGACCAGGCAGTTCAACAAGAGCTACAGGCAGGAAAGGCCTGCAGGACCCCAGACAGCCAGGCAGAGGCCACTGGTCACAGGCCTCACACACAAAAGGCCAGGCCCACGGGACCATCACATGGCACAGGCAAGTTACATTCAGAAGTTTCCCCTCCCCACCCTATCCCACAGAACCCCAACAAGGCAGACGGGAAGACAGGAAAGCAGAATGGAAGGCTGACCCCAGGACAGCAACGTCCCAAGCAAGCCACCTGCAGGCGCTTCTGAAGTCTCCGTGCTATGACAATGGCCATCCCACCACTCGAAAGGCCTGATCATTCTGTGCATCTTTCTAATCATCCAAATCAACTCCTTGGTACCACAGGAAGCTGGGTAGCTCCCTCGTGGTAGGAGATGGCCATAGATCCCCCACACACCAAGAAAGGGCTCAGAAAATGCTCCTGCCCTCTGGCTCACCACCCCCCTCCAGCAGGTGGGTGAAAAGGGCAGCCGGGGAGCTGATGCCCGGGCGTCCTCATCCTTCGAGCAGAAATGGGACACGGAAGTGGCTATCAGCACCTCTTACGTGACAGAAATGCTACAGTAAGGGAGAGGAGACGGGGGAAGGACAAAGGGGGTTCCTACTTATTAAGTCAAATAGATCTATGCATTCATTACCCTAGACCCACAAGTAGGCAACTTCTGCAGCTGGAAAACTAGTTCCACACATGGCGTTTGCAATGATCGACAGCCTGGGAGGAGAAAGGGAGACAGACAGGTCAGGTCAGACAAGACAACCACTCACGGCTCACTTGCTTGGCAGCATCACTCCAAATGTGACCTGCTTTGGCTGACGTCACAGACGCTAAGAACCTAGGATACAGGCCCAGAACCACAGAGGAACAGCCCCTTGCTGTCCTGCAGTAGGACTCCAGACAGCCAGACCCTGCTGCTGACTGGAAAGTCTTACAGCAGCAAAGCCAATGAGCAAGAGCTCAAGGGCAGTCTCAGGCCCACACGCTACCCATGGTGTGACGGTGCAGACAGGCCAACAGTGGCCCAGCTGACTCACATCCCTGAGAAGGAATGACAAAGCTTTCTTTATGCACCAGAGGCCAAGCCCAACACCCCATCAGTGAAAGCAAGTCTGGCCCCAGGGCTGCTGACAAACAGCCTGTGGAGCACCCTTGAACCAAGGCTTCAAGGCTTGAGCTAGGCCTCAGCCAGGAAGTGTCCCCTGGGATCCGTGAGGACTTGTGCAGAGATAGGGACCATGGGCCCCACAGGTTTGGTGCCATCCCTGGTGGTTGTGCATGAAGCTGATGAGTGAGAACATACTAGGGGACACTGAGATGGCTCTAAGGACAAAAGCACAAGCCACGCGAGCCTAATGCCCTGAGCTCAGCCATCCCCACAGTCAGAGCCGTGCTCTCCTGTCCCCATGAGGCGGTCATCCCCAGCACTCTGCAGAAGCCGTCAGGACACTCACATTGCACCGGGCAGCAGTCTCCATGTTCTGACACCAGTAGCTAGGGCCCCAGACACACTTCTCGGTTCCCAGCAGCAGCTTATAGGCAGAAGGGCAAACACCAATTTTCTGTATAACAAAAGACGGGAAATGAGCTGCCCTGCCAAGCCCCGTTCAGAGCTGAGACTAAGCACTTCCAGCACCCGCCAGAGGTCTGGCTAATTCCGCTCCCCACCCTGCTCCATCCATGCCGCTACAAGGCCCAGGCATCTGGCGAGGCTTACCGAGCACACAAAGGAAGGATCCAACACTTCCACAAGGATTTCCACTAGTAAGGGCTCATACTCAGCCACAAATTCATCGCACTGCCAAGGCAAGCAACATGGGTTACAATGCTGGCTGTGTCCACGAAGCTAGACATCCCACCAGAGACCCTGACTTCTCAGAACCCAGGGTCCAGAAGCTGGTCACTACCCCAGGGCCTTCTCCTTCCATGGCTCCGCGTGCTCGCTGCTCCTCGGCCTCAGGCCTAGAGCACAGAGCCCCCCACCCACCCACACACACTGGGACATTAGCAGTGAACGGCCACGCCCATACCTGCTTCTGGTAAGGGTCTGGCAGGAAGCTGCAGCCCTTCTCAAGTGCGGCCAGGATCTCCTCCTTGGTGCTGTTTTTCTCCAGGTTATGTTCCAAATAGAGGACCAGTTTCTTGCACACCTCACAGAACCCACCATTCTTCTGAAGAGGCACGTGGGCTACAGAAAAGAGGACACAGAGCTTAACACGGGCAAGGTGTTCCTTAACCAAGTGGCCCCTTCCTCCCCCGGCGTGCCTCGGACTTACCGCGCAATGCAGACTGTTTAGGCAGTTCGGGCTGTTTGGACAGTGCAGGCTCTTTGGGCAGCGCAGAGACAATGGCCGGCGCAGGCTGCTCAAGTGTCTCCACCGAGCGGGCAGAACAGAGGTTGAATACACCGCACAGAAATTTCGGGCTCACCTCATGCATAAGGATGTCCATCAGGGAGGGGCCGAATGTCCCCACCACCTCCTGGCACTTGGTTGAAGCAGGAGTGGGGAGCAGAGAGCATGCTTTGTTCAAACCCTTAATCAGGAGTTCCTGAAACAGGTCAAAGGCTCATCAGACTGCAGCTAGACAGAAAGAAGAGAAACTAGACAGGAGCTAGCTAGTCAAGAGTGGGGTGCTATAGCCTTCCCCTAGAGACCTCCCTCCCGGGTACTGGGGTGTGCATTTGCCAGGGCACCTCTGACTACAGTACAGAGCATGCCTCCCCTTCCCCATGCAAGGGTGTGGCATACCTCAGTACCATTGTTGACAATCAGCTCAGACAACTTCTGCATCACAAACTGACAAGCCCGGCAGAAAATCACATTTTGGGCCTGGACCAGATCCTGCTGTGAAAAACAAGAGAGTGAGTCCTCAGGCATGCTCTTACCACAGAATAGCAAAAATATCAAGGCCAAGAGCCTCCCATCCAAGGTCACTGCCTACTAAATATAAGGTGAGGGTGGCTTCCTCAGTGCCAAGGTACAATCCCCTATCTACATGGTGGGAAGCCCACCCTTCCTCGACTTTCTACGGCCCCTATACACCCAAACCACCCTAGTTCCATATTCATCAAGTGTTGGAACAGCTGTCCCCCTGGGGGTCTTTGCCACCCTATGATCACCTGGAGTAGTAGTTGGCAGGCGGTGGAGAACAAATTTGGTATCTGCCTTTTGAGAAGTTGGTCATAAAATCTCGCTGCCACCCGAAACTTGCTCACCCTGGTAATGTGGTTCTGCCAGGAGACCTCGGACCTACCGTCTCCCATCTTTGCCATCCAGCAGGCCCTTAGAAATGCAGTGTGTTACAAAGACTGAATCCCTAATCCTAAACCATCAACTGACGTGGGAGGAGGCAGTGATCTCAACAATTCCCTTATTCCATGAAGCCTAGCCCTTTCCTGTTGCTATACATTGAGATCAGGGGCCATGGGTGTCCCAGAACCAGAGTGTATCCAGGGGATGGAACAGAAGAAAGCTGCTAGCCAGACACCGTGGGCGTTCTTGAATCAGAGGAATTCGCATGTGCCTTCTTTATGTGAAGGCATCAGGTTCTGAGTAGGTTCTTATATCCCAGGAACACAGGGCATCCCAGAATACTACCTGACCCGGTCATGTTCAATGGAGATCCACTATGAGATAGAGTCGTATACTCTGGCCAAGGAAGGCTCTAAGGACACAGGACTGCCCATGTACACCCCATACAGGCACAAGCCCAAGGAGGCCTGCTCTGCCCCAGCTTCTGCACAGACTCTGGGAATCTCCAGTCTGTGCTGTGGCCTGGGAGACAAGACCCAGGAAGTGCATATGGAGTGTCAGCCTGGAGCCAGGCCCTCAACCAGTCAGCAGGGTCTGTTGAAAAAATAAGTTTCCCAAAGGCCTGAGACTGGGATTTCTCAACGTGAAATACATTCAGAAGGCAGGCAGGGCCCGGAGAGGACGTGACATGGAAGTCAGCGGAGAATAGCAACAGAAGGTACCTCATGGGGGTCCATCAGCTCCAGGGCAGGGAGGATGCTCTTGATGGCCTCGGTGGCAGGGACCAGAGTCTTCATTGGCACTCTCTCGACTTCGTCACAGAAGCCAGCCAGCAAACAGATTTCCTTGGGTTGCTGAAAAAGCACAGCCTCTGTTCGACAGCCTGTGTGAGCTGCCCTCAAACCCCTCCTTAGACAGCAGACCAGAGGACTGAGGGCCTCGTGGAAAGCTCACTCTTCCTACTCAGCTGGCTGATCTCCAATTAAATAAAGAACAGTGCATGTACACCCAGTTCCACCTGGAGGAAGCTCCCATCAGAGGGCCACCGTAGGATAGTCTTCTAGTACTTTCTGTACCCCCAAGCATGGCCAGGCTACATGTCAGCTCACTGTCAGAGGTAAGCTCTTTGGATGGGAACTATAAGGTCCATGATCTCACAGAAAGCCCAACGTGACCATGTCAGAATTAAAACCACATGGACACCCCCCCTTCTATGACAGTACCATGTAAAATGGTACATTAAAGAGAAAGAAAGGCCATTTTCCCCTGAAGGCATATTCTGTGTTCACAACTGTCCATAGTCACGTGAGAGGCCAGGACCTGAGTTGATGAGGCTTTCTGTCACAAGGGTTTCATGCGGATCCCGACACCAGAACAGAGTGTGTACATTCTGACGTCCACACTGCGAAAGCCAAGAGCAAGTCCCATCTGCAGACCCTGTGCGCTGTGTGACCAGCTGGGCCAGCCCTTAGGTGGGCCCGCATGGGAGCAGAGGTGCTGAGAACAAGAGCTGTACACTGAGGGCAGGTCCTAAACTCCCGTCCTTAATACATCCTATGATCAAGGTCAGAGAGAGACTAAAGGTACAAAACCTTTTTTTTTTTTGGAGGGGGGGGTTCAGGGGGCCTATCTGTTTGAAGCAGCATAAATGAAAACTCAGGCATTTCCATTTAAGCCCTTCCCTATGAGATTCAAAATGCCTTCCAGCATCTAGAACTCAAATCCAAGAGCCTGGAGGTAATATTCAGAACAGACCCAAACGGGCGATGGCTCAGCCAGGGTGGACTGAACACAGCTTCCCACAGCATGCCATCCCTGAGGCTCTGAGTGCCCCAAGACCCACTCTCTAAAGGGCAGAAGCCGCAGTCGAGAGGCCCCGTGCAAGGCTCTCCACCCAGTAGGCCAGGCCACTGTCTGCATCTAGTTTGCTCATGCAGAAGCACTGGGGTTAGGGGGACAGCAGCGCTAAGTCATGCAATGCCACCCACTGGGAAAGACACAAGGTGTTCCGTCAGGGGAGCTAGGGTACCGCCACCACCACCCTGGTGACAGGTGATGTGCTATGTGCTGACTTGGGCCACACCTTCTGGCCCCCATGACCTCAAGTGCTGAACCTGGGGGACAGGACATACAGGGGGACCCTTTATGGTACCTGTCAGAGCTGACTGTGCCAGACCAAAAATAAAAATAAACAGAGAGGGAAAGAGAAGAGCCAACAACAACTAGAAGCAGCAGACCACGACCACAAGCAAATTCCATCACATACCTGATCCTGCTGTTGAACAAAAAACAGGAAATCGGAGGAGACAACAGGAGAAAGGAAAGGACAAAGCAGTTAAGAGAAATTAAAACAACCAATGAGCAGTTAACCTGGCGGAGGGATATCATCACGTTTAAGGGCAACACCCTGGCAGGGAGGTGTGGATGGGGCTAGAGCTAGCCCAGCCCTGCAGGGACAGGCATGCACTATAGCTGCCGGCAACTGTCCTTGTGAAGGGTCTCCACCTAGAGCTGATTCCGAGCTTACTGGCCTTTCTAAGGGCTACACAGCCAACTCCACAGCCTCAGGCCAGTCGCCGGCCTGGAAGGTGGGTGTGTGGGCTTTGGTTGGGAATTCTAGCTGCTGTTATCCTAGGTGACAAACAGGGATGGGTGAAAGGATACTGTCATCCCAAAGGCAGTCTACCTTACCCACAAAGACCGTAAGTCATATGAATTAAGTTCTACCCCCATTTTGGCTTACTATGTAGCCCCATACAGGAGTGATGATTCGAGGGGTGTGGTCATTTAATCCCAGCATTTATTTGGGAGGTAAAGGCAGGTACATCCAGTAAGAACTAGAAACTGAGACCAATATTTTTAGGGGAAAAGGCAAACTAAACTGTATTTCCCCTTTTATAGAAAAGGCTAGTATTTTTAGAGAAAAAGGCAAATTTAACTAAGATGGCATATAAAATTTCATTGGTATATTTTCAAACCCAAACAATTTGGTAAAGAAAAAAACTGTAAAAATAACTGCCCCCACTAAAATGAAAACGAGTAGGAAGCATTTCACCAGGCCACTTCACATCAAAGGCTATCTTTACCACAGAGGTCTTTACAAGCCGTCTCTAGATGTTTGGGTCATGAGCAATGATCTCAAACAAGCCACCTGGCCAGATGGACTGCTTGGGCAGCAGGTTAGCCCAGCAGCTGGATGGTAAGTATACACAAAGCAGGAAAGGACCCAGGTTCAAGCATGAATAAGGACTCACAACAGTCCATGAGGAGACCGGGGCATCGCACCCGCTCACTCAGCTCTGCCAGTCACATCAGCAAAGTCAGCACTAACCAAGTCTAGCTGTCCCTCATGCCCCATGTGTCCCCCTCTCACAGGCAAAGAGCCCCATCCCACCCCCAGACAGTATCAGGGAACCAAGCAGCAACTGTAGCTGATTCCCTCCTTCCTGACTGAGAGCACAGGCTGCCTTTGACATATCCCACCCGCTTATGTCGCAATACTCAGATCCCAGCGCACAGCCAGACACTAGCAATCTGACAGCCAGTTCATGCAGGCACAGACCAGCAGACCCGGGCCACCAGGACAGCCACCAGGGCAGTCCAGGGAGCACATCAGCTAAGGAAGGCTTTGCGGGTGGAGGATGGGCTGGGATCCTGAGTAGAAGCTTGCTGGACAAAGAGTTTACTCTGGCCCTCAAATGGAAAAAGGGGGAATCCCAAAACATGGAAGTCCAATGCAAACGCTGAGTCCCCACCACCTACCATGTGCATCATCATCTGGACGGCGACTTCAGAATACTGGTCAACGTAGGTCTTGCACTGCAGAGAGACAAAGGTTCAATTCACCACAGCCCAACTGGCATTTCAACAGTGCCAACTGGTGACTTGCAGATAGATGTGGACACGCCTATAATCCCAACAAATAGAGGCTGAGGCCAGCCTGGGCTACATAGAGACTCGCTCTCACAAGGAGAAAAAAAAAATCCCAGAATAGATCTAAGTGTCTCCTCAAGATTTTCTAAGATAATACAGCAATTTGGTTATTATTCTACCCCCTATTAAAAAAATTGTAGAGATGTCAGAAAAAGAGACCTGGCAGTCCTGTGTCTGATAGTCCAAATGCCTCCCAAGGCCACTGAGCAATCTTATTAGCAAGATAGAGAACATAGTTGCAAAACACCAGTAAGACTTCCAAGGCCATTCACAAGCTCTCAGGCTCCGAGTGAGTTCTGAGACCATAGAACTGAATGTCCTTCAAGCTGCTTATCAGGCAACCCACTGCCTGGGGGAAAGAGGGCGGTGAGCCTCATTCACAGACCAGAGCCCTTCGTTAAGGTAAGGGGGATACCATCAAGCCAGAAAAACTGAGTTTTATCCCTAAGGACCCACAGCCAACTCCCTCCCACAGGTCGTCCTTGGACAGCCGTGCATGTGCCGTGAATGGTCTAGTACTTTACCAAGTGTGATTTTCCTCCGCTGAGGATTCAACTAACCAAAATTAGTTCTAGGTCTCACTAATCACAGTGGGGGAAAGGGACAGCCTGATGCACCTTCCTCAGGTCCACTGGGAAGGTCACTGCCTGCTGTCACCCTAGCTCAGACCATTATCCAAACCATGGGGGCTAGACGCTTACTATCTCAGACACGCCTGGCCCCAGGCGGTCACAATCCTCCTTGAAGTGGTCCACCAAGCCCTGGACAAAGCTGGAGTTGGTCCTCACAGCAGTCTGGATGTCAGTCACCAGCTTCACACAGTCCTGGCAGACGTCCTCGTTGGCCTACAAGGAGAACAGCGGCAAGCTCCTGGAGAACGTCACATCTCACAAGTGACCACAGAGCTAGACATGAGAGGCTCAGCAGCTCCTGGGAGCCAGGCTCTCAACCTACTGCCATCCACTGGGGTCAAAGCAGTCAAGGGACAGGCAGTGGGGCATGGCCTGAAGGGAGAGCCTGTGTCCTGTCCAGCACTGTGATGCTTCTGCTGTGCTCGCCCTGACTCCAACCGCCTTCAGCTAACCTGAGGCTGGGGCTGGCTGCGAGGGCGATCCTGAGGGTAGAGCAGGAGAGGGATGTTGGACATGAAGGGGGCAACCACACGAGCCATGTCCACCTCCGGGATCTTGTTGGACTCAAGCTGTTTCTGGTTTTGCTCGGCCAAGTAGTCCTGAAGGGACTGGCAGAGGTTGAGCGCAGAGCACACTTCCCCAGGGTTGCTCTGGAAAGGAAAAGAGACAACTGAGAGCCCTTCCCACAGGCAAGAGCAGACTGCTGTAATCCAGTCAGTTCCTCCCTCACATCCATTAAAAAGAAACCAGACTGCTCACTGTACCTAGGAAGATGAGAAGTTACACGCCAGGTGGCTAACCTGCAGGCCTCCCAGCCCCCCAGGGTCGCTGCTGCTTACTATCAGTTCTTCCTTAAAGAAAGAGCCCCTTGGTTCCATCTTTGCACTCTTAGCCCCACTCACTGGCTGGCTTCTTCAGGATCCCCCTTCTCGAAGGCCTTTCAAAGGCTACAGAACTAGCTCCTGGTTCCTGGCACCCAGTTGGGATACAGTGCACACTTGCTGAATGACAAGTGGGTATCCTAGTAGCTGACCCTGCACTGCATCTCACCGCTTCTCGTGACTTCTGCATTCGGAGATGAAGCAATGTGCTTGCTCTAGACATAAGGGCCACCCACTTCTATCTACCACCAGGATGCAGGAGGCAGGAGCCCAAGGTCCCCTGGCCCAGATCGCAGACAGGACCCCACTGTGCTACAGGCCACTCCATGAAAGAAGCCCCCTGTGAAGAGGAGCTGCGGGAGAAACCCAAAGCCATGAACACGAACACACTTCCCTTCTGGGCCCTGCCCCAGTCACCTACCATCTCCCCCTTAATCATGTCCAGGATGACAGGCAGGTAAGAGTCAACCACCTCCTTGCACGAAGCTGACAGGCTGGAGTCATGAATCCACTCACAGGTCTTCTCCAGGTAATGGAGAATCTCCTCCTGCAAGGAAGGACATAACACAAGGCAAAGTGACTCCAGCAACAATCAAGGCCTAAGTTTGTACCCTCAGCATCCATACACATAGAAGCCAGGGCTGACAAAGTGTACCCCAAACCCCAGTGCTGGGGGAGATGCAGCAATGTTTGTGTATCAGAACAGGCAGATCCAGAGGGTTGGCTGGCCAGACGCTCTAGCTGAAACGACAAGGCCCTGCTTAGGGAGCTAAGAGGAACCATCAACCTCGGCCTCCATATACCCACACACAGAAGGGTAAACCCCCACACCACAAGTACATACTCACAAATGACACTACGGAAGCTGGCTGTGGTGGTACAGGCCCACAATTCCAGCACTCAGATGGCTAAGTCAAAAAGGCAGCGAGTTCAAGGAAAGCCTTGGCTACCTAGGAAGACTCTGGGTTAACACAACAGCCAGGAGCCGGGCAGCGATGACGCACACTTTTAATCCCAGCACTTGGGAGGCAGAGGCAGGTGGATTTCTGAGTTCGAGGCCAGCCTGGTCTACAGAGTGAGTTCCAGGACAGCCAGGGCTACACAGAGAAACCCTGTCTCGAAAAAAACAAAAGCTAGAGCCTTTAATCCCAGCACTCTGAAGGCAGAGTCAGGCATTGGTTTAAGGGCAGTCTGACATAGGAACACCCTGACTCAAAAAGAAAAAAAAAAGAAAAAGGAATGCTATGCTCCCTGAGCATCCGGCACATCGATGGTACAAATACACACATGCAGGCAAAACACTCATACACGGAAAAAGGAGTTATGTAAATTAAAAATAAAATCTTTAAGAACAAAACAAACTTGCACTGTCAAGCCTGCCTGTCCTGTAAAGCCAGCCATCAGTGTTTGCCACCCCTTGGCCGACACTGCTCCTCTCTGGACCCCCTGAACCACACAGCCTCCATCACAGCCCACACCCACCCTCCCCTCCCCAGGACCTTACCTGAGTAGCATTATCCTTCAGCAAGTTCCCAGCTTCGGTGACAACAGTTTTGCATATGTCACAAGGAAGGGATTTCTAAGCGGAAAGAATATGACAGAGAAAGTTCTGTATGTCTGGTCACTGCCCTCCTAACCACCCCCCACAAGGGGCTGTCCTAATCACTACCAAGCCATTGATTCAGAAGTCTGCAGCCCCCACTCAATGCACAGGACACTTGCTAAAAGAAAGCTATACTCAAACCATAACTGAAAGCAAATGAGAACCCACATTACAAAGTTTTGGCCACGGGATAATGAGTGACTAATTAGTCCATGTTTAATCAGCTTTCTTCTCTTGCTAAAACTGGGCTACCAGAACCCAATCTCCACTAAGTCAAACTCAGCCCATCCCACCCGCGGGTCCTAGAATGGCCTGTCATTGTCTGCTTGGTCTCTGAGGGACACAGAAGAATGCGAGGGAAGTCTGCCATCTCCCTCCACTTCTCAGAGCCCCACAGTAGCATGTTCCATTCATCACCACCATGGTGAAGGCAGCCATTCCCCAGTGCAGTCACAGCTGGGAAGAACAGGGCATAGCTAGAGCCGTTTCTGGGCTCAGTCAGTGGTCAGCCTGGGAGGGACAAGGGACAGTGAACAGATGGAACCTGGACTTCCTGAGATGAGTGATGAATGCTGGGTATGCCTGTGCCTGTACCACAACCCACCAGCCCCTCACCTGGGGCAGGGGTAGACCCTGAGGGCCCACAGGGGAGTGTGGGCCACCGAGAGACCAGGTATTGTGAGATGGGAAAGGTAAGCTGAGCACTACCAGGGGCGGGGCAGGTCCTGTCTCCAAGGAGGGCAGGAGAAAGTGCTCTCCCCAGACACTGCGGGCCTGCAAAGGGCAGCATGCAGCTGCACTCACCGCTGTGGGCTTGCTCCAGACCATCTGCTGGCAGTGTTTCACAGCCTTGCAGTCCACCGCCGTCTTCACATCTCTGCACAGCACTGCGGAGCCCCCAGAGCATGTCTTCGGGTCTTGGACAGGGCTGGTCAGAGCTAAGGGAGAGGCGTGTGAGGAGGGGCTCCTTTCCAACAGCCACTACATAAGCACGCAGAGTTAAGGACTGGCTCTGCCAGCCAGCTGAGTCATCACTGGGCCCTCACTAGTACGAGCGATGCAGACCGGATCACAGAATGGCTGGCCAGGTAAAGTCTGTCCTAAGTTATGGGACTGACAGGAGGCACGTGTCCTGTCGAGTTCTTAGAAACAGTTTCAGGTTTTGAGTCCTCAAAGTCTGACTGCAGTCATCCTAGCACTCGGGAGGCTGAAGTAGGGGATGGTACGTTTGAGGCCAGTCTGGGCTACACTGAGGATTTTATCAGACACAGAAGATGGGCTAGCCTGAGGACCACTCTGGCAGATATCAGGATGCTGAACCAACCTCTGATGAAAACAAGAGGCATGTGGCTTCAATCAAACGCTAAAACCCCATGGCCCTCAGTCACACTGCTCCATCTTGGACACCCCCACAAACATGTACCCCACACGGGGATCCACGAGCAGGCTCTTCCTAAAGACTAAGGGAATGAACTAAGGAGCTGGGCACACAAGCATCTTCTGCCCACACTCCAGCCTTCCCTGACACCCCCCCACACACACACAAAACACACACACACAGGAACACTCCAACTTACAAAAGCACCATGTTCTCAAGCTCAACTTCCCAGAGGCCAACCCAGACCAAAAAGGAGTAGTTGGGGGGGGGGGTCATTTGGCAAAGGATCCTAAGAGCTAAGCTATACATACTGCCTGAGGCCTACTCTGGGTTCCAGGCCACCCTGAGCTACAGAACCATGTTCTAAAACAAAAACTACATTGCCTGGTGCTACCCCTAGTGAGGAAAAAAAATGGCGCCACGGGCACATGAAGGACCAGAGGCCAGCAGGCTCAAACCCCAGCAGACCAAGAAGGCAGGCACAGCTGACTGCTAACACTGCCTACTTTCATCTTCATCGGGGACTTGCTATAATGACCAAAGCCACCAGGTTTTAGGGAACATAGTCTGCTATCACAAGCCTAAGCCACAGCAGACCCTGAGATTGTTTTGCCTTCCAGGAACTTGACAGGGAAACCATGTTCAGTTAGCCTGCTTTGGCCTGGTGACTGAGGTCTGAAAAGTAACCCTGACACAGACCCAGGTAACAAACTTAGCATCTTATTCAATCCCCAGCACACTATCCAGTGTGTGGTCCCTAAGACAGAGGTCCAGCACCCTATGGGCAACATCCCAGCAGTGACCAGAGATCTGAGGGCAGAGGCTCACATCTGCAGATCTGAGGGCAGAGGCTCACATCTGCGGATCTGAGGGCAGAGGCTCACATCTGCGGATCTGAGGGCTGAGGCTCATATCTGCGGATCTGAGGGCAGAGGCTCACATCTGTGCTTTAATCACAGGACCTAAGGCTGCAGCAGTGAAAAGGGAGGGCATGGACGGCAGAGCACCCACTGAGAAGCGAAATAGGAACACTGAGTCGTGGTGGCACACCTATAAGCCATACATTAGGGAGCTGTGGTGGCACATCCATAAACCATTCATTAAGGAGGCGGAGGAAGGGAATGGTTTGTGTTGTGAGCCTCTTATCTCAAAAGGAAAATAATGTGGGGGAATGGTTGGCTCAGTGGGTGAAGGTGCTAGAAAATAGGGAAAATATCTGAGGCACGCATGGCGGTTTTCAAACAGGCGAGGAAGCTGTCCTGCCTATGACAGAGGAGTGGAACTGTTCTGGATGTCTCTAGACCCGAGAGCGCTGTGCAACTAAAGCGCTGTGCAACTAAAAGTGAAGGGCCACTCTTAACCCAACAAGGGACACACCAAGGAGAGTTGAGTTGTCTTGTTAGGCACTGACACCCAACCCCGGGGTATTTATCAATAACTAGATAATAATTATCCAGGGCTGATACCACACACTGTCCTAACAGCAGACCTGAATTAATACCTATAACTCACTTCAGGAAGATCTAACTCTGACTTCCATGGGCACCCATAGTCATGTACACATGCATACACATAATCAAAAATAAAAATCCTCTTCAAAATAATGAACCGAAACCACTTTTTGACCAGTTCTGTTCCCAGGCCACATTCTGGTCTGCAAACCGGCAACATTCAGTCCTTAAAACCAACTTCCTCCTCAGGTGGTTAGCCAGCTACCTCTAAGAACATTCTTAGACTGTTTGCTGGAGCTCCTGCAGGGTCTGATTCAACGTGCTGTTATCCATGTCCTTATAGATATGAACAGCACTCAGCGCACACAAGTCAAACTCTACACTCCAAGGGCCTGGCCCAGGAATCAAAGCCCAGGCTGCAACGGTTTTCCTGTGGGGGTGGGGACCATGGTCTTCCCTTCCCCTTTCAGTCTTCTGAGACAAGGCCTTCATATATAGCATAGGCTGGCCTCAAACTCAAGTCCTCCTGCCCCGGCTGAGAAGAAGAGGTATGCCACCACAGGCCAGCTTCACACACACACACACACACACACACACACACACACACACAGTCCCAGACTACCAAGTGAAACGCTGTCTAAACAGCAATGGTGACACTCGCCTATAATCCCAGCACTGACATCTGAGGAAGGAGGACTACTGGGGCTAGCCTGGGGCAGTAAATACAAAGCCAGCAGAGTACTTACAGAAAACCCTGTCCCAAAAGCACAAGGCCAAGACTGGGCATGGTGATACACAACCTCAATCCCAACACTGGGCCGCAACAGCAGGGCCATAGTGAGATGACACTCTGTGTCAAAGGCCGATACAGCTCAGTGGCAAACAGAGTGCCTGCTAGCAGATGTGGGAACCAGGTTCAATCCTCCGTCCTGGCAAATAATGTAATAACAAAATAACCTAAAATAAAACTAGGTATCAACAGAATTATACAGTATTAAGGATAGCCATCAGGAGCCGGGTTCCATGGAAACCCCAGAAGCTAGACTCAAAACACTCCTAGAGCGCTGGTAAGATGGCTCAGCAGGTAAAGGTGCTTATACCGCCAAGTCTGACCCACCTAAATTTAATCCCCAGGAACCATGGGGGCGGGGGTGTGTTCTCACCCCACTGGGGAAAGAACTGACTCTCACAACTTACACACTGTGGAATGTGTGTCTATACATACAAGTGCTATTTAAAAAAAACACTCATAGAAGTCAGGTGTAGTAGTTTATACCCGAAAGCCCAGTAATTGGGAGACTGAGGTGGGGGATTATGGAAGCCAGTTGGTACTTAACAAGATTCTGTCTCCAAAACAAAATGAATCAGCAAAGATGATACAAAGGCTAAAGTGTGCCTGGTAACCTGGGTCAGATGCCTGGAACCCATCCGGTAGGAAAACCTCTGACCTCTACACTCACACCATGGCACGTGTACACCTACTGCCCACCCACCCTCAACCCCTCCCCCACACGTACACAAATAAAACAGAAGGCTGGGAGGCAAGAATTGCTCAGAACCTTCTGTGGTGCAGGCACTCCTGAGACATCTTGAAAGAGTTTAGTTGCATCAGCACCACTGAGCAGCGTCTAATTAGCCATGACACGGAGGACACATGACCTGCCTCCCAGTCTAGCTCTGTCACTTGCTGTCCAAACAGCCCTCAGTGAGCCACTGCTCTTCCAAGCTCGTGTGTGCACCCTTAACACCAAAGCTTCTGATGTCAGGGGACTGAAGAATCAAGATGACCTAATCACACACAAACACTCAACCGCCACCCCTTCATCTCCCTGGGACTGTAACTGGCACCTATGCCAGGCCAGCCTGGCTGGAGTGGCCTGGCCCTTAGTTAAGTGGAACTCACTTCTAGTCACCCTGGAGACCTTGGTCCCTTTAAATCTGCACATAAGGTATTACTAGTACCTGCTCCAAGGGACCTGACATCTGTAAAACACGTGCAGTCACACAGTGACAACAGCAGGTCCCCTGGTGACCCATTCTCCTGATTAGAACTGGACAATTATCAGACGTGGGAGCACAGAGGTCAGGAACCCAACAACTGTAGCCCAACGACTTCAGAGGCTGTTAGCCACTGACCCCAAGGCCCAAGAGTCAAGCAATGGGAAGTGAGCCCAGGACACCTGCCAGGAGCCAAACAAGTTCCACACAAGTCAGAAGGGGTGGAGTGGGGGGAGCAGCAAGAAACAAACAGTGCCACTGTGACCCAAGACACTGCCTGGGCAGTAGCTACCTGCTGTTACCTTCAAGGAACTCCCTACACCATACTCATTGTTCAGAACATACCTGGAACCTATTTATTTTGTGCACATGTGTGCATGTCATGAGTGTGCATGTGTGTATGTGTGAAGTTCAATCTTGAGTGTCACTGCGCAGGAGCCATTCATCTTCAGACAAGGCCCCTCTCTCTCACTAAGACCTGGGGTTCACGTGTTACCATGTTACCTTGACTGACCAGAAAGCCCCAGGATCCACCGTGCTAAGACCACAGTGGATGGCTTGCGGGTTCTAGGGATCAAACTCAGGTCCTCGTGCTTGCTAAGCCTCCCCTCCAGTCCAGAAACCCATCGCATGTACAAACACTTCCCCAAACTACCGAAGCTTCCCCTTTTCTGGATGGGCAAGAGACCAACCAGGACCCAACCCCCTGCTCCGCTGTGTACTAACCCTGACAACCTGCTCACGATGATCATCTGCAAAAATAGGAACCATCTCTAGACCATCTGTGGAGATGAAACTAGAAAGCATGAGGGCCTCTGGTACCTGGAACACTCTTGAGATCTACGTGAGCCTGGACGGGAACCCAAAGGGAGAGAGGCTTGTGTCCTGGAATTTACATTTCAGCATAAAACTGGTTTTCCTCAGGTTTCTTTTGAAATCAGAATAAGCCTTACAACTGCGTACAATAGCGACTCTCCTGTACAGAAGATAAGCCATTCCCAGCATAATGATGGCAGAACAGAAACTCCTATGCAACAGGGTCTGTTCATGAGAGGCCATTACATCTTACATGAAACTTAGCTGCAATGGCTGGAACCTCATCAGCCATCTTGAACGGTGAAGGATGTTCAGGATGCAAAGCATGAGACAGTTTCTAGACCGCCACCGCCTGGCTTCCAAGAGACTGCCAGGCGATTCTACGGGACTTTAGGAGTTCTAATTTTAGGTCCCTGGTTTCTGCAGTCGAAGCTACATCCTACTAATGTGCATGCATAATCAATCGGTTTGTTCACCAGAACATAGACACACAAGTCTTTATCATATATGAGGCTTGTCCCCGCTGAGGGCACCACCCTATCTAGAACCTGCACCTGCTCACTATACGCTGAACAGCCTCTATATTCGGACCATCCTCATGCCTCTTCTTTAACAATCTTATGTAACCTGTGCTAATGCCGATTGAATTCAGTTACCAAAAGAGTAAGAGAAAATGTTCAGTCTCCCCGAGCCACTGCATTCCACAGCTTACTGTATCTGCTGCCTGGGGAATGCATCACCATGGCAACAGCAGAGTTGCTTAGAAACAGGAGAAGCAGAGAGAGTGGCCTTCAGTCCCATTTGCAGAAACTTCTCAGGGGAAATCACAGTGCCAGTCTCTCCACTCAGCTGGGCTTCCAGATGCCCTCACTGCCATTGCAACTTGTCACCTTACAGAGAGTCCCGCTTACAGAACCTGAATCATGTGTGGCCTATTCTGACCTTGTGAGAGCCCCAACTCAAAAGCAAAGATCCTGACAAGGCTCTCCCTTCAAATGGCCACACATCAGGTGATGGGGAGATGAACTTCCATATACTTAGATAAGACTGCACTGTGCTCTGGCCATGAGCACGCCCCATCCTGAAGAAGGCTCCAGCCAGGTGAGAAGGTACAGGTAAGGGTCTAGAGCCATGGCATGGGTCTGGAGCCTCAAGAGAGCTCATCCCTCCATTACAATGCTCCATTGTAGGGCCAGCAAGTGGTAGGTTGGGGAACGGAACAGACTCAGTCAGTCAGGCAGTCAGTCAGCCAGCCCCACCCACCAGAACGGACCCCTGCACACCAAGTCATGTAGCCCTGGCACTGGCACTTCTGAAGGTGACCCACCAAACACACCGTACCTGTGTGGCTGCTCACAGAGAAGGTCTCAGACACAAGTGTGCCACCTACAATGTCACCCTGGGTTCCTTTGTTTGAAAAGGGAAAGCTAACATTTCAGCCTCCCCTCCTGACCGATGTGACCTGGCAATCAGACTGGTGGCTTGCCTCTCCCACTGCTCCCATGAGAACTAAGCCAAACTGCCTTGAGTAGAAAGCACTTGAGCCACCTCGGGAAGGGCTGGATATTCTGACTGCAGGTCCTGGCCAGAAGCTGTTCAAGGTACACAGTCTTAAAGACAGGTCCCAGAGACCTTCAAGATGGGTAGGAGGAGTACCGCAAGCTCCTAACACTGACTCTTTTTCCAGGAGCATCTGATGTGTGGCCCAACCGACTGAACACAGAAGCAGCTGTGTTAAAATAACACCAGCCAGGTGTCAAGTGGTTTGGGGAGGAGAACAGGGCTCAGTGGTAAAGCACTTGCCTAGCGCACAAAGACGCTGGGTTCCATCCCCACAAACACAGCCATATGTGCACAGATGCAACAATCCACAGAACGAGAGCTCTCTGGAGCCTGCGTAACTTCTATACATAAGATTCCTGAGGGTAAACCTCTCCCCCTTCCTAGGATTTTAATTAGGTTCTTTCTGTTCCTAGCAAGGACGATGGCAGGGTTCTTGGTGACATTCTCATACAGCACAGCAGTTTCCCCCAGAGCTCCCCTTGCACCACCCACTCAAACCAAACTAGAGACCCAGAGAGAACTGCTGATTTCTAGAAGCGTGAAGAAAATTACTTCCCCAAATTACAGCTGGTTCCCTTTTCAGATATGCCTCGCTTCCTGGGTCCTACCATCTACAGAAAAAAATATCTCCCACAGGCACTGGAGGGGGTGTCCCTCCAGTCTGATCACAAATCACTATGAAAACTAACATTGCACCTCAGCCCAAAGAGTCACTCTAGATTTGTCAACTCCCAGAAACAATGTCTTAATGTTACCATCAGAACCTAACATTTAATCCTCATATAGATTTGGTGAGCCCAGCATGAGAATGCTGGCCTATAATCCCAGCTATTTGGGAGACTGAACCAAGAAGATAACAAATTCAAGGCTATAGGACAAGGGTTCCAAGCCAGTCTATGATACTTATGGAGACCCTGTCTCAAAATAAGAGAACTAGGTATGTAGCCCAGCAGCTGGGGGATTGGTTGCTTAGCGTCAGGACTAGCAGGAGGGATAAGTCAGAGAAGCAGACAGACCAGGCATGGCAGTTAACGGCTATAACTACAACTAGAAAAGGAAAGAGCAAGACTGCCATGGGTTCAAGGCCAGCTGTAACCACACAAGACCCTGTCTCAAACAGTCTAATCTGTGGGCCTGGGTTCAATCCCAAGCTCTGAGGATAATGAGATCTGACACTATTTTTTAAAGACTTATTTTATCTGTATGTATGTGTGGCCAGTGGAGGCCAAGAAGGGGCACCCAGTCCCCAGGAACTAGCACCACAGTTATGAGCTGCCACTTCGACACTGGCAATCGAATTCTGGTCCTCTCCAAAAGCAGCCAGTGCTCCTAACCACTAGGCCATATCTCCAGCCACCCAATCGCATCTCTTTATTTATTTGTACGTGCATACACTCTAAGCACAGCAGGCACTGGAGGTCAAAGGGCAACCTGAGGTATGAGTCATTTCCCTTCACCATGTGAGTCAAGGACAGGGCCCACAGACAGTGTAAGCTGTAGACACAGTGAGTAGCTTCCCCTGAGGAGCTACAGGCTCTGAGGAGCTAGAGGGCTCCAGGGCAAGGTGAGGCTGCACGTGAGCAGACTTGGAGGACTCAAGCTCACACACATTTTTATAAAATCTGTGTGTGCATGCGTACATGCAAGTGGCGGTCAGACAACTTACAGGTCAGTGCATCTTACCAGCACATCAGTACCAGGACCACCACCACCACCACCACCACCACCACCACCACCACCACCACCACCACCACCACCACACACACACACACACACACACACACACACACACACACACACACACACACACACACACACACACACACACCACCCCCCCCCCCATAACCACTTTTAAGTAGCTAGGAGACATGACAAGTAGACAAGAATACTAAAACAGGAAATGAGATGACTGGGTAATTTGGTAAAAACCTGCAAAGTCTGCAATCTGGTCAGTAAATTAGTGTCTCCCCCAAGCCCCACCCTGCCCGCCCACCCTGTAATGACAAAGCAAATTGCAAGCCAGGAAGAGATTCCTCCTCCAGGGAGAAGCAAATGGCCTCCTTAATTAGAAGGAATAAATCTCTGTTGCTTAAGCCAAAAATGAAAGCAGTGCACACAGACAGATCTAGCTAGGTGAGGGGTTATAGGAACTGGCCCCTACTGTCTTTGTAACTAACTCCTCTCTAATCCAAAAGCACTGGAGAGTAGGAGCTGAGGCAGGTGGATTAACAATAGTTCCAGACCAATCTGGGCAACAAGCCAGCTAGGATGTGATGCTGTCTCATGAGTGAAATAAAAAAGGAGACAGCAGGCAGGGCTGAGGGGCCGCTGTTGTCTAAGGTTAGCACCCAGGCCTATTTCTTAACCTGGTCACTGAATACACAGGGTTCCCTGTAATTCTCCTACTACTTTTTCTGTGTGTCTAAAGAGATCGAGAAGCAAGAGTAGCCCAGGTGCTATGCTTTCTGGAGGGTCTGCGGGAATAGTTCAGTGTGGTTCTGAAGAGGAAAGTGGGGGAAAGGCCACACAGTGTTTACTGAGTGAGGCAAAGAAACGGGAGTGAGGAGACTATCAGCCCAGGCTAGGCCTTCAGCATCTATGTGCACGGGGAAGCCATGCTTGGGACTTGAACAGATGTACCCCAGGATCCAGTCAGTGACAAGAGGTTTAGATACCCTAAAAGTAGCTGGGATCCACTGATGTGAGGCATGAAGGCTGGCCTGGTAGGTAAGCCTGGTTTAGGCACCTCCAAGTGGCTGGTTAACAATTTGTTTTCCTAACTCTGTAATTATGCCCAGGACACACATTCTCATTAAGTCATTTAAATCTCTTGAAATGAAAGAGGCCAGGGAAAATCACCAAGCAAGGGGGCAGAGGGGCATACGCTTCTGCTGGTGGGACAAGAACAGACACAACCTGGTAATATCAGCGTGGCACAACGAGCAGTACTTCGCCAAGCTAATTGATGAAATCCTCAGGGCAGCCAAGTGAGCGTGTAACAATGAATGCAGGGGCATATGAAGAAATCAGGAGGTAAGTACCTGACCTAAGGCCACAGTGTTGGCGACGAGATACGGCTCTCCTCCACTGTCTCACCCAACCTGGACCACCAAACTCAAAGTCGGGCATGGCTCTGCACTCTTGTAAACGTCCACTTGGGAGGCAGAGGCAGGAAGACTGCAAATTCAACAAATTTCAAGCCAGCCAAGACTAGATGATTTTAAGACTAGACCTGTCTTAAAACCTAGACTCCAAAGGACTTTATTCTGAGCGCTCATTGGATTTGGGAGAGTGGGGGAGAAGGGAACCACACAATGAATAAAGTAACTAGTGCTTTTACAATTCCAAAGTCTCCACCCGATCACTACAGCTACACTGGTTTGCTTTTGACAAACTTTCACTATGTAGACCAGGATGGACTAAACGGCTCCTCTCCTCCCAAGGGTCTCTCTATGCAGAGTGCCTGTCCTGGACTTCTACATAGACGAGGCTGCCCTCAAACCCAGAGACTCAGCTACCTACGCCTCCCAAGTGCTTCGATTAAAAGCCTGCAAGACTGCACCCAGCTGCACCCCCATCTTAAAGTTGGAAGCTGCTGGGAATCCACTTCACAGCACTTGTCTAGCGCTCACCAAGTCCCAGCTTCAAAGCGAAACTAGACAGAGGGATACAGTCCATACCCATAGCCTCAGTACTGGAGAAGTTACAGCAAGCAATCAAGGCTAAAAAGGGGAATCTGAGTTCAAGGCTGACCCTGAGTCCCGAATGGGAGCACTCGCCTTCAATCCCAGAAGTCAGGAGGCAGAGGCAGGGGGATCTCTGTGAGTTCATGACCAGCCTGAACTATATGGTGAGTTCCAGGACAACAGGGACTGGGACCATGTCCCCAAAATAAATATAAATAAATAAATATTAAGAGTAAGCTAGAGCCGGGCAGTGGTGGCAAACACCTTTAATCCCAGCACTTTGGAGGCAGAGACAGGCGGATTTCTGAGTTCGAGGCCAGCCTGGTCTACAGAGTGAGTTCCAGGACAGCCAGGGCTTCGCAGAGAAGAAAGAAACCCTGTCTCGAAAAACCAAAAAAAAAAAAAAAAGCGTAAGCTAGAGGCGTGGCTCAATTGGGAGAGCAGGGGCTGAGGGTGCACAAAGTCCTAAATCCAATCCCTGGTACCAAAACCAAAACCAAGCAAGGAGGTCAATGTAATTATAGAAAACCCAGAAGTCCCTTGTTGTCCCGTACTTAGCTCATGAGAAGAAGCCCTGAGTTCAATCCCCAATAATAGGGATGGTGGGAAATCTGTAACTTCCTGCCCGGTGGCTTAGAGCCTAGAAGCCAGTACTCCAGAACTCAACAGCCTGCTTCAAAAACAACCAGCCATTATCCAAGCAGCAGGCTTTGGCCTTAGGGACTCCCAGGAATTGCCATTAGGCACTATCCCCAACCCTATAGAGCAACAACCCGCCCTTCCTCTTCCTGTCCATTTCAGATCCTGCCAAGAACCTGGATGATCCAGTTTCACAGGAAAAAAATGGGAGTCATAGGGCTGAGATCCCAGGGTGCTTGCCAGGCACACGTAAGGCCGTTGAGTTCACAGCATCACAGACAAACAAACACAGGCTAGGTTCTCCTCTGTCCTAGATAATTCCATCCGACTCAAATCCAGCACACTTCAAAACAGCCTGTCAGATACACAACAAATAGAAAGAACTTGATAAGCAGATGGCTCAGCGTTGCTGCACAATGCACAAGCCCCAGGGCCTGAGTTCAGAAGCACCCACATAACCAGGGAGTGGCCACACCCTCACTTAGGACTGTGGGGGAGGACATAGAAGGATGGCTGGGACTTGCTTGCCTCTCTCCCAGGATCAGTGAGAGATCTGGTCTTAAGGGAATACAGAAAAGTGTGATGGAGTATGTGCGATGGCCTCCTCTAGCCTTTGAGGTGTGCATACCCCACACTGCACAGACAGACACCCAAGTCACAAAACTGAGAAGCTAGGCATGGTGGGTCACACCTGTAATCCCAGCACTCCCATATGTGAAACAGGAAGATTGTGTTCATGGTTAACCTGCGCTGCACAGTAAGTTAGAGGCCAACCGCCTAGGGTACAAGCAGGAACCTGTCTTTTAAAAAAAAAAAGCACTACCTTTTGCTAAACAGGATTAACTTGGCAGGTGAAACTGGGGGTTCCTGTTGCTATTCGTAACTTAAGCACGCCAGGCTACAAACTCATGTGCTAAAACATCTCAGAGAACACACTGCTCGGAGTACGCAGACACCACTGGGAGGTTAGCCACGGCCAAGGACAGCAGCACCAACATCTCAGCTTCGGTGAGAGAGAGCACCTGCCCCAGGCCGGCACCTTACCACCTCTCTATGCTCAGCTGGCCAACTCTGACCCACTTGTTCCCACTGGAGCAATCCCCCAACTGCATATCCTGGCGCTGCACTAACATCAGACACTGGGTGAGCAAAGCTGCTTGTTTCCCTGCAAGCAGGCAAAACACAGCATGGAGCTGGGGGCTGCCACTGCAGCGAATGACACCCGGTGCTGGTTAGGCTGAGCCTGCTGCCACCTCTGGAGAGTTCGTGCATTGAAATTAACACTCAGCACAGGCTTTTGGGGGAGATACATATATATATATACACCCATGAGTGAAGAGTAATCAAAAACCAACCTGTACCTCCAGGACTTTGGGAAGACTAGATGGGACCTGGAACATTCTAAGCACCCAGAACACCATTAAAAGGCAAGCTATGAAGAGTATGAGTGGCACCTTTAACAACTGTAGTGCCACACTGAGCCCATAAGCCCTAAAAGCCTCAGGGTGCACACGTGAGCTACAGTCACCATGGACAACCAACAACTCAGTGGTGATAGTCAAGACAAGCTACCATTCTTCCTGTTTTATCAGTGTGACCTTGGCATGATGCTACTGAGCCTGGAGTTAGACCAAGGCCATCACAGGGCCCTTCCACCTACCTAATGTGCTCAATGAAGAAGGGACCCAGTTAATCAGACAAACGAACTACATATGCATTAGAAATAATTTTTCAAAGGAAATAAGGGCTATCTTGTGATTCGGTAGAGGATGTTCATCTACCATGTGTTATGGTCCAAGTTCAACGCCCCACACTAGAGAAAGAGAAAAAAGAAGTCTGGGTTTGGTGGTGTGGGTGAGTCAGAACTCACAAGTTATGTATGACAGTGCCAGCAGGACCAAGTGCATTTCTTTTCATTTTTCTTGCAACAAAATCTCAATACATAGTCCAGTGTAGCCCAGGCTGACCTCAAATTCAAGATCCTCCTACCTCAGCCTTCCAAGTGCTGAGATCACAGGCGTTCACTACCCTAAGCTGATCAAAACTTTTTTTTCTTTTAAGCACTTGTAATTCCGACTTAGGAGGCAGAAGATCAGGAGTTCAAGGTCATTCCCAGCTGCATAGCAAGTTCAAGGCTAGCATGGGTTACAAAAGAGCTTAAGGCCTCGTTGGGGTACTCAGCCAGACATAGAGAGAGCCCCCTTCTACACTGAGTAGCTACAAATATGCAAACCCTGAAGTTGAGAGTTAGAGATGCCTACTTTCTTTGGTGGACTTTGACCTGAAAATAAACTTGAGAGGTGCCCCTCTATAGGGATTAAAACCTCGATTCAGTGTCTGTGCTCCATCATGATTGAAATGAGACTAAGGCAAGACTTATGAGGACAGACCCGCCACAGCAAACCAGGTAGTCTCCCCTAGAGCCAAGAGATGCAGCGGGTGCCCTGGCACCTGCAGTGCTTTTAAAAATCATCGGAATCACTTTGGAAACACTTGCTACAAAATAAAGGTTGGCTTTGCCAGATCAAACAGAAAAAATTCGAGTTCTAATGCAATAGGGACCACAAAACTCCACGATCTACTACGCTCCTGAGTTCACACAGAAGCCAAGATCACCCCCGGCCCTGGCAGACACACAGGCGCTTGCTTCCTGCAACTCCCATACGGGTGCAGTCTGGGACAGAGGTCGCGGGCCGACCTGACCAGCAGGATGGGGCTTCAGGCCATGTCTATTACCTACTCCAAGGCAGGGACAACACAGCGGCGAGAGAGGTCGCCGCGTCCCACCTCTCCCCACCCCCATCGCCGGGAGAAGCGCAGTCACCCGCAAGGCCTTACACAAGGCCTGCACACACTGGACACGCCGTCTACCCCACCTCCCAGCCGTCCCCACTCGGGTTTTCAGAGAATCGGGAACAGGTCCCCTCAGGCACTAGCCCCGATTTGCGCCTGCGCAAAGCGCGGCCTTGCCAAGCGCGCCCTGGGAAGCGAGCGGAGGGCGAGGCCCGTGCAGCAGGACTGCCCGGTTCCCGGAACCCAGCGGACGCTACAACGTCCTTCCCTGCCAGACCAGAGGACCCTTCGAAGCTCACCGGTGGCCAGAAGGCTGGCGAGGAGGGCGAGAGCGTACATGGCGCCGCTTCACTCCGCAGGCTGCAATGCAGATCGTCAGCTGACCTGGAGGATATAAATCTACCCCCAACCCTGCCGCAGACGCCAGTGCGCAGGCGCGGGCCCCGCCCCAACTGGGCGCAGCCTGACTCAGCGTCGCGCAGCGCGCCTGCGGGGAGGGAGGGTGCGAAGAGGACGCGCTGAAACGCCCTGGCTTGGCAAGGTGGTAAAAGAAAGCCCTATCTGGTGATTAAATCAAGGTCAGGCACTGAACGGTATCTAAAGTGTCTCTTTCCCTTTGCAATGTGAGGAATCTTGCTCAAGGCTGGTACCAAGCCCTGAACTGCAACTTGCGGGTCCCCTAGCATCTTTTAACACTTAGTATTTGTTTTTGAGATGCGGAGTCACTATGGCCTTGCTGGCCGACAATTCATTGTGGCCCAGCAGACTTGGAACTCACAACCCTTTGCATTCTCCCCTTGGAGAATGTTAAGGGGTGATGGGGGTTGATTTTGTTTGCAGTTCCCGGTATTGAACCCAACGCCTTATACTTCATACTAAGTGTTCTACCTCCAAGTTGCACACCACCACGCTCCCCCGCCCCCAGCCCACTCCTTCCTTACTTTGAATTTTTGAAAAAGGGTACCACCAAATTCCGTAGAAAGGCTGTGAACCAGTAATTCTTATGCCTGAGCCTTCCTTGTATAGTGCTGGGTAGTTTTTTGAGACAGGATTTCCTGTAGCCCAAAGAAGCCTACAACTGGCTGTGCAGCTGAGGATTCATGTATCCCAGGCTATCCTTGAACCCTATTATGTAGCCATCAGTCACTTCCAACTCCTGATCCTCCTGCCTGTGCTACCATATATGTTCTGTTTGGTTCTAGGGCTTCACGCATGCCCCGCAAGGACTCTACCAACTGAGCGACATCTCCAGCCCCCGTTTACTGTGACCCGTGTGCCGCGTTTACAGATGAGAATCAAGCACAAACAGGTTACAGATTTGCCTAAATCCTTTCATTCAGGATTCACATTCGCAGGTTACCATTCTGAAGTTGTCAATCAATCCAGACACAGAACACAGCAAACGAAAGAAGCCTTTATTTGTGATCTTGGAAGCTGCAGATTGCAAGATAGACTCAGAGGTCTCTGAATCAGAGTTGAAGAGAAAACAGGGAGAATGCAAGTCTGAGCATGTAAGTAGTAAGAACAAAAACAATAAAAATGTATTTTTAGGGCTGGAGAGATGGCTCAGCCGTTAAAAGCACTGACTGCTCTTCCGAAGGTCCTGAGTTCAAATCCCAGCAACTGCATAGTGGCTCACAGCCATCCGTAATGAGATCTGACGCCCTCTTCTGGTGTGTTTGAAGACAGCTACCATGTACTTACATATAACAATAAATAAATCTTTAAAAAATGTATTTTTAGGCAACTTGTGTTGCTTGGAGAAAGAACAGCTTGGAGTCCTAGCACTGGGGAGGTGGAGGCAGGAGGATCCCCAGGCCCCTTATGCCACATAGTAAGACTCTGTCTAAAAAAAAAGTAAAATAACATTTTAAAAATTGGTTCTGTCTCAAAAAAAAATCAGTAAAATAACATTTTAAAAATTAGTTTTTGGGGCTGGAGAGATGGCTCAGCGATGGAAGGCACTGGCTGCTCTTCCAGAGGACCCAGGTTCAAATCCCAGCAACCACATGGCAGTTCACAACTGTCTGTAACTCCAAGATCTGACTCTCACATGGACATACATACAGACAATACACCAATGCACATAAAATAAAGGTAAATACATTTTTAAAAATAAATGAAATAAATTGGTTCGGGGGGGGGGAATCCCTTAGCTGTTAAGAACACTTGATACTCTTGCAGGACTGACACTTAATTCCCAGCAACCATGGGGGGCGGGGGGCAGGGGCCGGGCGGAGTGTCACAACCACCTGCAACTCTGACTCCAGGAAATGTGACAGCCCCTGGTACACCTGCACTCACGTACTAATCCTACACACAGACTCATACACATAATTAGCAATGAAATGCTTATTGTTGTTGTTGCTGTTATTTTTATTATTATTAGGCTGGGTTGGGGGGTGTGTGTGCCTTTAATCCCAGCATTTGGGAGGCAGAGGCAGATAGATTTTTGTGAGTTCAAAACTAACTAGGACTACAAAGCAAGCTTTAGTTCAGCTGAGGCTACACAGTTGAGCCCTGTATCAAAAACAAAAAGTCACTACCAGGCTGCCACCATAGATGAAGCCTGTGACCCCAGCATTTGGGAGACTGAAGTAAGAAGATCTAGAATTCAGGTCCAACTGGGCTACTGGTATTGAGACCCTGTGAGAAGAAGGAAGAAGCACCAGCCGCCAGCCGCCCCCAAGCATGGCGGCTCCCGCTGGCTGTAATCCCAGGCTGACGTTAGGATCATCATAAGTTCAGGTTAGCCTGAGCTATGAGTAACTTCAAGGTCAGTCAGAACTAGAGTGAGCCCCTTCAGTCAAAAAACTGAGAGGGGCAGGAGCCCCACCCTTTCTGGGGATCTATAGGCGGGTAATGGCTGCTGGGGACAGGAGACATCTTCTTCAGTGGTAATCACTGGGAAGGTGTCCATGTTCCTGTAACTAACGTTCACCCATGCTCCTCATGAAACTCAGCGTGTCACATACACACAAAGGCATGAAAGCGGGAGTAGCTGGGGAGAGCCGTTCAACATGAGAGGACCAGACAAAGTAATGGGGGTGACTATGATCAAATGTATTCATTCTATACAAGCACGGAGATGTCATTATATGACCCGTTATTGTATGTAAGCAATGTAGTCTAACAACATTTTGTTAAATGGTGAGCCGGGCAAGATGGCTCAGTGAGTAAAGCCACTTGCAGCCAAGCCTGAAAAACCCAAGTTCAATCCCTGGGACCCCACGTGATAGATGAGGCAAACCAACTTGTGCAAACCAACTTGTGCAAGTTGTCCCCCAATCTCACATGCCACCATGACGAGTGAGCCTATATATACACACACACACACCCATAATATGATAGGTAAATGTAATTTTTCAAAAGCTTAAAGAGATGGGGAAGTTACAGACACTAGAAAAGGGAGCAGGAGGAAGCGAGGCAGAATCGAGAAACCCACTGAAGATTATAACAGCAGAATCCACCTCACCCTCGCCTCTCCTTCCCCAATCCTCCCCAACACGTTCCAGCCCAGGGAGGAAAGTCAAGTGATCCAGCAAAACCACTCACAGTGCTCTGCGGCTGGCCCTGGGGCAGGCACACACTCACACACACACACACACACACACACACACACACACACACACACACACACAGAGAACAGTACCAGCTAACCCCCAGGCAACGTGAGGACAGTACTTGCAGCACTTTGGCACGAGCCCCTGGGGGTTATCAGTCCCTACTGTCATCTTACTAATGGGGAAAAGTAAGGCCTGGGGAAGAAAGAGGCAATTATCAGAGATCATGCACCATCTTGGGCAACAATTGTGTCTGAAAGCAGGTCTCCTGACTGAGGGGAAACCCAGCCTCCCTACACCCTCCCGCAGCCTGCTCCCCCCCCCTCACCCCCGACACACAGGCCTCAGACTCCCCTCTTCAGTTCCTGTTAGCGGCTCCCACTTCCCCTGGGGAGAAAAGTAGGGAAGTGGGTACTGAGCAAAAGCTGAACAGCTGAAAAGAGCTGGAGAATTTGCTCTTGCAACAACACGATGGCTCCATGCTAAAAAAACAAGAGACTCAGAGTCTCCAAGTAGCCTCTGCCACATACCAAGTTTGAGACCGGCCCTGTGTCAAAACTCACCGTGTGAGTTTGTATATTCAATGAGTGTATTATCACAATATTTTGCCAAATCAGTGGGTACCGAAATCATCTATAAAATTCTTCTTAGAGCCAGGCATGGTGGCCTGTCTTTAAGCGCAGTACTTGGGATGTAGGGGCAGGAGATAAGACCCTGTGGTCTCAGAGTGGGGGCGGGGGTGGGGTGAGGATGGAGAAGTGTTGAAATGGCTTAATGAGAGGGTTACCCCAAGCTTAATGACCTAAGTTCAATCCCTGGGACCTGCAGAGTGGGATGAAAAAAAAATTCTCAAAAGTTGTGTTCTGGCTTCCAGAGGATCATGGCATTCAAGTGTGTGTGTGTGTGTGTGTGTGTGTGTGTGTGTGTGTGTATACACACGCACTCGAGCATGCTAAGTTTAATTTAAAAAAAGAAAACAAAACCACAGGGACAGCAGGATGACTCTGTGAGTAATAACTTACCAATACTAGCAAACCAGAGTTCAGTCCCCCAAACCACACTAAGAAAGTGAGGGACCGTCCCCATCAAACTGTCCCCTGACTTCCACAAACACATAGCATACACCTTTCCCAAGCCGCCCACACACACACAACAATTAAAAATAAATAAAAAGTTAAACCTTGAAATATGAAGTAAATAAATGAAGAATTATGATCTGGGCATAGGCATTAAGAGCTGTGAAGCCCTTGAGGCCTTTTGCCTGGCCAAACTGTTCTAGGAACTCCCAGGGATGCATTTATTGGAAGTGTTCACAAAGGGGTCTTTATGAGAGGCATGGGACCCAGAAGGATCCCAATGGCCGAGAAGGGTGCTGGGGTAGCAACAAATCAGGGCTGGTGAGAGCAATGTCCAGAAACGGTCTACAAGCGAGAAGCAGATGGAGCAAGACTGGTGTGTGCAGCCAGCCTGCAAGGTGATATGATTCCAACAAACGCTGGAAAAGCAGGGTCCCAAAGCTCTATGATAGCGTGGAGCCCTCCCAGACTTCCCAGGGTGTCTGATCCCAAAGCCTCACAGTGAGAGGCCACACTGTAGTATCTTCTGTGAAAAGCAAAATTTTGGTCTGTGGGTTTGAGATAGGGTCTGACTAGCCTGTAACCTGCCATCCCACCAAACACTAGACTAGCACCTCCTGATGTTTCAACAACTTCGAGGGGTGGGGAGGGCAAGCTTCTCAGGGAGTCTTGCTTGGTCCTCCAGACAAGGCAGCCTCAAGCGGAGATAAGGGATCAGCAAGGGAGAGAGGGAGTCAGGCGCTGTGGTCATGGGAATCTCACTGGTGACTTACTAGCAATCAAGTTGTGAGCAGTCAGGTCCATCCTTTCTGCTGCCTGACTTGTTAACAACCAGGTGTTTTATTGATACAAGTTTCACAGAACAAAGACAGACTAATGATTCGCCAAGTGGCGCAGAATATATGTTTGTCTTTTCACTACATGTCCAGGGTTACAAGTTCACTCACGCCAGGCGGTGGTGGCGCACGCCTTTAATCCTAGCACTTGGGAGGCAGAGGCAGGCGGATTTCTGAGTTCGAGGCCAGCTTGGTCTACAGAGCGAGTTCCAGGACAGCCAGGGCTACACAGAGAAACCCTGTCTCGAAAAACCAAAAAAAAAAACAAAAAACAAAAAAACAAGTTCAGTCACAATTAGAAAACACAAACAGAGCAGATTATTCTTGTTATTATTAGCCCTATAACTCCAATTTAAAGAATCTACAGAATGTCACCTCCAAAGCAAACACATGTAATACATGATAACCTGCTTTTAGGCTGGCAGTGTTTGCTGTTTGAAAGTGCTCCGGACAAACAAAATATCTGAACCGGTCTTTTTATGAAGAACAAATACTAATACTTAGCTTCTTTTATTATATATTTCATCATCTACACTATAAAGTAGGAAAAGTTTATTTTAGTCTATCTATCTTGTTTACTGAATTTTATTCCTCCAGGAGTAACCCCTATAGCCCTTTATCTTTAAATTACATTTTTAGAGACCTCTAAGCCTATAATAAAAAGAGACCTTGACTCAGTAACCTGTTCTCCTCGCCAGTCAGGGTTTGTCAATTGTCTCTGTTTGCCCTACATCAATCATACTGCTTGAGTTGGCCCAGGGGCAGATAGCCCAAGAAGATACTTAGGGTAATGGTTTTATCTAGCTGTGTACTAATCTGTTCTTAATGATCTCCAGGACATAATGAAGACTTCCAAATAGTGGCCAAATAAAGTTAATTCCAGGATTTTTCCTAAAAGGACTCAGACATAATTTCTCTCAGGAAAAGACGTAGAATGAACCATAACGCAGAAAGTCCCCATTATGCAGCACACAGAGGCCGAAACCCAAACGTTAGAGATAGAAGGTCAGCGACTGTGGCAATCCGCTCAGTGATGCGGTGCTGGCTTCATGACAGCAGCAGCAGCTGCCACACCTCCTCACGGCTACTCCATCCCATTATCAGTCACCTCTGCTCCATCATCTGAACCCCCTCTTTAGCTGGATACAGGCGCACCTATAATAAAAGTACATTTCCCAGCCAGGCGGTGGTGGCGCACGCCTTTAATCCCAGCACTTGCGAGGCAGAGGCAGGAGGATTTCTGAGTTCGAGGCCAGCCTGGTCTACAAAGTGAGTTCCAGGACAGCCAGGGCTACACAGAGAAACCCTGTCTCGAAAAACCAAAAAAAAAAAGTACATTTCCCAACCTCCCTCACAGCCATGAGACTGTTTTGGTCAAGCAGTAGTGGTGCATGCCTTTAATCCCAGCACTTGGGAGGCAGAGGCAGGTGGATTTCTGAGTTCGAGGCCAGCCTGGTCTACAGAGTGAGTTCCAGGCCAGCCAGGGCTATACAGAGAACCCTGTCTCGAAAAACAAAAAAACAAACACACACACACACACACACACACACACACACGAAAGAACCAATATTCATTTTGAGATGTCTCAATACTCTTCTCAGTGGGAAGAAAGGGGTTCAATATCTCACAGCCAGTCCAACAGGGCTAAAAAAATAAATTGTTTTATCTTGTTTGTATTGTCATCTCCCATCCTTGTCCTCGAGTTTCGCTTTGGTGTAGCATTTTGTTTGTTTGTGTTTGTTTCTATTTTGTTTTGTTTGCTTTGCTTTGTGAGACTATCATGCTTCAGACTTGCTATGGCATAGCTGAGAGTGAGCTCTTGATCCACCACCTCCACCATTCCCAGTTTGTACAGCGTGAGGACCTCTAGCATGCTAAGAAGCCGTCTGCATCCTCGCGCCAGAGGTTCAGCTTGGCTCGGTTTGGTCTGGAATAGGATCCTGCCATGTAGCCCTGGCTGGCCTAAAATATCTGCTATGTAGCTAGGTGTGTTGGTACACACCTTTAATCTCAGCAGTGGGGAGGCAGAGGTACAGGATCTCTGTGAGTTCTAGACTAGCCTGGTCTACAGAGTAAATAACAGGTCAGCCAGGGCTACGTATGGAGATGCTGTCTCAGAGAAACAACAAACTGATATGTAGCCCAAGCTGACTGAACTTTTGTGGGTCCTCCTTGACATTACCTCCCAAGAGCTAGGATAATAAGCACAAACCACTTCATCTACCTAAATGAGTTTTTTTTCCTTGTAGTACTTGAACCCGGGACCTAAGATATGCTGGGCCGGTTCTACCATTGAGCTACATCTTCAGCCAGGGAAGCCATATTTCTGTGCTTCAGGAAAATTGCCTGGGATCTTTGATTCTCATTAGCACTTACATTTTGTTGTTCCAGCAACACATATATCGAGCACAAAGTACATATGGGGCCGTGTACCAGGGACACAGAGGAAATGTCACACTAGGAGACTTCCCTTACTCTGCCCCTCTGGGAAGCCAGCACCCAGCAGGCCCTTAGCTCTATCTACCCTTGGCACACGGGATCCATTTGGCACCTTGAGGCCCTGTCCTTTCCTGGGCTGGAAGGGTGCACTAGAGGCTGGCTAGATCCTGGATGTCGCTCTGCCACAGTGTCATAAGACCCCCCTGCTAAGTCTATCCCCCACTGCTGCCCGCTCCCCTGAGAACATCGAGAAGCTTCATGCAGGGTAGGGTGTAGGAGCAGCTGGTACAGACCAAGCAAGGGCTGTTGAGTCACCCCTGAGAGGGAGGTCAGAAGCTGGTGTATATTGCTTGAAAAATGCCGTCGAAAAGGACACAGGCCTCTGTGTACCTGCGCATGTCAGGTGAACGTTCGTTCCTCGGAGAGGGGATGTGATTTAGCCACTTACAATCCCACAGCTAAACAGAGGGACCAGCTCTGAGACTTGCCTTCCGCTAACTCCACCCCAGGAGTTTGGACAAGCTTCCAGCTTCCAACTTGGGAAGCGCTGATCCCTCAAGCCTCAGGTTTCTGCTCAGAGCGGTGACTGTGGGCGGAGCTCACGGGATGAATGTGATTCCGGAGCCTGAGCGAGGCAGGGCGCTCTGTGCGGGCGGTTGTTTCTGTGCTGTTCTCTAAAATGTAGGGGGCTTGCCCCGAGCTTAGCAGCTGGGGAGAGCGAGGAGAAAACAATCGAAAGGGGAGTGTGTGTGTGTGTGTGTGTGTGTGTGTGTGTGTGTGTGTGTGTTGGGGGGGGACTGATAATATTTGTGGTGGTGCTGCTTGAAACCCAGCACTCCAATTGTGGAAGCAGGGGGATCCGGAAGAGTCCCAGGCCAGCGGAACTCCGTGGGGTGGGGGTGGGAGAAACTTGAAAAAGTTAAATTTGTAATACATGTTATGCCATTGTCTTGACTAAGCCTCAGCCCCGGGGAAGAACAAAAGATAAAGTTCTTTTTTTGTTCTTTTTTTTTTTTTGGTTTTTCCAGACAGGGTTTCTCTGTGTAGCCCTGGCTGTCCTGGAACTCACTCTGTAGACCAGGCTGGCCTCGAACTCAGAAATCCGCCTGCCTCTGCCTCCTAAGTGCTGAGACTAAAGGCTTGCGCCACCACTGCCAGAAAAGATAAAGTTCTAAGTCATAACTAAAACCATCCTATCTACGGCATCTTCCGGGAGAGCAAGGGAAATAAGGGACAGATCTATGTTCCACGTGGACTAGTTTGAGTCAGCAAGATACTGAACTTCCTTCTACCTTAATCCGTGTTCAAGTAATCCGTTGGATGATGGTGCCCCTGTAAATCCCAGCTACTCAGGAGGTTGAGGCAGAGGAATTGCTTAAGCCCAAAATGTCAAGTCAGGTTGGGCATCTCTTAAAAATAAATACAAAATAAAACTGTAACCTACTGTTCTTTTTGTCTGTCTGTTGCATGTCCACATGTATGTATAGGTATGGGTATACACTTGCCAGGATGCACATGTGGAGGTTATTAGCACAGTTTTGGAGAACTGGTTCTTTCCTTCTGCCCCACAGGCTCTACATACAGAGCTCAGGTTGATCAGTCTTGGAGACAAGTGCCTTCCTGGCTGAGTGGCCTCTTGACCCCAGGTTTTTATTTTACTTTGCTTTATTATCACTGGGTATGATGTAGGGCAGGGATGGCAACTGTGCCAGTCAGAATGTGGTCAGTTCTTTCCTTTTACCTTCACCCACGTCCTGCGGATAGAACTCAGATCTTCTGACTTGTGTGGCAAGTGTCTTACCCGCTGAGCCATCTTGCGGTCCACCCCCAATATTGTTCGCTCCTTCGTTTGTTCGTTTGTTGGAGACACGGTCTCATGTGTCTAGGGCTGGCCTTAAATGGGCTATGCAGCTGAGGATGGCCTTGAACTTCTGATCTTCCTGCCTCCAACTCCCTGTGTGGTAATTATATAACCAGGACCAGTTTATGGGGTGCTAGAAATGAAATGTAGAGTATGGCTTGGTTCGTGCTAGGCAAGCATGCTACCCAATGATAGACATCAGCAGGCCCCAGGTTCTTGTTTTGTTTCGTGATAGGGTCTCACATAGCCCAGGAGCAAACTTACTGTGTAGCTCAGAATCTTAAACTTCCTGATCCTCCTGCCTCTGCCTCTTAAATGCTGGAATTATAGGCACATGTCACTGCGCCTGGCTTTAGGCTCTTGGATATATTAACTTTATCAAGAAGACATCTTAGGGCTAGCCTCTGCTCACCAGCATGTCACCTATCCTAGCCCTTAGGATAGTGGACTGATAACATTCTTGTCTTGGGCTGAAAGTGTGTGTCTTAAATGTTTTTAGAATTAAGGAGACTAGGAATTGAGGATCTGAATCTTTAGGTTTTCTGGAAATTTCCATTATAGTCTCTTGGCCAGTTGGGAATTTATCAGTTCTTATTCTGAATTCAAATTGCCTTGACCAAGATGGAAACTCTCTACTGCCCTCCTAGAACCGAAGCAGAAGGACCACTATGAAGTTTGAGGTCAGCCTGAGCCTCAAAATGGAAGCAAAAAGAACTGTTAGTATAGCCCAGTGGTAGAACGCTTGCCTAGCTTATTTCAAAAACTTTAGATTCAGCACACACACACACACATACACACTACAGATGCACACACATACACACATGCCACTCATATACCACACATACACACACACCACTCATACCCACACACCACACATACACACATACTACAATATACACAGATCACACATACATGCACACCACACATACATACAGATACACCACACATACATACCACACACATGTACACACACCCTATATACACACACACACCACTCATACATACCATATATACATATATACCATACATACACACAGATACACACATACATACCACACACGTATGCACACACCCTACATACACACAAACACATACCACACATACATACCATATATATACACATATACCACACATACACAAATATACACCACACATACACACAGATACACACATACATACCACACACATATGCACACACCCTACATACACACACATACATACCACACACACACACACACACACACAAGATAGTCACTCTCACTTGAACCCAAAAGCTTGGCTTAGCTCAAGAGGCCAGCCTTGCCATCAACAATCCAGAATATTCTCCTCCACTTGTTTCCGTCTGACCGCCTTCTAAGAAGAACCTTGGCTTGTATCTAGCTTCTCTATCAGAGCTACTGGTGAGGCTGCCCGGCCAATTAGGAGAAAAGTTCCCATAGAGTGGCAGGGCAATTCATTGCCACAGGAGGCAAATGAACCTGTTTTAAGGTCATTGCCCATTTAACCATTAATGCACAGATAGGATTTCATGGCCTGGCTAGGCCAGGTACGGAGTGTTCACAGCTGCCTCTGCCCTCAGCAGACCAGGGCTGGGGGAGGACAGTAATGTTGCACTCCTGTCTGGAGAAGACAAAATGTCTAATAGTTTCTCCTCTCCACAGATTATCAAAGTCAATTAGTTTGTGTGTGTGTGTGTGTGTGTGTGTGTGTGTGTGTAGAATATGCCCATGTATGCACACATATGTGCAAGGGCACTCGCTCTTCCTCAGTCGCTCCTTTGCCAAATTTCTTTATTGAGACAGGACGCTTGCTAAACTCAGCTTTGTCTAGACTGGCTGGACAGCAGGCTCCCAGGATCTACCCTGTCTCTGTCCATCAGAGTGGGAATTACAGATCTGCATGGCCACACCCAACTTTATGAGGGTACCAGAGATCTAAACTGGGGTCCTTATGTTTGCTCAGCAAACACTTCACCCAGTGAGCCATCCAAGTACCACTGTTTACCTTTTAAGAGAAAAGGAATCACACGGCATAATGTCCCACACCTATAACCCCCAGCCTGGGCTCTGTAGTAGGTTTTAAAGCAGCCTGGAGTGTGGTTTGATGGTCCCAGCACTTGAGAAGGAAAAGCTGGATGATCTGGAGTTAAAGGTCAACCTTGGCTACACGATGAGTGTTGGGGATTGGTTCTAATGCTTTTTCTAATTCGGCTCCCAAAACCACTTGGGAATCTGTGCATTCAGAAGCTGGAAGCTTACCGGTTGGCTCTGATTGGGAAATAAAGTTGCCAAAGGCCAATGGCTAGGCAAGATGAAAGAGGAGGAGGGACTTTTAGATTTCGCAGGTAAGGAACCAAGAAAAGGGAGGAGGAGCCCTGCCAGGATGGGGAAGCAGAGGGATTAGATGTAAGAGCTGCAGGAAAGAAAGCAACCAGCTTTGTAAGAATTTAGGAAAGTGTCCCTAGGGGCCACTCCCTCATTTAGTCTGGGATAGCAGGGATGAAATGTTGATTTAGTAAGTTGACTCAGGAAAGTTGGGCGGGGGGGGGGGGGGGGGAGAATGTATGCTAGATACAGGGAGGATTAGAAATGCCCAGCCATTGAGTTCATCAAGGCATATCAAAATTAGCTGGTGTGTGTGTGTGTGTGTGTGTGTGTGTTCATGCGCACACGCGTGCGTCTGTGTCTGCGTCTGTCTGTCTGTCTCATTCTCGAATCCAGAGAGCTCTTAGCTCCTGGGAGGGTACAATATGCCTGTGACTTGCTGGGAGCCAAAGAGATTTAACTAATTCACCGCTACACAGGAGACACCAAATAAAACAAAAACAACCAAAAACTGCCAACCGGGGAAACATAGCAAAACCCCCACTTCATGGGTTAGCCTTGAACTCCTAAACTCAAATGATCTGTTCGTTTTCATTTTCTGAATACTGAGGACAAGCATCTGTCTTCTTTTGAGACATGATCTCACTATGAAGCCTTAGCTGGCCAGGAGCTTACTATATAGACCAGGCTGGCCATGAACTCACAGAGATCTCTACTTCCCAAGTGCTGGGAGGTGGTCCAGCAGGTAAATGTTTGGTTTCCAACCCTGGGACAAGGAACTCAGGTGCATATTTTACATATCACAGCAGATCTGGCCTCCAGGTTCTCCCAGCATCCCTCAGTCTCTATCTGGAATACCCCGCTTCCAACCCTGAACTTTCCCGCTCAGGGGCTGGGCTGCCCTTCCCCCAGAGGCTCTTCCCTGAATCAACAAGACATTCTAATCTCCTCTCTCTCTCTCTCTTCTCCTCTTTTTTCTTCCCTCTCCCCCCCCTCTCCCTTTGATAATAGTCTGGTCTACATAGCAAATTCCAGAACGGCCAGAGCTATGTGATAGAGACCTTGTCTCAAAAACAAATAATAAATAGATAAATAAATAAATAAAGTGATTTTTAAAAATCCGTCGATGCTGACCACTTGGGAGGCAAAGATAGGCAAATCTCCATAGTAAGTTCTAGGTTGCACAGTGAGATCCAGGTCAAAATCCCATCTCCAGCCAGGTGTGGTGGTGCACGATTTAATCCGGCCCTAGGAAGGCAGAAGCAGGCAGATCTCTCTGAGTCTGAGATCAGCTTGGTCTACATAGCAAATTCTAGACCTGCCAAAGCTAGTTAGAGAGACCCTGTCTTAAAAGAAAAAAAAAATCCCAGCTCCAACATTTGCTGTACCCCCTGTGGATATCGGGAACATGGCCAAGACTCAGTGTTCTCACCTAGAAAGTGGGGGGGGAGGGGGATAAATGTACCCTTACAGGACAGTTAGGGAGACTGTCACTCCCAGGGCCTGCTATGGCCTTGTCATTGCTCCCTAAACAGAATCCAGGAGGAGGCCAGAGGCCAGCCTCATCCTGACCCTAAAATCAGTGGCCCAGTCTGGAGGCACCCTGCAGCACCACCGATATGTCACCTGTGCTGGTGGCAGGGCGAGAGGGGTCTGCAGTGGCTGCAGTGACTGTAGAGTCAACACTGGGGGAAGGAGACAGACCTCACTGTCCCCAGCCAACACCCATCCTGATAGCAGCTGCTGAAGTCGCCTGTGGGCTAGACCTCTGGGTTCCTGCTTCCTCTGGTTGAAGGGCTACTGAGGGAGCTCCCTTGCCACCTGCAGCCCCTCCCTGCCTACCCAGCTGCTAAGGAGCTGTGACAATACCCCCTGGACTCAAGATGGCAGAGCCTGTCCCTACATCCTCAAGCCAGGAGGCTCCGTGGTAGGGCTCCGCCTGACTCGCAGTTCCTGCTCATTGTGACTGAGCTGAGGGACCTGGACCCAGGGATGCTTTTCCCATCACTGATGGAGCTGTGAAGGGCCAGGCTCAAGGTGTCCTGCTGCATCCCACTGCTCACCCAACACCAACCGCCAAGTGGGGAAGCTCAGCTTCCTGGGTAGTGGGTGTCCCTGATATCCTAAGCACTGCGTGGCTTCATTCTGAGCACAGCAGGAAGGAGGTGGAACCAACCCCTATTTGTTTTCTGGAACAATATGTGATGTGACAGTAAGGGATGTGGGAGGGGGCGACAGGCTCTTCCTGACCTCCAGGCCTGAGGTCAGACAACCTGGCTTGTATCCCAGACCCACCATGGATTGCTGAGTGACCTTGACAAGACTCGGGCCTCTCTATGCTTGGATTTCCTCATCTATAAAATGGGGCCTTTAGCAGTCCCTTTCTTCTGTTATTTTAAGCGACTCAGTTAATATACATTCGGTGCTTACAGCAGCTCAGGGCACATATGACATGCACAATAAGGTTGGGTGTCATGGTTATTCCCTGTTTATAAATCCAGAGAAGCTACATGACTTGCCCAGTGACATATGCCTAGGTAACGGTGAGGCCAAGACTTCTTACACACACACACACACACACACTAACTGTTTTACCCAGTATTATTTTTATTTTTAAAATCCGGAGATTAGGAGCTAGAGGGACAGCTCAAGTGTAGAGGGTCAAGACTCAGTTTCTAGCAAACACGTGACTCCCATCGTCCTCCTCTGACATCTCCAGGCTCCTTCGTGCCTGTGGTGCACAGACATACACTCAGGTCCACACACACATATAAATAAATCTAAGAAAAGAAAATCCGCCGGGCGGTGGTGGCGCACGCCTTTAATCCTAGCACTTGGGAGGCAGAGGCAGGCGGATTTCTGAGTTCGAGGCCAGCCTGGTCTACAGAGCAAGTTCCAGGACAGCCAGGGCAACGCAGAGAAACCCTGTCTCGAAAAACCAAAAAAAAAAAAAAGAAAAGAAAATCCTGAGATCAGGAGTGCGATGACTTTAATGGTCTTAATTAAAAAGGGCTAATAAAACCTTAATTAAAAAGGGCTAAAATATCTGAACTGGATATTTTTTTTCTAATAGCATGGACACGTGTTTCTCTCTCTCTCTCTCTCTCACTCTCGCTCTCGCTCTCTCTCTCCTTCCTTCTTTCTTTCTTTCTTTCTTTCTCTCTTTCATTGATTTGTTTGTTTGTTTTTCTTTTTCTTTTTCTTTTTTTTGGTTTTTCCAGACAGGGTTTCTCTATGTAGCCCTGGCTGTCTTGGCACTCACTCTGTAGACCAAGCTGAACTTGAACTCAGAAATCCACCTGCCTCTGCCTCCCAAGTGTTAGGATTAAAGGTGTGTGCCACCGATGCCTGGCTTTATAGTTTTTGGTTTTTGTTTGTTTGTTTGTTTTTTCGAGGCAAGGTTTCTCTGTGTAACCCTGGCACGTTTGTTTTTCAAGACAGGGTTTCTCTGTGTAACTCTGGCTGTCCTGGAACTCACTCTATAGACCAGGCTGGCCTCGAACTCAGAGATCTGCCTGCCTCTGCCTTCCAAGTGCTGGGACTAAAGGAGTGTGCCAACACCATTCAGCCATAGACAGATGTTTCTAGCAATAGCTTAGCAAGTCAGCTAGCCGTGGTGGTGTCCGTCTATGGTCTGGCACTGGGGAGGATGAAGCCGGAGGATTTCAAGTCAGAGGCTAGCCTGGACTACATGTATCAAAAAGTAAATATACAAAAATCAATCAAGAAAGCTTGGGAAACAAAAAGAAGGAGTAGCACCCACCCACCCACCTACACACACACACACACACACACACACACACACACACACACACACACACATCATCATCATCATCATCATCATCATCACCTTGGGCTTGCAAAAGAGTATCTCCTCATCCTTGGAGAACTCAGGGAGGAAGGGGCCTGGACTGACTGTGGTGGAGGAGATGCCATCCACAGTACAAACTGTCCTCTGGAGGAAGTCACTGCCCGCAGCTGCTGGATCATAAGCCTGGGGGAGTGCCAGGCCATGAGACTGGGCCCTCCACAGACTTTGTCTTTGTGGCCTTGTGAGGCACAGTGACTCAGTAGGATGGGATCACTGGCTCTGTGCCTTGGAGTCAAATGCCACCACTTTCAGGAAAGGGTGTGGTGGCTCATGCCCTGTCTATTCCAACACTCAGAGCATTGAGGCAGGAGGATCCCCACATAGGAAAACCTTGTCTCAAAGAAAACCAACCATACGACATCATTAAAACAAATGAGATTGGTAATGGGCTCCAGGGTCCCTGGCTGTGGATACTGGTGTGAGAAGTATGGGGCTGGGCTGAGAAGACTTTATGGTACACAAAATCCAGTAAAAATGTCAGGCCCTCCAAAAGGACTGAAAGTTATTATGTTTTTAAATAGGGTCTTGTTAGCCAGGCTGGCGCTGAACTCACCAAGGATGACACTGAGTTCTGATTTTTCTTCTTCTACCTCCCAAGTGCTAAGATTACAGGTGTGTAGAATCACATACAGCCCAACCAGGCTACCTCCCCGACTCCATCTCTCCATGTCCCCCCTCACCAGAAGGAGAAAGAGGCCCAGAGGATACCAGACTCCTCTAGGGTCACCCAGGCTACATCTGGAACAAACTAAGTCCCTGGCTTTGTGGACAGTTTTTTTTTCCCTGATTAGTCTTTTGTCCTGGTGATAATCTTCTTAAAACATAAGCCTGCAATTCTTTTTAATCTCGGAGTCCTGTGAAGCTTTGGGGAGGAAAGAGAAAGCTTTGTTCTCAGAGCCCCGACTAGGCTAGGACAGATTGGCCATTGGCTCCCCCGCCCCCTCTCCAGCAGTTCTCCTGGGCTACCCTTGCCCTGGGCAGGGAGCAACTTGTTTCTAGAAAAGGCTTAACTTTGGAAGGCAGGTGGGGGTTCCTGAAGGGTGGGGGTGGAGAAAGACTGCTCATTTAGTAACTCTCTTCCTCCCTCCCTCCCTCCCTTCCTCCTCCTCCTCCTCTTCCTCCTCCTCCTCTTCCTCCTCCTTCTTCCTCTCTCTCTCTCTCTCTCTCTCTCTCTCTCTCTCTCTCTCTCTCTCTCTCTCTCTCTCTCTCTCTCTCTCTCTCTCTCCCTGACACTCATTATGCCTACTAAAGTCTGCCTTCTTTAACCTTTGGAGACCAGGGGTGTGCAGGGTGGACCTGAAGTGAAAAGGGGGAGGCTAGCCCTCCCTCTCTCCTGTCCTCCCTCCCTCCTTTTTTCCCTAGACAGGGTCTCTTCTAGTCCAGACTGGCCCCCAAACTCAGAATGTAACCCTAAGGCTGATTGCGCATTCCTAAGCCTCTCAAATGTTAGGGTTACACCAAATGCTGGGGTCACACCGAATACTGGGGTCACGTGAAATGCTGGGGTCACCCTGAATACTGGGGTTACATGAAATGCTGGGGTCACACGGAATGCTGGGGTTACAGGCATGTGCTATTATACCTCATTTATATCTATGCTGAGGATGAAACCTACAGCTTCTTGCATACTAGGCAACCACTCTACCCACTGGGCCACATGCCCAGTCTCAGAGTTGAGTCCCTTTAACTCATCTTTCTCCCCAGAAGGCTTTCAAGAGGGACTAGGGACTCCTTCACCCCACCCACTGATAGCCCTGGACATCATCTTGGTGGGTGAGTGAACGCAGACTTGAGAACCTGTGGCCTCACCGTTGGTATGTAAAGGAGCCAAGTCATGGCCTTGTGAAACTGTCGCCCCAGGGGTGGGTGTGGGAGAAGAGTACTGGGCCAATGTGACCCAGGAAAGAGGAACCAAAACTATCAGGGATAAGACTGTCCTGGACCATCTCCCTTCTATACATGGGCATAGAGAACTCCAACAGCTACTAGGACCAGGGTTTAAGTTCAGTGTCCCTCTCCCAGCATAGAGTGAATGATGTAGGCGACCCCCTTTCACCTATATCCCCATCCCCCACATACAGAAATGGGCACAGAGATTGGAGGCTTGCTAAAAAGATTTCCTACCCTATACATGCCCTGCACATGATAGGGCTCCAGATACATAGTGGGTCTGTGTCTTCCCCACGAGACCTTGAGATGTCAGCCTGAAATTATCCATAGCCCCATAAGGAAACTGAGGCCAGAGGTGTCTCGTGTGAGCAAGAAGGGTTTCTTTGGCCCTGTATATTGAGCCACTTGGCTCCTAGCTCAGCAATGTTACCAAATAAGGAAACGTTCACAAGTGGGCTATGGGAAGCTCAAACAGCATCAAGGGCAGTGCCATGCTGATCAACCAAGGGCCACCTGGGAGTCTTTCTTTCTCACTCCTCTTTGCATCTGGGATTCTGAGTCTTGGAGACATAGGCTAGGGCAAGGGCAGAGGAAGGGGCAGGGGCAGGGGCAGACAGAGGAGCAGGGGCAGATGCAGAGGCAGGAGCAAGTGTGCAGGCAGAGGCTGGCTGTGACTCTCTTTGGCAACCCCTTGTCCCCTCCTAAGCCCTCCTTACACCAGCCGCACAGCCCCGTAAGAACTGGAAGAGGCTGGGCTAGCTTTTCCTACTGGACAATATGCCCCAGAGAGGTGAGGTGGCTTGGAGAAAGTCATGTGATGCTCACTGGTAAAGTTGGACCTTGCGACAGTTCCTGAGTCTTCGTTTTAACACCTGGCTGGAGTCAGTTCCCTTTCTCAAGAAGCGCACCAGGCTGCAGAATGCAGGGAGAAGGTGGATATTCATGTCTCCATTTCATGAGCCCCCTCCCCCAGAGATGACCATCGTCTGTCTCTCTCTCTCAAAGCAATGAGTGTGTGACCTCCTCCCCTGGCCTGGGACTGTGGTACGGAGATGAAGGTGATACCCCGGAATGCACAGAAACTTCACATGTCCCATGCTCCCTCCCTCCGACTGTGTCCTCTTGCTGCACACAGGACAGACACCACGCCCACCTGACTCTGCAGTGGATGCCCCTGGGAAAAACCTCCTGGGTTCAACCAAAGGGCCGTCAGAACCATGGTCTTTCAGAGAACAGGTGAGGAATACATACATTTGGTCCGGACAATGCTCATAAGTGACAGGGTGCTCGGGAATGCACACATTGAAGTAGTAAAAAGATTTATTTGTCAAATCTGAACCCCCAAAACCCACCCTCAAGTGACACACTTTCTCCAACAAGGCCACACCTCCAAAAAGCCATTCCTTGAGTCTGTGGGGGCCATCTCCATTCAAACCACCACATAGGCATATACTGGGATCTGTTATTTCTGTTTGCAGGCAGGATGGATAGCCCAATGGCTAGGTAAGAGCACTGGCTGCTCTTCGAAAAGACTCAGGTTCAAGTCTCAGCACTCAAATGTTAGGCCACAGCTGTCTGTAATTCAGTTCTAGAAGATCTGATGCCCTCCCCTGGCCTCTGTGGGCACCAGGTATACACATAGTACACAAGCATACATGCATAAAACCACTCATACACATAGACCAAAGTTTTTATTTAAATTATTTATAATTTATTATATATTATATGTAATACAATATATTATATATAAAATTATATATACTATATAATATGTATCTCATGTAATAATTTATAAATATTTCATTATATGACATAATGTTATATATAATATAATTATATAATAATATGTAATATTATATGTTGCCTTAGTTAGGGTTTTACTACTGTGAACAGACACCATGACCAAGGCAACTCTCATAAGGACAACATTTAATTTTGGCTGGTTTACAGGCTCAGAGGTTCAGTCTGTTATCATGAAGACGGGAACATGTCAGGCATCCAGGCAGGTTTGGTGCAGGAGGAGCTGAGAGTTCTACTTCTTTATCTGAAGGTAACAGAATACTAACTTCCAGGCAGCTAGGATGAGGGTCTTAAAGCCCACACCCACAGTGCCACACCTGCTCCACCAAGGCTGCACCAAATAGTGCTACTCCCTGGGCTTAGCATATATAAACCATCACATATGTTATACATAATTTATTCTATACATGTGGGTGTTTTGCCTGCGTGTATATGTGCCATGTGCACACCTGGCATCCACAGAGACCAGTGTAGGTTGTATCATCTCTTGGAGTTACAGATGGTTGTGAGTTGCCACATGGTGCCTCGGTGCTTGGAACTGAACACTGAATCGTCTGCAAAAGCGGAAAGTGGTCTCAACCACTAAGCCATCCCTCCAGGTCACACACTTTAATTTTAAAACATGGATTTAGAGAGAGAAGGTGGAGAGAGGAGAGGAAGCCATGGGGTAGGTGAGTCATGAAAACACGGCCATGGGGGCTGGCCAGTCGGAGTTAAGAGCGGCCCAGCTGGAAACTGGTAAGTTATAACTCGGGGTTATTGGCAGGGAAGTAGACATAATAGCATAGAGGGGATATCAGCCCAGCAATAGTGCATTAAAGGCTTCATATGTATTAAATATGGGATATATAAAAGTGGATCCAGCCATTTTCTGAAGGGAAAAGAGTTTCGTCTACACCAGCATGCTTCTTGAAGTTGGGAGTCGGTCCTGACCTGCAGATATCTCTGAAGATCCTAAGCAGCAAACGTGGAAACCACAAATTGCGTCCTTTGCAATTCATGCCTTTGTACGTGTGTGGCGCATGCATGTTCGTGAGTTCACATGAGTGCAAGCTGGAGGTTGATGTCAGGTGCCTTCCTCAATCCCTCTCCACTTTAATTTTGAGACAGGGCCTCTCTCTGAACCTGGAGCTCACTGGTTTGGCTCCCTCGATCGTCCTGTCTCTGTCTCCCCCAGCGCTGCAGTTTCACTGCACACCACTGCACGGTCTGTTTGAAGTCTGGCGCTGGGGATCTGAGCTGCAAGCGTTTGTTTTTTTTGTTTTTGTTTTTGCTTTTTTTAACTCAATATGGATGTGCCAACTCCCCTCCCAGCCTTGTTTGCAAATTTTAACTAATGACAAAAACATATCAAGAGTGGTTGTTGGGGGCTGGAGAGATGGCTCAGAGAGATGGCTGCTCTTCCAGGGGTCCTGAGTTCAATTCCCAGCAACCACATGGTGGCTCATAACCATCTGTAATGGGATCCAAATGCCCTCTTCTGATGTGTCTGAAGACAGAGACAGGGTACTCATATACATAAAATAAATCTTTTTTTTTAAATAGAGTTGTTGTGGTGGTGGCTTGGTTTGGTTTGGTTTGGGACAGAATCTCAGGTAGCCCAGGTTGGCCTCTCTATATAGACGAGAATGACCTCGAACTTCTGATGCCCCTGTTTTCACTTCCTTGGTTCTGGAATTACAGCATACCCTGTTTATTCAGTGCTGGGTTTGAACCCAGGACTCTGTTCAACCCAGGCAAGCACTCTCTATCAGCTGAGCCACATGCTCAGCCCCACAGAGGATCCTAAAGCCGTCTTGAGGAGAGAGGTTAATTGCTGTGGTATTAAAGTAATTGTGCTGGGATGTCAGCACTCAGGAGGCACGGCGAGGTAATGCCAAGGACAGAGGCCAGCAAACAAACCACCATTGTGGGTGCATGGGCTCAATTTGTTTGCTTGCTTGCTTGTTTTTGAAACAGGGTTTCTCTGTGCACCCCTGACTGTCTTGGAACTCACTCTATAGACCTGGCTAGCCTCGAACTCAGATGCACCTGCCTCTGCCTCCAGACTGCTGGGATTAAAGGCGTGCGCCACCACTGCCTGGCCTCACTTAAATGATTCTTAGAAGCACATTTTGTTGAAAAAAATTTAGAAAACAGAAAAGCTTAATTAAGGAATGCAAGTCATAGCCCCTCTGTAATTCCATTCCTCCGGACCGACATCAGAGGCAGCTGGACTGGCCTCTCCCTTCACTGGGTTCCTACAACATCATGATTGTTGTGTTCAGGACAGGGAAAGGACCCTATAGCAGACGGGTTCTAGAGGCCAAAGCTGCCTCAGAAAAACAGGTCCATGGTAATCGTTTGGATCCAATTTCAGCCAAAGGTAAGCCTTATCACTCCCTCAAAGCCCTGGGGTTGGTTGAATCCCTAAGAAAACAAACTGGTCTTACCAGAACAAGAAGGGGACAATTACCTCAAGGGTGAGGTGATTCACGCAGGGAGGGTGATGCAGACCGATCTTACCCTCCCAGAGGGCAGTTTGTCAAGAAGCACCAGGACCCTCAGCAGGCTGCTTCTCACGTTTTGAATTTCCAGGCACCTTATGTCCCTTAGACTTACTATAGAAATGTCCATCACGAAGGCCGAGGTGCAGAGTGGTGAAGGCCATGGACCATTAGAAATGTTTATTGTGGGCTGGAGAGATGGCTCAGCAGTTAAGAGCACTGACTACTCTTCCGAAGGTCCTGAGTTCAAATCCCAGCACCCACATGGTGGCTCACAAAGCTCTGTAATGAGATCTGATGCCCTCTTCTGGTGTCTGAAGACAGCTACAGTGTACTCATATAACAAATAAATAAATCTTTAAAAGAAAAAAGAAAGAAATGTTTATCGTGAACCAAGAATAGTAAAAGACTGGAGATTGATTGTCCATGTGTCTGATGCTAAGAGGGGCACCACAGCAATCGAAAGAGCCAGTGAGATGTTCAGCAGATAAAGCCACTTCCTGCCCAGCATCCTTAGCTCAAATCCCCAGAACACCCCCCCACACACACACACACAGTGTAGGGGGAGAGCCAGCTCCCATAAATTGTTCTCTGAGCTCTGTGAGCTTGATGTGACATATGGACACGTGCACACGTACATATAAATTCATGGAATCGAAATTTAACTGGCATGGCCGCACATGCCTTTAATACCTGGGAATCAGATGCAGGTGGATTTCTGTGAGTTCAAGACCAACCTGGTCTACAAATGGATTTCAGTAGGTAAGCCACATGGTGAGGCTAGGGACAGAGTTCAGTGGGAAAGTCTGTGCCTACCCCAAGACCCTTGGTTCCCCTCTGATCACAGCGGGCTATGTCTCCAGTCGATCACAAATACCAGCCGCATCTGCTTACTGTTCCTCTGTGGACACACAACACTTTGATTGTTGTTTGTTGTGGTTGTTTTGAAACAGGGTTTCTCTGTATAGTCCTGGATGTCCTGAAACACACTCTAGTCCAGGCTGACCTTGAACTCAGAGATCAGCCTGCCTCTCCCTTCCATATGCTGGGAGTAAAGGTGTGCGTCAACACCCCACCACTGGGCTTGGGTGTTTTTTGTTGTTTTAGGGTTTTTTTTTCATCCTTTATTATTATTATTATTATTATTATTATTATTATTATTATTATTATTATTATTATTTTAATGTGTCTGAGTGTTTTATCTGCTTGCTTATCTGTGCACCATGCCCATGTAGTATGCAGAGGGGCCAGAATGGGAAATCAGATGCCCTGGAAGTGGAGTTACAGATGGCCATGAGCTGCCGTGTAGACGCTGGGGATTGAACCTGGGTCTTCTGGAAGAACAGCCAGTGCTCTTAATCGCTGACTCAACTCTCCAACTTAAAACAGGATGTTACATAGCCCAGGCTGTCCTAAAATTCACTATGTAGTCAAGGCTAGTCTTGAACTCTGGTCCATCCACCTGCCTCCATCTCTCAAGCGCTGGGGTCGTAGGCATGGATCATACCTGGCTTTAGTTTTGGTTTGAGGCAAGGTCTCTTGTAACCTAAGGTAGCCTTGAACTCAACGTGCAACCTCAAGAATGACCTTGAACGCCTGGTCCTTTTGCCTCCCCCTACTCTTGAACACCCCCCCCCATGATGGTCCCACTGCTGCAAACACTGCAAACGCCGCAAACTCTGCAAGTCTGCGAGCGCTACTCTGGGAACTCAAACAGAATAATGAGGTCAGTCCTCAGAGAGGACCTGCCCCAGTCACAGAGCTGTCCTTGAAGGGCTTGCTTGAGGGGTCAGCTTGAAGGGGCTATGCTCTGCAACAAAAAAGAATCTGCTGGTGACCAACCTTTTAAAAATGATGCATTTATTTTAGTTTATGTGACCCAACGTTCTGCCTGAGTGTATGTACGTGGACCACTGGTGTGTATGTGCCTGTAGTCTCAGAGGTCAGACGAGGGCATCAGATCCCCTGCGAGTAGAATTACAGAGGGTTGATGGGGGTGGCCAACCACTTTTTAAAAATTAATTAAAGTCCCAAATGCTGCTCCCCATCCTGTCCCCCCCCACACACACACAGTCCTTCCCCTTATTCCCCCTCTCCTTCTTCTCTGAGAGAGCGCCCCGCTCAGATATCTCCTCACCCTAGCCCATCAAATCTCTGCAGGGTTAGGGACATCCTCTTCCACCAAAGCCAGACAAGGCAGCCCTGTTGGGAAACGGATACCACAGTTAGGCTACAGCTTTAGGGGAGAGCCTCAGCTCTAGTTGTTGGGGGACCCACAGGAAAACTGAGCTGCACGTCTGCTCCCCATGCGCCAGGGGCCTTGGTCCAGCCTCTGTATGCTCTTGGGTTGGTGGCTCAGTCTCTGAGAGCTCCCAGGGGTACAGGTCAGTTGATTCTGTTGCTCTTCCTGTGGGGTTCCCATCGCCTTCAGTTCCTTCAATCCTTCCCCCTGACTCTTCCATAGTGGTCCCCAACCTCTGTCCAATGTTTGGCTGTGGGTATCAACATCTGTTTCCAACTTTAATTTTTTTTTTTTTTTGGTTTTTCGAGACAGGGTTTCTCTGTGTAGCCCTGGCTGTCCTGGAACTCACTTTGTAGACCAGGCTGGCCTCGAACTCAGAAATCCACCTGCCTCTGCCTCCCAAGTGCTGGGATTAAAGGCGTGTGCCACCACCGCCCGGCTTGTTTCCAACTTTTAAAGTCCACAGATTACAATAGCAATTTGCTGTAATCTCTGCAGAGTAATTGTGGGAGGGTGGGAAGGCGGGAGAAAGAAAAAGAAAGGATGAAGAGGAGGGGAAATGTAGAAAGACCTCTATCTCGAAGCATCTGACATTTGCAGCCTTCATAGATTGAATATTTAAAACTTACTGTGTGGACCAGGCTAACCCGGAAGTCTCCATCCTCATTCTGGTGCTGATTGCTGGGATTACAAAGGTGCAACACTACGCTTTGTTTGGGAAAGTCTGTTTCAGGTATGCGAAGGGTGCGGTTTAGCTAATCACTGTAAGTGAGGCGAGTTCCCTAGGATCCAAGAATTCCAGATGGGTGTGATCTGTGCCTGTAATCTCAGCACTAAAGAAGCTGAGGTAGGAGGATTACTACAAGTTTAAGGCCAACCTGGGCTACTGAACGAGCATCAATCTCAATCAATAATAAATAGGGCTGGGCAGTGGTGATATATGCCTTTAATCCCAGTACTCTGGAGGCAGAGGCAGGTGAATCTCTGAATTCAAGGCCAGCCTGGTCTACATAGGTAGTTCCAGGACAACCAGGGCTGTTAAACAGAGAAACCCTGTCACCTTGTCTTGAAAAGAACCAATGTGTGTGTGTGTGTGTGTGTGTGTGTGTGTGTGTGTGTGTGTGTGTGTGTTTGCCTAGAATGCAGGAGGTGATGCTCTCAGTCCCTGGCCCTAAATAAAGCCACCTGGAGTCCCAAAACAATGCACCTAGAAGGTGGGGGCAGGGCCACAGTCACCCAAAACCTTATCTCAAAACTCAATCAGTCAATCAATTAACCTGCTAACCAATCAGCCCTTGGTCTGGGGCTTCCTGGATCCTCACCCTACAGGAAGCCGAGGCTACCTCCTGACCTTTGTCCCCCACACAGGACATTTTTGGTGGTTAAGCTGGGGAGGGTAGCCCAGGGTGCTTAGGGAAGCGATTCCAACAGCTTCCAGCCACCACCCCTCTTCCCTGCCCCCCACATTGCACAAGACTCCTCTGGCCCCATGGCCCTGAGCTGTATCCATCCTCTTTCGAAATTAGAGTTGTGGGTAATGCCAATCTCCTGCACTGCAGCTTTCCTGAGAAAAGGGATCAGAAACCTCACCCATGGGACAGGCAGGGGTGGTGGGTTACCCTGGTCAGAGCGGGAACAGCCTCACTGCCCTGGGCCTGAGTGAGGCCATATTTTTGCACGGGTGGCACAAACTCGCCTGTCCAGCTATCGAACCGCAGCCCGGGCACTAGGTCGCTGTTGTTCAGATCATTCACACACTATGCGGTCACACACACACCCTGCCTGTCCTCAGGGCTCTCTTTCTAGGCCCACTGGCTCCAAGAAGGCATTTATTTGCGGCAAGAGGCCATCTGCTGAGGGGCCACCTCTCTCCAGTATGTTCTTCTACAGGAACTAATCCTGCCTGGGCCAGTGTGGTCCAGTTTACAGTACTCGTGGCTGCCCAACCTTGGAAGGAGCCTCTTCCTTCTCTCTGCCTTCAGTCCCCTTGTCAGTGAAATAGAGATGAGGCAAGATAAAACAGAAAATGAAGGGCAACTGGGCAGGTAGAGAAGCCCCTCCCCTGAAGAGGAGAATTCCAGGATGGCTCTAGAGGTGCCTTCCAGGGTTGAGGCACCTTATAGGCCTGGTGACCTGGGTTTGACTCCGGGGACCTCCACAAAGCTGCTACCTCCCCCCAAGCTTTCCACTTTTTTTTTTAATTTTTATTTTATTTCATATATGTGGGTGTTCAGCTTGTGTGTGTCTGTGTACCACCTGCGTGCCCAGTGCATTCAGAGGCCAGAAGGGGGCATCAGATCCTCAGAATTGCCATGTGGGTATTTCTATGTGTGTATATCTGTTTGTGTATGTGTGTTTGTGTGTGTATATTTGTGTATGTTTGAGTATGTGTTTGTGTGTATGTTTGTGGATATTTGGATATGTGTTTGTGTGTGTGTCTGTGTTTGTATTGTGTTTGTGTGAATTTCTGTGTGTATATTTCTCTCTCTGTGTGTATGTTTGAATATGTGTTTATGTGTATGTGTTTTTGTGTGTGTATATGTTTGTGTGTGTTTGGGTATGTGTTTGTGTCTATGTTTGTGCATGTATGTGTCTGTGTGTTTGGGTGTGTGTGTTTATGTATGTGTGTGTGCTCGCATGTGTGTGTAGGTCAGAAGTTAACTAGCAGAGAGAATTGGGAGCTAGTTCTCTGCTTCTACCTTATGGGTTCCAGGATGGAACTCAAGTCATCAGGTGTAGGGACCAAAGTCTCTGCCCACTGAGCAATATCCCTAGTCCTGTACTAATTTTTTATTCAAAGTTTTGTATGTTGCTTTCAAAGCATGGTGGTGCTTGTCTGCAATCTCAGTACTCAGGAATCGATGACAGGAGGATTCAGGGCCAGACATAGAGATCTGGAAGCCAACCTGAGCCTTCAATAAGAGTTGTATTTAAGGGGGTTGAGAGACAGTGCAGCACTTAAGAACATATACTCTTGCAGAGGCCCCTTGATTGGTTTCCTGTACTCACGTAGCAACTCACAAATTTGCCTGTAACTCCAGTTCCAGAGGATCTGTTGCAACCTTCTGTCTTCTGTAGGCTCCTGCATACATGGGGTGCATATAAACTCACATAGCGCACATGTACACGCACGCACATGAGCACACATGTATGCACGCACAGACATACAAGTAAAATAATAATTTTTAAGAGGTAGTTTTTTAAAAAAAAAAAGACTGAAAAACAGCAAGCAAAAACCCAAAACTGAGTTGGATGTGTCAATGCATGCCTATAATTCCGGCTCTCATGAAGTAGAGGCAGGAGGATTGCCTCAAGTTCTAAATGGACTAGGCTACACTGGGAGCACCAGGTCACTGTGGGTTACATAATAAAGCAACAATAAAAACCCATAAAACAACCTGATCTCCAACAACTGAACAAAAACCTCAGCTGCGGACCTTACTGTGTTAACAATTTTACAGTGAGGCCCTCGGCTTAGGGGCCCCACAGAACCGACAAAAAGCCTTTTCTTCGTAACACTTGGCATAGAAGCCACTGTGGGTCAAACTCATGGGACCGAGCAGGAAGGAAGGTGGTGACCCTTACCAGGGTTGGTGATGGAACATTCCTACCCTAGGGAAGGTGCTGATGGTGCCTTCCCCTCCTCCTAAGGCCCAAGGACAAATGGGTAGATCTCACCAGAGTCCACTGGGGGGAGCTAATGCGCTCACTCTGCTGCGTACTTGCTGAGCAAGGGCCTGGAAAACCTTAAAGCGGCCACTCCCTCACGGCTGTCTTTGTAGATGGAGTCCCTACCCTAGCTCTGCTCTTCCTGTGTCTTCTCGCCCCTTCCTAAGGCCGGTGCAATCGGGACACCACAGCACACGACTGGTCACTCGGTCCCTTTTTCTTTTATTTATTTATTTATTTATTTTTCTTTTTCTTTTTTTCTTTCTTTTTTTTTTTTTTTTTGGTTTTTCGAGACAGGGTTTCTCTGTGTAGCCCTGGCTAGACCAGGCTGGACTCGAACTCAGAAATCCTCCTGCCTCTGCCTCCCAAGTGCTGGGATTAAAGGCGTGCGCCACCACCGCCCAGCTTATTTATTTATTTTTTAATTTTTTTTCGGTCCCTTTTTCAAAGAGGGAGTCAACAAGGCCAACTTCGGGATGGCCTTTGGCAAGGGGCGCAGCTGGTCTCAGGAAGGCAGCGGTGATTTGGCTGGGAGGGTGGCTTTGTACAACAGCCAGTGACTCCTACTTACCTAGGGGAACTTTCATCTCTTGGGCTCCGCGGACACGCGTAAGTGACACTGTATCCTTGTTTTTCAGAACTTCACACCTACGGTCGGGCCCTCCAACACTGATGCCCACAAGAGTGTCACGGTGCGCACGCTCACGCGTACAAAGTAAATGGGGGCGTGTCCATCAGAGATGCTCTTGAAGCTGAGCCTGAGCCGTTGTCTTTAACGCTGTCTCCGCATTGGCTTATTTCTATTGGTTTATTATTCTTTTTCTTAAAGACTTATTTATTTATTTTATTTACATGAATACACTGTAGCTGTCTTCAGACACACCAGAAGAGGGCATCAGATTCCATTACAGATGGTTGTGAACCACTATGTGGTTGCTGGGAATTGAACTCAGGACCTCTGGAAGAGCAGTCAGTGCTCTTAACCTCTGAGCCATCTCTCCAGCCCCTGGCTTATTACTCATATATTGGATTCCACTATTACTGATCTGTGGCGCTGAGGATCGAACTTGGGGCTTTGCTTATGCTGTGTGAATGCCCTGCTACCGCGTGATGTCAGCCTCTGCCTTTTCTTTGGGATTTTTTTTTTTTTTTTGGTTTTTTTTTTTTTTCGAGACAGGGTTTCTCTGTGTAGGGATTTTTTTTTCCAATGGTTTTGGGAGTCACAACTGGAGCACTTAGGCTGCTCGCCAGATAAGGGAAGAACACCGTCCCCGGGACAGGTTAGTGTACTAATTAGGGTAAGAGATGATCTTGCTTTCGGTCCTGGGAGCAGTATTGCTCAAAATAAAGACCAGCAGACAAAGTAAGATTTATTAATATTTGAAAACCAAGTGTGAACGTGGCGGGGCACACTTGTAATCACAGCCTTCCGGAAGGAGAGGCAAGGCAATCAGGAGTTAGAAGCCATCCCCGATACCATATCAGATTTGAGATCAGCTTGAGGCCCATTTTAAAAAATAAAAAAAGAGCTCAAAGTATATGCATGTACATTTAAAACCGGGTTAGAGTTCAGCATAACTATGCTCTATGCCTATATATCGCAAGACTCAGGAGATGGAGACAGCAGAATCCGAAGTTCAAAGCTAGTCTCAGCTATGTAGAGTAGGAGGTTACCTGCGACAGTTTTTTTTTTTTGTTTTTTTTTTTGGTTTTTCGAGACAGGGTTTCTCTGTATAGCCCTGGCTGTCCTGGAACTCGCTCTGTAGACCAGGCTGGCCTCGAACTCAGAAATCCGCCTGCCTCTGCCTCCCAAGTGCTAGGATTAAAGGCGTGCGCCACCACCGCCCGGCAACCTGCGACAGTTTTAAAGGTGGGGTTGGACTGCTACCTGTCGGGTGGGAGCGGGTTGAGGACACTGCTGCTCTCTGGTGGACACTTTTAGTATAGCGAGAAAGTGAAGGGAAGGCATTGTACTTGCTATTCTGAATCTGACCGCCAGAGGGCAGAAGAACACAATAATCACTGAGTTAATCATCACCGTGCCCTGGGGAGCAAGGACTCATACCCAGCCATTGCGAGCACCCTCTCCGGCTTCCACAGCAGCTTTGGGAATGGACGAAGCCCTCATTCCCCTCACGGAGCCTCACGGTCGAGCAGAACGAAGCACAGAAGCCCTGCGAGCTTATGGATGTCAACCGTGGACACCGCTGTTCCTGGCTCAGGGAAATTATACATCGTTTGGTCTTTGGTATGTGCTTAATAAAACCGCTCACATTTAATCCCAAAAGAGGCCAGCCTGGTCTACAGAGCGAGTTCCAGGACAGCCAGGGCTACACAGAGAAACCCTGTCTTGGAAGAAACAACAAAACAAAACACAAAAACAAACAACCCACTCGTTTCTTTTACCTTTTTTTTTTTTGTTTGTTTGTTTGTTTTTCGAGACAGGATTTTTCTGTGTAGCCCTGGCTGTCCTGGAACTCGCTCTGTAGACCAGGCTGGCCTCGAACTCAGAAATCCGCCTGCCTCTGCCTCCCAAGTGCTAGGATTAAAGGCGTGCGCCACCACCGCCCGGCTAACCCACTTGTTTAATGAAGAGAATTTACCCAGACACCCATCAAACACCAGATGCCAAACTTGCTTCATGTCTATAATCCCAGCATCAGGGATGCAGAGGCAGGAGGATGACCTGAAGTCTGAAACCAGCTTTAGGGTACAGAAAGTCTGTCAAAAGGAGAAGGAAGCAACAGTAGCCGGCTGGCAAGGTGCTATCCCTGTCTCTCAAGGCCCTGCTGGAACTGGACATCTAACCTAGTCAGAGACAGACAAAACCGTAACAAAAATCAAGGGACCAAATTTGGTTAGACCCTGTGCTGAAACGTGGGGTGTGTGCTAAGGGCTTATGCCAAGAGTGGAGAAGGTAAACGGGTTTAGCACGTTGCCAGGGGAGAAGAGCTGGGCAGAGAAAGCCTCAAGGTAGAAGGCCTGGGGGTGGGGAAGGCTCTAAAAGGGAAGGAGGCCAGTTTGGTTGGGAAACAGACGCCCACATTCCCACCATTCTGCCCCTCCCCACCATAAGAAGCTATGAGTTCCAACTCACCCGCACCACTATGCTAAAATTGAATTGGTTTCTGGGGTCAGGTTTGCTGTCAACTTGTTCTATTTTTGGGGGCGGTGGGGGGGACACTGTGAGACAGATATTTTTGGCCTCACTCTGTAGCCTGGGCTGGCCTCAAACCATGGCATCTCTCTCTGCTTCTGCTTGGGTGTTAGGATGACAGGTGTGTGCCACCATACCCAGCTTGGGCAGTGTTGTATTGAGACTTGAGAACTGTACATATTTATGGGGAGCAGTGTAGCTTGGTTTGCAGTTGCTTGGTGTCTTATTTAGGGTTTCTCTTGCTGCAACAAAACCATGACCGAAAAGCAAATTGGGGAGGAAAGGGCTTATTTGGTTTTGTTGTTCATCATTGGAGGAAGTCAGGACAAGAACTCAAACAGGAACCTGGAGGCAGGAGCTGAGGCAGAGGCCATGGAGGGGTGCTGCTTACTGGCTTGCTCAGCCTGCTTTCTTGTAGAACCCAGGACCACCAGCCCAGGGGTGGCTCCACCCACTATGGGCTGGCCCCTCCAATGGGCCTCTCATAGAAGCATTTCCTCAACTGAGGCTCCTTCCTCTCTGATGACTGTAGCTCGTGTCAAGTTGACACAAAGCCAGTCAGTACACTTGCTTTTTGTGTTTGGTTGTTATCGTTGGTGGTAGTATATGTAGGTATGTGGGTTTTTTGTTTGTTTGGTTGGTTGGTTTTGGCATTATTGGAGCTGAACCTAAGGGCATATTTCTTAGCTACTGAGACTAACCCTTCAGCAAACATTGGAATTCAGAATGGGATGGCTGGACCGGCTAGATTTTGGAGTTGGGAAGCCATTGAAAGTTAAAGTGGATGGGGACAGTCTGACTGCTGGGTGAGAAGAGACGACTTACAGACCAATGTGTGAGTCAGAGCTGATGACCAACGTGTCAGTTAGACAGAGAGAACGGAAGGGCCTAGAACTGACAGACCTTCCTGGTGTGTCTAGAAGCTGGGGACATCTGGCTTCTAGAGCTGTAAGATTCTAGCATGTGTAGCTTATAAAGTCAAGAAGCCTATGACTGGTCATTAAGGCAGTGGCCGAAAATGTAGCCAGCAACAGACCCAGGGCCTCTTATCCTCTGACCACATTGATTAGGCCCAAGAGGTTTGGCGGCTTTGGACAGTACACTGTGGTCTCTCCACAACACTCCAGTCCCAAGGGGCTTCCTGGTTCTGGAGCCCAGTTTCCACCGACAAGCCCAGCCTCCTGCCCCTAATAGCAGGCTTGATACTTCCGGCAGCTCCTTTCCCTCTAACCTAGTTCTCCTGGCTTGCCTCTACCATCTGTTGCTGGCGACAAGAAGAGAGCAGCTTCAGTGCCCGCACTCTGAGAGGCCAAACCTGCGTGGCCCCACAGACCTTGAGACTAGATAATCGGGCATGTCCCTGGGTACCTCTGCAAGTGCTAGGCTGGAAGGGAGGGCTGGTTTGTCCTTCCATCCCCAGCAGAATACACAACTAGACACCAAGACACCTGTCACAGCAAGTGCTTTGGTGGCCTTTGTTGTGTGTCCTTGGATGTCCCTGAATGTCTGTGGATTTCGAGGACTCCTCACCTATGCAAAGTTTGCTGTGAGTGGCTTTCCACAGTCCTGTCCTTAGCTGTTGCTGGGAAGAGACACTATGGCCAAGGCTACTCACAAAAGGAGGCATTTAGTTGGGGCTCACAGTACCCAAGGATTAGAGTCCACGACCATTTTGGCAGGGAGCACGGCAGCAGGCAGGTGAGCTGTAGCTATAACTGAGAGCTCACGTGTAACTGACAAGCACAAGGCAGAGAGAACTGCGAATGGCTTGGGCTTTTTAAACCTTAAGGCCCACCCCCAGTGACACACCTCCTCCAGCAAAGCCACACCCCCTAATCCTTTCCAACAATTCCACCAACTGGGGACTGAGTATTCAAATACATGAGCCTATGGGGACAATTCTCATTCAAATCACCACACTGTTCCAGGAGTTTTCTCCAAATCTGGGGACACTTGATGACCCCCTGGGCAGGAAGAGCCTGGACCAGGCTGGGCAGTGAGTCCAGGAGAGCTAGGCAGTGTAGAAAGCCTAGCCTTGTGATGGGCCATTATGGGGTGCTTCTGGTATGAGACCTTAATCCCACCCTGTCCTTTGGTTTTTTCTTCTTTCCTGTTTCAACACCTCCTCTGTCCTTGCTTCCTAAAAACACGACCCCACTCATCCACCCCACTCTCATTTCAGGCTCTGCATCCGGGAAAGCCCAAACCAAGGACCCCAGGAGTGACAGAAACCCAAATCTTGGTGGTAAGTAGCAGAAGGAAAAAAAGAAAAACAGCTCTGACCTCAAACAAAGCCACTCCCAGCCAAGACAAAGTTGGGGACCAGTTCAGATCACATAAGAGCAGGGACGGCAACAGTGAAACACAACTGTGAAACTTGCTCAGGTCCTAGACAGGGAGGCAAGGAGACACTTTGGGAAATGGGTCCAAAGAAGCTTATTGGGGTGAACTGAAAGTATGTAGGTGTCTTAGTTATGGTTTTACTACTGTGAGCAGACACCATGACCAAGGCAACACTTATAAGGACAACATTTAATTGGGGTTGGCTTATAGGTTCAGAGATTCATCCCACTATCATCAAGGTGGGAACATGGCAGCATCTAGGCAGGCATGGTGCAGAAGGAGCTGAGAGTTCTACATCTTCATCTGAAGGCTGCTAGCAGAAGACTAACTTCCAGGCAGATAGGATGAGGGGCTTAAAGCCCACACCCACAGTGACACACTTGCTCCAACAAGGTCACACCTCATAATAATGCTACTCCCTGGGCCAAGCATATTCAAACCACCATAATAGGTCACATGGGCTTATTAAAATCATACAAAAGAAAACAGGCCTAAAAACTAATTGGACACTCCAGACCACTTAAAAGCTATAATTCCCTCACCTGAAACCATAGAGCAGTGGTTCTCAACCTGTGGGATTGAATGACCCTGTGGTGGTTTGAGTATGCTTGGCCCATGGGGAGTGGCACTATTAGGGGTTGTGGCTTTGTTAGAGGAAGTGTGTCACTGTGTAGGTGGGACTTTCAGGGCTTAAGTTCCACAAAGTACAGAAGAGACCCTCCTCCTGGCTGCCTTCCAATAAAGTTGTAGAACTCTCAGCCTCTCCAGCACCATGTTTGCCTGCATGCTGCCACGCTTCCTGCCGTGATGATAATAGACTGAACCTCAAAACTGTAAGCCAGCCCCAATTAAATGTTTTCCTTTGTAAGAGTTGTTGTGGTCATGGTATCTCTTCACAGCAATAGAAACACTAAGACATTCCCTTTCACGGGGTCACCAAAGACCATCAGAAAACACCGAGTTTTTACACTATGATTTATAACTGTAATAAAATTACAGTTGTGAAGTAGCAATGAACATAATTTTTTGGTCGGGGTCACCACACTATAAGGGTTGCAGCAGTCTGGAGGTTGAGAACCATTGTCGTGGAGTGTTAGACCCCCAAGCACTGTGAGTGCATGGCTCCGCACCAGCCACCTTCTTTGACACTGTGTATATGTGTCAAGGACTGAGGACTCCCTGGCTCAGCTCCATTTCCTGCTGTGGTCTACTCAGCTGTCTGTCTGTCCACCTGTTCACCTGTCTCTGGGCCTGACCAGTGCCCGGTGTCCCTGCTCTGGACTCTCTCATCTCTAGGCTGAATTCTGCAGCTTCATTCTCAAACCTTGCTCCGTGGCTCCTGCCGTAGCTCCCTCCCTACACTAGTCCACGGCCTTATCTTACTGTACAGATGCTTTCAAAACCTGCTTCTGAAGCCTCTGGACCTCGGACTTGTATTCATTCTGTAATCCGTGTGTGTGTGTGTGTGTGTGTGTACGCATGCACCTGTCTGTACATATGACTGTGTCTGTTTATATGCACATATGTATGCCTGTGTGTGCATATGAGTATCTGTGTGTACATGTGTGTATGTGTGTGTCCATGTGTGCATAATAGTATGTATATGTATGAGTGCACATGCATGCATATGTATATGTATGTTCGTGTGTAAGCTTGCTAATGTGGTGTGTAGATATATTTACTATATGCTGTGTGCTGAGAGTTATTATTAGTGATTAAAAGACTGGGAAGGATGTTGCTTTCACCAGTTTTCCCAGGTAGCTGGATGACAAATTGTCATCACAGATACCAGTAAACATTGTGGATTTAATGTTACACAACAAATGCTGGCATTGTGTGATAACATAAGCATGTCTGTCCATGTTTCAAGCACAGTATACTCATGACAATGGCTATGTTCTTGGAGCTCTCTCTCTCTCTGTGTGTGTGTGTGTGTGTGTGTAAGTTAACAACAATTGTATGGATACGCTTTTTAATTTTTAATTTTTGTTTTAAAATGCATATGAATACAAAGAACAATCAGACGGAGTCTAACATACCTGTCTGCTGAGAGGTCTCATCCCACAGGGAAACAGATGCAGAGACCTACAGTCAGACATCAGGCAGAGCTCAGCGAGTCTCATGGAAGAATAGGGGATAGAAGTGAGTGAGCCCGAAGGGACAAGGACACAAGAAGACCTACAGTGTCAACTAGTCTGGGCCCATGGGGGCTCACAGAGACTGAACCACTAACCAGGGAGCATGGGGTGCTGAACCTAGGCCCCATACACATTTACAGCAGATGTGCTGCTTGGTCTACACGTGGGACCCTGACAATAGGAGTGGAGGCTGTCTCTGACTCTGTTGCCTGTCATTGGATTCCCTTCCCCTAACTGGACTGCATGGCTGGGCCTCGGTGGGGGAGGATGTGACTGGATGTCCCAGGGGGGCAGTACCCAAAGGGGGCTTCCTGTTTTGGGGGAAGAAAGGGAAGGAATGAAGGGGAGGAATTTGTAAGGATGGGACTGGGAGGAGATAAAGGGACAATCAGAATGTAAAGTGAATGAATTAAATTAATAATAAATTCCTGTGGGTGTTTTGCCTGTGTATTTGTGGACCACATGCACACAGTACCCAAGGGGGCCAGAAGAGGTGTTGTATTGCCTGGAACTGGAGTTACAGAAGGTTGTGAGTTGCCGTGTGACTTCTGAAAGTCAAACTGGTGTCTTCTGTGTTCTCAACCACGAAGCCATCCCCAGCATAGCTTTTCTTATTCCTATCTCTTTCCTTTTCCTCCTTTCCTTATTCTTCTTTTTGACTTTGTTTGTTTGTGTTTATTTGTGACTATAAATATTCCCTGACTTCCTCTGCTCAATTTTTTTGGAGACAGTTCCATCAGGTCCAGCCAGTTGGAGAACGATCTTCCTTGTCCATCCTGTGAGAGGCCTCACAGCTAGCAGAGGGTCTATTTTTGAAAAAGATTTATTTATTTATTTATTTAATGTAAGTATACTGTAACTGTCTTCAGACACCCTAGAAGAGGGCATCAGATCTCATTACAGATGGTTGTGAACCACAATGTGGTTGCTGGGATTTGAACTCAGGACCTTTGGAAGAGCAGTCAGTGCTCTTAACTGGTGAGCCATCTCTCCAGCCCCCCCCCAAGAGGTTCTAAACTGGACATTAAACTCACCTCTGGCTCTGTCAGCCTTGGCCACCTTCATCTAGATGGATGCTTGGTCCTTGGTACCAATGATGCAGTTGCTTGGGAACATCTCCATGGCATGGACAGATGCTCATGGACTCACCTGGTGTCTTCAGATATGCTCATTCCAAGTCCAGTGTGAGGGCAAAAGGCTATTTATTTCTGTTAAATTCTATGTAGATGTGTGTTTGTGAGACTGTGGGTTTGTGTCTGTGGGTACAGTGCTCATGGAGACCACAAGAGGGTGCTGACTTTCTTGGAGTCAGGTGTTTGTGAAGTCCCAGCATGAGTTCTGAGAACCAAAATTGGATCTTCTGTAAGAGTGACATGTGTCCTTAACTGCTAAGTCACTTCTCCAGTTTATCTCCCCTTTCTCCTCCCCTCCCTCCCTCCTTCCTTCCTTCACTGTATTCTTCCCTCCATCTCTTTTCTTCTTCTTGAGATACATTCTCATTATCTTTCTGGCTGCCTCAAACTCACTACATAGTCAGGGATGACTTTGAACTTCTAATACTCTTCCCTTAGGCTCCCAAGTGCTAGGATCACAGGTGCACATTACCACGCCAAGCCCGAAGGGGCAGCCCAGGCTGGCATCGGACTCCAGGTTCTCCTGCTGCATCCTGTTCAGCCTGTGCCTATCAGAATGAGATCTCGCCACAGTCGTTCTGTTTGTTTGTCTGTGACAGAGTTTCGCTCTATAGTATAGATTCACTTCAAACTCGGGGTGATCCTCCTGCCTTAGCTTCTCAAATACTGGCATCACAGGTGTACACCACCAAACCCATTCAAGTTATGAGGAAATAGAAAGGGGAAGGAGAGACCTGTGCAAAGCTACTACTCCAGGGAGCCTGGAGTTATGCAAAGCTGTTACAGGAACATCTTCCAGACGCTGGTGGCAGGAACCCAAACCTTGTCACACCCATGGGTGGACACACTGTGTTTCTTCTATTGTTCTTTCTTCCTTTTCTTTTTTTGATACAGGATCTCACTATGTAGCTCTGGCTGTCCTGGAACTCACTCTGCAGACCAAGGCTAACCTCAAACTCACAGAGACCTGCCTGCCTCTCTCTCTACTGTCTCCCAAAAGGTGTGACCATCACACTTGGCTGCTTGTGCTTCTTTCCTGGACCGTAGCTGTGCACGAACTGTACCGCTGCTGTTTGTCTCGTTAAGGGTTTTGTTTTGTTTTGTTTGAGACAGGGTTTCTCTGTGTAGCCCTAACTGTCCTGGAACTCACTGTGTAGACCAGGCTGGCCTCGAACTCAGAAATCCACCTGCCTCTGCCTCCCAAGTGCTGGGATTAAAGGCGTGAGTCACCTCTGTCTTAGCATGAGATTTGTGGGCTCAAGGGGAGCTCCTGGGACCCCAGCCCTTCCAGTCTACCCACAATAAGCAAAGGCAAGCCATGGCAGTTCCCTCACCTGGGGCCCCATCACCCAATTTTCTGTCCTGGAGTTGGTTGAGTAAGTCTACGCTGAGGTTCTCACGAAAAGGAATCTGTCATTGGGCAGGAGGCCCGGGTGGCCAAACTCTGTGACTATGGCAGTAGAGGGTGACAGAGCTGTAGGGATCTTGAGAGTTATCGGGAAAGAATCTCAAGGTCTCTGGCTTCTGTGACACCATCAATATTGGGTCCTCACTGGGACTCCTCCCTGTTATCCTGTTGTTGCCCTGTGTCATGGAGATCCTGCAGCTTTGGATGAATAGGACCAGCCCCTTCCTGCTCCAGCCGTTCATAGATGAGGTAGATGCTGGCTGAGCCAACTCCAAGCCCTGAATCTGGGCCTGGTGGTAGCTGAGTCAGTCAGCCTGATGCCTCTCCCGCATCTGCACCTCCAGGGCCAGCTCTCCAGCACTGCCCCAGCTAGCTCATGCGATGCCGCTGATGCCCAGCCCTCCCTCTCTCATGCCCTTGGGACCCGGCTCACACACACCCGTGCCACCAGAGCCACTCACTGTGCTGCCTAGGTGAGGCTGGGGGTCCACTCCCTGGAGTGCTGCAGCCGGCAGTGGCGTGGGTGAGCTCTGACTACCGCAGGTGGCAGGGGTGCTGAGGGAGGGCATCACCTCCACCACCTCACTGCAGACAAGTGGCAGAACCAGCTACCCCTCGCTCCACTCGTGCCCTCAGTGCCTGCTCACCTGCACCCTCACCACCAGGGCCGGCTTTACTGTGCGGCTGCCTGGGTGAGATGCAGGGCCTGATCTCCCAAGTGCTGCTGCTGCCTGCCACTGAGGGGCAGGGCCAGACTGGCACAGCCCATGGACATCTTCGTGGACCCGTGTAACTAACTGCCCAGACCAGGGACGTCTGCATGACCTCTATGAGTCACAATATGGACACCAACCTTTGCCTCTACATGACCACAGAGCCAAATGTGACTATCGGTAGCAGCCTGGACTGGGACTTCGCCATGGCCTCAGGTATCTTAGGGTTTTACTGCTGCGAACAGACACCATGACCAAGGCAAGTCTTATAAGGAAAACATTTAATTGGGGCTGGCTTACAGGTTCAGAGATTCAGTCCATCATCATTAAGGTGGGAGCATGGTAGCATCCAGGCAGGCATGGTACAGGAGGAGCTAAGAGTTCTACATCTTCATCTGAAGGCCACATGGCTGGCTGACTGGCCTCTGGATGACCTCATTTGCCCAAGCCCTGTGGTGTGACACAAGCAAGCCTCTAGGTGTCTACAGCCTGCCTTTGTGGCACATCAGTGGCCCACTTCGAGTGGCAACAGGTGGGTCTCTGTGTGTCTACAGCCTGCCCTTGCCAGGTAACATGGCAACAAGCAGGTCTCTGGATCTCTTCCTCCTCCCATAATGCATTGCACAGCAGCAGAGGGGTCTCTGTGTGTCTATGGCTTGCCCACACTGTGCGGCAGCAGTCTGGTCTCTCGCGGCTAGCTACCTCTGATAGAAAAGCTATTTCTCACAGACGGTATGGTCTGATGTCCCTACTGTGTAGACAGAGGTACAGAGACAGACAGCAAAGGTACTCTTGACAACACAGGTATCAACACAGGGGGACAAGGTCTTGGGTTGAATTCCATGCAGGGGGCCTGAATCTGGACTCTTTTGTTTGGTTGTTTGGTTGTTTGGTTGGTTGGTTTAAATCAAGACAAGTTTTCTCTGTGTAGCCCTGGCTGTCCTGGAACTCACTCTGTAGACCAGGCTGGCCTTGAACTCAGAGAACTACTTGCCTCTGCCTCCAGAATTCTTACTAAAGGCAAGCACCACCACCAGCTCGCCTGGGCTTTTATCACAGTGGCTTCTCAAATCATCTACCCAGGAAGTCAGGGACAGTGAGGAGCCAAGCCCTGGACCACAGTCCATGACAAGCCAGTCAACACAGGCACAGGAACTTTGTTCCGGAGCCAAAGGCTACAAGGCAGAGCTAGGATGAAGAGATGCCAGGCATCAGAATTGTCCCAACCATACCCAGGTGGCTATGAACCCCCAAGATGCTGCCCAAAGCTGGGGCCAGGAATGGAGCCCCCAGAGAGGGTGTACCTAGGAGGTAAGGGGACAAGTGGGCTGTGGACCTTTTCTCAGCTCCCAGGGCAGGGGGTGGGGTGTGTGTGGGGGTGTGTGGGGGGGGTGTTCCACAAGCTATGCAGGTTCCCCGAGGCCAACTAGAGAATTCTTCTTCTTCTCAGGAATCAACATGTGCTAATTGACTTGCTCAGGATCTATGGTGGGCCCCACCCTTACTATCTAAGGGACGCTACCTCCTGTCTCAGGGACTGGATCTGATTTAGAGATCATCCATTTCTAGCTCCCCATGTGGAAGAAGGAGCTCACGCTTTAAGGTCACGCAGATGTCAGGGCCAGGGCTGGGACAGACTTCTGACTCAGTAAGAGTGTGCTTTACCGGAACGCTCTCTATCTAATCTGGGAGACAGCAGCAGGGGACAGTCTGAAGCCAAGGGGAGGCATGCATGCAGTGACCAGCTATGGCTTGCCTGGATCCCGTGTAAGGACAGTTCTGCTCACAGGAAGTATTCTAGAAGCATCCAGAGAGGTTTGAAAGAACACCTGGGCATGCTGGGTATTTGTGGAAGTTAGAAGGGCAGAGGCATTGCCGGGCAGTCAACCTCGGTCTTGGTTTCAACATGGAAGCAGGAAGGTGTCTAAAGCCACAGCCTTTATTCCCTCCTTGTCCTGAAAAATGTTAAACTGGAGGGGAGGTGGGGCAGAAGCTCCACTGGCGGAGTGCTGACTCAGTTGTGCACAAAGTTCTGGACTCTGTTCATTCCCAGCACAGCCTAAACTTCGTGTGGTGGTACACACTTGGAATCCCATCTCTGAGAAGGAGGAGGCAGGAGAATCTGAGTTTCCAAGTCATCCTTGGTGACCCTGAGCTACAGCAGACCCTGTCTCAAAGATAGACAAGCATGACTTCCTCCCTCGGCCCCTCTCTCTTAAGCCTAGAGCTAAAAATTAAAATTGCTTTTTTTTGACAATTTTCAAATCTGTTTCAAAACATAGAACAGAAACAGGGGCTTGTTGTTTTACAAACAAAAATCCCAACCGTCTGATTTCACCAGACTCAGGAGCCAGATGCTGGGGTGAAAACCCGCTAGCTCAGAGAGGGAGAGAAAGTGCCCAGCTGACTGTCCTACTTGGCCAATGTCCCCAGAAGGAAAAAGCCCCTTCTTCTCCACGCTGTCTTAAATACCTTCCAGCCCAGGGTTCCTCCTCTCTCTTAGGCTCCCTCCCTGTCAGTTGGTTGCTCGCTCTGCCTCTTGACCTAGGGCTGACTTTACTTAGCTCTTGGGTTAAAGGTGTGTGTTAGGACTGAGCCATACCACAAGGTTTTTCCAGTTCATAATCTTGGGGTACACAATGTGATCAAACATCTTGCAACAAGGGTCAGCAAAGGAGCTTGTCACCAAGCCTTATGACCTGAGGTGGATCCCCAGGACCCACATGGAGGAAGGAGAGAACAGACTCCACAACGTGTCCTCTGACCTCCACACATACACCATGGCATGTCCTGTCCCAGAGTGCTGGGGTTACAAGATCCTTAAAGGAAATTCCAAACACATACAGAATGATGTAATTATTTCTTCTTCTTCTCCTTTTCCTCCTCCTCCTCCTCTTCCTCTTCTTCTTCTTCTTCTTCTTCTTCTTCTTCTTCTTCTTCTTCTTCTTCTTCTTCTTCTTCTTCTTCTCCTTTTCCTCCTCCTCCTCCTCCTCCTCCTTCTTCTTTTTGAGACTGTGTAGACCGGGCTGACTTCAAACTCACAGAGATCCACCTCTCTCAGAGTGCTGCAGCTAAAGGCCTGTGTCACTGGCTAAAGCAAAGCCCAAGGTCACACTTAATGCAACATTCTTGTTGTGTTTTTATTTTTTATTTATTTTTAAATTACTTATTTACATATTTATTTATAGATGCAGAGTCTTGCTGTATTCCTGGCTGGCCAGGCATTCACCACAATGCTCCTGCCTTGGCCTTCTGAGCACTGAGGTTACACCAGCCACCTTACCTAGCTAATTCTTTCTGTTTTTCAAGTAGGGAGAGATGGGGGAGGGAGGGGAGGAAGGCGAGGATGCCCCTTCTTAGTTGAGTGATACTGTATACACTGAGTCTGGAGAGTATTTTAGGATGAAAAGTGCTTAAGTCTCTTGGGTTAGACCTTTCCACTCAGAGGCAGGTCAGAGGCCTTCACTGAAGGCCCAGGGCCAGTGGCCCTGTGTTGAGGTTTGCTTTGTTGCTATGTATTGTAATGCTAAACACTGGCCCCCAAGGCCTGGTTGCCTCTGGGATGGGAGAATCCTTGGACATCAAGCCATGCTATATGACCTTGCTCCTTAATTTAAAGCTATTGGTTGAATAAAGATGCCTACAGCCTATAGCTAGCTAGGTGATGCTTGGGTTCCCAGTCTTAGGGTCTAAGGCAGGACCACAAAAGGGGAAGAGAAGGTGGAGAGAGGAGAGAGGATGCCATGGGGTAGGTGGGTCATGATAACACGGCCATGGGGACTGGCCAGTTGGAGATAAGAGCAGCCCAGATGGAACCTGGTAAGTTAGAACTTGGGGTTATTGATAGGGAAGTAGATATTCATAGCTTAGAGAGTAGATTCTGCCCAGCTCTTGTGCACTAAAGGCTTATTATAAATATAAAAGTCATGTGTCTTTTATCTGGGTATTGAAAGATCAAAGGCAGGGTAGAAACCCCAGATTGAGATTAAATATTACAAGAGCCCTGGGACCCCAAAGCCTGGGGTAAGGGCCTTTTCCGTACCTTCTGAGCATTGCAGGTAAGGTCTTCAGCAGGTTCTGACAGGTGGCTATCAAATACAGTGAGTGTCTGGTGTTCCCTGTGCTCTCATTCTTGGTACCCTCCCCCAGCCTCAGGTAGGTACTGTGTTTTATTGCTTGTATTTATTGCTTAGATCTGCGGTTCTCAGCCTTCCTAAAATTACAGTCCTTTACTGCAGTTTCTCAAGTTGAACTGACCCCCAATCATAAAATTACTTTTTTAAAAAAAGATTTATTTATTATATATAAGTACACTGCTGTAGCTGTAGGGTAGACACCCCAGAAGAGGGTATCAGATCTCATTACAGATGGTTGTGAGCCACCATGGGGTTGCTGGGATTTGAACTCAGGACCTTCAGAAGAGCAGTCAGTGCTCTTAACCGCTGAGCCACCTCTCCAGCCCATAAAAGTACTTTTGTTGCTACTTCATAACTATAATTTTGCTACTGTTATGAATAGTAACGTAAATATCTGATTTTTTATATGGTCTTGGGCAACCCCTGTGAAAAGTTCATTCAACTCTCAAAGGGGTCACAATCCACAGGTTGAGAACCACTGGCTTGAATCTATTTCTTTCTCCACTACCGCCTATAACATGCGGATGACATAGTACTACCTGTTGTAGAAAGTATTTAACCCCAGCCTGAGGTTTCTACTCCACCTTAGATATTTAAATTCCTGATGAAAGACATGCACAATCTTTATATTTACAATAAGCCTTAAACAGTACAAGAGCTGGGCAGATACCTACTCTCTATGTTGCTAGAATCTTTTTTCCTACCAATAACCCCAAGTTATTACTTATTGTGTTTCATCTGGACTGCTCTTCATATATGTGTATGTGTATGTGCATGTGTATGTATATGTATATATATGACACAGGGTCTCTAGTGTTCTAGGCTGGCCTTGAACTCCCTACAGCTGAGGATGACCTTGAACTTCTGATCCTCCCACTTCCACCTCCAATGTTCTGGGATTACAGGTGTGTATCACCACACCCAAGTTTATGTAGTGCTGGAGAACTGAAGCCAAACACTCTATCCACTAAGCTCTATTCTCAGTCTCACATGGGCCTAACTTTTGGTCTTTGTATACCCTGGGGTGTATCACAAATTTTGGGAGATAAAATCCAAGACTCCCTGGGTCCCCAAGGAAAAGCCTTCTGCATGAGGCTAGCAGAACAGAGTTTAGTGGATCTTCTTCACAGCCTGTCATCCAAACAGACTTAGTAGAGTTGGGTTTGTGCATGCGCATGTGCGTGCGTGCGTGCGTGCGTGTGTGTGTGTGTGTGTGTGTGTGTGTGTGTGTGTGCGTGCGTAACTCCAACTCCAGACTTGTAGAAGAACTTGGTGACTGGCAGAGTCTATCAAGGGCCAATGCAGAAAAAGGGAGCCAGGGAATCAACCCCCTAGAAGTGAGCTGGATCTGCATTTTCTCCAGTTCTGGTCTCTCCAACAGGCTACAGATCACAGGCAGCCAGTGAGGGTTTTCTGCTGAAAGCTAGTTAGTGGGTCTCATATCATAGTGAAGGGCACTTCGATCAGGCAACTACTATCCAACAGGTTGGCAGATCCGTTCCAACCTTCTAATTAGGGACTTGAGTGGAAGGTCTTGGAGCCACGTGGATCCCACTGTCCATTCTGTCTGGCTCTATGTCTGCTGCCTGAGTCTTCCGCTGATATAAACGTTCAGCATGACAGAGCAGGGCCAAGGACAGATGTGTAAGTTTCCTTTCTTTATATTTTCTCACTTCTCCTTTATAGACAATTGCTTATTTTGTCCAAACCTTACAAAAGCCCAAGAAATGTCAGGAGGGCTGAAGTTAGCTGGAGGCAGAGGGCTAGGAAGTCCGGAGAAGAAAGCAGAACTGGGAGACCTCAAGGACCGGCTACATCACCAGGATTGGAACTTATAACCTGAAGTTTGGCTTGTGTTCCAACACTGAGCCCTTTACAGCTGTTTTGGAGACGCTGGCCCTTTAACAGACCCAGCAATACTCACTACTCAGCTGCCACTCATCACCACTCAGAAGTGGCATGACCCCCACCTCAGGGATGCCAGCAGTCCAAGGGGCTCTTAAGATAATGCCAAGGGGCTCCAACTCCCTCCGTGCTTCTTGGTGAGGGCCCTACCCTCATCTTGTCCTGGGGGCTCTGTAAGAAAGCACCAAGGACACTTCTGGAACCTGTAGCTCCCCAGGGAAGGAGTGCGGTGGCTTTTCAAAATCCCAAGAAGCGTCCTCAGAGGGACAGGAAGGTCCTCAAGTTCAGGGTGGGCAGCAGCATGGGGGTGCTCGAGCAAGACAACTCTCCTCGAAGCCTCGACCCTGAACTCCTTTCCCTGGGGCTGGGAGCTCCTCCCAGCCTCGTCCTCAAGGGTAGAGATGGAGCAGCCCCGGCGAGTCCCTGGGGACGCAGCTATGTCGGGAACAAAGGCCCACAGAGGGGTCGAGGAGAGCGAGGCTCCCGAGGGGGATAGAGGGGGCTGCTGCCCTTCCTCCCGGCTCCTCCCTCCTCCCTGAGTCCTCCGCCTCCTCCATCCTCTTCCAGAGGCCGGGTGGGCGGCCGCGCCAACTTCACCGAGCGTCCCCAAGTTGCCGGGTGCGCGTGTGGAGTGAGACGGGGAGCTTGGCGGAGAGGCGCGGGACTTCCAAAGCTTTGGCTGAGGCTCAGGAGGTCGCCTCCGGCCGCTAGCGGGACCGAGTCGTGGTTAGGACCGATCGTTCGCCTGCAGCTAGGACACCGCCCGCCTGGAGTCGCTTCCCGCGCAGCGAGGGAAGCAGCCGGGCCGCGCCTCCCTCCCCGCACTCGCCGGGGACGCAGATTGGGCGCCGAGGGGAGGGCGGCCTTAGCATCTTCTGAGCCGAGGGCGCAGTTGGGGGCGGATGCTGCCCGGGCTGGACGCCGGTCTCCGGAGTGTCGGATCCGCCCGCCGGGAGGAGGAGGCTCGGCCGGGGTAAGTGGGGCGCCGGGGTCCCGGCACCGCCTTCTGGGCCCCAGGCGGTCGCCGAACGCATCCCGGAGCGCGCGCCAAACTTTTTGGAGGAGAAGGGGACCGGCGGAGGACGGGAGGGGAGTTCCCTGCGTGGGGAATACCCCACGCTGCCAAATTCCCATCTGGCTGGTACCCACAGCCCAATCACCGCACAAGCCACAAGCGAGGATCTCAGCACCTTCACGCCTACCGTCCTGCACACTCCGAAATGCACGCTCCTAGGAGCCAGGGTTGAGAAGTTTTAAACCAGGCTGGGTTCTTTGCTGGCCCCGCAGCTCCATTCACCATTGGAAATGAGCACCCAAACCCCATAGCAGGGGACTACTAGCTGCCCGGGCTTTTGGAAGGCTGTGACGGGGACCCACTGAGGCCCAGGAAAGGGGAGGGAGAAGCAAACGTTAAAGTCACTTCTCCCGGGCTAGCAAGGGCGGATTTGGTGTGGAAACTCGGTGTCTGGATGATGTGTGTCTGGGTATGCGCAGCCCTTCCGGAGGGAGATGGGGGAGACCGGAGCCAGTAATTTGGAAACTTTTAAAATTCTTCTGGACGGGGGTCTTTAAGCTGTAAGGAAAAGGCTGTGTGCTGGTGCTGTGCCTGACATCTGCGTGGTGTCCGTGACTGGGCGTTGCAAGGAAGCAGAGACCCTTCCCCCCAGGCGGATGTGCTTCCTCAGAGGAACTTCCATGGGGGGGATCTCTTCTCAGGGCTGTATAAATGGGACCATGGATTGAGCAGAGGCTCAAGTCAGGGTGAAACCAGGCCTGTTGGCCTGCCTTGCACCAGAATGTCTGCTTGGTTTCTGATTCCTAGCATCCTGGCATGTCCCAAGGATCTCCCACTAGGAGACTAGTGCAGTCAGGGCACACAGTTTTAGTAAGTGGCTGTCAGGTGATTGAGGGCACTGGGAGTGAATTATGGACTTGCCTTGAGCGGGGGCCCAGCAAGCCTCAACTGGAGTGGCATCGATCTTCTTGGAGAGCAAAAGGCCTCAGTGGCTTCAGGGAGTCTTGCCTGGTGTCTTGGGTGGGGTTGGGAGTGTGTGGCTGGAGTTCACTGTGCCTCATGGTTACCTCTCCCTCCCCAGAGCAAGAGGAAGGTTCCATTTCAGCATCTGGCTACGTGGGGGAAGGAATGGGACTGGAGAGGTTGTGTGCTGTTTGGCAGACTTGGGGAGCTCTGCAGTGGTCGGTATAAGTAGATTGCATTAATTCTCCCATGTGCTCCCCATGGGCACCGGTGAGTTAGTGGAAAAAAAGAGGTCAGTGGGCACGTGCTGGTACATGTGGAACTGGGGGCATGGACTCTTGCTGGCCTAGAGAAAGGAGCTACAGGGGTCCAGTAGAAGCTGTGTCTATGGGCAGGGGCTTGACCTGACGGTAGCACAGGATAGCATCATCTAGAGGGCGATGATAGTTCCGGTACAGAGCATCCGTGTCTGTTCTTCTGTGCCAGCTGGTGTGAGGCTCCCTAAGGGGCACAGACATTCCTTTTTCCTGGAACTGGGGCTGCCAGCAGTTGAGACCGAGAGTCCACAAAGATGTGAGGGTGGCCTTGGCGTGTCACCGGGAAGAAATGCGTCAGTCCACACTCCAGTTGCTGAAGAATACTTAACTAGCAGCCGTGTAGACTCCAGGGCCCTAAATGCCAGGATTAGCGAGATACGTGGGCAGTGCCAGGCCTGTGGTCCCAGAGGAGAGAGGAGGGCTTTGTGCTTGGCTATCCCCAATTCTGGGTAGAATACCAGCCCCTTCCTATAGCCCCTCTCCACCTTCATCATGTCTAGAGTCACGAGCTTCAGAGATACTGCCCCCCCCCAGAGCCTTCAAGTTCCTCTAGGATTTCCATTTCGTCTCCACACCCCACCCCACCCCCCTTTTTTTTTTACAGCTGGGAAACTAAGCCTCAAAAAAAAAAAATTAAACATCTTTCAGAGTCGCACAATTGGTAAGAGACCAAGCCAGGATTTGAACCTGGAGAGTCTGATTTCAGAATTGTGCTGACTCCACCATGCCAGCCTGCCTGTATAGGCTCTATAGCAACACATAGGTGTTGCTTTCTAAGCTGGTTCTGGGGCTTCTGACCTCTGGGAAATCATGGGAAGCAGAGGCTGGGTGGTACCCGGCTCCTGGAGCCTTTGGTGCGGCAGGAAGCTGGGGGTTTGGGTGAGTGCAGGGCCATGGTACAGAAACTTCACGAGAGACAATGCCCTACTCAGCTTCAAATGGAGAAAACTGTCCCTTGTGATTGTCCTGTAGCCGAGCTGTGTGTCATCTACCCTTCCTATGCTCCTCCCGTTCTCCCCTTGAGAGCATACACTACTGTCTGAGGAAGTTAGTCATAACTCACTGGCCATAGCCGTCTTTCTTACCATACCACGTGCCCCAGAGAGCTAGACTCTTCAGATCATCAGAAAGGACAGGTGGGGCAGAGCCAGGCGACTCGGGAGATGATAATAACGTCTCACTGTCCCCAGCTGTGCTGTACACAGGGCCCACCGAGCATACTCTGTCTGACCCCATGGGATGCAAGAGAATATGACAACAAAGAGCCTACGCTCATGAGCCCAGGGACTGTAGCCACACTGCTTCAATGTCCCATGCTTGATGCTGAGACTGGGCATCTTGGGTTTAGAATACCTAGTGTCCTGTTCCTACAACCTCTGAAGGTTAGGATCACCCCTCTCCCTCCGCGAGGAGGAGCAGGGTTTTTAGCTACCCAGGACCTCTGATATGGTTAGGTAGGTGCCCTTAAAAGAACTCAAGAGGCCTTGGGTGAACGCGGCTCCGGTGGGCACTCCCCCACCCCCATCTAACAGAATCTCACTGGGTGAGGTCCAAGTGCCTTGAAGTCCTAGCTGCAGGGCTCCAGGAGCCTTCTCCCCCTCACTGGCAGAGTGTACATGCTGGATGGAGAGAGGAAGGAGGGGATGGGAACCACCCCACAGAGCACTTTGACTGGTCATCTTTGTATCTCCAGCCCCATCCTGGTGCCTGACACGCAAGGAAGGTGGGAGTTAGGAATGTTATCAAGTGGTGGGTGAACCAGGGAAGGACCGCGTGCCATTGCTGGAAAGTTGCATCAAGGTCATCTTAGCTGCTAGAGATGGCTCAGAGCCTCAAGCCTCAAGAAGTCGGGGCAACAGCTCTTAAGTGGGACCGATTTTTATCACTCTTTCTTCTCTAAGGCCTAAAGAGACGATAAGAAGCTGCCAGTCCGGGTCTAAATCTATGGATTCCATAGCTGGGTGTGGGTGGTGAGGAACAGGGTGTTGGCCTCCGCTGCAGGCTCAGGCACCTTCTGTCTCCATTGTCCCAATTCTTAGCTGCCTCCTTCTGGTCCCCAGCCAGCGTGGAGGGAGGAACTGGTGTCAGAAACCTCTCTCCTTCAGTCTCCAGCATCTGCCCGGCTCCTTCAGAGAGCTGCTGCACCTTCTCACAAAGATGGCTGTGTGCCGGAGCACTGAGGGTTTCTCTAAACTCTGGGCAATTCATCACCAGGGTCCTGAGCACTCAGTGGGAAGTCTGGAGGAAGTGTGGAAAACCAACAAACCAATTTCCCACTCAGCTGCTCTGGTGGCCACAAGCAAACAGCCACTTCTGGGGCCTGTTCCTCCCTCCTTGCTGTGCTCTCCCTCCTTGACTTTGGGAGCCTCAAAATCTAGGAGTACATCCTGGCCAAGCCTGTCCTGTGCTGCTGGAGTAGATGGTGATGGTTGGTGTCAGGCACCCCTTTGGGGATAGAGGACAGCCTGGGACTGCGGCTCGCCTCTCTGGGTAAGTTCTTGGTCTGGGAGGAAGGCTGGTACTTTGACCTGGAGGGTGGAGAATGGAGGGACTTTTCACCCAGCTTTGGGGCATCTTACACCTTGCTTCAGGGTGGGTGGACCAAAGTTAATTTTCATCTCTTCAAGGTGGGGTCTTCTTGTGAAAAGAAGATTAGAGACCACGTGCTCCTTTTCTTTGCATGTGTTCTGGATTGACAAAACTGTCCCAGAGTTGGGTCCTCTCAGGGAGGGCTGCTGGTGTGAGGTCACCGGTCACTTCTCAGAGCACAAACACTAGTGGACCTCCCGTGTCTTTGAGATAGGTAGCCGGCCCTCTGGCGGCAACAGCAACGTATTTGCGATGAACTGAAAACTCATACTCAGGAAGAAAGGCCGCGGTCTCTAGGTGAGGGCACATTGTGGTATCTAGGTGAGGGCACATTGCCTGTGCTCGTAATCTCCAACCCAGGGCCAAGCAGAGTCCCAGATCCCTCTCATGTGCGGCTGTGCAAGCTGGCCCTATAAACAGGACCCTTTGGGAGCCTGGGAAAGGGGCATTGCCTGAGAGTGTTCAGTACTGCTGCCACCAGGCAGCTGGAGAAGGGAGACACGGGGTGCCCCTCCCCCATGATCGCAGACTTTTCTCCTCTGGTGTTAGGGGTGAAACTCAGGGCCTTACACACTCACTAGGCAAACTCTGTACTACTGAGCTCCCTCCCCAGACCTATTCCTGCAGCCTTGTAGGAGAGGAACGGCTAGTAGCCTCACAACCACGTATAAACCATTTCACAAAAATATACACACACACACACAGACACACACACACACAGAGGTATCCACTCACCCACAGGACATTAAGTTAGCAGGAGACATGTAGATATACTCCAAAATCATTTATAGGTACAATCGGCTATAAACCCAGGCCCACAACCTCAGGGCTACATTCATTGAAAAGGTGAACTATGTGATATTTAAGAACACCTTGGGCTAGGTACTTGACCTTTCTGAGCCATCCTTCCTCGGTCTCTAAAAAGGTACTGGGAACCCTAGGGCGACTGGCTGTTGTGAGTTACAATGTATATGGAGGCTAGAATTGGACACAGTATATGCTAGGTATGTGGTATTCCTGGCATCTTTCTGGCCCACCCCAGTGCCAGATGTTTATAGAGTTGAGGGTGTAAAGCATCTCAGGGATACCCATATTGATGCTGGATCAATATGCTACACTGGATGCACCCTGATTCTCTACTACGAGAGCACATCCTCATGCTAGACCCTCAACTGGACTTTATTAGGGAGACTATCACGTCTTCCCACAGCAGCTCAAACAACGCAGGAGTGAACTCCTCCGAGAGTTAGTGGAATTCCTTCAGCAGAAGTTTAAAAACAGGGTTACATGAAGTTCTCTGCTTAGCAAGGGACCCCTGAGAGGCCAGATGGGGAGGGGGGAGGACGGCTGCAGACCCTGTTCCCATTGGAACTTATCGGACTTCTGAGCATAGTTCTGGGCTATGTGAGTTCTGGCTCACAGTTGGGTATGGTGGTCCATGCCTGTAATCCCAGCACTCTGGAGGAAAAAGCAGGAGGCTCACCAGTTCAAGGTCATCCTTGGCTACAAAGAGAGTTTGAAGCCAGCTTGGGGTACATGAGACCCTGGGGACAGAGAGACAGAGATAGAGACAGACACAGACAGACGGATGGACGGACAGACAGACAGACACACACACACACACACACACACACACACACACACATGGAGGGGGGCAGACACAGAGACAGACAGAGGACAGACAGATAGAGACAGAGAGAGCTCACAGGCATAGATGGTACCAGTGCGTCTGGGCTGCTATGCGTTGGTGTGCATCTAGTGTTCACAAGGGCTCCTGAGCCAGCTCCCCTCCACCTGTCAGCTGGCCCCACCCATAGGCTCGCTCACCTCCCTGTCTCTCTTCCTCTCCAGCTGCCTCACCATCTGCAAGATCCTGGAAAGTGTGAGAATGTGCCTGAGCCAAAGCAGTGTTAGCCTAGGAAATATTTTGCAAATAAGTGCTCCCCCCACCCCCCCCAACACCAACTCCCTCTGCAGTCCCCCGCCCCGCCCCGACCCCCCAGCTGCAACTGCTCTAATTTTCAGCAAAGAATTTCACAGCTCAAAGCACACAGCCACAGGTCGGCTGGGCTGGCTGTGGTCTTCAGCTTCTCTCTGGAGACAGCCAGAGTCTGAGTGCTAAGGGCAGATGCCCAAGTCTGAAGAAACTCCATGGGAGAAGCCAAGTCTCTCAAGGGGAGGTCCTTTCCTCTGAGAGTGGGTGGTGCTCCCCTGGCCTATTGACAATGCTAATTTCTTTTGCACCTTGCATGTCTGAGGGCAGGGCCCACAGGAACCGGAAGCTGCAACAGTTGGTATGTCAGCACCACCCCAGATTCTTCCCACATGCCTTTAATGGCTTCCCGGAAGCTCCTGAGCTGGTCACTGGAACCACCGCCATTTTTAGGCTGAGCCCCACCACATCCATGGCTGTCAGGCCAGCAGATCTTTGCCTTACCATGATGTCACCGATAGGTTATTTCTCCACCACTGAACTGAGCCAATTCAAGCCAGACTAGAATATATTAAAGGAAGGCTTATTGAGAAGCTGCCCTCGGGCGGGTTCACTGGCCCCAAGGACCAGGGAAAGCCAGAGAAGTCACCACGGGGAAAGAGAGGGTGGGGAGAAGAGAGAGAGAGAGAGAGAGAGAGAGAGAGAGAGAGAGAGAGAGAGAGAGAGAGAGAGCGAGCAGGCAGGGGTGGGGGTGGGTCGGGTTGGGGTGTCCAAAATGTCTGGATTATATAGGAAAGAGCCTTCAGGGCTGGGGACTGGGTGTGCCAGATAGGGACTGAGGGATGCTGGGAGAAACTTTGAGGCCAGATCTGCCTTGATATGTAAAATATGTACCCCAGACCCTTGTCCTGAGGTCTGACACCAGTCACCGGTGTGTATTTGTCTTCACATGACTGTACTCAGAGGAAGCAGTCTCACAGGGAGGGGGAGTGGGGGCAGAAAGTGCCCGAGGATCCAACTGAGGGGCTGGATCCAGGAGGTTGGTGTCACACATCACTGAGGACACCTCAAGAGGAAATATGGTTCTGAGTCTCTGAATCCAACCTGGCATCCACTAACTGACCCCACTTGGCATCTCAGATCAGGCAGCAATCTATACAGCAGGCCTAGTATCTATACCAGTGGCTTCCGGAGCCAGGAGGAGGGGACAAGCCAAAGCCTCACTTTCCCCATCACCATTTCAGTAATGCAGAGTTTTGAGTGGCTTCCCGGCCTCTGTGGAGCATGGCTGCTTCAGCTGGCTCCTAATCTCCTCTCCGGGGTTTCAAGCTCCCCTCATTTCCTGGGCACAGCCCGCACTCCACAGTCTCTTTAGCTACCCGGGACACCCGCTCCATCCCTCCTTCACATTGGCATGCATATAACTCTCTCCTGGAAGCCTGGCTGGATGGCTCCTGTCACAGAGCCTGTGTGTCCACACTATACCGTGCGTGGTGGCTATTTGTATTGTGGCCAGTGGGCTCTGTTAGGTAGTGGCTCCGATGACAGTATTGTCCAACTTTACTCACCTGTGTGCCCTGTGCAGAGCACTGTTCAGGGCACACAAAGAGCCGTGTACTGTCTGAGTACAGAAGGCAAGAGCTATAGATGTAGGAGCCCCTGGCAGAGGTGGTAGGGTAGTCCAAGCCAGCATGACCTCAGTAGGCAAAGGGACATCATGGTGAATGGGAACAACAGAGAGTGACAGGGACAGTGGATCCCCAGACACCTGACCTGTCTATTCGTTACCTAGTGGGACCTGGGCAAGGATCCTGAGGGTGGAGCTGAAGCCCATGAGAGGTTTCCCCATCTCTCCCTGCTTGCCCAGGGTGCCTCTGCGTGCCAGGCTGCTGGCTCCTGGACGGGTGCTCCCTATACCCTCTGCTTAGCCCCATAAGCCAACGTCCCATCCCCTCCATTCTGTAGACACTCAGGCAGCCTCTCCAGGGTCTACTCCTGAGCTCCAGGCAATGCAAGCCTCTGAGGCTGTCGCTTCTTTGAGGAAACCGAGGCACAGGGTGGAGAGGAGCCATTTGCTTTGTGGTTCCATCCTCAGTCCCCGGTTTGTCCTTTCAGAAGTCGTAGGTCTAGATTTTGGGATTCAGGGACCTCGCCTCGAATCTCATCTTACTCAGCACTATGTGTGGTGAACTGGTGGTAGGGGGAGGTCCTCCTGGAAAAGAGAGGAGAGGGACGTCAGTGACCACCTCTCTGAGTCTTGCTGGGACAAGGACTCAAGAAGGCTTTTCTCACATAGGAAGTCTAGGAAGACAGAGGTGAGGGTGCTCAGGTGTGCTGCAGGGACCGAGAGGAGCATGGCCGGGCTGCACTGTTCACAGGATGCAAGAAGAAAGAGGAGTCAAGGTGGAACATGGCTACAGGTGCAGGCTCTAGAGCCAACCTGCCTGCCTGTGCTCACCCTTACTGTCAGTGTGACCAGGGCCAAAGTGCTGAACCTTCCTGTGCCTCAGTTTCCCCACTGATGGAACCCAACGTATATATAGAGTATATGTGAGAATAAGACATATGAATAAGTAATATGCCTTTATTACTGCATTTATTTGTTTGTTTGTTTATTTGGTGCGTGCATGCCAGAGAATAACTTACAGGAGTTAGCATTCTGTGGGTCTTGGGGAATGAACCCAGGTGTCAGGCCTGGCAGCAAGCACCTGACCCGTCTCTCACCAGCTCTAAAATGTTTTTTATAGAAATGCTTAATGCTGCACTTAGCACACAGCATCAAGCAAAGTGAGCTGCTTTATATACAGGTGTGTGTGTGTGTGTGTGTGTGTGTGTCTGTGTGTGTGTCTGTGTGTGTGTGTGTGTGTGTGTGTTGCTGTTGGGAACTGGAGACCGTATATATGTATGTATGTATGAATGAATGTATATATGCATGCATGCATGCATGCGTGTGTGCAGTTTTTGGTGTTTGGAAGCAGAATCTCACTGTGAAGCTCTGGCTAGGCTAAACCAACCTGGCCTTGAACATATGGCAGTCCTCCTGCCTCTGCCTCCCAAGCGCTGGGATTACAGACATGTGCCACCATGCCTGGTTCTCATGAATTTTCGAAGGCAGCTAGGAGGTAAGCTGAGTTTGTACCTTAGCTCCCCTGAGATAACATACTTGGCATGACAAACTTTGCTGCGTGCTGCATGCTTAATGCCCTCTCTAGGTCCCTGCTCAACCTATCAAGGTTGCTAGCAGGGTCCCCATTTCTCAGATGAACAAACTGCTCCCTGAGGCTACCCAGCCATGAGCACTCAGAGACAGCCCTGACTCCCTGGTTTGTCTGTGCTTAAGTCTCTCCACATAGTAGAAGTTGGCTGAGGCTGGGCTGAGGCTGGGCTGAGGCTGTGCCCAGGGCCAGGACATAGAGACTGTAGTTGTGAATTTCCATAGCAGGGAGAATGAGAGGTGACAAGGGAGAGATGCCAGGACGACTCAGAAGGGAGGATGGCCTGGAGGCCACAGTATAAAGCTCACTATTCATAGCCTAGGACAAGACATTGAGTCACTGGGGGAAACCTGACATCATCGCATCTCTCTGTCTGCTGCCTACCTGCCTGCCTGCCCTTCCTGGACTCCTGGAGACCTTCAATGCCCACAGTCCTATAGCTGCCTCGCTCCCCCATCCTCGCCAGGTAGCAGGATCAGAAGCTGCCTTGCAATCCCCTTCCGAGCCTGTCTCCCAACTCCCCACCTCTTGTGCTATTGTGCTATGAGGATTTCAGGCCAACATCATGGTACCCAACTTCCATGCTGAGTTTTCAGAATCTCTTTTCCTTTGGGAAAGGTGCCTGGTCTCCTGTTGGAGTCAGGATTTGCTTGTTTGTTTTTGGAGACTGGTCTCCTGTAGTCCAGGCTGGCCTCAACCACTATATAGCCGTGAGTTTCTTGTTCCAGTTCTCAAATGCTGGGGTTACAAGGGTGTATCACCATGCCTAGTTTTTTGAGATGCTGAGTATTGAACCCAGGGCCTTTCGCACTCTAGGTAAGTAGTACTCTGCCCACTGAGCTGCATGTCTAGCCCAGGAGTCAGTGTCTAGAAAGTGAAGTTGGCTGAGCTGTGTGCCCAACAGTAAGCCGTATCCTAGATGGGAGAGAGAAGCTGATAAGCAGGGCCCTGTTTCCAAGGATGCAGCTGAGTGTGTCTCAGAGACCTTTGTTTAAGCATCTTTGGCCAACTGCTCCATGTACCTCAATTAAATAGCATTGTACAGATGCCAGCGACGAGGCCCAGAGGGGTCAGGGGCCTTGTCCGTAGCCACACAGTCAGAATTCAAACCCATTATCTAACTCCACATGTGCTCTTGGCCACTGTGGCAAGTGGACTGCACCTGACCCGGACCCGCCATGTTGGCGATGCAGACTGATGCATGTGGGCCCATGTGGGCTGTGGCACCCACAGGGCAGTGGCTTCCCTGGTCATGGGAACTCTGGATATGGGAGTTGAGCAACAGGGGTTTTTTTTGTTTGTTTGTTTTTTGTTTGTTTGTTTTTTTTCTGATTTCCCTCTTAGGAAGGCACATCGTCCATGCGTCAGAGGGGCGTCTGTCCAGGATTTGGTGGGTCAGACCTGGAAAAAGAATATGAGTCAGGCTGGGGCGGGCTGCCAGCTTCCTCGGCCCAGGCTGTGGGTACAGAATGCCAGGCGGCTGCAGCTGCTGCTTCGACTCAAAGCTCTGCTTCTACTGCCCCTCAGCCAGAAGCTGGGGGAAGGGGTCGGTGCCATCTCCATACAGAATGGCGCCTTCACACCCTCCTGCCGCGGGAGAGACCTCACCCCATTAGCCTGGTTTCCCATTTAAGAACACCGAGGCTGGCAGGCATTTCTGACTGTCAGAGCTCCCTCAGCTGGAAGGAGGAGGAGGGAGACTTGAGTCCCCTTTCCGTATGTAAAAGGACAGAGGGTCTTCCTTCCTCCAGGCAGGGACCAGCATGGCCCTCTCCCAAAGGGCTCACGGACCTTTCGACTCTTTCTTTTTACACCTTATTCTTTAGTCGTTGATACCTGTGTGTGTCCAGAGGGCACCTTACTGGAGTCCCCAGATGCTTGTGTCCTCGAGCAAAGAGCTGAAGCAGGACTATATGAACAGAGGCGGAGACGGAGATGGTCTATTAAAAAGGAAGAAGGCAGTTCTGAAAGTGGGCGTGGGCCAGAGAGCTGGGAGGTGACAGAAACTCAGTCAGAGGCCTGGGCTGCAAGATCCCTGACCCTTGACTTGCAAGGGCTCAACTGTGGACAGCCTCTTCGAAGAGATCATGGACAGCTATAGGGGTGACAGAGTGGGACTCTGCAGCATTCCCATGCTAGCTCTAGTCCCCATTATTTTTCAGGTTGTGCCTCAGTTTACCTAATAAGACAGGAAGCCCAAATGGCATTCCATTTGAGTTGCCTTCAAAGAGGAAGGGGCTGAGGAATTGGCTCTGCAAAACCTGCGTGAGACCCTACATTTGATCCCAAATACTACCAAAAAATAAAATAAAATTGGAGGATTAAAACAAAAACAAAAACCAAAACAAAAAAACAAGGTGGTGGTGGCGCACGCCTTTAATCCCAGCACTTGGGAGGCAGAGGCAGGTGGATTTCTGAGTTTGAGGCCAGCCTGGTCTACAGAGTGAGTTCCAGGACAGCCAGGGCTACACAGAGAAACCCTGTATCGGAAAAACAAACAAATAAACAAACAATAGTTTTCCGTGTGTGTGTGTGTGTGTGTGTGTGTACATGCAAGTAAAATTTAAAAAAAATTAAAATGCTACAGAAAAAATGGAGACTTATCCCCACAAGGGAAATGAGAGCCTTCCATCTTGTCGCGAGAAGGGTACTCTTAAACTCAGGTGCCCAGCTGCATGGAAGGAAAGGGAACCATTCAAATTAGCATGAAAATCAGTTAGTAAAAATTCTGGAAGCCCTTCCTTACCAGGGCTGCATGCAAAGACAGACAGCGTTTGGGAAAAACAGTATATACATGTGGGAAAGGCCAGGTTAATGTGGACACTGTCCCAGTGCTGTCAAAAGAGGAGGGAGTCCCCAGACTAGGACCTCAGCTCCCATCAGGCTCAGCCAAGGTTTCCTGAGCCCAATGAAACAGGCTTCCAGGGGAGTGACCTGGAGCTCAGCTCGGTCTCTGCCCTCATCCCCCACAGTGCCTGGGTAACAGTGTGGCTATACTGAGCAGGTACTGTTTGAGGAACCCCGACTCGGCCATGTCAGTTCCTGGGGCCTTGGCCCAAAGCTTAGGAAGAAGTTCTGGGGTGAGATCCCTCAAGCTTAGGGGCAGTCTGTGGGGTGGGGATGCATGCTTCCCCATGGTGGCCCGTGGGGGGGGGCCCGCACTGCCCTTCCCAGACTGTCTCCCTCCCCCATGTCTGATCTTCCGGGCAGTGTCAAGGTGAAGTTCATCAACATACTAGACAAGTTTTCCCTCCCTGCTTCGTACTTTTCGTCCGTCCGTCTGCCTTTATTTATGCACCTGTACAGACTTTGTGGCGACAGCCCATGCATGTCACCTCTCAGAGTGGAAATGGATAGTGCAGAGGTCATGAAGATAAACATGCCAGGAAGGAATGTCCAGCCAGAGCCAGGGGACCTTGCCCTGAGCGGTCTGGCCTTGACTTTCCAGCTCCGTGTCCTTGGGCAGGTCACTTCTCTGAACCAATGTTTCTTGCCAAGACAATGAAGGAGGGTTTGGGTTAGGAGGTGGGAGGGTCCAACTACTGTGTCAATCAGACCGCACTTGATTGATTGACTAATTGATTGATTGATGTGGCACATTGGAGGGGCGGGGCTTCATGCTAGTCCCTGGGGAACTGAGGATGGTCCCGAAGCTGGATGCTGGATGCCGGTTGGCCTTGAAGACACGTATGATTTGGGCCCAGCCTTGATGGTTGCACCCACCCTCCGTTACTATTGCTTTTGCACCCACCCTGGGTTAATGGCGGCCTGTTCTCCTGTGGACCGCTTCCTCTTGTTTGCAACTCTCTACGAGCGCGTTAGAGTGGTTGTTTTATTCTTTTTATCGGAAAGGCAGATGCCTAACGCATACGGTTCAAGAGCAACAGATAGAAATCAGAGTAGCACATCTCCCCTAGTCCCTCCACCGCGTGTGGCTGGTTAACTATTTGGTCCATCCCTGGCAACTTGCACAGGGACAGGTTGGAGAGGACACAAAGTTTTACATGCGTGGAGAAAAGTGTGATTTTTTTAAAACCAAATTTGTTGTAATTTTGTCTCTTTTTCTACTTTTATGTATGTATTGTATTTGGGGAGCAGATAACAGGCATACACAAAGGTGCCCAGGCCAGGGACAACCTGATGGTTCTGTCCTTCCTTCATGGGGGTTTCAAACGTATCTTACTGGCGACAGGGGCTCACTCTGTAGCCCAGGGTAGCCTCGAACTCTCGGTTTTCCTGCCACAGCCTCCAGATTGCTAGGATTAAAGGTCTGTGGCACAAGACCAGGCTGAAGCTAATCTGGAGGCCATGGATGTTTTAACATTGGGACAATATTGCACAGAGCTGTCTGTCCTAAAAGTCGTCCTTGTTTGTGTCCCACCCACATGACTGTGTTGTATGGGACTGAAGGGACATGGTTGTGTTGTGTGGGACTGGAGGGACTCTCCTGCCATCTTCAAAATCTCCAGTTCAGGCAAATCACAAAGGCAGAGCCAGTCCCAGTGGGCAAATTCAGCACCAAAACACCGGCTTTCAAGCTCTTGAACTGAAACAGAAGCCTTAGGCACTGTACTGACTGGTTTTATGTGTCAACTTGACACAAGCTGGAGTTATCACAGAGAAAGGAGCTTCAGTTGGGAAAGTGACTCCATGAGATCCAGCTGTGGGGTATTTTCTCAATTAGTGATCAAGGGGGGAGGGTCCCTTGTGAGTGGTACCACCTCTGGGCTGGTATTCTTGGGTTTTATAAAAGAGCAGACTGAGAAAGCCATCCATGAACATCCCTCCATGGCCTCTGCATCAGCTCCTGTTTCCTGACCTGCTTGAGTTCCAGTCCTGACTTCCTTTAGTGATGAACATCAGCGTGGAAGTTTAAGCTAAATAAACCCTTTCCTCTCCAACTTGCTTCTTGGTCATGATGTTTGTGCAGGAATAGAAACTCTGACTAAGACAGGCACCTTAGATATATGTATCCTTACAGCATATGAGACTGGTGTTTTCTGTTTTATGTCACTGGTCTATGGAGAAAGGAGAGGAAGGACAAAAGTTTGCTGGCTTAGTCAATAGACTGTGCAACCTTCAGTTTGAAACATAGCTCGAGATAAGATCTTGACTAGTGGTGTAGATCGGACCCGCCGCCTTAAATGGAGCAGTCTGCCAGGTTCTGCCTCCAGAGTTCTGCTGGTGACCCTGACCTGGCCCAAATATTTGCACACCTCGGTGTTTAGAAGTGTGGCTGCTGCTGCAGCCTTGGCAACCCTTTGAGATAGTTTCGTCAAGCAGAACAGGCTGGCTTGGACCTCTTTAAATGTATGTAGCCTGGGCTGGTTTCCAGTTTGGACTTGCGATTGCGTGCCACCACGACAAGCTTTCTCATGGACTATTTTTAAACCAGCAGGCTCCCTTGGGTTTGCTTTATGGGATAGCTAAGAGTGGATGGTGGTTGTTAGCAAGTCTAAGAGGAAAAGGTGATCAGACTGTCCCGGTGGCCCCTGGTGGCCATACCAGGTTATTTTTGAGCATCTGGAGCCCTTTCTTCCTAAGATCTAGCTTACTCTGTTTAAACAGAGTGTGGTACATTGAAAGCTCTAAGCAAAGAGACACTTGTGCTCAGCCATGACTGAACAACCTGCCTCTCAAGTCCTGGTCCCATGGAACACAAAACCTTCCCAGTCTTGTGAGAACACTATTTCTAGAGACTATGAAAGGCACCATTTACTCAGTGATTTCAAGCTTCTATTTTCCTAGGGGGAAATGGTAGGTCAGGCGTGACTACCCAGTGTGTGGTGCTCTCTCTGGTTTTACTGGGGTCTGCTGGGGTTCACTGGCCACCCCTGGCTTTCCAATGTTACCTAGAGAGCTTCCCTGGCACTATAGCTAGCCTGCTTCCTAGACAGGCTTGTGGGACTCCGCAAGTCCCACACTGGATATCATCCTGGGTAGTCTCGGTTCCCTCGAGCCCCTCCCTAGCCTTGCTCCCTAAGCTAGCAGCCAGCTCAGCCTGGAGCTCCTCAGCTAGGAGCAGTGTGTTAAGTGGGCACAGAGCCTTCTCTGTTCCAGTAACAATGGCCCCTTGATGGCTAGCTCCGGGTCCCCTCACTCCTATTGGACTTTGGGGAGGAGAAAGGATGCCTGCCCTGCCCCCACCCCAAGGCAGTCAATGCTGGGTGTGAGGTTAACTCAGAGGCTTTAGTCTTTGTCTGCCCACAGGACCTCTTTCTTCTTTCTTCTCAGGCTCTGACCCCTCCCGTCCATCCCAGGGACCCTCCCAGGGGGCTCCAGGAATGGTTCAGATCACTCACCCCAGCAAGTATCCATTGAACAGACCCCTGGGCCCTGAAGGTTGCTGCTAAATAGGTGAAGGATAACGGGGATATCGTAATGGCTACCCCTTGGATTTAGAGCTTTTACAATTAGCCTACTTTGGTAGCCCCACTGGCTCCAGAGAGCTAATACCCACTCTTCCTCACAGTGGACCTTCAGGGCACTGATAGTTTTATTAGCTGGAATTCTTATACTCAGTTGGGATTAAATATCCCTGAGCCTCTTAACTGACACCACACTAAGAGAGTCAAAATGTTACCCCACTTAAAGAGCCATGTGTTTGTGGAAGGCCAGATATGAAATACTCAACCTCACATATTTATGTCCATATCCGAACCTCTGTGGATGTATTATCTTACATGGTAGGAGAAGTTTTATGGAGGTCTTTAAGGATTTAAAGGTGGCAGAGTGCCCTGAGTTAGCTGGGTGACCCCAAATAGAATCACAAGGGTCCTTATAAAAGGGAGACAGAGGGAGACTTAGCTGCAGAAGACACTCAGAGCTATGCCCCAAACTCAGGTATTTGTGAGTTGCTAAGCTAGCGCTGTCAACTCTGCTTACGTCCAGCTCAGAATCCTAACCCTACAGTATTAGAAGTTTTCTAGGCATTGGGAACACAGGGAACACAGACTGATTCTTTCCGACTTCTGTATTTGGTCAGCTGGAGACATCATGGTGCTTGCTTGTAATCCCAGCATGGGGGAAGCTGAGGCAGAAAGACTTCTGGGGAGTTCAGATCTGGACCTAATAGTAAGACCCTGAGTCAAAATGGAGAGATGAGTATGGCCTTGCTGGTGAGCTGGTGTACATCGGGCAGGAACTGGCAGCTTCTGTCATCTCCTGGATGTCCTGTGCTAGTGGGGTTTGATGCGCTCAGATAGCATCTCTTAGTCTTTACTAAGCCTAAGTTAGAATCCTCTAATGATACTTTGGCAGTCCTGATGCCCAAGTATCATCCTGATACCCAATATAGTCATAATCTCAGGAGGTGGGACTTAGCCATTAGGAGTTCTTTTAAGCTTCCTAGATGCTATCGGGATTGAAACCCAGAACTCCAGAGCAGGCTCAATGCATTTGTAATGTGACACTTCTCCTCTACCTGTGCAGACATCACCAATCAATTGCAATTCCCTTCTCCCAGTGGGATGTACTTGTTCAAATTCAGCACTACAGGAAACCTTTTCCAACCAGTCAGCCTCAGAGAGGAGTTGAAATTAATTTGTCCTCCTAACTGAGAAGCTTTAAACTGTCTAGCTGGGGCCATGTGTATGTCTACCTGTATCTGAACCAAATAATGGTAGAAATAACAACATCAAGCCTTGATCAGAAATAGTGACTGCCACGGTTATATAAGGATTGTTTGGATTGGTTAAGAATAGGCATCGTGAGTCAGCTAACATCTCTGTCCTGCAGTAAATTGCTGCACAGAAGAATGCAAGCCAGGGGGACCATAGGACAGACAACAGTCTCTGGCTGACATTTGTCCAACCAACTGGATGCAGGCTCCTCTGCATTGGAAGCCTTGTGCACACTTTGCTGGAACTCGGGGTCACTTTTTTTTTTTTTTGATACTTAGTGCAGGGACAAAATATCTGACAGAAGCCACCTAAGGAAGCAGGGAAGTTATCAGCATTGACAACTCCAGCGACAGTCTGTCCTAGCAGGGAAGGCACAGCAGTGGGGGACAGGAGACAGACCTGCAGTCAAGAATCAGAAAATGGAGAATGTTTGTACTTAACTCTCTCTCTCTCTCTCTCTCTCTCTCTCTCTCTCTCTCTCTCTCTCTCTCTCTCTCTCTCTCCCCTCCTCCTCCTCCCCCTCCCCCTCTCTTCTAATTAAGACTAGGTCTTACTATGTAGCCCCAGCTGTCTCGGAAGTCATTATGTAGACCAGGCTGGCCTCAAGTTCGCAGAGCTCCTTCAGTCTCTGCCTCCTCCTGAGTGCTGGGGTTGAAGCCATGTGCACCATGCCTGGGGTACTTTCTCCTTATTATCTAGTCAGGATGCCCACAGAATGGTTCTACCCAGGGTAGGACTTCCCACCTCAGTTAGCACAATCTAGAAAATCCTGGACGGACGGGGTGACTCAGAATCCCGTTCAGTTGTCAATCAGAATTAACCTCAAAATCCGATAATGGAGCTGTACCTATGGAGGTGAAGAGCAGAAGGGAAGGCAGGGTCCATAGGAAGAACAGCCCATGCCGTCCTCCCTCCATGAGTCTCCCAAGCATGTGCACCTTCCACATAGCCATTGCATAAGCACATTTCTGGTTGAAAGGTTCTAATGAAGAAAGCTGAAAAGCTCCAGGACCAACAAAGCATGGGTTAGAGAGGGTCGGAAGGTATTGGTGAGCCTTTCACAGCCACCAGCTGCTTCCAGCCACATACATCCTCTTCCTGTGCCCTCTTCCTTAAGACAGGGTGTCTCGGTGTAGCTCTGGCTGTCCTAAAACTCACTCCATAGACCAGTAGACCAGGCTGGCCTCGAACTCAGTGAACTCAGCCATCTGTCTGCCTCTGTCTCCTGAGTGCTGGGACTATCTTTATTGTCACCTGTATGAGGGTGGTTGCAAGTTGACTCTTGGATTTGGAATTGCTGGACCAGAGAGTCTCTTAGTCTGTTGGGACAGCTAACATAGTGCCATTGCCTGGGAGATTTACCAATAACAGAAAGCTGTCAAACATGTTTCTGGAGGTTGGAAAATTTAAAACCAATGTGCCAGTCCAGTGTGTAATAGAAGACTTGTTCTCTACATCCAAGATGGAACCTTCACACCATGTCCTCACATGGTGGAAGGGATGACTAAGTTCCCTCACACCTCGTTTACAAGGACACTAATTCTATTCACAAGGACTCTACCCTCTTGACCTACCGCTCCAGTCACTTGCTGAAGGTGTCACCTCTAACACCAGCATGCCGGGAAGTCAACTTTAATGTAAGCACTTTGGAGGGGCGCCAACATTTAAGCAGAAGCAAAGACTGTGTACATTGGAACCTGTGGCAGTCATGAGCAGACTGAGCTGTATAGTAGCCAATGTCACAAGAAGTAATAGGGTTGGGGTGTAGCTCAGTTGTAAAATGTTTGCCTAGCATGCATGGAGACCTGGATTTAACACCCAATATGGGGGTTTCAATGAGTATGGCCTCTCATAGGTTCATCTCTTTGGATGCCTTCTCTACAGTTGGTGAAACTATTTAGGAAGGATTAGGAGGTGTGGCCTTGTTGGAGGAGGTGTCGTTCCCAGGTAGACTCTTCTTCTCTGCCTCTGACTTTTGGATAAAGTATAACCACATAAATTGATAAAAAATCAGGTATGGTACCTCATACTTGGAATCCCAGAACTTAGGAGGTAGAGGCAAGAGGGTCAGAAGTTCAAGGTCATCCTTAGCTCCATTTCTAGTTTTAAACCAGCCAGGGATACATGTATGAGACCCTGACTAAACAACAACAACATCAACAACGACAACAACAGTAATGTGAATTATGATGTTTTGGCCAAATAATCCTTCTAAAAGGACACCCCCATCAGCATTATGAGAGGATTCTTTGTTTTTCTTTTTCTTTGTTTCAAGACCGGCTTTCTCTGTGTAGCCCTGGCTGTCCTGGAACTTACTTTGTAGAACAGGCTTGCCTAGAACTCACAGAGACCCACCTGCCTGTATCTCTTCAGTGCTGAAATTAAAGGTGTTCACCACCACACCCATCTGAGAAAATCCTTTGTGTTACCCAGGAGAGGGACAGGCTCTGCTGCTGAAATAATCAGACCCCCAAATCTGAGTACCTTTGTACAGCAAAAGTTTGGTTTTCTCACTTATCCCATTTGGCTCTCCCGTAGCCACAGGAAACCAGATGCTTCCATCTTGAACTTCCATCAGAACTGTGGCTGCCCATTGGGCACAGCCCCTGGGAGGTGTGGAAACATTTTAAGGACCAGGCCTTGAAGCGGTTCTATCACTTTCTCCCACATCCCACAGACCAGAACTGGCCACGTGGTCGTCACTTCATTGCCAGCAATGACGTCGTGGGGCAGGGCACACAGGCACTCGGGGAATGCTGTAGCTGTGTCAGAGGGTCCCCTGGAACTTCCATCCCAGAACATACTCCAGGATGTCTTGTTCTTTGCTGACCAAGTGAAGAAATGTCATGGAGCGTTGTGATGGCCATCCTTGGTTGTCAACTTGACTACATCTGGAATAATTAACCAAAACCCAAGCAAGTGGGTACCCCTGTGAGGGATTCATCTTAATTAACTTATTTGAAGTGGGTAGACCAACTTCAATCTGGATCTTTCGAGGTGGGAAGATCCACCTTTATCTGGGCCATACTTTCTGGCGGCAACCTATGTAAAGGATGTGGAAGAGGAAGCTTTTTTATTTCTTCACCTGCTTGCTCTCGCTCTCACCAACAAGTCCGTGCCTTCACTGGCATTAGAGCACACTTCTTCAGGATTCTGGTATGTATTAGACATCCAGCCTCATGAACTGAACAACTACTGAATTCTTGGACTTTTCATTGGTAGGTAGCTATTGTTAGACTGGCTGGACCACAGCCTAACCAATACAAAGATGACTCCAATTTACCCTCCTGTGTTTTCTCTAGCAGCTGCAGGCCACTCTTCTCTGCAGATTGTTACACACCCCAGTGGCTTTGCCCCTAGATGTCCCCAAACCCAAATATCCATTCGTGGGAAAGCCTCAAGACTTTTTTAAAAATGTTGGCTGCTATTCATAAAAGCACACAAAGGCATGTGAGCGGCAATATAAAATTAGACGTGTCAAGATCTTTGCCAGCTGTGCTCTGGCCTGGCTTGGCAGCAGTCCTCCCTGATGTTCCGAGTCACTGTCTCCTTCCACTGCCTCTCTCCTCCAGGGACACATACACCAAGTGAGGAGAAGAGGCGAATAATGATAAGGGGCGGGAGAAAGGAAACCTCTGGTCCGCTGGTGTTCTGTCTCAACTTTAGCAGATATCTGATCTTGAACCATTCTTAACCTTGAGGTTCGTAGGACTGTGAGGACCTTATGGGTTTAAAGGCTTGGAGCTGGTTGCAAGGTGTTATGTTCTTGGATGGCAACTTTGCATGCAGGAGCAAGAGGACAGTTGGAATCTGGTCTGTTGTCACAGCACGGTGTCTCACGGCGTGGTGCCAAACTAAAGGATGGGAAACATTTGTTTGCGCACCAGAAGGAGTTATCTGAGGCTGGGAGAGCAAATGGGCTCTGCTTTCGCGGTCACCCTTAGTGGAATAGCTCTGCGCCCAGAAAACAGCAAGCAAAAGCGAGAAGCCCAAAGTGTCACAGCATCACTGTTGTGTGTGTATGTTTCTTTCTGTCTGTCTGTCTGTCTGTCTGTCTGTCTGTGGGCTCAATGATACACTATGTTTGCTTTAATGTAAGATCTCATGTGGCTAGTCCAAGTTGGCCTTAAATTATCAGAAATCTTCCTGCTTCAGCCTCTCAGGTGCCGGGATTTCAGACAACATTGACTATGACTCTTTAGTAAAACAAAACAAACAAACAAAAAACCAAATGGACTGTTATTGTGGCCACTTGTATACCCTCAGGTCTTTTTGGTTCAGTGTCCTAACATGAACATCTTTCATTTAGCTTTATATTGATAGTCTCCTTTTAGGAGATTGTAAGTCCAGCCTTTTTAAAACAAAACAAAACAAAACAAAACATAAATAAATAAGAAAGAAAGAAAGAAAGAAAGAAAGAAAGAAAGAAAGAAAGAAAAAAGTAACACCAAAAACTGCAGGGTGGGGCAGCATCCCATGTAACTCAGGCTGGATGACTTTGAATTTCTGTATTGTTTTTAAAGACTTATTTATTTTTTATTTATATGAATACATTGCAGCTGTCTTCAGACACACCAGAAGAGAGCATTGGATCCTGTTACAGATGGCTGTGAGCCACCATGTGGTTGCTGGGAATTGAATTCAGGACCTCTGGAAGAGCAGCCAGTGTTCTTAACCGCTGAGCCATCTCTCCAGCCCTGACTGAATTTCAATTCCTCCTGCCTCCACTTCCCAAGTGCAGCTGTGCACCACCGCATCTGGTTTTAAGAGATGCTAGGGGAAGAGCCCAGGACTTCATGCACACTAGGCACTGTGCCCACTGAGCTACACAACCAGGTCCGAGTCAGGCACCGTATGGTGCCCGATGCTCTGACAGCACTGGGGAGGACAGATGGATACCAAGAGCCAGAACTGACATTCTGTAAAGAATGGGAGTTCGTTCATTTATTCCCCAGAGATTTATTGAGCCCAGCCACATGCCAGGTGCTGTACTTACTGCTATGGGACTCCAGAGGACATGGCCACCATCTGAGGAAAGAACAGAGACCCTCCCAGACTCCTTTGTCCATAGAAGTTTTTAGTAAAACAAAATAGATAGATAGATAGATAGATAGATAGATAGATAGATAGATAGATAGATAGGGTGGCATAAAGCTCACCGCCTGTGGGGCATGCACAGAAGAGATAGCTCAGCAGTTAAGCACCGGCACTCTTTAGAGGATGTAGGTTCAGTTCTTATTACCCACACAGTATCTCACAACCATCTGTAACTCCAGTTCCAGGGAATCAGACACTCTCTTCCAACCTCTGCCGGTATCAGGCATGTACCCGGTGCACGTACACACACATGGAAGCAAAGTGTGCAAGCAAAACATTCATACACACAAATGAAATAATACACCACCTGTCTCCAGAATCACCTGTATCGTTCCAGACTGATGCTCTGTACTCAGAGTGATCCCCCTGTCTCTGCCTCTTGGGTAGCAAATAGCAAAAATGGCACTCCTGTACCCTGTACCTGTTTCCTTTGTTTGTTTGTTTTTCCTTTATTTTGTTTATAAAGTCTCCCATATCCCAGGCCGGCATCAAATCCACTGTGCAGTCTGAGGACAGTCTTAAGCCTTTCCTCCTCTTGCTTGCCTCTACCTTGTGAGTGTTACAGTGGCGTGTGTGTACTACGATGCCCAGTCGTACAGAGTGCTCTGGTTGGAGCCCGGGCTTCATGCCTGTCAGATAAACACTACCAACTGAGCTACACTCCCCACCCAATCTCTGCATTTCTCACTAGCACTCCTAGAGACCCATGCAAGCGCGTGGTTGTCCAATGTAGAAAGGTATGAGAATTGTCGCTTATGGCGTTTCTGTGGCTGCCGCAGCCTCTCAAGCCCTGTGGGTGGGGGTGGGGTCAGTTCCCTCTAGTGGGACATTTCATTGCTTTGCCTGGCTGGTTTCCAGGTCAGTTTTGAATGGAGCAGACTGTTCCCCAAGCTGCCTGCTCTATGTGGCTGAAGGCAGCCTGGACTCCCGTCACCATATGGTGCTGGCTAGCAAAGGGCAGGCTAACTAGGTTACTAGGCCTAGTGGGGCCTGGCAGGGGACTTGCGTTTCAAGCAACTGTGACTGTCCGCCGGAGGTAGATAAAGAGTGCTTTCCATGTCTGTGTGCAGGCATGAAAGACTGAGGGGTGCCTTGGGCCGGCTTTGCCAGGGTTATCCCATAGTTCCATCAGGCTAGCCCTCAGCTCCATTGTCCACGACATCTTGGGCCCTACTCCTTATAAGTACATGGGCACCTTTGCCTTGGACCCCTTCTGTCTTGGCTGTAGTTGGACACACACAAGAGGTTGTAGATGGACTCATTCATTTTGTTTTGTCTTTTTAAAAACAATTTAGTGTGTGTGTGTGTGTGCTTGTCTGTCTGTCTGTCTGTCTGTCTGTCTCGGGGCATGTGCTTGGCCTCCTGGTCATCTTGCCTCCACTTCCCGAGTTCTGGGATTACAGGCATGATGCACTGTGTCTCAGGAAATGTGGAGCCCCAGGATGCTAGGTTGCCGAGGTGCTGGGATGCCAGGATACCATATGGAATGCTGGATGCTGGGATAGTTCAGTAGCATGATATTGAATGACGAGCACTCGCCAGACCTGCCCTCACATCTCCTTCCTTGTTCCTCTTCTCCCTTCACTTTGCCATCAGCGTCCTCTGAGCATATGCTGCCTTGACAGAACTTCATGATACTGGGTTCGAGCAGAGAGGGGTGTGACCTTCCCGGGCCACCTCTAGACGCTTCCATGTGAAATAGGGTCTAGCCTGAACAGATTGTCGCATGGACAAACCCAACTTATCAGAAACAAATAGCTTAGGTGTTTCTTTTCTCATCCTGATTGACCGAAAGAAATGGCAGAGTCCCGGGCCACGCCCCTTTCCTCTACTCGCTAGGGATACAGGAACAGACTATCCCCCCCCCCCGCTCGCTCCCCCTCCTTCCCCCTCCCCCCCCCCGCCCGCTTCCAATTGGGTGACACAGAGGGATCAGCCTTCTGGCCTCCTGTAAGTGGATTCACAATTTTCCCACAGCAGCCAGATCTCCCCCTCTGCCTGTGGAGCCCTGTGGCGCCCCCCCCCCTTTTTTTCTACTTGGAAAAGCTGTGTATGCAGGCGTGTAACAGCTGAAGCTGTTTCCTGCTATGCTCGGGGTCCCAGAGAGAGGGGGGCGCGGAGGCTTCGTGCCTGATGCAGTCCTGGCGAGCACCAGCCCCTTATCGGAGCTTCCCTCTCATTCTCCTTGCTGGGACCCCTCCAGAAGAACAGAGGCAGGGCCGGACTGCAATCCCTCAGGGGCCTCAGTGGAAGAGCCCCCGCTGGAGGCCGTCCAAACGTGAAACCAGTTCTCCAGTGAGGCAGTTTGCCAAGTCATGGGAGGGGCCTGCGCAGAAAGACCCCTGAGGAGGGAGGGAGGGGCGCTGGTGCCCTGCTTGGCAAGGCTCCTCCGCCTCAGCTGCCTCCCTCCCTCCTTCCCTCCCTCCCTCCCTTCCTCCCTCCCTCCCTCTCTCTCTCCCCCCCACCCCCCCCAACCACCAGTTGCCTCGGGGGCTTTCCCACCCCTCCCCCTCGTGAGCACACAGCTGTTAGGAGCTTGAGCTGAAAGTCCCCAGGAATTGAGAATTCATTTTGCCCTTCGTCCACCTATCCCGCATCCTAACGCATGCGCGCTGCGGGTGCCCAGGGCATCTCTCCTTGGTGGCTCACTCACGCATGGAACCAGTGGACATTTTCCTTTCCCCTAGCATCTGCCTAGCAACCTAGAATGCTTAAGTATCTTGCTCTTGGTTAAGTATTCTGGGAAGGGCATCCATCTATCCATCCGTCTGTCCATCCGTTCATACATCCTTTATTCATGGTCCCACTCCCCACACACACACCCTTTAGCAACATCCATTAGGTTGAAACTGGGATGTAGACTGCACCCCAGAAAAGTCATTTCAGGACAGGTCTGTGTGGAACAGAACTAGGCTTATTATGTAGAGGTGAGAAAAACCATGTGAGCACAGACATTAAATCTAAGCGAGGACGATCAGAGAGAGAGACTAGGTTCAGTGTCTTATTAATAGCATATGACTTCATGGCTTTATGCTATCGTATCCAAAGGATGATTTTCTTTCTTTCTCTTTCTTTCTTTCTTGGCTTTTTGAGACAGGGTTTCTCTGTGTAGCCCTGGCTGTCCTGGAATTAGCGCAGTAGACCAGGCTGGCCTCAAACTCAGAGATCCACCTGCCTCTGCTTCCTGAATGCTGGGATTAAAAATGTGTACCACCATGCCTGGCTTTTTTGTTTTTTAAAGATTTATTTATTTATTTTATGCGTGTACACTGTTGCTCTCTTCAGGCACACCAAAGGAGGGCATCGGATCTCATTAGAGATGGTTGTGAGCCACCATGTGTTTGCCGGGAATTGAACTCAGTACCTCTGGAAGAGCAGCCAGTGCTCTTAACTGTAGAGCCATTTCTCCAGCCTGCCTGGCATTTTTTTTAAACCATTTTCATTTGTTTAATGAAATGAATTGTAAGATGTTAATGAGGTGCTTTGCTGGGGTATGTGGTGGGCGGGAGTGTGGAGAAGTTACCAAAGTCTGCAGCCCTGTTCTTTAGGGAACACGGCTCATCTGCTGTTTATAAAACCTTTGAGATATCTTAGAAAAATGAGTCTTGCCCCTGGAGCAATCTGTACTGATTTTTGTCAGTTGTGTGAATGAGGAACCTAAATTAGATCCTGTAGGGGAAGGGCCCTTTCCACTTCCCACATCCATTCCCAGTGGAAAAGAACGTTTGCATCCAGGAAAAAAAAAAGCATATGAAAAAGAGAAAGTGACGGAGGTGCTCAGGGAAGGACCTGGAGCTCTGGATGCTAAGTCAGCACAGGAGGAATAGGGATTTTTGCTTCTCTGGACTTTATTGGAGAAGAAGAAAGAATGGTCTTGGGGAATATTTTAAATAGAACGAACTCCGGTGACCAGAAAGGATGCGCGCCCCCCGGTGGGGAGTAGTGGGAAGGGCTGGGACCTGATGGCGCCGATAGAGGCTGGGAGTGAGGTGTGGTTCCCTTCCCCAGGGCCTTGGAGGGCTTGTGTTCTGCTCTGAGTTGTGCACGAAACGTTTTCAGCAGCTAGAGTCACCCGGAGTACTGGGCTGGGTGTCTCGAGAAGCTCCCCACGTCTCGACCGCGTTCATTTACCTGGGTTAAGGTGTTCGTAGGCGCCCCCGTGTGTTGGAGACTGGAAGAGTTTGGGAGAAGACTATGGACAGGATACGAACTGCAACAGCCGTGCTGTTGATCCAGAAGAGAGGAGTGAGATGAGAGAAATGGAGGCCACCATCGCCCAAGAAGAGAACAGAGAGTGAGGGAAGAGGGCACCCCTAGGTGATCCCAGAGGAAGTTTCAGCAGAGAATGGCCAGAGCACAGGAGGGGAGGAGGGATGGGCTGGAGAGAGGGAGGGGCATGCCATGCAGCCCCAGGATGAAATGTAGCAAGGACCACGCTCTCACTGAAGATGACTGAGGACACCCCCGGGGTGTTTTTTCTTTTTAAAAGGAAAAAAGGACACTGCAGAAGGAGAGGACTGAGACACAAAGGCCAAGGAGAAGAATGAGGCAGGGGGATGATGCTCTTGAGAACTGTGGCTGATTGCCATGAGTGGTGTATGAGAATGTTTCCCGGCTGATACCCACTGCCATCTCCCAGACAGCAAGGCTGGGTGCTGCTCCCTCAGGTGACTGCCGACATCACATAGTGGCCCTCACCCAACGTAAGCATCCATGAGGAACTCGGCCTGACATCTTCTCTTATTGCCCCTGGTGTTTGTACTCAGCAACCAGAGAGCTGGTCCATCTGAGTGGAGAGTGCTGTCCATGACCAGCTGTGCCCAGGCAGAGCTGGGCTGGGCATGAGATCCTGGCATCGTTCACCACTGACAAGGACTTGCTAGCGGGTTGGCCTTTAGTGGCACCTTGGCAGTGGGGACTGGGGAGTTGAGAGCCATGGAGCAGAGGATGCTGGGAAGGCCATCCAGGGAAAAGGCAGCAGAGATTTCCAACCAGGCAAGGATCACAGGACCAGCGTGTGCTTGTCAATCCTGGAGGAGAAAGTAGCATGAAGTTTCAGCCATGTTATAACCCACTTATTACTCAGGGCATCCTGCCCGGCAAGCTCTGCCTGAGTCTCTGCCGAGTGAGTCCCATTCTGGGCCCCCTCTTCGCCCTTCCTGACCCCGTGAACTCCTGGCTTTGGGGTCCTCACACATTCCTCCCTCTTCTTGCTTGTCACCTGGCCTTGGGGCTTTCAAGGCTGCAGAGGGGGACATCCTACCATGGGTGGGTGAAGGAGCTGCTGGTCTGCTCATCCACACTAGAGTTGTCTCCCTTCTTCCTGGAAGTGCCTAGGAACCCTGCATTCCTGTGAGGGGGAGTAGCCTGGGTTAATGACTTCAAAATAGAAAAGGCCACTGGAAGAGGTAGGGAGGGGGAAGAAGGATTAGAAGCTTGTCATAGGAGCTCAACTCCCAAACCTGATTGTGTTTCTGGGATTTGTAGCTGTCTTCAGACACACCAGAAGAGGGCATCAGATCCCATTACAGATGGTTGTGAGCCACCATGTGGTTGCTGGGAATCGAACTCAGGACCTCTGGAAGAGCAGTCAGTGCTCTTAACCGCTGAGCCATTTCTCCATTCAGTCCCTGTACTTTATTTTTTTTTTTAAACATAGTCTAACTAAGTTGCCCTGGCAGGTCTTGAACTTGCAATCCTCCTGCCTCTGACAGCAGAGTAGCTGGGATTACAGATTTATGGCCATAAGGTTCCATCAACTGGAAAATCTTGCCAAAGGGGCTAGACTCAGGAGTGGAAAAGACTGCTGGACCATGTCCTCCCCCACACCCCGCTCTATTTGTGGCTCCCCGCCCCACTCCATTCCCTCCCATCTCCTTTATAATGAATGCTTACCATGTCCCAGATGCTAGGCAAGTACTCTGCCACTGACACAGGATCCCAAGTCCCCTTCAGCATCTTTGTACAACCCAGAGACTGGAAACACAAGGCCAACAAACTAGCCCAGCATGGAATAGTGGTCCTTGTGTAGCTAAGGGTGGCCATGAACTTCTGAGCCTCCTGCCCCCAGTTCCTGAGGGCTGCTTCCATATGTATGCAGTGCTAGGGATCAGGCTTTGTGCTAGGTAAACACAACAAACCGAGCCACAGTCTCAGCCCTACTGCTTTTGTACGGTGGGTAGCTCAGCAGGTTACTTTACACTAGTATCACCACAACATGTAACACTGGTAGCTGTGATGTTATTAATTGGCCAGGATTCTGCAGCCCCGTGGCTCCATTTTGACGGCAGGGACCAGTAACTACTTACACTTTCCTTTATCTAAACACTATGTGTGATGCTTGACGACGCATGCCTTTAACCTGTGAGGTCAATGGAGAAATTCTGGGAAATGAGGGTAGATAGAAGGGTTTGTCATTCGTTCGTTCATTCATTCACTCATTCATTCATTCACTCATTCATACATCAGGTCTCATTCTGACTCAGCAGAACTCTGTAGCTCAAACTAGCATTGAATTTAAAAATATACTCCTGCCTCAGTTTCCTAGGTGCTGGGATTACAGGTCGGTACTGCCATGGCCTAACTCCTTATTAGCATTCTGGATGTTTTATTGCTTTTTGTTGCATGTAGTTTTTGCTACCCTGCTTTAAGCTCCAGGCAGATCATGCTACCAGACCCACTCATGTTCCCTCGGATCTACAGATGAAACACACACACACACACACACAAAATTATTTTCAACCTGCCTTATTGGCTCAATTGCTGGGTGCTTCTAATCTCCCGTGGCCGCGTGCCCTTCCCCATACTCTTAACTCAGCACCTCTTAATCTGCCCCCAGCTTAGTTGCATTTCTAATCTCCTGCCTGGAGAAGCGGCCTATGGCCACTCCACCCAGGATCTCACACGGCTGGCAATCTTCTTTTCCTCCGAAGCATGGCGAAATCCATTTTCCTGTTCCTGCGTCTCTTAGCCCGCCTGCAGGAACCCGGAAGTCCCGCCTCTTTCCTCCACCCAGCAATTGGCCCCTGGCATCTTTATTGATCGATCAAGAAACCAATTGGGGAACAGGACCTTAGCATCAGCACCACTTCCTGTAGCTGTTTGTTTTGTTTGTTTGTTTTAAAGGGAAAGCAAGCAAAGTTTATCGGATAGAGTAACAGCTACTGGAAGTAATACTTTTTGTTTACTGTGAGACTTTTAAAAAATATTTATTTCACGTGTGTGAGCGTTCTGCCTACTTGTATGTCTGTGCGTCCCATGTATGCAGTGACTGTGGAGGCAAAGATGGCATCGGATTCCTTAGAAATGGCTTAGATGGCTGGGAACTGCTGCTCAGGTGCTGGGAACTGAACCTGGGTCCTCTGCAAGAGCATCGAGTGTTCTTAACCACCGAACCATCTCTCCAGCCTCTGTTTTTGAGTGTTTGCTTGAGACAGAGTCCAAAGGCTGAGCTAAAGTACACGGTGTAGCTGAAGCTGGCCTCGAACTCCCGACTCTCCTGCCTTACCTCCAGAGTGCTGGGGTGTGACCTTTAAATGACATATTTAAGAAACCCCAACAGGTGTGGTAGAGTACACCTGTGATCCTAGTTCTTAGGAGGTTGGGCAGGTGGATAAAGAGATCAAAAGAGAGGTGAAGACTTTGGTTTTGAGAGGGCCTGAGGTCCCTCTTCAAAAGTTTTATAGGAAGATGTCTCTGCTCCATGTCTGTGATGCCCTGAACCCTGAGTACCTGTCTCTTTACAGGACAAGGGTGTCCCCCACCTGAAGAGGACAGGTTGGGTCCCAAGCTATGCTCCTGAGCTGAGAACCTGCAGCCAGCCTGAGGAACTCGATGGCGCCCCCTTTCCCCATGGAGAAAGGACTCACTTTGCCTCAGGATATCCGGGACCTTCTACACAGCCTGAAGATTCGAGGCAGATACGTCCTGTTCCTGGCATTTGTGGTCATAGTTTTTATCTTCATTGAAAAGGAAAATAAAATCATATCCAGGTAAGGAACTCAACCACAGGTCCCTTTTATCAAAGGTGAGGTCAGAGGTGACACTACGGTTTTCGGGGAATCAAAAAGTACATCCCTTCTACAGGGTCTTCAGGCAGCCCCTGTGTCTTAGGCTGAGGTCATGTTCACAGGGGTGAGACTTGGGCAGCCCAGGATGGCACCCCCATACTGGCCCTTCTCAACTGCAAGCTCAGGCGAAACACTTCCCTTTATTGAGGTAGGCCTTTCTAATCGGTGACTAGCAATGGGCCTGTCTTGTTGAGAAGGCAAATGCGGAACTATAAACCACATTTTGCCCACGGCCTGCCACATAACTGATGCTTGGTACTTGGTATGACTATTTCACCTTTTATTCTAATGCCCCTTAGCAGTACTTTCCCTCTACAAGTCTTGATGTCATAAGTGGAGGTGAACTCATGGGAAGCAGGATGCTGGTTTGGTCACTCTGGTGGGTGGGACCATCATGGGTAGCTACCCAGATTGTTTATCATTCAACTCCAAGGGAGTGGCCTTTGGATGGGCTACATACTCCTTGAGTGGGGTGGACCTGCTAGACAGAGAACCATTTCTTAATCCTTATCTCCCAGATGTATAGTTTGGCATAACATCCTTAGCCAGGGAGGATAGGTTAAGGACTGCCAACGAAACAGCTCATGCCTGCTGCACACCACGTAACCCTCCTGTGAAAGCTGCTATTGACTTGCACCAGACGAGCCAGAAGTGTTGGAGGGTAAAGTGCCTGAGTTCTTTAGTGAAAGTGATGAACCTGTGTGTAGCCATCACTAGTCACTTACCTTCTCAAACTGAATCACTCCTGGGTTCTTGCCAAAGAAACCACACTTGAATCTTAGCCTCTAGGCCTGCTCTGGAGAGACCCAGCTGAGACTGCTTAGCCTCGTACAGGAGAGATGGCCTCCCAAATCAGTCACAGACCTTGTCTTTTTAAAATCCCCTCCCAGGGTCTCCGACAAGCTGAAGCAGATCCCTCAATTTGTGGCAGATGCCAACAGCACCGACCCAGCCCTGCTCTTATCGGAAAACGCATCTCTCTTGTCCCTGAGCGAGTTGGATTCCACCTTCTCCCATCTGCGGAGCCGCCTGCACAACCTGAGCCTGCAGCTGGGCATGGAGCCAGCAATGGAGGCCCAGGGCCAGGAGGCTGTGGCAGAGAAGCCATCCCAGCAGGCTGGAGCAGGGACCCGGCGACACGTGCTCCTCATGGCCACCACCCGCACCGGCTCCTCGTTCGTGGGCGAGTTCTTCAACCAGCAGGGCAATATCTTCTACCTCTTCGAGCCACTGTGGCACATCGAGCGCACCGTGGTCTTCCAGCAGGGAGGCGCCAGCTCGGCTGGCTCGGCATTGATCTACCGCGATGTCCTCAAGCAGCTGTTGCTGTGCGACCTGTACGTGCTGGAGTCCTTCATCAGCCCACCGCCCGAGGACCACTTGACTCATTTCCTGTTCCGCCGGGGATCCAGCCGCTCCCTCTGCGAGGATCCAGTGTGTACCCCCTTCGTCAAGAAGGCCTTCGAGAAGTACCGCTGCAGAAACCGTCTCTGCGGGCCACTCAACGTGACCTTGGCGGCCGAGGCCTGCCGCCGCAAGGACCACGTGGCCCTCAAGGCCGTGCGCATCCGTCAACTGGAGTTCCTGCAGCCGCTGGCTGAGGACCCGAGGCTGGACCTGCGTGTCATCCAGCTGGTGCGCGACCCCCGGGCCGTGCTGGCTTCACGCATAGTGGCCTTCGCGGGCAAGTATGAGAACTTGAAGAAGTGGCTGTCCGAGGGACAGGACCAGCTAAGCGAGGATGAGGTGCAGCGATTGCGGGGCAATTGTGAGAACATCCGCCTGTCTGCAGAGGTGGGCTTGCGGCAACCAGCCTGGCTGCGCGGTCGCTACATGCTGGTGCGCTACGAGGATGTGGCACGCAGGCCACTGCAGAAGGCCCGAGAGATGTACGGCTTCGCGGGCATCCCCTTGACCCCGCAGGTGGAGGACTGGATCCAGAAGAACACGCAGGCGGCACGCGACAGCAGCGACGTCTACTCCACTCAGAAGAACTCCTCGGAGCAGTTTGAGAAGTGGCGCTTCAGCATGCCCTTCAAACTGGCACAGGTGGTGCAGGCTGCCTGCGGTCCGGCCATGCGCCTCTTCGGCTACAAGTTGGCCAAGGATGCTGCCTCACTCACCAACCGCTCCATCAGCCTGCTGGAGGAGCGGGGCACCTTCTGGGTCACGTAGTGGAGGATGTCCGGGACCCTTGGAACCTCTTCTCGTGAAAGGCTGGCCCTGCTTCCCTCACACCCAGCCTGGCAGTGAGACACAGTCCTGGCAGAGAGTCAAAATGGGGAGCGATGATGGGAACACAGCCCCTGGCTGTAGTACTAGGCCCCTTGCCAACTCGATTCCCCAGCGCAGCTACAGCTTGGGGCTTCTCTGGGGAGAGCAGCACCCGGTCTCCTTAGTGGTACTGGTCATAAGGTGAGGACAGTGTCCCGAGCAGGCCCAGGTAGGTTCCTGTGTGAGGACACACCTCCCTGGCTCTTTCTCACAGTCACAGACACATACTCGAAGCACATAAAGGCCTGTAGGCTGTGTGGGCCAGAGTCCAAGTATTTAACAACCAGAAGGGGCTTAGGCCCTCTCCAATCGCTCAGACCTCCTACTGTATTAAGTGTTAACCTCTTCCGCTCTGAGTCAGAGAAGCCTGCGATCTGACTGAGTCCTTGGAAAGAGGAGGACAGCCTAGGGTGAGGAAGGGGGCATTGGAAGCTCCTTAGGGAACAATGGCTGTTTGCCAGCTGACCGAAAATGGTTTGATTAGCTGTTCTAGTCACTCATGAGTGACTAGCAGCCTGTGTATAGCAAGACACACGAAGTGCATGTAAAACAGACAAGGCTGGAGGTGTGGCTCAGTGGTAAAGCCCTTGCCTCTCAGGCTCTGGGCCCTGGGTGTGATTCTGAGCACTATAAATACAAGGGAAAATAAGACATACATATAAGTGCAGCAGAGAGAGAGAGAGACAGAAAAGCATAATAAACATTCCCTGCCCTCATAAACACACTCTTCTCTCTCCTTTCTCTCACGCACACACACATGCTCACACTGGTACAGAAAAAATTCCTTTCTCCACCCTTTATGCTCACCGTGGGTTTTTGTTGTTGTTGTTTTGTTTTATTTTTCTGTATCACATATCTAAACAAGGAGCCTCAAATTACATTTTTTAGGGTTATGTGGAGACGGTCATATTCAAGGACAATGATGCTTTTCCCTGACCGGAGCTGGGAAGGAATGATGGTCTCTGGTCTCTGAACTACCACTGAGCATCTGAGGTTGCCATGGATACCTCCTCTGACCCATCCACATGCTTCTGCTAGCAGGCAGGCCATTTAGAAATGGCCTGGGTAGCCTTCATGTGACTACAGTCCAAAGGCCCCATCCTGCCCACTCCTGGGGAGCGTGTCTGCTTCTGAAGGCTGTCTGAGGCCTACCCAGCAGGCTCAGCTCCAGCTCCTGAAAGAGAAAGACTGCTCAAGGGCCTACTCTCTCAAGCCCGGCCTACTCTCTCAAGCCCGGCCTCCTCTGAGGCTAGCCAAGAACTTCAGAGTGCTCTGCAGGGGTAGTCACACTAGGACATATCCTGCCATTTCCCTCCTAGTTGACAGAGGTTAGCCCTCAGGTTGCCATGGTTACAGCTAGTGTCTAAAAAAGAAGTCTGCTTTAGGGCTTTGGGAAGAGGTATGCTGAACTCAGGATGGGCAGGTATCTTATTTGGGATTTTAAGGTTATTTATAACTTGGTGCTATTTGGGGTTTTGTTTCTGTAAAACTACTCAGAAGCAGCAGGGTTTGACGACCAGGGTAGGCTGATACCAGCAGGGAGCATTTGGCTCCTGGGAAAAGGATAGACCAGAAAGGACTTTTCCTAGTATGATCGGAGTCAAGCAGAGACCCTAGGGTTCCATATGTTCTTCCTTGTGAACCTCATGTGGAATGACTCTCAGAAGCTACCTTAGGCTCTAGGTCTATAGCTCAGTTTGTATGGAGTTTGTCTACTGCATATGAAGCTCTGGGTTCCATGCCCTGCATCACATCATATAGGTATGATGTCACATACCTGTATCCCAGCATTCAGGAAATCGAAGGTTGGAGGTCAAAAGTTCAAGGTGCAGCTATGTGTCTATTTAGAGGTCAGAGTCTATAAGGAAACTTGAAGCTTCCTCTGTCCAGAGCAACCAGTATTCCTTCTCAAGAACAGGTTGTCTGAAAATCCCAGACAATCCCTTCTTGTAAGCCCCAACAATGAGGAGTGTGGGGAGCTGAGCAGCTAGGTTTCCCCCAAGCAGAAGCTCTTCCCTCCCTGTGCAAGCTGAAGTATAGAACCCTGGCTAGCAGTGGGGGGTTGACACGCTGACTTTCTGGATACTTGCTGCATCTGGCACTGTGAGAGGCCAGGATGGAGCTGGTATGTGTACCAAGACACCGGATGTGTAGCATGGAAACCGGCCTAGCACCGGTGTGGAGGACGTCAGGACACTCTCTGTGGTTGGGGTTTGCTATCCACCTGCCCAGTCACCAGATCCCAAGCACAGGTGATCGTCCGTCACTCAAGTCAGCCTCTGCTCTTGATTTTAACAATCCAAGAACAAGTGTGTAAGGGATAAAGAGACACCAGCTCTTCATGCTTGACGGGGACAAGAGACAGGATGTCGTGGGCAGGCTCGGGAGTGCGTTATCTTCTCTTGGAGCTCTTTATCCAGACCGCATTCCCTCCTTCTGCATGGCGCGTGGGGTGGGAGGGGCAGAGCTGGGAGTTTCCTTCCTTCTTCCCTGTTGGGGATGGGGCACAAGGCCGCCACCTCTCAGCTCTTTAAGGACAGATCCCCACAATGGACCTTTGGAACTTCTCAGGACATTTGACAATGTTGTGTGCACTGCAAGTTGACTTTATTTATTGTAGGAAAAAAGAGACAGTATTCTTTGCAGGGACCTAAAACTGTACCCTAATCAAGAAGTACAATTAATAATGTTATTAATAATAATAGGGATGATTCACAGGCCATGTATATAACCAGGACACCCAAGGACCATGGAGGAGATGAGACAGAGCCAGGCCATGGAAACCCAGGATGCTAAAGAGGTTCTGTGGGTCTATTATTGATCAGAAAATACAATACGAGGGCCCATTCTACAGCATTACTTGGGTGTGGCCCTTTCTACAGCATTACTCATGTATCTGCTACATCAGAGCAGCTCAGTGGGTTGGATGGGCAAGCAGACGGAGCCTTGGAACATCCCCTGAGGCTCAGTCACACAGCCAGCGCAAATCCTCAAGGTTTGGAAAGGGACAGTGTGGGGCAAACCACTGGGCATCTTCTCTGGTGCTAGAATTGTGCTTTGGGCTCTTAGGATGGAGCTGGATGGAGAAAGTGGCCATGCTGGTGGCATGGGACAACTGCTCATCCAACTCCAAAGATCAAAGGGCACCCAGGTGACCTATGACTGTGACACTCTTTCCTACTGTTAGGGGTGTCTACCCCATGGTGGAAGATGCCCTCACTGAAAGCCCTAGGATTTCCGGCCCTAAGGGGGTAAGAAGGACTTAGGAGTCCCAGATGGCTTTATCCCAGCCCCCCAAATTCCTCAGCTGTCTTCCACATTTCAATTGACCATGGACTTGTCCCTTTTGAGAAGTCCTGGACTTTGAAGGACAGGAGCATTGCCAAGGCAGTCTTGTGTTAGTCCCACAACAGAGGCAGAGGGATCATATTAAAGGAGAGAGAGAGAAAGAGAGAGAGAGAGAGAGAAAGAGAGAGAAAGGAGTGGGGGGCCAGACTCCCAAGAAGCCAAATGGGTCTGGCCAACCTGTACTCATGAGAAGGAGGGAACATCACTATAATCGGGGCCTGGAGCTGGTGTGTTGTTGGTGAGATCCTGTGGTGTAGCTAGGTGTGAATGGGTTTCCTGAGCATGCGCAACCTACTCCCAACTTCACACTCTTAGAAATAATGCAACCATGATGCCTTACCTCAAAAGGATGAGGCAAAGCTTGCCACTTCCAGCATCTGAAGGCCTTTAGGATCCTGTGAGCTGTGTCCTTGTCACTACATGGGGACAGGCTCCTCAGGTGTGCCTGAGAGAGAGGTATGGTACCCCCCCCCTTACTGCCTTGCTTATGCTGTGGACCAGCTTCTTACTGGGCATCTAGAATGGCTCTATCATCTGCTTCCATTATATTTGCTTGAACTTTACATCCTATTAAGTCTCCATCTCTACTGGATAGTCTAGTCCCTGGGTCTAACCACCACCCTCCACTTCCTGGTGAGTCCTACAAGTGCTGTCTTTGTGCCAATACCTAGACAGTGTCCTGCCTCATAGTTAAATGGTACAGGACATCTTCCCAGTCTGAGTGGTCATGGCATGTGCTTGTGTGTTCATGACTACATGTATGGTATGTGTAGGTGGATGGGCGCATTCTGTTCTGCCTGTGGTGCAGCCACACAGCCACAATCTCTTGTTGTCGCTGACCCTCTTGTTCTCCTTGTGGCCACAGATTATCTTCTGATGCCCGGTTCTGCTATTCTCATCTGAGAGCTCACAACTTGGTGTTCAAAGTAGAGTTCATGACCTAGGATGTGAAACCCTTCTCTTTGTAGCTTACTGAACTTATTTAATTAAAAACGAACATACAGGGGTTGGAGAGATGGTTCAGTGGTTAAGAGCACTGGCTGCTCTTGCAAAGGACCTGAGTTCAAATCCCAGCAACCACATGGTGGCTCACAACCATCTGTAATGAGTTCTGGTGCCCTCTTCTGGCATGCAGGTGTACATGCAGATAGAGCACTCGTATGCATAAAATAAATAAATTAAAAAAAATAAACGAATATGCCATAAATTCTGTTTTTTTCCACTTATTCTTTGCACCAATCTAGTCATAAAAATGAATGGCAGAAAAAGCATTTGCAGCAATGAGAAAGACGTGACTTTCATCATGAACCTTTCCCTGCCCATTTCCAAGGGCAAGAGGCCCAAGAGGAGATGGGTAAGTGTAGGTGTTAGGATCAAAGGATTTTCTTTATGGTCCCAGAATGGTGGGTCTGGTGACCCTGCTTGGAGGTGCCAAATGCAAGTGTGGCATCTGAGACACTCATATATTATGGCATGGGTACAGGAACATCGACTCACTTTCAGAGGACCTAGTGACAAGCCCCATCTCTGTCACAGTCTGACCTTGGACAAGTCACTTATCTTGGGGTTACTTTGCTTTAGGAATGAAAGGTGTAGAGGCCCACAGGCATTGTCACCAAAAGCCTTGGTATGGATTTAAAAGTCAGTTAAAGGACTGATTGTTCCTTTCCCATGCCAATATACTTCTTGAGGCTCCTTTCTGCCTTCAACGATGAGAAGACGGCTGGAACCCTTTCAGCTGAGGAGTGTAATGGGGTCCCTTCAAACTGCAGCTGTGCTTCTCGGCTGGAATAACCTTGGTGTGAGTTAGATTTCAGCTCCATAGTAGTCAGTTTCCTGTTACTAGGACATGCACTGTCTTAGCTAGGATTTTACTGCTGTGAACAGACACCATGACCAAGACAACTCCTATTAAGACAACATTTAATTGGGGCTGGCTTACAGGTTCAAAGGTTCAGTCCATCATCATCAAGGCGGGAACAAGGCAGCATCCAGGCAGACATGGTGCAGGAGGAGCTGAGAGTTCTCCATCTTCATCTGAAGGCCTCCAGGAGAAGACTGACATCCTCAGGCAGCTAGAAGGAAGCTCTCACAAAGCCCACCCCAACAATGACACACTTCCTTCAACAAGGTCACATCTACTCCAACAAGACTACAGCTCCTAATAGTGCCACTCCCTGGACTGAACATATTAAAACTACCACATTTACCTAAGGTAATCAGCTTATCAAATGAAATTGTCTATTTTAGTTCATAGTTTGGGACATTTTAGTGTATGATCAGAGCATGAAATTGAAAGAGGAAGGGCCTGGGACCCTGCTGTCTCCTTCAAGTGACCTAAAGACCTCCCACTGGGCCCTGCCTCTTCCCAGTTCTACCTCTTTCCCGTAGCACATTCCAAGTTATAACTCTTTTACTCATAGGCAACTGAGGGCATTCTGGATGCAATGAATGGCAAGCCCTCTTGTCTCCTAAGATGCTTCTGGATGAAATAGATGTTTTCCCAGGGAGAAGGGAAAGCTCGTGTTGGGATACAGGGAGATGAATTTGGGGTAGTTTGGGGGTCTAGCAGCTTGGGGCACAGCTGTGAATAAAAAGAAGAGAGCTGAATCCTGCTTCAGGGCAGTGACTCCAGAGAAGGACCAACAGAGGTGAGGTACAACACGAATGGGTGGGACCTCTCTGCCTCTCAATCTCCACTCTAGGAATCTGCCCCAGTCCAGACCTTAGAAAATTAAACCATTTCTACCCAAGCCTTCAACGTTCCAGCTTACACAATAACTGATGGTTCCTCCTCCAATATGGCTACCACTGTCCCGTCTGCGCTGGGGACTGGATAGAGTTAGCATAACTTCTGGGCTGTGCTTCAGTGGTCTGCCACAAATGACCCTTACAGAAGCAAATTAACCTAATTACAAAACAAAGAGATCTGGACACCCACCTAACACCTTCAGCTAGCAGCATAGGCCAGAAGCCTCTTTCTGCCTCCCTCTCACTTCCCATCACCCTATTCAGGGCTTCCCCACTCTTCCTGTCCTACATCCCAACCCATCAATGCTGGGAGGACTTGGGTACCATGAGGTCCTGAGATAGTTACCTGGAAACATTGAGGAAGCAACTGGATCATCCCAGACCTATCTCCCCTGGAGCAATGTACATTTAGAAGAGATGTGGTCCCAGGTGCTCTTGAGAAATTACTGTTAGCATTAGTTTACCTGAGGTGCTGAAGGCCTGCCTTCCTTTGGCCAACATTAAGGATTCCTCCACAAAGGAACTGGAAAGATTGCTCAGTGGTTAAGAGCACTGACTGCTCTTCTAGAGGTCCTGACTTCAGTTCCCAGAAATGACATGGTGGCTCACAACCATCTGTAATGGGATCTGATGCTCTCTTCTAGAATTCTCTGAAGACAACTACAGTGTATTCATAGAAAATAAATAAATCTTTTAAAAAAAGGATTCCTTCACAGAATCACACCCCTCCCATCTCTTTTGGGCTTTTTGAGGTAGCATCTCACATAGCCAGGACTGTCTTTGCATTTGTTATATAGTTGAAGATGACCTTGAACTTCTGATCCCCTTGCCCGAACCTCTGAGCACTTGGTGGGACTATAGGCATGCACTATATATATCATACCTAGATTATGCGGTACTATGGTTCAAACCCAGAACTTCATACATACTGAGCAAGAACTCTATCAGCTGAGCTACAGCCCCATAAAGAACTTGGGAGTGGGGGAGGGGTCTGACTGTGTATCCTGGGTTAGCTTAGAACTCACTACGTAGACCAAACTAGCCTTGGGTTCACAGAGATCTCCCTCCAGAGTTGGGACAAAAGACATGCATCACATGTCTGAGCAAGCCATAGGGAGCAAGTCAGTAAGCAGCATCCCTCCATGGCCTCTTCATCAGTCCCCACGTCCAGGAGCCTGTCTTGCTTGAATTCCTGTCCTCATTGTTTTTGATGATGAACTGTTATATGGAACTGTGAGTGAAGTAAACCCTTTCCTCCTAAGCTGCTTTTGGTTATGGTGTTCATTGAAGCTATAGTTATAGTATCTGAAACAGTAGTGGTAGTTGTAGACCTCTGGGTACCCTTTTTATTTGTTTCCTTTGGCTTTTTGAGTCAGCTCTCCCTATGTAGGCTAGGCTGGCTTGAACTTTATGAATTTCCTGCCTTTGTTTTCTACATTCTGGCTTGCTCAGACTTCTTTTTTATAGACCACCATTCCAAAGATGGCACCACCCACAATTGGCTGGGCCCTTGCCCATCATTCACTAATTAAGAATGCTGTATGGCAGTGGTTTTCAACTTGTAGGTAGAGACCCTTTCACGGGGATTGCCTAAGACCATCAGAAAACACAGATATTTATACTGTGGTTCATAACAGTAGCAACATTACAGTTATGAAGTAGCATCAAAAATAATTTTATGGTTGGGCCACCATAGCATGAGGAACTATATAAAACCGTCACAGCATTAAGAAGGTTGAGAACCGCTGCCCTAGAGACTTGCCTACAGCACAATCTTACGGAGGCATTTTCTGAATTGATGCTTTTTCCTCTCAGACGACTTTACCACTGAGTGTCAAGTTGATGTAAAACTACCCAGCACAACCACCAAGGCCTGGGAACGACCAGGCTAGAGTGCTGGTTGCCCCAGCACTGAGTTCACACATCCCGTTCTCAGGCAAGTGCTCACTAAAGCCAATTATGCTCAACCTCAGCCTGAACGCAGCCCCACTCCTAAGTCAAGAGATGTCTCTCTGGTTGCCCATCGACAGCTTCCTATCATTCTGCCATCCTGTGTCCTCCTTTTCCCAGTCTTGTCTGAGTACTGTGCCTGTGTACACGTCTCTGCTCCAGTTCTCAGGACCGTTATTCCCTGATGCTCTAAGTTTTTCTCCAGCCCCTGATTCCTCTTGGCTTCTGAATGAAAAGGTTCCCTCCCTTGCAGATGCCATTCAAGTCCCTTGCTTTCCTCAGGGCTGAGCATAAAACAAGCTGCTCTCATTAACCCATAGAGAAGCTCAGGATCTGAGAGTCCTCTGCCCAGCAGGCCAGCTCTGGGAGGCCCAGCCCCTAGCTCCACACAGGCATAAATCTCCCTGATGCTCCAGAGTGTGACTCTGTGCTATGTGGGGCCTGGCCGCAGCGAGATGAAGGCCGCCATGGGAAGACAGAGAGAGAGATGGAGAGAGAGACAGAGACAAAGACAGAGACACAGAGAGAGAGAGAGACAGAGAGAGGGAGGGAGGGAGAGAGAGAGAGAGAGAGAGAGAGAGAGAGAGAGAGAGAGACTCATTTAGCCCTTTGTAGCCTGTGCTGACCTTGGCCCTGACTTTCTAGCCTCCTGCCTCTACCTCCCCAGCACTGGATTTATATCATACCTGCTTCATGCAGTAGCAGGGACTGAACCTGAGTGAGTCAGAGCTTCATGCTTCCTAGACAACCCTCTTTCTCACAAAACATACATCCTCAGCTCCTGGGACCCAGAATTTCAATATGAACTTTTGGGCAACACAACTCAACAACAACAACATAACGCTTACTTAACTCCTATATAGCCAATACCCAGAATCATGTGAACTCCAGTCATCTGACAAATGTGACTGTCTGCCCAAGGTGATGTGACCTTGTTGGGATGGAAGGTCTAGAACAGTGATTCTCAGTCTTTCTAACTCTGTGTTCTTTAAATACAGTTCCTCATGTTGGGATGACCCTCCAACCATAACATTATTTTGTTGCTATTCCATAACTGTAATTTTACTACTGTTATGGATTGTAATGTAAATATCTGGATTTTCTGATGGTCTTAGGCAACCCCTGTGAAAGGGTCATTTGGACCTCCAAAGGGGTCTCCAACCACTGATCTAGAGTTATCTAGAGCCATATGAAGAGAAGGCCCTGAGAATTCTTACCAGCTCCTCATAGACAGAAACCAGATCCCAGACAGCCATTCCCAATATTCAAAAAACCAGAATCCACTTCAAGTCTTCAAAGCACATGTTGAAACCTTTGAGAAATTAAGGTTCCCCTCTCCATTCACTTCCCCTTTCCCAAATGGGACACACTGATTGCTTTGGGAGAGTCAACAGTGTGCCCTTTGCTCATGGTCCCAACACAGGTCTGGTCTCCGTCTTCCAGCATTACTAGCTGGGTAGAGATAGGGAACAGGCACCATGCCAGATCCAGGTCTGGACGGGGAAGCAGCTGGCATCATCTCCCTCCTGTATCTGCTAGACAGCAAGCCCAAACAAACGGATTGTGTACATATGTAACTGTCGAAAGTTTTCCATTCCCACCTGCTCCCTGCTGGTCCCTGCTCCCAGATCCCACTGACTCATCATCTTCTAAAACATCTTTATCCACAGTTTCTCCTCAGGGAATACTCTCAGGAGAAATGTTGGCTTATGGAAGGGTCCCCTTTATCCCCAGGGGACAGGGAAGAAAGGACACGAAGCAGGAAGGCTGGGGCCCAGTGTGTCTTTCTGAGGAGGCACTTGCAGCCACCTACCTCTGAGTCCCAGTTTTACAGTGGAAAGGGGTGGAGCTCCTGGTCACATTAGTTTTGCATTCTTGCATTGAAAACACCATTGTTGCAGAAACAATAGCACTGTGCAAAAGAAGAGATGTTAGGGGAAGCCGTGGTCGCAGTGAAAGCCGTGGGAAACATCCCTGTAGACCAGCAAGAAAGCCAGAGTTGGAAGGGGCTGAAGCCTGGTAGGCTCAGCTCAGGGCTTGAAACCAGCAAAGCCTATTCAGCTGCTGTAACAAAATACCGTAAAGTGGTATAAAGCAGGAGAGATGTCCATTCCCTGCAGCGGTGGAGGTTGGAGGCTCAAGGTGAAGATGCTGACAGAGGTGTTGTCCTCCTGAGAAGGGAGGGACAGACAAGAATCTTGGGAACTCTTTGGCATTAACCCCAATCTCAGGACAGCATCCATCTGCCCTCCTCAAAGTCTCACCTCTTCACAGCGTTGTGTTCTGGGTAGATTGCATTTCAACATGTGAATTCAGGGATCCAGACATTCTTTTCCGCAAGGCTCAGCAGATGAGCAAGGGAGGGCAGGTAGATGTAAGAATATGTCCTATGGTGGTGTGTGAGGTGTGGGGGAAGGGTGGTGCCTTGGCTGCCCATGCCCACGCATCCCTTCCCCCTGAGGAACCAGCCACATAACAGTATAGCATAGAATAGAATTTATCTAGGGCATGGGGAGGGGAGTTAAGAGGGTAGTAGAGGCCAAGAGAAGGAGAGAGGACAGAGTAGAGAAGTAGAGGCCGGCCATGAGCACGTGGAGAGAGTGGGGAAGGGAAGGGGGGATGGAAGAGCCCAAGGGGGCGAGAGAGAACAAAAGAGCAAGAGGATAAGAGGGAGGAGAGGGGCCAAGCCTGGCTGTTGCCAGGTAACTGTGGGAGTGGAGTCCAGACAGAGTACCAACAGTGGGGGGCACAATTTATTATAAGAGTTGCCCTGATTGTGGTGTCTCTTCACAGCAATAATACCCAAGCTAAGCCAGGGACCCAGCCTAGTGTCTGGGCTGGAGAATTTTGGGTAGGGTAAGGGTATGCCAGTCAGGATGCCCCTATAACTGTGGGATGCTGAGGACCTGGTGGCCAGCATCCACTTTGATATGTTAATAGGCACCTGAGTTATCCTGAGTTTCCTTGCACAAGACCAGAGGCCCTTCACACAACCACACTGGATGATCTACACCCAACCCAGATGATGAGTCATCATGGCTTCCCCCCCTCCTCTAGTCTTCTCCAACCTGTGTACCCTAGCTCCTCCCGAGACCTCGAGGCTATGTGTAATCGGACAGACGTGCACATGTCTGGTTGGGAGCTGTGACTAGATAGTCAAGGTGAAGATCTGAAGACCTGCCCACCAGTTGGCGTTCCCCGAGCCCAGCTGCGCTGCTGCTCTGTGAGCAGGCACGGCTGAGCTGATGAAGAGGAAGGCAGCTTGGCTCAGGATAATCCCATACGACAGCCCACCCCTTCCAAAAGGGTCCCTGAGCCTTGGAAGGAATGACATAGATGCCTAAATATTCTTCTTCAACTTCAGTGAGCTTCTGGGCCCTTGTGCCCTCTCATTATCCCTCCATATTCAGAATGTGGTTGTCGGCAAGTCTCAGTGGTATTCCTCCTACTAAGACACAAATAGAAGAAAACCCGGATGTGGAAAAAATACATAATCGGACACAGACTGATGTAATAGCCTATGATTGAAATGCAAATGTGAGAAGCGCGTTAGCCAGGACATCAGTTAACAAATCAGTAGCTGCTTCTTCCCCACCGGAGCCCGGAACCCATGACTTCCCTGGCCGCAGTTTCTAAGTTCCCATCACTAGACGTGAATCTCCCCTGGGTGGTGGGACTAAATCCAGTTAGAAATTTATTCTATATATAATCACTAGTGCCACTATAGGACAAGGTGATTCATCATGCCTGGCACTTCTGTCTTGACACACAAGAGGACACACATCAGAATAGCACTTCCGGCCATATTTGTCCCTAGCAACCTTAGTAGCTCCTGGCAATGTGGGACTAGGCTACAGGAAAGGGACCCTTTCAGCACATTCCTAGCCTTAGTTCTCCAAGCCTGCAACCAAAATATGTGCCATATTCAGCAACAGAGGCTTAGCAGTCAGTTAGGAAATTCAGTCAACAGCAATAATAGCCTTTGATTGTCTTAGGAGCCTCCAGGGCCTCTGTAGTCAACAACCAACCCAACTGGAGGTTGATAGCTTCGGGATTCCCCATTAACCACCTCCTGGGAACATCTGCATTTGCCTTTTGTTGTAGGTACAGGCCTTGCAGACCTCCTTCAATCATCCTAGTGGGTGGTACCTACACCTTACCCAACTGTAAATCTTCCATGAATATTGCAGGCTACTCCTGGCCTTTGCACCCCTTGTAAACTCATTTCCCTTGCTCTCTCCCTCAGACACACTCTCAAGCCTCTCAAATGGGTTCTCAGATCTTCAAAACACTCAGAGGGTTACTATCAGGTCATCTATATAAGGAAACCTGAAACCGTCCTCCAGAGGATCAGGAGGACGACACAATGTCCTGAAGCACTGTCTCATGTCAGTCAGGTTGCAAAACTGTTCTTGTTGAAGCATTCCGAAAGCCCACATCATCTGTTCTGAGCAAGAATCTGGTGACTGCTCAGAAGTATCTGAAGTCAAACATAAGCAAGGTCTAAGACATTACGAAGAGATCCCACCCATAAGTAGTGTTAGGATTCTGTCTGAGCTCCACTCCACAGTTACCTGGCAATAGCCAGGTAGGTCTGGTCCACTATAAAAGGGGCCACTTGCCCCTCCTCTCTCTCTCTTATCTCTTACTCTCTTAACCTCTTTCTTGCCCTCTCTTGGGCTCTTCCCTTCTTCCCCTCCCCTCCCCTTCTCTCCATGTGGTCATAACTGGCCTCTACTTCTCTACTCTCTCTCTCTGCCTTTCTCTGCCTTTACTACCCCCTTAACTCCCCTCCCCATGCCCTGAATAAACTCTATTCTATACTATACCATCATGTGCCTGGTCCTAGAAGTTAACCCAACCACCAACCACCGCAAATGCAGATGTTCCCAGGAGGTGGTTAATGGGGAATCCCGAAGCTATCAACCTCCAGTTGGGTTGGCTGCTGACTACAGAGGAAAGGGGTGCCTCAGTGGCTTATGCACCCCCTTGGGTTGAGGTACCCCCTTCCCCCACACCGTGGCAGAACATATTCTTACTCCTCTTTCTCTTTTTATAATCACAACAAGTAGCAAGCTCTCCTTCGAGGGATCAATGTTGGGGACAGTAGCACCCATAGGAGGCACTAACTTGGCTCTCCAGTCTGTAGTCATTCTCTCTGACCCTTTCTGAGTCTATATCCTGGAGTTTTCTCCACTCCAGATGAACTCTGGCTTAACCTAATGAGCCCTACCTAGGGTGAAGAAGAATCTTGGCCACACTCTCCCCTGCTGCCCATGGTGGTTCCCTGGTTTGGCCCCAGTGTATTTGGGGCACACTGTATGAAATTGTGACTCTGTCTTTCCTCACCTACCTAAGGCATTCTTTGATTGACTTTAATATAAAAAAAATCTAATGGCCAATTATCTGGGCAGGAAGTGGAAGGTAGGACTTTCTGGGAGGGAGAAAGGAACCTTGGGAAGAAGAAAGAGGAGAGATTTTTGCCAGGAGACATGTGAGGAGACAGACGTGGTCACAGGCCTGTAAGGTATAACTAGCCACGTGGCTAGATGGGACTAGGTGGTCGGGTTAACTTAGACGAACTGGTTGAGAGTCTGCCCTGATAAGGACTAACGTTTCGAAATAAAAGGTCTCTGTGTGATTATTTGGGAACAAGTTGGCTAAAGAATAATTGATGCTGTATTAATTTCCAGAATTAACATATATAGAACATAATAATCATTTAATTTACAGTGGTGGCTGTAGCCAGAGCTGTTGCTTCTCCATGCACCACACCTATGTGCTAGAGGAAGCCCTAGCTGGGCACACTATCTCTGCCCCTAGCATGCTCTCCCTTTTAAAAAAAAGACATATTTATGGTGCTAGAAATTGAACCCAGAACCTTGCACATATTAGACAAGCACTCAGCCACTCAGCTATATGTCCATCCCTAGCATAATCTTTTGTGGGAAGGGTGTGCCCTGCTTAGTCTGGAACATGTGGTAGTTACCCACCCCTGGGAGAGACCTGATTTCATCACCTGTATTGTTCTATTATGGATACCTTCTGTGAACTGCTTCTCAGTCTGAAAACAAATTCTGTCTTGGAATCTCCTCAGCCAAGCAAAGAAGCCTGTTAGTATGTTTTTAATTCAGTCCCACTCAGTTTCTCACAACATGAGCAGAATGCAAACATATTCTTCATCAGACTATATACATCATCGACTTCCAGTCCCATTCTCGGAGTCCTTGCTTACCTTCAAAACTTCATGAGTCAAGCTGTTACTGTCTGCATTTCTTTTGACATTCTCCACCAGAATATCCCACTACACTCTACTCACAATATACTAAGGTTTCTCTAGCCCATAGCTCCAAACTCTTCCATATTCTACCTGCAAATCAATTCCAAAGGCCTAAGAACCACATGGCCAGTTTTAGCACAGCAATGACCCCACTCCTGGTACTGATTTTCTGTAGCTACCTTTCTTATCACTGTGAGAAAATATCTAACAAAAGTGATTTAAAGGAGTGGTTTGTGTTTTGGCTCATAGTTTAAGGTACTATCCATCAAGGTATGGAAGTCAAGGCAGAGAAGACATGGCAGCTGGTCACACTGCATGTAGTTGATATTGAAGAGTAACCATCACAAAGTCGTTTGGAACTACACAAGCCACCTGTGCGGGAAACAGGCTACAAATGTATGGTGAGAGTTTGTACTACATATGCTTTTCTGGTTAGGGGACACCAGCCTTTTGTTGGAACCTCAAAGGGCTCCATATTTCTTAAGATGTTCAGAATCATTTGGTAGCAGAAGACCAGAACCAGATAGGTAGGTCTGGGTCCCATGGGGTGTTATTCATAGCCATAGGACCCAGATCAAGACCCCGAGCTTTCTGAAGCTGTTTCTTGTCTTTATGATGTGACACCTTCCCCTATGTGTGACTATTTGTAGAACAGAAGATATAAAGTAGAGTCTGGCACTGGCCTGTGGATGGTTAGGTAACGATCAGTTAATTTGTTCTGTTGTAAGCCAGGCAGTGGTGGTGCCCACCTTTAATCACAGCACTTGGGAGGCAGAGGCAGGTGGATTTCTGAGTTCGAGGCCAGCCTGGTCTACAGAGTGAGTAGACACTGAGTGAGTGGACAGCTAGGGCTACACAGAGAAACCCTGTCTTGAAAAACCAGAAAAAAAAATTTGTTCTGTTGTGTCTGATGTCACACTTGTTAGAAATGTAGAAGGATAGGAGGGAGGGAGACAGAGACAGATGGGGGAGGAGAAACAGAGACAGACAGAGAGAGACACGTGCACAGAGGGATGCGACGGGGCCACGGCACAGACGCGGAAGTCAAAGTTTCGTTGCAGGGTCTCAGAGCAGGCTGTAAAGACACTTCTAGCTGTCCACGGATGTGCCTGATGCTAACGACACTCAAACCTCTACCCACACTGTACCATGTCTTTATCTTTTCGAATCTCAGCTATGCCTTCCATGAACATCCTCGGTAGATTCACACAAAGCCTGGCAGGAACTCTATGGAACATGTGCTGTTATTACAGTCAACTGGCCTGGCAAGAGAAGGGACAGACCTGCGTGAACACGGCTGGTCTTTCCCTTGAGCACTGCCCATTGGCAAAGCTGACCTGGGAGGTCCCCAGTGCCGGAAGTACCAGAATACGTGAGACAACAGAATCCCCTGAGGCAAGGGTTTCTAGAGAATTCCACACTGATCTGGGAGGCGGGAGACTGGAAGACCTCCCAGCATCCGAGTCTACTTGAACTCATCATAGGGACAAAGCAGAATACCAGGAAAAGGTTTCTTAGGACTCTTGAGGTCCAGTGGTCCTTGATGTCGCCTAGGTCCTCCGGGGCCCAGGTGCTAGTTCATGTGGGGTCTCTGTAACCATCTTACGTTTCTTTTTCTGTTGCTGTGATAAAATACTCAGATCAAAGCACTTTAGGGGAGAAAGCACCTGTGATTCACAGTTGAAGTTACAGCCGCATTTCCCTTTCTGTTGCTATAAAAAAAATGAAAAAGAAAAGAAACCCTGATGAAAATCCGCTTAGAGAAGAAAGGGTGTGTCTGGTTTCCAATTCCAGGCTACAGCTGATCATTGGAAGTTAAGGAGGGAACTTGAAGATCACTTTCAAGAGCAGAGAGAATGAATGTGTGTGTGCCTTCTGCTCTCAGCGTGCCTTCTCTACCCATATAGGACCCAATCCTGGGGAATGATGTCATCCACCTTTGGGCTGTGACTTTCTGCGTCGGTTAATACAATTAAAGCAAAACCCACAGACATGCTGGTTAGTCAGAGTGCTCCTGAGAAACAGGACTGATACAATGAATGCGTATATGTATTCATTCTGAGGGCAGGGGCTGGGATGCCCAATGCAGTTCCAGGGAGCCACAACCCACCCCCTAGTCTCCATTCCTATGTCTGCAAATGGAGCACTTTTACTTCCACCCTGCAGATATCTCTCTCGCCAGTCATATACCACCTTCCTGTGCGACTTTCACACTGAAGGGAGATGGAATTAGCCCAGGGTGTAGCTCAGTGGTAGACTGCCTGGATACATCGTGAGAGCCTTGGGTGTGACCCTCAGCACACAAAAATAGAAAAAATAAAAAAATCCCAAACAAAAATGGGAAGTGATCAACATGTTCATCAATAAAAGAGTAGGGGCCAGGCATAGTAGTGCACACCTTAATCTCAGCACTGGGGAGGCAGAGGAAGGCGGATCTCTGTGAGTTCAATGCCAACCTGATATACATAGCAAGTTTCAGGACAGCCAGGGCCCTGTAGTAAGACCCTGTCCAAAACAAAACAACAACAACAAACAAACAAACAACAATGGGGAGATTGGATGTCTCTGGCCTCTGTGTGGGTGTTAGATGATGCTAACAGCGGGTACTATGCTTACATGAACGGACTCACACCAACACACCTCCCCATCCACACATAATCGGAAATAAAATGTAAGGGGCTGGAGAGAAGGACTCAGCATTTAAGAGCAGTGACTACTCTTACAGAGGGTCCCCAGGTTCAGCTCCTGCGATCCAAATAGCAGCTCCCAGCTTCCTGTAGCTCTAGGTCCATGAGATCCAAGGTCTTCTGGCCCCCATGAACTCTTTGCATCCATGTGATACACACAAACTCACGCAGGCACACGTGTACTCAGACATAAGAAGTAAATAAAATCTGCAAAAGATACGTTTCTGTTTTGTTTGTAATTATTACCTATTTGTGCAGTGTGGTATGGGGGAGATCAGAGGGTTTCAGATCGCCTGGAACTGGAGTTACGGGCAGTTATGAGCTGCCAGGTGTGGGTGTTAGAAAAGATAATATTTTTTAAAAAGATAATTTTTTAAAGTAGGAGTCAAGCCTAGTGTCTATGACGGTTTGTATATGCTCGGACCAGGGAGTGGCACTATTAAAAGGTGTGGCCCCGTTGGAGTAGGTGTGTCACTGTGGGCGTGGGCTTTAAGATCCTCCTCCTGGCTGCCTGGAAGTCAGTCTTCCACTAGCATCCTTCAGATGCAGAACTCTCAGCTCCTCCTGCACCATGTCTGCCTGGACACTGCCATGCTCCCTCCTTGATGATAATGGACTGAACCTCTGAACCTCTAAGCCAGCCCCAGTTAAATGTTGTCCTTTCTAAGAGTTGTACTGGTCATGGTGTCTGTTCACAACAGTAAGACCCTAACTAAGACAGTGGCATACTTCCAGAGTCCCAGACACTGAGGAGGTTAAAGTAGGAAGATCATTTAGCCCAGGAGTTATGGGATAGCCTGAGCAACAAGTGAGATCTTTCCAAGGAAAGATACCACGCACAGCAATCCACAATGGGGTCTGATGCCCTCTTCTGGCATTCAGGCATCCATGCAGACAGAGCGCTTGTATGCGTGAGATACATAAATAATTTTGAGGGGAAAAAAAGAATTAAAAAAAGAGAAAGATACGATGAATTATATGAAGAGGTAATTAATCTGGACCCTTGATGCTCATTTGTTACCAGGGAAATTTATATTCTTGAAGGGAGGGGTGGAGGTTTTTTTAATCTTTTTTTTTTAACTTTTTATTGAGTCTCTGTGAGTTTCACGTCACGCACTTCATCCTATCAGTCTCTTCATTCTCTTGTATCCGCCCTCACCTGTGCAACCTCACACTCTGAATGAACATTAAAAAACAAAGATAAACACATAAGACAAATCATAGAAAACTTCTCGTTCTGGAGGCTGTAGTTTGTCACAGTATGTCCCACAGTCTATCCCTCTATCCACACATCTTCACTTGCAAATGTTCTTTGCAATGAGTCATTGGTCTGCTTCGTGGCCTCTGGCTTCTGTGACACCGTCAATATTGGATCCTCACCGGGACTCCTTCCAGTTGTTGCCCTGTGTCATGGAGGTCCTGCAGCTCTGAATCCGCAGGACCAGCCTTTTCACACGTTCCAACAATTCACAAATGATGATTTTGGGGTGGGCCAACTCAAAGCCCCGGATCTGGGCCTCAGCGACTTTCCCTTATTCACACCACCAGGGCAAGCTCTCCAGCACTGCTTGAGCTAGCCCACTCAATGGCACCACTGGCAGAAGGGAAGGTTGGCTCTCCTGCTCTTATGCTCTTGGGGCTGGCTAGCCTGTACCCACACCTCCAGAGCTAGCTCCACTGTGCTACCCAGGTTAGTTTTGGGACCTGCCAAGTGCTGCAGCCAGCAAGGGGCTGAGTCAGCTTTCCTGCTACCAGGGCTAGCTCCTGCTTTGCTATCTCGGCAAAGGACAGAGACCACTCTTCCAAATGCTACTGCCCAGTGAAAGGTGGGGCCAGCTCTGCACATCTTAGGACATCTTTGTGGTCCCAGCCCGCTGCCCAGACCAGAGACATTCCTATGTTCTCTGGTGTTAATGTGAGCCATAGACATTGACACCACCCTGCCACCATATAGCCACGGACCCAGACATGGCCGTCAGTGGCAGCATGGGCTGGGACTTCACCATGGTCTCAGGTGGGAAGGCTGGCTACTCACAACAGGCTATTCCACCTTCAAGTCCCCAGTTCCATCCCTCTTCAAATAATACTCAAACTGTTCTCTCTCTCTCTCTCTCTCTCTCTCTCTCTCTCTCTCTCTCTCTCTCCCTCTCTCATCTGTCCACCACATTCTTGTACCTTGTAGCGGCAATGATGCTGCAGGCTAGCATCTCCATTCTTGGGGTATGGCAGCAGGTGGGGCTCTACATGGATACAGTCCACCCTTGAGGTGGGCGGCAGGCAGGTCTCTGGGCATCTTTCCCTGCTCTGGCCATGTGGCCTGGCCGTAGGTGGGTCTGCGTGTCTTCCTTCTCCCTCTTTGCTTTGCATTGTGTGGCGGCAGGGGGACCTGACTGTCTACCATTTTTTTGTTTTTGTTTCTACTTTTTTGATTCGAGGTCTCATACAGCCCAGGCTGGCCTCTAGTTCACTATGGAGTCAAAGATGACCTTGAACTTCTCATCCTCGGGCCTCCACCTCCTGAGTAATAGAATTTCAAGCACACACCACCGGAGATTAGACCCTGGGCTTCATCTATGCTAGGTGAGCACTCCTGTCACTTGAGCTACATCCAAGCCTCCCCAAAATCATATTCTTTAGGTAGGGTTATACGCGTAATACCTATAACCATGTGGGTATGTCATTACCAGGGACCAAAGAATGTAATAAAACTGTGAGAGGCTGACATTGAGAGTCTGCCATGACTCTGACTATGAAAGGTAAACACAATAGCTCTTTAAAGGTAAGCTGCTGGGCTGGGGAGATGGCTCAGCAGTTAAGAGCACTGACTGCTCTTCCAGAGGTTCTGAGTTCAAATCCCAGCAACCACATAGTGGCTCACAACTATCTGTAATGCTGTAATGGGATCTAATGCCCTCTTCTGGTGTGTCTGAGGAAAGTGACAGTGTACTCACATAAACAAAATCATTTTTTTGTTGTTTTTTTGTTTTGTTTTGGGGTTTTTTGTTTGTTTGTTTTGGTTTTTTGAGACAGGGTTTCCCTATGTAGCCCTGGCTGTCCTGGAACTCACTGTGTAGACCAGGCTGGCCTCGAACTCAAAAATCCTCCTGCCTCTGCCTCCCAAGTGCTGGGATTAAAGGCGTGTGCCACCACCGCCCAGCAACAAAATAATTTTTTTAAAAAAAGATAAGTATGCTAACATTAAACAGTATTCATTATATGTTATAAATGACAAACTGACATTGAAAAACCACACATATGTAAAACTCCCTTACATAAAAACAAACCATGCATTCCCTATACATCTTTATATAGAAAGAAAGATCTGGAAAGATACTCAGTTATTACAGCCTCTGACAGGAGGGGGCTTACAAGACTGGTCATTGAAGACTTTCACTACTGAACCCTCTGAAGCCCTAGCCCTAGGCCCAGCAAGGCTGCCTCACTCTAATCCCAGAGCCAAGGCCAGGTGGAAATGCTGCCACCAGGGTGGCACTTCTGAGTGACTTTTAAGTAACCAACTTCCAGCCACAGAGAGTAAACCAAAGTAAACAGGCTACAGCCACTGTTTATTAACTCCTCATGGAACCCAGGCAGGAAATGTGGCTTCTCACCACTGACACAAGGTAAGCATTCTAACCCTGGGGTCGAGCGCTGAGAACCACAGGAGGTTAGCTGGGCAAGGCCTGCAATTCCATTCAGAAAGGGAGATCAGGAGGAGCAGAAGTCCCAGCTTTGGTTACAATGCAAGCTCCAGTCCTGGGCTATATGAGACCTTGTTTTTAAAGGCCCCCAAAAGGGGCTGGTGAGATGGCTCAGTAGTTAAGAGCACCGGCCATCATTTCTGAGACTGTGGTTCAATTCCCAGCACCCACATGACAGCTCATAATTGTCTGTAACTTCAGTTCCAAGGGACTTGATTCCCTCTTCTAGTTTCCTTGGTCATATGTAAAGTTCACAGACACACATGCAGGGAAAACACTTATAGACATAAAAATAAATTAAAAGCCAAGAACCCACCCCCCGCAAAAAGCCAAGTGTAGTGGAGCACACTTTTAATCACAGCACTTGGAAGGCAGAGGCAGGAGAGCTCTGTGAGTTCAAGGACAGCTTGGTCTACACAGTGAGTTCCAGGCCAGCAAGACAAAAATAAAAAATAAAAATAAAAATAAAAAAATCCAAAACAAAAGGGTAGGGTAGGGGTGTAGCTGGGTCGATAGAGTTGTCTACTACACATAAGACCTGGAGTTCAATATCCAGCACTGAATAAAACAGGTGTGGAGGCTCATGCCTATAATCCCAGCACTACATGAGTTCGAAGCTAGCCTGGGCTACATCAGACTTTGTCTCAAATAAAAGAGAAGAAGGAGAAGAAACACACATAGAGGCTTTAAGGTTTGACCTTTCTTGCAAGTTAGGAAATTTTTCTTAATTTTCCTGATGTAGTTTTCCTGGCTACTGTCTGGATCTAGAACTCCGGGGTCAGTGACCAAGGACTTTAGTATTGGAGCACAGCAGGCACGAGTTAAAGTTCCCCTTGGTCCCTGCATCCCCTTGTATCACGGGCAGATCAGGGGTGGACAGTTAGTTCATGTTCGAGCCCGGGGTCACTGTGCTCAAGTAGCTCCCAGTCTTTTGGATGGTTCTAGCAAAACTGTCCATTGGGATTCTAGAAAGAGACACCATCTTCATTATCTTACAAAGTCAGTGGGCAGGGGGTCTGTACTGTTCCCTGGAGGGGAATAGTCTCTGTGTTCCCAGACCATGTGCTATATAGATATCCTGAAAGGCAATTCTGGATGGTATTGTAAGCAAAAAGAACTGCCCATCCTTGGAAGAACCTCCTGGGTCAGGCTGGACATGGCGGCTGGAGAGATAGTAGTTCATTGAACTTGTCCCTCTTGCAGAGGACCTAGGTTCCATTCCTAGCATCTACCTGTGGCTCCCAAGCATCTGTCACTCAATTTCCAAGGGATTCAGTGACTGCCCCCTTCTAACCTCCTTGGGCATCGAGCATAGATGTGGTACACATACACACATGTGCAAAACACACATAAAATAAAGTCATCTACAAATGTGTTATAAAACCAGGTATGATGGTGCACACTTCTAATCCTAATGTTGTCGAGGTGGCCACAGGCCAGTGCCCAGGACTTGCAGGCCAGACAGCCTAGACTACTTAACAAGCTTCAAGCCTATGAGAGAACTTGTCTCAAAAAATAAAAAGGTCGTAGCTCCTGAACAATAACACTTATGTTTGTCCTCTGGCTTCCACAGGTATGTACCTATGAGCACAGACCCACACACACACACACACACACACACACACACACACACACACACACTCGGACACCCACTGGAGAAATGAGGAGCTCAGAAATTGAACTGAGTCACCTCACGGGTCACACAGAACAAAGCAGACTCAACACACTCCTGCCTCGGCAGTGGGCCACTACTGCAGGCCACGATCGAAGAACCACCTCAGGTATTGCTTCAGAAGGAAGCCAGGGGCATGCCCATCGGAGGCCATTGGGAGAAGAAAGGCTACTCTTGCCTCACTGTGTGCTAGAGTCTGCCCTCAGCACACCTATGTCAGAATGAAAATCTCTCCTGGGCTGCCTTGTGAAATGTTGCCAAGGAGCAGGGAATGAGTGCTCAGCTTTTGGAGACAGATAAATGACCTTTTCTTCTTCAGAAGGAAAGAAAAAAGATGTCATGCTGGCTTGTATTTATTTAAGTATGAGATTTATTTATGGAGCATAAAGAGTTCACACTGGTGTTCCCAGCAGGAAATGGGCAGGCTCGTTTCTGTCTCCTTTAGCCTTGTCCTCCTGTGACCTGACTGAGTGTTCAGACTTAGAGTCCACACGGCTTTCAGGTGGCCCTGGTCCACCTTCTGGTCTCTGGAGCTTCCTCCCCCAGACCTGGGAGTGACCAGTTAGAGGACAAGACTGGCACTGGGCTCATCTGCCATCTTCATTGGCAAAATGGACACACACACACACACACACACACACACACACACACACACACACCTGCTTCACTTCTCTCTCACAGATAAGAAGCAACCAGGGTAACCAGGTATGGGCATCCACAGTGGCAGATGCAGAAGAAACAGCTTTGAGGTGAGGCCATTTGTCAAGTATCTCTCTGTCACATCTTTGAAGGTCTGTCCCTGTCATATCACCTCCCTTCCTGCCTCAGTCTCAGATGCCCAGCGTCTGGGCAGGGATGAGGCTGGGGTCCCGCCCCACCCAGAAATGTTCTCAACATTGAACGTCATAGCAGCCAAGTGAAAGATGGCTTTATTTCCATTTGGTAGCCAGGGAAATAAATGGTGGGTCTGTGAAACTACCTGTAGTCAGCTTTGTAGCTGACGGAGGTCAGAGGTGAGTCCGGAAACCAGAACTTCAACCCCCAGGCTTGGCTTTACCCTCTATCATGAAGCTTCCAAAGTAGGATCCTAGATGGGCAGCCTACATCCCCAAAGCATCTGTGATACCTCACATGTCGGGACACGAGCTCTGTCTAGTCCCGTCCCTTCCCTCTCACGGAACAATTCACACTCTTTGCCACCCGTGAAACCCAGGGTGCCAGCTCTAAGCTCCCTTAAACTGGAAGCTGTGGATTAGTCTGGGAAAATAAATCCAAAAGGGGTCTGAGAAGTGCCAGTGATCACCTGCTGAGGGTAGGACCCCAGCCGCAGCCCCGCCCAGGCTCTGAGCATCTGTGTCTCTTGTCCTCCCCTCTGCTAACACGGAGCAGAGGAGGTGACATGGCAGGGGCAGACCTTCAATGGCACCTATGTGACAGAGCCTTGCTTGACGCATGGACCAACCTCACGGTATATCATGGTAGAACTAGGACAGAGCCTTGAAGCCCGGGCTTGGGCACCTGCACGTCTGTGACCCGGGCCGCAAAGGGTAGGGATGTTGGGTGGGACGGTGAGTGGGCTGGTACTCTATGTCAGGGAAAGACGGAGGCATGTCTACCTCCCCTGAGCAAGGCCATTACTGGGAAGGTTTCAAGTAAGTTCCCAGGGCAGGCAGGAAAATTATAGGGCAGGAAGGTTGGACCAACAAAGCTTCCCATACTTTCCTACAAAAGGGAATGATTGACGTGGGTGGGGAGGGGGGGTGGGGGGTGGGTTCAGCAAGGAGGGGTGAGGGGATGGACACCTGCCACTGGTATCTAACTGTCTTAGAGAGGGCTGGAGATGTGATGCCGTTACTTGGATCCCTTCCTGCCCACGACCCTCAGATCAAAGTCAACTTATCCAGAAGGTTTCCCTGACCTTCCCATATGGAGTGCCCCCCACACACACACAACCCGCTTCCCCACCAGGCTCTGGTCATGCCAAAGGGAACAGGTCTCTGTTTGGAAGGGTGGGGTCATACTGCTCAGTTTATAAGGTATGCTGCAAGACTGGGCACCGGGACCCACAGGCAGGCAGTTGATGGTGACTGTCCCCTACCCCACAGAGTTAGTGTCCCTGCCCTGTGTAATGATAGGACTCTTCTGCACCCACACCACCACCTTCTCTCTCCAACCATTATGACAGCTAAAGAAAGGCCAACAAGCCAGAATGGTGCCACAGGCCTGTAATCCCAGCCCTGGGGGGTAAAGGGAAGAGGGTTAGGAACTCAAGGCCAGCCTCAGCTATGTGGTGAATTCAAAGGACAGCCTGGGCTACATGAGACTCTGTCTCAAAACAACAACAGCAATAAGAACGTTTTTAACATAGTTGCAAACATTCGCTCATTGAGTAACTCTACTGAGACCTGTGCCTTAAACCCACAAGAGCAGGAGCCTGGTTGGGTGCTTGTGTCTAAGTGGGCGTGCCCAGGAAGGGCCTGAGACTGTTCATGAGGAATGAGGGAAGAAAGGAAATGGTAGAGATGGGGGGTGGGGAGTGCGTGAAGAGGCCCTCTGCCTCTTCTCCAAGGTTGCATAAGCGCTATTGAACAGGCACATACATATGATGATCGAAATTTGTAAAGATTTTGAGGAAGCTTCTTAAAAGAAAAACGGCACAAAGAAACAAAAGACAGGATGAGAGGTGGGGAGGAAAGGGAAGAAGGAACTGAAGAAGAAAAAAAACAGAGACACAGGATAAGCTCTGGACCCCACCCCCAGCTCAGCGTTCAGTGCCCCAAGTCCCCTTAGGGCCAGCGAGAGTGCAGGCAGCACCTGTCGGCCCCTTCCCCAGCCACACAGAGCTGGCACCCCCCGCCAGTCCAGCAGCTGTCCTCCTCTGGCCATAAAGGTCCCTTTCTCTGGTGGATGTTTGTGTTGGGTCCGACCGCCCCCGTCGTGGAGGTCTGTAACCTTTGCTGACAAGCGCAAGAAGGTCCAGGACCTCTTCCTGGGGCTGAAGGGCTCGCTTTGGGCCCAAAGATCTGCTGGTCAAAGCTCTGGTCCTGGAAGCCAGATGTTTCCAGCGTCCTGATCTTCCAGGAGGCAAACAGGATCTCAGAGTCACCTGAGTCATAGGCCCCGCTGCCCCCACCCTCCTCAGCCCCACGCCAGACGAGAACACACAGCCCCTGTGTCTCCTCTGTTCATGACATAAATCACTGCACCTCAGACCAGCAGCCAGTGTCAAAGACGCCACGAGTACCATCTGCCCGGAAGTGCGGCCAACCTCGGCTCCCAAAAGCCTTGATTGGTTGGGCAAACATTGGGATCCTGTCCAACGCCGCACCCTGGGCACTATCAAGAATAATGCTCCCTTAAAGTGTTGTGCATATATACATACACCCTGCTTGCCTCATTCAGACAGTACCTCTTGGTATGTGTGCCTATGGTTTCGTCACATGGTCTCTAGGTTCCCAACAGCATGGTTGATTTGAGACCACTGATCTATGTATACTGTGGAAAGTGTGGGTCTCCCAAGCTGAGTTTCTAGTTGAGCAGATTATCTCGAGTCAACTCTGAAATCCCCTGTGTAGCTTCTGTTTCTTCCAGTGTTTAAGAGCAAGATGTAACCCAGACAGGGTCGGGGACAGCCTTAGGCCTTCTCTCAGTGGGCGGGATAAGGTCACTCCGCTGTGTGGAGAATGGTAGATTAGACCAACTGTCTGTGGGCGACTGATCTTCTATACCGAACCCATCACCAATATGGAAGGCAGATGAGGATGTGCTAAAGCCAGTGAGTGCCTCGTGACATTTGACTTGTGACCTTTGTTAGTGGCACACTTATCTACACAAAACTCAGGCACTGTGGGTCTCAGTTAAACCTGTAAGTACTATGATGGTTCAAGGCCACTAAATGTTGAATAAGAAATGTTTGTCAGTGGCCATCTTTGCCTGACAGCAAGGTTGGGTTGGTTATAATAATAATAATAATAATAATAATAATAATAATAATAATAATAATAATTTATTATTTATAATTTATTATTATTATTATTAAATACTGGGTTTTGGTTTTGTTTGGTGCTGGGATTGAACTCAGGGCTTTACCATACCACACACACTTTCTGCCACAAAGCTACAACCACAGACCTTGGGGCCATTATTTCAACACACTATTGAGTTTTACTTATAGTCCAATTTTTTTTAAAATTTTTGCTTCAATCCATGATGTAGCTGAGGATGGCCTTGAACACCTGATCCTCCTGCCCCTGCCTCCTGAGTGCTGGGATTACAGGCATGTACTTCCACACCAGGCTTTACTTAAGCTGGGGATGGTATCCAAGGTTTCTTGTCCCTAGGTGTTAATTCTACCAATTGAACTATCCTTAGACCCTAGTTTGGGGTTTTTGTTTTTAATTTTTAAAAAAAGATTTATTTATCGTTATTTATGAGTATACTGCAGCTATCTTCAGACTCACACCAGAAAAATATATCAAACCCCCTTACAGATTGCTGTGAGCCATCATGTGGTTGCTGGGATTTGAACTCAGGACCTCTGGAAGAACAGTCAGTGCTCTTAACCTCTGAGCCATCTCTTTAGCCCTTAAAACTTTTTAGATTATAACTTAATTACATTTCTCCCATCCCTTTCTTCCCTCAGTCCTTCCCATAGACCCCTCACCTTCAAATTCATGGCCTCTTCTTTCCTAATTGTTCTTACAAGCACATATATACGGACATATACATCCCTAAATACAACCTGTTATGTCTGTATAATGTTATTTACATGTGTGTTTTCAGGGCTGCCCGTCTGGCACTGGACAACCCACTGGTGGGCCCTTCCCTGAGGAAGGCCTCTTCTCCATCCCCAGCTAGCCTCAGCTACTTGGAGCTCTGGTTCAGGGTTTCTGGGCTTCTCCCCATCTTGTGTGGCAGGTCCAGTGGATTTTCCCTTGTGCAGCTTATGTTTGGGTGGTCACACCGGTAAGACTTTACGGATGTAGCTTGTGACGTTACTAGGAGACACAGCCTCACAGCAAACTCCATGGTCTTCTGGCCCTGACAACCTTTCTGCTCTTTCTTCTGCAGTGTTCCCCGAGCCTTAGGTGTGGTAGTATTTTTTAGATGTATTCACGAGTGTGGAGTGTGGCTCCACAAGTCTGCATTTCGATTGGTTATGGGTTTCTGTAATGGTCTCTGTCGCAAAGAAAAATACAGTTCTTCATAGTATATTCCCAATATTTATTTATTTCAGAAAAGACCTCCTTATGTAGCCCAAGCTAGACTCAAACTTATAATTCTCCTGCCTCAGCCTGAGGAAGTTTAGAAGTTCAAGATTAGTCTCAGCTACATGATGAGTTCAAGGCCAGCTTGGGCTACATGAGACCTTGTCACAAAACATTTTTTTTTTAAAAAGGAAGAAGGAAGAAAAAGGGGACAGGAGGGAGGTGGAAACAGCTTTGCTTTTAGTCTCCTTCCTGCCTACCCCATTGCTTGGAACCTGAAAAACCTTGTTAACTTTTCAGTCCTAGGTGACCACTCTCCCAGGTTGCCCGAGCCTTGTTTAGCACAATGTTTGGGCGCCCTCTGGTGGCGTTTGGCAGAAATACTTAGGCCAGAGCCCAGGTCTCACCTTAGTAACTACCTCTGTAGCTTCTTCGTGTTCTTGCTCAATTTACTTCGCATATGAGCCTGCAATGCATCTTTCTATACATCCTCAGGTCTTCCCAGATGTGACTGAATGTTAAAGAATCCCAAAAAGTCATCCTGGCTCCTGGGTGGGTTTGACTGCACAGCCTGGTACTCTCTTAGACATGTAGAAAAGACCATAAGGGACCAGTAAAAGACTGGAGCGATCCATTTTCTTTTTCCTTTTCCACTCTATTTTTTAACTGGTTATTTTATTTATTTGTATTTCAAATGTTATCCCCCTTCCCAGTTAAACCCCCTGTCCTCCCCAACCTCCTGCTTCTATGAGGGTGCTACCCCACCCCACCCCCATCTCAGCGCCCTAGCATTCCCCTACACTGGGTCATGGAGCCTCTACAGGACCAAGGGACTCCCCTCTCAGTGATGTGCAATAAGGCATTCCTCTGCTACATATGCAACTGGAGTCGTGGGTTCCCCCACACACACCATGTGTACTTTTTGGTTGGTGGTTTAGTCCCTGGGGGATTTGGGGAGTCCGGCTGGTTGATATTGTTGTTCTTCCTATGGGGTTGCAATCCCCTTCAGCTCCTTCGGTCCTTCCCCTAACTCTTCCATTGGGGATTATGTCCAATGCTTGGCTGCAAGCATCTGCATCTATATTGGTCAGGCTCTGGCACAGCCTGTCTGGCGACAGATAGACCAGGCTCCTGTCAGCAAGCACTTCTTGGCATCAGCAATAGTGTCTGGACTTGGGCTCATTTTCAAACTAAGGACATTACCAGCAGCAGATGTCAGAAGAAAGGCACTGGCTGGACTCCTTCGGAGCCTCCCAAAGTAGCCTGAGCCTTCGTCTCAGACATCTGCTCTCCAGAACCCAGCAGATCTGTGACTCTACCCTGCTGGTGTCCATTTGTTGCCACAACCTTAGAATCTAGAAAATCCCAAGAGGTCCTATACTTTCTACAACATCTCCCAAATGGGCCTTTGGCGTGAACCCTCCGGACTGGTGTGCTCACTGCCTCCTGTCTGCATGACAGTCTCACTGCCGGAGAGTTCTGTCTCCTGAGACAATTGAAGATTCCACCAGGGTTAGATCCCACCATCCCTGCTGGGTAGGGATCTAGGAGTGACTCATAGGGCAGCACCGACCTGGACCTTAAAGGCTGGAGATGGCAAGAAATAGGAACAGGTAAGCGCTCAGCACAGTCCTTATGCCAGGAGGTGGAAGACCCTGGAGTGGGAAGGTGTGAGCCATGGGCCTTTCTGTTTCTGCATAACTAGGCATTGAACAAGCTTGAACAGAGGCGTGTGGCTGGGTGGGATCAGGAGGTGAGCTCTAAGATGTGGAGGGTCCTGGCCGAGCTGCCTTGTCTGGCCTCAGTAGGAGAGGATGCACTTAGTCCTGATGAGACTTAATGTGCCAGGACAGGTTGGTACCAGAGGGGTTCTCTGAAGAGAAAGGGAATGGGAGGTAGGTGGGAAGGGGGGCCTGGGAGGAGAGGAGGAAGGGGGATATAAAGTAAATAAATAAATTAATGAAAAATAAAAAAAATAAAAAAAAATAAAAGGTATCCAATGAAGGGTCCAATCTTTAAAATTTCTGAGCTTCAGTCACACCAAGTGTAGCATTGCTCCATCTCAGGGGAGTTCTCCAAACTAAGCTACTCCACTCTCCTCTGGCACTGAGGGTTCTCGGTTCCCAAATCTTTCCAAAGGAATCCCTGAGTCTTCCTAAGGTCACAGACCTATGGCTAGGCTGCCCAGGTGGACATGTGATCTAGACATGCCAACCACAGCATTTCACCCGGGAGGCAATAGAAGCAGGCCCAGAGGCCTGTAGGAACAGACATATAGACGATCAGGTGACTCTCCATGATTCTGAACTAATGTCCCATGTTCTCCTGTCAGGATGCAAAGAAACCAGGGACAAGTGGCTGAGGTGCCTATTAACATGTCAAAGTGGACGCTGGCCTCCTTGAACTCTCAGCGTCACAAGCACCTGCTCAGAGTCCCGGGTCCTTAGCACCTCTCTCTATCTCTCTCTCTCCCTCTCCCCCTCCCCCTTCTCTGTCTGTCTGTCTGTCTGTCTGTCTGTCTCTCTCTCTATATATATATATTTCTCTCTCTCTCTCTCTCTCACACACACACACACACAGATATACACAGAGATACATACCCACACAGACACACACACACAGACACATACACATACAGACACACACAAAGACAGACACACAGAGACAGATGCACAGAGACACACACATAAACACGCACACAGACACACATAGACTAAGACACACACAGACAGACACAAAGAGACACAAACACACCACACAGACACACAACACCACACAGATACACACCCACAGACACAGACAGACACACAATCCTACCCTAACCTCTCCTGAGCACTGCTTCCCTCACCCCCACCCCCAACTTCTGATTCCTAAATAACGTAACCCTTTCAGCCACGAGCTGTCTTGGCTCACTTTGACCTGCTGGTACCCGCTCCTCGTGACCCTCTCTCTTCTCTCCGTCTCTCGCTCTCTCCATCTCCGCAGCCTGTTCTATTCTGCTGGCCATGTTCAATCTGCTCCTTTCTCTTTGCTCTGGACCCTTACAGAGGCCTCTGCCTGTGCAATCCCTCGTATCCACAACAGAAGCCTTCGTCTCAACCACACGGAGGAACGGTCATGTCTTCCTTCTCATTAATCTCCTTTCTGGTACAAGAACACTGAAACAGAGGGCCCTGAAGAATCAAAATACCCGCTTGGAACCTGGCATGCTGAAGCCCAGGCATCAGCCGGAGGAGGAGCCGACTCCAGTTCACTGTCCTGGCTGTGTCATCTTTTCTATAAACTGATCACATAACTACAGGAAAGGAGGGGAGGAGGGGGAGCCTTTCCCTCCCGTTTGGGCAAACTAAATAAATGTATTTTCTTTTACCAGTCTTTGTACCCTAACTTAAGAAGAGAGGGAAACTGTGGCCGCTCTGCACCCAGAAGCCCACCCTCACCCCTGTCACACCTGCTGGGGCCAGAGAAAGTAAGTGCCACGTGTGGAAAGGAACACGGAGAGACAAGCCAATTCCATGTGGCAGGAGATTGAGGCAGGAGGATGTTGGCTTCGGGAACTTCCTGGGCTTAGTGAGATGCTGTCTCAAAAGAGTTTGGGCCTAATTGGCATGGACTGTCTGGAGCACTGATCTCACGGCTGCCATCCCTCGGTCTCAGGTTCCTAGATCTGCTCCCTTGAACCTCAGGGCTGTCCTATAGCGTAGGATAAATGGAGAAGTTCTTAGGTCAGGAGCCCGTGGTCTTATTTTCAGTACTCTGAAATCCCGTACTTCAGTATCCATGGCTAAGGTTTACAATGGAAAAGGATGGAGAGAAAGTCAGGTGCCAGGCAAAGGGAACAGGTGCGAGCTTTGAGACTCCGCCACCAGTGGGTCACAAGGGTCACTTAAACCCGCCCACAGGAGCCCTGATGATAGAGGTGAAGCCATTTCTTCTGGGAAGCTCAGACCTGGAACCCACAGTGTGTCCTGGGGCAGGTCACACAGGCACCTCCTGTCTGGCATGTCCTAAAATCCAGGCTTTCTGAAGGAAAGCAGATGTTCACCAAAAGCCATATTGTCTGCTGAATAATTTGGGAGCAGTGGGCCACGCTTCTCAGAGAATCATGGGAGCGTGCCTGAAACACAAGACGCCAGACACCTGCCAAGGCCCAAGTTCCCAGGCCAACCTACTAAAAGCCGGTGGCTGTGGGCCAGGGAGAAGATGGCTCAGTGGGTAAAGGGGCTTTCTGTGTGAGCCTGAATGCTGAAGTTTGGATCCCAAAAGTCACATTAAAAAGCCAGGTTCTACAGTGGTTAAGAGCACTGGCTGCTCTTCCAAAGTATCCCGGTTCAATTCCCAGCAGCCACACGGCGGTTTACAACTATCTATCATCCCAGCTCCAGGCGATCTGACACCCTCACGCAGACATAACGGAGGTAGAACATCAATGTTCATAAAGTTAGGGTTGTTTTTTTTAAAGACAGATGGAGTTATGCACACCTGTAATCTCTGCACACCTAACGGGAGAGGTAAGGCACACAGGAAATTCATCCGGATGCACGCATGCTAGCTAGCTGCAGTACACAGCATAGTAACAGAAGCAAGAGGGGCCCTGCCTCAAGAAAAAGAAAAAAAAACTGATTCAGTCTTGAAAGCTGTCCTCCGACCTACACACACACACAGACACACACACACACACACAGGTGCATGAGTCTGCCCCTCCCACATAGGTGCATGGGTCTAGCCCCCCCAACAGGTGCACAGGTACACCCCTTTAACAGGTGTACCCCCCAACAGGTGCACAGGTGCAACACACACACACACACACACTATTACCCAATCCTTTTCACTTCTTTGCCATGAACCTGCAAACGCTAGAACATCCTCCTACATGAGCAAAAACTACACCTGTATTTGGGCATGGCACACATCCACAATCCTAGCACTTGAGTGGTGGAGGCAGGAGGATTGTCACAAGTTTGAGGGCAGCCTGGGCCCCTCAAGGCTAGCCACCACTATAGTGTGAAACCCTACACTGCTAAGATTCCTCCTGTGGGGGTGTCTTAGTGTTTTTACTGCTGTGAAGAGACGCCATGATCACGGCAACACTTATAAAGGAAAGCATTTAATCGGGGCTCGCTAAAGCTCAGAGGTTTAGTCCATTATCTTCATGGTGGAAAGCATGGTGCAGGCAGACATAGTGCTGGAGAAGGAGCTGAGAGTTCTACATCTGGATCAGCAGGCAGCAGGAAGAGAGAATGCCACATTGAGCCTGGCTTGAGTATCTAAGATCTCAAAGCCCTCCCCCTAGTGACACACTTCCTGCAACAAACCACACCTACTCTGACAAAGCCACACCTACTCTGACAAAACCACACCTACTCCGACAAAGCCACACCTACTCCAACAAAGCCACACCTACTCTGATAAAGCCACACCTACTCCGACAAAACCACAACTACTCCAACAAAGCCACACCTATTCCAACAAAGCCACACCTCCTAACAATGTCACTTCCCTATGAGCCTGTGGCGGCCATTTTCTTCCAAACCACCACAGTGAGTGATCATTATCCCCTCTCCCCAAGGTCCCAGTGACAAAGTAATGTATGATTCCATCAAGGTTCACCATGGGGACTCCATGACTTCACTAGGCTTACTTACAGAGCATTGGATGAGTGGATACTGGCAGGAGCCTGGGTGACCTTAAAGCAGGGGATCAAGAAGGTGTGCTCCCAGCATGGGTTATGACTCCCCATGACGTCGTAGATGAAGCCCCCTCACCTACTTCTTCCCCATCTATATATTCTACCCCGCCCCCCCACACACACACATACACACACATACCACCCCTGGCCAAGCCACATGCACTTACGGCAGAATTATATACAAGCAGTTGGGAAGAGTGGCCAGAGTCCCTATAAAGGTCCATCAGGGAGGACTATGCAGTGTGGGAAGACACAGGGTGTTGATATAGAAATAATTATTGGGTTTTCCCCTCTGGGATGGGGATCAAACCCAGGGTCTACTCATGCTAGGCAAGTAAGTGTTCTCAAATCTCAGCCCAGATGCAGCCCCTTCCATTCCCTTATCTATTATGCTCTAAATACAAAAGCATTGTTGGCGTCAACAGCACAGGGACAAAATTGGAGCAAGGTGGGCAGGCTTAGAAAGACTGCCGCTGCCACCGCCGCCACATGCCACCACATGCAGACAACACGCAAATTCAGGAAACACTCACGTTGTCCTTAAAAGTTTCTATGCATGGGCTGGAGAGATGACTCAATGGTTAAGAGCACTGACTGCCCTTCTGAAGGTCCTGAGTTCGAATCCCAGCAACCACATGGTGGCTCACAACCATCCATAATGAGATCTGATGCCCTCTTCTGGAGTGTCTAAAGACAGCTATAGTGTACTTATGTATAATAACAAATAAATCTTTTTTTAAAAGTTTCTACGCAGTAAAGACAAAGACTCACAATGTGGAGAGACAACCCTCACGTGGGGGAAATATTTGCAAACATTCGTGGGACAAGGGGTGCAGACTGTGTGTGGAACTCCACCAGCTCAGCAGCAGAAAAGCAGTTCTGATTTTACACCAAGGCTCTCATCTCTAAAGACATTTCTCAGAAGACAAAGAGTCAGCGAGGGCTGGCAAGATGGCTCAGCAGGTAAAAGCGACTGACACTTACTCCTGACGATCTGAGTTCGATTCCCAGAGCCAGAGTAGAAGAGAGAATTATCTGTTCCAGAAGTGTCCTCTGATCTCTGTATGTGTGTGTAGTCCATATAGTAAGATAATAACCTTAAATGAATGAATAGTTGACACTATTTTGAAAAAGCATTTAATTCCACTAAACCACTGAGGAAGGATAGATCAAAGTCACAAATGAGGTGTCATCTCATCCCAGTCAGGACGATTCTGATCAAGAAGACAAAAACAAGCCAGTCATGGTAATGCACACCCGAAATTCCAGCACATGGGGTGCAGAGGTATGATCTGGAGTTTAAGGACAGCCTCCACTATATAGTGAGTTAGCCTGAACACGAGACACACACACACACACACACACACACACACACACACACACACACACGCTCCAAAACAAAGAAACAAAAAACAGAAGCTAGTGACGACTTGAAGAAAAAGGAACCCTTTTCCATAGCTGGTGGCCCATATTAGTTCAGTTATCCTGGAGGATAGTGTGGGTGTTAAAAAAAAAAAACAAAAAAACTAGAAATAAAACCACATGACAGAGCAAACTCAGTGCTGGTTATATACCAGGGGAAGGGAAGGAAGTTGGCATGCTAAAGAGACATCTGCCCACTCCCTCTCACTGAAGCACTATTCACAACAGTGAGTATGGAACCAACCTAGGAGCCCATAGCCAGACTTAAAATGTGGTGCGTAGGGGCCTGGCAAGACGACTGAGCAGTAAAGGCGCTTGCAGTCATGCCCCATGAGCTGAGCTCAAACACCAGGACACACAGAACAGAAGAAGAGAGTGGATTCCCACTAGACATTTCTTTGACTTTCACACGCGTGTCATGGCATGTACATACACACAAAATAAAGACATCAATGTGCTTTTTTAAATGAGATACACATACACATGGAATACTATACAGCCATAAAAAGGAAGAAACCCTGTCATTGGTGCCAATATGGATGAAATGGGAGGCCATTATATTAAGTGAAACAGGTCAGATGTAGACAGACGGCTGTCGCATAGTCTCATATAGAAGTTGAATCTGCGGCACCTGCCTCTTACAGACACTGACAGGTACTTTACTGCTGTGCTGTCTGCGAGGCCTTAGCTAGCAAACTCCCTGGGCCAGGGCCTCTCACCCAGGGAAGGGAGTTTACAACAGAGGCTGTGTTGGTGGCCACACATTCTGCTTCCTGCCTGCTTCCCTGCCTCCTTCCTGGGGATCAGAGAGCCTGGATGTGGGCTCGCTCCCCCATTCTCACGGAAGAGTCCCCGTGTCTACTGTGTTGTCAGTTTCTGGTTCTAGGGCCCAGGTTCTCCTAGAAGCCTCTGTCCTACTGTCACTCCTTTCTGCCAAGGGCGTGAATAACTTCTCTAATAAATTACTTACTTCCCAGGAGTCGGACTCTGTTTTCTTGCACTAACTCTTGCCCCCTGAAGCCCTTCTGGGGGAACTTTGAATATTGCTAACACAAAGAAATGATGAACGTTTGTGGTCAAGACAGACAGATGTGGTGGTACCTGAAGTGCCCGCTGCACAATGTATGTTCTGATGTATCCCACTGTGACCCATAAATGGATTCCGACAACTTCACCCATGTTGCACACCAGTTTAATATCTATGTGTGTGGCGAGGGCTTTGTTTGGTTTCCATTGAGCACTCTCCCTCTCGAGCGCCCTGAGATGTGTGTGGTGGGCACTGTGCTGGGCAGATGGGTGGCAGGGACATGAGCGACCTGAACAGATCTGTGTCCGTGCACATTTGGTTATTTTCTGTCAGGCTTGTTCTCAGCTGCTCCTGTGCTCCAGCTCCCTGCCTCAAAATTTAAGGAAAGTCAATATATATTCTGTCTAGTCCCCAGAAGTCTAAATATCAGGGAGAAGCAAGATGCCAGGAGAAGGAGGGGTGAGAGACTGGCTGAAAATAGGGACATGTCCAGGGAAGCCAGGGAGCAGTGGGCACTCTTTAAGTCTGGATGGCTTCGGCCTGTGCTGCCAGTTGGCATGGGTCTGTCCCCAGCAACATTCTGTTTGCTACTTGCCCAAGCGACCATGGGCATCCAGACTGCTGGGATATGTCAACAGTGGGTGAATTATTTCAGAATAAATGCTGACCCGTGAAGTAGAAGAGCCAAACTTTCCTTGAAAGTTGGGGATACTCACAAAGAGGACTTCCCAGGATAGACTGGCCATCATCTGTTGGGTTATTGGGGGTGTCCCATGTCCACTCTGCCACAGGGCTCGGGCCACTGGTGGAGGCAGGACACAGGAGGTGGGATGCAGTTTTGATTGCCAGCACTGGGTGGGTATAGGGCTATGAGAAGCCACAGGACCTTTATAGGGATAGGCAGGGAGCGCAGCCTGAGGTTCCCAGGAACAGCTGGAGCTGGCTCAGGGGGGTCCCTGGACCTGCACGGAGGCCGGAGCCATCTGGTTCTCGGGTTTGTGAGCACCCAGACACCCCTGGGAGCTGCGGAAGAGCTGAGAATGAAATGGGCCCCCCCCCCCCGGCAGGCTGGATCTAGCTCGGGGCTGAAGAGTGAAAGATGGGAGAGCTCTGACTGGGTCCCATGGGGGAGAAGAGTTCTTGATTTGTTTGCTGGGTGGCTTGGCTTGGTGGAGGCCGTGGCTGGGAGTACTGAGAGGCCTTCTGTGAGAGACTAGACAGCGAGCTCTATAGGCAAAGGCCTGCTCCATTGCTCTCCATGGCAGATCCCGATGAAAAGAGACATGGTTTTAAGGCATTTATTGTCATGGCAGAGAGTGGCGATGAGTAAAACCGTACCCCACTTTCTCAGGGCGGGGCCTGAGGTTGAATATCTTTTGCAGGGAAGAGTGTCTGGGAAGGAGAGTTTATTGGCTAAGCCTCCAGACCTTTAGGTACCTCATTAAAATGGAGATCTGTCTTGAGGCTAGTGACCACAAGTCACGTCCTCTGCCTGTGGAGGGGCTTGAGGCATTGCCCTTACATAACTGATGGCCACAGAATTATGGAGGACTGCAGCCTTGTGTCAGGAGCCTGATGTCCAGGAGCATGGTAAAACACCTACCGTACCTTGCAGGCTTAGCCCCTGCAGGGTCACTGGGGTTTCCAACCTAGCTCAACCAGAAACCAGGCTGCCTTTCATGCTCCTACAGCCATCAACTATGTAACCTTCTTGGTGCTGACCCAAAGACTTCATTCAACAAACCAGCTTTGAGCCCCCACTGGTGATAGACTCAAGCCCTGACCCATGGCATGGTTCTCCCCACTTTTGGAGGATATCTGTGGTCACAGATGGTCTTCGGCTACAGTTAAAATTCCCAGGCGGGGTCTGGCTTCCACACCCCACTCTCACACCATAAAAAGCTGGTTAAAAGGAAGATGTGTTTAGGTGGGGGACTGTCAGGGAGGGAGGGCACTAGTCAGCTGAAGTAGCTTAAATGGAAGGGTCTTCTGATGTGACTTCAGAGGTTTTGGCCGAAGGTCACTAGGCCTCATGCCTTGGGGCTTTGGTTGGGGTGTAGAGGCTGGCCTCTCTGTTACTTTGACTGGATTTGGGATTGCCTAGGAGACATAATCTATGAAGGTTTCCAGATAGGTTTAGCTAATGCTGGAGGTTCATACTGAATATGGGTGGCACTGCCCCACGGACTGGGGTCTCAGATCAATTTTAAAATAGAGGCATGGTGGGGAAATGAGTTGAACACCTCATTTACCTCTCTCTGCTTTCTGTCTTGGGGTACATGTGCTTCATGTTCCTGCTGCGTGCCTTCCCCATTAGGATGGACTATATCCTCAAACTCCGAGCCAAAATAAGCCCTTCTTTCCTGTGTTGCTTTTATGTTGTGCAAACAATGAGAAAAATCACCATTACAGGAGGAGCCTGAGGTGGAGCAAGCTGTTCACTTGGCCCAGAAGTAAAGAGAGAGGGGGAAAGGTCAATATCCCATAATTCCCTGCTACCCACTGGGCTCCATCTCCTAAAGGCCCTGCTATCCCCTTGGGGTCCTCAGGTGGGGACCAAGCCTTTATCACAGGGCCCTCAGGGGTCTCTTATGAAAACCACTGGGGCGAGGCCTGTGAGCAAAAGAGTCACAGTGTAACAGTCTCCAGATCCGGAAAGAATTAAAAAATAATGTGTGGCTCTTTTGCCAACTGGACAAGGTCTAGGAAATCAGTGTTTATATGCAGGCCGGGACAAAGGGGCATCACACAGCATATGTGCTGACAGGGCTGCCTCTGACAGGTCAGCCTTCCTGAAAAAGCCGTTTGCTGTGTGGTTTAAGTTCACTGGGAGTGCGTGCTTAGCTCACACAACATCCTGGGTTCCATCGCCAGCTTACAAACTGTGAGGAAAGTTCTAGAACTAGGTTGTAGTGGTGTTTGAAAACATCGGAAAAGCTATATGACAACTTTCATATTCTGTTTTAGAAAGCAAACCGAGTGTGTCGGTGGTGCCTGCGTCCTCAGCACTCATGGGCTGAGGCAGGAGGTTTGCCAAGAGTTCAAGGCCAGTTAGGTCTACAGGGTTCCAGACCAGCCTGCATTAAGAAAAGGAAGAGGAGCTGGGGAGATGGCTCAGCAGTTAAGAGCACTGGCTGCTCTTCCAGAGGTTCTGAGTTCAAATCCCAGCAACCACATGGTAATGGGATCTGTAATGGGATCTGATGCCCTCTCCTGGCCTGCAGGTGTACATGCAGGTAGAGCACTCATACATGAAGAAAGGAAGGAAGGAAAGAAGGAAGGAAGGGAGGGAAAGAAAACAAAGCCACTACTTGTCACATGACCATTCCATGTGATTCTTGGAATCTGGACTAGGGAAATAACCCAAGATGAGGCCCAAACCCATCACAGCACTATTTATATTATCAGAGCAGAATCAGTGTCCAAAAAAAAAAACACAAGGAGAGATCATAATGGGCAATAACATGTTCCTACTAAGTCATTTTTTTTATATTTTTATTTCTGTTATGTATATGGGGTGAAGGTATCGTGTGTGCCACAGCACACATGTATGTGTGTGAGGTCAGAAGACAACTTGCTAGAGTCAAGTGTCTCCCATCAAGTGATGGGTCTCAGGAATCAAAACAAGTCATGTGACTTTACTCACTGAGCCATCTCCTGGTCTCTTATGAAGTGATTTAAAAAAAAATGCAGACATGGCTCAGTCTGCATGGCTCAGTTTGCATGGATACAAAAAAAGCTCATATCACCAAACGCAACAACCAGAATGATCCTCAGGACCCACACTTGCTGGAAGGACAAGACCAGGTCCCTCAAGTTGTTCTCTGACCACACACACACACACACACACACACACACACACACACGGGGGTGCGTGCACACGCGCAAAAATAAATATGATGTTTTTTAATTAAAGGAAAAACCACGAGGGAACAGTCCACAATGTGTTAACACACACGCGGTTTTTTCTCTTCTTTTTAGCTGAGACGCAGGGGTGTGCTTACTGACAAGCTAATTTAGACGGGAGGCACCTTTGCAATAATGCTAAGCATTTCAAACTGTGCCAGGTCCTCTGTGGATGAATCAGGCTTGCCCTCCCCAAGGTCTCTTGCAATGGTAAGAGGACAGAGCTGACTGAGGTAGTTTGAACCACAGGGTCTCATCTGCCAAGGTCGACTCTTAAGGCAGCACTAAGGCAGAATAAACACACGTCTCTCAGCAGGTGGTGTTTATAAAGTTTTTATTTTCCATTTTCTTAAAAATAACATTTGCTTTCCTTTATGCGTGTGTAGAGTGAACTTGTTTCCTTAGGCTGAGTAATAGGCAGATAAAGACCACAGCAAGGTGAGGGGCCCCGGGTGGAGGCAGATGGGGATGGGCGGGGCAGGAGGGGGCGTGGCGCAGAGGAAAGGGGGAGAATGGGGTCACCCACGAGATGCTTGAGTGCCCACCAACGCACGCACGCACGCACGGGTCTAACACTTGTTCTGTTTTTCAAAAGACATCTAAAATTACTGAGAGATACAACGTCAGCACTTAAATCTACAGACGGAACCCAAGCACTTGACCACAATGTTTAACTCTAAGCTCAGGGATTACACATCGGACAGTTTAAGTGGGACACGGGCTGAGAAGCGGGTTGCTCTGCCTGACTTGGTACGGGTGTCTTGAATCTCCTTTTGCACCCCCAGGTCCTTCCCTGGGACAACTGCAGGCGGGAGGGCTTGTGATGACCCAGGTGTCGAAATGGGCTCCTGGTTCTCGCCAAGGCCAGTGGGCTCAGGCTTCGGAGAGCCGATATCAAAAGACCCCACCTACTACGCACTTAGTGGTGAAGCCGAAAGCAGGTAACAGCTCAAGAAAGGCCGAATGGGTACCAACCGAAACCAGGGGAGGGGGCTGGAGTAAGGACGGACCTGTGCCCACACATCACATGTGGTCACGACTCCTGTGGAACACTGGGAGGAACTCAAGACGTCCCACGATTCTCTCACCAACTTTGCCTCCGGCCAGAGCTTCAAGACTAAGCCCCACCCCCGTTACTCCTGGGACCGAGTGGTCTCTCAAGGCACATTTACTCCTTCTAACCTCAAACGGCCCCAACGTACACCATCCCTCCTAAGGAGGCTCTTAGTAGGGCAGCTCCAGGGCTCGGCAAGATGTGGTGCTGCCGTAGTTTGATTGAACTCTTGCCAACACAGCCCTACCTCTCCTGCCCACAGCAAGGGAACGGGAGCAGGCAGGAGCACGGAGGAACTGGGGAGTATGGAGGAACTGGGCAGGCAGCTTATTCAAGGATGAGGGCGCAGGACTGATAATAATCTGACCTGTGACCTCGCTACTGAGGGAACCCGAAACTTGCTTAACCAGAAGCTACTTAGGGACCTTCAGCCCCACCAGGAACCTTCATAGGACTTGGTCTCGGTGGGGTGAAAGGGAAGCATTTTAGAGAGGGACAAACTTCTGGACCCCTGAGGCCTGCCACAGTTCCCACACCTTCTGCTTTCTTCCTAAAACGTATTTACTACATCAGATACAAAACCAGAAGATCCAGGGACACCCAGAGCACAGCCCCCCCCCCCAGCGGCGCGGGGTGAAAGAAGGGGATGCTTCTTCCTCTACACCGCCCTCTCCCCACCCCACAAAGCCTAAAATCCTTCACAGCTACCAAGGGATGTTCTGGAAATCCAGCTGGGGCAGAGGAAGAATCAGACTCCATCCTAGTGAGAGCAGGAAGTTTCAAGTAACTCCAGCTGGAGGAGGAGGGGGAGGAGGGGAAGGAGGAGGGAGGGGAGGAGGGATGGCTGCTTCTAGAATGCAGAGGGCTGATGTGACTGAGCCAGGGACCAGAGGATGGTTGCAGAGGCCTGAGGAAGGGAGGGAGGAGGAAGAGGATGGGATCAGGTGACAGTCCCCGGAGAGTCAGAACTGTGTTGTGGAATGAGAAGCACTTTATGGAACTTAGTGGCATTTCCGCATCTCCCCCGGGAGGTGACAAGGAAGGTGGCCATTCCAGGGTGTCAGAAAGGAACGGGAAGGAGGAGGCTCTTCCCTAAAGTCCAACCGATACTCAGTGGATGTAACCAGCCAGTGCCCCTGCGAGGCTGGGGGAGCCAGACTGGGGCTCTGTCTGGGAAGCCTCAGTACAAGGTCCCCAGTAGCTGCCCAGCCTTCTGCCACACAGGGGGCTGTCCTCACTCTCCCTAGTCATCAGGGTGGCCCTCGGGTGTTTTCTCTCTCTCTCTCTCTCTCTCTCTCACACACACACACACACACACACACACACACACGCATATACACAGCGGTAAGTACACACGCACACACGCATGCCTGCACGTTCCAAGGGATATCAGAGGCCCAGGTCCAGGTAAGAAATTCTTCATCAAATATATTAAGGAACTTCCTTTGAGAGGGGGAAGTGGGGAGCAATAAGCACACAAAACCCCGTAGGGCATCTGGGTAAAAGCCCCTCCCACCGGGCCTGGAGATCTGAGAGTGTGCTGAGGCGTGGCTTCAGGGCCTAGCTGCACAGTGTGGTCCCCTCTGATACACTGTTCTTTATTCATACATGCTGAAGGGCTTTAAATTGAGTCTGGGGGATGGTTCTGCTAGGGTCATCTTGGGGACCCTTGAGACAGAGGAAAGTCATGGTTGAGAGGGCTAAGGTTTTGGGGGCCTCTCCTCCAGGGCTATCTCTGGGCACAGGAAGTCACAGCTTCCCGTTGCTTCCTCTCAGGATCTCAGGGACAGAGCTTTCTACTGGTCTAGGCAAGAGGGGATCGGGGGGGGGAGGTGGGCAGACATGTGCTGCTTTCTGGTCCTCTGCTCCTTAGATAAGGGGGACCCTCGCCAGGGGACAGAGGCCACAGCAGCAAGCCCTCAGAGCAGACTGCACCAGAGCTCAGCTGTATGGTGACAGTCTTCATTCGCCAAGAAAGCAGCCTAGAGCCCCATGAGGCAACAGGTGCCGACTGGGTTAATCTGAGGCCTGGTATCAAGGGACCAACCCTCCTCCACCTCACGGTTTCTGCCCGTTCTGCTGGGCTATCTCTGGTTACTTAGGACTAGGTTAGGAGATATTCTATCAGATGTGTCCAACCTTTTGATATTGTAACAAAGCATTAACTCCTCTATCCAATTATCAACAAACAAACAAACAAAAACAGCAACAAAAAGCCCTATGTTTTAAGTAAGTTTACCTCTTTGTGCTGGGACACATAGATAGCTATCCTTAACCATAATGCGGCTCAGGGGCATGGCTGGACACACCTGGGACTAGCTCTTCAGATGTCAGCAGAAGAGTGAGTCTTGTTGTGTGCACAAGTCCTGCCTCGTCACCACAGGACCATGGCGGCTTTCATATCGAATCAGCCCGATTTGGGGAGGATGCTCAGTTTTCAGCTTCCTACCTGCCTTCCACCTCTGGCCTCAGAAGAGGAAGGAAGAAAGGCAGAAGGGGGAAGGGTTGACTGAGCAAGGCAGGAATTCCATGTGTTGGGCTGAGGGACAGGATCAGGGACATCTCATCTCATTGATTTTGGTCTGTTAGTGGGTCCATGTGTGTGAAAGTGTGCATTTGAAAATCAATAACATGGGGGCCTTTGGGTGACTCACATCTCACACACACACACACACACACACACACACACACACACACACACACACTAGCCACACTCTCTAGTCCTCCCCACTGGAGCCAGGGTCCTTCTCACTGACTTCCGGATCCATTTGCTAAGTTGCCTGCTGTTGTCCAAGGTCTCTTCTGGCCTGTCTTTCTGGCCGTCGGCACCCTGGCCTGCCGAGGCCATCAAGGGCCATCTACCAGATGTAACCTCCGTCATCTGCCTCGCCTGCCTCACCCTCCTCCTCCTCGGCCTCCTCGCCTGCCTCTTCTGTCTCCTTCTCCTCTTCATCCTCCCAGCCAACACCGCTTCCAAAGTCCCCGGAGAAACCCACGATGTCATCTGTTGGGAAAACAAGCGAAAGGCCAGTAAGGAACCCACACTGCGTCTATTCTCTCAGCCTGGAGTCCTGCCCCACGGACACCACCCTGAGAGCTAGCTGCCTGCTCCTTACCACAGTCAGGGTTCCCATGCATGCGTGTGCCGGTCAGCTCCAGGCCCAGCTGGTCCACGCACCAGCAGTCACCTCTGCTCTGGTCACACTGCATCTTCCGGTAGTAGCCATCTTCATCACAGCTTGGGATGAAGACACCTGAGGGTTGGGGTGAGATACCAGAGTGTGGGCTCTGGGGTTGTGTGCGAGCAGGGGCCTAGAAGGCCTGAGAACCTGGCCAGCCTGGTACTGACACCCACCCCCTAAGACACCAGGCACTCAGGGCTACTGACTGGAAGCCCAGAGCTCCCCTCCCCAATGTCCCTGTTTCTATCACATGCTCAGGCTTCTTCGAGGATGCTATCAAGTGCTGTTGTCTCCTGGGTTTCGTGGCCTTCATCTCGTAGGACAGTCTGACTCCACACGTTAGAAAGCTGGATCCCACTCTTGGTTTTGTCTCCAGCTAGGAGTGAGGAGTGTCTCTTCCTTCTTCAGGGCGCACTCATTTCTCTCAGGTCCCCAGACTGTCCACAAGGCATCTTCTGAGATGTTTTAGTCCAGGGGGAGGGATAAGAGCCACAGAGACAACCAGGGTGGCATTAGGTACGCTTGAGTGGGGAGCCTAAGGCCCGGGGGCCTGCTTGAGGGAGTGGATGACAAAATAGCTTCCTCCCCAAGGCTAGAAGCCAGTCGGCCTAGTAAGCACAGCCCTATGGGGGCTTTGGGGACTGGGTGCTCATTCAGTGTGCTGGTCTTGAGAGCCCAGTCATGTAACTCTTAAGGAGGCACAAGGCCCACCACCTCTCAGGATCACTATACCCTCAATGTCACCTTCAGCTGCCTGTGTGTGTGTGTGTGCGTGTGTGTGTGTGTGTGTGGGTGTGTGTGTGTGTGTGTGTGTTTAATGTACATGAGTACACTGTAGCTGACTTCAGACACACCAGAAGAGGGCATCAGATCCCATTACAGATGGTTGTGAGCCACCATGTGGTTGCTGGGAATTGAACTCAGGACCTCTGGAAGAGTAGCCGGTGCTCTTAACCACTGAGCCATCTCTCCAGCCTTTTCTTACTGGTTTTTGTTTTGTTTTGGTTTTTTGGAGACCTCAAGGTTTTTCATGATGTTATTGGTGTATGTGCCTGGCTTATTATTCTCCCTCAAGACCCACCCCCCCCCTTTCCAAGACTAGTGCCCCAGAAAGCTCTCTGCTGGCCTCTCAGGGGGCTCCCTGAGCCCTGTGCAGCAGTCTGAGGTGGGGCTTCTCTGCCCGACTCTGCGTGCTGAGAGTTCCCAGGGCTGGGCTGCCCAAAGGCCTCCCGCGGCCACAAGCCTTGTCTGCCTTGCCCATCAGTTCTGACCTAGGCTGGGCTGGGTCTCTCGTCTCTCCAGGGCGTTCCTTTAGAATGTGAATGAGCATCTCCCATGCACGGAGTCCCACTCCAGCCTTAGACGCACACCCGTTCCAATGATTTTAAGTAGAGGACTCTCCAGCCCTGGTCTGGATAACCCAAAGTGTTTAAACATACTCCCCGAGGGGCAGCTGGGGCGACTCCTGCCTATCGAGCCAATGAAAGCAAGAAAGGTGTTTTCCTGCGTTGTCCTAGGCCAGGGCCTCTTCTAGGCTCATCATACGTAAAGCAAAGCAGGTGAAACCTCTGGGCCTCAAGGAAGCTTAGGGCGGCACCCCTAGACCCTCCTCTGCACCCCTCCTTACCTGGCTTCTTCTTGGCTGCCTCCTGGATCTGTATGCGTTCCAGTTCTGCCAGGCAGGGGGGCTCTGTAGAGAGAAGCCGCCTTAGGGTCCGCCCACGGTGCTGCAAGCACACTGAGCTCCCCCAAACTTAGAACCTTTGGCGGGGGGCTCTGCAAAATAAAACACCAAGTCTCTCACATCAGGCCACACCAGGGGGGTGGAGATATGCACCGACTGATCCTACTAAGATCCTCAAACCAATGTAAGGCTCTGTTGGATGGAAACACCCAGGTCCAGTTAAGGGAAGCCATCACAGCTTAAGATAGGTTAAGGATGCCAAGAATCCCAGGGTTCTCGGGGGGTGGGGGGTGGGCTCTCATAGGATGAGCTAGAAAGTTCAAAAGGGAGCTGGGCATGGTGGTGTCTACCTTTAACCACTGCATTCTGGAAACAGAGGCAGGTGGATAGCTGTGAGTTTAAGGCTAGTCTGGTCCACATGGAAAGTTCCAGGAAATTCACAGTCAGAGAGTGAGTCTTTGTCTCAAAAACCAAAACAAACAAGCAAACTCACACAAAAACAACATCAAAAATTCACAAGAGGCAGAAGAGACAGGAAGACACCACAGGCTGAGAAACCATAGAACAGAAGATGTTAGACTTAACCCCCCGGGCCTGAATATAGTTGGTGGAATGTCTCTCCTGTCTGGGACCTTGGGGAGACCATGGCCTTCCAAATCAGAGGTCTGCCCCATAGTAAAACAGGACAGCTCAAGCCTTCTGCATTTGCAGAAGTGTAATGGACATCAGCAGCCTGGGAAGTGGACATGCAGGGGCAGCACAGGCAGCAGGCAGGCCGGTCAGCACTGAAGACAGAAAGGCTCTTGGACCTCAGCATCACTAAGGGAGGTGTGACTCCCATGGTGCTGTGCGTCCAGATTTCCTCACTTTGCACTCACGCAGCCTCCGAGATAGAAACTATTATCTCCCAGAAAGTAAACTCATAAAGATGTGGTCACTTATTTGGGAGCCCAACTTAGAATATGGTAGAGCCCTAGCCAAGCCTTGGCCTTTGGTTGTAGATGCTTCTCACTTTAACCATACAGCGGTCAGCAGGGAGGCATTGGGCTCACCCCAGCTGCTGGCCAAGCAGCTCACTAGAGACCTCAGTTTCCCCATCATTTGCCCCTTCTTGGCCTAGGTGATTTCTAAGCATAGACCTCTAAGTACACACAGTTAACAGATGCCAAGCAGCAGGCGTGGTGCTACATCCTATAATCCCAGCACTCAGGGACAAACAAGACCACAAGTCCAAGGTCAGCCTGAGATATAGAGTGAGTTCTAAGTCACCTTGATCTAAAAGTCACCCTGTCTTCAAAAGATGAAAGAGACACAATAAAAGTAAAACTGGCCAGGCAGTGGTGGCGTGGGCCTTTAATCCCAGTACTTGGGAGGTAGAGGCAGGTGGATTTCTAAGTTCGAGGCCAGCCTGGTCTACAGAGTGAGTTCTGGGACAGCCAGGGATACACAAAGAAACCCTGTCTCGAAAAAACAAAAATAATAAATAAATAAATAAAAATAAAACTGGGGTGGGAGCTAGAGAGATGGCTCAGTGGTTAAGAGCACTGACTGCTCTTCCAAAGGTCCTGAGCTCAATTCCCAGCAACCACATGGTGGCTCACAACCATCTGTAATGGGATCTGACTCCCTCTTCTGGTATGTTTGAAGACAGTGACAGTATACTCACATACATAAAATAAATAAATCTTTTTTTTTTAAATCTGCGTGTGGTTGATGCATGCCTGTAATCCCAGTTTCAGCTACATGGTGAGTTCTAGGAAATCCTGGGCAGTATGAAATCCTGTCTCAAAAAAAAGTCTTCTGGTGTGGGCTAATGATAGTTGTTTCAGGTGAAGAAGATGTGTTCATCAGAAGGGGAGCCACTGAAAACTAATGTATCCTCAGCTTCAACACCCTTCCCTGCCCCACCCCTTTCAGATTCCCCAAGGGGCCCCCCAAAACATGACATACATAGTTGCATGTATGTGTGTTTATCATGTATGTCTATGTGCACATGTGTGGGTGTGTGTGTTTATGTATTTTTGAGGGCAGGCATGCGCAGAGAATGTTGTCCATGTGAAGATCAGAGTACTGTGGAGAGAGTCCCCTCCTTCCACCTCTGTGTAAGTTCTGGGGCTGAAACTTGGTTGTCAGGGCAAATGCTTTACCCATGGAATTAGCTCGCTAGCCCCCACGTTGATCTTTATTTCTTTTTTATTTAAAGTCACCCAAAAAGCACACAAGCTTCAGGACCCACAAAATCCAGTCCACCTGGGAGTCTGCCCAGGGAGAGAGCTAAATGTTGGCTGCCCTGGGTTCTAATCGGTGAGAGAAGCCTGGTGAGATGGATATGGCATTGAGATGGGCTGGGGAGGCTCTGAGAGGTGTGAGAGGCTGAGAGGCACGAGAGGCAACCGTGGAGACTCCCAAAGAGAGGGTGGAACTGGGGCTGGGCCCCACAGGAAGGAAGTCGGTGCCAGGGAGCCCCAGGCAATACTCACTCTCCCTCCAGAAACAGAAGCACCACTCAGCCGTAGAGACGCGGCCATCTTTGTAGGTATCACAGGAGTTGAAGAAGGGGCGGATGCAGACCTCGTACTTGTCCAGGTTGATGGCAGCCAGTTCTGTCTGGTCCAGGAAGAGGTCTCCACTGGTGTCCAGCTTAGAGAACATCCAACCGATGGAGTCTTTGCAACTGGTCCCCAGGCTCTTGTCCAACCCTGGAGAGGAGACTGGAACTCAGGGAGGCTCTGCTGTCCATCCATCTCTATGCATTTCTCAGCCCCAGACCTCTGTTCAGAATCAGGTTAGCCTAAAACTTAACCTCAGGGTATGGAAAGTAAAGAACAGCCAAATGCCTTTGCCTCTACCCCCACTCAGAACTCTACCTGAACCACCTGAAGCCTATTTTACGAGCCTCTCTGAAGATGTTTCTTAGGTACTGGAGATCAGACCCAGGGCTGTAAGGATGCTTGGCAGTGCTCTCCCTGGCTATCTCCCCAGGCCCAGAAAACAGCATTTCTTCCCGTTTCCTTGGCTACCCCCAGGAGGGACCAAGCTCTGGCACCCACATCCTATCATGGCTAAAGCCAACTGATCACTCTACTTCAAGGTAAAGCTCTTTGGGGTTTCACATCATAGGCTTAGAATCTGACAAGGAAGGGGATGGAGTGGGCTGGCCCTGTGACACCTATCTGCTGGGCGCCTTCCTGTCTTCCCCACCCCACCCCACCCCAGGCGGAGTATCGGATCCCCATACCACCTGCAGGGCTAGCTGCACTGCCGGCTGAGCCGTTCTGCTTGGAGTTCTCACGAAGGAGCTGGAACCAGTCACGGAGCCTATCGCCCAGGTCGGCCAGGTCCTGCCCTGTGCAGGTCTCTGCAACGCAGAACAGAGCAGAGGGTTGAGGCTGGGCGGGATGAAGTAGCAAACTGGGAAATGTTAAGGGAAGCCGGAGAAGAGAGTGGGAGGAGCTTCCTTTGCTCCTCCCCTATCCCCACCTCTTGCTCCTCCCCTCTCTCCCACTCAATGCCCAGCCAGTCTCCTTGTAAAGGGGCCACCTTCTTCTCTCCGACTTCTCCGACGCCGAGGGAAGAGAAACAGGACGAAACCCCAACTTCCTGTCCTATGTTACCAGACCCCAAACTACGCCGTCTCTTCCCACTCTGCAAACTATCCTACGGTCCTGAAGGACGTCCAGGTCTCCCGGCTAGGCCCAATGCCCTGGGTCTAGTTATGGTCAGACAGTCTCTTACCTGACTTGCCGTCGGTGGTAGCCGCAGTAGACTGCTCCGTGGGACAGGGACAGGGGCCCTCACATCTCACGGCCAGTTGCTTGCTGCTTAGGCACGCCTGCTGCTCCAGCTTACACTGCGTGAGAGAGCTCAGGCTAGGTGGTGGGGGCTCAACTAGGGGTCCTGCTGCCAGGGGCCCTGGGAATTCCTATCACTCTGGGAGGAAGGGGCACGGGGGGGGGGGGTTGTGCTTGCTAGAGGACATCGGTGTAGTAGTGGCTATTAAAACCCCAGCCTGGGGCTTCTACCCCGCCTTGATCATTGAGTTCTCAGATAAAAAGCACACATTCACGGTGTTTATATCTCTAAGTCCTAAGCAGCGCCAGGGTTAGGCAGCTGCCTACCCTCTACAGAATCTACTTTCTTATCCATAACCCAGAGTTATTGTTTACTATATCCCAATTGGGCAGCCCTTAGGGCCACGCTTGCTTTCTCTTCTACTGCACAGTATTCTTTCTTTATCCCGTGGTGGCTTCTTCTTTCTCCTTCTCCTTGTGAACCTCTCTGACCCAAGCCCACAAAAGCTCATCTCTACTTATGTCTCTTCTGCCCAGCTATTGACTATTAACAGCCTTCTTTACCAATCACAGCTAACTAGAGACAAGATCACTTAGTTAATGTCTATACAGACTCTCTTTTCTCTAGGACAACCAACTGAAGGACCCAAATTAGCATTGAAATACAAACGTCAGGCCAACCCACTACACGTCAAGGCCACAGGAGGCCCATGGTCATGCCCACGGTCATGCCCATGGTCATGCCCACGGCCATGAGCTTGAGGGGGCAGCCAGCCAGACCTCCTGAACCTTTACTGGCAGCTTCCTGCCCATGAGATACCTTGTCCTCTCCTGTGGGACCCAGTTTTCCTCCTCCTCACCTGCACCCCACTTTTTTCTCCTTCCCCTCTTCCTCCCAACTCCTCTCTGCTGTCTCCTTCCCTCTTCTTTGTGCGTTCCCTGGTTCCTATGCCCCCTCAGTAACTTTAACCTCAGCAGGGAATAGCAATATTGTGGACTTGCCTAACCCAGTTACTAAGAAGGAAGAACAATGGAGAACAAGTTCCAGCATCAACCTGGGCCCATAAACATGCAAATATGCACATGCACACACACATGCATGCACATGCATGCAAACATGTACATGCACACATACACATGTACATACACATGTACACACATGTAATCATGCACACAACCATGCACACACATATACACTCATACACACAAACATGTACACACATGCACACATACACATTCACACACATGCAGACATGCACACACACATACACACACTTGCGCACAGACACACACACACACACATCATAGGAAAATAGAAAAAGAAGAAAACAAAACACAACCCTGGGGTCTCCTTAACAACCCTAGTTAAGCACCCTAGTGTCTTACTTCTAGAAACATTACTAGCCATCCCCTGTGCTCCCCTAGAACTCTCAACTTTGCAAAAATGCTTTTACAGACATCATCCCATTCTTCCTCTCAAAATTCCACAAGGTAGAAATCTGTTCCCTCCCAAGGCTTCTTTCTCCCCTACCTCTTCTGATGTGGGCTGTGTCCTGCCCACAGCGCCCCCTGCTGGCTATCGAGCCACAAGACCTCAGTGTAGGAGTCCTTCTTCCCAGCAAGTTAGCACATGAGCCCCCTCCTTCCATCCAGGGCTCTGAGCACTTTTGTGAGCGTTCCCCTGGCTTCTCCACTTGCATCACCTGCCCTAACATCTCTTCATATCTCTTCCCTGCCCTCTGCCTGCCAAAGGTCGGATCACCCTGGCCAGGCCTGAAGGGCTTCATTGAACATACTGACGGAGTCCTGTATCAATCCTTTGAATCTTCAGGGGTCAGCCAGTGGTCCCTCTGTTCCTCATGGCATTGGGTACACCCCACCTCCACCCCACACGGGGCTAAGGCTCCTCACCACAGAACTGTAGGTGTGGCCATCGGAGCCACAGACTGAAGCTAGCTGGGCCATGTGACAGGGCTTGCAGATGGAGTCTTTGCCTCCGTGGAGTTTCAGAGAAGGCTGCTTGATCCTGTGGAGATGGATGGGAGAGATGTGGGGACGGGAATAAAAACGAGATTTCTAGCAGAAGGTCCAGAAGACATTGTCTGAAAGAGTCCAGTCCAGTGGCCTACAGTAGACCCATGTTCCTGTCCTCTCCCGTTACCCCTCCCCCTATCAAACTCAGCTCCTAAAAATGGACCAGCCAGGCAGGACACGCACCCTCATTTGGCCTTTCCTAGGGAGAAAGGCAGGTCTGATTGCAAGAGAGACTAACCAAAGCAGAGGTCATGGGCCACATCTGGCTCATCCAGTCATTGTGTCTAGCCACCCAGTAGTCACTGTTAAGTTTTTCATTAACACTTGCGAAGTGGAAGAGTTGGTATAACACCCCCAAATGCCCCTCAACGCCTCCTCCTCCTCCTCCTCCACAGGCCTTAGAAACTACAGTCTCCCATATTTCATGAACCCCACCCTACCCACCCACCCCACCCCCACATATCAGAACAGGGGCTTCAGATCATCTGGTCTACACAGGACACCCAGATCAGAGAGGAGCTGTGACTCCCTAGGTCCTGAGTGTGTTTGGTAAGATGTGGCGATGTGGCACTCTCTGTCTCTATGTTTCTACTTCTATCTGTCTCTGTCTGTCTCTGTTTCAGTCTGTCTCAGTCTCTCTGTCTCTGCTTCTGTCTGTCTTGGTCTCTCTGTCTCTGTCTCTCTTTTTCCTTCCCTCCTTCCCTCCCTCCTTCCCACCTTCCATTCCTTTATTCCAGTTTCTACTCATTTATGGAAAGCCAGTGGCCACAAGGTGAAGCGAGGACACCTAAACCTCCCTCTGGTGCTTTCCAACAACTAGGAACTCATACCTCCAACCAACAGCCAGGAGACAAGTGGGAAGGGAGAGACCCCAATACCAGCACTTCCTACATTTCTACAGAACCCTAAAGTTTGCACTTTCACAAATACTATCTCCTTTATCCTCAGCCACCCACCCCCACAAAAAATGTCTCTCAAGGTGGGAATCTGTTCTCTCCGGGTTCTTCCGTCTTCTCTCATGTCTTCCTGTCCACGTTGTCTCCTGTTTGCTGGTGACCATCAAGAGGGAATCGTCTGAATCACCCTCTTACCACAGACCCTGAGCCACACCCAACCAAACCAATAGAACCAACGCTGGGTGTCTTGACGCTCTGAAATAATGGTTCTCAACTTGGGGGTCGCTATCCTTCCGGGTTTAATGACCTTTTCATAGGGGTCACCTAAGACCATCAGGAAGCCCAGATATTTCTATTATGATTCATAACTAGCAAAATTACAGTTATGAGGTAGCAATGAAAAATAATGTTCTGGTTGTGGGTGTCACCACAGCATGAGGACCTGTTTTAAAGGCTTGCAGCCTTAGGAAGGTTGAGAACCACTGATCATGGACAATGCCATCATGTGCTCTTGTTCTGAGCCACTAAATTGTGAGTGATGCTCTTTGAAACAATAGGCGTCTGATATGTAAGGATAGGGTCATGGAGCCCCACCTTCTGAGCAAAGCAGCCCCTTCCGGGGCTCCTGGCTGTCACTCACCTGTGTTCCAGCTTCTTGCGGCTGATGCACATGGCGCGCTGGTAGCCTTGAGCGACACACACCTTGTGGCGACTGCACTTCACCTTTTGGCAGGGGTCCTTGGTGGTGTCCAGAGCTGTGGGGACGGGAGGGCAGGACACTGAACACCAAGGAGAATCCAGAATCCCCGGCCCAACTGTACATTCCCAGAGGTCCCTCTCTCCAGCAGCCCTCGGTAACCAGAGTTCAGGACTTCAAGTCCTGTTTTCGCCCAAGGTGCCTGGCTGTTCAAAGAGCCCCAGAGCAGAGTGATTGTTCTCCTGTCCCATGGGAGCAGTCCCCTCCCCCCCACACCCCAGAGGGACAGACTACCTTCATCTCCTTGCTGACTGTCTTCCCAGCTCTTGATATAGTCATCCTAGGAAGGGACAGAGGAATGGGAAAAAGAAGAGCCTCAATTACCTCTCAGGCTCAACTGAAGAGACGGGGATGGGAGGGGTCTGGACCACTGTTTCCGCCCACCCAGGCACTACCCATAGCCTCCCCGAACGCGATGCCCTAGAACCCTTTCCAGTCTCTCCCACGTGGGACTTCCCACCCGACACTGGTGGCTGGCCGGGGAAGAGGCCTGGATTGTACTCACTTCTACCTCCTGAAGACAGAACACCACGGAATCCCCAGGAAACGAGCAGAGGAGAGAAGAAGAAAGATTTGTCTGTGAGACCCACTCTCAGACCACGTGCTCGGGCCTCCCTGGTCTACTTTGATTGTGATAAGAGCCTAGAGACCCAATCTCCCCCAAGCAACACCAATTGGAGGCTGGTATTCCTGTGTCTTCTGCACACACACAAAAACTGCACTCTAGAGGCTGTCAGGTAAGTCCCACGGTTTTGAAAGGAAAACAAACCCCAGCCCTACTACCAAGGCAGATATCTGTGGGGCTGCACTGCCTGGAAATGCTGTTTCTTGTGCCTCTGCCCAGGGTATCTGGGAAACAGCACCCAGTTTCTCCTGCTGTGGCCTCTTTTTTGGCAGGCACCCTGCCGTCACCTGCCCACCCTGTGAGGGAGGTGTGAGGAATTGCTGTAGGAAGCTGATTTCAGTCAGGGTTCCTTCCTTCCGACAGCTCAGATGGTGCCCACTGGGAAGGGGACAGTGACTATAGTGATGGCTTTCCTGATTATCATGGTCCAGGGAACCTGAAAGGTCCTTCCAGGTAACATGAGCCAGCCGGTCCCGGGCAGAAGGAACCAGCCCCTCACGGGACCTCTGGGACCCGAGGCCCTTGGAGACCTTTTCATTCTGTTCCATCGCATGATGGATCCCAAGTGCCGGAGCCTGACCGGAAGAAGAAAAGCTTCCACAGGCCCTCTCCCTTGCACAAAAGTGCCAACACTCTTAACCTCCTCTCTCTGCCCTTTGAGGTGGGATGGTTGTCAAAGGCCATCAAACAGCTTCCAGGGTGTCTGGAAGAAATCTTGTCAGGCAGGTAGGAACAGCTCCCGGATCTTGAAGGATAATGATTCCCGAGAACCAACCACCAGCTTTCTCTGCGGGACACCGAGGAGAGACTGCATATGGCTACCTGCAACCCATCCCAGTCTTTGCCATAACTCTGTCAGAGATGTGCAGGAGTGGGGGTGGCGTAGACCTGGCGTTTAGCTGTTATACCCAGGAGAAGAGGGCATGGGGCTCTGATATCAGATAACAAGGGCACGCAGTGAAGAGATGCCCATGAGGGCTTTGGAAATCACTTCTGGAAACCGACAGGTAACAGGGCAGCAAGGATGGAAGTTTCCAGGGCAGAGTCAGGCAGGTAATGGTCAAACTAAAAAATGGGCTATTCATTTAGACCTACCTAGGTGTATACATGTATGCCTATAAGCACATATCATGTGTGTGTGTTGTGTGTGTGTGTGATATATGCAGCCAAGTGTGCGCATTCATCCCCTGCGATTCTGTAGATATGCACATAAGCATACAGATGTGTATCACATGAACGCGGGGCCACTTAAGGCCATCCGCCAGTGCCAGATGGTTTGTATCCAGAAATGAAGCAGCGGACCCCATTTCTGTGAGCAGCCTCCAGCTTTCACACTCACTGGGTGCAGCCTTCCTGCCTCCTCCATAGACAGGGAAGGTATTAAGAGATGGGTGGGAGAGGAGGGAGGGGCCAGAGAGGAACAGGCTCCCTGGGAGGGAGGGCATGGCTCTTCCCATGCCTCTGCCTGCCTCTCTGTCTCTCCCATCTGTCCTCTTCCCCTAACCCTTGGATCTCCTCACCCTGGACACCACAGGATACCCAAGGAGCCAAGTGTCTCCCAGGTCTTGGGCTCAGGATCAGACAGGAGAAAGGTCAGCAGGGCCCAAATGCTCAGGGCTTGCTCTGCAAGCCATCAGATGAATGACTCTCCCCACCCCACTCCCATCCCCACTCGGCCTTTTGTTTGGGCAGGCAAAGGAGGGCAGCTCATTCCTTGCCTGTGGAAGAGGGGGAGCACGGTGTTGCACTCCTACAATTCCAGCAGTCAGGAGCTGAGGCCGGAGGATATCCAATTCAAGGCTAGATTGGGCTACCTACCGACCCCATTTCAAGGACAGAGGATCTTGTGATTGTCTAGTGTTTGGGAAGCAGGTGTCTTTGACCGGCAAGATCTGTGCCCTCAACAGCTACCTGCTAAAACACTGGAGTGGGCCTGACCTGAGGTGTCTACAATCTTCAATGATCCTGCTGCTCGTTTGGGAGCACCTGCTGAGGGCTTTGGAGTCCACTCATAGACTTCGGTCAGAACCCACTGGAGGATCTTTGGGACTCTCCAGTACAAAGTGGCTCCTTAAATCTTAAGGCCAAGACTGTCTGATTAGAAACTCAAGTGACAGTGAGGAAGGCCTTTAAGACTCCATCCATGCCGTGCCCCCACCTCCGTGCCGACTTTGGGGACAGAGGAATCCTTCTGAATAGGTGTCCCATTCAAGAGTCCCTGTGACCCCACTGCATGGTTGGCGACGGGCTGGAGGGCTGCCTAGTTCATAATCCCCTCATGCCGGGAGGGTGGATGCAGCCAGTCAGGGGGATGAGAACCAGAGGTCCCGCAGCTACCCAGGGTCCCCGGGTACGGCTTCCCCTCGTTAGTGCCTCAGGCACATTCCTGGCCTCTGAAACTCAGCCACCTCTCTCTTGGCCTCTCTCAGAGGAACATGTGCCACACTAAAGCCGTTATATCAACAAGAGGCTCAGATTCGGGTGCAGAAAATAAGGAGTCAAGAGATGAAAGGTGTGGGCTGGAGAGATGGCTCAGTGGTTAGAGCACTGACTGCTCTTCCGAAGGTCCTGAGTTCAAATCCCAGCAACCACATGGTGGCTCACAACCGTCTGTAATGAGATCTGATGCCCTCTTCTGGAGTGTCTGAAGACAGCTACAGTGTACTTACATATAATAAAAAATATAATTAAAAAAAGAGAGAGAGAGAGAGATGAAAGGTAAAGTGCCTCTGAAAGTTGGGGCAAGAGGGGTCACTGCTGGGGAGCAGAGTCCAGTGGGGATGTGAGACCAATCGTTCCCCATAGGGGTTATAGGGAGCGGTGACAGGCATCTTGCAGGCATGATGGGAACAGTCATTCTGGGGTAGAACGGGGAGACACTGAGGTTAGACGGGAGCCAGTATCATCTTCAAGCTGATGAAGGGGGGTGTGGTTGGCTGGGAAACGCATCCTTCCTTCGGTGTGACTATTTATGGCACCCAAGTGGTCTTATTAGCGGCTGTGAGAAATAATCAGACCAGGGTACCTGGGTCTTCTCGGGAAAGAGGATACCCTACGGTTCTGCTACGATTCATCCTCACCTGACAGGGGTTGGGGGCCTTTCTCTAGTGCTCTGGAGCAGGAGTCAGAACAGACGGCAGAGGGGCAGAGTTCTAGACTGACAGAGGGCCATGTCCATCCTCCCAGGCTAGTACAGAGGAGGGTCACAAAACAGACGAGCAAGGAAAACTTCTGAATGCATGAAAGCACTGTCTGTGCAAAGAACTGGGTTTTAAAGTAACTTCCCAGGCAGGGATTATAGTTCAGTCGGGAGAGTGCTCACCCAGCCTGCGGGAAGCCCCAGATTCCAGCCCCAGGAGCACAGGAACTGTGTGTCAGTTCACTTAAAATCCCAGCATTCCAAAGCAGGAGGATCCAAAGTTCCAGGTTCCCTTCAGCTAGTGAGCTTAAGGCTACCCTGGAACACAGGAGACCCTGACTCTTGAAATGAATAAATAGGAAATAAATTCTCTCCAAGTACTTTGCAGCAACACCATTAAAAGTGAGAAAACTCATTTTTAGAGGTGTAGGAGACAGAACAACTGGGAGGAAGATAAGAGCCAGGCCTGGCATTGCTGTTCCCTGGTGTGAAGAGAGACCCAGTGGGGGAAGGCTGCAGGCCCGGAGAATGTCCTTCAAAGGCCTCTCATCCACAGATCCTTCCCCTGGGCTGCATGGGCCCAGGGTCATAGGAGGGAGAATCTGTGTAAGTCTCCCAATGCCTAAGTGCAATTAGGGACCGATGGGCTCACATGAGTTGGTTCTGGTCAATAATAGTAAGACAGTAGACTAGTAAGTAAGACATTGTAAGACAGTAGGCTAGAGTTCACCTCTGTGGTCCCTCCCCGCCTCCGCCTCGCCTGCCTGTGCATCTTCTGGCGTTATGCAAAAGTCTCATTTCTTCACCTCTACCAGAGCCATGGGGACGAAAGAGGAGCCATCTGTCTCCCTCTGAAGAAGCCTCACATACATGTGGAGTGCCACGCTGCCCTCTCCAAGCCCCCTTACTTCCTTACACCCCACCCCAACCTCCCCTACCACCCTCTCCAGTCCCCCCCAGTTCTTCAGGACAGTTGAGCTGAAATCCCAGTAGAACTTTGCCTTGGCTTTACATTCGCCCTCCCCAGGCCGGTGGCCAGTGGCTTCTTTTTTCCTAATCATGTGTCCTATCTACTACCAGAGCAGCTTGCACTCATTTATTTAGAAGGGTGGACAGACAGACAGACAGACCAAGAGAAAAATTATTCCTATCAGAGTATTAACGAGATGTTTCCTCTGCAGGGCAAAGATGCGGAGAGCATTTAGCATCTTTTGTTCGCCCCTCCCTCATCTTCAAATATTTCTACAGTGAACATCTATTGCTTTTATAGGAAAGGAGGGGATCACTATAAATGTTACATTTAGAAACCCTTCCCTGGCTCCCCAACACCTCCAGAAGAAGGTTCATCCTTTTCATCTGTGTCTTGGTCACTGAGTCCACTGTCCACGCAGGGATCTCTCAGCAGGCCATAGCTTTGCACAGCTGCCTTCTCCATTCTGCGCATGTGTCCATGTCTGACCCCGGCCCAGCTAGTTGTCTGTCACGATCCAGCTCCTGCATGCTCTTTTCCAACCCCGCCCTTGCCAGTTTAGCCTACCTTGGAGAGTCTAGCGTTGCTCTGGTGACACCCAGCTATGTAAAGTTTCTGCTTCCCTCTGCCTTATTTACACATCCAATTCCTTAAGGGAAGACACCATATAAAGTGCAACTTCCCTGCCCAGCACCCAGTACACAGTAATGACACTAGTAACATCAGTTCCCATCGTCACATCAAGTACCACTGGGGAGCGCTACACTAAGGTCTTCCTACTCCTGCCTTGTTGACTCTCCACAGAAGCCCTAAGAGAAACTTACTGTTGCTATCTCCGTTTCTCCGCTGAAGCGCAGGGACGTTAAGTGACTTATAGAGGACCTCACAGCAATTGCGTGGCAGAATACTGACCCCTAAACTAGCACAGCATAAATGTTAACTGATAAAGACCTAGGTCAAGTTGAACCAGGAAGCCCAAGTCCCAGGTCGCGGTAGTTTCTCAAGCCACTTCAACATGCCTCAGGGAGCCCTGAATCCAGGATGGGGTGAGGGGACTGGCATCGGAGGGAGAGATTTCTGGGGGCCTCCCTTCTCCAGGCTCTTTCCAGAAATCCCTCACCCGCCCCTGGTTCTGCAGGTTTGGAGCTAACCCATCTCCTGCTTTGATCTCTGCAGCTCCGGCTCAGTTGCCATGGAGACAAGCCCACTGCGCCAAGCTGGGGGAAAAGATGAAGTGCGCAGGCCTAGTGGGTTTAGGGGCGCATGCTGGGTATTTTGGAGGCTGTTTACTTCCTGTCATTTTAATTAGCACCCAAATCGCCGGCTCACTTCACAGCTTGAGTTAAGCCAATCGATTTCGCTTGCTGGGGACTGAGGAGGAGGGGGCAGGGAACCCAGCAGAGAGTCACTGACCCACCCTCTCCCTGCAGCACTGTGCTGAGGGAAGCGACCCCTCACCCCGATGCCCAGCGTGGAGTCGGCTTGCCGGGCTCCTGCTTGGCCTTACCACTGGATGCCTGGCAAGAGCCACCTGGCCTGGACAAACTCTACTTCCTTATTTGTAAAACAGGGCTCTCTGCAATGCTCAGAACCAAGATGGAGGGACATTGGGAAGGTGGGGCATGACTAGGACCATAAAACCCAGGCTCTCTGCACGCGGCTGACCGCATGGGGACAGGGTGGTCTCAAGTGGCCACAAATCTCGACTTCTGCTGTCTCTCGGTGAGGAGACTGTCACCGCCCATGCACACGAGCTCATCGTGAACCTCTGCTGTAATTCTGTCCGCGCATTTTTTCCCCCATTTTCTTAGAAAATCAAGAATCTCTAATTTTTGGTTTTTCAAGACAGGCTTTCTCTGTGTCGCCTTGGCTGTCCTGGAACTTGCTCTGTAGACCAGGCTGGCCTCGAACTCACAGGGATCTGCCTTCCTCTGCCTCCTGAGTGCTGGGATTAAAGGTGTGCACCAACACTGCCCAGCTAAAAATCTTTAAAAATGTAAGTGGGCCAGGCCTCACCTAAGCTTCGAGAGGCCTGGTATCTGAGAATCATTTCCCCTCATTCCAGAACACACGTAATGGGTGCAGGAATGTCCCTCACCCCTGGGGAAGGCTCAGAGTTTGGGGGCCTTATAGGGTACTTTCTCCTGTCTTCCCCAAGAAACAACCACAGTCACAGAAAAGGTTTAGGGGGGAGAGGTGAGGCTGGCCTGGCACAGCCTCTGCCTCAGCAGAAGGGAGGGCTGGCTGGGCAGGGGCATCATTAAACACCTGCTTCTCTCTCACATGGCTGTGTCCACTGTGTGAGACCTGGGCAAACAGATGGAGACAGGCATCTAGGAGATGCCGCCTCCCACCTCTTTTCCCTCTCAGGAATTTCCTCTAAACGTAAAAAATGTGCTTCTCAATGCTCCCTGCATGCCAGGAGCCTGGCCTGGGCTCAGGTATGCCTGCACCAACGCCCTGCCAAGGGCAGACAAGGCCAGAGCATGACCTCCCATGACTCTAGCAGTGGTCCCTGCTGTGTGTAAAGAACTCAAACACAGTGGGTGGAGAAGAGGAGAGAGGTCGAGGGTCTGGGCTCAGTTCTGAACTGTCTCTGGCCTTGGTTTCCCATTGGATACACCAGAGGTGCATCAAGGTTGCCACGGCAATCTCTAAGGAAGACCCCGGCCATGGGCTGAGCAGACTTGGGCACAGAGTTTGGAAGAACATCAGACCACAGGAGCAGACAGAGTCTCAGGCACCCAGCCCTCAGGACCCCTTTCTTCATAGGTAAGATAGGGGGATTAAGAGCTGGTGAGGACCTGGGGTTCTGCTCTCTCAGATTTCTCAAATGAAGAAATGAGAACGGAATGGGGGTGGGGTGAATAATTCCAGTCTCTCCACCATGTCCCAGATAAGTACATTGGAACCAGGCAGCAGGAGAGGTGGTCGGCTGCCTTCAGCCGAGAATAGATACACAGGCCCAGGGGCCTGGAGGGCAAAGAGGCTTGGGATCCCTTTTCCTTATGTCCCCAACACTTTGAAAAAGGAACAGGCTGGGCAGTGGTGGCACATTCCTTTAATCCCAGCACTTGGAAGGCAGAGGCAGGTGAATTTCTGAGTTCAAGGCCAGCCTGGTCTACAGAGTGAGTTCCAGGATAGCCAGGGCTATACAGAGAAACCCTGTCTCGAAAAACCAAAAAATAAAATTAAAAAAGAAAAAAGAAAAAGAAAAAGGAAGAGACCCACCTGAATAATTAGCCCAGTCCAGAGCCCTTTCCCCACCTCATCTTTGGGGCCTAAACCCATGGTGCTGTAGCTGGCAAGTAGGAGGAGGGCTTAGAGAATTGTGGGAAGGGGTGGAACCCATCCCCACCTCACCGTCTCTTTCCACCGTGTGAGCACTTCTGTGGAGCACCTACAACCCTCTGAACAGTACTGGGGGAGGGTGCAACATGAGGTGTGATCAGTCTCCAGATCCCGCCCCGAGGGGCTGATGATCACAGATGACAGGAGAAAAGTGACAAACACATTAACTGCTTCAGCAGAACGGCCCTTGAGATCCAAGCACCCACAAGTGCCAGATGAGCCTACGGCCAATGAGCAGTGAGGAAAGGGGCTGGGCCCGCAGCCGAATGTCAGGGACTATCAGAGACCAACCCACCCCAGAACTTCAGCAGAGCACAACACTATTCAAACTCTGTGTCCTAAAAGCACTCACTACAATCCCATCACTCAGGAGGTTGGGGCAGGAGAATCAGCTCAAGGTCAGCTTTGATGAGTTTGAATACATCCTAGAACAATATGGTACCCTGGTTCAAAAAACAAAGTAACTAAACTCAGTACCCAGGCCTAGGCCTACTCCCAGGTCTTCGCCATCCCTAGCCCTAATGCGACACATGGGGCCCTGGGAGAGCAGGGGAGAGACTATGTTACAGGCTGTATGTCTGGGTTCCACCCCTCCCTAAACTCATATACAGAGGACCCAAACCCCACCGTGAGGTGGCATTAGGGGGTGACAGCCTTAGGAAAAAGCATATGGGTTTAGATGAGGTCACTAGGACTGATGATGAGGTCAGAATCCACATAAGAGAAGAGCAAAAGGGTCTGGAGAGAGAGCAGTGGCCTCTCTCCCAGAGGACCTAGGGTCCTTGTCCCACACCTACATGAGGGCTCATGGCTGTCTGTCCCAGGCACACACACGGTGCCTAGACATACATGCACGCAAATCGCCCATACACATAAGCTAACACAAACATTTTTTAAAGATGAGGAAAAGGTGCTCAAGCTCAGCAGGACGCAGCCAGAAGGCTACCGGAACCGGAACCGGAACCGGAAGGAAGCCCTTGCCAGACAGCATGCACCAGCATCTTGATCGGGACTTTCTGGCTTCTGGACTGCAAGAGGTAGAGCTCTGCTGCTCGTACCCACCCATCTGCGGCGCCCGCCATAGATAAACAGTGAAAGGAGCCAGCAGGTTGTAGAGCACACCGCTAAGCCCAGCACTCTGGAGTCAGTGACTGGGGGATCTCTGTGAGTTCGAGGCTAGCCTACTGCTTCATAGAGAAACCCTGGCTCAAAAAGAGAGAAAAGAAAAGAGGAAGAAAAAGAAACAGTGGAGGGGCTGGGCACCTTTAATGGCTGCATTCAGGAGGGAGAAGCTGTGAGTTCCAGGCTAGCCTGGTCTACCTAGTGAGCTCCTGGACAGCCAGGACTACAAAGAGAGAAAGGATGGAGAGGGGTAATGGGGCTGTGCCCTTCTGCTCAGTCAGAGACCCTTCCTCGGGAGGAAAAGGAAACCTTGAACCCAAAGACTTTGCCTCCGGCCAGGGAGGGGGGCGGGGTGGGATGTGTTCCTTTCCTAGGATGACAGAATGCTCAGAGTTCAGGGATCGCAGGTGCGCCTTAAGCCAATGAGAAGATGGAGGTTCAGAAAGGTAACGTATTTGCCTCGGGCTCATGTGGTTCATCTGCCTTCCTGACAGGAAGAGAAACAAAGCACTCTGCCTGGGCCCCTGGGACCCGAGGCAGGCCTGGGCTCTCCCATTCCTCAGACAGCTCTGACCTCGTGGAGAATGAGGTGCCATGGGCTGTCTGCCTCCTGAGAATGGCTGGGAGACAAGAGAAGCCTCCCACATCCTCACCAAGCAGCGAGCCTCTTCCATCCCTCTCTTCCTAGGACGAGCATCAGGCTGAGCCCTCAAATCTATCACCATGCTGCCCTGTTCCGGAGATGCCAACCCTCTGGTGGGGAGAAGATTCAGAAACCAGGGTGGAGGAGGAGGCCGGTGAAGGACCTGGCCTGCTCCCAACCCAAATTATAGAATCCCTTCTGACCCACTTTGGGATTCTCACAAACCCACACCTCCTCACAACATATGTACAGACTGTCCCTACACTCACACTGGCTTAGAGGTTGGGAGCAGGAGGGAACAGTAATCTGGGAACCCCTTGGCCGCCTTTCCACATCACTGGCCTATTGGGGGGCACAAAGACATTGGCGGGACTTGCACACGGTCAGCGAATAGCAACCCCGACCCTCCCTCTCAAGAATCACCATGAAGCCTGAGATACGCATACCCAGATCCATTGCCGGTGAGGGAACTAATCAAGCCACTGTACCGTCCCCGACATAAAGAATGAGGAAGGTTGTGGCCAGCTCCAAAGGCAGCATTCTATCTGATGCTTTCCGTCTTAGAGGGCTGGCCTGTGGGGGATGCTTTTCCTGGGATAAGCTTCCTCGGTGCGAACTCATGTCAGCTTCCCAATCTGAGGCTCAGGCTCAAAGAGCTAATGTGCCATGCTTGACATGGGAAGGACCTGAGCCCAGGCCAAGCTGTCCTAGAATTCCCCACACTCTTCCCTCTTTGGATATTACTAGGCTAGGGTGGAGACTAGGCTACTGGCGGGCTGCTAAAGACACTGTGTCTTTGTCTTCTTCCGAGGAGAAGCTGCCCCTTCCTGAGATGGCCTTGGAAGCTGATAGGACACTAGCCCGGGGACACTTGGTTCTTTACGATTGACCCTTCCTCCCTGATTCAATAGAGATGAGGAATGTGGGATACCCTGAAAACCAAGCCAGATTACATGACCTGGATTCAAATCCAAGTTGTGGGGCTGGAGATGCAGCTTAGTGGGTAGGGTGCTTTGCCTGGTGTGCCCAGAAGCCTGAGTTCAATTCTCAGTGCTGGAGAAACCAGGCACAGTGCTGTGTGCTTGTAAGCCCTCACCTGGGACCCGTGAACCTGTCTCAGGACCAAAACAACAATGGAATCCCAGCCCTGACTCTTACCAGTTGTGGATCCCTCAGACTACTCAATGTCCCTGTGTCTTTGACCATACAAGGATAGACGATCAAGGGACAGCTCCTCTCACGGGTTGTGGAGAGGCACAAGAGGCAATGCATGTTGGGAAGGCTCACTGCCATCGCCGGCTAAGCGTGGATTGGCGCAACACGCCTCTGGGCGCCAGCGCTATGCTCCCCACTCACAAATATAATTAAAATTTAATGGAAGTGGAGTGCAAAGTGGAGAAGAGCCAAGGAGAGAGAGAGAGAGAGAGAGAGAGAGAGAGAGAGAGAGCCAGTCAGTTCTTCCCAGCCAAGCTCTTTGGAGCCGACCCTAGAGATGAGGTGTGATTGCTGTCTCTTCTCAAGTGGCCATAACCAGGAGGCCCTGCATGCTGTGTTCCAAGACCCCATGCCCAAGTCTGACCCAGCTCTGTAGGAGTGAATTCAGATCTGAGACCACTGAAGAGCAGGACTCATAAAAAGCCTAGGACTGCCCCAGGCAGAGAACTTGGGAGTCATGGAGCCAGCCTTGGGCCACAACCTAGCTACTCCATTGTGAATCCACTCTTCCCTGGGAGAAGAGTGGCCGGTGGGTGTTAGAAAGGACCTACAGGCCCAGGATGTGAGAGCCTGGTGCCCACTGGAGGGGAGGATTACTCCGCTGGCAAAGCCTGCCTCTGATAATCCTGGTGCTCACAGAGAGAATGCTAAGCATTAGGCCCTTCTCGCCCACTGAGCCAATCCTGCGTCCAAGCAACACCTCAGAGCCTCTCCCACCGCTGACTCCTCTGACAGGGTCTCCTCTGTCTTCCCCGCTCATTTGTCCACTATTCGAGGACACCGCCCCTCATCCATGTCCCTGATGCCCTAGATCCTGTTCCCTGAGCAATGCTCACCCTCTTGCTTGTCCCTCTCTCACCCAGCCAGGCAGGTGGCCCTGCACCATCTGTGATCACTTATGAACCAGAGTCAAACTCTACCTGGCAGTCCCTTAGGGACTCCTCAAAAACAAAAAAAAAAAAAAAGAATGTTTTTTTCCCCTCTTTTTCTCTCTCTCTCATATTCTTCAGAAGAGCTGACCGGATGGGGATGGATATAGAGATCTGTGCTACAGTGTCTGACTGGAGGCTCCAGCTCTTAGGGTGGGGCGGGAAGTGTGTGTAGCACGGGCAGGGTCCCGGGACTCAGTCTGTGCCCCACACGGCTCCACCAGGTACTGTTCTCACTGTGGCAGTTATGCAAGGTGGTGGCTCTGAGCTAGCAGCCTCCTTTCTGCCTTTCAGGAGAAGCTGCCAACAGACTTCCCAAGGCCGAGCCCTCCTGTCCTGCCTTCCTTGTCCGACGTCTCTGCCAGACCCCATCCTTCCGCAGTCAGGGCTCCCCCAAAATTGGGCTTTAGAGAAGATCCCAGTTTTCAAAGCACACACCCCACCCCCCCGGCGTTCTCTGTGAATCCTGCAGGGGCTGGTCCTACGGTTTTTAATGCCGGTGCCTTCTGATGGGGGTGGTGGCGGCACTGATACAGGGAGACAGGCGGGCAGCCGTAAGCCAGGGGTCAAGTCAGTCAAGCATTTTTAGCACCCACTGTGTTGGCTGCTGGAAGCCGGGTGGATGAAGAGAAGAACCTTTGATTTTTAAACCCTCACTGTTCTGGTGAAGCAGTACTTTCCCCCTCTGACCTTCACCAGTCCCAGGCAGATCAAGCAGCCGGGGAGTCAGAGGGAGGCCCGGACCGGTGACACATGGATTCCTTCCGGAAGGATCAGCTTGCTGCTGCCCCCTCATTTGCTGGACTGCGGACAGAGGCAGGAGACTGCGCTAATCTGGGCTGGGCCTGCAGGTGCCTGGGGAAGGCCTTTGGTAGGGCAAAGATGGAGAACAAGGGCCCACTAGGTGGTCCCAGGGCCTGGATGCCTTCCTTGGGTTGCTCCTTCCCTTTACTCATGAAATTATGTCACTTTGACTTTGAAAACAAAACCATCGGAACCTCTGCCTCTTCCCGTGGTCTGTCTGGGTGCCTTATGTATGCTTAAAAAAATAATGTCTAAACAGATTACCCCGGCCGCTTTCAAGGTGGAAAAACTGACAGTATACGTTTACGAGATTCCCCAGCCCCCTGGGTCACTGACTGGGTATCTGCTCGCTCTCTCAATAACAACCTGCAGCTGCCTTATCAGCGGTGCACCTTACGATATTAAAACAAGTTCTCTCTTTATTCTGTTTCAGAATAAAACTGTTAAATAGAAAAAAAATCTTTAAAAAAAAACTTGTGGACGCTCGAAGTTTAAGAAGTAAGAACAGTCATGGTGTGGCTTGTACTAGGTGGGTCAAAAATCAAGGGAGTCTGGGGTGGATGAAAAATAAGAACCCAACGTAGAGGAGGCTTTCCGAGGTCAGGGCGTCAGCTAGCGCCAGATCGAGGGGCGCTCTACATCTCAGGGCTCACCCCCACCCCATCGCTTTCTGAGGTGCCCAGGGCGCAGCCACGCCCTCCCTTCCTCACCCCTGCCCACGCCACCATCTGCGAGGCGGCCGTGACTGCCCTGCGGGAGGGAACGCGCCTCCTATTCCCTCCCTGATCTACAGGTGCGGGTAAACAGAACTGCGGCGCCGGCCGGTCCGCAGCCTCCTCCCCGCCCCCACCGCAAAGCTTTGCCCAAGGTTAAGTTGGCTTGCCGCGGGCGTCCACCAGGGAACCCCCAACCCAGCTCCTGGGGGCTCTTGCTTCTGCTTCCGCAGAGCTTGGTCCAGGAAAACTAGCCTACCTAGCCTGGCTCTGGTGACCACCCTGAGAGAGAGAGCCTCGGGCATTATCACTGTACCCCTCCCCTCCCCCAGGCGCCCCATTATGGACACGCCTTCCACCAGCCCTTAAGAGGTTGGGGGAACCCTTCCCCAAACTTAAAGCCCTGGCCACCGCTCAGTCCTTGAGTCTTCTGTCCCCTTCTTCCGAAGCCCAAGGTGGGGACGGAGGACACCCTTGCGGCCGCTACCTTCCCTGTCGGCCCCACCCAGATCTGCTCCCTCTGCCAAGACCGGTGTGTGCAGTCTGTAGCATTCACCCGGCAGGGGCCTAGCTCGGGGACCGATGGCAAGGGGGTGGGGGTGGGGGTGGGGGGGACAGGCAGGGCCCAGCAGTAGCAGCCAGGGCCCGGGTCCGCACATTCCGCACCCCTGCTCCGCGCCACGCCACCGGGCAGACCCCGTCTCAAGCGTGCGCCCCTACAGCACGTTCTCGTCTAGGACACTCCGGGGGGGCCGCGGGACTGAAGGTCCCAAAGCCGGTGGCCACGGGAACACCGGAGGGGCTCGAGGTTGGGACTCTCGGTGTTGTTTACTCTTGGCGCAGTTAGCCCGGCAGGCCGAGAGGCTCCGGCTCCGACACGCGGCGGCCGCTCCCAGCGCGCGCGGGGTCTCTGCGCCCGGCCTCCCCTCCCGCAACCCGCGCCCGGCCCGGCCCTCCGCGTCCCGCCGCTCACGTCTCGGAAGCGGTTCCAGTGCTTAATCTTGCCGCTGTACTGCGAGATGGACGACAGCCATTGCTCGTCCTCCATGAAATTGCCGGGGGTCTCGCCCTCCTTGAGCCCCTTGGCGTCGCCTTCAGCCAAGGCGACCACGGCGAGGAGCAGCAGCGGCAGAGCCAGCCGCCCGGAGCCCGGAGCGCGCATCGTGGTCTGGGCTTGGACCTGGGGGAATCTGGACTTCAGCAGGATTTGATGTCCTTCCCTCCACCGCGCCGCTGGCGAAGCGCTGCGGTCTTCCTCAGCCCTCCTCCTGCTGTCTGATTCCAGTGACTGACGGAGGGTGGGTCGTGGCTGAAATGTGACCTGGTTAGCAGATGCACTTGTCTGAAAAAGCCCAGCGCTGGACGCGGAGAGGGAGAGAGAATCAGAGAGGCTGCGCCAGCGGGGGCTGTGTCTGTAACTGTAGCATCAGCATCACGTTTGACATCATCATACCTGGGTTTAAAAAAAAAAAAAAAGGAGGGGGTAGATTTCAAAGCAGAGCGCTGGATCAGAGCAGCCAAGCCAGCCAAGCCGCAGCGCAGGGCTGCGCAAGTCAGTCCAGCTCTCAAGGAGTTGCAAGCCAGGGAAGCAGAACCCTGAGATGTCCCTGCTGGCTATCCAAAGGTGGACAGCAAAGGGCTCCGGGGTCTTTCATAGGGCTGGAAAGAGGACGAAAACTCTTGGGTTACCAAGCTAGTCGGGCTCAGGTGTCTAAAAGGGAATCTGGGCACAGTCAGTTTCTTCTCCCCTCGCCTCCCACCCACCCCCGGGTGGCCTGTGCCACAGCTCTGACAGCTGGCTCCCTGCGAGTTATGGCGCTCCGGTAATGGGTGGCTTCCTTAAGACAAAGGCGGTCTAACAACTGGCTGCCTCTGAACTATTGCTCCCCAGGCCCGCTGCTCTTTTCAACGCATGGCCCAAACCCTGAATGGCTGGTAAAACATGGGCAGATGTCCTCCTCCTCCCCAAGCAGATGTTTAGGGGCTGTCACCCTTTTGTTAGCTTTTCCTAGGGCAACCCTAAAAGACACATGCATGTCTAGCCATCTCATTTGCCTTGAGTCTGCAAATCTAAACGGGCCCATCCATTTGTTTGTGACTTTGACTTCATGTTGAGTTTGATGATGCACTGGGGAAGGAGACAAGGCGGGAGGGGAGGAGACTGGTTCTGTTGGAGGTTGTTTAGGTTTTTGTTAAAACTGTGACCCTAGTCATTGCCTATACCAGCTGGGAAGGCTGGCAGCTGGGCACAAACCCAGGACCAGAACAGAAATGGGATTTACATTACAAATAAACTGAAGACTACAGCAGGGCAAAACATATCAAATTTTTGGGCCCCAAGCTGTAGATTGTGTTTTTATAAAAGACTTGGCTGCTGTGATGTTTTAAAAAAAAAAAGGCAATGAAAAAACATGATCTTAATCAATAGGAAAAAACACAGGTTGTGACGGTTACAGTCATCCGGGGCCTGGCATGCCTCCTGAGTGTTGCGTGCCTCAGTGGCCTGGGCTGGGTGGAGACCCTTGGGAAAACACAAAACAAAGTTCCCCTTGGTTTTTCTCGGATTTCCTGTGGTGCTGCTGCAAGCTCCAGATACTGAATCTGTCTGCATCGCACAATGGATGCAGAGCCCTCCCAGGAGGTACCAGGGAGCATCATGGTGGAGCTCAGCTTGTCATAAGGACTGGAGGGGACTGAGAGGAGCCCACTTTCCATACAGAATGGAATGCTAGCATACATATTGTGCTGTGGCTGTGAAACGTGCAGAACTATACCAGGCATTTCAAAAACAAGAACAGTTTGTCCCTTGGGTTGCAGAGGTGATAATCCACTGTTCTGAAGAGTTACCAAATCTTCCTCATCTTTCCCACATCTTTTTCTTTTCAAGATTCATTGTATGTATGTGTGTACACTGCGGCTGTCTTCAGACACACCAGAAGAGGGCGTCAGATCCCATTACAGATGGTTGTGAGCCACCATGTGGTTGCTGGGATTTGAACTCAGGACCTCTGGAAGAGCAGTCAGTGCTCTTAACGACTGAGCCATCTCTCCAGCCCTCCCTTCCTAATCCCAGTCTTTTTAGTTTAGAGTTTCCTGTAGCCCAGGCTGGCTTCCAACTTGATATGTAGCTTGAGGGTGACCTTCCAACTTATCCTCCTGTTTCCAGCTCTCAGGTGACTCCTGGGACATCAAACCCAGGCCTTCATCCAGGTAGGTGAGCACTCTGCTGACAAAGCCACATGCCCCTCAGTCCTAGTCAGAGCTATCCACATGCCTCCACAGCACTGAGCATACAGTTTACAGCACAAAGGACTCTGGGGGTCTAATAGCCAGGGCTGCTTAACAAGAGTGTGGAGACTAACCCAACTGCCTTCAGACCCAGGAAGGTCGGAACGTTTTCCACATGGGGGCAGTTCATCCGAGGGGACCTGCTTCCTTTAACACCACAACCCGAGATACTCAGCTAGAGCTGAAAATGGCTGGTCCAAGAATCATGCAAAATAACTCAGAACCTGGTTTATAAAGAGAAAGGCTTTTTCTTCTAGAGTATTACTGGCAGGTCAGCCTTTCCATACTACAGGTCCCAAATATGAGATACTGCTGAAAAAAAATTGGTTTTTTGGAGATAGGGTTTCTCTGTGTAGCCCTGACTGTCCTGGAACTCACTATGTAGACCAGACTGGCCTCGAACTCAGAAATCCACTTGCCTCTGCCTCCCAAGTGCTGGGATTAAAGGTGTGTGCCACCACTGCCCGGCTTGAAAATATTAAATAGTGTGTATGTGTATGGTTTTTGCCTTTTTTTTTCTGTTGCATTTAATGTTTATCAATACAAAACGGAAAGCCTTCGTTTTCTAATAAAAATGCCCATTTCTAGATGTTATAAGTTCAAAGAGATGATTGCACCAAGATACTCACTTCAAAATTGTTCATACAAACCCATCTAGAAACCAATGCGTGCTCATTTGTGATGTTTCTTCTTGGTTGTCAACCTGACTACACTTGGAATTAACCAAAACCCCAGTGGCTGCATACCCCTGTAAATGATTTTTTTTTTCTTTTTGTAATTAAATCATTTGAAGTGGCAAGACCCATTTTGTATCTGGATCTTCTGAGGTGGGAAGACACTTTAATCTGGCCCACACCCTCTGGGCGGCCTATGTAAAGGATGTGGAAGAGGGAAGCTTTGGCTCTTTGCCTGCTTGCCCTCACTCTCACTGGCCAGTCCATTCCTTCGCTGGCATTACAGCCAACTTTTTTTGGGATTCTGGTGTGTACTGAAGACCTGCTGAGACATCCTGCCTTGTGGACTGAACTATTGGACTCTTGGGTTTTTCATTGGTAGACAGCTATTGTTGGATATAGCTGTAAGCCATTCTAATAAATCCCATATATATTCTATATATGTATATATTCTATAAGTTCTGTTCCTCTAAAGAATCCCAACTAAGTCACTATTAATCAATCGTCAGCTTGTTAAATGTAAAACTGTATCAACAGCTGGTTCCTGTGTTGTGAGAATCTGTAGTCCCAGGATTGGAAGGGCTGAAACATTTCCACACAGACACTGAAGGACCTGCCTGGGTGACACGGCAAGAGCCTGCCTCAAACGAACAAGTGTCTACAGAGAACTACTACACAGACTTAGAAGGTAACATAGATCTCTGTCTATTGCATGTAATGTGAGTGGATGGGGAGAGCTCATCTGGTTTATGCTCTGGGCTGGGATGGAGGACAGTGGTAGAGCGCTTGTTTATCACGAGACCCTTCCGAGCTGACCCTTGTGTCCGTTAGCGTCGTGTCACTGTGACAAACACCTGGGAGAGCCTCTAAGATGTTTCCAGTGTTCTCTGCTTTTGGAGGTTCCCTGGTGCTTTGGCTGGTTGGCAGTAGAGCTCATTGCAGTAAGAGGGGCAGAGGGGCCTGCCACCTCAGAGTAGCTGAGAAGCGAGAGAACAGAGCCTGGGCATCCCACTGTCTTTTTAAAGGACACCTCCTCCAGATGCCCTTAGCTCCTTCCAGAAGGACCCACTTCCCAAGGTTCCATTCCCTCCTAACAATGGCGCTGGTTAGTGACCAAGCTTTTAAACACATGGCCTTGCAGGAGGAGCGTTCCAACCACAGTGGTCTCATCTGCATGACCCCATTGGGAAGTCAGGACAGCATTATACAGTTTTTAACCTTCTGCTCTTAGGAGCTTTTTACACCAAAGTATTATGCAGGACCCCCAAGGACTTCTGTGTGTGAGAAACATACAAATTGGCAACTAGTATGCTTGACAATAAAACTAAGAATTTAAAAATACACTTTAAAAAAAAAACAACCTTCCTACTTCACATTAGGAAAACAATAGTGTATTATATGAGAAACATAAATTCCTCACAATTAGGAGAAAAAGGGGGTATTGTTTTCCATTTTTACAAATCCCTTTAATGTCAGGTTCAAAGGAAGACAGGTAGCCTGTGAGCTTCTGCACCATATAGTCGGCCATAACAAAGTGCCGCAGACCAAAGGCCTCTGTAGCCAGTTTATTTTCTGGGTTCCTGAGACTGCAAGTTCAAGATCAAAGCATTTGGGCTCAATCTCTACAGAGGCCACTGTCCTCAGCTTGTAGATCAGCACCTTCCTCGGGATCTCACAGGCCCTTCCTCTGGGGGATCCTTGTCCTGTCTCTTCAAGAGTAACTCCCAGTTTCCTCTTAAGGACTCAGACCAGTGGGATGTGGGTCCACCTAATGGCCTACATATCACTTAACTGCCTTCTGTCTCCAAAACACAGTAACATGGAGGGACTGGGGTCTGGGCAGAACACATTTCCTAACAGCAGGTAGAAAAGAAAATTGCTAGTACACATCCAGAAGTATTGAGGAAAAAAATAGGCTAGTTAACTTCTAAAAACACACTGTGATGGCCTAAACCTCAATGTATCATAGCCTTGAAAGCACAAAAACACGCAAGTATCCACGGCATTTAACTCCCAGAGCGATGACATCCTTGTACCAATGGCCTCATCGAGGGTAAAATGGCCATGATACCTTAGTACTTTTATAAAATTATTCTGGACATCACAAACCCCTCCGAGAAGGTTTCTGGGGATCCTGGCAATTCAAAAACTATACTTTGAGACCAAAGGATTCAAGCAAAAGATTTTAACCTTGCCAGGCAGTGATGGCACATGCCTTTAATCCCAGCACTTAGAAGGCAGAGGCAGGTAGATTTCTGAGTTTGAGGTCAGCCTGGTCTCCAGAGTGAGTTCCAGGACAGCCAGGGCTATACAGAAAAACCCTGTCTCAAAAAACCAAAAAAAAAAAAAAAAAAAGATTTTAACCTTTTAAAAAAGATTTATGTATTTTTAAGTGTGTGTATGTCTGTGTGCATATGACATATATGCATGTCTCTCTCTGTGTGTGACAATGTATACAGGTGCTCACAGAAGCCAGAAGAGGGCAACATTACCTCCTGGAGCTGGAGTTATAAGCAATTATGAGCTACCTGACATGTGTGCTGGAAACCAACCTCAGGATCTCTGGAAGAACATCAAGCACTCTTAGCCACTGAACCATTTCTCTAGCTCTAGATTTCTTAATCTTGTTAATCCTCAAGTTGAAAAATCAGGATGGGGGGGCTGGAGAGATGGCTCAGCGGTTAAGAGCACTGTCTGCTCTTCCAAAGGTCCTGAGTTCAGATCCCAGCAACCAGATGGTGGCTCACAACCATCTGTAATGAGACTGACGCCCTCTTCTGATGTGTCTGAAGACAGTTATAGTGTACTTACACATAATAAATCTTTAAAAAAGAAAAATCAGGATGATGGTAAAGGTGGTGACGAGGACGACGAGGACGAAGATGACGACGAGGACGAAGACGACGACGAGGATGAAGACGACAACGAGGATGAAGACGACGACGAGGATGAAGATGACGACGAGGACGAAGACAACTACGACGTCCAGTGCATTGCTGTGAAGGCTGAGTCAAAGTGCAAATACAAGACCAGTAGGCATATTCTGTTAAGATTAGCTACTACTGCTTGTAAAAACAGAAAACTATTTCTGAAACTTGACCAGGTGTGGTGGACATGCCTTTAATCTTACACTGTCTCAAAAAACAAAGGCAAAACAAAAGATAAAAATTAAAAAAAAAAAAAGAATCCTAATTCTACAATTATCTACCGATACATAAACTACAAAACACAAATCGTGACGTGCATTCTGTTAGTCAGCACACTACCATCCCCACATAACCTCTGGAAAATGGCCCTCTGTGCCCAAGAGCCCGCCTACGACACAGTGCCTGCCCAACCATGAGGTATGAGCTCATGTGTGTAGAGAGCAGAAACCCTGAGATCCGATGACAGTTCTGTTAAGAACTGAGAATCTGACACATCACACAGCAATTTCCAAAATGGAACTCTCAATAATTTCTACAGGCATAAGTCAATAACACCTGACACCCCCCAAAATTAATGGACAAGGCCACTCAGCAGGGGAGAGAGGAAGTCTGGGGAGGCCAGTGGGTCAGCGTAGAGCCAAGGCTGTGTAACACCCTGAGGTGAGTTACAAGACCCACCCACTGTCAGCAGCTAGCCGGAGCCTCTCGGAGAAACAGACCCTGACACACTTACAAGTGCGTCCTTGGTTGAAGAGCAGCTAGGTCTGCAGTGCCGTACCCCGCACGCGGTCACCGGTGCACAGACCACAGCACAGCCACCGGGGAAGCTCATTTATTTGCAGACGGTCTGTGCCATCTCATGGAGAAGCAACTCTCCACAGCATCGTGATCATGCCCCAGAGCTCAGGAGCAGTCTCACAGAAAGGAGGGGTGGAGGGGAAGGAATGACGAATAGAAGCCAAGGATAAGGGGAGGATGAGACCAGGAGGAGGGAGCACGGGCTGGAGCACCCCCTCAGCCGGTCGCTGCCAGGCTCCCGATGGGCACAGTCAGTTCTCCGCTGCTCCCCTGAGAAGGAGGCAGAAATGTGGGTTTCGGCAGAACAGGGCTCCAACACTGTGACGGTTTGTTTGTTTTCATGTTTGTTTCTCTTTACTTCATGTGTTATGCGTGTTTTGCCTGCATAGATGTCTGGGCACTATTTACATGCCGGGTCTGTAGAGGCCAGAGTAGGAACTGGAGTTACAGATGGTTGTGAGTCTCCATGGGGCTGCTGGGAATCGAACCCAGGTGATCTGAAAGAAGAGCCAATGTTCTTATGCATCGACCCAGGTCTCTAGTCCCTTGGGATTCTTTTGGGGTTGGGAAGAGAAGACTTAGTCTCATATATCCCAGGCTAGCCTTGAACTCTCCATGTAGCCAAGGATGACCTTGAACCTCTGATCCTCCTGCCTCTACCTTCCATGTGCTGGGACTACAGGTGTCAGCCACTGTATACCACTGTGTGTGCTGCTGGGGACCTCGCCCACAGTTTCTTCCAGTGTGCACAGTACAGAGGCCAGTCTCCATCTTAAAGAGGAAGGCAGAACTGTCAGATGACAGGGCATGGCGGATGTGAGGACACTATGCTAGGACAAACACCGCACTCTGGCTGCGTGAGGTACGCAGCTGTCCCAGTCGTGGACAGAGAGTTACACGATTGCCAGTGGCTGTAGGAAGTGAGGGGTGAGGAGAGTGCTGAAAGGCAAAGTTGCCAGTTTTAGAAAATGAAAAGCTTATATGGAAACAGGTGGTGGTACTGTCAGCATGGTGTCACACTTGTATTTAACAACACCAAACCAAGCAAGGGTGATGAGTTCAAGCTCTCCTTGTACCCACGAGCGTCTCGGCAGGCACTGTGGACCCTGGGCGACCATCAAAAGGAACGTGGAGCTGGGGGTTTGGAGGGACCCTCCAGGACCATCAGCATCTGTCCTAAATTCACTTCCTATCGCTATGATGAAAACCATGACCAAAGTCAACTTGGGTAGGAGAGGCTTGGCCTATTGACTTGTTCCTCATGGCTTGTTCTTCCTGCTTTCTTAGACATCCTAGGACCACCTGCCCAGGGCTGACACCACTTGCAGTATCAGTCTTTAATAAAAAGACACTCCACAGGTTTGCCTGCAGGTCAATCTCATAGAGGCATTTTTTGCCATTGAGGCTCCCTCTTCCCAGATGCCTATAGTTTGTATTAAACTGACAGGAAGCTAACTAGCACATCATGCAAATTCCCACACCCATGCCCCAGGGACTGAAATCAAGCCTCTCTTCTTCACCACCTCAGGAAGACATTCCATTTCTAGTGCTGTCAGGAGAAGTCAACATGTCCGCAGGAGGCGTAGTTGCCAAAGCTGTCCACTGTGAACCTCTGGGAGATGTGAATAGAATTGAGCCTCAGGGAACCAAAGTAGAAGTTCTCAAATGTCTGCAAAGGAAGAAATCAGAGAGCTAGAGATGAAAATGTTCACTCTCCCTTCTGCCTTTAAACACCACACCACAACAATCCCAGCCTCCCCCGCCCCAGGTTTCTCCTCTCAGTGTTTATTCTGAATAATGATCCTAGAGAGGAGGGATGGGGGTGGAGTGAGAAGGGACAGCCGGTTCTCCTTCTCATTAGTCCCTAAAGTCTCCTGAGAAAACGCACTGGAGAGGAAGGCTGCAAAGTCAAAGCCAAGATGTCTCTACCGAGCAAACACACCAAGAAAGTGCGGTAAAGAGCCTGGAGCTGTGCACACTCACAGGGCTTTGGACTTTTAGTTACGGACCAAGTGAGACCCGTTAGTATCAGAGTTTCTTAGGGAGACCTAAAAGCCCACAGGACATATTCCTCTACCTTGTCAACAGCTCTTACTAGGGGCAGTGACAGCGGAAGCAGGAGATGAAGCTCGTCCCCAAACATGATGGGGACAGCGCAGTAAGGGACACGAGGTGCTCAGGCGTGCGACCCTGCCGGAGGACACTGGATGCTTATGGAAGCCCTGCAGTTAGACCTCAGGCCTGCATCCTCTAGGAACTGCTCCACACTGCATCTTCCGATCTGAGTGCTTTCAAGAGCATCAGTGGGCGGGAAGGACCTGACCTTGTGAAGGTACATTCAGAGGCACAATCTGAAATGACATTGAAATTCATCCCAGGGAACTGAGGAAGGGCCGGCAGAGAGTAGTCTATGGCCACGCCACCCTGAACACACCCAGTCTCATCTAAGAAGCTAAGTCAGGCCTGGGAAGAACCGGGACGGGGCGTGGCTAACCTTTGCTTCAAAACAGAGAGTGCAGCTCACAGCCTCCACGTAGATCCTCTGGGGTCTGGGAAGCAAGGACTGTTCTCTTTATAGTCAGAAAGAATTCATCCTTCCTTTTTTTCCCCAGTCCTGGGCTTGAGCTCAGGGTTTCTGCATGTGCTCCGCCTCTAGGCTAGGCCCCCAGCTCCAAGCAGCCTTTTGTATTAACTGTAGCAAGCAACGGCACTGAGTGGACTCTACGGCGGAGCGATGCTCTGCACACTGGCAACCATAGACCTGCCTCACACCCATGAACTCCGGGCTCTGCCACCTCTCTTCCTCCTGCAATTAGTGGCCTAGAAAAACGTCTGAGGTTCATTAAAAGCTAACTTTACAAAGTCCAGTAAATATTGATTCTTCAACATGACATCAATTTGACCCCAGAGGATCTACGTGGACGCTGCGAGCTGCACTCTCTTGTCGTTTTGATAGGAGACCAGCTCTCTCCTGCACTGGCTTACACAATTAACCCTGTTTCTTGGCTCAGGCAGCCTGTGCAAACCAGATCCACTCTTGTAAAAAAAAAAAAAATCGGCTGAAATAGTTATCTGCTAATCCCCTTGCTGAACATTAATTTAAAGTGAAAACCACATAAACAAGACTGACAGATTTACAGCTTTGCAAACCGAAGCCCTCTAGGTACAGAAAATACATAATAGCCAAAAGACAAAGGAGGGACAAAATGAAGCTATCGGGAGCTCCAGTGTCCTACAAGTTACTGTGGAAGGACTGGTGGCCTTTGAGTGCTCTACCTCCTCCCTGTGTCCACAGTCCCAAGTAAAGGCAGCATCACAGCAAAGAGCTGGGAGTGACCCAACCACACCTGGGCTTTTCCTCTTACAGACCCCCGGACGTGATTTGCCCAGGAGAATCCTCACTACGCTCAGCCTGATGGACGGCGCATGTGTGGTAATGAAGTCAGTAGATGTGATTCCACTAAAGTGCGCAGGAGGACTGGCAGGAGAGGGAGCATGGAGGCTCACAGTCTTCAAGGCCAGGGCAGGCTGTGAAGACACACATGCAGTGACACCACTCACCACACCAACCCGTGTGGGATAAAGAACATCACAGTGAGCAGAGACTAGGAAGACAGACAAGTAAAGATGACTTGTAAGCTGTCACCTGTTACTGAGAACCAGGAGTTTCTTACGGTGTCTCTAACATCTCCCTGTTCTCTACATCTGGCATTTATTGTACTTTCCCAAGTTCCTGCCTCTCTGGTGATGTTTTATAGTATCACATCGAATGGATTTTGCACACAGACGTCTGTAGCTCAGGCTAGCCTTCTTTCTAGCCTGTCCTACTTTGGTGTCCCTGTTCTCTCTGAATGCTTTGGAAGACTTTGGGACAGATGATCATGCACCGATTTCTCACCTATTTTACTCCTTAGTCACTGGTGTATTTTTAGTGTGAAGCCTTGCTGTTGGTGCTATCAATTATTTCTAGTGACTCATCAGAATATAAACCCTGTGGAAGGAGGAACTGAGTCCCACTATATTCTGCACATTCTGTAACAGTACCTAGTAGTCTACATGGGACCAATAAATATCTGCTGGGCAAAATAACAACAAACTTCCTGCTATGACCTCACCCTGTCTACAAGTACATAGAGGGGACCACATGACGTGTCTGTGTGTAGGCTGGAATTAATCTATAAGTTACCGTCAAGAAATCCCTGAAGGGGACTTACCAAAACTTGTATCACCTCTAATTAAGCTGGGAGTGGGAAGCATATCTCCATTCTAACTGGCTCTCAAGAAAAAGCCTAGTCAGTAATGGAAACTTACAGACTCTGTTGGATCTCTCTGTTTCTTGTCTACTGGGAACTGGACTCTGCTCTTAGCTCAGTTGCTGATATGGGGTGTCTATTAGCACTGATGGTGGACAAATTGTGCAGGTACATGGTATGGCTCTATCTCCCAAGTATTAGGGTCAGGAAGTCGATGAGAAGAAGGCAGCGTGGAGGCTGTGACTAGGGTCTCACCAAGAGTCCCTGCTTGCTTGCCTCCAGATGTGAGCATGCGTCCATGTGATGTAGACACGCTCACATCTGAGCACACTTCCATGTGATGGACATGCATTCTCTACTTCAATGAAAATATTTACCTGGAGCCGGGATGGAGGTAAACACCTGTAACCCCAGCACTCAGGAGCCTCAGGCTAGAGGATTGAACATTTGAGGCTAGCCTAGGCTAGGTGACATCCTGTTCCAACAAAAACAAAACCAAAAGCCTCCACAGCAAGTGCTAAGTGTGTGGTGAGAGGATGGAGAGGATGGGTACTGCTGTCTCTGAGTCTAAACTGTGTTGTGAGCGACCGACCCCAGCTCGAGACTGTTCTAGAAGGCTGTGGCTGAGCCTGCAGTTCTAGCCACTCTCTGCTTTCTGGTCTCCATGTGAAGCTCAACCTCACTTCCAACATCTATGAATACCATCAAGCCTGCACCAACATGGTGACTGTGACTCTCTGAGACAGCAGGCAACAAAACCCTTTCCAACCTTTAGGTGATCCGGTCAGATACTCTGGGCTGGGCGCTGAGGGATGAGTGCAAGGAAGGCCACCCAGAGGGGACCAGGGCTGAGCTGGCCCTCGGGGCATGTGCAAGACAGGGCATGGGGCTCAGAGGCAGGAATGAGTGTGGTGAGCAGGGTCAGGCAGTTTAGACGTTGGGAGGGCTCCTGAAAGTTACAGCAAGAAAGACTTAAGGAGAGACAAATAGATTACGAAGGCCCCCGAGGTCAGGTTCACAAGCTAGACCTCGTGCCGGCCAGAGAAAGCCACTGAAGGTCTTCGAGCAGGCTGGTGAGAGTCTATCTTGAGGAGATTAGCTGGATGCAGAAGGTCATCTCAGCTGAAACAGAAGCCTTGGAAAGACTGGAGCAATGGGAAGCAGCAGGAATGAGGGACAGAGAGAACCTTCTGGGTGGGGAGAAGACACGGAAGGCACAGGAGGGTGCCAGAGCATCTGGGAAGAAGCACTCTTGTGTCCCCCTCAGGCTCCAGCATGCTGCACATGCCCACAGACATAGTCTGCCCAGTTGCCTGTCACTATGGCCGCGTCTCCAGCTGTCACAGCTCAGGCCCTCCTCCAGCCTGTAGGCTGTGACCATGCGTTAGACATGAGCTCTGGAGCAGTTAGACCCATGAAAGCATGGTGCCATAAAGAACTTTACAATTACCTGCTTCTGAAAGCTGAACTGTTAGTCTTCACATACTCGGGAATGAACCCTTTGTTCTGGATTAGAAGTATGCCCTTGTGAACTGTGAAGAGTTGTCGGTTGTTTCTTTTGACTTTGTGATGGCGCTCACTTGTCCATTTAAATTGTCATGGACTCATTCATGCTAAAAGATGAAGCTGAACTGTACACGGCATTAGCAGTGAGGGCGGCACCAGCACCGACTGCAGAAGCCAACAATGCCTGAGCAGGCGCTGCAGGCGACGGCGCGCTGCACCCTCACACCTCGAGAAGCAGAAGCTACACTCGTCCTCACCTCACGCTCAGTGTGGGTGGAAAGGCTGCGGTAACCTGACCAAGAGCACACAGCAAGTGACGGGTTCTGGACAGGCCACCTCATAAATGGCACTTTGCATTTAAGGGAGCAGGATGCTTTCTTTTCCTCCCATGGCCCTGAAGTGAGTCCTAAGATACTCCCTGGGGAGACTCACAGCTCGTGACTGTCCACGCTCAGAAGACCCTAACTACAGAGAGCAGAGGAAGCTGTAAGTGACTGTGTTGGCAGAGGCATGGCCATGCCAAGGACTTCATGCTAGCCTCAGCTCAGAAGGAAGCCTTCCTGGGGGACCAAGGGCCAGCTCTGACAGTGTGCCAACCACGTCCACTGTGGCCCTCTTCCCAGCCTCACATCCCTGGATACTGACGACCTGAAGACTGTACCCCTGACTCTGCTCCCCTACTGAGCTCCTGTCCCTAGTTCAGCCGTACACCGTAAGCCGGTCCTCCATGTTTATCTGCATGTGATAACCCTCCGCCACGTTCAAGTCTACAGAATAAAATGCTGGGTTCCGGGGTGCTGAGGACCCATCTGACAGGGCAGTCCACCTCAGCTTTCCGTTTCTGGGTCTGCCTTTTTGTCTTTTATTTTAGATTTTCTGAAAGGGTCTCGCTGTGTAGCCCTGGCTATGTAGACTGGGCTGGCCTTGAACTCACAGAGAGTGAGACAGGTGCCCTGTCCCTGTCTCCTGAGTCTCACTGCCCCCAGTCAGGTCCAAGTGCTACGGATCCATGTATGGACACGATTGCATAGTATCACCAGGGAGAAGAAACTTAGAGTCCTCACTGTGGCCAGGCTGACTTTTTCATGTTCTGAGGGCAGCACGGTGACTGGTTGCCTGTAGGACTTCATCCACACCTCAGTGCACACAGTTCTGGCCCCTCCTTCCCTCCTCTCCCTCTTCTGGCCCAAAGGAACTGTGCCAGCTACTCTAGGTATGCAAGTTCTTCTTCGTTGAGTTTCATATTTTCTGTAACTTCTATAATGTGTGAATGTAATAGCTCTGTGTTTTGTCTCCCTAGTAACCCAGCTACTATTAAATTTAAAGATTAAGCTCTTGAGGGAAGGAGGGAAAATTCTCTTTGCCCTTCCATTAAGTACTCCCCGTTCAATGTCATCTCGCCATATTCTCTATACTCTAATTATGTCTCCCCATGGCTTTCTACTCTTTATCAAGTGTAAGAAGAAAGACAGGTTAGTGCACTCCATCCTGGAGGGTCTTGTGTTATACACAACATGGATAAATGTGCGCACTTTCCCCTTATTAGTCTGCTTTGGTTGGTGGGGCCTGAGTCTTGAACCATCACCCTGCCCTGGTCTTGTACTCCTTGTCTGACCCAGCCTGGATTTCCTGCCTAATCATGTATGGCCTGAAGACAGAATGCCCCAGTCCAGAGGCTGCCCTTTGGTGGGCTCCCCAACTGGGTGGAACTCAAGATGGCTACCTGAGGACCTGCAAAATTCTGATGCCACCTGCATGCTGAATGCCACATTCCACAGCACTGAGACAGCTGACAGAAGACAACAGGAAAGAACCGTAGGAGAGGAGGTGTCCAAATGCCGGGGTGATCTCGACGGGTACCAAGGAGAGAGAAGAGCATTCCTCCCCTTTAGTAGCACGCCCCAGTCTTTCACATCTGTGCCCTCCCGGTCCCTAATGGGTGGAGAGGCGGACTTGTAAGTTGATCTTCCAATTCTCCCATTCTTGGCTAAGAATCTGCTCACTCACTGCTGAATGCAGTTCTGTTGCTAGCGCCTCAGTCCCCAGAGGAAAAGGCTCCAGTCTGGTAACAGGCTGGTGAGAGGAGAGACATAGATCTTTCCCTGTCATGGAAGGTGGAGAGCTGAGACTCCCTTCAGATACCATTTAATCCCTCGCTGTGGGCAGCTCCCCTTAAGAGAGGTCTCAGGAAGGCCTAGCCTAACCTTTCAAAGCTAACACATGGCTTGCACAGTGAGCTCTTCCCCTGAACCTGGTTTATGGGTCAGCTGACTGGAGCTCAGCTGAAAATTTTTAATTGAATTTTGGGAAAGAATGAGTATAAATGAACTAAACTGCTCCACTGAATTCAGTGCCTAAGTGAAAAGGAGAGACAGAAGAAAAAACTCAAACTACAAGTTCAAAAGCAGCAGAAAAACACCTGACTGCTCTTTTGAAGTTAAGGTAGTTCATGAGTAGCAGGAAGACAGAGTATTCTGTTGTTTAGAAAACAGTAGATCTGATGGGAGATTTAAATAAAAAAATCCAGTCAAAGAATTTCAGGCCTGTGGAGTTTTCCTCCTCCTGTTTTATAACAACCCGGGATTCTGAGCTCTCAGCATTATCTCCCCAGCATTTTCCTGATACTCACATAGGAGTGCAAGTCCCTTAAAGGAACACGATGAACAGCTACAGACAAGTACTGACGATGTGTCCCTTAAAGGAACACGATGAACAGCTATGGACAAGCACTGATGATGTGAGGAGACTTAAACAGAATGGAAGACTGCTAGTGTTTGTGTTCTCCACAGACAGCAATAAGGATGAGTCTGGCAACTCTAAGAGGAAGCTCTAGTACCCAAGTCAGGGAGGCATTTGAAAACTGTAATGTGCACACAGCTATCCTGTGCTGTGGATGAAAAGAATCAGTGGGAAACTAAATTCTTGCAGGCAATACAGTGTATGCCGTTAGTCCCAGCACTTGGGAGGCAGATGAATAAATGTCTATGAGTTTGAGACCAGTCTGGTCTAAACTAAATAGGGAGCTCTAGGTCAGCCAAGGTTACATAGTAAGATCCTGTCTAAAAACTGTAAAAAAAAGAAAAAAAAAAGGAAAAAAAGAAAAGAAAAATTCTTTAATGTGTGTTCATGTGTTTTAGGGTGCAAATGTGTAGAGAAGCCAGAAAACAATCTCAGCTGGTGCTCCTCAGATGTCATTGGGTTTTGTTTTTTGAGACAGGGTTCCTCTGTGTAACAGGGCCCTGGCTGTGCTGGACTCGCTTTGTAGATCAGGCTGCCCTTGAACCCACAGAGATTGGCCTGCCTCTGCCTTCCAAGTGTTGAGATCAAAGGAGTGCGCCATCACACCTGGCCATATCATCTTTTTATTTTTGTTTTTTGAGACACGGTCTCACTCATACTTGCAGATTAAAGTAGAAGAGCTGCCCAGATTGCCCCAGAGACCTGCCTGTCTCTGCCTCCCAGCACTAACAGTGCAAGCACACTCTAGTATGTTTGGCCTTTTCACGTTTTCTAGAGACCAAACTTGGGTCCTCGACTAAGCGAGGCAAGCCATTCTACTATCTACCAATCCCATGCGCTTTATATTCCCAGTGCAAACTGAGGAACTGTATCTGGTACTTTTATTAGCTGAGCCATTTCCCCAGCCAGATAATTAAACTTCTTCTGTCATCAAATAAAGACAAAATTGAGAACCATTGGGGCAAGACAGGTTAAGGTCAAAACCAAGGGTTTACACTGGGCAGTGTTGGTGCATGCCTTTAATCCCAGCACTTGGGAGGCAGAGGCAGGTGGATCTCTGTTGAGTTCAAGGTGAGTCTGTCTGGTCTACAGAATGAGTTCCAGGAAGCCAGGGTTATATAGAGAGACCCTGTCTCAAAAACAAAACTAAACAAAACCCCAAGAGTTCTCTGACAGAGAGCTCAAAGTTAAAATTGAGACCTCTTGGCCAGCACTGTGACACACACATCCTTAATCCCAGCACGGGGGAGGAGGTGTAGGAGATGGCAGGTTTGAAGTGAGCCTGGGCTACATATGGCCCTGTTAGAAAACGATTCCGAGCACCCTGCTGCCGTGCTCTCGTACTCTGCGGAGCCACCATTTTTAGTTTGTTTCCTCAGGAGAGCACAGAGGGAATTATTGATTTCTAGTCACACAGTGGTTTACACTGGAAGGAAGCAAACGGCGAGACTGAATGCTGACTGTGATCATTTTTCCCAGCATTCACCTTGGACCCCCCAACTCCTTCCTCCCAGACACCAGGAGGGGCTGCAAAACTGAGACTGGAAATCTAAAGGAAGGCTGGTCCCCAGCAGGGAACAAGCCTGCCAGGCTTCCTGCCCTTTCTTCACTCTCAGACAAACAGTGATCACAGTCCTCCAAGATCCCTCTTTGGAAAGCAAGTTTATTTCTGGGAAAGTGAGCTGGCTCAGCCACTAGCAGCACTTGATGCTTGCAGCCTGACCACCTTGGTTCAATCCCAGAGCCTAGAAAAAGATAGGCGAGAATCGACTCCCGAGGGCTGTCAGTGACCTGTGCACTTGTGCACTTGCACACATGCGCATGCTCAAACACACATACACACACACACACACACACACGCACGCACACGCACGCACACATGCTCATACATAAAATGGTTTATTTATTAGTATTGTGTGTGGGTGTATGCTGGGGTGGGGGCATGCGTGTACCAGAGATATGTGTGGGTCAGAGGAGTCAGTTTTCTCCTACTGTGGGTTTCAGGGACTGAACTCACACCATCGGGCTTTTGTGGTAAGTGCTTTCACTGACTGGCCCAAAGATTCCTCTTTTAAGAAAATGTGTTTCTCATGCTGGACTTGACTGCAGTAAGAGGAAATTCGGTTTTAAGTTCATAATGGAAATGTAAAGTATGTGATAGGATTGAGGATGTCATTTAGTGTGTGGGCAGCTTACCCCGCAGGTATGAGGGCCTGGTTCAATTCCCAGGACCGAGGGAGGGACACACATCATGTAAGTCCTACATAGTTTATAAGTTGTTCTTGGTACCCATAAGTTGAACTAACCTTTCTAATGTACTTGGTCTAATGACAGACAGCTGATGTGGGCAGTTGAGGTTGTGCTGGTCCCTCCCCCTAAGGGAGGGTGCTTTCTCTTGTTTTCACACGTGTGACTAGACTTCTGAAGCCCGTGTTGGGGGGAGGGGGTGCTAAGGAATACCAAATGCAGGATACTTTGAAGTTTCCCCAGTGTGTGACTTTCAGACTGGTTTACCAACTTCCACTTTGTCACAGTTACCCTGTTTACAGATCACAGTAACAGTAATGGTACTATCTGGTACTTAATCAGAGTGCTTGCCCACCTATCTCCTTACATGGGAAGGGAGGTAACAGGATAACTGAAGACAGCGAGACAGTACAAAGCTTAAATAACACCTTTCATCTAAGGATCTAAAAGTATCTTATAAATCCCAGCTCATTAACCCTTCAAAAAAGCTGTTATGATGAGAGCCAGAGTTGAAGGTAATTGTTCTCTTAAGACATATGAAACAGAGACAGTCTAGGAGCACTGACTGAGATAAATTAAGAGCTCCTAGTACGAGGCCTAGCATACTGGCCAACAGAAGGCTGTGACCAAGAGGCAGTGTACGTGGGTATTCTGCTCTTGAGTAGAATAACAAATCTGTCTCCAGGAATGTCAACTTGGAGGAAGCGTGTGCTCACAGACATGCTCACACGGCTCAGGGCTGGCGTGGCTGGACTGTGAAATCCCCCACAGCACTTAGCCCTGAGGGTGCCTCTTGAAACATCAAGAATGTGGGGCCTAACAGCAAGTTAGTTACTAGGAGCGTGCCTCTGGAGTCACTCACGGGCCCTTGCCGCTTGCTTTGCTCTGTCCTGTCCACCATGCATTGGACAGTCTCTGCTATGACCCTTTGCTGCCATAGTGCTTTGTGTTCACCATGGCCCAGAGTCAACAAAGCCAAGTACCAAAACTGTGAACCAAAAATAACAATAATTAATAATAATAAATGAATAAATTCCTCCCACAAGTTGTTCCTGTCAGTGAGGATTTAAAACACACACGCGCGCATGCACACACAAACACACACACACACACATTTAGAAAGTTGACACTGGAGAGGTGGGAGCCTACTGCTCAGATTCACACTATGGTTTGGAAGCTCTTGGGACTGTTTGGGGGGAGGGAATTTGCAAGTGTTTGGAGAAGCTTAGAATGCTAGAAGTCTGGTACAATGGCTGATTCTGGTAAGAGTTAGAAGACCAAACCAACAAAATGTAAGCAGTCATGGCCAGACTCGGGAGACTTCAGATAGGAACACCTTCAGTGGGAACTGGACTGGAAGCCGTTGGTGATTTCAAAATGACAGGCTGACAATCCTAGCAGTCATGTTGGTCAGCTCTGCATCCAGGCGTGGCTGCGAGGTGCTTCTGCTCAAGTTTACAGTCAGCACCAGAAGCAAAAAGAAGGGACCAAATACTACAAAAACTTGCAGTTTGGCCATCAAAGTCAAGAGAAAGACATTTAAGGAGCTGGGCATGATGGCTCACACTTGTAAGCCAAGTACTTAGGAGGCTGAAGCAGGAAGATGAGTTCCATGAGTTTGAGGCCAGCCCGGGCTACATAGTGAAGTTCAAGGTAGCCTGGGGTTCACTGTGACATCCTGCTTGGCCCCATTCCCCTTCTTGCCCTCCACAGAAACCCTGGGGTTAGGAAGCCACTGTTTCTAGAGAATAATGTCACTAGGAAGAAGCCATAAAGGCATCTGAGAACCGCTCAGTCCCTACCCATCATGGCCTCAAGGAGGTAAATGAGTCTACTTATTTAAGACACCTTCTCTAACTGGTGGTGAAAGCTTTAGATCCCAGTACTTGAGAAGCAGAGGCAGGCAGATCTGTGAGTTCAAGGCTAACCTAGTCTATAGAGTAAGTTCCAGGACAGTCCTGCCTCAAAAAGTCACAAACAAACACTTCCCTTGAGAGGACAGAGGAGTCACACCATCCTGATAGCACGGAGCCACTTACAAAGTTGCTTACCCAGGAATCAACTGACCACACTTACCCTTCTTTGAGCAACTCAGCCACGTGGATGACGTATACTCAGTGCTTAGGCAGCCCAGGCCCGGGACTAGTGAGGTGTCTTGGCGCCAGGCCCTGCCCCTCACTGCGGCCCACACCTCTTCCCTGCAGACTGTGGGCCCCTGCCTGCTGCTCCCCACTTCTCTCTCCCCTGTTCTGTGCTGTCATGTGTCTCTGCTGCCAATTACACCTCTCAGCCCTAGTTCTGCTTTGGGGTAAGGACAGGGCCAGCTCCCAGGTCTCTGCTGACTCTGACTTCTGTTTCTGAAGCACCCACCCCTATACCTGTTGAGTCTGGAGTTCAAGCCCTTGGGCGCTCTCCCCAGAATATGAGCGTTAAGTGGACCCACAAACAAGTTGGTAAAGAGAAAGAGGATATGGTTGGCCTGGGTCAGATGGCCTTCCCAATTAAGTGCCTTCTCTGTGACTGAGCACCTCAGTGTGGTCAGAACTAGAGAGAAAACTAGACACTCCCCCCACCCCACCCCCCAAAAAACCTTCTAAACGTGGTAAATTCCTGAAGCATTCTTCATGAAAAGAGGCCTACATATACAGGGTTGAAATGTCAGGCAGTAAGGATGGGGATGTAGCTCATTTGGCAGAACGCCCACCGCCAATGGTTTAATCCCCAACACTGCATAAGTCCAGCATGGTGATGTAGGCCTGAAAACGCACCATTTCAGATGCAGAGGCAGGCAGAGCAGAAGTTAAAATCATCTTCAGCAATACAGAAACATTTGAGGATAGCCTGGGATGAGATCTTGTCTCAAAAAAGATATTACATAATAAACAGAAATGCCTTAACACCAGGGTAGGTGAGAGGGCTCAGTGGGCAAGGGAGCTTGCAACACCAAACCTGATGACCGCAGTTCAATCCTTGGATCCACATGGCAGAAAGAGAGAACAGACTCAAGACAAGTTGTCCTCTGAACTACACACACACACACACACCCAGCACTGCCCCAACTAATGTCACGAAAACTTATAAAGAAATAGATTAACAAGCTAAAAATATAATCAATTTTGAAAATATTTGACTAATCTATTTTGTAATTAGGATCACAAACACTTCTTCAAAGTTCTATTTGTTAAAATTTCTCAAACAGTCAGGCACTGGAAAGCAGAGGCAGGTGGATCTCTGGGTTCGAGGCCAGTCTGGTCTGTAGAGTGAGCTCCAGGACAGCCAGGGCTACAGACAGACCCTGTCTGCAGAGGGTCAGGCCCTTCAAGGCCTCAGGTCTTCCTCACTCACCCTTGTCTTCTGGCTGCATACAAGGACTTCTCTGAGAGCGAGCATGGGAGGATTGGAAAGACAAGGTGGGAGCAGGCACGCCCAGGAGTGAAGGCGACCCTGTGCTTAAAGATACCCAGAGGCGGTGCCTGTTTATACCAGGTAAGTCATATCCTACACACACTCACTCCTTCACCAAAACAGGGAAAATGGGAATGTCTTGAGGGTGGTGCTCACAGATAGAAATGGATGTTGGAGGCCGAGGGACATGCCCTGGTGGAGTAAAGTCCTCTGAAGTCCTAGACGTTTCTTAGATAACCAAGGCTTGCATGCTTACCCCCCCACCCCCCCACCCCATGACTGGGAGCCACTCTCTGCCACAACTTTTCCAACTTTAAACAGGATATTTTATGAAGACACCCTATATTTACAATAGGAAAGAATGCTAAGTTTCAACTCCGAGTACTGTGTTCCTCAGTGTTCCACTGCTGTGATACCAATCAACTTAAGAGGCTGAAAGGCTTATTTGGCCGGTGGTTTCCGACATGTCAGTCCATGGTCACTCGGCCTCAGTGCTGAGCTGTGGCAGCAAGTACGCCACGTGTGATTGTGTAGCAAAGGCATCCAGGAAGGGAGAGAGAGCCATGAAGGATACAGGATCCGGAAACCCTCCCTCAGGGCACATCCCAGTGAGCCATACCCCCTCTATCTAAAGCTCTATATCCTCACAACAGCACCACAGCTAGAGGACCAAGGCTTTAATACACAGGAATCTGGGGGACATTCCAGAGCCAAACTACAGCACACTCTGATTATTATTGTTACTCCCCGCCAACAATCTGATAGATCATTCCAGAAATAGACAGACAGGCAGACAGACAGACAGACTCCACATTCCTTGAAAAGAGAAAAAGAGAAAGTTCACTAGGAATCTTTACAGCCACAATCTGGCTTCATGGAGCTGTAGTACTTTTAAAGGCTAGGACAGCAATATCTACTTCAGAATAAAAGGCATTGTTTTTGGCAAGGATTTGCTATCTTCAAGTCATCTTCAAGTTCAGCCCTAACTCCAGCAGCCAGGCTACTTTTAGTCTGAAACCTCAGACTGCAGTGATCATGGCGAGAGAGTCAATAACAATAGCCAATAATAGCCGATAAAAAGAGGACACGGCGTTCTCACAGAGCTCCGAGGAGCATGGCCAAGGACAGAGTGGGGGAGGATTCAGTGCTATCAGCAGCAGCCTCCACAAGGGAGGTGCGAAGGCTGTGTGTGTGTGTGTGTGTGTGTGTGTGTACACATCAGGGACAGCTACAGCTCCTCAGGCTGTGTGTGTGTGTGTGTGTGTGTGTGTGTGTGTGTACACATCAGGGACAGCTACAGCTCCTCAGGCTGTGTGTGTGTGTGTGTACACATCAGGGACAGCTACAGCTCCTCAGGCTGTGTGTGTGTGTGTGTGTGTGTGTGTGTGTGTGTGTACACATCAGGGACAGCTACAGCTCCTCAGGCTGTGTGTGTGTGTGTGTGTGTGTGTGTGTGTGTGTGTACACATCAGGGACAGCTACAGCTCCTCAGGCTGTGTGTGTGTGTGTGTACACATCAGGGACAGCTACAGCTCCTCAGGCTGTGTGTGTGTGTGTGTGTGTGTGTGTACACATCAGGGACAGCTACAGCTCCTCAGGCTGTGTGTGTGTGTGTGTACACATCAGGGACAGCTACAGCTCCTCAGGCTGTGTGTGTGTGTGTGTGTGTGTACACATCAGGGACAGCTACAGCTCCTCAGGCTGTGTGTGTGTGTGTGTGTGTGTGTGTGTGCACATCAGGGACAGCTACAGCTCCTCAGGCTGTGTGTGTGTGTGTGTGTGTGTGTGTGTGTGTGTGTGTGCACATTAGGGACAGCTACAGCTCCTCAGGCTGTGTGTGTGTGTGTGTGTGTGTGTGCACATCAGGGACAGCTACAGCTCCTCAGGCTCTGTGTGTATGTGTGTGTGTGTGTGTGTGTACACATCAGGGACAGCTACAGCTCCTCAGGCTGTGTGTGTGTGTGTGTGTGTGTGTGTGTACACATCAGGGACAGCTACAGCTCCTCAGGCTGTGTGTGTGTGTGTGCACATCAGGGACAGCTACAGCTCCTCAGGCTGTGTGTGTGTGTGTGTGTGTATGTACACATCAGGGACAGCTACAGCTCCTCAGGCTGTGTGTGTGTGTGTGTGTGTGTGTGTGTGTGTGTACACATCAGGGACAGCTACAGCTCCTCAGGCTGTGTGTGTGTGTGTGTGTGTGTGTGTGTGTGTGTGTGTGTGTGTGTGTACACATCAGGGACAGCTACAGCTCCTCAGGCTGTGTGTGTGTGTGTGTGTGTGTGTGTGTGTGTGTGTGTGTGTGTACACATCAGGGACAGCTACAGTTCCTCCTCACCCTGTCAACACTCCACTCCTACTCCTTGTTCCTCCACTCACAATACCAAAGTGCTTCACATCGGACAGAGCTGGAGTCCCGTCTCTTCTGACAAGGATGGCTTTCCTTGCACTAAGAGGAAAGGGACTTCCCTCCTATTGGTCTGCTCCCCAGCCACCTGCAAGTCTCTGCTGGAGTGTGCTAGGTCTGTTTATAGCCTGGCCTCTCCTAGGGAGGTGGCAAACAGAGCAAGGGAAGGAAGGCTATAAAACCTTCTGCAAGTAATCACTCGGGGTTGCACTTTTGGACGGCTGGCCTGTACCTCACTGCTGATGCAAGTATTATCAAGTTTAAGAATGCTGTTAAGACCAAATGATCTATTAGAGAGTGAATTAAAACCGATATATACAAACAGGATGCCAGGCAGTTCTGCTGAGCACCTCAATATGCAAAATGCTGAGAGACTTCTCCTCCCTGCAGAGCCTTTCCATTTTGAAAAGTAGCAAGGAAAAAAAAAACAAACCAGGGAGCAGTGGGAGGAGACAGGAGGCCTGCTGACAGGGCTGGAAAGCTTGTGCCTGACCTCCATGCAGGCCGCACATGGTGCCATTCGAGAGCTGGCATCTGAGACGGGCGATGGCAGCTCCATCTGTTGCCAAGTTTCTTCCCCAGAAAATCCTACCTCGAGGCATGGCTATTACTGCGTTCGTTACCACAGTAAACTGTCTGGCGGCTGCTTAGCTAAGAGACTCCCCGGCCCCTAAGCCTGTAATGCCAGCCCTGAGGGTGGCTGCTGTCTCAGAGCTGACCCAGGGCCGTTCCTGCAGATAGCTGCCGTGGGAAGAACCAGTGCTCATTAAGCTCTGTTCCCACTCTCCTTTCTACTTCCTGTCTGGTCACCTTCCCGCAGACGGTGCTCATAACGGTCCTCAACGGGCACGAGAAGGTTCACAGAGAGGAAGTGCAGGTCAGCAGAAGCGAAGCCCTAGATCTTGTCTCACAGGAAGACCTAAGCGACTCTGGGCCCAGGGCTGTAGCAGGGTGGGCATCCAAGCCCTGACTGCTGGCTGTGTCAACGGAACAAGTGGAGTAAAAGGACATGGGAGCCTGGGGGGGCGGAGGGGGGAGGGGGAGCCCAGCTCCACTCTTAGTTCTCCAACACAGGGACAGGGTCCAAAAGTGAGAGCAGATCAGATGTCCTCAGGCAACAGGGTGTCTACATATGAACAAACAATAGCTGTCCAAATAAGAGCTGAGCTAGGAACAGCTCTTGCAAACTAGAAGGCCGACTGCTACATGCTATCAACCACGTTACTGTCACCTCCTTAGACAAGACTGAATCCTCAGCCGGAGCTACAGGACACACGCCTTCAGTACCATCACCAGAGCTTTACATGATGTGACACCCACTTATGTCCCCATGGTCCCGCTCAGACAGCCGCCCTCCCTCTGTGAAGGCGTGGCTGGACGTCAAACAAGCAAAAAAAAAAAAAAAAAAGGCTTTTTGGAGGAAAAGGCATATCATGCCCAAGCATGCCTTTGGAGTTGAAAGCCATGACAATCTAAAAAACAGAGTAATTGGAATTCTGCTGGATTTCTAGCCAGACAGCTTTGTCCCTGGCTTTTAATTTTTAACAATAATGTTCTGCCTTGACTCTAAAATGATTTCATGGATGAAATTTTGTCTTTTTTTTAAGAGTCATCGCAGGTTCACAGCACTACCGACTTCACTTGTTCTCATGCCGATTCCCTAACTCTTGGAGCAACAATCACGCACCAACACCACAAGGGTGCCTGCCCACAGCGCTCTCCTCCTTCAGTCAGGAGCTGTGTGTGCGTGCGTGTGTGTGTGTGTGTGTGTGTGTGTGTGTGTGTGTGTGTGTGCATTGTGGGAACCAACACCACAAGGGTGCCTGCCCACAGCGCTCTCCTCCTTCAGTCAGGAGCTGTGTGTGTGTGTGTGTATGTGTGTGTGTGTGCATTGTGGGAACCAACACCACAAGGGTGCCTGCTCACAGCGCTCTCCTCCTTCAGTCAGGAGCTGTGTGTGTGTGTCTGTGTGTGTGTGTGTGTGCACATTGTGGGAACCAATACTACAAGGGTGCCTACCCACTGTGCTTTCATTCAGTCAAGAGTGTATGTTTGTGGGGGGGGGGGAGAAGGAGGGCTGGGTGTGCACTTAGGCTTGCAGGGCACGCCCATGTGGAGTTCACAGATCAACACTGAGTATCTATCTTCTTTATCACTCCCTGCTTTTTTAAAAAAGATTTATGTATTTTATTTATTTATTTATTTATTTAATGTATGTATGTAAGTATACTGTTGCTGTCTTCAGACACACCAGAGAGGGCATCAGATCCCATTACAGATGGCTGTGAGCCACCATGTGGTTGCTGGGAAGAAGTCAGTGCTCTTAACTGCTGAACTATCTCTCTAGTCTCTCTGCTTTATGTTGTAAAACAGAGTCTCTCACTGAACCTGCAGTTCTGACGAGACGCTCTGCTCAGAGAGTTTGAGGGACCCCCCGTCTTCTCATCCCCAGCACTGTGATTACAGGTAAAGTCGCCATGCACAGGTCTATGTGGTAGACCACTATAAATAGGCAGACCCTGGGGTCCACAGGCCAGCCATTCTGGTGAGTTGGTGAACACTGGGTTTAGTAAAAGACCCTTTTTCAAAAATGTTAAAATCACTTTCTGCTCTTACAATGGACCCAGTTTTGGTTCCCAGCACCCACATGGTAGCTCATTATCATCTGTAAATCTGTAACTCCAGTTCCAGGGGATCTGATGCCCACTTCTGGCCTTCATGGGCATCAGTCACTCACATATCTCTCTCTCTCTCTCTCTGGCCTTCATGGGCATCAGTCACTCACATATCACTCTCTCTCTCTCTCTCTCTCTCTCTCTCTCTCTCTCTCTGGCCTTCATGGGCATCAGTCACTCACATATCACTCTCTCTCTCTCTCTCTCTCTCTCTCTCTCTCTCTCTCTCTCACACACACACACACACACACACACACACACACACCATGCACAGGCACACATAGACACAGGCACACACAATAACTACAATAAATCTAAACAGAACCAAAACTTGACTCATTTCTTCAGTGAGTAACACACAAAAGAAAGTGAACCGATCCCTAGATATGAATGCAGATGAGTATTTCCAACAATAAGAACAGGTGCCCACCATAGCTCTCCATACCCAGATCCTGCCGGGAGAGAGCTGGTCTCCCAAGAGTGCTGACACACAGGCTTACAGGAGGGACAAGCCACAGTCAGAGACAGCAAGACCAGCTAACATCAGAGATAAGATGGTGAGAGGCAAGGACAAGAACATAAGCAACAGAAACCAAGGCTACTTGGCATCATCAGAACCCAGTTCTCTCTCCACAGTGAATCCTGGATATCCAACACACCAGAAAACCAAGACTCTGATTTAAAGTCACATCTCATGATGATGATAGAGGACTTTAAGAAGGACATAAATAACTCCCTTAAGGAAATACTGGAGAACACAGGTAAGCAGGTAGAAGCCCTTAAAGAGGAAACACAAAAATCTCTTACAGAAATACAGGAAAACACAACCAAACAGGTGAAGGAATTGAACAAAACCATCCAGGATCTAAAAATGGAAATAGAAACAATAAAGACATCACAAAGGGAGACAATCCTGGAGACAGAAAACCTAGGAAAGAGATCAGGACTCATAGATGCAAGCATCAACAACAGAATACAAGAGATAGGAAGAGAGAATCTCAGGTGCAGAAGATACCATAGAAAACAGTGACTCAACAGTCAAAGAAAATGCAAAATGCAAAAAGCTCCTAACCTAAAACATCCAGGAAATCCAGGACACAATGAGAAGACCAAACCTAGGGATAATAAGTACAGAAGAGAATGAAGATTCTCAACTTAAAGGACCAGTAAATATCTTCAACAAAATTATAGAAGAAAACTTCTCTAACCTAAGGAAAGAGATGCCCATACACATAGAAGAAGCCTACAGAACTCCAAACAGACTGGACCAGAACAGAAATTCCTCCCATCACATAATTGTCAAAACACCAAATGAACAAAACAAAGAAAGAATATTAAAAGCAGTAAGGGAAAAAGGTCAAGTAACATATAAAGGCAGACCTATCAGAATTACACCAGACTTCTCAAAGACTCAAAGACTATGAAAGTTAGAAGAACCTGGGCAGATGTCATACAGACTCTAAGGGAACACAAATGCCAGCCCATGCTACTATACCCAGTAAAACTCTTAGTTACCATAGATGGAGAAACCAATATATTCCATGACAAAACCAAATATACACAATATTTTTCCACAAATCCAGTCCTACAAAGGATAATGGATGGAAAATGCCAACACAGGGAGGGAAACTACACCCTAGAAAAAGCAAGAAAGTAATCTTCTTTCAACAAACCCAAAAGAAGATAGCCACACAAACATAATTCCATCTCTAACAACAAAAATAACAGGAAGCAACAATCACTTTTCCTTAATATCTCTTAATATCAATGGACTCAATTCCCCAATAAAAAGACATAGACTAAGAGACTGGATATGTAAACAGGACCCAGCATTTTGCTGCACACAGGAAACGCACCTCAGTGTCAAAGACAGACACTATGAAGCTCAAGAGGAAGGAAGACCAAAGAGTGGATGCTTCAGTCCGACATAGAAGGGGGAACAATATAATCAAGGGAAGTAGATGGTGGAGGTACTTAGGAGAAAGAGAAGAGGGGGAGTGAAAAAACAGGGAAAGAATCAGGTATGAGAGGAGATGGAGGAGATGTACAGACGGTCAAGAAATCAAGCATAGGTGTGAAGCAATGGGGGATGGGGAAGTGGCGGTAGCAACCAGAATGTTCCAGATGCCAGGAAAGCAAGAGTCTTCCAGGACCCCACGGGGATGATATTAGCTGAAATACCCCACAAAGGGGAAGAAGAACCTGTCGAGACCATATCCAGAGGTTAGGCATGGCCCCCCGGTTGAGGGATGGGGCCACCCACCCATCTCCAAAAGTTTAACCCAGAATTGCTCCTGTCTAAAGAAAATACAGGGACGAAGAGTGGAACAGAGACTGAAGGAAAGACCATTCAGAGAGTGTCCCACCTGGGGATCCATCCCACATGTCACCAAACCCAGACACTATTTCTGATGCCAAGAAGTGCTTGCTGACAGGAGCCTGATACAGCTGTCTCCTGAGAGACTCTGCCAGATCCTGATCAACACAATGCAGATGCTCGCAGCCAACCATCAGACTGAGCACAGGGACCCCAATGGAGGAGTTAGGGGAAGGACTGAAGGGTCCTTATCGGGCATCAATGGGAGGGGAGGTCCTTGGTCCTGTGAAGGCTTGATGCCCCAGTGTTAAGGAATGCTAGGACAGTGAGGTGGGAGTGGGTGGGTAGGTGAGGGAACACCCTCATAGAAGCAGGGTAAGGGGGAATGGGATAGGAGATTTGCAGAGGGGAAACCAGGAAAGGGGATAACATTTGAAATGTAAAAAAATAAAATATCCAATTTTAAAAAAAGAAAGAAACAAAGAAAGAAACAAAGAAACAAAGAAAGAAACAAAGAAAGAAAAAGAAAGAAAGAAAGAAAGAAAGAAAGAAAGAAAGAAAGAAAGGAAGGCAAATTCCTGGACTCATCCCAGACTAAGGAGAGGAACAACTGGAACTGAGGAGCCAACCTGTGTTTCTGTAAACCCTAAAGGCTCAGCTCGGGCTGGACAGATTGTTCGGTGGTTAAGAACACAAGAATGCTGACTGCTCTTCCAGAGGTCCTGAGTTCAATTCCCAGCACCCACATGGTGGCTCACAACCATCTGTAATGGGATCTGATGCCTTCTCTGGTGTGTCTGAAGACAGCTATACAGAGTACTCACATACATAAAATAAATAAATCAATACAAATTAATACAAAAACAAAACAAAACAAACCAGGTGCCCATTCAAAGAGTTCCTGGGAATGAGCTCAGGACTGACTGCTCATCCCCCTCCCCTCAAATGCACCAAGCAGGCATATCGCTAGTGCTTTATGCTTAGAAGATACTCAATAAATGTTCCCACATATTTCATTCCGAGGCCAGCCAGCAGCGAGTCCCAGAACAGCAACGGCAACCTCTTGGGTGTTTTCTGCACTTGCTGCCTTTGCCAGACTGCGGCCTAGGTCTGTTACTGTGTCGGCTAGACCCCACAGAACCTGTCAGCACCCCCACCACCGAGACAACACGTGGGAGTATTCCAGTGCCACTGCAAAGAGAACCAGCAGCCAGGAGAGAAGGCAACCACAGAGCAGTGAAAGGGAATCTTTCCAGACTAGGCGCTGGCTTCCATCAAAATCAGCAGTCGGCTGAGTCTACACTCAACAGTGGCTTCACCTCACTGACAGCTAGCTGTCAGCCTCATTAGAGTCTTCACTTTCCAGGCAACATAACACACAAAATTTAAGGAAAAATTTTTGTGTGGGTGAAACGATGCTTGGATTTGGACGTTCTTCCTGCGAACAGCATGCAGCAGAGACCAGCTCAGCACTTCCCGCTGCTCTCAGGGCTGTCCCTCAAACACCTGTCAGTTGACGTGTAGTAGTCTCCTGGCACTGGGAAGACGGCAGTGCTCCCGACCACTCCCACAACCTCCTGCTTTAGTCATCCAGAATGGAGGGAGGCAGAGGGCGGCAAGATGGCTCAGCGGGCTAAGACGGTCGCTGCCACCCCTGATGACCGCATTTATCATTAACACAGCCAAGTAACCCCACTCATATTTGACAAGACATCTCATCACAATCTCCTTCCTAAACCTCACATTCCACTGCTCTTTGTGCTGCTGCTGAGCTTGGCAGCAGCTTGTGACTCTAGCGTCCGGGAGGTGAGTTCACCTCTGGCACCTCAGTACTCCCAAAACAAATGTAAATGGCTTCGAGAGGAGAAGCAAGTATGGAGTCACTGAATGTTACTTACTAACTGCTCATTAACTCGTTACTGTATTTTTTTTTTTTTTGGTTTTTTGAGACAGGGTTTCTCTGTAGAGCCCTGGCTGTCCTGGAACTCGCTCTGTAGACCAGGCTGGCCTCAAACTCAGAAATCCACCTGCCTCTGCCTCCCAAGTGCTGGGATTAAAGGCGTGCGCCACCACTGCCCGGCTGTATCTTGAGGCTCAGTTAAACACACCAGCTGATGAGGCAGAGGCTGGAGGCTCACAAGTTGAAGGGCATCAGACCACAGGTTAAGATCCTGCTTCAAAAAGACTGTGATACATGCCATCGTGAAGCGGGACTGTGGCCAGGACTACACAGAGAAGCCCCGTCTCGAAAAACAAACAAACAAACAAACAAACGGCAAACGTGAGTTGTGCTGGGGGGGAGGGGTGAAACACAACTAACTAGGGCTGGCAGTGGTGGCTCAAGTCTTTTATTTTTTTAAGATTTATTTATTTATTTTATGTGTGTAAGTACACTGTTGCTGTCTTCAGACACACCAGAAGAGGGCACCCGATCCCATTACAGATGGTTGTGAGTCACCATGTGGTTGCTGGGATTTGAACTCAGGAAGTCTGGAAGAGCAGTCAGTGCTCTTAACCGCTGAGCCATCTCTCCAGCCGGACATTCCATTCTTTACAAAAATGAATCAAAAGACCTGAACAGAAACCACTAAAGAGGATACACATGGCAAGGATGTATCTGGAAAGACGTTCAACACTGTGCACTACAGAGAATTACAAATTAAGACAGTTGGGCACTGCTATGTGCCTGACAGAGGGCCAAACCTAGGTAGGCAATGGGGTTCGATGGTAAAGGCATGTCCACGCCTGACTACCTGTACTCCACCCCTGGGTCCCACAGCAGAGGAGAACTGATCCCTGGTATTGCCCACTGGCTTCCATGTGTGCACTGTGGTATGTGCAGGAATAGACAGACAGACAGACAGACAGACAGACAGACACACAACACACACACACACACACAAATTTAAAAAGAATATAAGTAAAAAAGAATGAACTAGCCTCCAAACGCTGAAAAAGAGCAAAAGTGACAAGGACGCAGCATCAAAGGTATTCTCAGTCATTGCTGTGGGAATCCGAGATGGTACAGTCCCTGTGGAAGACAACTGGGTATTTAAAATATATATATCAAGCATGCTCTTAACACATGATCCAGCCACTGTGCTCTTTGTTATTTATTCAAAGACATTTATAGCTTTATTTGTAACTGCCACAACTTGAAAGTAATCAAGAAGTCCTCCAATGAGATGAAGGAGAAAGCAGGAGACATCTAGACAGCAGAGTCATTCAGCAATAAGAATAAGCCACTGAGCCACGACATGGCATCAAGGGGCTGGAGGGACGGCTCGGCAGTGGAGTGCAGAGAAGCCAGGGTTGATCCTCAGCACCCACATGGCACTGCCAGCCGTCGGAACTCCAGTTCCAGGGGACCCAATGCCCTCTCCTGACATCTATGGGCACCAGGCATGCATACAGTACACAGAAATAGATGCAGGCAAAACACTCAAGCCCCCAAAATAATAAAGATAAATAGTAAAAAAGACAAGGCATGAAGGGACCATGAATGCGCCTTGCGGCTTGGCTTCTACTGGAAGGTGCTCTGGAGACAGTCGAAAGCCCAGATGCCCTCAGTGGCTGGGAGGGAGGGAAGAAGGGAGGGAGGGAAGGGAGGGGAGAGACCGTGAAGCCGTTCTGACTGCTACCGCAGAGGTGGAGGTTTACTCTGCAGCGAATGGACCGCTATGGGCTCTGCCAGTGACTGGGGGTCTATACAGTGGGATGGGTGACCGGGCACTCTACTCTCTGTTCACTTTTCCTGTGAACCTAAAACTGCTTGAAAAAGGAAGTTTATTTAAAAAAACAAAACAAAACTAAAGAAAACAAAAGCATAGGTGCTGGAGAGAAGGCTCAGCAGTTAGGAATGCTTGCTGCCCCTCTAGAGGGGCTGAGTTCAGTTCCCAGAAAGCACGTCGGGTGGGTCACAACCACCTGTAACTACACTGCCAGGACCAACGACCTCTTCTGGCTTCTGTGTGCACACACACGTGCCATACACACCAAGGAACACATGTACACAAAAATACATTTCTAAAAAATAATCACATAAGTCCGAATTTCTAAAGATTATATAAATCCTAGATTTTACCTCTTGTCTACACACACACACACACACACACTCACACGTGCATCTACTCACAGAGCAACACTTGCAAGCCAAGAGGATCACCATGAATTAAAGCAATACTGAACAAGACCTATCTCTCAAGAAACAAAAGAATTCATTTTATCTTTCAAATAAAACCAAGCATTCTTTCAAAACAAGCCTCTTTCCTGCGAATATTGACTGCGTTAGGACACACTGACCAAAGGGCCAGTCAGGGGCCTGGTGTGGGGCGTGCTCTACTTCCCGACCTGGCCAGTCATTGCACTGTTTCTGATTTTGTCGAACAGTACATATATGCTTGGCCCATGGACATCTGCAGGAAAAAAAAAAGAACCTTTCCTTTAAGAAAACTGAGTAACCACCTCATTGAAACACACTCATCCTGGGGATTTCTCTGCAGGCTTGCCCTTCTTTAGGTTAGACAGGCTCTCCCTCCCCTAATGAAGCTCCTCTCCGGGCTTTGGAAGGGCAGGGTGTCTCTTTTTTCATGGCCCCTCACGCTGCCTCTGGGATGACATCTCCATCCTCCCTCCTGCATCAAGGCCTGACTGTGCCTCCCACCATGGCCACAAGACTGTCTCCTAATAAGGCTCACTTCTAAACAGTAAAAAAGAATGAATAAAAGAAATGTGTTTACCCTTCCTGGTTTCCTCTAAGACTCTAAGGATCGGACCAGGGTCACATGAAAACGGATGAAATACTGGGAGAGGCAGACCACAACCAACTCCAGGCTCAGTGTGGATGGGGGACTGGAACCATGTTTAAGGGGAGACTATTAAAATTAATATACCCAGCTTAATGCTGCCAGCCGCCTAAGTTAATACACTCTCCTAGTAAAGTAACATCCCTCAGCCTTGCCTCAGTTTCACAGACATTTTGTTTTTGAGAGTGCCGTTCTGTAGCTCATGCTCGCTTGGAGTTCATTATGTAGCCCAGGATGGCCTTAAACACAGGGCACTCCTTTTGCCTCAGCTAGAGCTACACATATCAGGATTAGAACAAACCTCCATGCTGAGTTCGAAGGGCTGAACCCAGGGCCTTATGCATGCTAGGCGAGCCATCAGCAGCAAACTACACCTCCAGCCCAATTCTGGTATCTCTGAGACCTGGCCTCAGGAAGTTGCCAAGGCAGTCCTTGGACCTGCCTTCCTCCTGAAGAGCTCTTGATGGCTGGGACCCGCAGTGCCTTCCATGGCCCCTCAGACTCCCTGGCTTGTCTTCTCCACCTAGGGCTGTTGAGAGGAGGGTCTTAGAGACTAGTTCTCTTGCTTCAAGCTATTTCTCAAGTCCCCCAAGTGGGAGGCCATCATGCCTGGCTGTCAGAGGCTGCCCACTGATGACCAGTCACTTCCCTTAGCTCCCACTGTCCTTAGCTCAGGTCACCTTGTTTCTCCAGTTATGTGGCCTCACAGCCAATGTTACACAAAGGCATCTTTCCTGCTACCTCTCAGAAGGGGAACCTCTCAGGGAGCATCTCCCTATTTACTTGGCCTGGGCCATCCTCACCCATGCACTCTCCTCCTGGATCTGTCAGGCAGCCACAAGAACAGCACTAACGTGTGTGTGTGTGTGGGGGGGATTGCCTGTGCTCTCCCGTGTCTGCTGTGAATGATGCAGAACAACTCTTTGTCAGATCCTCCTTCCCAAGTCTTCCCTAGGGATGTCTTAATTTAACTAGGAATAACCAGACACTAGTCAATTACAGCTTCTCTGGCTTTGAAAAGAGCTGTACAAAAGAAAAAGTGCCTTCTACTTCCAAAGCCATTAGAAAACTTTTTCTTATTACCAAGGCACCGAGAACACACACTACTCCACGGAGGCACGAGGACCGATCTCCGTCCTGGAGCAGAGCGTTAATCGGCAGGCTCTTATTAAATCCTCAGAGCATGAGCACTGACTCTCCACCTTTGTTTCCCCATGACGAGCTGAGGAGCTTGGCTCTTTCCAAGGCTGCCTCCTGAAGATGCTCCTGCTCCCTGGCCCATGAGCTGTTAGCATGCTTGTTAGGATGCTAGGTAAGCTTGGGCTCCTCTGGCCAACATGGTTAGCCTTTCTGTTTACTCTAGTCAGCTCCTATCTTGTTAGTGCCTTTTTTCTCCCTTTCTTAAAATAATAATTTTAAGGTCTTTGAGACAGTTCATTCCAAAAAAGCAGTTACCACCAAGTCTGACTGAGTGGGCTTGATCCCTGGGACGTTTGCAGTGAAAGGGAGAAACCAAAGATGTCCTCGGGCCTCCACATGCTTGTATGCATGTAATTTAAAATCCAAAATAAGCCAGAAATGATGGTGCATGCCTATAATCCCTGCACTTGGGAGGCAGAGGCAGGCAGATCTGGCCAGCCTGGTCTACATAGTGTGTTCCAAGCCAACCAAGGTTACATAAGACCCTGTCTCAAAAAACAAAATTTAAAATAAGAAAAATTTCATTATTGAAATATAAAAACAATCAATCTGTTTGCTAAACATTTTCTTTCTTTTCAGCGTTTTCAGAGGATGTGGCTTCTCATGTTCTAGTTAGCAGAGCAAATCCAAAAGAGGGTAGATTATAGTTACATAAGGTGTATTTATGCCGGGCTGGGATGGCAGTTACACCCACAGTGCCTTGATTTCTGAAGAGATTTATTCCCTTGGTTGAAATACAGGTGAAGGTTCTATCTCCTGAAAATAATGAAACTGAGAGGACCTACAGAGATTAGAGAATACGCTACCCCTGGGCTTAAGGGCAGGCATTTCTCTTCCACACATCTGCCCATGATTTTGTCACTGTCCGATAACCTGCCCCCTTAGAGGTAGGAGCTCCTGAAAGCAAAGGCTGAGTCCAAACTGCTGCCTCACCAGGAAGCCATTCTTGTCAAGTTGGTGTGCTCAGAACAGCTCTGATTATCATGGTTTTGCTGCTGGAGCTTGGACCCAGGGTCCGGCTAACACAGACACCTGTTCTACCACTGTGTCATGCCCCAGACCCAACTGTCACCACTTAGGAGTTTTAATCAGGCATTACTCTGGTTCTGACAGACATGACCTCAAATGCCTCATGATTTCCACCTAAATACTGACTACCCTTGCACAAAGCAGCAGGAAAATGCTAAACCCCAAAGTTCTGAGTATTCTTGTAGATTCCGGTCTGTGCAACTAAAGTTGCTTTCCTGCAAGTCTAACCACAGTGGGCCCTGTGTTTACTTGGTCTCCAAACTCTCACTGGGCCCAGCTCAAAACCCCACCTAGACATGAGGAAGGGTACTGTGGCTTGTCAACACTAGAGGGAGCTACACTCACATCACCACAGGGTGGTTCAGGTCAGGAAACTTCAAGGGATCTTTCTCCCCAAACTGATGGTCCTGGAGACAGAACCTGTGGCCATGAGTGAACAGACAGGCATTCGACCACAGGTAAGAACCCGACCCATGATTGCTGATTTCTCGTCTATGACATAGCTGGTGGCTGGTTGATGATGAATTCAGCTGTCATCGACACTGCCATTCCCCTGCAGGATTCAATGTTTCTCTTCCTCTATTGCCTTGGTCTGGGAATTTTCTGTTCACTGCTTTTGTTTGTTTCTTTGGTTTTTGGGACAGGGTCTTATGTAGCTCGGGCCAACCTCAGACTCGCTATATGGGCGTGGAGGACTCTGACTTCCTCGAGCTTCTCCCTCCATTTCCTAAATGAGGATCACAGGCTCACCCCACTGTGTCAGGCATACTTGGGTTTTGTTGTTGTTACACTGGTTATGTTTGTTTTTGTTTTCTTTTTTTAAAGAACAACAGGGAAAGAAATCTTTAGGAATGTCTTAAAGCCAGCTTGGTTCTCATGGAATTCAAATGAAGCTCAAACAGCCTGTGGTACAAGTCAGGGAGAGGAGATTTTTGTGAAGAACCTTTGGGATGAGGTAACAGAATGTGAGCAGGGAAGGGAGGATAAGGGCCGGTGCACCTAAAATGTAGTGCTCTGACCACACACTGTGATGGCTAACCTCGACCACACCTGGAGTCAACTAAAACCAAAGCAGCTGGGCACACCTGTGAGGCTGGGCACACCTGTGAGGGCCGGGCACACCTGTGAGGCCTGGGTGCACCTGTGAGGCTGGGCACACCTGTGAGGGCCAGGCACACCTGTGAGGCTGGGCACACCTGTGAGGGCCGGGCGCACCTGTGAGGCTGGGCACACCTGTGAGGGCCGGGCGCACCTGTGAGGCCTGTGAGGGCAGGGCGCACCTGTGAGGCCGGGCGCGCCTGTGAGGCCTGGGCGCGCCTGTGAGGGCAGGGCGCGCCTGTGAGGGCAGGGCGCGCCTGTGAGGGCAGGGCGCGCCTGTGAGGGCAGGGCGCGCCTGTGAGGCCTGGGCGCGCCTGTGAGGGCCGGGCGCGCCTGTGAGGGCCGGGCGCGCCTGTGAGGGCCGGGCGGGCCTGTGAGGCTGGGCAGGGCGCACCTGTGAGGCTGGGCAGGGCGCACCTGTGAGGCTGGGCAGGGCGCACCTGTGAGGCTGGGCAGGGCGCACCTGTGAGGCTGGGCAGGGCGCGCCTGTGAGGGCAGGGCGCGCCTGTGAGGCTGGGCAGGGCGCACCTGTGAGGGCAGGGCGCGCCTGTGAGGGCAGGGCACACCTGTGAGGCTGGGCACACCTGTGAGGGTTTTTGGTTTCTTTGTCCTTGCTTGGGTCATCTAAATCCAGATCATTTGATGTGACAAGACCCACCCTAAATCTGGGCCATGCCTTCTTGTCAGGCTATACAGAGGACACAGACGAAGAAAGCTGTTGCCTTCTGCCTGCTTGCCCTCAGTCTTGTTGGCAGTTCTCTAGTATCAGAACCAACTTCTCTGGGATTCCAGTATATACCGAAGAGCAGCTGAGACATGCAGCACTGGGGACCAAACGGCTATCTTGAACTTTCCATCCAGAGATAGATATATACAAGATATACATGTAAATATCAACTCTGTCCCTCCAGAGGACTCTGACTAATAGACGTGCACACCCTCTCTACCTCTAGAAAACATTAATGGCCTTGAAACCGTGCGACCTAAACCATCAGCAGACATGAGACTCAGCAGCGGCCTGTCTCTCCTCTCTGCCCAGAGGAAGCACAGTCTGCTCACCAGACCACAGCTGTAACAGAGGCAGTGTGCGGGAGACAGAGAAATGCAGGGCAGACGAATTCCTTGCATTGTCCGGTCTCAGAGATGAATGTGATTCAGAACAGTGAGGTCTCAGCAGTCAGTCACCAACTACCTACTTTTAGGACACAGGCTGCTCCTGAGTAAAAATAGATTAGAAGTAACCTTGGAGAGCAACTCTGTGGGTGAAGAGAAAAAATGTACTAGATCAAAACAGTTTTTTCACTTAAAAACTGCAAGCTCAAACCTCTAGAGTATAAAGTGAGATGCACTGGGTTCAAATCAAGTATCAAAGTAGCCGGGAAACGTTAGTCTTTCTTAAGTCACAGATTGCAAACACTCTAGAGGTGCCAAGAGGATAGACGGCAAGACAGACAGATGGATGAATCTTGGGATCTCCCCAGCACCCCTCTCTCTGACACTACAACACTTTGCATCCTTTCACGAGAAGCAGAAGGAAGTGCATCAGTGTGAAAAGGCAACAACTTGCTTCCTCCTCATTCGGGGCATGCCCCAAAAGACTTCCAGGTCATTCCGCATCATACTGACCTTTAAAATGTTTCGGCCATCAAAAGATTCTCTTTCCTTGAAGATATACTTGCCATCTGCTGTGTAGAGATTGTACCTGCCTTCAGCTGTAAATAATGCAGAGACAGTGTGAGAGGAAGCTGAGAAGGTTGTTCATACCTGTCCTGAGTGTCTATGCATCCGTCCCCAGGCCGCCTAGCAAACTTTTCACCTACTGCTTTAGAACGCAACACGAGGAGGGAGGAGGAGCAACTGAGAGGCAGGAGATGAGGCTCCCATGTGGCAGCGCCAGCATCATCCGTGTCTTCATTCCTTCAGCACTCTCAGGCACTAACTGTACACACTGGTAACTGACAGCTCTCCCATGGATCTCAGTTTCCCACTATGTCACCTCCGGGGTTTTACAACCTCCAAATAAATGGCATGTGGTTTTAATTGTGTTAAAATGCACGAAAGCTCACATATAAACTATTCAAAGTTGCTAGTGTCCAGGCTTTGGGTTGACCTAAGGACTCCTTCCAAATTGGCTTGGGGGTGGGAGCGTGCTACCATTAAAGCTATCAGTACATTCTACATGGGAAGGCAGCAAGTCCATGACCTTGGCCTAAACAAAACTGTGTTTTAGATGACTAAGTTAATTTGGGTTGCATGTCCCAAAAGATGTCCTTAAAGGACAGCCAGAATATTATCAAAGGGAATGGAGACGTTGGGGTGGGGGAGCGGATAACATATCTTTTCTTGTCCTTTGAAGTAAAAATTCAATAGAGAAGAGCACAGGGAAGAGAAAATTCACAGGCCCTCGAGGACTGTTTAACTTTCAGGATGCCGGCTGCCTGGTAACTCTTCCTGCCTTCCAGCAGACCTATGCACATTGCTCTTTCTCCTTTTCTTCGGTATGATCGTCTACAGTACAGGTCTGCAGAGTCCCAGGTCTAACAACAGCATGTTATGTGTGTGGGAACTCTTGACCTAGCTCAGAACAGAAAGTGTTCTAAACAAGATCCCGCCCTCAGACATACCCCTCAGCTTCAAAATGGGTTCTAAAAGTTAGCCGTGGTGGCACACTCCTGTAAAGCCAGCACTTGATGTGGAGGGAGATCAAGAGCTTAAGGTCATGTCCCTTCTGCAGAGCAAACTGAAGGCCAGCCTGGGTTACATGAGATCCTATCTCAAAAACACAAGCAAAACAAACAAAACAGCTTCCCTGCTAAGAAAAAGGAACATGATCAGTCTGGAAAGAAGTAAATCAATACCAAAGAGACTATTAAAAAGTAGACAGTGTGGGCAGAGAGACGCTCAGGTGGGAAAGTGCTTGTCTTGAAGTATGAAGGCTTCACTGAGCTTAATCTCCAGAAACCCACGGGAAAAAAGCTGTCGGTGGCACACTTATACTTTTAGCCCAAGGGAGGCAGAGATAGGAGGGACTTGGTCTCACTGGACAGCCAGCCCACCCTACTTAGTGAACTACAGGCAAGTGGGAGACCCTGTGGATGGTATCAAAAGAAATGGGCAAGGTCAGGGAGACTGAGGCTCTGCACTGTTTAGGTTAAATTTACCTGGGCATCGTAAATCCTTCTTTGGGGAGAGATGACTAGAAGTAGGGCCTCTCGCGCAGTAAACAAGCACTTTACTCTAAACTGTCCTTATCTTATATTTCTGTATGTGAAACCTGACAACCCCACGGGTGACAGAACTAACTGCATGCTAGGCATGCCCCTGCCTTGTGCACTGGGTTCAGCAGAGCAAAGGCTTATCAGGGACTCATGGCCACCATTCATTTAAAGCACTAGCTAGTCTCAGAGGTCCTGCTGCAGCTCTTCAGGGACTTACCATTGGGGTCTTTCCTGAGGAGTGTGTTCATGACCGTGGCGTGCAGTTTCACACTGGTCCACTCTTTCACGATGAGTCCCAGAGACTGAAAGCGCTCCAGCACTCGATCAACCAGCTCCTGCAGCCTGGAGTGCAAAGCACCAGAATTTTAGTAAACCCCAAACCCTGACCACGAATTCAACAAGAATGGAGTGTGTGCTCTGAGCCAGTCCCTGCACCAACAGTGGCGGAGGACACAGCCCCCCCCCCCCCAAGAGCTCACTGTCTGATTAAGAACAAGTCACTGCCAGTTATGGTGACACAAGCCTGTAATCCCAGGAGACAGAGGTAGGGAGTCATAACTTTGTTGTTTTGTTTGTTTGTTTGCGAGTCAGGTCTCATTATGTAGCACTGGCTAGCCTAGAACTCACTATGTAGACCAGGCTGGCCTCAGACTTACGGAAATCAGCCTGCCTTTGCTTCCCAAGTATTGAGATGAAAGATGTAGGCCACCAAGTCTGGCAGGATCATAAGCTTGAAGCAAACATGAGACACACAGAGTGCCAGGGCAGCCCGGGTCACAAAACAAGACCCTGGGGAGTGTTGCCGGGAGAGGGAAGGAGATGTAAGAGCAACGCAATATTGATTTTATGACAGTAGCTGACTGCGTGGAGACACAGGTTTAATCATGTTCTTGAAGGATTAATAAAGATTTGCAGACAAACCAGAAAAGTTTGGCCACTTCAAGTTATTGAAAAGCAGTTCACGCAAGACTGCGAGGCGTGCAGAGTCACAGAGGCAGTCTGCTGCTCACTGGACACCTGTGACAGAGTGAGAAGGGCTGGGCGTGAAGCAGTGGCCAGACCCCAGAGTCAAGCTCTGACCCAATGTCCACTTCTGTGCTTTGACTCTGGCAAGGAAAGTGTTTCCAAAGAGGACAGGACCGGCAGTGTGGCTTCTTCGATAAAGAACAGCAGACAATGCACTGGCCACCACATCGAGCACAGCGCGCTGAGCTGCTAAATCGCTTCGCCTTCAAAGCACATGGTAACCTGAATTTACCAACGGAGGCACTAAGCAGAGGCAAGTTATGGAAATTGAACAAGGTCATGTAACTTCTAAGTGACAACAAATCCAAACTTTCTCTCTCTCTCTCCCCCACCCCCACCCCTTTCAGGGGCTGAGGTGTTGCTCAGTGGTAGAATGTGTGATTAGTATGTATAAAGGCCCCAGAGTCAATCCCAGCGCTGAAACAATTTTCCTATTAATTTCAAAATGTCTTTCTTTTCTTATCTTTTGTGTGTGTATGTGTGTGTGTGTGTGTGAGAGAGAGAGAGAGAGAGAGAGCGCGAGCGTGAGCACACAAGCAAGCAAGCCAAGTTGGGCCCACATGTATGACAATGCAAGTGTGGAGGAGCGGCCAGAGGACAAGTCGTGGGAGTCAGCTCTCTCTCCATCACGTAGGTCTGGGGATTGAACTCCCAAGTTGTCAGGCTTGGCCACAAGTACCTTTATCCACTGAGCCATCTCGCCAGCACCTTTTTCATAATTTTTTCGGTTAGTGTACAGAATAATGGGTTTCATTATGACATTTTCATGTGTACGTACATATCCTTGACTTTACCATAGTCACCCTCCTGCTAACCTCCCAAACCTCCCATATCCCTCTCCCAACAAGTCCATTTTAATTAGTTAAAAGATGAGTTTAAAAAAATCAGCACAGGCCAGTCCGCCTTCAGAGTCCAAGTCCTCAGGACCCCACCATGGATGAGGAAAAGGTGACACTTCCTACATTGCTGGCACGCTGGGGCCTGAGCAGGAACTCTGAAGGTTCCCTGAGAAAAACGGTCCATGGTGGATGAGAGGGAAGGAAGGCGAGGGTGGCTCCTGAAGCCAGGAGCTGGTAACAGGCAGTGCAGCAGCTGAAGCTGTGAAGACTCACTGCTCACTGCTGACAGGGGCAGGGCTAACGCTGTGCTGTGCTAATGGGGTAGCACAGGACAGCAGGTCTGAAGGACACCTCAGGCACATGTGTCCAAGGACAGGCAGTAATACAAGTCTCAAGTTCAGTGGAGGCGGTCATCTCAGCGTCCTTCAGCTAGGTACCCGACACACGTACTTGGAAGATGGATGCAGGAGGTCAAGGTCCTCCTCAGCCACATATTGAGTTTAGAGCTAGCCTGGGCTACATGAGACCCAGTCTCAATAAATCAAAAAGATAATGAAAGCACAGGACAGGTGCAGCCTGGAAGGAAGATTAAGAGTGAGGTGAGAGCCAGCCATGGGCAGCCGCCTGGGACGCATCCCTATGAAAGGGCAGAGAAGGAACCAGAAGACAGAGAGGCCAGAAAGAGTGCCAGTGGGCACAGCCAGCTCAGGCAGCAGGGGACACCTGTAACAAAGCAGTTTCCTGACCACACCAGAGTCAGAAGTCTTGGGACAAAAGATAGGGGAGGAATGGGGCAGGGGTTTGGCAAGGGCAAGCCAGGAGAGGAAGAAATGAGAGCCTTTGGCAGGTGCAGGCACTGCTGAACTCTAAAAAGCCAGGAACTGAGGAACAAAAAACATGTCACCCAAATAGACAAATGTGCAGTGGCCGGGTTCAGTCACTACCTCAGAGGTGGGGAGGGGAAGATATGCCTTCATAATTGTTCCCTTAAATTGCTTCCTGTTTATAGAAACAACATGCTCATTAAGAGGCTGAGCAAGGTCAGAGAGCATAAGAAGGGAAATGGCCCCATGAACACCCCAGTGTTTATCTGGGGACCATGAGGTGACATCAGCAGAAACTGTCAGCATTTCAGAGCTTATGCACTGACATGACGGTAAGCATCTCAGGCCACCACATCAGAAGACCTGCAGAAAAGACTTGGCTGGGGGTTGGAGAGATGGCTCAGCAGTTAAGAGCACTGGCTGTTCTTTCAGAGGTCCTGAGTTCAATTCCAAGCACCCACATGGTGGCTCAGAACCATCTGTGATGGGATCTGATGCCCTCTTCTACTGTGTCTTTAGACAGCTACTTATGTACATAAAATAAATAAATCTTAAAAAAAAAAAAAGAATAGAGTACTCTGGGCTCTATCCTGGTACCAAGTAGTAATAATAATAATAATAATACAACCTAGACATGGTGGACTATGCCTTTCCTCCAAGCGCTCAGGAGGTACAGGCAGGTGGATAGAAATTCAGTCATTCTTGGTTACATAGAAAGTTCAAGGTCAACCTGGGCTATATGAAACCCTGTCTGAAAACAAGCTGCAGGAAAGTATAATGAAATTCTATTTCTATAAAATAATACATATAAACAATGACTCTTGGTGGCTTTTACTCTGGATAGGAAATTTGGGAATTAGGGGGTAGCAGGTTAATTTTTATTTCATTTGTTAAAAAAATAAAAATCTAAAAAGCTTATCTGTGAAGGGAAAAGACAATTTATAAACAGAGATGCTGGCATGTGAAGATACAAAAATCTAACCTCACAATGCCAAGGACCAGTCTCGGCTTGGAGAAGGGGCTCTTGGGAAGGGGTGTTTGGGAGCTTCGACAGAAAGGACAAAAGATGGGGTGCAAGCCTTGTAGTCTGCTCAACATGGCTCCCTAGACAGCTCTCTATACATAGCTCTTGGCTCTGTAGCCTGCTTGAGACAGTTCTCTGCTTGAGACAGCTCTCTGCTTGAGACAGCTCTCTCTCTTGCTAGAAAAAATTCTAAAAACTCTCTGGATATCATGGATTTTCTAACCAAAGTCATCACAGCTGCTAGAAAAAAAATTCTAAAAGAGCTGTGTTTGCTCTCCAGACAGCTCAGCTCTTATAGACCAAAGCCCAGTCTTTATTTACATATCAATTCAGTCATTTACTCCAGGTTCCTTTTGATTACCCTACAAATAAAAATTCATTAGTCCCTTGATTCTTTTTTTTTTTTCGGTTTTTTTGGGCTTGTTTTTGTTTTTCAAGACAGGGTTTCTCTGTGTAGCCCAGGCTGACCTGGAACTCACTCTGTAGACCAGGCTGGCATCGAACTCAGAAATCTGCCCGCCTCTGCCTCCCAAATGCTATAAAAGGCATGAGCCACCACTGCCTGGCAGCCCCTTGATTCTTAGAAGATAGCAAGCAAATTTCTTCTTAAAAAAAAAAATGAATTCAGAGATCTGCCCGCCTCTGTATCTTCTGACAAGCCAGCTCATAATGAACCTGCTCTGTTCTCTTAGATCCGTGAAGTCCCTCATACAATTCATACTGCATCTTTGTATTTTGCATAATTGAGAAATTATTTATTTTTGAACTCATGTTTTCAGAGTTCTTTTTCACAGCGTTAAGGTTTGTCCTGAAGGTCACAGCAGTTTGCCATTCTTGTTAAGGTTCTGAGCTCCCAGCTCAGAACCATCTCTAACTCCAGTCCTAGGGGATCTGACTCCCCTCTGGTCTCTGAGGGCATCAGGCACACATGTGGTATCTGAATATGGAGTCGTTAACCTTGGCAGAGAGGACATTCCCCCAATGGAGGAACATAAAGTAAAATATACAAACAAGCCTTACACCTGGCAGCCCTCAACACTCGTGGAGGCCCAGGCCTTGTTGGCGCTCTTCCAAGGGTGGGCAACCACATCACACTGTCCCTTCCAAATGGCTCTGCAGGTCTCCGCACGAAAACAACCAACACAACCCTCCCATTTGCGAAGCCTCGGCAGCTAGACTATAGCCACCTCTTTCTGTTTTGCTTCTATTTTTTAATTTATTTGTTTATGTAACTGTGAACATGGGTAGGCACAGGTGTGGAGATCAGAGAATAACTTGAGAAGTTAGTTCTCTCCTTCCACCACGTGGGGCCCAGGGAGTTTCCTGCAGTCTAGACCTTGAACTCACAGTGTAGCTAAGAATGACCTTGAACTCTACCTTGGCTTCCCTCCTGAGTGCTGGGAATACAGCAGTGTGCCACTGTGCCCAGCGAGATCCTTTTAAGCGTGTATTTAGATACTGCTTTTGAGTCTGACAGGGGTATTATTAGATCTCCTGATCTGCATCACCTTTATACTCCTGACATAAACTAGCTCACTCATCTCTCTACCCGCCACTTTAACAAAATTGCTCAGTCAAGCAGATTTTACTTTTTGCATCCAATTATTGATTCCCACTGCCGCTGCTCTAACGTGGGCCATCTTGCTTCTCCCAGACTACTCTACTGGCTCCTAAACACCTTGCTCCTGTCCTATAGAAATGGCTCCTGCTCCTGGCTCTCCCTTTCAGTTATGTGTGCAGCACATGACTTGCTTTAAATGCATATAAAGCCATGTCAGGCAAAATGGCATCTTTAAAGAATGGTGTCTGTACAATACCCAGTAAGTCCCATTCTAGCACGAAGGGGGAAGAAGGGCTCAGAAGTCCCGGCCCTAATTGATGAGTCCTGGACAGCTGGAGAAAGGAGAGTCGGAGCTCTTATAACAGTGTAGCTACCGACAAGTTTACCATGCTCCAGAGGATAGCCCTACACCCAGGAGTCTGTGGGTAGCAGAAACTGGACTATTGGGTTATTTTTAAGAAAGAGCGGTGTGCTGGAGAGATGACTCAGTGATTAAGAGCACTGCTGCTTTTTCAGAGGATTCAGGTTCAATTCCCAGCTCCCAGCTCCCAGCTCAGAACCATCTCTAACTCCAGTCCTAGGGGATCTGATCTGCATAATTGAGAAATTATATATTTTTGAACTCATGTTTTCAGAGTTCTTTTTCACAGCCTTAAGATTTGTCCTGAAGGTCATAGCAGTTTGCCATTCTTGTTAAGGTTCTGAGCTCCCAGCTCAGAACCATCTCTAACTCCAGTCCTAGGGGATCTGACTCCCCTCTGGTCTCTGAGGGCATCAGGCACACATGTGGTATAAAAACATACATACAAGCCGGGCAGTGATGGCACACACTTTTAATCCCAGCACTTGGGAGGCAGATGCAGGAGGATTTCTGAGTTTGAGGCCAGCCTGGTCTACAGAGTTAGTTCCAGGACAGCCAGGGCTACACAGAGAAACCCTGTCTTGAAAAACAAAAACAAAAACAAACCAAAGCAAAAAAAAACATAAATACAAACAAAACACACACACACACACACACACACACACACATAATACGTTTTTTAATTTAAAGCTTTAAAAAAAGTAGACATGAAGTAGGGGGAGAGGGATGTGAAAAGGACATGATCAAAAAACGTTAAACAAAATTCTCAAAGAATTAATAACAAATGCTTTTGAATGGCACCTGTGGTGGTCTGAATAGGAATGACCCCCATAGGCTGACAGATTGGGCTTCTTGGTCATTAGGGAGAGGCACTACTTGAGAGGGATTACAAGGTGTGGCCTTTTTAGAGGAAGTACATCTCTGAGGTTTCAGAGGCCCAAGCCCAGCGCAGTGGCTCTCTCTTCCTGCTGCCTTCAGATCGGGATGTAAAGCGCTCAGCTACACGTCTGCCTACGTGCCACCATACTCTCCCAATCATGGAGATGATGGACTAAGCCTCTGGAGCTGTAAGCCAGCCCCAACTAAGTGCTTTTCCTTTATGAGTGTTGTGCCCACGGTGCCTCTTCATAGCAAAAGAACACAGACTAAGACAGCATCTATCATTGAATAAACAAGCCTCTTACAGTTTACAATTTCCTAAAAAAATTCTTACAAGTGCTTTGTCATATTTATTCCTAATTATCTTGTAATTTTTGTTGCTATAATGAGTACACAGATTTTAACTTTCAAATGATGTTTTCTGTTGGTTAATAACTGTAATTATTCTATTGACTTTATACAAACAACCTTATTAAACAACAAAAAAAGCAAAACAAAACAAAACAAAAACCAGTCTTATGTAGCCCTTTCTAGCCTGAAACCTCACTGTGGGCTTCAGTTTCAGTGAGAGACCCTGTCTCAAAAGCAAATTAATAAATGGGGTAGAGAACAACAGAGAAAGAAACCCTCTGTATCCACACACACACACACACACATCACACATAGACACAGGCATGCACACACATCACACATAGACAGGGCATGCACACACGCACACACACATACATATACACACATCACACATAGACACGGGCATGTACACACACACATAACACATATATCACACACACACACACACACACAGAGATACAGGCATGCACACACATATCACACTCTTTAAAAGGGGCCATGTCTTACTCCCGTATCAATTAGCACAACCCTCTAAATTTCCTTGGACAAAGGACATATTCCAGAAGGTTTGTAAGTTGACTTAAACTAGAGCTTTAGTTGTTGGCGAGGATGTGGAGAAAGAGGAACACTCCTCCACTGCTGGTGGGATTGCAAGCTAGTACAACCACTCTGGAAAGCAGTCTGGGGGTTCCTCAGAAAACTGGGCATGACACTCCCGGAGGATCCGGCTATACCACTCCTGGGCATATACCCAGAGGCTTTACCTGCATGCAATAAGGACACATGCTCCACTATGTTCATAGCAGCCTTATTTATAATAGCCAGAAGCTGGAAAGAACCCAGATGTCCCTCAACGGAGGAATGGATTCAGAAGATGTGGTATATTTACACAATGGAATACTACTCTGCAATTAAAAACAATGAATTCACGAAATTCCTAGGCAAATGGTCAGAACTTGAAAATATCATCCTTAGTGAGGTAACCCAATCACAAAAGAACACACATGGTATGCAGTCACTGATAAGGGGATATTAACCCAGAAACTCGGAATACCTAGACACAATTCGCATATCAATAGATTTCCAAGAAGATGAAAGGAGAGACCCCTGGTCCTGGAAAGACTGGATGTAGGGGAATGCCAGGACAGAGAAGTGAGAGGGGGTTGAATAGGGAAAAGAGGGAGGGAAGGGGCTTATGGGACTTTCGGGGAGGGAGGAAACGGGAAAGGGGAAATGAGTTTGAGTGTAAATTAAAAAAACTTAGAAAATAAAATAAAATTTAAAAAATAAAAAATAAAACTAGAGCTTTAGAATGCATATGTCTCTTAAAAAGTGTACATCTGGGAAGGGGGAATTTGTAGGTCCTGAATCACAGCTGTTACCCCTCTGGAGAAATGGACAATAAAAGGTCAAAGTAGAGCAGTAGAAGAGAAGGGAATGACTCAGAAATGTTCTTGATCGAGCACACTGGACTCAGTGCCAGTTGGCTGTTTAATTCACAAAGATTTGACAAGAAGAAGCTCACAAACTGTTCGAGAGCCGGCTTTATGGGAACGTTCTAATGAGCTGGCCGCTGAGACCTGAGCTTTCTATCAGGGAGGGGACGATCCAGTGTGAGAAGTCCTATGGTCTTATTTTTTCCATTCTCAAACCTGCATCCTGCATATGAGGACCTACAGAGCTAAGGGTCTGAGCGGCACCACGAAGGGCAAACTCCAGTGAAAATGCTCAAGGCAGAAAGCACATCATTCTTTCTGAGCTCCTTTCTTCTCCCCTCTGGAAGCTGGCAAGAACTGAGTAAGTCCTAACTGTCTGGTCTCGGCCACATGTGCCTTAAAACAGAACTGAAGTAGAGATGAGAACATTTCATTATTGTGCAGAATCAAACATCATAATCTCACGTAACTTCCTGTACGCCTTCCTGTCTCGCAACACTGAGTTTTAAGTGTGTATCTGCATACCAGCCTCTACCTTATACAAATACTGCAAAGATCACACGAAGATAATATATGTGTGCAGTACTGGGGATCAAACCCAGGCCCTTGAGAATATTACACATGAGCTCTACCATGGTTCCATTCTGGCCTGGCACACTAAATGCTAACCAAAATTTAACCATACTTTCCCCAGAAATGTCAGAGACAGGAATTTCATACTACAAGTTCTTCCAGTGTATTCATTCTGTGGAGTCCTGAGACATAGGGGGTCATGAGGTCAAAACTATTTTTAAATTTAATTTTTATCATTGTGGGAGTTGTGTGTGCACACATGTGGAGGTCAGATGACAACTCTCTAAAGCCGTGTACCTTCCACACTCACATGAATTCAGGCTGCTGGGCTTGAACATCAAGCACCTAGACCCACTGAACTTGAGGGTTAGCCTCAAGAAAATACTAGCTGGGACATGGCTTAGAGGCAGAGCACATGTCAAGTCGCAGTGCAACATATTATTGCTGCTTTGATTGGACGACATTTGCAATCAGGCTACAAGAGCAATGGTGCAGCCCAGCATAGTCACATGACCCTGAAATCCCAGTACTTAGAAGGCTGAGGCAGGAGGACTGAAAGTTTCAGGCCAGCCTGGGCCAAGTGGTGAAATACTGTCTCAAACTAATGCAAAAGGCAATGGCGTGTAGAACTGGAGACCCTCGGCACAGAAGCTGTGGTAGCATCTGGTTATTTCACTCATAACAGTCTTCACGAAACATTTGCAGTTTGAAAAAGCCAACGCCGGTTATCCTTGAATTTTGCTCCTTGAACACACATCCTTTCACATTCTTGTGGTGAAACTGTCATTACGTGTGGAGCACTTGGCCGGTACACCTAAGTGATGGCTGTCTGGAGGAGCTGGGCGCAGAGTCAGTCTGACCCAGCACCACTTGGACTTGAGAGAGCACTGTCAGGCAGGCTGTGGCGGATCAGACTCAGCTACTTCCAAGATGGTTTTCTTCTCTTTTCCTTATCTTTGTTGTTTTTCGTTTTTTTGTTCTTTTTTGTCTTTTTGAGACATGGCCTCATTCTGTAGACCTGGCTGTCCTTAAGCTCCCTCTGTAGACCAGACTGGCCTAAAACTCACAAAGATCTGCCTGCCTCTGCCTCCTGAGTACTGGGATCAAGAATGTGTGCCACTCCTGACTTTGGCAGATATTTTTCTTTAAAAAGAATTTAAAGGAAAACAATCAACATTCTTTGCCAATAATAAAATTTTAGCTTTCAGATGAAAATTAGAAACTTAAAGAATTGTAGAGTAGCCATCATGGCCTTTACAACTTCGTAGTGCTTAAAGATTTTGATAACATTAGTAGTAACATTAGCGCATATTTTAAAAACAGCAGCATAATAAAATGTAACAATATTATTAGAAGGCTTTTACAATTCAGCAAACCATGATTTTCTTCCACCTTTTGGGGGGAGGATTTTTATTTTGTTTTGTTAAGACAAGGACTCATGTAGCCCAATCTAGCCTAAGATTCACTATGTAGTCGAGGATGACCATGAGTCCCTAAACCTGCTTGCACCTCCTAAGTGGTGGCATTATAAGCATGAACTATTATCCTGACTTAAGCCTTTTCTTCTTTTCAAACCCAGGTCCTCATGCTAGGCAAGTGCTCTGCCACTGAGCTGTACTTCCAGCCCCAACCTATTTTCTAAAAGGCCAAAGTTACAAAAAGCTGTATGTGGGTTAAAGATCTCATCAAAGTACGTGTGTGCGTGTGCATGTGCATGTGTGTGTGTGACTTGGGAACACTGTCTGCCAGTTTTGGAGACAGTGGCTTTCACTCACTGACCTGGAGCTCACCATTTGATTAGGATGCTGGCCAGTGGGCGGGGCTCTTCCCTTCTCTGCCTCAGCTCAGGGGTTGCAGGCATGCAATACCACACTCAGTACTTTATCCGGGTGCTGGAGACCAAACTCTGGCCTCATGTTGCATAGCAAGCATTTTACTAAGCTATCTCCCCAGCCTCTAGAATTGCTATTGTTGCTGTTTTCGAGACAGGGTTTCTCTAGGTAGCTCTGGCTATCCTAGAACTCTGTAGACCAGGCTGGATCATGCAGCTTAACCCTACTCATCTCCCTGTCCCTCATATTCCACCCTCTGCCCTTACAACCTCCCTCCCAAAAGGAAATAAAAAAAACAAAAAGCAAAAATTTGTCCCACAGTACACCTTTTGTTCACACGTGTGTACATGCGAATGTTCACTGCAGTGAGTCACTGGTCTGCTTAGAGGCCTCTGGCTTCTGCTACGCTCTCAATATTGGATCCTCACAGGGACTCTTTCAGATATCCTGTTGTTGCCCTGGGTCACAGAGAGCCTGTAGTTTTGGATCTGCAGGACCAGCCCCTTCACAAGCTCCAGCAGTTCACAGATGGGACAGATGCTGGGCTGAGCTCCTGCAAAGCCCTGGATCTAGGACTGGGTGGTACCTGAGTTGTTCACTGCCAACTTTCCCATGCTCTCCAGTTGCCCAGGTGATGGGTAGGGACTAGATCTCCTGCACTGCCATAGTTAGGGACAGCTCCACCATTATTTTTAAAGAAGTTAATGCACAATAAATCTCTTAAGTTTTGATTTCAATAAATATTAATAATTATTATATAATTATATAATTTATGTATTATTATTACCATTATAATAAATATTAATGATTAAGTACTGACAAATACAATCCAGAAACAAAAGTTCTCTGAAGTGTCATGACTTTTAAGAATTTGAAGCGATTGTGAAAATTTTACTATCTTCTTAGTTCATTCATTCACTGTTGGAAAGTAACCTCCTCCGTTCATAGCAGAATTACAGTGACATGAAGGCCTGTAAACAGTTACAACCTAGAACACACGGGTAAAGCATCCATGTCAGATATCAAGTTCCAGCCTGGTATTAGTGTATGGGGATGCCTTTGTACTTTGTATATGAGGTAATGTTAAAGAGCAATGTGCCCCTGGATTTAAAGTAATTTTATTAGTATGATCATATGCTAAGGATCAAAGAAGAGAAAACTCTGGGATACAACACACACACACACACACACTTCTAAACCACAGTATATCATGTTTCTTCTTTTCCCCTCTAAACCCACTTCTAACTGGAGGTTACGGAGAAGGTAAGAGCAGCTCCTAGGAGACCCTAGAAAAGGCTGGGTGTGTGGGCACATGCTGCCACCCCAGCACTAGAAGACAGAAGCAGGAGGACTGATGCTGAGTTTGAGGCGACCCTAATAAACACGATGAATTCCAGGTTTTCCAGATCTACACAGGGAGACCTGTCGAGAAACACCAACAGGAGATTCTATACGAGAGCAAATAAATTTGAGAGTCTGTCTAGATTTTCTCAAAAATATTTCTGATTCAGTGCAAGCTCTCAACTCTGCCCCAAATGAAACTTCCAATTTAAAGTGGGTCTCTCCATGCACAAAAGATCTTGCATTATCTATAGATGGTGATAGCAAGATAAATGGCTGTCCTCAGAAACAGCCTGGATTGGGCTGTCGAGATGACTGAGTCAGGGGCTGGAGAGACAGCTCACTGGTTAATAGCACCAGACATTCTTACAAAAGATATAGATTTGCTTCCCAGCACCTCCATGGCAGCTCACAACCATCCATAACTCCAATTCCAGAGAGATCCAATGCCTCGAACCTCTACAGACACCAGATGAACTGAGATGCATGCAAACAAAACATTCACAAAATAAAAGTAAAGAGATGATCGAACACAGGAGCCTGCCCCTTGCTGCCAGCCCTGGCCCATGCCCAGGGTTTGATCCCTGGGACCCACAAAGCAGACAAAGGGAACAGATTCCTGCAGATTGTTCTCTGTCCATATGCATGCCCACACAGACACACAATAAATACATGTAACAAAAACATTTTTCAAAGAAAGATAAAGGCAATAGCCTGAATTATAGACTGAGAGTCTCTAGTCTCTGATGTTTGGATGATGTTAGCACATTGATGTTAACACATGCCAACGAATGTTCTTAATTTTTGCTTTTTTTAAGACATGATTTCTCTGTGTAGCCTGGCTGTCCTGGACTCAATCTATAGACCAGGCTGGCTCGAACTCAGAGATCCACCCACCTCTGCCTCCCGAGTTCTGGGATTAAAGGCGTGGGCCACCACAACTGGTTCGTCCTTAACATTTTATGTAGTTTAATCTTAACAATTCCATGACAGTGGGATTGCTATTCCCATATTGTCCGCTATTCGCCAATCACCATCACATCACCATCGGAACCTGCCTGCTTACCTCCAAGTATACTGAAAAACACACAACCCACTTCAATAAAATATTGACTGTTAGGATCAACACTCCCTATTCAAAGAGTCTTTTAGGCTAATAGTCACAACCTGTCTTCTCTGAATGTGTTAGCACACTTGTTTTAATGAACAAAGAGCCGGGCACACTGGTGCAAATATGTAATCCTAGTACTTGGAAGGCTGGGACAGAAAAGGTTTGAGCTTGAGGTTATGCCTTGCAAACCTCAAAGGCCCCCAACTTCTAGGAATCTCTCAAATAAGCACACATTAAAAACCTACCTGTTAGGCTTGAGAGATGGCTCAGTGGTTAAGAGCACTGACTGCTCTTCTAAAGGTCCCGAGTTCAATTCCCAGCAACCACATGATGGCTCACAACCATCTATAGTGGAATCCAATACCCTCTTCTGGTGTGTCTAAAGTCAGCAACTGTGTATTCATATTTAAAAAATAAATAAATCTTTAAAAAAACAACCCACCTGTTGGAGCCATCTTTCATGTGGACTTTGGCATAAAGAACATCCACCATAGCAGGGTCGTCATTCATGTATTCGATCCCTGCCATCTCTACTTCCAGGGGTTTGCCTCCAGAAATGTCACTGCCAAAGAAAAGACATTAGGTTTTTAGGCTGTGTAAGCAAAGGACCTGAAATACTGTGAAAGATGGTTAGTATGCATGGTAAGTAGTACAAGAACTGGCTTGTGGGGTTTTTCCAGCAACATAGTCTAGCTTCAAGACAATATATGTCTGATGTCCACAACTGTAAAATACAGGAGAGTATTTCCAGCACCACACCATGTTCCATAAATACCCATGATGAGCTCTAAGGGATGATATGATTGGCAACATCATTCCAGGTGCTGGCCTTTCTCTCTTCATCATTTCTTCAAGTTACAAGAGGCATTCACTCACTAGCAATGGAAGATGTGCACATCAAGAGCACATCTCCAGGAGCACCCAGCAACATTAATGAAAAGCCTCCTCAGACTCACCTGCAAGCAAGTCCCTTTCTAAGGAACCACCACAAGGGAAGGGCAGCATAGACAACCACAGCTGCTGAACCAAGTCACTGCTTGATTTTTTGTTTGTTTGTTTGTTTGGGGCATGTGTGTGTGTGTGTGTGTGTGTGTGTGTGTGTGTGTATGTGTGTATGTATGTGTGTGTGTGTTTAAAGCAATGTTTGAATCTATTAAGAAAGAACATCCATATATATTTAAACAGGGACATTAAAGGAGAGAGGGAGGAAGAGGGGGCAGGCAGGCTTAGGAAAATGACAGTACACACTAAAATATTGGTACAAGCTTCTCAAGAGAAGTCACCCTGTATCTTAACAAATCCCATATATGAATTTGATGGTTTCTGAACTTACACTGTCTTAGTTACTTTTCTATTGCCACGACAAACACCATGACCAAGTCAACTTTGAAAAGGAAACATTTAATTTGGAGCTCACGGTTCTAGCGTGTTAGTCCATGAACGTCATGGTGGGAGGCACGGCAGCAGGCAGGCATGGTGCTAAAACAGCAGAGGAGAGCTCACAACTTGATCCATAAGCATGAGGCAGAGAGCTAACTAGAATAGCATGGGCCCACCCTCAGCGACACACCTCCTCCAGCAAGGCCACACCTACTAATCCTTTCCAAACAGTTCCACCAGCTAGGAACCAAGTAGTTAAACATAGGAGCCTAAGGGGGCCATACTCATTCAAACCAACACATGCTGCTTTTAGGGTTTCTGAGGAACTTCTTTTTGTAAATGAGATCATAGGAGAGTTCCAAAGTCCTCTAAACAGGATTACAAACAAACAAACAAAACCACAGGACATAAAGGTTGAAGAAGTCCTTACTATACAAGGTCCCAAGACAGGTTTTCACTCTAACAACATTCATAATCTTGTTTGTGATATTTTGAAAAAGTTACAAACTCCTAGCTGGGAAAGGAAGAGGATTAAATAAACTCAGAACTCCTCATTGTTATTGTAACATTCCCATTTGAAATGTTTCTAAATAAAAAAAAAAGAAAGTTGTTTTTATGTAGGCAGTCTTCACAGCAAATCTTAATTAGTTTTGTCAAAATTCTTAACTCTTGGCTAGCAAGATTCCAACTAGACTCTGGAGTGAGGGGCTTCTTTGCTTCCCACATCCCTCAATGTTTCCTCTTTCTGTAGTACCTCAGTTTCCTCCTCTGAGACTTCAATCCCTTAATCTTAAGAGGGGATGATGACTGAGGCTCCAATCTCCACAACTACTCACATTCCACAACTGATGAACTGAGATGCAGACCCTGCCTATTCAGGGACTAAGCGTCATAGGTAACCTGTTTGACCTAAGGGAGCATGAGAGTGTCCAGCCTTGGCAACTGGAAAACTGTCATTCAGTGGGAACCAACAGGGCCTAGAAGACTCCCACCATCGTCTTTTATTTGGAGATCCCTCTAACAGATACACACTTCAGCCAGAAAGAGCTTCCTGCCCATCTGAAAACCAGGCAAGTTCCATTCACTATGGGACACTCTAGGCATCATAAGGTGAGGCTCCATCTCTCTCACTTTTATATCCCTGGTTATAAAACCTGGCTAGGGTTTCTATTGCTGTGAAGAGACACCATGACCAAGGCAACTATTATAAAGGACAACATTTAATTGGGGCTAGCTTATAGGTTCTGAGGTTTTAGCCTATTATCATCATGGTGAGAAGCATTGCAGTGTCCAGGCAGGCATGGAGCTGGAGGAACTGGGAATTATATATCTTAACTGGAAGGCAGCCAGGAGAAGAACTACTCTGGACAGACTTGAGCATATATATATGAGATCTCAAAGCCCACCCCCACAGGAAGCTATACCTTCTCCAACAAGGCCACACCTCCTAATAGTGTCACTTCCCATGGTCCAAGCATATTCAAACTACCACAATCTCTATACCTTAAATAAAACAGATGCTCAAGGGATCTCTAGTCATAATAGAATAAATGCCCCACCATCTGGGGAAAGCTACTCTGGACAAGGTTGAGAAGAATGCAGTCATGGCCTGCCATCTTAGGGCTATACCAGGAGCCCTTGGACCTGCTCCTTAGGTCTGTCTTGCACCTTAGGTTACCACAGGAAACCACATGGCTGTTACAGTGTCTTACAGCTTTCTCCTTTTGCCATTTCCAGGTCCTGCATGTTGTGATCATCAAGGTGGATTCAGCTGCAAAGACCTCCCTCCTCACTCAAATTCTGTATTTGCCCAGAGTGTCCCCACCTAGGCCTTCAACACTCAGAAGATCTGAGGGCCGAGATCAGCAGCTGGATGACTGTGACAGGCTCCCAGGCTTGTCTATGACCTGCAAACTCCCCAACACGGTTTACCAAGACAAAGGTTAAAGAGCGTAAGAAAACCAGATCAATGTTCTCTATCTTACTGGCTAAAAGATGACATCTGAAGCAATAATTAGAAAATACCATCTGTCCACAGCTCACTTCTCTTCCCCTCGCCCTTTTCTTTCTTAGATTTACTTGCTGAAGCCCTTGCCTGTGACAGTCTGGTTCCTATTTGTGAAAGCAGACACTCAGAGCCATTGCCCTGTTTCTGTCCTACATCCCGCAGGGAAAAGTCGCAAGGGACACATTTGAGCATCAGAGTTTCCTCAACACTGAATAATTCATTCAAACTCTATAAAGCTGCTGAGCCTTAACCTTAAGAATTTCTACAAATATCTGGGTTCTGGTTAGAGAGCATCCTTTAGTTTCAATAACCAGCTCCAGATTCAACTGCCCGAGTCCTTCAAATACCCAAGCACTGGGCGTTATCAGATCCAACATAAGTCACATTTTTTTTAAAGGCTTATTTATTCATTATATATAAGTACACTGTAGCTGTCTTCAGACACACCAGAAGAGAGCACCAGATTCCATTACAGATGGTTGTGAGCCACCATGTGGTTGCTGGGAATTGAACTCAGAACCTCTGGAAGAACAGTCAGTGCTCTTAACTGCTGAGCCATCTCTCCAGCCCAAGTCACATTTTTTAATACTCCAACTTGAAATGCCATCACATTAAGCGTCGGCACAGTCTAGATGGTCCTCTTAGTCCCAGTGTTTTCTTTTGCACATTTTATTTTGGGGTCTTTACAGCATAGCAGGTTCAGGTTAGAAACGCTGCTACACAGTGGCGTATGTACTTCCTAGGTACCCAGGCTGAGGCCAAAGGAAAACGTAGTTGAAAACAAAGGACAATTTACTCACCAGACTTTGATACACTGTTTTTCTACATGAAGTCTTTTCTGTTTGGGGAAGCTGGTCCTGCCCAAGCCCTGCGGACACCTGACTCTGACCTCACCCGACATGGAGAGGTGAGTCTGCCCTGTACATGTTTTAAGCGAATGTGCATAGCACACAGGGGAGGAGAAGCGCCCTGAGAGGCTTGAGTGTTTTACTTGCTGGTCTCAAATCCTCCCAGCCTTTTGAAAACAGCATCTTTAAACATCTTTCTGCATGCACTGCAGATTTCTGGCAGGGCAACGTTGTCCTATTTCAAAAGCTTTGCTGAATTTGAAAAACTACAATTACCGTTTTCATCTTGTCATGTCAGAGGCTTAGAACTATTAGGACTATTCTTTATTCCCGGCACACACACTCTGACATGCTTCCAGGCTCCAATTTGGCAGTGAGTCACGAAAGTCACTAAGAACACAAAAGGGAAGAACTCGCTAGGTCTGCCCACAGCTTAGGATTAAGACCCAGTGATTAAAACCTGTGGCCTGACTTTCTTAAGGCAAGAAGAACAAATACTTCACTACATAAATATTTTATCTAACTCTACATTTTTTTCCTTAGCAGGATTATCCCAGTGGCAGCCAGGAAAATGCAGCTACTTTAAGTTCAATTTAGCAGAAAGAGAACTGGGAATATATTGAAGAATAAGACCTCATGTAAAGGAGAGAAGAAAAACCATCTGTGAAAAATAAAGTAGAAGCCATAAAGAGGGAGAGAGGAGGAGAGAGGGAGAGAGGGAGAGAGGGAGAAATGGAGAGATGGAGAGAGAGAGAGAGAGAGAAAGAGGAAGAGAGGGAGAGGCGGTTCTGTGAAATGATACTTCCGTGTCAGATATATGTGTATTTTACAGTTAAAAAAATTAATAACAAGTCAACCTGCCCCAAGAGACTCCCTGAGTTGACTTCTTTTCCATTTTTTGAGGTATAAAACTTGCCAGAACTCTCTATGTAGACCAGATCAGTCTCAAACCCACAGCCTCTGCCTTCAGAAGCCTGGGATGTCACGTGTGGACCACCCTGCCTGGCTTGGGAGTCTTATCAACTACAATAAGAATATCTGTACTTACTCCACTGTTTGTTCTGTTTGCTCTTTTGTGTTTTGAGGGGGGTTTGTGGTTTAGATTTTTGTTTGTTTTGTTTCTTGGTTTGGGGTCCTTTGCTTGCTTGAGACAAGGTCTCATGAAGCTCACAATCCCTTTCAACTGGCTTATGTCCTTAGGGAAAACCTTGAACTCCTGATATCCCTTCTCCATTTCCAAGTCATGGGCTCACAGGCACATGCCACCACACCACATCAGGGAGCCTCAAATTTAAGATTTTTCTGCCTTAGCCTCCTGGAACTACATGTGTCTATCATTACAGCTGCCTTTCTCCTCCTCCTCCTCCTTCTCCTCCCCCCCCCTTCTTCTATCTCCTCCTCCTCCTCTATCTCTTCTTCCTCCTCCTCCCCCTCTTCCCCTTTCCTCCTCCTCTTCCCCTCCTCCTCTTCTTCTCCCTCCTCCTCTTCCCCTCTCCTCCTCCTCCCCTTCATATTTTAATTTTAGGCAGGTACAGTGGTGCACACCTATAATCCCAACACTGAACTAAGCCTGGAGGATTTACCTGAGTCTCAGGATCTGAGAGTAGCCTAAGCAACAGGAAACCCCAGCTACTCAAGAGGCCACGCAGCACAGTAAGACCATGCTATTCATAAGTAACTAGAAACGGAGATGGAGGAAGAGGGGGAAGGAACGGGGAGGGAGGAAAGGGAAGGGAGAAGCGTCGGCCCTCTTCACTCAGGAATGCTGCAGCACTGTCTGCACTACTGTGGCAGGCCCTCCCAGAGAGCCCGCTCCTACTCCCTTCCATGTCTCGGGTACGGGGTTTGATAATAGGGACCGATTTAATTATATAGATGCATTCAAGTAAGTCAGAGTCCTTAAAGGCCAACAGCTTGTTCCTGCAAAATCACAGAGACAGTTGACAACGGAAGGTGCAGAAAAATGCCACGTTAGAATTAAAGGTAGGGAAAAGATAGGTAAGTAATGTGGGAGACCTCTGAAAGCTAGGCTTTAAAGGCAAGAAAATAGATATTTTTCCTGAAACTGGAAAGGATCACAGTTCTGCCAATACTTTGATTTCAGTCCTGTGAAACCATATAAATCTTCTGACACAGACCAGAGAGATGGCTCAGCAGGTAGAGGTACTGGGCGGCCACGTATGAACCTGGGTTTGATCCCTGGAAAGTACATGGCAGAAGGGAACAACTGACCCCTACAAGCTGCCTTGAACCTTCACAAGTGTGTCACGGCATAGGTATATGCATTTGTACTTTTTATAAACAAATAAGCAAACAATAAAATTCCCATGTCATCCAGCTCCCTCAATCTACAGACAAGTCTGTGATACTGGGAAGATTCTGCCTGGGCTGGCTTCCCGCCCACTCCTGACCCACAGATGGTAAACCAGATGTTCTTTTAAGTGTGTTGTTTTAAGCACTGAAGTAGTAGCAATATGCTACTCTGGATCAAACAATCGAATATACTGCTTAAGAACAATATTTGCCTATCAATTAGTACAACTTTGAGGCTCTAAATGTGTGCTTTAAGTTCATTTTTAAACTTGCAGGTAATAGACCAATGTTAAGTACTACAAATGAAAAAATCAGGACTGGAGAGGTAGCTGGGCAGTTAAGAACACTTGTTCTTGTAGAAGACAAAGTTTTGTTTCCCAACACCTACATGGTGGCTCACAACTGTCTGTCACTCCAATCCTGGACGATGTGACACCTTTCTGACCTCTGTTAGGCACATACAAGGTAAGCATACATGCAAGCAAAACACTCACCTGATTCCCAAGTCATTCATCTCTCTCATCCACAACCAAGTCTGTGACTTGGAAAAGCCCCCAGCCTGGGCTGGCCTCCCTCCCTCCCCATTGCTGCCTGTTACTTACTTAATGAATTCCTCTTTACAGCGCTGCAGGATCTCACACGTCTGCTGGATCTCTTGTTCACTTAGAAGTACCAACATCCCAATAGTTAGGTGAAGCTTTTTGGGATTCTGAAAAATGGTGCTATCAACTCCACGATCCTGTTGTCGGGGAAGAGAAACACGAATCTCAGCTCGAACAGAAGCAAGAGAAGCGAGTGGCAAGAAGAACCGTGGCAAAGTTGGCAAGGTCGCCACGCCTTGGTCCCCGAATTCTGGACCCGTAAGCGGGCAGAGCTCTGCGAGTTCCAAGGCAGCCTAGTCTACTCAGGAAGCTCTGCGCCAGCTAAAGCTACAGAGTAAGACTCTTCTCAAAAACAAACAAAAACGTATAACCAGGGTGAGGAGGCTTAGCCTGTAATCTCAGCATTGGGAAGGCTGAAGCAGGAGAATCACTGCAAATTCTAGCACGGCCTGGATGTGAAACATGCCTCACAAACCAACCAGCAAATAAACAAAAACCAAATGCTGGAGAGGTGGCTCAGTGGCTAACAGCACCCGGCTGCTCTTCCAGGGGACCCAACTCCAATTCCCAGCATGCACAACCAGCTGTAACTCCAGTCCCAGGGGATCTAACACCCTCTTCTGCACTCCATGGGCACTGTACACGTGTGATACATGACACACATGCAGGCATAAAACACACACACAAAGAAGAAGTAAATAAATAAAATGTTCAAATGTATGTATGTGTGCATGTGTGTATATACCAAATGATAAATATGAACAAATAAATAAAATGTTCAAATGCATATATTCAGGCATGGTAAGACATGCTTTTAGTTCCAGTACTGGGGAGGAGAGGCAGGTGGATCTCAATGAGTTTGAGGCTAGCCTGGTCTACATAGCAAGTTCCAGGCCAGCCAAGGCTACAGAGTGAGACTATCTCAAAAACACAGAACAAAACACATAAGTAAGTGTCATGACTATACCTGAGAACAAGAAGATAAACCCATGTAACAGGCAATATCTACACATGGAAAGAACACAGACAAAGCAAAGCTGTGCATAAAATTAATTCAATTAATTAATTAATTCAAAATGAATCAGTTAACATAGTTAAGCCACAAATCTTTCAAAAAATAAGTAAAATTAATTTCATATGACCCTACATTTGGCAATGAGTTCTTAGAAAGACAGTATAAGCAAAAACCGACGAACAGGCATAGGGAAACTGGACTTAATTGAAATTTACAAATTTAATGCATTAGTGGTAAGACCAACCAAGCACATGTGGTGTACCTATGATTCCTGCACTAAGGAGGCAAGAAGATCATGAGTTCAAGGTCAGCCTAGGCTACACAGTGAGGCAAAGAGAACCAAAGAAACAAGGTAGGGGGTAGGGGGATGAGAGAAAGAAAGGGGAGGGGAAGAAAGAGGAGGGGAGAGGGGCGGGGAGAAAGGACAAGCAGAGGGAAGCGGAGGGGAGAAGAGGGGAGAGAAAAGAGTCAGAGGAAGGAGCAGAGGGAAGGAGAGGGAGAGAGAGGAGGGAGGCAAAGGGGAGCGAAGGAGGCGAGAAGGGAGGGGTCCAGAGAAGCAGGTAAGACGAGAGCTTACAGAACAGAAGTGTTTGTGTTGTTTGTTACAGATAAAACATCCAAAACTCCTGCAACTCAAAAACAGAAACACAACCTAATCTTCAAAACAGAGAGGATTTAGATGATATCATCCCAAAGAAGAAACCCAACAGCTGTAAGGACAATGTACAAAGATCTTCAGCATCATTAATAATTTAGGGAAATACAGAGCAAGCCACAATGAGGTACTGACTCTCAAAATAATGGAGAGGGGGAAAAAACTACTGACAAGGTTGCCAGACACTGCAACCTCAGACAATGCCAGGAAAGGAAAGGAATCCAGTCCAGCCACTGTGAAAGCTTGCTGGCCTTGATGAAAAGTCAGAGACAGAATTACCACGCAGCCAACAACTCCACTCCAGGTACATGCCCAGGGAACTGAAAACAGACCCAATCAGAAGCATGCACACACACGTCCCTCAGAGTGCTGTTCATGTAACCAAGAGATGAGACTACCCAAACGGTAAAGACACTGTACGGGCCCAGCTAGGGAAACAACAGCATACGCTGGAACAAGGTGCCAAAAACATGATGTCTAACCAAAGAAACGGGGCTAGAGGGAATGTATTATTGTTTATTATCATTTATATGAGGCATCAATGGTTTGGAGAACAGAACACAGATTGGTGGCTGCTAGGGATAGATGTGACAGGGAGCAACAATGAATGGGCAGGAAGGATAAAATGTTACAGATAAAATGTTACAAAGCAGGGTGGAGAGATGGCTCAGTGGTTAAGACCACTGACTGCTCTTCAAGAGGTCCTGAGTTCAATTCCCAGCAACCACATGGTGGCTCACAACCATCTGTAATGGGACCCGATACCCTCTTCTGGTGTGTCTGAAGACAGCAACAGTGTACTCACATACATAAAATAAATCTTTAATAAAAAAAAAAAGTTACAAAGCAACACACAGCTGGTACTTGTGCACTGTCGAGGTATTTAACAATACTGAACCACTCATGTTAAAATGGCTAATCTGATGGGCTTAAGACAGGGACTTCGACGAGGCTTTTGCTACGAAGCCCCAACTCTTCCTTCGCCTGGCCCCAACCATCTGTAATGGGACCCGATACCCTCTTCTGGTGTGTCTGAAGACAGCAACAGTGTACTCACATACATAAAATAAATCTTTAATAAAAAAAAAAAGTTACAAAGCAACACACAGCTGGTACTTGTGCACTGTCGAGGTATTTAACAATACTGAACCACTCATGTTAAAATGGCTAATCTGATGGGCTTAAGACAGGGACTTCGACGAGGCTTTTGCTACGAAGCCCCAACTCTTCCTTCGCCTGGCCCTGGCTGAGTGGCTAACGCAGGACAAAGGGCTGCAGCTCTGCCTTCAGGTTGCACCTTTCCCTTGAAAACTTAGGTCAGATTCCTGCTCAGCTCTGCATGTGAAACACTTAAGGAAGTTCACCTAAAGCCACCATCCTCCTCCACCCTGGCTGAAGACACCAAGATAAGAGGAACCAAACTTTTCCTGTCACCAGGAAATTGCAGGTCCCTGGAATGGCTGCTCAGAACAGTATCAAGGACAACAGATCATCCCAAAGTGAGTTCTCCACCCATGCACCAAGCAGGTCAGAGTCCAGAGTCTGACAGAACCGTAAGTGGTTTGACCACAACTATTTAGCTACGCATGCCTCGCGCCCATTCCCGAATGCTGTCCTGTACTATGTGAACCTGAGGCTCCTGTTGGTACTGCAGAGGTGGGCGGAGGAGGCTTGCTGCCTGTTCCCTATGCACTTACAGAGAATAAACTCTTTTTGTGGCCTTTCATCATTACATTTTCTGGAGTGACTGGACACAATGTACTGGGACTCCCAGATGCCGGGCTTCTATGGCTGAAATCTTCAATATTATGTGAACTTTATGTATTATTTAGGAATGTGGGGGCAACACTTGGTGGTAGAGCCTAAGTAGGTGGCTGTGATTTTAATCATCATACTCTAAAGAAATAAAGAAATGGCAGCCCAGTAAAACAACAGTTCTCAGGAAAGAGAGAATGCAGTATTTGGAAGCTTTTTTCGTCTGTGTATGTACTGCGTCTCTGAGTTGATGTGCATAGAGCAGAGCGTGCCAGGTTCCATGGTACTGGTGTTCAGAGGGGTGGGACCCCTCGAGCTGAAGTCACTGGTGACTTCCTGACGTGAGTACAGGGATGTGGTCCTCTCCACGGTGTGCACTCTTAGTCACTGAGCCATCTCTCCAGCCCTGAGTGCACAATATTTTCAATGCTGGTTTAATGAAATCTTTCTGCACTGGGTGTGGCAGTGTATGTCTGTAATTCCTGAACTAGGTGGTTAAAGACAGAAAGATGAGGAGGAGTTCAAGGCCATCCCAAGCTAAATGATATCCTGTTTCCAAAAATGAAGACTATCTCTTTTGATAATTTCATGGCAACTGAGTCCCTCCTGAGCTCCCCTGAGAACAACTTTCCCAAAGGACTTCCCTCCAAAACAGTCCACTCTTTATAAGAGTTGGCTTTTATAAAGAGGACGTAAGTTGGGTGTGGTGAATCACATCTGTAACTGCAGCTACTGGAAAGCTTAGGCAGGAGGACTGAGTTTGGGAGCAACCTGAGCTATATGGTAATCTCTAGATCAGCATGGGCTATAGAGAGAGAAAACAAAGCATATAGGACTCTTTCTGCTTTAAGGACGCTGGAGTATACTCAGATAACAATGCCTGGCATTAAACTAAGCCTGAGGCTCAGTGGTAGGTCCCTTCCCGGGCACTGCTTACAGCTCTATCACTTTGCCTCTGGAAACCGCATGTGAATTCAGCGGTATTAGTGTAACTATGCCGTATAACCAATAGGCTCACCTTATTTTCACAACTTTTTCATCTCCTCAAAACACTCCATACGTACTAAGTGATCACTTCCTGTGTGACTTCTGACACTGGACTTGCCTATTCTGCACACGGCACATAAAAGAAATCATATAACAGATAACCTCAGTGGCTTCATTTCGGAGAGCATCTTCCAGGTTGACCATGTCTAGTGTACCATACGTGCACTTTACACCCTTCACTATGGGTAACCGTCATATTTCATTAACCTCAAACTGTAAATGGAAAACAAGAAAAGATGTCAAGACTCTCCTCTAAATAGGAGGGAGGCAGGAGGAATTCTAGTTTAGAATTTTAAGTTCTATAATCTGATCTCTAGCCTAATAAGGCACCCCAAAGAAATACATTTACCACACACAGCTTGCACCCTGTTCGTGGTTTGCCTCATTTCTGCCTTGACAACAGTAGTTAATGGATTACCCACTTCCTAGGTGCTAATGGAGCTTTTGCTATTTCTGTATCTGATGAAGGAGTCTTATTATTCTACCCATCAACCCAAATTGCCTCATTTAATTAAAGAGGTGATATTAAGGAGCAAACAGCTTTAAAGCAGGGCATGTAGCATTGCCTGTAATGCCAGCGCTCTCTTGAGATGCTGAGGCAGGAGGGCCATGAGCTGAAGGTCAGCCTGGGCTACATAGTAAAACTGTCTCAAAGTAAGAGTGACCATCTTTAAACTGTCAGGGCAGTCTAAGTGCTAGCTAGGCATGCCATCCCAACTGTCCTGGCCCAGGGTGACACCTGCTGTGTTAGGAAAGGCTCACATAGGATGCTCCTTATATGATTCCACCATGCACAACTCCACCACAAATACATCTGGGAACCGTGTCCCAAGCACCAAGCCAGGCAGTTCCTACAAACACATGCAACCCCAACAGCAAGGGAGGTGGGAACAGAAGGATTTGCCGAGATTTGCTGCCTTCTAGCCTATCATGTATTCAAGCCCCAGGTTCAGGAATAGAGCGTGCCTCAGAGCAGCAGGCAGAGAAGGATGCAAAGGAACACGTGACACCCTCTTTGGACATCACATGAACATGCACACCCACAGGTACAGAAACACAAACAAACAAATAAAAATGAATCTTTAAAAAACTTAAGAGAAAAATATCATTAAATAGAAAAAAGACATAAACAGACACCACACACACACACACACTCTCTCTCTCTCTCTCTCTCTCTCTCTCTCTCTCTCTCTCTCTCTCTCTCACTCCCAAATATTCAATGATGTACAATTTCAGTCACTGGAAAAAAGAGAAGCCATGTAAAGAGGTTAAGTTCCACCTCTAACCACCTCGGTATCCCTACATTCAAGGCCTACATCCCACCACTGTCACTGCCATGACCAAATGACAAGCCGAAGAGGACGCTGGGGCAGAATGGTCACGGTGACAACGATCTGTACAGTTGCCTGCTGAGCCCGAACACCCCTGCACAGAGATGAGAAGGTACCCAGAGCAACAGAGAGAAGAGCAGATGCTGGCAAGATGGGAACAGACCCCCCCAGACAATGGAGATGCCAGAGCGGACCAGGCCCAGAGAGATGAAGGTACCAGAAAACTGTGTGTGCGTCTGTGTGTCTGTGTGTGTGTGTGTCTCTGTGTGTGTGAGAGAGAACATGTACATCTGACTATTTTTATCAAGTTCTATAAAAACACATGATTTTGTTTTACTTTTTAAGAGCTAAGTTGTTCACATACACGTTTAGTTATATCCGGGGGAGAAGGAGCGTGTGTCACTAACAGAATGCCTCCCAGCTGGACTGATACTGAGAAACATCTCTGTCTGTTATCCGTCAGACTTCCTTGGCTCCCAGGAGGATTCCCTGTCCCTGACACATGAAGGCACCGTAGCATACACCTGTGGGAAGGGAAGTTAAACTGTGTTTTATGTCCTCCCATCCACCTCCACTCCTTTAAGACCAGAGACCCAATGGGGCCTGATCACCCAAAACTGATTTTGCCAGGATGTCGGTGTAAAGCCCAACCAACTCTAACTCCAGGAAGAAAACCACAAAGTCCACTTGAGAAAACATCCTATGGCATGCCCTCCTTAGTAACAGTCAGTCAGGCTACAACAGCAGGGCCAAGGTACATATAAATAACCTAAGACATCCTGCAGAAAGTAGATAACCTAGCCATCCTGTTTGTCAGGTGTTTGGTTCCTACAGATTACGCCAAAAATGCAGTTTTTAAAATATTAACTTGCTAACCCACTGTATGGAAATTCCCCAAGCTGCTGCAACCACAATAAACACCCCATACCACTAGACTGGGGGCTCTCATCTCTGACCCGATGGTGTCGTAACAAAGACCCTTATGTGTTTGCATCCAAATCGGGTCCTCGGTGGTCCTTGGGGGTGCCTGTGACTTGGGCATAACATCCATAACACCGAGAGGTCTGGACTTGGCAGTGGCATGGATGAGAAGGTGTCCCTTAAGGGGCAGCGTTCCTTTCCTGGACATCTGAACTTCAGATTAGGGGTTCTGTTGTTACCAGCCATCACTGAAAGTCTCAATCGACCCACGGAAAGCTGACAGACAGCATCTTTAAAGTGAACTGTTGGCCCTCACTCTGACTTCCCGATTCAGAACATCAGATAATAAACATAAAATTACAGATTTTACTGAGTGGCTTTCTGATTTTCGTACTCCAAACTGTATAAACCACTCCATGGTATAGTTATGGGGAAGATTTATTTTTCTTTTCTCTTTTTGTTTTTTTCTGAAGTTCTGCTTTTGTTTTGTTTTACCTTCTATTAATTCTTTGTGAATTTCCCATCATGTACCTCAGTCCTACTCATCTCCCCGTCCCTTCATACCCACCCTCCACCCTTGTAACCTCCCTCACAAAATAAATTAAAAAAAAAAAAATCTCCTCGTGGAAGCCATAGTGTGTCCCAGTATATCCCACAGTGCACCCTTCTGTTCACACATTTTTACTAGCAAGTGTTCACTATCAATGAGTCACTGGTCTGGTTCAAGGCCTCTGGCTCTTGCTATAATATCAATATTGGATCCTCACTGGGACTCCTCTCTGATATCCTGTTGCTGCCCCGTGTCATGGAGATTCTTTAGCTTTGGATCTGCAGGACTGGCCCCTTCACTTGCTCAGCAGTAGATGTTGGGGTAGACCAACTCAAAACCTTGGATCTGGGCCTGAGTGGTACCTGAGTTGATCACCACACCACCAGGGCAAGCTCCCCAGAACTACATGGCTATTGCACCCAATGCAGCAGCTGTCAAGGGACAGGGCCAGCTCTCCATTCTCATGTCATCGGGGTGACTCAACTGCACCTTCGCCACCACAGCCAGCTCTATACCAGGTGAGGTGAAAGGTCTGCTCTCCTGAGTGCTGCAGCCTGGGAGGGCCAGGGCCCGCTCTCCTGCTCTCATGACCTCTGGGCCAGTTCTTCACCTACTGCAGGTGGTGATGTGTGAGGGTAGCGGAGAAGGGGAATGTGTATATTGTAGATATGGGGGAGCGGAGAAGGGGAATGTGTATATTGTAGATATGGGGGAGCGGAGAAGGGGAATGTGTATATTGTAGATATGGGGCAGAGGGGGGGAGTGGGGAGGACAGCCAGAGGTGTCTGGAAGAGTCCAGAGCAGAGAAAGTAGTAGACTGGACCTGGTCAGGGCTGTCTGCAAGACAGGGGAGAAGAGCAGGAGACACAGAATAGAGGAACAGAGAGAACACGGTCAGAGAGCAGGAGCAGGACAGAGGAGCCAACATATGGAGGACAGCAGGATAACAGAAAGGACAGCTGAGGGGAGTGAAGTCCAGGAGCTAGAGGGATTTTAGGGTGGGGGAGGAGGTGAGGGGAGCTAGCTTGGACTTTGAAATACTTAACAGCTAGCTGTGCTGGGGAGTGGGCACCTTGAGGTCAGCTTGTACTTTGATATGCTAATAGGCAGCACTGGTACATTTATTCCTTCTGCCAGAGGTAATCGAAATGACTCTTTTTGGTAGATGAGAATCAGTTTCACAAGTTCCCGAAAAATGCTGCCTTTTATCTAACAGACAAAAATCCTCCTATAACCCACTTTGAGCTCACTGGACTGTCTTTTGGAATTTGAGGAACTGTAGTATCCTTTGTACCTAACACATACATGGAGATGTTTGAAAGTTGTTGTGCACGGTTAACCACTGTCTGCCCATGTCCTGAGTCCAAAACCCTGACTGTGGGCTGGAGAGATAGCTCGGGGCAGTTAAAAGCACTGGCTGGTGGCTCACAACCATCTGTAATGGGATCTGATGCCCTCTTCTGGAGTGTCAGTGTTATGATCATATACATAAAATAAATAAATCTTTAAAAAACAAAACCTGACTGCATATGAAAAGTCAGAGGCAGTCTGAGAGAAAAAAAGGAAAAAAAAAGGAGGAGGAGAAGGAGGGGCAGGGAACTGAAGTAACGGGGCACCTTCTGGAGAAAGGGAACCTGAGGCTCTGGCAGCAGCAGCAGCAAAAGCCTTCCGACCCTCTCGGCTTTCTCCTGTCTCTTCCTTCCCCAGCAGGAGCAACCCCATTCCAGTAACAGAGAGCATCCCTGCCATGCTTAAAACAAACGTGGGCGTTAAACCGGTGAAGGCAGGGGCGCGGAGGGAGTAAGTCGTATATATGGGTCAAGAGAGCCAAGCTAAATGGGTCAGGAGGACCACACTCTGAGAAAAACAGCTGGTCACAGCTAGTCTTCATGTGGTCTCGGTGTCTCTGGGCCCACCCCCAGGGAACATACAGAAGTCACCAGTGTCCTTTCCCCTCCCCAGGAGAAACTTCGTGAGTAGTTTCACCTTCTTCTACACTCCTCCATCTAGCTGGAACGGACTGAACTGTGAGGAATGGCAGCTTCTGAGACACAGCACTCCAGCACTAAGGACAGGAGGCATCAAGTCAGCAAGGCCACTCTACTGCTTTTTGCCTATTAGTCTGCTAAAAATAAACCCTGCCTGGTGATCAGGCCATTGGAGCCCTGGTGTGACTTATCCTTCAAGAGCTCAAGAACCAGGAGTGGGATGGGAGGGAGGGAATCAGAGAAATGCACAGTCTCCTGCAGTAGGGGCACTGGGCAGCATTCTGCCTAAGCTCCGCCCCAGTTACCTGGCAATAGCCAGGTGTGCGGACTCACTCTAAGAGGGCCGCTCGCCCCGCCCTGCTCTCCTGCTCTTGTTCTTCCCTTCCTGCTCCTGCCCTCTCCCCATTCCCTTCCCCCCCCCCTCCATGGCCTCTACTTCTCTTCTCTTCTCTTTTCTCCCCCTCCCTCTCCCCACCTTCTCTCTGCCTCTACTCTTAACTCCCCTCCCCATGCCCTGAATAAACTATTCTACACTATACCATTGTGTGGCTGGTCCCTTTCTCCCATACTTGACTATACCGCCATAAAACACACCCCCTCTCTTTATCTTTTTACAAACACATCACAGGGCCCTCTAGCAATCACACGCCAGCCACCCACGGTCTTGGAGTGCAGAGGCTGAGCCACCTCCTTGCTGTCCCTCTTCCCCGGGGAAGCACAGTCTTGGAGGAGCTTCTGCCTGTCCATTCTTCTATCTTTGTGCCGAGGGTGGAGGGAACACTTGAGCAGCGGCTCTGAGTGGGGAGGGCACCTACAGTTGTTTTTCATTGCTCATATCTCTCAGTGGTGTTCATGGGTGATCCCCAGACCCCATGGGTACTGTCAGACTGGTCTCCATGGAGACAGTGTACTGAGTCCCATGAGACTAGGCCTGCCACCATGGGGACCGTTCAGCCACCTAGGGTCTGTGCCCCAGGCTGGCAGCAACACCACTGATTTCCTATATTGCCACCCAGCTCTGGCTCTACAGTCTGTCTTACGGAATCTTGGATCATTAAAGATAAATACAGTTTTACAATAAGAAAAGTAAGTGCTAATTCAGACTGTAATGAATTCTACTTCTCATCTACCAAGTGACAAGTCGGAAGCCCGACAATCCGTGTGCAATACAGACTGAGCCCTTCCACATACTGCCAGCAGAAATGCAAAATGTCCTGTAATCACAGCACTTGTGGGGCAAAGACAGGGGATTAGGAGTTCAATGTCAGCCTGGGCTGCCTATCTCCAAGGTTAAGGACTAAATTGTGTCATTCTCTTCCCCATCCTATGTCAAAGTGCTCACTCCCAGGGGAGGAGGGGCCTTGAAGCAGATCAAGTGACCTCATATCATCCCACGGAGCTGTAATCTAATGCAGCTATATCTACACAAAGGGAAAAATACCAATAGAACAAAGCAGGAACTCCTGTGCCCCGTGAGGACACAGAGAGAAGTCATCTGCCATCCAGCAAGAAGTCTCCACCCTGCTAGCGCCTGAGTCTTCATCTTCCAGACTCTAGAACTGGAAGAAAATAAAGTTCTCAGTCTGTTGTAATCTGTGACCCTGAGACCCTGTGACCCTGAACTAAACAGAATAATGAGCCCAATGACCCTATTTCTAGAAACGGACACTGAAGATGTATTTCTAACAACATAAAATACTGTGTATGAGTTTAGGCAATTGCATTACCGCAAAATACCTAAGTGTCCAGTTGAAAGCTACATATGTATGTGTGTAAGCAACAAGGGGTGATTTTTCCAGAATGCATTATTAAGTAAGTAAAAAGCGAAACAACAAAGACTTCATATGCTTTGCTACTTTTGTGTAAGGCTGAAAAGAACAGACAATCATATATAGAAAGGTGCTAGGGATTTAACTAAGTTGGTAAAGTGCCTGCCTGCCACACACAAAACCCCGGGTCTGAGCCCCAACACCGTGTGAATCAGGGACATGTGGCCGGCTCATGCCCATAATCCTTGTACTCACGGGTAGAGGAGGGAGGATCAGGGTTCAAGGCCATCCATGACTCCTTAGCAAGTTCAAGACCAGTCTCAAACAACAACAACAACATACGATATTTAGATCGGGCTGAATTCGTCCAGATCTGCCTTCCTCTGTCTCCCAAGTGCTTGAGTATAGGTATGCACCACCACACTGGCATGACCCTTTATATAGTCTTGATTTTTGGAAGTATTTTGATGGCATACTTTTAAAAAATAAATTAACAAGGATTTAAAAAGAAGTTGGAGATGAACTCAAGGGATAGGTTATATGCTGAGCTGTACCCCTGGCCGGGTCTACACAGTGAGCTCCGAGCCAGCCACAACAACAAAAAGTGTGCACACTTCTCTTCTGTGTTTTTCTCATCCCTTATAGGCAACTAGTTCCACTGTTCTCCAGTTCACTTGTCCTGTATTTTTAAAGGTGTGTTGTTGTTGTTGTTGTTATTGTTGTGATAGAAACTACAGTAGCAGAGCAATACAAATCCTTAGCGTGCACAAAACCAGGTTCCATCACAGCAACACATGCTGGGGGTGGGTGGGGTTCAAACAAACACTGAATTCACACTAAACTAACTAGTACCTGTTGGATTTTTTATTACAGTTTTGGGTGTGTTTGGGGAAAGGTTTTTCAACAAGTTCTGAATTCTCTTTTCCCTTGTCTTTTCATTTGTGACAAGGTCTCACCATATATAGAGCCCATATTGCCTGAGACTATCAGTCAGCATTCAGTAGTGTTATTACTGCCAACCCCCAACTCCCCACCCACTTCAACCACACAGGGATGGGAAGTCTACCTTGGGCTGAAGTAGTCAAAAGAAACCCTTTCCTCCCCCATTCCTTTTTTAAATTTTTATTATTTAAATTATTATATCATGTATGTGTACACACGTGCACACATGTTCAAGCCACAGCACATGTACGGGGATCAAATGGAAATTTTTGGGCATCAGTTGTATTTTCCCACCGTGTGGGTCCGAGGGCTTGAACTCAGGTCATCAGACTTGGCAGCTGCTCCCTGACCCACTGAGCCTTTTCAACAGCCCCTACTACGCTCTTTCTGTCAAGTGCTTTGTCATAGTCACAGAGAGTCAGCTAATCCACCGTAGCATACCCTTTGAGAGGCTATCACATTTATCTGCTTGGGTTGCTTGCCAGGGAAACGCTGACTACTGAGAAACCAAATGCACACAGTACAACAGAGCACATAACAACGGAACCGCTCGAGGTCACATGACCTCAAGTCTTAGGGGGTTTTGAGTCATGAGGTCACCCTGTCTTTAACTCTACTGGAAATTCATAAGTAACCTTCTGGGAAATCTTTTAATAAGTAGAGAAACACTAAATTTTACCCTGCTTAATACTGCCACCATTAAAATAAACAAGTAAAAATAAACCAACAAACCATATCTCTTACAGAATGGTCTAAATTTAATATAAGATCAAACAATCTCTAAGACAGTGGCATGAATCCCCAGGGCCATTGTCTCCGTTTGCTCGGAATAGAGACCCCTCCCTCAAGTCTGTTCACTGAAACAAATCAGGACCAACGTCGAGTTCCTTACCCCAGGGTTTAATTACACCGGGCCCTGCTCCAAGTCTGCCATTATTTGGAGCTGGACTGTTCTGCTCCATTAGGTTGGCCACCCGGGCTGGCGCCTGAAAATTTTAATGCTATTGACCTTCCACCCAGGAGAGGCAAGCAGGAAGTAACAGGAAGTTCCCAGGCAGTTTTGTCTAGATGAAAGTAAGTGTGCTTCTTTATGGCAAAGTCACATCTCCAAGGTTCTGTTTCTTTACATGCTAAGTAGGGTCTCAAAACAAACCCAAAGCAGCCTCCATCAGAGAAGTGTGTTGAAGCCCGAGCCAGAGTGCAGAGCCCCCAGTGCACAGCCTTAACTCTGCACCAAGCTGCTGCTTATAGCCCACCATGGCAACCGCATCGTCACCTTGGGGTTCCTGTGATCTTACTGCTTTCTATCCTAGGAACGGAACTTAAGGTCACTCACATGCTAGGCAAGCATGCTCCCACTGAGCTACATCCTGGCCCTTCTTTATTTTGAGACAGAATCTTGCTAAGTTATTCAGGCCATCCTTTTACTCCATAGATAGCCCAGCTAGGGCCTGCACCTGCCATGCTCCTGCCTCAGCACTCCAGCAGCTAAGAAGACAGGTGGGTAGCATCACACTCTTAGGCCCATCTCATTTCTGGTCTGGCTCCCCAGGAAATGCTGGCAATATATCTGTAGCACTGGCAAGCTTGGGGGAGAGGCCCAGAGAGCAATGCTCCACCGTGGAGCCTTCCTCCTGCTTCCTAACACTCGAAGCGGCCAGCAGATGGGAGCCTGCACAGGTGCATCTGCAGACGTGCCTATAAGCAGACAGGAAGCGCCCCAGACCTGCAAGGCCATGCTCACTGAGCAATGACTGAGAAACGAACTTGGAAGAATCTCCTCACTGTGCTCTGCCTTGACAGTAAATGCTGACTAGCAGGGACAAAAATAATCATCAATTACATACACGTCCGTCATCTTTTAGCGGGTCCAGGAGTTACGAAAGCTTGCGCCTTACTTGGCATTACTGTCCCAGGCTCTAATTCCACTGTTACCAGCCCACTGTTGCTAGACGAGTCATTCCATGTTTCTTGGCTTCAGTTTCCGCTTCCACAAAATAAGAGTGATTGCCTACCTTGCCTCTAAGTCAAAGGTCCTATTTATCATTTCACACAAAGCCCATGAATAAGGACCTGCTCAGAAAATAGATAGGCCTTTGTGAGGGACTCACCAACTCACATCCTGGGACTCTGGGCAAACAGGAACTAGCATAAAGGCCTGCCTTCTTGCTCATCATATTTATTATTTATGGCAAAGTTCCATCGAAGCACTTCAGGCAAATATATAAACGTCATTAGCATATGAAATTACTCAACTAAGGCAGAGTGCTGGGAGAGTTTGGCTCCGCATCCAGACACACCTAGCTGGCCTTGGTCTCTCAGCTCAGTGGCTCTAAAACACCTCTGTCTCAGGTCCATTCAGGAGATTGAATGAAATTTGATGAGGTCTCTGGCACACAGCAGCATGGCTTCCTCCTGCTTTTTACATAGCTAGGCTTATACAAACAACTCTACTCTAGAGTCCCCGTTCTAGCAGGGCTAGGAACTAAATTAGGCTCTGCTGAGTCATTTCCATTATTCCTGTAAAGTGTTTAGGAAAACTGACTTCCTCTGAGAGCCTCTGTGTGTTATTAATGAAATACCTTGTTGAGCTGTATAAACTGATTCTTCTGGCTTATAAATTCTCTCTATTCAGAAAGTAGGGAGGTTCTTAGTAAGACAGAACAGTCGAGAATCAGCCTCTGTGTACCAGAGAAAAGAGCTTTCTCACACACTGCTTAAGTTTTCAGCCACTGAAGAGAAGAGCCCTCTCCCTTCCTAAATGAGGAACCCCTTAGCTTCTGCAAGAGCCATGGCGACAAGCTTATGCTCCTCCAAGCTTACGTGCCTCCCAAGCAGCTTACAAGCATCAGTGCACTAGTGAGCACTGCTTCCACCAACAGTGTCTCAAAGGCAGACCCTGGCGACTCTGACCTCAGTGACTATGCAACCAAACTGGTTCAAGGCAGCTCAGCTTCTACTCTGATTCTCCCACTCTCGTGCTCCCTTAGCAGAGCAAGGGATGGTACACAGAGTCAGGAACACTGTTTGAACACTGGGCGAGCACTCTGCCACTGAGCAGCAGGACCTGACACCACCGCATCCCTCCCCTCTGCTCTCTAATCCACAGGGATACTCCAAGTCCTGACTGATGTAATGATGTTTAACAACACAGCCAGCTGACACTCATGCAGCACTAGCTACACGCCCTGGTCAGCTTTGACGTCATCCTCTTCATCCTACGACACCGTGACTCCCAAACTGTTACCACCTCCACTTGAGACCCATGAACAGGCTCCTAACAGGTACCGAGCTCTTTCACCCTAAGGCATCCTCCATAGCCCCTTCACAAATATTTTTCAACAATGCTAAATTTACCATCCCAGGTTTTTACAAGAGATACGCAAATTAAGATTCCTCAGGCCCTGGAAGCTCTTTACCTGTCCTCTTTGAACCTCTACATCACTCCTGCCTACCCACTTTCCAGTCCTGAGAGACTCTTCATCCTCCCATGAACACCTCCAGGAGAGCTGTCCTCTCCAGGCTGGCCTGGGAGAAATCCCCGCCCTTCCTTCAAGATTCTCTGTTGCCAACCTAGCAAGCCTCCTCCTCCGGTAGCTCTTCCCTGACAGTACTAGTTCTGGGAGAAGCCTGCCCCTTTTGCCCTCCGAAGAAGAATGTGGAATCTTTAAGGAAAGAGCTCACCATTAGAATAAAATACAGATTTAATCACTATGTGTCATGTCTATCTGGCACGTGGTAGGCATTTAATAAAGCATGTGGACTGGAAAACACCTGTAAGTCCTGCCCTCATCCAAACGGCAACTATGTGAGCGCTGTGAGTACCTCCCTTTTTTTCTTTCCTAAGTGACATCAGAACTCAAGGGACTTGTGACTCTTCTTACAGCCAGACTACCTTCACTAAATCACATAAGGAACCTAGGAATTTTCCAAATTCCCTAATATGTAAAGAATCCTAAATTATATGTTAAAGCTTATATATAATTTTCTTCTTCAGTTAATATTCCTAGTGACCCCAGACCCCAGACCCATTTCAGCCCAGGGTCAGCCTCACACAGTATGAAAACCACGGCTCTGAAGCTTAAGAGATGCACGTTCCCTGGGCAGCCTGAAAAATCCCTGGTTGCTGCAGACTAATCTATAAGCCTTCAGCATGCTCCACCACACAGTTCTGAATTACTGTGTTTCATTACTGATGTGCCTTCCAGCAGCCCCTGCTGTGAGATAAAGTGGAATTACAGCAGCAACAGTGGCTACAGATGATCGAGATATGCAGGGCTGTAATATACTTCTTGAACCTGTGGACAGTAAGACATTTACGAATCGTAATGGGAGCAAGGAGAGAATGAAAAAATAAGGTGCCGTTTACCTGCAGATCACACAAATGAAAAATGCCTCGGCGGTGTCTGCAAGCAGCTAAATCCCACATTAAATACCCGGGCAGGCTTCAGGAGCTGAAGCTCAGAGATGATGATGATAACGCCCAGAGTCAAGTAACACTTCTTATAGAACCAAGGAGCACAAAGGAAGGTAATTTCAGGAAACACTTTACTAAAAGTAAATGCCATTTCCTCAGAGAGGGAAGGGTGAGGTCAAGGACAGGCATGCTATCAAAGTAAAAGAAGAGACAACCACTTATTTCAAAGGGGGAAGTTCAGGGGCAGGTGACAGAAGGACGGATGGGGCTTCTGCAGCCCAGTATGGTGGTGCACACCGAGAATCCCAGCACTTCGAAGGCAGAGACAGGAAGATCAGAAGTTCCTGATTATTCTCAGCTGCAAATCAAGTTTAAGACCAGCCTGAGCTACATGAAACCCTTACAGTATGAATATATTTGGTAACTGATCCTTTCTTGAAGTAATTACTGTAAAAATGAAGTCCTGTAGTTGGGCCTGGATGTAACCTGATGTCTGGAGCTCAAGTAAGAGATTAGGAGACAGAAACATACACAGGGAAGCCAAGAGATTAGGAGACAGAAACATACACAGGGAAGCTGGTGCCAGAAGAAGATGGTCATCTGCAAACCAAGGAGATGGTTCTGAAGGAAAGATCCCACCAACTGACTGAGGTTTCCAGGCTCCAGAACTTCGAGAAAGTGAACTGGCGTGTGGAAGCCCTCCAGGCTCTGGTGCTTGGTCATTGTGTTCCTCCATACTAATCTACAGATGTGAACTTGACAATGTCAACAAACAAACACCAATTATTTCCATGTAACAGAGACAGGCAGTTGAAAATTAAAACAAGCACACACACACACACACACACACACATATACACACTCACAAAACCCAGCAATATTTTATCTTTTTAAAAAAGATTTATTTATTTTTATGTGCATTGGTGTTTTGCCTGCAGGTATGTTTGAAGGTGCCAGATCCCTAGAATTGGAGCTCCAGACAGATGTAAGCTGCCATGTAGGTACCGGGAATTGAACCCAAGTCCTATGGAAGAACAGCCAGAACTCTTAACTCTCTCTCCAGCTAGCAGAAAATTGCAATTGCTAAAAGGCTATTTGCAATACCATCAGAAACAGGAGAAATCAAGGATAATTTTAATGTAAGTAGAAAAGTAGTGGCAGGCATGGTAGTTCACACCTGCAATCTAAGCACCTGGAGGCTGAAGCAGGATCACTTCAAATTTAAGGCTAACCTGGGTTATATAGTGAGTTCCAGGCCAGCCTGGGCTATAAACAAGACTCTCTAAAAAAGCAAGATACGAAGGGAGAGGGGGAGGGGTTTCACTTTCCTTTGTTTTATTTTTTATTTACCTTTTTACTGCTCTTTTGTTAGTTTCACATCATGCGGGCCAATCCCATTCTCCTCTCTGTCCCTTCATATCCTCTCTCTGCCTTTGAAACTTGAATCCCCCCCCCAAAAAAAAAAAACTCATTGTGGAAGCGGTAGTCTGTCACAGTGTTATCTCACACTATACCCTTTTGGCCACACTTCTTTGCTTGTAAGTGTTCATTAAGTCATTTCAGTGACTCACTGGTCTGGTTCGAGGCCTCTGGCTTCTGCTACTCTATCAACACTAGATCCTCATGGGGACTCCTCTCTGATATCCTGTTGTTGCCCTGTGTCATGGAGATCCTGCAACTTTGGATCTGTTGGACTGGCCCCTTCCTGAACTCCAGCAATTCATAGATGGGGTAGATGTTAGGGTGGACCAACTCAAAGTCCTGGACCTGGGCCTACATGGTTGCTGAGCTCGTCTGCCTGCTAGCTATACCTTATCCGCAGGACAGCATGATGTCTGTCCATATGTCATGCAGGCAACCTCCTTCTGGAGGAATTAACTCGCTCCTGCTGGCATTTGCTCCCTGCCTGCCTATGCCAGTATGCAAGAAGATGAAAGGCTGTGCACACAGCCACACAGAGACCAATAGTCACAGGGCACCTACCTGTCCAGTGTGAGCTGTGCACAGCACTATAAACAATGAACACTGGCTTTAGCTACTCTGGTATTTACACGGAAGAGAATTTCAAAACGAAAGAACCTAGGTGCCAGCAACAAATGGCAGGTGTACATGATGCTGTGACCCTTTATGTTTCTGGTGTGTTGGTCTTTTGTCTTGTGCTGCTGGGCGGGTTCATGCTCTGCCTCTGAACCGCACCTCTCCCATGCCAGTGCTTCTGAATGTCAAGCTCACCTTCCGCCCCCATGCAAAATGTACTCACCCTGCTTTGAAATGTTAAAGGAAAAACTGTCCTCATACACATGTGACTGACATGTACAACCTTGGTTAAGCACTAAAAGCCAAGATCATCAGTTATGATTGGTTATATAATTCTCTGTGAAGCCCAGGCAGGCCCTTGGGTGGCATACACCTTTGAATCCCAGCACTTTAGGAAGCAGGAGGCAGAGGCAGGTGGGTCTCTGTGAGTTCAAAGCCAATCTGCTCTTCACAAGGAGTTCCAGGATAGCCAGAACTACATAGAGAAACCCTGACTCAGGAAAAAACTTAAAAATGAGTATAGGAAAAAAACTATAGTAAAAACCATGTGTGGCACTGGTGCAGCTTGGAAAGCTGGCTTCATCCAATCTGTGCTCTATGGTTTTCCAGACAGTGCCTCGTGTTTCCCAAGCTGGGTCATGTTCACTCTGCACCTGAGGGTGAACAAGGCCCCTCTATCCTATGCTAGGACTACAGGCATGCGCCACCATACCCTGTCTGTGCAGCACAGGCCATTGAACCCAAGGCTTCCTGCACATGAGGCAAGCACTTTACCAACTGAGCTGCATCCCCAGGCCATCTGACCTAACACTCTAAAGAATACATTGTAATCCAGCCAACAACAAGTATGGAGGGAAGGCTAACACTTATTAAGTATTTATTGTGGCCATGTTAAGGCCTTTTTTTTGGGGGGAGGGGGGATTTCCAGACAGGGTTTCTGTGTGTAGCCCTGGCTATCCTGGAACTCACTCTGTAGACCAGGCTGGCCTCAAACTCAGAAATCCGCCTGCCTCTGCCTCCCAAGTGCTGGGATTACAGGCGTGCGCTGCCACTGCCCGGCCATGCTGAGTACTTTAACTCCTTTAACTCTTCCTGCAACACTCCCAAGCAGGCCATAAGACAAGTTCATTTGCTCAACTGCACATAAGCGAAGACTCCAGAATCAGACCTCAGCCAGCCTCTGAAAACTACAGATATGTTGGATTTTATCCCGTATGTCTTCATTACTCTCTTCATTCCAGAATTAAGGATGAGGGAAAGGAAAGATGCTTAGTGGTTAAGAGCACTTGCTGCTCGTCCAGAGACCCAGATTCAGTTCCCAGCAGCCACATGGCAACTCGTGATTATCCATAACTTCATTTCTAGGGGATCCAATATCCTCTTCTGACCTCCCTAGGTATGCTGGACATGTGCATGCATGTGGGCAAACACACATACAAAATAAAAGTTAATAAATCTTTTATAAAAAAGAAAACATAATATGGACATTCATATACAAAAGGGGGTTAACTGGGCAGATGGCTCAGTGGTTAGGAGTACTTGCTGCTCTTGCAGAGTAGCCAGGTTTGGATCCCAGCACCCATGTGATGGCTAACAACTGTCTTTAACACAATTTCTAGGGGATGTGATGCCCAGTCCTGGCCTCCACAGGCACTGGATGAACATGGTACACAGACAGACACATAAAATAAATTTAAGTAAATGTTAAAAAATAAAGAAAGAACTACCAGACAGTGGTGGCGCACTAATCCCAGCACTCTGGAGGCAGAGGCAGGTGGATCTCTGTGAGTTCCAGGACAGCAGGGCTACACATAGAAACCCTGTTTCAAAAAACAAAAACAAAAACAAAAACAAACAAACAAAACCTAACCTGCCCTCATCTAGGTGGTGTGGGTTGGCAACAAAACTGAAAATCTAAACCTTGCACATACATATCAGTTACTACCTACCTGTACTGGCTGGTTTTATGTGTCAACTTGACACAGGCTGGAGTTATCACAGAGAAAGGAGCTTCAGTTGGAGAAGTGCCTCCATGAGATCCAACTGTGGGGCATTTTCTCAATCAGTGATCGGGGAATGGGGGTGTGTGTGGGGGGGGGGGAGGATCCCATGTGGGTGGTACCATCTCTGGGCTGATATTCCTGGGTTCTATAAGAGAGCAAGCTAAGCAAGCCAGAGTTAGCAAGCCAGTAAGGAACATCCCCCCATGGCCTCTGCATCAGCTCCTGCTTCCTGACCTGCTTGAGTTCCAGTCCTGACTTCCTTTCGTGATGAACAGCAATGTGGAAGTGTAAGCTGAATAAACCCTTTCCTCCCCAACTTGTTTCTTGCTCGTGTTTGTGCAGGAATAGAAACCCTGACTAAGACACTAGCCATGAGCCCCAGCTCTGATCCACACCTTATAAACAATGAACTGAACTAAATATCTGAAAATAAAAAACGAAACAAACAAAACCAGGCTGGAGAGATGGCTCAGCGGTTAAGAGCACTGAAGGCTCTTCAAGAGGTCCTGAGTTCAATTCCCAGGACCCACATGGTGGCTCACAACCAACTACGCCCTCTCCTGGCACACAGGTGTACATGCAGATAGAATACTCATACATAAAGTAAATAAATCTTTAAAAACAAATATAAAATCTGAAAGAAAGCACAAGTGAAGATCCACATTTCACATCTGCAAAAGTTATTAGTCATGACATCAAAGGCCCTATGGGGTTGGAGAGATGGCTCAGTGGTTAAGAGCACTGGCTGTTCTTCCATAGGTCCTGAGTTCAATCCCCAGCAACCACATGACAGCTCACATCTGTCTATAACTCTTGTTCCAGGGGATCTGACACCCTCACATACACATGCATGCAGTCAAATCACCAATGTACATAAAATAAAAATAAATTATAAAAATACCATATTTATTTATAAATTATAAAAAATTTGTATTTATTTATAAACTAGACCATCAAAATGTAATAAATAATACTGGTTAGAGAATAAAAACACAAGCTACATATTGGGAGAAAATATTTGCAAAGGATATATTCTTGAAAGAATTAACATCTATGGTGTGTGTGCACACACATGTATCAACATTAAAAAAAGATTTTCTTTCTTTTTTTTATTTTTTTGAGACACAGTCTCACTACAAACCCCTGACAACTTTCTATGTAGACCAGGCTGGCCTCAAACCCACAGAGATGCACCTGTCTCTGCTTTCTGAGTGGTGAGATTAAAGGTGTGTGTCACTATACCCAGCAAACAACCCTGCTTTAAAGATTCTCTAAAAGAGTTTCTTTTACGTGTGTACCTGGGTGTGCGTGCAGCACAAGCATGCAGGAGCCCTCAGAGGTCAACAGGGGTCGGATCCGCTGCAACCGGAGCTACGCGGGGCTGTGAGCCACCGCGTGAGTGTGGGGAACTGAACGCGGGGCTCTGCAACAGCTGCAAGCACTTTTAACTCCTGAGCCAGCCGTCGCTCTAGGTCTCAAAACAACAATGAGATGGGAAAAAACGTGGAAGGTAGCTCACCAAAGAAAATATAATAATGAGTGGAAAGAGAAGTTGAGTGTCGGGGAAATGGAAATGAAAACTACAGAAGATGCCGCTCCGTAACTATTAAAACGGTGACAGCGGGGCTGGGGACTTAGCTCAGTGGTAGGGTGCTGGCCCCTGTGAGTAAGGCCCTAAGTCCTATCCCCAGCAGCACAATAGTTTTTTTTTCTTTTAAAGATTTATTATTATATGTAAGTATAGTGTAGCTATCTTCAGACACTCCAGAACAGGATGTCAAATCTTGTTATGGATGGTTGTGAGCCACCATGTGGTTGCTGGGATTCGAACTCAGGACCTTTGGAAGAACAGTCAGTGCTCTTACCCACTGAGCCATCTCTCCAGCCCCTAGCATAATACTTTTAAAGAAATCAGTGGTAACACCACAAGCACTGGCACTGACACACAACAGCTGGATTAGCATGTGGCCTGTGGGGATGCACACTGAGCAAGCACCCCATGAACTGCTTGGCATTTTTTTTTAAATTAAAAACAATTATTGAGAGAGAGAGAGAGAGAGAGAATGAATGTGTGCATATGTGTGTGTATGTGGTGAGGGGTGTATGTGTTTGTGAGTGTATGTGTGCGAGTGTGTGAGAGAGAGAGAGACAGAGACAGAGAAAGAAAGAGAGAGAGGGGAGAGAGGTGGTAAAGATGTGTGTGCATGCACAGAACTCACATAGTGGTCAGAAGACAACTTTGTGGACTCAGTTTTCTCCTCCCAACCTATGTGGGCTCCAGGAACCAAACTAAGGTTGTCGGGCTTACCCAGCAAACCCTTCTACCCAGTGAGCCTTCTCTCAGCAGTTCTGGTAATATTCTTATGAGGTTAAACATATGCCTACAACACACATCAGCAATCCTATTCCTGGGTATCTATTGTAAGGAAATGAACATTTATTTATGGTTTTATAAAAAACCTCTGCCCAATTGTTCATAGCAGTTCTATTCATAATTGCCAAAACTTAGAAAAGTCCCAATGATGTCCTGTAACAGAGAGACGGATAAGCAGAACTGTAGCCCATCCATGAAGTGGGTCCTAGCTCAGAAGAACAAGGCACAGACTGCTGACATACAGGACAGATGGCGCTCAAGCACTGTCCTAGTGATGAGGCGTGTGCCGATGGCCTATTTGTGACTCCCTGAGTATGGTGCTCTCAGGATTCCCAGGTCAGCAGCCTATCGCGGCGTGACTCTCAGGAAGACAACAAATGCCTCAGGATGGCAGGAGCAGCTCTGAAGGGCCTGCCTGTGGCCAGGAGCCTGCTCTAGATTTGAGCAGTGCTGACAGTCACAGAAACCTATGTGTCTGTTAGCAGCCGCACAGATGTGCACCTCCAATGCTATTTCCACTGTAAAATATTTCTGAATATAATCTGAATTTTTAATCCTTCCTTCCTGGCAAACAGAGTAGGGATTTCTTAAAATTCTGAACTTTTAAGAAGTAGACCATCCATATTTAAAAAAAAAAATCTCTCAAGGTTTAGAAAACAAAAAAAAGAAAGAGAAGAGGAGAAAGATTCGAAGGGTCAAGGCTGTTCCTGCAGAGGGCTCAGGTTCAGTTCCTAGTTCTCACGGTGGCTCACAGTGTCCAATGACCCCAGGTCCAGGGGACCCACCCACCTGTTCTGGCCTCCACAGGCCCTGCACACAGTGCACTTACAAACAAGCACAAGATTTTTGTACACATAAATTTTAAATAGGTGCTAAATCTTTAAGAAGAAAAGAGACAGGTCCAGAGGCAAACAGCATCTTTAATGTTCTCATTAGCTCACAGCAGCTGCGATTGCTTGCAAAAGACCTGCACAAGATGAAAGCAGGGGACATTCCAGCACAGGGAAGCTACGGAGCTACTGACAGTCATTAGCTGCCAGGGGAGAAAGCATTAGTTTTCTTAGGCATATGGTCCCCTGGTACACCAAGAATGCTCCGTTACTAGTCCCCCGTGTGTGTGTGTGTGTGTGTGTGTGTATGTGATGTGTGTATGTGTGGTGTTTGTGTGTGAGTGTGTGGTGTATGTGTGTGGGGTATATGTGTGTATGTGTGTGTGTGTATGTGTGTGTGTGTGTGTGTGTGTGTGTGTGTGGTGTTTGTATGTGAGTATGTGGTGTATATGTGTGGGGTATATATGTGTGTGTGTAGTGTGTGTGGTGTGTGTGGTGTTTGTGTGTAAGTGTGTAGTGTATGTGTGTGGAACATATATGTGTATGTATGTGTGTGTATGTGGTGTATGTGGGGTGTGTGTGTGTGTGTGTATGTGGTGTATGTATGTGGGGTGTGTGTGTGTGTATGTGTGTGTGAGAGAGAGAGAGAGAGAGAGAGAGAGAGAGCTAGCTCCTTCTGCCATGTGACCCTAGCATTTGACCTCAAGTTTGTGAGGCTGCGCTCAAGTACCTTTTCCCCCAGTTTCTGGGAAATGCTTCAGCAAACTAGTTTGAGAGAATTGATGCTATCAGCGTTAGGTTGCACTATCTGGCATACAGAACAGTCGTGGTATCTTTCCAATCTTTATTGCTGTGTTTGTACCCTGCCCTGAAACGGCTGTTTAAATCATGACCTAGACACAGAACCTGCAAGTGCTTAAGAATCAAATAACTCGAAACTACTACTACCTCACAGAACCATCCCTGCACAGCATCCGCTCTATGACGAGTTTGGGTTTCCTCTGGACAAAGCCTGGAAATCAAACCTCTGCCTCATTTAGCCTTTCCTATGATAAAAACAATACACAGAAGAAGAACATCTACCTACTATTGACAAAAGTGGAGAAAGAAACCAAAAGAAAATTCTACTTTGGAGAATTTCTTGAAGATAATTTGAATAAATACACAAAAAAGACTCAAACACATACTCCCTTTTCACTTCTAAGAATTAAATAAGAGACTAACCAGGACAGCGTCATTACGGTAATGAAAAACAGAAAAAGAAAGACCATGTTAAAGAGAATACTAGGTAACACTCAAAACACAAAGTTAACTGAGCGAGGGATGATGTCACACGCTGTCATCTCAATGACATAAGAGGCTGAAGCCAGAAGATTGTGTGAGCCCAGGAATTCCAGAATAGCCTAGCATGGGCAACACAGCTAAAGTCCTTATTACAGAAAAAAGAAGGAGCCAGGGGTGGTGGCACACGCCTTTTATCCCAGCACTTGGGAGGCAGAGGCAGGCAAATCTCTGTGAGTTCGAAGCCAGCCTGGAGTTCAAAGTGAGTTACAGGACAGCCAGGGCTACCACAGAGAAACCCTGTCTTGAAACCTGCCCTCACTCACAAAAATGTGGGAGTGGCCAATCAATGACTGGTCGAGCTTGAGACCCCTGGCATGAGCCTAGAGGACCAGGACCAGTCTGGATAGTTCAGAGACCTAGGATAGAAAGTGATTCCTAATTATATTCTGCTACGTTCATAGGACGGTGCCTAGCCTAGTCATCAGAGAGGCTTCACCCAGCAGCTGATGGTGACAGAGGCAGAGACCCACAGCCAAACATCAGGTGGAGCTTAGGGAGTCCTGGGGAAGAAGGAGAATTGTAGGAGCCAGAGGGGTCAAGGCTACCACAAGAAAACCCACACGATCAACTAGCCTGGGCCCATAGGGCTCACAGAGACTGAACCAACAACCAGGAGCCTGCACAGGACAGACTTAGGCCCTCTGCACACGTTACAGTTGTGTAGCTTAGTCTGGCACGGGAGCAGGGGCTGTCTCTGACTTTGTGGCCTGCTTTAGAAACCCTTTCCTCCTACTGAGTTGTGTCATCCAGCCTCAATATGAAGGGAGGTGCCTAGTCTTCCTGAAACTTGATATTCCACGGTTGACCGGTGGGAGCTCTGTCATTTTCTGAACAGAAAAGAGGAGTGAAGTAGGTGGGCAATGGGGAGGTGGAGGGGAGGGACTGTGGGAAGAGGAAGGAGGGGAAACTGCTGTTGGGCTGTAAGAAAGAAGGAGAGAGAAAATAAATGTGTGTGTGTGTGTGTGTGTGTGTGTGTGTGTGTGTAGAAATCGAACATATGCCAACTTGGTTTGATTATTTGTTTTTTGGGGCAGGGTCTCACTAAGTAGCTCAGGCTAGCCTCAAACACAAGCTCCTCCTGCTTTCGACCTCCTGACTGCTGGGAGTCCCAGCATGCACTTCATATGTGGTAGGAAGAAAAGTAAAGGGTCTGTAAGTGTTTCATACCTTTATTCCTTTTTCTTTCTAATTTTGTTTTGTTTTGAAGTCTATTTATCCCAGGCTGATCTCGAACCCTAGATTCTCTTGTCTCACCCTGGAATGCTTGGATAATAGGTGTATGCTACCATGCCTAGCTAAACTTTATCTGTTATCCTAGTAATAAGAATTTTACTGCTATGTGACCATTCTAAATGTTGATTTATTTACTTTTTTTTTAAAGATTTATTTATTTATTTATTCGTTAGATGTGAGTACACTGTAGCTGTCTTCAGACACTCCAGAAGAGAGCATCAGATCTCATTACAGATGGCTGTGAGCTACCATGTGGTTGCTGGGATTTGAACTCAGGACCTCTGGAAGAGCAGTCAGTGCTCTTAGCCACTAAGCCATCTCTCCAGCCCCCTTATTTTACTTTTTATCTGTATGAGCGTGTATATACTGTATGTCTCCCCGGTGCACAGAAGCCAAAAGAAGACATTGCATCCCCTAGAACTGGAGTTATAGATAGTTCTCAATTGCCTTGTGTGTGTTGGGAACTGATTTCGAGTCCTCTGGAAAAACATAAGTGCTCTTAGTGCGCCATCTCTCCAGTCCTTCAAGTCTATACACAAATTTACCTGTACCACGGTACTATCCCCAAGTTAAGTTATAAGTTTTACTTTTAGGTAAGCCACAATGCCTGAAGATAGATCCTTCCTCCTACCACCCAAAAGGCATGGCGTGGAATACTGTACACGTAGGAATGGCCTTCTATGCCAGGCAAGGGAGCATACATCTGTAATCCCAGTACATGGGAGGTGGTGGCAGGAGGAGACAGAGTTCAAAGTCATCCTTGGCTACATACAACTCCAGTCCCAGATCCACTGTTCTTTTCTGGCCTCCTCAGACACCAGGCAACACATGGCACACAGACATACATATGTAAGCAACACTCACATAGACATAAAATAAGATAAAAATAACAGAAACTTAAAAGAATCGAGGTAGTTCTGGGGAGATGGTTCAGTAGGTAAAGCGCTCACTACACAAGCAAGAGGACCCAAGTTCAGATCCCAGCACCTGTACAAAAGCCGTTGCTGTGGCAGACATCAATGTCTTCAGCATGGGGAGGGGGGGGAACGGAGACAGGAGGAACTCAGTGGCTAACAGACCAGCCAGCACTGGCAACTGTCAAGTTCTACATTCAACAAAAGACCATATCTCAAAAGAGAAAGTGGAGACCAAGAATGGAGACACCTAACATCATCCTCTGGCCTCCACATGGGCGGGTGCAGCCCACGGTCATTTAGAGCAAATATGAACATGAACATGCACACATATAAATAAACTGTAAAAGGGAAGGGTTTCACATCTTATATAAAAATATATAGGCAGATATGTCTATATTCCTGTTTGAATTATAAACCACTTCTTACTTTCTAAAAAAAAAAAATTATTTTTCGATTTTGTCTTCTGCTTACCTTGGAGCACTTCTTCAGCACTTCCTCCTGGAACTTCAGAAATCGCTCCTGAACCTCAGCTTCATTGAGGAAGAAGGAAAGGAAGTGGGTGAAAGGCTGCCTCCTCCTGAACGTGTCCAGGAGAACGTCGATCCGAGTGCGCGCCGAAACTACGCCATTCCGATGCGGACCAGTGATCACTGCAAGCAAAGACAAAAAACATTAACAGGTTCAAGAACCCACACAGCTTGACAGGCAGAGACAGGTGGACACCATCCACCATCCCATACTACCACCTCTAGAGATCTGAAAGGGCTCCGAACAAACGGAGATAATGAGTCTGAGCAGGGAGCTCACCAAGGTAAAGACAACTGCCAGCCAGTCTACTGTGGACAAGGAATTGAAAATAAATTACTTGGGGCTGGGGAGGAGGCTTGGCCAGGAACTCACTGGCAGTGCACGATGCACTGAGCCCTGAGTTTGGATCTCCAGAACTCACATAAAGACTGGGTGTGGAGAGCACGTGGAGACAGAGGGGCCCTGGGGGCCTGCCAGCCAGCCAGTCTAACCAAATCAGCAAGACCCAGGTTCAGTGAGCAATATAAACAAACAAACAAATAAGTAAATAAATAAGAAAGATGGAGAGCAAATGAGAAAGACGCTTGAGATCAGCCTCTGGCTTCCACACACACAGATGTACAGATGCATGCATACCCACGGGAATAGGTGCACAGCACCCACGCGCGCACTCACACACACACACACTGAATAACTGTAACTCAAAATAATTTAAAGGTTAGGTATACTTCAGCACATCTGTAAAACATAAATAAAGAGAAATAAGTGTAAATACAAATTATGTCCATGTCTCACCGATTTCTCCTTCATGTCCGGGTTTGGGAATGTTAATAGATGTCTTAGTCTCCACTTCTATTTTCTTCTTGGTATCCCCTCTCTTTCCAACTATGTGCCTATCATATATGGAGAGAAAAAAAATACATGCTTAAGTTCCATATGGCCAGAAACACTCCCTAAGAGAAAACACTTCAGTAAAGGTTAAATATTAGTAGAGAAAACCATGTCATTAAGATTCATGGAACATGCTATCTTCACTCAAACAAAAAGATGCCATCACGGAGTCACTGCATGCAGAAGCCCCGCACCTGGGACTGCCTACTTCTCAAATCAGATTCAGACTCTGGGTCTGCAGGCAGCATGAGCAATCAGGTAGAGTGCTTTCAGCTACCAATGGATCGACAGAGTGGAGCAAAACTTCGCCCAACAAGTTAACTCTAAGCTCACCTTAGTGGAACTAACCTTGAATGTTTAAATAAGGCTGTCTCTGTTACTGTTCTTTTGCTGCAAAGAGACACTATGACCAAGGCAACTTAAAAAAGAAAGCATGTAACTGGGGTCTCGCTCAGAGTTTCAGCAGGTGAGTCCGTGACCCCTGTGGCGTGGAGCACGGCAGCAGGCAGGGATGGCACTGTCAGCAGCAGCTGAGAGCTCACATCTTATCTACAATTCCAAGGCAGAGGGTGACACTCGGCCTGGTGTGGGCTTTTCAAATCTCAAAGCCCACCCCAGTGACACACCTCCTCCAACAAGGTTACACCTCCTAATCTCAGAACCAAACACTCAAATATATAAGCCTATGGGGACCATTCTCACTCAGACCACCACAGAGGGTAAAGAGCTCAGAAAAGTGTTTCGGGAAATATTAAAAAGAGCAGCAAGTTTCTGCGCTACCCTCACAGTATTAGAAGTGCTAACATGGGCAAGACTACTGGATCCCAGGAGAGAAGTTTCAGAGTCTACAAAGCACTGAGACTATCACAGGATGATAAAGTTAATGGAAAGACCTCCCTGTCATCTACATTATTTCAACTGCTACGACTTCAATTACACACTCAATACCACAGTTGACCATGTCTAAAACTATTCTTTTAGAGAAGTGTTTGGGAAATGAACTTGAGGCTTTACATATACTTGTACTGCCTGAGCTAGCTCCTAGCCCTTAGTCAATGGCCTCTACATGGAATAACAAAGCCTAATCATTTCTACTAAGGTCTACCACTGTAGGCCATTTTTTTCCCAACAGTGAAATGTTCGGCTGGGGATGCAGCTCAGTGGTAGAACACTTATCTAGCAATGTACAAAGAGGCCCTCGGTTTCATCCCAGGCACTGCAAGACCTTCACCCAAATCAGCCCACAGAAATGAAAAAGGAAATCTCCCAGCATGCATGTGGTGCAGACCTGAAATCTCAGTAGTTAGCAGGCAAACGAGTTCCACCCAGCCGGGGCAATACGGAGCACCTATTAGAAAGGAAAGGGGACGGAGGAAGGAAAGAAAGGGTGGGGGTTGGGGAATCGGCTCAGTAAATGTTCTGTAGTAATGAAGACTCAGTAGGCCAACATCTCATCTATCGCACATATGTTCATCAGGAACACAAGAACTTACAGTCTACAGAATTCAAAGGGTCACTGTCAGAAGTAGGTGTCTAAGGAATTTTTACACACCTCAGCCGTAACGCCTCTGTACTTTAAGACAAGCTACACTTCTTTTTTTCAGGAATCCGAAAACGTCATGTCACCCTGAAATCATGTCTCCTAGGAGGACACTTCAGCTAAGCCTTCGAAGTGAGCTCCCAGGGTTAGCTTTGGTGTCCCATTTGGCCACATTCAGATAGAATTTCACTCCCGCACAGCAGGTACTTCAGAGTGTTCTCAAGGAGGATGAAAAGGAGCTCAACTGCATTTGGTTCCGTATTTGCCACTCTCCCCACAGAGTAGACCTAACTCATCTGCTACAACAGAAAACCCGCAATGCCTCACAGGCTTCTTAGACCAGCTGGTCTTCCCAGGCAGGCCCAGAAGAAGCTGCTGGGCTTCTGACAGCATTCCACTAGGGTTAGTGTCGGGGGAAGAGTGAGAGAGCACGCGTGCAAGCGCATGCTGAACTGACCACAGAGTTCACAGCAAGTCGGAATGACGGTCTTCAAGCGAGCACATTCGTCTGGAGAAGCTCAAAGGGAAGGGGACAGGTGGAGCCCTGTCCTCCAGGCTTCCCAGCTGTGGAGGGGACGGCAAGCAGCACATCCGTGAATACAGACACTGACTGCCTAATGCTGCAAGCCCCAGTAGAGGCGTTATGAAAAACATACAGTGGGATAGAGAACCAGTGACTGGCAGGAATGGCAGGGATCAAAGCAAGCTTCTCGAGAAAGGAGAATTTTACCAGGTGAAAAGACTGAGTGCCAGCACGCAGCCAAGGCAGAAGGTACACCACACGCATGAACTCAAAGGCTGGGAAAACCACAGAGCGTATGAGGAACCAAAAAAATCAGACTGTATTCTGACACTAAGCTCAAGGCAAAAAGAGTAATAGAAGCGAAAGAGAAAAAAAGGGGGGAGGGAAAAGGAGGGGAGAGGAGAAAAAAGGAGGGGAGGGGAGGGGAGGGAAAAGGCAGAATCAGCCAAGACATGCTCACAATTTTGGCCACTGCTTTAGTGAACCACAATTCCATCTCCAGTGGAAAAGCACTGACAAAGTCTTTAAAACGTATTATGAGTGTATATGTGTGTGTACATAAGCGTACTCATGTGCGTATGCATATGTGGGTGCACCTTCCACGGTTACTTGGAGGTCAGAGAAAAACTCTGTGGTATTGGTTCCCACCATCCACCTCCACGAAGGTTCTAGGAGGGAGCTCAGGTTGCCAGGCTTTCATGGTAAGGGCCTCCACCTGCTGAGCCATCTCACCAGCCCCTACAGATCGATTTTAAGCAGAAGTTGTCACATGATCAGATCTTCCTTTTGAAACGATCACTCCGAGCCTGGTGGGGTGATGTACATCTGGAATCTGGGTAAATGGATGGCTGAGGCGAGAGGATCAAGAGCTCAAGAGTTCCATGTCACTCTAACGATAAAGCAAGACTGTGCATCATACAAACAAATAATAGATAAATAAATAAATAAATAAGTGGGAGTTGGGGGGCTGGAGAGATGGCTCAGTGGTAAAAAGCACTGGAAGCTCTTCCAGAGGACCCAGGTTAGATTTCTCGTATCACATGGTGCCTAATAACCCTCTGTAATCCAGTTCCAGGGAACACAGTGACTCCTTCCAGCCTGCACAGGCACTGCACACACAGTGTACACACATGCATGCAGGCAAAACACCAGTCCACATAAAACCAAATCTCAAATGTTCTTAAATCACTCTACTTTTGATGTGAGAACTAAGAATAGCGCAGAGATCCTGAAAAAGTAGAGAAGGCTATTTGAAGAAATCCGCAGAGGGGCGGACAGCTGGCTCATCGAGTAAAAGTATTTGCTGCTCCTGCACAGGACCCAGGTTCAGTTTCCACGGGCCACATCAGGGGCCTCACAGCTACCTGTTAACTCCAGTTCCAGAGGACTCGACCAAGTCCTCTGTCCTTGGGCACCAGATGCACTGACAGTATACACACATACATGGAAACACTCACACATACAAATTAAATAAACCCATTTTAAAAGGAATCCATAGAAAAGAAGGGGTGTCGGTGAAGATAAATAGTAGATTCAGAGGACATATGACAGTGAAAGTCAGCAGGGTGTGGTGATGGACATAAATGATTACATTAATCTGCAATCAGTCCTTTGACATTTCAGGACACGAAACACTAAACCCTTATGGTTAGTAATCAAGCATCACCACATAAGTGTGAAAGACAGAAGAGCTGGCTTCCTGCTGAGTTTTCTGGAAGTGCCTTCCCATGAAGCTGATGAGGAGTTTGCTCACTCACTTGTAGAGCAGGCTAGGGGCACTGATAGTGGCCCGGAATCCGTGAGGGGTCTGCGCCACCTCATAGGCACCACAGGGCTCATCGGAGTATTCCATTGAGTCTGCAAAGAAACCATAATATCTCTGAATGCTGCTGCTCAATGGAGAACAGCCCCCTCCTTAGCCCACAACCAACCTCAGGGTTTAACAAGGCAGGTAAAGAACAGCCTCGTGATTGCTTTAGTTCCCCCAATCTGCTCAGAGAAGAAATAAAAAACAAAAAGAACATGATGATTATTTTAAATCCTTTGGTCTCAGAAGCTTGGGAATGTAGTACATACATTTAGCTGAGTTTTCTAGAAAGTTAGGATGCCTGAACGACATGTTTTACTATTATCTTGTTGAGATGAAGTTCATGCCACATGAACTCACCTTTTAAAGTCTAGAAGTCAGTATGTTTTGGTGTTAGGGCACAAAATTACTTCAATGAGTTATCAACAAATAAGAATGGTACTAAAACTTTTTCCATAAAAGCTCAACGCAGAGAAAAGAGAGGTCAGGCCTAGTGACATGTACCTGGAAGAGTTCCTGCATTTGGGGGAAGTGGGGTGAAAAGTGGAGGGGGCGGGGAGGGAAAGGGAGAGGGAGAGGGAGAGACAGGCTGGGGGCGGAGAGACAAAGAATGGAAAACTCAAAAGGCTCAATGCTGACAGTGGACAGTAAAAAGGATCAAGTGGTGTGGGGGGTTGGGGTGAACCTCAAGATTTAAGGTTCAGTGGAAACCCTTAGGAACTGAAAAGGAAAAGTCACAAAGAACCTGAAAGGCCCTGTTTATGTACTAAACCTTACCTCACAGTCATTGCCCTGAAAACATTTATAATCCACCTCAACTATTCAGTTGGGGTTTTTGTTTTGTTTTGTTTGTTTTTTACAAAATTACCATATGTTAAAATAAAGTTAGTTGTGTATTTAGAACTGTCAAGGCATGACTACAAAGAAGAAAGAAAAAAACTAACATAATAACAACTGTTAATATTATCTAACACTGGACTTATCCTTCAGGGGTTTGTTTTAAAGATTCATATTCTCAGCCAGGTCTTGTGGTGCACTCCTTTAAGCCCAGGACTGGGGAGGCAGAGGCAGGCAGATCTCTATTAGTTCAAGGTCAGCCTGATCTACAGAATGAGTTCCAAGACAGCCAGGGATACATAATAGAGAGACTCTGCCTCAAAAACAATTAGTAATAATAATTCATATTCTTTTGCAATTTCACAGGTAAAGGGGCTTAATTTTGCCACAGACTATTAAGAGTTAACAGTAATAATTAACAAGTACTCAACTTGAGGGCTCAGCAGTTAAGAAGAGCCCTTCTGGTCTTACAGGTGACCTGAGTTCTGATCCCAGCACTCACACTGAGTGGCTCACAACCACCTGTGAGTTCAGCTCCAGGAGATCCAATCAATACCCCCTGTGGCTTCTTTGGGCACCCATGATCACATGTGCACACACACACACACACACAAATCTTTAAAAAATAATAATGAAAAAATTTACTCCAAGTGGCACTGAAGCCTCTGTACAGCATGAATTATATCTTGACACACGAAATGCAGTCAGGAACCCCTCATTTGAGATCAGCTTTATCAGAACCACTGACCAGCAATAGAGCAGAGAATTGCCCTGCAGTACAAAGAACATTTTCCTTCTGGTCGGACCTAAGAGCCCCTAGGATTACCTGGATAGAAATCCTCATCTTCTTCATGTTGGTATTGTTTTTCCTGGATGGGATTCTTTCTATAATTCCGTCCATCGAATGTCACAAGCTGTGGGCGTAGAACGTCCATGACACTTTCTCTAAATGATGCTCCAGTAAAGTCCTGGGGGGGAGGGAAGGGTCCTTTTGTTTATTTTTTATTAGAAAATGAATACTTAGGTCACTACGACAGCTCAACAGGTAAAGGCATTTGCTACCAAGGGTGACGACCCACATGTGGAAGGAGAAAATTGACTCCTGCAGGTTGTCCTCCGACCCACACGTGAAGGCAGGTAGCATACGCAGAGACAAAATAGGGAAATAAACAAACAAATGTAATAAAAATTTAAGTTAAAAAAATTAAGTTATGTAGGCAAGTAGCATAGACTAAATAAATAAATGTAATAAAATTTTAAATTTAAAAATGTCCGGTATGTAACCAGGTAGCATATGCACAGGCTAAATAAGTAAATAAATAAATGTAGTAAAAAAAATCTAAATAAAAAAAAAAACCTCCATTATGTAGGCCTCAAAGGACACAACTGGGCAGTACACAGCACATCCTAAACAAAAACAGTGTCGCTTTCCATTGGCCCGCCACTCTAAGTTCTCTAAGTTCTCTTATAGGTGTCTGATTAACTTATAGGGGGTGTGGTCTTGCTAGCCACCTAAGTATGAGCAGAGAACTTCATTCACCCTATCCAATATGATATTATATTGTATTATCAAACTCTATCCAGTATGATAGTGCATTGAGGAATCATCCATACAATAGCCACGAAGAGAGTTAAGCCGTTTTAAAGGTGCTAGATATAAATACCTATCAATCAGATTTATTTCCCTATCAAAGAACAACTAAAATATGGCTAACCTAGTTCTCAGACCAGCACAGTACTGAGAAGGCCACTGCCTCCGGAACACAACAAACTGCTTCACGCTTGTAGTCACCGCCTGAATCAATTAATTAGGTGTAAAGGTTCCTTATAAACTAACCCATGTTCCCATCCCAGATGACTGCGTCTACAAACTCATGTACTTAAAAAGTTCCACCAAAGAACTGCCTAACAATCCCTTCTAAATAAATGCTTGGCCCAACCCTCAGTCAAGTCGCTAATCCGTAGCCACCTGCAGGAACCAAGAAGAGGGTTTGTGTTTTGAGAACACAGAATGTCAACGCTGACAAGGGGATGCAATTATCAAGTCTTATGCCATGCCACCCTGGTGTGCTACACCTTTAGCATCCCTTCCCCCCTTCAAAAGACACGTTCTGTACAAAAGTAGCCTTTACAAAGTGTGGGCACGAAGCCGCCGAGGTACATACTCATCGACCTTTGCAGCGCAGCTCCAGAGAGACTGCGCAGAAGGACGAAAGCGGACTAGCCCTGTATCATGGATATTTGAAGAGGGCAAGGTATATATGTCTTCGTGCAATGCTCATGGGAGAAACTCAAGTCATAAGTCACAAAACAAAACACAGAACACCCTATGCTAGAGAGAGGAACCAGAAAACACCAAGGCAGCATGGGAACCAAAACTGCGGGGGGAAGGGCGGGACCGGAACAGCGACGACGACCCGGAAGTGTTCTCGGAAAGCTCGCTCTGGCCCAGCCCGGCCACGCCCACGGCACGCATGCGCGCTGGCACCGTCCTCCAGCCCTCCCCACCGCCACAGGGACAGGCGCACACCGCCATAAAACTCCTACAGCTCAGGCGGGCACGCGCACGCCGCTGTCTACGTCGTGGCGAACGAGGCCGCACTGCTTCGTCCAAGGGGGCGGAGCTGTCAGCGCACAAGCGGCTGAGGTAAGTGGCCAAGACTTCCAGACCCTTCGGTGGGGAGTTGACCCACTACGATCCTACCTGCCAGGACTAACTGAGAGGGTGGAAAGAGACCCTGCAGGCTCTCGGACGCCGGGCGTATGCAAAGGCAATTTCCTCCGACTGAGCATGCGTGGGGCGGGTTGGCGCCTGCGCCGTGGGGCGGCCGCGAGCCTTCCCTTCCTCCCGGAATTGTTGGGTGGGAAGCGTACCTGGGTGGAGTTAGAGCAGCCAGGATTCGAGTGCTGACTCCTCCCCTCTCCAGCGAGTTTCTTCATCCCACCAGCGAGAGCTACCACATCTTATTGACGCGAGTGGTAATCCGGTTGTTTAGGTGGAACACCTTAAGATTTGTCAGTAGAACCCAACCGTTGTCATAATTAGCCACCTCGCTGGATCCCAATCCACTTAAGCATCTGGTTTGTTCTGAGCTTTATTTTTTAAGAAGGATCTCTTTTTTTGTGTGTTTGTTTTGTTTTAAGACTATAAGCGGAAAGTTAATTTATGAGTGCGAGGTCGTCCCTGTCGTACACAAAGTAAGTATTTAACCATGCCAGCCATATTGGGTCCCACAAAATATCGTTACTTTTCCTATGAGCATTTCCCATGCTTGTCAGCAGCCACAACTTTCCTGACGGGGCCAAGTTCCAGTTACTCAATCATCGGCATTCAACAAAATTTCACTGAGTGCCTCCTTATGGGGATGGTGGACTCCTGGGTGGCAGAGTTGTATACTCCACACAGAGTCATGACAGGAACTCTCTCTGTCCCTTGCAGTCTCTACTGAGCTGCCAGCTTTTGTCCTATTATTTGTAAATCACTCATCCAGGAGCTACTGTGACTAAGGTTTTTATAAGATGCCTCCAGAGTACAAAGGTAGTTTTTTTTCCTCCTTTCCAACATCACGGGATCCTTTTCACTGCCTCACACTTGCTAAGCAAATGCTCTAACCACTGAACTGTATATCCCCAGGCCCAAGGTCACAGGTTAGATTTTTTTTTTTTAACGTGTGTGTGCCCATGCATGTGGAGGCTCGAAGCTGGTGTCTGCTGTCTTTCTCCATAGCTTTCATAGCTTCCCAGAACCCAGAATATTCCCATTCCCGATAATCTAGCTGACAGTCTTGCTATGGGGAATCGCTTATCCTATGCCTCCCAAGTGCTGCAATTACAGGCAGCTACCACACCTGTGAGACTTGTCAGTGGCTTCAAGGGATCCCCAACTCCTCCAGTGCTGGCACTTCATCCATCAAACCATCTCCCCAGCCCCATAGCAAGATTCTTAATACGATCATAAGGTGACTGTGCCGACTGAGGGTGTAGCCCAGCGCTAGAATGTGTGAAGCGCATAACATCACGTTGCCTGCCCCCTGAGCAGACCCTTCCCTTTCCAGAAGGTTTACATAGTGAAAAACTGAATTCTGCATAGGCAAAACTGGATGTGCTAGTGTATACCTGTCATTCTAACACTCAGTAGGCCAAGCCAGCAGAATCTGGAGTCGAAGGCCAAGCTGGGCCGATCTGTTTGTCTCGGCTGTATTTATTTAATCGTCATAACTCTCCCGTAAGGTAGGCACTCTATTGTCATCGATTCCATCTTACAGGTGAGGCATCTAAGGAAGAGCAAAGGCAACTGATTTGTCCAGTCTCACAGCTGATAACAAAGCCAGGGCACACACCTAGGCAGGCAGTTCTTCACAGTCAGCTCTTGTTTAAAGATTTACTTAAGTGTGTGTGTGTGTGTGTATGTGTGTGTGTGTGTTGACCAAGAAGTCAGAAATGGGCAGCAGATCCCTCAGTCGTATGTGGATGTGAGCCACCAACAGTGAGTGCTGGGACCCTACCTCCTGTCTTCAAGAGCCACAAACACCCTCAACCTCTGAGCCAACTCTTCAGCCCCCCCACAGTCAGTCCCTAACCACTGTGCTAGCTTGCCCTCATGCACAGCAGCACACCAACAAGCCATCGCTTCCAAACTTCGATGACCTTTAGGAAGTCAGGGGTTCCCGTGGGCCGTGTGATTCTATGAACATACCTAAATGAGTGGTTACTTCGAGTTACAGGAGTCAGTCAGTCAGTCCCCACGCTCAGCATTTACAGCCTAGGGCTCGTTGCTCTCTTTACCCCTTAGTGATGGCGTCTAACACTAGACACTGGGGTGTAACTCAGAGTGGAACATGACGCTTAATAGGGCTCTGGCTTTGATCTCCAGCACCTGAAAGAAAGAAACCCAAATAAACCTTAAGCAAATTGTTAGAAGCAGCCATCCTCCAGGTGTCTCTTCGTCTTACTTAAGTCAGCCTTGCGCTGACTGATTCGGCACTGTTTTCCACATGGAGTTACAGTTCTAGAATCGGGAAGAAAGTAAGGGAATTCCTTTGATGAGTTTCAGCTTAGAATAGTCACTGTGGCTAGCCTTTGAAGCTGACTAGCAGTCGCCTGGGTGCTCTGCGGAGCAGCTGATCTCCAAATACAAAATCCAAAGCAGTAGCAACTAAATAGAACATATCAGGGTGGAAGTTGAAAAGATCAGAGTTTAGAAATCTTAGTTGAGAAAAATAAACAGTTCTCAGTGGGTCCTGCTCTGAACTGGGAGGAAGTAAAACCAGAGCTGCTCTCCAGGGAGAGGCCGAGTGTTCTGTCTGCTTCCCTGAGGCCCACCAGGGATGAGTTAGAGACATGGACCCCGTCCTCAATACTTAAGTCTCCTTTAAGGAACAATTAAAAGTTTACCAGTCTACACTTCGAGCCATTGTGTCACAAAAGAGTAGTTATAAATTCCACACCAAGAGTTGCTTTCCCTGATGGATATAAGTACAATTCTGAAAGTAACCTAAGGGCAAACTTAAGAGTGTTACCAGTGAGCTGAGCATGCTGGCCTTGCCTTTTATACCATCACTGAGAGGCCCATGAGTCTCTGTGAGTTTGAAGCCAGCCCGGAACTACTTAGCAAGTTCCGGGACAGAAGAGGTAAAAGGAAAGAGCGAGTTAATGAGATTGCATTTATTTGTAACAGGCTGCTAGTCTAACAGCAATAGCTTTCCTATTAGCCCATGTCAGTGTTCGTTAGAGCAACCTATGACCAACCGTATGATGGAACTAGAGACCAGGCTCTGCCTCTCTGACAAGCACTTGTCACTGCCACGGAGTGACCAGCAGCTACCATCTCAGACTGCATGTACCATCTTCCTTAGGAGGAAACTAGGTGGTCTGGACATACAGGGTACGCAGGAACATAGCATCCTAGTATTTTTCTGTTTAAAAAAGAAAGGGCTTCACCTTCAACAGTGGGAATTGACACTAAATCGTAAAATATTTGAAGCTCGTGCCCCACCACTGACTCAGAACCCAGCCTTCAACTTTTCCTAGCAAGTGTGTCAGAACTAAGGCAGGAGAGGGGAGATGAGGAAAAATGTCAGCAAAATTCTCCTTGGCCTCAATAGAGGGAGATGGGTTTTTATTGGTTTCTTTTTTTCATTTTTTGTTTGTTTGTTTGTTTTGTTTTGTGTTTTGAGGGATCGTATGTATCCCAGACTGGCCTTGAACTTGCTCTAACCAAAGATGACGTCGAGCTTCTGACTCTTGCACCTCTGCCTCCCAGGTGTAAGAATCTTCCTTCTGTGCCTCCATGCTGGTGCTAGGAACCAAGCCCAGGGCTTCCTGCATACTAGGCAAACACTACTGGCTGAACAACATTCCCAGCCTTGGAAATTTCATTTTAAAGATTGTTTTAAAGCCAGACATGGTGGCACATGGCTGTAATCCCAGCACTTGGGAGGGTGACACAGTGGGGTTGCCATGCGTATCATTTAGGCCAGGCCAGGATATATAAGTTTCAGGCTAGCAAATTAAGGCTTTCTCTATAAATAGTCTTTTTTTTTCTTTGTAATGTTGAAATCTATGTAATATGAAAATTAGCCATTTTTTATTATTATTGAAACAGGCTCTTGGCTATGTTTTCCAGGCTACAAAATCCCCTGCCTCAACCTCCTGTATAACTGTGTCCCAGTGCACTCCTGTGTAAAGTCATTTGTTCGGTTAAATACTAGAGTCCTTACCCAGTGAGGAACCACCAGCCACATGCTTTTATTGAAATCTTATTTAGTGTTTTGAAATGGAATAAATAGCTCTTCGGTTACATTAGTAGACACACATGAGACTCGTGGCTACCAGATTGGGCAGACCTAGCATATCAGAGCATTTCCAATGTGACAGCAGTTTTAAATGGCATAAACATGGTACTAACCATTTTTAAATGATATACTATAGAGTCTTCACAGGCTTCTGAGGCTGTGCTCTTGTTCTAAAGTTTTGTGAGACGTGTTCAATACTGGGATCTGGGTTTTCAGATGGGACACAGAATTAAGCCCACAGATGCTCAGTTCATGAACCATTGTTTCTGAGATCAGGTCCTGAACTATTTTTGTTCCAGTTTTGGGGCGCCACCAAGTGTTGGATTTAGGTATTACATTTAGATGAAAAGGTTAACGAGTTCTTAATGAACATGCCAATAGTTTCCTAACCGATTTCCCTTCCTTGGGAACAGAACACAGTGTTATTCTGGACTCCTACTTGGAAAACCTGATAAGTGAACTTCGTGCTGTGGCTTGGTGAGGAATGTACCCAAGACAGACTGTCCTGTGGAGCAGTATTTTTTATCCTTGGTCCCATTTCTGCCATATCACCCTTCATAACTCATAAATTATCCACACTCAATTCCAAGTGGCATCATTTGTTAATGGGAGAAAATGGGACTCTCTAAGTAGACATGGTTTCTTTTGGTTTTGGTTTTGATTTTCGTTTTTGGTTTTTCAAGACAGTTTCTCTATGTACCCACCCCTAGCTGTCCTGGAACTTGCTAAGTAGATCAGGCGGGCCTCGAATTCACACATATCTGCATGCTTCTGCCTTCCGAGTGCTAGGATTAAAGGTATACAGCACCATACCCAGTTTCGAATATCTTAAACATGATTTTACTTCAAAACCTAAGTGACACTATAAAAGACTGTGGATGGAGGATTGGGAAAGCTGGCCCTACTGGGCCTGAAGGAAGCATTGTCCATCTGGCTCTATAGACTTGCCAATTGCTGTTTCTTTCCTCTAGTGAAGAGAGACTTCTGCTGGAGGGAATGGCCGCCTCCTCATCCTCATCCTCAGCCGGTGGGGTCAGTGGAAGTTCTGTCACCGGATCTGGTTTCAGTGTGTCCGACCTTGCCCCGCCACGGAAAGCTCTGTTCACCTACCCGAAAGGAGCTGGAGAGATGTTAGAAGGTGATCTCATGCTGTGTTTGCTGAACAATAGGCTTCAGACCTTCAGTGCACGTAGACTGTAAAGGAGCTCAGGCTGGAGGGCTCTCTAGACATCTCCAGGCCAAAGCCCTTGAGTAACCTGACCAGGGTCGCCACTGGCACCACGGGCCCTCTTGGCCTCCTGCTCCAGGTTCCTCGTAACACCTGCTTGATGTATTTTCTTTTTTAGTGAGTGTCTACAGAAAGATTAACCCCACCAGAGAGGCCTGAAGGGGAAATAAAGGTTAATGTATTTACCTCTGTGAAGGTGACTCTCATGGACCACTGCTGGACATGGCTGTGTGACTGCATGTTTTCTTAGCACTGGAGATAGATTTGCAGCTGCTGTCTTATCACACAGTCTGGCTGGCCAGAAATAGGTCACAGGCAGCAGCCATGAAATGGCATTAGTGACTGGAACGTATCAGATTCACGTTAAGCTAGTCTGGTAATTCACTGGAGAAGCATAAGACTCATGTGAGACACTTAACTTAAAGTGAACGTGTCTTGCCAGGCAGATGTATCTCTGAATTCTACGCCAGCCTCGTCTTCATAGTGAGTTCTAGCCAACTAGGGATGTAGGAAGGAAAGAAGGAAGGGAGGGAGGGAGGAAGGGAGGGAGCCATACATAAGTAAATAAGTGTCATATTGGGTTTATCACATGTAAATTCACAGTGTACAGTTAAGACCTCCCTTGTCCCAGAGTCTCCCCAGTAATCTTAAAAGCTGCTTACAGTGAAAGACAAGTGGTTTCTCCAAAGCAACTATCTGACATACTTCTGAATATCAAGAATACAGAAAAGGGGCTGGCGAGATGGCTCAGTTGGTAAAGGGTGCCTGCCACCAAGCCTGACCGCCTAAGTGTGATCCCGGGATTTGATGGTGGGAGAAGAGGACTGACTCCCAAAAGTTGTCCTCTGACATTCCCATGAGGACCCATACATAAGTAAATAAGTGTCATATTCAAGAATATGAAAACACCACCATTACCCCCACTGTGTCCGCTTCAGTGTCCCCGCCTACTCTCTTCCCTCTGAATTCCACACCTGTGCCTCGTCTCCATGGATGCTGAAGTCAACAGGTGCTCAAGTCTCTTGACATGGTATTTGCATATGATTTGTGTATGTCCTTCCATGAAGCACTCCTAAATGTGAGCTGACAAGAATGTCAGATCTCGAGGTGACCCTAGTGTATATTAATATGCCTGCATCAAAACCTTTTCTTCATTGTTGCATTCATTTAGTTTTAAGGCTTGTGTAGTCCGGGCTTGACTTCTAACTCCTTGAGCTCCTTCTCCTCCTCCTCCTACCTCCCAAGTGCTGAGACTACAGACATATACTACTCTGTCTCCTTTATTCTGCGTGGGTGGCGGGGCTGGAGAGATGGCTCAGTTGTTAAAAGCACTGGCTGCTATTCCAGAGGTCCTGAATTCAATTCCCGACAACCACATGGTGGCTCACAACCATCTGTCATGGAATCCAGTTTCCTCTTCTGGTGTGCATGAAAACAGCACTTGCATATATAAAATAAATCCTTTTTTCAAAAAAAAAAAAAGAGTCAAGGTCATAAACCTAACAGGTTCAACTTGATGTTGCCTGCCCCTAAATCTAGGATATAGATCCAAATGACCTGTGTTTAACCTCTGGGTTGAACTTCTTGTTACATCTGCTGTCTGCTAACAGCAGCATGCAGTGAGCTTTAACAGTCTTCTGCCCTCTGCTAATATTGCTGTCACCCAGCTATTAGTGAACAAGTGAGAGGCTGCCTTCCAGCCCAGAAGTGGCTGTATCTTAGGGACCTCACAGGCCACTGATTCATATAAGTCACCGGATTGTCTCATTTCCTGCTGGGAAGTAATACCTTTTAAATGAAATTTCTTAGCATTGAATTGAATGGAATTGGTGATAGAGTTAGATTTGGGCCATTTACTGAACTTTTTCACCACACATAATCTTTCTTTGTCCTTTAAAAGGAAAGCTGATACACTGTTGACCGGTGTATTAATTATAAACAGGTGGCCTCAGGCTGACTCCTCTCTGGAGAAATCCCAGCCTTTGCATTGGTAGATGTGACACATGATAGGATGTGGTTTCAGAAGCAGTGGACTTGGGGTGTAAAGTGAATAAGTAAAAAATAAAAAAGCAGTAAACTTTGTAGTCGGTACAAATCTGCATGTGAACAGGAATGTGGTCTTGGGCCTCGGTGTGGGAGAATGATACCCAGACACCTTTTTGCAAGGTGAGCTTCTGCCTTTGCTTTGGAACTCAGTACCAAGAAGGATAGACCAGTGTGATAACTTAAGTGCGCTGGGTATCCTAGTGATTAAATGCGGGTGGGGGCAGCTCTTCCAGGAGCCTCCCCACGCGGTGGCACTTGATCCTTACAGCCCATGATTCCCACTTCCTGCAGCTCAGGACCACTGCCTTCTACTTCTGCGTTTTGCTCTTTGCAAAGTACTCAGTGGGCTGTAGGTGAGTCTTTAAGTAGGATGCCAGTGTGTCGTCGTCATGCAAGAGCATAAGACACCTTGTCTTTGGTGTCAGTTCTCTGCATCTCCCTCCCCTTGGTGGACTCTGGGGTTGCCCAGTCAGAAGCAAGGGGTGCACCAGGCGTGGTGGGGCTCTAGGTCTTACCTCTACCTCCTCAAGGAAGAGGATGAAAAGCCGAGATAGGAAGATTGAGACCACTCATCCTAAGAGTGATACCCCCCACCTCTGTCTGTCTCTTTCTCTGGCGTTGATTTGAAGGCAGTAAGACAGGAAGCCCTTCTGGTTGTATGTTCACACCATTCAGACATTGTCAGTACCTGGACTTTTCCCTTTGATCACCCAGACTTGTAAAGAAAGGTTTGTGTGAAGCTCAGCGTGAGGCCAGAGAGTGTTAGTATCTCCCTGTCACTTAATCCCCATGACACACCAGTCCGTGACTGACGAGTGGATGCTGACATCTGGCAGTGCTATCGTGAACTCCTTCCTACCCTGAGAGGAACAGCTGTGTCCTCTCTTCCATTTGTCTGGGAATTTCGGCAATAAAACACTTGCCCTGAGGGGTTGCTGCCCTTTCCTACATGAATTATGTCTCTGGGGATGTGTTTTGTAGGATCAGTCTTTGCACTGACAGAGTCATGACTGAGCTAGCCACCTTCTTGTTGGCAGTTGTTGGCACCAGCTTGGCACTAGGCTCTGAGCTTGCGCCATTTCTCTTATCGGGATCCAGACTGCAATGCTCAGTTTGGTTGGAAGGTCAAGGTTGCCATTCATGCTTACAGAATGAAGTTTCCTAGCAAGGTTTTCTGATGGTCCTGATGATATAATTTGATGAATTAAAAGTCAACAGCTGTTTTTCCCTTGGCTATGTTTTAGAAGGAAAGTAATTGGAGTTCTGTCACAGTAAGTCACACAAGTACCATATAGCTGGGTGTGCCCGCTACCTTGTTTGCCTGCTGTACAGAAGAGAACAGCTCAGGAGGCGGGCAGTGGGAACTAGGACATCAGACTAAGGCTTCTTGTTTTGTTTTTGTAACACTATTTTTGAACTCTCAAACAAATAGAGCTATTTTAATATTAGGTATAGAAGAGGTAGCTTTTACAGAGCAGTGTTCTAAAGGATCCCCTTTGTTCTCACCAGAAACACTTTAGACCTCAAATGTAGATGCAGGGAATGAGTGGACAGCCTCTCTTGCTTTTCCAGAAGCCATTAAAACTAATGCCGGTGCCCTTTCCCTTGTAGATGGCTCTGAGCGATTCCTCTGTGAGTCGGTGTTTAGCTATCAAGTGGCGTCCACGCTTAAACAGGTGAAGCATGGTAAGTAGAGGAGCTGCTGCTACACATTTGTGGGAAACAGAGGCACAGGCTAGGAAAGGTCACTGTGCCATGACAGAAGCCCCACACTGGTTAAGTGGATCCTCTGAGCTGAAGAGCATGCTAAGATCTTGTCGAGCCTGAAAATCCCCTTGGAGGTTTGACGTTGAAGCCCCGGGTTCGGTTCTCCAGGGGAGCTGCGCTGCCTGCTCCGCCGCTGCCTTGCCTCTCCCTGCTCAGAGCAGCCGCTGCTCCTCTTCATCCTCCTAGTGTCTGAAGTGCCTTCTGCCCTGTCAAAGCCTGAGCCCTGGGTGACCCGTGCTCTTTACCGAGTCTCCATTGTGCTCCAGTCCTCCTGGGACAAACCATGGGAGCTTCCTCCTCAGCCACCTGAGAGCTGGGATTATAGCCATGAGCCCCGAGTCCAGCTCCACTCTAGCACCTAGCTCAAATGAGAGTGTTGATGGTAATTATGTTTTTACTTTTTCCAGTGTTAGGGCTCAAACAAGGAGCATGGCACATGCTAGCGTGTGCTCCACCACTAGGGCTCATCTGCAGCCTATCGTAACTGTAGTCTTCCCCTTATTATTATTTTCTCACTCCGAAACTCACTGTGTAGCCCAGGCTGGCCTGGAACTCTGAACACTCCTGCCTCCATTTCCTAAGCGCTAGGCTTGAGCTCCCACACCTTGCTTGTTTTATATTCTCTCTCTCTCTCTTCCCTCACACCTTCCTTCCCTCCTCCTCCCTCCTCCTATCTCTATCCATGTGTCTCTTCCTCTATCTTTCTCTCACACTCACACTCTTTTTTTTCTTTTTTTAATTATACCTGTAGGAGGTATGCAGTCCCTGTGTGGGTGCATGCAAGTTAGAGCGAGTGCTCAGGAACCTAGCGATGTCAGCGACTAGTGATGTGAGCCTGTGAGCCACCTGACAGGGTGCTGGGAACCGAACTCAGGACCTCTGCCAGAGCACTCTGTGCTCTTAACTGCTGAGCCATCTCTCCAGCCCCTCTCTTGTCTTTAGTAAGAGTTTTAGGGAGCTCACTTTGGAGTACCTCTCTTGCTACAGGATCTGCTACAGCAATATAACCCTGCTTGCCTTTGAGTGGAGGGAAGTTTTTTTGTTTGGTTGGTTTTTTTCGACACAGGGTTTCTCTGTGTATCCCTGACTGTCCTGGAACTCACTCTGTAGACCAGGCTGGCCTTGAACTCAAAAATCCGCCTGCCTCTGCCTCCCAAGAGCTGGGATTAAAGGCGTGGATTAAAGGAAGTTTTTTAATACAGATTTAAACATAGGGATTAATAGGAAGATAGACCCTTAGGCAAAAGAGAGTATATACCCAAGTATGTGGGTTTCTCAAGAGAGTCACCTGTATTTCTTAATAACTCTGTTTAATATTATTTTAATATAAAAAGCTTTCCAGACTCAGAGAAAGAAAAGAACATGGAAGCCCCGTCTTGAGATTTGAAGGGAGCCTGAAGGGAGATAAAGGGATGAAAGACCTTGCCGGATTCCCACAGCAAGAGGGAAAAAGAACAACGTTCAGATAAGGGCTAGAGAGACTGGCTTCCTAGTCACATACACATAAATAATAAATGAGAATGAATGGATTCAGGAAGACAGCCAGTGCCAACCTCTGGCCACCATGTGTGTGACACACACCCACATACATGTGTACATATATGAAAGGCAGTGCACACAGAAGCTGATACAGCTCAATGGTAGAGCACTTGACCCTGGGTTAGCCTCCACTAATGCAAGCAGAGGGGTCACGTAATGCAGATGAATGGAGAATGGTTAGAAGAAGGGTTTGTTTTGTTTGTTTATTTGTTTGTTTTTTCAAAAGTTAGTCTTCAGGCCTACATAAAGTAAGACCCCATTACTAAATCACAAGTGGGAAAGTCCACCCTGAGATAAAGCCGAGACTAGTTGTCACGTTGGTAACTTTGGGGGCAGTCTGACGGGAAATGCCCTGGTGTTCTGTCTCGACTACAGATCAGCAAGTCGCTCGGATGGAAAAACTGGCCGGTTTGGTGGAAGAGCTGGAGGCTGACGAGTGGCGCTTCAAACCCATCGAGCAGCTGCTGGGCTTCACACCCTCCTCTAGCTGAGATTGCCGGCATGAGCACCTTAGGGCACAGCCACCCAGAGCGCCACAGCTGGGCCGTGAGCTGCATGTCTGAACTCACGTCATACGGTTCCTCTGTGTCTGTCACTAGGCAACAAGTGCTCATGTGAGATGTTGCGGAGATGTGTTTCACATTCATGGTCTTAAAAGTATTGGGCAGCAGCACTTGGGAAGCAGAGGCAGGAGGATCTCTGTGAGTTTGAGGCTAGCCTGATCTATATAGAGTTCCAGGACAGCCAGGGCTATGTAGAAAGACTCTGTCTCAAAAACTAAAAATAAGTATTGGGGATCAGATGAAGATGGTCCTTTCAGAGGAGCAGAAGGGTTGGGATTTAGGAAACATTTAGTCTTACAAGCCAAGTGGACATATGCCAGAGTCAGCCAACTGAATGGCGTATATCCTGTCATTCAGAGAGTACCTGGAAGCTTTCACCAGCCAAACCCAAGGTCAGCATCTGTTGTTTCAAAGTCACAGCCCAAACACATGAATGTGATTTCAGCTCAGGGTCCATCCAGATAGGAATTTTAAAGTGTTCTTTTCTTCTCTATTCTTAGACATTTAATATTACAGATTATTTTTCTCACCTCTTACGACATGCCAAATGGTGCTACTCCATCCCATCTCTGCCCCCCAAAATTGCTTTTTGAATGTTGCAGCACTTGAAAATATGAAGTGACCTAAATCCTTTTGGACCCAGAAGTCCTAGTTCAGCTCACAGGGTATGAAAAGCAATTCTGTAGCAAATAAACCCCTACACGAGTTCCAGATTGGTGTGCTTCTCCTTTCAGATCTGGGGGACTTAGAAGAGGTCAGGTTAGCTTTTCCTTAGACTTGAAAGTCACTTCTCAAGTAAATGGTAGGTTTGCTTTGCCGTGAGCTATTTGCTTGTATAGAAGTTCCAACTTACTGCTGTATAGACGAGCTGTATAGAAGTTCCAACTTACTGCTACCTCAGTAGGTGTGATGGTGGGTTGGTTGTTGGTTCTTTCATTTGTTTGGAACCTTGTCTCTCGGTAGCTAGGCTGGCCTCAAACTCATAGCCATCCATCCTCCTGCCTCAGCCTAATAAGTGTGAGAATTGCCTTCCTCTCTTCACTAGATTTTTACAGGATGATAAAGGAAAAACCTGGATGACCAAGACCTCATCATGGGACCCACATTGCACAATTAGGATTATGTACTCTGTTACATATAATTTACCCCAGCCAGCATTTAGCTTTCTGCTCATTAATTAATAACTTTATACACCGATCTGTTTAGAGTTGCTTAATTATAAATAAATTCAATCCTAGTAGCAATTGGCCTTAATCTCAGGAATTGAAACTGTTTACCACACAGTCTCTGACAGGGAGGAGTTGGCCTCATTCACTTGGGAACGTCTAAGCCACTGAAGATAAACTGCTCAGGGTCTCATGGCTCAGGCGGAGGACAGCCTTGTAAGTGGGAGTGGGCAAACTTTGGTCCATTATGGAGCCTCCTGTCCTTGTCTGAAGCAAACCAGAGCTTGTGAAGTGCCAGCCCACAGCCTCACCCTCTCCCTGTTCTCAACCCCTGTGAAAGCTCATGCCCAGTTGCTTCCCTAGAATGCCCAAGTGCAGTAAGCCCTTGGTCAGACTGTCCCTGTGGGTAGAAGCTGCCAGAACCCTGGTTTTGTGTGAGAGACTGCAGCGCTGACTCTCCTCACCTCCCTTCACTCTCTGGTACTTGGGCTTACTTCAGAGTATCTCCTTGTCTAAGTTGAGCATTTCTTAATATGACCTTGAACATTAGAGAGGAGCCAGGCATGGTAGCACACACCTGTAATTGTAGCGCTTCAGAGGTGAAAGTAGAAGGATTAGGATTTCATGGCCAGCCTGGGCTACATAAGACCTTAGAGAGAAGCTCGAACAAGTGGATAATGGAAGAGAGATGGAGAGAGATTAAAGAACCACAGGTTTCCTTTGTGAATGCTTTGCAGGAATCATCCAGCTTTGTCACACGCCCTCCCTGCGTCACAGGGCCCTGGCTACCTTTTAAAGGTGTGTTCCAGCTCTGCACCTTTTATTGGCCGTTGTCTCTCACCCACGGTTCTGCCGCCATGCTTTAGGCTAGAAAATGGACCGTCTGACTCATCTCTCATCTGCATTTACTATGTGCCAGTCACTATCAGGCCTTGATTAGCCCTTTCTATAGCATATAAGCTAAATAATACCCCTCACACCCCATGGAAGAGAAACATGAGGTTCAGAGCTAAGATCAGTCTGCCAGTCCCAGAAGCTCAGATTCTTTGAAACATCATACTGTAATCCCCAGCCTTAAGCCTTGTCCAATGAAAACTTCTGGGGCTGGTAAGATGGCTCAGTCAGAACGGTGCCTCCCAAGCACAAGGACCTGAGTGTCATCTCCAGAACCCACATACAGCCAGGGTGGCGGCACACACTCGGGAGCCAGGCGGGGAAGCAGGGCTACGAGTGCTTACTGGTGACATCTAATAATGGGTGAGCTCCAGGCCACTGAGAGACTGCTTCAAAGGACAGGAGTGGCATTCCTGAGGGTGATATAATGTGTCCTCTAGCCTGCACACGGTCATGCTCTCTCACACACACACACACACACATCAAGGGGAGAGTGCTGAGAGCTTGTGTGTAGGTACAATGAGTTGTCACTGCCTGCCTTCTACCTTTGGACTTGGTAAGGAGAACTGTGAAGCCCAGTGGAAGCTTGTTTATTCTGGAGCTGGCAAGAATTAACTGGATAGCCTAAGGTAATGAGACATAAATGATAACCCTAATAACTAGTTTCCCTTTAATAAACTCAAAAGTTAACTTTGATGATTTTGGTTTTTGAGACAGGGTCTTGAGTACCCAGGTTGGTTTTGAATGCAGGTTGCAGATAACCCAGGCTGGTCTTGGAGTTGTAATTCTCTTCCTCCTACCTCCTAAGTGCTAGAATTAGGCATGTGCTACCAGGCCAACCAAAGCTTTCCACTTTTAACTTTGCATGTAATTATTTAGTATGAATATTAAAATGCAGGGTTAAGGAGCTAGAGAAATGGCTCAGTGATGTGGAGCATTGTTTTTACAGAGATCGGGAGTTTCATTTCCAGTACCCACATGGTGGGTCACAACCATCTAAAACTCCACTTCTGGGGGTTCCTATAACTAACTACCCTCTTCTGACCTCCTCAGGTATCGAGCACAAATGTGGTGCACATAACATACATGCAGATAAAACAGATCTTTAATAACAGCAACAATAATAGTAAAGAACAGGTACTAATGTGGGAGTTGCTATATGGTCTTACCCAAATTGGCCCCAGACTTCTGAGCTTACATGATCTTCCTCTTTCACCTCCAAGCTGGTACTTACAGATGTGTGCAACCATGTCAGCTAGAAGCCTAGAGTTTCCCATGATGTGGGTGGTGTGTGTGTATACACATGCATGTGCAGGAGCATCAGTGTATGCCTATGAGGACCAGAGGCTGGTATCAGATGCCTTCGCAGTCACTCTCCACCTTTTCTTTTTGAGATAGGATCTGTCTGCCTCCCGTGTACTAGGATTACAGACACACTCTACTTACTGTTCCTAGCTTTTATGTCTCAGGATCTCTGGTCCTCATGACTGAGACACACACACTTTTAGTTTGTTTTTGACATGGGATTTCATGTAGCCAAGGCTGACCTCAAATTGGCTATGCAGCTGAAGATGGCTTTGAACCCCTCCCTGGTCCTCCTGCCCCTGAGTGATGAGGTTACAGGCATGTACCACCAGGTCAGGCTTGAGAGTGTTCTTTGTCACTGCCACCCCATACCTGACGCTCATCTGGCCTGTCAGTACTCCACCACTGTGCACTGGCCTTCGGATGAACCAACTCCTGACGATGGCAGGGCTTTCATGGCCACTCATTTGCAGCTGTGGCTTTTCCCTCCTCACACAGTAGGAAGCCCCTGAATCCTCTGTTCCCAGTCAAGTTCAAGAGTTGTAGAAACTTTGGCCCTTAAGGCCGGGAACCTTTACCTCCATAAAGGAAGGAGATAGAATCAGAAGAGAGCCACCCTGCTGTCCCAGGCAGACATTAGAGACACCAGACTCAGACAGAGGTCGCCAGCCTTTTACCAAAGTGCCTAATGTTGCCTGAATATCTTGGCAGACCTCTTTATAATTGCCTGAAGTGCCACAAAAGAGATAAGTTTAAAGTGACAGATACTTGAGGGTGAAGTCTTAAGAAAGACAACAGGCAGAGCATAAATAACACGGGAGAAGGAGATGGCTCTGGTGGGGGTAGGCAGGAGGAGCTGGATCTCAGTGCTTGGCACACTAGCCTTCTGAGCATCCTTTTATTAGCATCTGGCCAAAGGGGTCTTACAGCTGGGAGAGGTGAGTCCACCTGGCTTACAAGGCCGGACGATGCAACCTGCTGTGCCTGCTGGACTGTGTGCCCGGAACATAGAACAGGGCCGGGCTGTCACTCAGTGGGAGGGCACTTCTTTACCTGGCATGCACACAGCCTGGATACCATGCCAGACACTGCAGAACTAACAAGCTCAATAAATGCATTTAACAGGTCTTTTCTGTTGTCAAGGGCTAGGATTTGTTACTTACTTTTGTTGACCCTGTGACCGACCAAATACCTAGTAGAGTTGATTTAAGTCGAGAGAGCTTTATTTTAGCTCTTGGTACAGTTTAGGGGACGCCATGACAGGGAAGATGTGGGCCAGACCTGGTCTATGGCTCCAACCAGAAAATAGAGTCAGACTAGGAGCCAAACGAGCCTATAATGCCCACAGACTGCTTCTACAGCCTTGTCTACCAGCCAGGCCTTATGTCCAAAAGGTTCTACAGTCTTCCAAAACAGCACTGCCAGCCAGGGACAGTGTGCTCAAACACACAGCCTGTGAGCGGCATTTCACATTCAACCCATAACAGGATTGAGCTGGGGCCTTGCCTTGACTAAACAAGTTCTCTCTACTAAGCTATATTCTGAAATATTTCTCTAGTCTAAAAACCACTAGCCATTTCCAATGCAAAATCCACAGCAGGGTACTGTCTGAGATAAGAAGGGACAGAGGCAAGACCACCCTAGAACATAGCCAGATCCCGTCCTCTCGGCTGCTACACTGATGGGCATAAACTGTGGAACAAATAGAAGCCTCCAAGGCAGCCACGCAGACACGATTCCATCCATGCAGTGAGCCAAAGCCAGTGATGTTGGCAGCTTCCTGCCCGCATGCAAATGGCAGGCGGCAGTGCCGTGTCAGCATCCACCAGCCAGGCTCTACTTCACACATTAGTTTTCCAGTCTGTCCAGTCTCCCTAAGAGTTGCTTTCCCAAACCAGCGTGTGTCACTATTATAACACTCTGTCTAGAGCAGGTAATGAAGCAGTGTGTTGATGACTGCTTCCTGGAGGGGAAGGCAGCTCCTCAACACACACTGAGCGCTAACTCAGCCTCTGTAGGGCTGTCGGATGATAGGTCATGGTGCTGAGCAAGACCCAGTCCCCAGCCCTGGAGTCTATGGAAATAGCATACACAACAAAGGAACTTAAGTAGAAACTTTGGGGTGCTGTAAGATATCACAGCAGAGAGGAGGGATCCTGCTGGGACCCAGGTCCGAAGGCTTTCTAGAAGGGGTGTGGTTAGACCAAGACCTGAGCAAAAAGCAGATGGGGAAGAGAACTTGCTAGGAGAAGGGAATTCAGTGTGTTGGAGTCCTTTGGGTAAACAAGGGTCCGTGCTTTGTTGGCTACAGGTGGCTTGTCATGGATGGTTCAGCAAGCAGTGAGACTAGCACCTGAGTGTTTTCTGAGCAGTGTGAACGTAGGCCCCGCAGAGACTGTGGGAGCCACTGAGGACTGAGGAGGGGAAATGCCAACATCCAGGTCTGACGCAGTGCTGAGTTGAGGGTGTGGTAGAACACCCGGCAGTGGGGGGAGATGGAGTCAGAAATGGCTGCCCCTGCAGTTGAAGACAGGAGGGCGAATCTCATCCAGGAGCTGCTCCGGGGTGTACTGGGAAGGACGTGGTGGTTGGTGGAATTTGCCTGACTTAGGGCAGACAGCCAGATTTCTCATGTCAGGTAATACCATTGGCTAAGATGAGGGCTCACAGACAGGAGCAGGTTAAGGAAGCCTCCCTAGACTGTAAGGCTAGGGTCTAGGAGAACGGGCTATAACTCGGATTCCTGATTCAGCAGCCTAAAGGTGTTTGATAAGCCACAGGAAGGTAAGGAGTGTAACTTGGTGGCAGTTACTACCTGGAATGCATGAGGGCCTGAGTTCCACCCGCCAGCACACAAGAAAATCCGTGGCAGGGGACAGATGACACTGTCCCGAGAGAAAGTCCATGACATAAGCGGAGGATTGTACCCAGCAGGGTTCTCCAGGAACTGTCACCACGCATGTGTAGACAGAGGGGCACCAGGAAAGTGACTGGCAGTGGGTTACCAGAGAGACAACAGAAGCAGGAAGATGGCACCCGGAAGTCAGGGGCACAGATAGCAGAATCTAGGGCAGCCACACAAGTGAGCTTAGTGCTGAAGGCAGGGACTTGACCTTGTCCTCAGTCACATCAGAGGTCGGGGAAGCAGTGCCAGCTTGGGGTCAGGGGGTAGTGGGGGGCAAAGCCTAGGATGCCTAAAAGTCCTTTGTCAGAAGGGCAGGCACAGGCGTCCAGGAGGCAAGGGAAGGGACTGCTGGAGGTGAAGTGCTGAGAAGTGGGAACAGATGACAAGCAGAAACCAGTTGGAGAGAAGGAGGGAAAAGGATGCTGCTGATGTGGGTAGCCTCCTAGGTGACGTGACGGGAAGTTGAGGGAGGCCCCATCTGACGGCTCCTGTCTGTGACCTGCCCAGCAGAGTCTTGGGAGGCAGTACATAAGCAGTTCCCACAGCCTGGCAATGAGAAAGGAGAAAATAAGTAGCTGGTGGTGGAGGTTTGGCATGGTAAGGGCAAGGGCGCAAGCAAATTGCTGTGCTGGTCTAGAGGGCAGGGGAAGTGAAAGCAGAAAGGCTCTGGGGCCATTGGCATTGGCGTTGTCACCGTGCAGGAGGCAGAGTGAGTACTCACCCAGCATGTGCAACACCGTGGGTTACAACATAGCACCATGGGCCGACAGTTCCCAGGCCTGCCTTGGTTGGTGCCTCACAACCAGGCCAAGTGAAAATGCAGGCTTTAAGCCAGGGATGGGGGTTGGGGGTGGGGAGGGCACGTGCCTTTAATCCCAGCACCTGGAAAGTGAGGCAAGAGGATCTCTGTGAGTCAGAGGCCTGCCTGGGTTATACAGTGAGTTCCAGACCAGGGCTATGTCTCAGACAAAAGTGCAGGCTCCTAGGCTGAAGATAGGGCTCAGGAGAGTGCCTGCCTAGGATGTCCAGCCAGGGTGTGAAACCAGCTGTGGTGCACATCTGTAATCCCAGCACAACGGACATGGCAATTAGAGGATCAGAAGCTCACTGTCCGTGCTAGGGAGATGACTCGGTGGTTAAGAGCCCCAGTAGCTCCTCTTGGGGATCTGGGCTCAATCTCTTGCACTCACATGGCCGTTCACAAACACCTGTAACTCCAGTCCAGGGGAGCCAGTGTCCTCTTCTGGCTTCTGGACACAGACAGACAATACACTCAGACACATAAAATAAATAATTGAAAAAAAGCTAAGTACTAAATGGTTATTCTCAGTTACATAGTAAGGTTGGACAATAGCCTAGATTACATGACAGCCTGCTTTAAATAAGGGGCTGGAGAGATGGCTCAGTGGTTAAGAACACTGGCTGTTCTTCTAAAGGATCTGGGTTCAGTTCCTAGGACCCACATGGCAGCTCACAACTGTCTGTAATTTCTGTTCCAGGAGATCTGACACCCTCACACAGACATACATGCAGGCAGAACACCAGTGTGCATAAAATATATATATATATATATATATATATTAATTTAAAAATAATGAGGGCTGGGAAGATGGCTCACAGGGTGGCCCTTACCACTCAAGTCTAAGGAGCTAATCTCCAGAGCCTGGCGTAGGTATAAATGCCGGGTAGGCATAGTGATTTGCTTATAATTCTATACTCAAGAGACAGGTCCCTGGGGCAAGGTGGCTAGCAGGAACAGCAAGCTCCGGCTTCAGTCGAGAAGCACTGCCTCAGTGAGTCAGGAAGACATCCAGTGTCACTTTTGGGCCCACACATGCATGTGCACACACATGAACATGTATGCATAGATGAACACCACATAAATCAGTAAAAACAACAGCCTCTTCTCTCCTCCTGGTACCCAGTGCGTAGCCTCAGGCTCAAGTGTGACTCTCCTGCAGTCAGATTTGGAAGCCATTCGGAATAAAGGAGCGGCAAGCAGAGAGACTATTCAGTGTGGTAGCTGCAGGCCGGGCCTAGTCCAGGAGGCTGCAGAAGCGGCGGGGAGGTGGGTAGGAGAAAAGTGGCAAAGACAATTTCCTGGTGATAAGTCCAGCCTGTGGGTGAAAGGATGCTTCAGTTAACCCAGCAGAGGGGACAGTGTCAAAGCAGTGTTCCAAGTCCAGGGAACAGCATGTGCAAAGACAGGGCCACATCTGTTGAACTCTGGTCACTTGGCGGAGCTGGAACACACACCGTGTAAACAGGGAGTGGTGTGGTGTCTCAGGAGGAGGAAGCAAGAAGCGCATTGTTCTGAGCCTCTTTCCCTGTGCTCCACTTTCCACCAAATGAGCCAGAGGATGTCTACAAGAGACTCTTCCATAAAGGCCAGTAAGCAGGCTCCGAGGCTGGGGGCTGGTCCAGTGCATCAGGTGTACTCTGTAGACCACTTAGGAGGGGAGCGGTAGTTTTACTTGGACTGGAACTTGGCACCACGGCTTCGAAGTTATTTATTTGCTTTAGGGGAAAGGCGTATGTCCTAAGTGGAGAGAATTACTGAAGGACCCTCCCTTCCGGGCTCCCAGCCAAAAGTCAGGATAAGAGGCAGCCTAGACTGTGTCCATTCAGAGGAGTGTACGACTTTGTGGGGAGTTGTTTTTCTCCCAGATTGCTGCTTCTCCCTCCCTTCCTGGGGCCCTACCAGCCTCAGTTGACTCCCAGCCCCATCTCTACCTTATTTCCAGAGGTCTCTGAACATACACAGGAAAGTAAGCCATGGGCATTTAATTTGTTCAGCATACCCCAAAGTCACACTGGGGCTGACCGGGTCTCAGTATCCGCTCAGCTCTCTACTGAGCCTCAAAAACAAAATCCATCTAGATCACCCTACAAAGTCAGGGTGCGCTCAAAACAAATAGCAGCCTGAAAGACAACCCAGGACACTCCCATCCCAGTCCTGTGTCACTGCCAAGAGAGAACCAGGTCTCACCCTGTGGCCCCATTCTCAGACTGCATCCAGACAGCAGGAGATGGGAGGCCCGAGCCTGTGGAGTCAGGCCTGCAGCAGGAGTACAAGGCTGTGGCCTCCAGACCCCAGACTTAGGAAGACTCAGGAGCTAGAAGAGAAGCTGAGGTCGGGACGGGGAGGACTGACCCTTCCAGTCTACAATTATAAACTCCTGGCATCCCCAGGAGTCAGGTCCCATCCAGACCCGGCCAGCCGCAGGAGCCCTCACTGAGCTAATAGGAGCACCCAGGCTTTAATCCCAGAGGCCTGCAGTGCTAACTTACCCTGAAAAGCCAAGTCAGTCATGGGCACAGAAGAATTTCTTACCCAAAGACAGTGAAGCAACTTCCCATTTGGAGTTTTTCTAAGCCTGCTGACTCCGTGACCAGAATGAGCTTCCATTAAAGAGTTCCGCCCTGGCTAGTGCCAACTGTGTACTTTTGAGATTTCAAAGCTGCTGAGGTGGGAAGGAAGAGTCTTCAATAACAAAGACAGGCCCCTGGGCTCAAAGCCATGTCTCTCATTTTGGCATAGTGGATGGGTAGGTACTGGTGGTACCCAAGCTCTGGGAACACTAGGGACACTCACCCTGGTTAACATAGAAAGGCGTGACTCCATGTGGGGCGTTGAGCCAGGGACTTCCCACACATGTCATTTATTCCCTGAGAAAGAGGTAAAAGAAATGCCATGTGGTTGGGAGGAAACCATGAAGGCAATGGCAGGGGTGGTCAGGAAGAGTCATGGCCTGGGAACTTCAAGGGACATAAGGACAATGTTAGTTGGGGCTTCTGTAACAGAATGCCGCAGACTAACCTGCTTACACAGCAGAAATCTAGCTCACAACTCTGAAAGGTCAAAGTCTACAATCAGTGTGTCAGTAAGGACCCTTCAGAAGGCAGAAGGGAAGGCTCTGGTCTAGAGTGTCCTGTGTGGTTTGTAGATGCCCCCATGAACCTCCAGAGTCTCATGTGACCAAGCCTGATCTCAAATTCAATTTGTTATTGACAATGTCCTTGTAGTCCTCCTGCCACCAACCTCCTGAGCTATGCCCGGCTTATGCAGTGCTGGGGACCAAACCCAGGGCTTCCTGCTTGCTGGGCAAGCCCTCTCCTAGCGGAGCTGTATCCCCAGCTTGGCAGTGCCCTCTGGCCTCCCCTCTGTGAGTCTGTTTCAGGAGCACACCCTGTTTTGTTTGGGCAGTTGCACTAGGAACCTACAGACTTTATTTGCAGTTGATTACCTCTGTCAAGATTTAGCTGCAGAGAAGCTCAGCCCTGAATCCCTGGGCTCAGGACTCCCACACTTCCACATGGGAATTTTAGAAAGACACTGTTCAACACCTGTTAGGAGTGTCCAGCCCAACTCTCTCTAAATCGAAACAACTATTCCACTTGTCTGCGTGTGTATAGGTATGTTTGTGTGTGTGTGTAGTGTGCATGTGAAGGTCAGAAGACAACTTGGAGGACTTAGTTTTTCCCTTGCACCATGCATATGCAAGGGATTGAACTCAAATCATAAGGCTTGACACAAGCACCCTTTCCTGCTATGATATCTTACCCTTGGCTGTCCTTAAATGAGGCCATGGAAGCTTTGGATGAGAAATTCATACACAATCACTCAGCAAGGTGCAAAAAACTAAGAACCAAGGCCTTGTTATTGCTCAGGGACTTCTCCAGGAGCTGCTTCCCCAAGGCATGCAGTGGTGTGCGGGACTCTGGGCCGTCTTCAGGAGTTCAGCTGGGCACTTGCCAAAGATCTTCACAGCTGGTTCTGTTAGCTGCTGACCCTCCCGGGAGAGGCGACCTTCACCTGAGTATCCAGCCACTCCTCCCAGCCTTTTGTTTGCAGTTCTGCCCTACTTGCATGTGACCTCTGTGTTTCTCCAGAGGGGCTAGAGTACACAGTCTGGGGAGGGGCTTCTATACTGCCTTGGGAAGGCCACCAAGCATACTGTGTGCAGACCTTATAGCGATGTTGCCTTAGGGTCACCCAGGATCGTGCCCATAACCCACCGTACCCATGCTCTCTGTAAGTGACCCTAATACACATTGATTCCCAGGGGGAACCTCAGTGGAATCCAACTGTGTTATTGAGATCTGATGAAGAGGGGGAAGATTTAATAATAGACCTGGGGTGTGTGTGTGTGTGTGTGTGTGTGTGTGTGTCCCTCTATCACCCAGGAGAAAATTCTCACAACAGTATCCTAAAACCTAGTTGAATCTCTTTACAGGACTGGAGTGAGGACCTGCAGAGACTCACTTGCAGGCCATAGTTGAGCAGACTAAAGTGTCAGAGCCGAAGGCCTCCATGAAGGGAGCTTCCTGGAAGAGCCGTGTCTTCTTTTCAACGGTCCCTCTTTTAAGAAGCCCAGAAAAGCTTCTTAGGGGTGGGGTGGGGGGGTCTTCAATAAAAATAGCTCTATGGGACAACATATTATAGCATTCATGGAAGTAAAAACTAGGAGCCACATCACAGGGTGTCCTGATGCAAACGTGGCCCCAGCTCCCCAGGCTGATTTTTTTCCAGGAAAGGGGATGGGGATGGGGGTGGGGCTGGAGAGATGGCTCAGCAGGTAAGGGTAGGTGCTGTTCTTACAGAGAACCCACTTGTTTTGGTTCCCAGCACCCACATGGTGGCTCACAACCATCTGTAACTCCAGTTTTAGTGGATCCAATATCCTCTTCTGACTTCCACTAGCACCAGGCATGCACTGGGTGTGCAAACAGACATGTAGATAAAACACATACACATAAAAAAAGTGTGTATGTATATATATACTTTTATATATATGTCTGTGTGTGTATATATATATATATATATATATATATGATGCATATTTATTTATTTTGGGTTTTTTTTTTTGTGTGTGTGTGTGTGTTTTTTTTTTTCCCAGACAGGGTTTCTCTGTGCAGCTCTGACTGTCATAGAACTCACTCAGTAGACCAGACTGGCCTCGAACTCAGAGATCCACCTGCCTCTGCCTCTTGAGTACTGGGATTAAAGATATTTGCTACCACTATCTGTCTTATAAATGTATGTTTAAAAGAAGCAAGAAGTGGGACTTGGATGATATGGCTTAGTTTGTAGAGTGTTTGACTAGCAAGCACAAGACCCTGGGCTCAACCCCCAGGACTTTGTAGGCATGTACTAACTAGTAACTGCCGCACTCAGGATGGAAAGATGGAAAGGCGGGAAGGTCAGGTTTTCAAGATCATCTTCAGCTATGTAGCAAGTTCAAGGCCAGCTTGTGCTATAGGAGACCCTACTCACAAAATGAAGAAGTAGCAAGTGCAACCTGTCACACAGCTCTTTTCCTGACCTGTGGCGCACACACACACACACACACACACACACACACACACACACACCAGCAAGCATTTCTTTGGAATTTTCTAGGCTCTCTTTTGTTCATCCTTGGGTCTAGAAGGCCAGTGAGTAGCCATGTTTGGAGAAGTCACTAAGAAAACACTAGAATAAGTGGAAGAGGTTTTAGAGCCGTGCTTCTGTGGCCCAACACACACACATAGCCAGCTGTAATGGCTCATGGCTATAGTGACAGTGCTCGGGGAAGGCTACGACTACCATTATTACCATAGATGAGACCAGCTCATCCAGGCCCCTAGAGACCCTGCCTCAAGAAAGTAAACACACACAGAGGCAAAAAAAAAAAAAAAGACTGAATATAGCACCTGGGTGGTGAGGGACACCAGACCACAAACCAAGATAGCAGGCTGCAGGAAAGGAAGAAGTTCACCTTGTCCTTCCCTGTACCAGGCCTGCTGGTTTTGCAGACATTTGCTGTTTTTTGGTGGTTAGGGTTTTTTTTTTCTTAATTCAATAAAAATAGCTCTATGGGACAACATATTATAGCATTCGTGGAAATAAAAACTAGGAGCCACATCACAGGGTGTCCTGATGCAAACGTGGCCCCAGCTCCCCAGGCTGATTTATGCCGCAAAGGTGGCCGCCCTCACTGGTCCCAGGTGGGGCCTGGCCTTGGGGAGGAAGGGAGGAGGAGGCTCAGCGCCATCAGCTGTTTCCCCTCACCAAAGCTAGAAGCCCAGCTTTGTCTGAGCCTGCCTTCTGCACTGTAAAAAGTTTCCGCTGCAAAGCGTCCATTCAGGAAACCAAGGTTAGAGACCCTGGGTTTCCTGACTCGATAGCTCTCCTGGGGCCTGGGACCAGCTCAGAAGGGTGGGGGGTGGGGGGTGTGGGCTTCGCAGGTTACAGGATGTGAAAGTGAGGACTGAGGTTAGGGGAGAGAATAAAAGGCCAAGAGTAGAACACGCCCAGCCGAGGCCCTGTGCAGTTCTCTTCTTCAGGGTTTCCGGTGGGTGAGCTGAGAACATTGTGTTCTGGCTCTGAACTTACCCTGCGGGGGCTGCTCCCCTCCCAGCCTCTGGGTCCTAGTGCTGGACCGCACAGGCCTTGGCGGCCCTGCAGTGCGGTTTCTCCTGTCTCTGGCTGCTAAGGAGTGTGGACCCCAGCCACCTCCGTAGCATCTTCCAGGTTACTGTCGTGGTGTCTTACATAACGTCCTTGGAGTGATGAGGCTGAAGTTCAGGAAATAGCTAACCAGCATCTCTGTGTTTTCCTGTCTTCTGGATGCTGGGAACTAATGTCGAGCCATCATTGTAATGGACATACTTGAGAATACAAGCCTTCTAAATGTGCTGGTGTTTGTTTAGTCGTGTATGTGATATTTCTGTCATGGCTTACAGAGAGACTGCAAAACCTCACATGGGCCTGGCGACGGGTCCTTCTTTTCTCTTGTTTTTAATTGCATCTGTTTAGTGTGTGTTTATGTGCACACCATGGTGTGCATGTAGAGGACAGAGGACCACGGTAGGAGTCTCTTCCCTCTTTCCACCATGGATTCCAGGGATCCAGGGATGACTGTAGCCATCAGGTGCCCTCTGTCACTCTCCTTACTCTTTTGAGGCAGAGTCTCTCTTCGAGCCATGGTGTTGTGGGTGTGTCCCACTCCTCCATACTAGGCCGCTGGTCAGCACACCCAGTGGTGCTTGTTTCTGGTCCACCTGACCAGCTCTGCAGTGCACAGGACCACACTTAGCTTTCTTCACGGGTGCTGGGGTTTGGAACTCAGCAAGCGCTCTTCCCCACTGAGCCCATCTCCCAGCCCTAGTTAGTTGTAGCATTTTGTTTGTTTAGATTTATTTTATTGCATGAATTGCATGAGTGTTTGACGTGTGTGTGTGTGTGTGTGTGTGTATTTATTTTTTTGACACACAATTTCTCATGTCCCTTGCTGACTCTATATGGAGCAAGAAGCTGAGGGTGACCTTGAACTTCCGATCCGATCCTCCTGCCTTCACTTTCCGAGTGCTGGGAGTACAGGTGTGTGGCAGCACGCTTGGTCTGTGTGCTACTGGGGATTGAACTCCAGGCCTCCTGCATCTAAGGCAAAGTCTGTCAACTGAGCCCAACGCCCTACCCAGACCCTTAAAGGCCTTACCACCTTACGACTTGTTGAAGCATGCTTCCAGGCCACAGACTTTTAAGAGAAATACTATAACCACATCCAAATCACAGCAGAGGCTCTTAGTTCAGAGAGGATTTTTGAGCCTTTTCAGCCTCCATTCTGGGTTACAGATTTCTCTGTTAAGATTACATACCTCAGGCTGGAGAGATGGCTCAGTGGTTAAGAGCACTGACTGCTCTTCCAGAGGTCCTGAGTTCAATTCCCAGCAACCACATGGTGGTTCACAACCATCTGTAATGGGATCTGATGCCCTCTTCTGGTGTGTCTGAAGAGAGCAATGGTGTAATCACATACATAAAATAAATAAATAAATCGTTTTATTTATTTGGACGTGGAGAGATGGCTCAGCAGTTGAGAGCACTGTCTGCTCTTCCAGAGGGTCTGGGTTCAATTTCCAGCAACCACATGGTGGTTCCCAACTGTCTGTAGCTCCAGATCCAGGGGAACTGACAATCCTCACACAGACATACACACAGACATACACACAGGCAAAACACCAGTGCACATAAAAATAAATCTTTTTTTTTTTAAAGTTGCACCCCTCTCTTTCAAGTCACTGCATCCTGTCTGGTCACAGCGTCTGCCTTCTGTGTGCAGTCTTTTAACGTCCCTGACTTGGAAGCCCTTTGCTACAGGCAAGGGGCCAGCCAAGGACTGACTGCACACTGAACACCTGCTCTGCACCAAGCTGGAACAATGGCCAGGCAGCTGCCAAAGTCAAGTACACAGCAAAGGAAAGTGCCGGTGGACTCTGCCCTCTGAGACAGCACTGTCTGCTGGAAATACACACAGGCAATTAAGAACAACGACCGCCCTGGGTTCCTGGGTCTTCTAAAGAAATGGTTCTCAGCCTATGGGTCCTGAGCTGTTGATGAGGGGTCAAATGACCTTTATACATGGGTTGTATATCAGACACTCTGCATATCAGATATTTACATTGTGATTCATGAACAGCAGAATTATAGTCATGAAGTGCAACAAAAATCATCTTGTGGTTAGGGGGTCTCCACAATATGATGAACCGCATTAAAGGGTCACAGCATTAGGAAGGTTAAGAACCACTGTCCTAAGGAGCCCAGAGGGCTGGGAGTGTATACACAGACCTAACACTGGAGACCCAAGAGCATCTCCTCAAGGAAGAGGTCAGTAAGAGGTAAAGAGATGGACCGAGAATGGCTGAGGGGCCCAAGGGTGCAGTTGGGTAGGAAGGATGGAGCCAATGTTCTAAGACAAGTAGGGCAGCTATGGACGGCATAACCTAATTGCATGTTTCAGAATAACTAGTAGACAGCCGTGAGTGGTGGCTCATGTCTGTAATCCTATCTCTACACCTGGGAGGCTGAGAATGGAGGACCTCAGGTTCAAGGCAGGCCTGGTTACATAGTGAAATGATGTCTCAAACAAAGAACAACAGTCTCATAGAGTGCTGGCCCAGCATGCATGAACCCCCAGCACTTCAGAAACTGGGCGTGGTGACACACACACATGCAGTCCTAGAATGCAAGAAATGAAGGCAGAGGGGTCAGGAGTTCGAAATCATCCTCAACTACTTAGCACGTCCAAGACTAGCCTGGAATATATAAGACCCTATCTGTTAGTTTGTTTTTCTTTTTCTTTCTTTTTTTTTTCTTTTCTTTTTTGTGACATGGTCTCTCTACATAGCCTTGGCTATTCTGGGACTCACTATGTAGACCAGGCTGGCTCTGAACTCATCTGCTTTTGCCTCCTGGCTGCTGGAATTACCGACCCTATCTTTATTTAAAAACAAAACAAAACAAACAACAACAATAACTATATATATATGTGTGTGTATATATATGTGTGTGTGTGTGTGTGTGTGTGTGTGTATATAGTAGAAAGCTTACTGTTCTTAACACACATATACACACACAATAACAAATACTGAGAAAATTCATAATTGCTCCTGCCTACAATCCTATGAAGCTCTGAAAGATGATTCTGTGGTTAAAAGCACTTGCTCTCGTAGAGTACCAGGTTTGATTCCCAGCACCCGCATGGTGGCTCGCAACCATCTATAACTCCAGTTCCATGGGCTCTGGTGTGCACATGAACATGCAGGCAAGATATTCTTACATAAAATAAATCTTCAAAAAGAAGAAGGTTGGGAAGAAAGAAGGGTACCGTGACGAGCACACACAGGGTAAATAAATGCTTACTGAAGGAACAGTGGCTTGAAGTCTCTAACACTGCTACTCAAGTGATTCCCAGCTACCCACATTGCCTCCGGTTAGTGGTGGAAATGAACCCTAGACCCTGATGGAAGGTGAGCGGGTGGAGTGGAGGAGAGGAGAGAGAGATAAGGGCAGGATGGCGAACACCTGTGGTCCCAGCACTTGGGAGGACTGAGGATCGGGAATTCTAGGTCATCCATGGCTACATAGAGAATTTGAGGCCAGCCTAGACTACATGAGACCCTCTCTCCAAGAGGATGAAAGCAGAGGGAGGTGGAGGGCTGGGCTAAGATTGCCCCAGTGAAAACTAACACACGTTCCCACGAGGCACTTTCTGTCTTAAAAACAGCCCAACGGGGGTCCTGCCCACGCAGGATCAAACCGCTAGCGCCCACCGCCCACCGTGGCTGGAAACTGCCCGCCCAGTCCTTGTCCTTGGCGGCTTGCCCTAAGTCGGGCAGCTTTGCTGAGGGTAAGAGTTCCCAGGTGGACACACCCTCCCGTGCTTCTTGCACTTTCCTGTGGCTTTCCAGGCTGGCCCACAGAAGCCTGATTCATCCGCAACCACACTGAAACATAGAATTAATTCGGCTGTAGCCTGGATGAACTTGGCCGCTGCGGTAGCCACACCACTCCTCACTGTACTGTTTCCATGGGGGGAAAAAAAGTGTCCTGAGCTTCAAGAAGCCAAACTGTAATCGGATGAAGGCACACCCAGGTTCAGACCCAAGTTTCTACACTTCCTAACAGGCACTCGTGGTACCCAGACTCGGCTCTTTTGCTTTGTAAGGACACCCTGTGTAGCCTCTTCAGAAGGTTCTGGTGCACACTAGACACCTGTGAGCAAGGTGCAGCGGCTCCCAGAAGCACCGAGACCTTGGAGATAAAGACCATAAAAGCCCAGTCCCTGAGCTGCTCCCTATCCAATACGCAGTGTCAGCGCTGGGCTCTGAGCAAGTGTTTACGAGATAAATGGGCTGCTGTCTTTGAAATCACAGAACATTCCCCTATCTGTGACCTTCTGCAGGCTCTTACTAGCTTATCTGAGCCAAAACCCTCTCCGCCCTCACTCAGCATCCCCCCCCCCCAAGCTCTCCGTGCAGAGCATTGTTCTGGCTTTCTTTGCTCCAGGTCCTGGGAAGGGGCTGAGCGTCTAGAAGCAGTGGCCTTTCACCCTCGGCCTGGATGGGAGCCTAGCCTGCACCAGCAGGCAGGAGGGGGGTGGGGGGGGGCTGCACCACCAAGGGTAAAGAAGGCAGACCTCCACTCCAGGCTTGGCTTCGGCCCTTCCTAGATCTGTTTGTTTCCCTGTAGCCGCCAGAACGCTCTGTACCCAAGGACGTGACGACAGCCAGGGAATCCGTAGGGTCCTAAAGGTCGACCTGCTTCCTTGCCCATCTTCCCTAGATGTCAACGTTTGCTAACCTTGTACAAAGGCATGCAGGCTCCAGCCGAGGGTAACTAGCCCCATGGAGATCAGACACCTCAAATGAGCCTTCTCTACATCTCCCAAAATGTCAACTATCCCCATAGTCTTTATATCTTGAGTGTTCCCTCTGTGCAATACTTCTTACTAGCCTCTACTTCACCAACTTCAGCCCACCAGTTAACTCCTTTGCCCTCAATCCTGCAATAGTAGGAATGTTCTGGTAAGCGGGGCATGTGGCTCAGTGGCAAGAGCACTTGACCAAGGAGCTGGAGGCTCTGGAGAATGTAGCCAGCACACACAAAAGAAAGAGAGAGAGAGAGAGGAGAAAGAAAGAGGAGAGAGAAAGACAAACATGGGAGGGAGGGAGGAAAGAAGGAGGAAAGAGAAAAGAAAATTAGAAACAAAGCAATAAAGAAAAATACACTGAGAAAATAATGTGGGTTTGGTAGTCCATGCCTGTGAACAAAGCATTCAGGAGGCTGAGATAGGAGAATCATGGTAAATCTAAGGCCAGCCTAGGCTACAGAGTAAGATCCCATCTCAAACAAAGAAGAATGAAGCTGGAGAGATAGGTCAGTGGGTAGAAAAGGTGGGTCAGTGGGTAGGAGATACGGGTCAGTGGGTAGGAGATACGGGTCAGTGGGTAGGCGATATGGGTCAGTGATTGAGAGCAGGTTCTTCTAGAGGACCAAAGTTCGATTCCCAGCCTGCACACTGGGATACACTCCCAATTGCCTGTAACTCCAGCTTCAGGGGATCCAACACCCTCTTCTGGTCCTTAAAGTGCCAGTATAACACATACATGGTCTAGACCCACACAGACACACAGACACATAAGTAAAAATAAGCATACATCTTTCAAAAAGAAGCAGGAGGAAGAAGGAAAGGGGGAGGGGAGGAAAGGAAAAGAAGAAAAATATCCTATGTGTTCATGGGAAAACCCAGCATTGGGAAGGTTGGAGAGTGAGCTACCATAGCCCCTCCCTTAGAGATGACTCTGTGAACACTCTCTCCTACATCCTACACCTTTGTTCAATGTGTGTAAGAGTGTGTGGGTGTGAGTTTCAGGCCAATCTACGCTACATGTAGTGTGCCAGGCTAGCCTGGGCTATGACCTATTTTTTTATAAGTGTGTGCATGTCCTCTCTCCCCCTCTGGCATGGGATTACACTGTACATTTGTCTGGCTACTAGTTCTTTTCCTCCAACAGTGTGCCATGACATCTTCCCCAAGCAGACCTCCCCTTGCTGTTGTCATTGTGGGGCTGAGGATGCACACAGACCTTTGCCCATGCCAGGTCAGCCCTCTGGCACTGAGCTACATCCCTCGCTACCTCCTCTCTCTTAACATCCTCGACCTTTCCCATCATTTGGACACGCTGTGCCTTCCCAAACAGCTCTTCTACAACAGACATTGAGGTGAATTCCCATTATCATATTCACTATCTAATTAGGCCCACCTCAAGGGTCTCAAACACCCAATCTGTTATTCACACCAAGCTAAAGCCCATCTCCCATGTGGTGTGTCTTTCTGAGCTGAAACATTGTCCCTGCTTCAGGGTCTTATCTCCCCTTGTACCTTAAGCTCCTCTGGCCCAGGTGTGGCCTTGGAGCTCCTGGCAAGGTGCCCTACAGGCCTGTCAACTCAGCAGTTTTCGAGCCAGCCTTGGGGTGGCTGCCTTAGAGAAATGTTCTCAGGACGATGGATGCTCATGTGGTCTTTCTTTTCCTGCTTATTGCTTGGGAACGCAGGCACTGGGAGATCTGGAATAAAAGAGATGCAGACCCTAGCTTCCTAGAGTTGCAGTTTGGCCAGAAAAGTACAGGACAGACCAATAACTGCGTCTGTGGTTACCAATGGAGCATGCACTCTGAGGATGGGGGGCAACCAGGGAAGCACTCTCTGAAGAGGTGGGTGGCAGCTGCCACTGAGAGACCATAGGGTCTGGTTCCCTGTTCTATGTTCTTGGGACACTTCCCCCTTTAGCATCTTCAAGTGTGGAAGGGAAACCCCCCTTCCAGTTGAACTTAATGTGACTGTAGTAAGTGCCATCCAAGTTCAAAGGAAGCAGAATTCCTGACTGTTGGAGAGAGGTCAGAGAAGACAGTTTGCTGGTTCCACATTGGCCTTACTGTGTGGGTGGGCTCGAGGACCATTCAGTTCTGATTCCAATACTGACTGCAAGAATATATACTGCATATTATCTAACATGGACACTGAGTATTGAAGAGAGTAGGGGAGCTGTTGAGGTGTTAAATATTTCAAATCTGCAAATTCAGGCGGGGGACATAGCCCAGGAGAGCGTTTGTCTGGCATCCCATCTCCGGTGCCACAAATAAAAATAAATAAAAGATACAAGATCTGAGGGTTACTGGAGAGATGGCTTGGCAGTTAAGAGCACTTGCTGCTCTTCCAGAAGACCCAAGATTAGTTCCCAGCACTCATCTCAGGGAGCTTACAACCACCTAACTCCAGCTTTGGGAAAACTGACGCCCTCTTCTGGCCATCACAGGCACCTGCACACATAAGTTAAAAAAAATTAAATATATAAGCTCTGCAGAAGTTAATACTGGCTCTGACCTAGGACAGGGTAATTTCAATTTAAGCTGTGGACTAAGCTCTGGCCTCCAAGACAAACAGGTCTCTGCCCTGCACTCCCGAGTACAGGGATATGAATCTGTCTAAGAAAGGCTTCCTGCCTTTCTTGGGAGGCAGAGGCAGGCAGATTTCTGAGTCTGAGGCCAGCCTGGTCTACAGAGTGAGTTCTAGGACAGCCAGGGCTACACAGAGAAACCCTGTCGAAAGAAAGAAAGAAAGAAAGATAGGCTTCCTGCAAGTCCCCTGGTTCAAGACAAGCTGAGTAGCAGCAATTCTCTGGAAAGAACACAATTACTCCTCAGCACCCAAGGGGGAATGGTTGAAGGATCCTCATCTCACCCCTGCCAATATCCGCTGACGCTCAACTCTCTTCCAGTTATAAAACTGCACTTGCATGTATCTTAGGCCGAGCCCCTGACTCTCTTCCTCTCTAGATTACCCCACCCAATGCATGACTGCAGTGGGTTGACTGTAACTGTAGGAAGAACTGAGATCACAGAAGAGTGAAAGCCATTCCACAAGGTACAGACCATCCTGACAAAGGCAATTATTACACCAGCGAACCAAAAACCCAACTGAAGGTCCAGCAAGATGGCCCAGTGGGTAAAAGTGCTTGCTGTCCAAACCGGAAGACTTGAGTTTCATTCCTAGAATTTAGATAAGGGTAGAGGGGAGACAATCAGCTTCTCAGAGCTGCCATCTCATCTCCACAAGGTGCGCTGTGGTGTACCACACACACACACACACACACACACACACACACACACACACACACAAGCACAGACACAGGAGAGAGAGAGAGAGGTGGGGGCGGGAAGAGAGACCAATGAAAAGAGAGCAATGCTTGCAAATGATCCCCTATTCCCCCCACTCTTCTCAGGGACCAAAGATTTCCCGGGGCCTGGGGAGGCAACAGATGAACGAAGACAAAAACCTGCTGTTGCCGCCACCCATGTCGGTCTCGGGTCCGATGTAAAACACTGTATGGTATATCCTTGCACTTGGTGTTCCCTTTATGATGCACTTAGCGGCTGTATACACTTCGGACATCCACATCTACATTACTGCGCAAAGCCATGTGCATAAAGCCATGCACGCTATACTTTATGGAAAATTTAAGATCGTTACAGAGGTAATTGGAACCATATGTGCTTCTCCCCTCCTGGGCTGTGGGTGGGAGATGAAGCTACAGATAGGCAAGTGTTTGCCCTGGAGGTTTGCTAGGCTGAGGTGAGGAGCTAGACTTACTCTCAAGACCAGAAGGAGCTATTAAAAGGTTTAGAGAGGGAAGCTTTAGTGAGGTCCGAACCATGGTAAAATAAACAGCGTCTCAACCGGGTGAGGGTGCGTGTCCACACAGAAAGCAGTAAATCCTAAACCAGTTTTACCCACAACTCATCTCTGGGCCTCACTTCCTAGTCTATAAAGAAAAGCCACACAGTTCAGGGCTGCAGAACCGTAGGGTCACCCTGCCAAGGAACCAGACCCACCACTTTAGGCTGGCACGGACACTACTTGTCTAATCCGAGCCTGGTTCTCTGCCTGCAGGGCTGGTACGCCAAGGTTGAGGAAGAACTTGGGGAAGCTTCCTCAGGCCTATCCGATGCCCTTCTTTCCAGCCCCAGCCACTCTTAAAACGTCTGAGCCAGTGAGAGAGTGCCACATGCCTCCTGGTGCAAGCTTCAGCAAACGCCACGGCCCCATGAATTCCTACAGAAAAGCTCCCATAATAACCGTGCGATAATAAAAAGATAGAGAGGCAAATAGGTATGTAGGTCAGCTCAAAAATAGCCACCCACCCACTTAGCCTGGGTAACCATCAGTACCAGGTGGGGACAGAGTTGGCTTCCTGTCTCTGCCCAGCTGACCTGCCCTGCTCTTCTCAAGGTCGCCTGAAAAATTTGAAGTCCCTGTCTGCACTACTTGGGATGGTAAGGTTATGGTAGACTGCAGGCCCAGCTCCCTCCTTGCACCCCATCCCCACCACCACCCCCTCACCAAATAAACGCTAGGTCAGAGAGCACAGAGGTTGCCTTTCTGACGTAGGTTATTGGAGCTAAGTGAGGGTTTAGGGTGATGACTCACACAAATCCCTACCCCACCCCCCACAACACTTTAGGCTGTTAGTGCATGCAAGCCCCCCCCACCCTCTACCCCTACAGAGCCCCCTTTGTTAGCACAACCCCACCCAAACAGCCTCAGGGTTGTGGGGGCCTCTTTAGCCTCTCCCTCCTTTTCGAGCCTTCCCAGACCTTCTCCAGAAAAGTGCACTCCGCGGTGACTCGCCCCCACCCCCAGCCGCAGCCAAAGTGCTGATCTCAGCATCTTAGCAGCGAGCCTGCTAGGCGGTGGGGCGGAGCCTTCAAGTCCCGCCCTTCTCCCCTCTCCCCTCTCCCACCCCCTCCCCGCCCCCAGACACGTTCTCTAAGTCACGTCCTCGCTTTCCCCTCTGCAGGGGGTCGGCGGGGAAGGAACCCCCACTCCAAGTCAGCTGCTCTTCATCTGTCACCTCTGTAGCTAGGCTCCCCGAGAGCATCTCAGATGTGGGAGGAGGGAGAGTGAACGGGCAAAACTCCCACCCACCCCAGCCAACGCCTGGCCCTTGACAAGCTACCCCAGACTTTTGGGAAGTCGACTTTGTGTGTGTGTGTGTGTGTGTGTGTGTGTTCCAAATTTGGAGAGCAGAGCCTATAAGTCTTTGTGTTTCTCTGCATCATTTTTTTAAAACATTTTTTGAGACAGCGCCTCCAGTAGCTCAGGCTAGCCTCAAACTCACTCTGCAGGAAAGGATGATCTTAAACTTCTCTCTGCTGACTCTGCCACCTTCCAGTTGCTGAGATTATAGGCATGTGCCACCTTGCCTGGTTTATGGAATGCTGAGGTTCGAACCCAGGACTTTCTGCGTGCTATGCTAGCATCCTACTAAGAGCAATAACCCAAACCCTGAGGCTGCTTTTTAAATCAAAATTCAACTGCAGTTCTTGGGACTCTGTTGGAAAGTCTGTCCCTTTGTGGGTTATGAATAGGACAAATAGAGCTGGGAAGGACTCCTCCCCCCCCACACACACCACTTTTAGGTGGACATCAGACTCCTTGACTGGGATGCAGAGTGGAGGTGGACCCCAAAGGGGAGAGGTGATGACAAAGTCACTGTCACTTCCGGGAGTTAGGGTGTCCCGCAAAGGGGAAGAAAGCACTGGGTTGTCAGTCTGCTTTTCTCAGCATCTTCCTCGGGTTTCAGTGTAAGGACTGAAGGATGAAGGGCCTGCTCAGATATCACAAAGGCCACGCCCAGAGAAGGTGTCTTATGTCAACAGCTCCATGGCTTGCAGGTGTTCACTCCAGTTCTGGGCCCCCGCCGCCATCTAGTCTCTATGTTCCCTTTTGGCTCACCACTAAGAGTGTTTGGGGCCTAGTGTCCAGGGTTTGTGGAGAGTCACAATTCTGGTCTGCTGACTGTGCAGTCTTAGGCAAGTCACTCCACCTAGCTGAACTCCCTTTGTTTTACCTGTAAAGAGACCACTGATAAGCCTGCTTACATATGATACGCAACTATGTGTGTGTGCATGTGGGCATGTGTATGTCCATGTAAAGATCAAAGGTCAACCTCATTTCTCAAAAATCTATTCACCTTGTGTTTTTGGGAAGAGGGTCCCTTGCTAATCTGGAGCTTGTCAAATAGTCTAGACTTGGGGGTCAGAGCCCTAGGGACACACGTGGTTCCTCCCCAGCACTGGGATGACCCAGCACATGCCACTGTGTTGGGCTTTTTCTGTAGATGCTGGAGGTTGACCTCGGGTTCTGCTGCTTGTGCGCGGCACTCTATTGACCAAGCCATCTTCCCAGGCACATATCAATTATTGTAATTGACAGATATATAAACACCCACCACTGGCTGCTAAAGCCATTGCAAATAAAGACAGACTTTTGTGCTGGGCTTGGTGGCAGAGGCAGGATGATTAGCTAAGAGTTTGAGACCAGCCTGATCTGTATATTGAATTCCACACTAGCCAAGGATACAATAGCAAGATCTTTCTCAAAATTTTTACAAAATGTAGATGCTGGAGAGATGGCTCAGCAGAAAGGATCCTTTGATGTTCCTTCTGGGTCCTGAGTGCAGTGTCTGGCACCCATGAGGGCCCCACTCACATCTCGGGGATCCAATAGCGTTGATGATGGCTTCTGGCCTTCTCAGGCATCTGACATATTCACAGATACCTCCCCCAGCCCCACACCCCATGGTTTCTCTGTGTGGCCCTGGCTGTCCTGGAACTCATTCTGTAAACCAAGCTGGCCTCAAACCCAGAGACTTGCCTGCCTCTGCCTCTCGAGCTCTGGGATTAAAGGCGTGCACCATCACTGCCTGGCAACACACATGATTTTTTTTTAAACTTTTTTTTTTAAATTTATATGAGTGCCCTGTTGCTCTCTTCAGATACACCAGAAGACATCTGATGCCATCTCTCCAATCCCAAACACACATGATTTTTAAAATAAATAAAATTAATCTTTTTTTAAATAGAAAAGTGGCCGGGCAGTGGTGGCGCACGCCTTTAATCCCCAGCACTTTGGGATTGGGAGGCAGAGGCAGGTGGATTTCTGAGTTCGAGGCCAGCCTGGTCTACAGAGTGAGTTCCAGGACAGCTGGGGCTGTACAGAGAAACCCTGTCTCGAAAACCCAAAAAAAAAAAAAAAGAAAGAAAGAAAGAAAAAAGAAAAGGGGGCTGGAAAGATGGTTCAGCAGGTAAGAACACTGCTCTTCCAGAGGACCTGGGTTCAACTCCCAGCACCCATGTGGCAGCTTACAACTGTCTATAACTCCAGTTCTATGAGATCCAACACTCAAAGCACATAAATAAATAAATAAATAAATAAATAAATAAATAAAGCAAGCAAGCAATAAATCAATAAATAATTTTTTTAAAAACTGAGCTTGCTTTGCTGTCTGGGCAGGTGGTGGTCTTTAATTCTGACCTCCAGCAATGATCCCACCTCCTTAGGACTTTGTTATTTCCTGTTTGCGGCACCCTGTCCCTGCTCCCCACTTTGATAGCTGACAATTGGCACCACTCAAAAGCTAAGAACAAAAACCAAAAAAAAAAAAACCCCAAACAAAAGCCCCACAAATGGAACTGTTAGCATTCTGTCTAAGCTCCGCCCCACAGTTACCTGGCAACAGCCAGGTGTGCTGACTCACTATAAAGGGACTGCTCGCCCCCTCTTAGCCCTCTTGCTCCTCTCTTGCTATTGCCTTCCCTCCCCCGCCCGCTTCTCTTCCTTCCCCGCTTCTCTCCCCCCCTTCCTCTATTACCCTCTCCCCTCCCCTCCCCATGCCCTAAATAAACTCTATTCTATACTATACCGTCCTGTGGCTGATCCCTCAGGGGAAGGGATGCCTCTGCATGGGCGCGCCCAGGCACCCCCTTCCCCCAAACCTGACTACACCTCCATAGAACATATCCCCCCTCACAGCGGCTGGTGTCTGAGGCTGCTGTGGCTGGTAGGCAGGCCTCTTCTACACTGAGACTCTATAGGCCAGGCCCAGGACTGTCCACTTTTTCTGGCCTGGGATTTTGGGGAAAGCAGCTCCTGGGAATGGGTCATTCTACCCCACCCCCACCCCACCCCTGTGCTCCTTGTGAGATTGAACATGCTGTTGAGAGACTTGAGTTCTGAGTTTTCAAAGCAGGCCTCTGAAAACATCACTCAGATAAAGCAACAGAAGAAACACAAGGTGTCTTTGTTTTCTTTCTCTCTTTAATTTTATTTATATTTTTCTGTGTGTATTTTTTTGCCTGTGTGTATGCCGGTACACCATGTGCATGCCCGGTGGCCCCAGGGACCAGAAAAGAGTGTTGGATCCCCTGAAATTGGAGCTACAGAGAATTATGAGCATTCATGTACGTGCTGGGAATCGAACCTGGGTCCTCTGGAAGAGCAGTCAGTGTTATAACTGCTGAGCCACTGTACATCTTTTTAGCCATAAGTGTCTCTATTTTTATTAAAAGTTTTTTTGTTTTGTTCTGTTTTGGTTTTTGTTCTTTTTTTTTTTTTTTCTTTTTTTTCGAGACAGGGTTTCTCTGTGTAGCCCTGGCTGTCCTGGAACTCACTTTGTAGACCAGGCTGGCCTCGAACTCAGAAATCCTCATGCCTCTGCCTCCCAAGTGCTGGGATTAAAGGCGTGCGCCACCACTGCCTGAAAAAAAGTTCGTTTTTTTCTTAAAGCTGAGCATGGTGGTATACGCCAGTAATCTTTTAACTTGGGAGGGGAAAGCAAGAAGATCATGAATTCAAAACCAACCTCACCAATACAGAGAATTTAAGATCAGCCTGAGCTACATGAGAAAAAAAAAATGGGCTAGTGATATAGCTTAGCAGGTAAAGGTGTTTAGCACAAAGCCTGCTAACCTGAGTTTGGTTCTAGGGGACCACATGATAGAAGGAGAGAACCGACTCCAGAAAATTGTCCTTTGGCCTCTACATGCACACACACACACACACACGATTTAAGCAGAGCATAAATAAAGTAGTGAGTACATTTTATTACTTATATTAACACAGATCTACTATATAACAGAACGCAATGTTGTATCATTTATAACAAACTCACAGTATGCCTCCTGGGATCTATACCATGGGAATATCCCAGAGCAACTCCCATCATCCTTAGCAGCCAAACAGCCTTGAAACCAGAGTAGCTCCATTACTCCACAAGCCCTCTCCACTGGCTGCAGGAAATGAAGAGCTCTTTAGCCTGTCTTTAGGGACGAACCAGGAAGGGGCTGCCTAGCCCTCCCCAACCCTATCATTTTCTTTCTGCATGGGAGAGGGCTCCTACAAAGCTGGCAGAAAATGGGATGATGAGAAAGAGAAGAGACAGAGGCCTGGAGTCTCAGGTCAAGCTGGACCCCTAAGCTGATGGCTCAGACCGCTCCAGCTTGGTGGGAGACGGGGAGGGGTGGGGAGGGCGGCACCAGGGCTGGCGTGCTGTCTAGGCCTTTTCTTCTGTTGACATAATCTGGCAGAACCCTGAACCTGCTCTCCCTGCTCTCCAGATCTCTCTGGCCCTCAACAAGGGCAGTTTATCAAACCAGCCCTTTGTGGGGTTCCCATCGCCTCACCTCTGCCCTGTCCCCAGAGGAAATGACATCTTGGGAAACTCAGGACCCTAGCAGAATTGGCCATCTGTGAGGTCATTGTTGTCACACGAAGGCCTTGTCTTTGCAGCTGTATGCCCTCACCCACCCCTGGCACAGCACCCTGCCCCCCACAGGAAGGCTTGGATTGGCTGAGGAACCAGCCTAGCCTCCATCCCAGACCCTGTCCTTCTTTCTGAAGGGGGGTCAGCAGATTTGTAGAGATGAACACAAAATTGCATAGAGCCACTTGTACAGCAGGGTGCCCCAACTGGAGTCACCTATGTAAACAGGATTTGGATAGAGGAGCATCTGCGTGTTACAGGTCCCCTCCCTGAAAAAGAAGCCTTTTGTTATGGTTGTGCACGGTGCTGGGATTAAGCCCAGAATTTTGTGCATGATAGATATCTCTGAGCTACACCCCAAGCTCCCAAATCTAATATTTAATCAGATTCAAAGCCCCTTTGGGGATGGAAGGATTAATGGGCTCTTTGGGCATGGGGTGTAGAAGGGCACCGGTGCTTTTTCCTTGGGGTGTCCTTTCTAGATGAGATTTTTCAAAGCCGCTTTCAAAAGCTGTGCTATATTGTAGTGTCAGTATTTCCATTTCAAAAAGCAGCTTCATTTGCAAAAAAAAGCCTCCTACTGGGTTTTTAACACTCCCTTAGAACAATCAAAATCCCACTTGAAGTCTTGCGTTGTGAACTGTCAACAGCTTTTCGCAGCCCTCCGGTGGGCCAGGTGCAGCTACAAGCTTGCTGTTCCGACCAAGCTCTTTGTTGTTTTAAGCAAACGAGCCGGAGAAGCTCCTGGGAACACATTTATTTGCAGGCCTCTTGTCTCCTCCTCCTCCTCCGGTTACTACTCCACCCTCTCCCCCACCACAGGGGTGCACTCTGTTCTCTAGCCGCCCCCACTTCACATCACCCCGAAGTTTCCAGAGGGCTGAGGGAGCCACTTGCAGCACAGGCGCAGAGACAACCTGGCTGGTCTTCAGGGATTTTCATCTCAAATTCTGGGGTTCCCAGACACATACACCCCCATCTCAAGATCTGGTTTAACTTCCCAAACCCGACTGGGGCGACTTGCCAGACTGAGGCCCTGGGAACTGGTGCTCTTCGGGTTGGGAACCGCCTGCAGAGGGAGGGGCAGGTGGCCTGGAGTCAGCGCCCGTGGACTTTAAATTGCAGGCTCCTGTGGGTCCCACGGGAACAGAGCACAATCAGGGGTGAGGCATTTCTTCTGCATGGTCAGGGCTCTGGCCACAGAGACTGGGATGTGAGGCCCAATGCCAACTCTCGAGGTGCAAATCACCCTAGATGTGACTTTATCCCCACAACCAATTGGAAGTCAGCCACCTCGCCACTGGGGTCGTCCCTTTATAGGGTGCATGCTGCACACTGAGTGTATGTGAGACTTGTCCCCTGGAGCAGGAATCCTCCATGACACATGCAAACGGAAGACCTGGATGGGAATGGACCTTCTATAGCTGAACCATGAGGTCACCCTGCCGGCCCTCACCTGACAAGGACCACAGGCTTCCAAGTGTTTTGAATGGAGCCATGGTTGGCCCTTTGTCTCCTTTGGAGCCACTGAGATATTGACAACATTTTGAATGTACTATTGGTTCACTTTGAAATGAAATCTTAGATAAGAACCTCCCTTTCTCAATTTCAAGTTTTCCTTTGGAGGCGTATGTTGGTGGTAAGAGTGCCTGCCTGCATATGTGAGGCTGCAGGATCCATTCCCAGCTCCAACATAAAGAAATAAAATACTGTCAGTATTTGGAGATACTTCAAGGAAAAAAATACTACTTTTCAAGATTCCCTAGATAGGCTCTCAGTGTCGAGGCTGATTGGTTGTTGCTTAGGGGTGCTCTACTCCAGCCGGAAGAACTGGGTTGTCCTTAGTGTTCTCAGGCTCCCAGCTAAGGAAGGGGACTATTCTGCTCTGTGCCCGGCTGTAAAGGGGCTGGAGACATAGCGTGGAAGTTCTCTGAATTGTCACGCTGTACACCTGGCCAGATCCTGGGATTCTAGCTGTACATCCGTGTCGATGTGGGGATGCTGTCTTTCTGCGTCATGTAGCTGTCTGTCGATTCATCCGAATATTCAGTCAGTCAGGGCGAATCTTCCTGGGACTCTCCTGTGGGGTTAGCACAGCCCTGGCTGAAGGATATTAAGATGGACAGAACACTGTCCTCAAGCTTTTAGGTGGGAAGAAGAAAGGGAGGAAGGGGCCTGAGGGTTGGTCTGGGGGTGCAGGGAGAAAGCATGTCCAGGCAAGCCCGGCATCCAGTCATCCTTAGCCAGGGGCACTGAGGGAGGGAGAGTCGAATACCAAACCCAAGGCTATGGCCTCTGAGGGGTCCTGACTCAGAGGTCAGTGCCTGCAGCTGTCCCTTCCCATGGAGGAGAGGTCACTCCGGTTCCCCAGAGAAGCCAATGGTCAGGAAGCCCTCCCATTTCTACATCCATTAAAAAAAAAGAAGAAGAAGAAGAAAAAAAGGGTAATGAATAGGTCTTGTCCCCTGTCATATCAAGCAGGTATCACACACACACAATACGGCAAGCCCTTCTTCACTGCAGGCCTGGGTCAGACCTCCTTGTAGGGCAGTCTTTTATCCCCTCTCCTAGTCTGAAAATCATCACCAGGTCTTTTTTCATCACTTAAAAGGGGAGGGTGGGGGGGGAGGGAGAGAGGGAAGGAGGGAGAGAGAGAAAACTGATATTGATATTGTGGTTCAATGCAAGAGCACTTGCCTAGCATGTGTGAGACCCAGGGTTCAACTCCTGGTGCAAAACAAGAACCAAGTGGCTGAACCAAACTAAGGATGGATTTCTGGGGCCGCTGAGATGGCTCAGAGGGCAAGCCCGTTTGCTACCCGGCCTGAGCACGCAGATTCTATCTCAGGAACACACACAGTGGAGGAAGAAGAGGACTTCCGCATGTTGTCCTCCACGCACAACCCACACTCGCACCCCATGAAGAAATATGATACATGTAAAAGGACAATTGGAAAAAAAAAGTGTAAATGTACTTGTATTATGTTAAAGCTCGTGATGTCCCTGGAGCAGGAGTTGTGAGCTGCCAGACATGGGTGCTGGGGACAGAACTTGGGTCCCCTGTAAGCCAGTCAAGGACTCCTCACAGTTGAGTCAGCCCTCCAGCCCAGGAGATTTTTTTTTTTTTTTAAAAAGACAAGGTCTTGCTTTCTCTGTGTGATCTGGTATGAACCTGAAAGTCTGATCTTTCTGCTTCTTCCTCCCAGTGCCTCATTTCTGTGGGGTTTTTTCCTTGTGGGAACCCAGAGCTTCATGTGTGTTGTGCTGGTACTGTCTCCACCAATATCATAGTCCCTGATAGATTTCTTTGGGGGAAGAAAAAAACCCCACAAAATTATCCAGTGCCTATGAACACAAACAACCCTTTCCCATTGGAGGGAAAATGGGGTTTTTGGTTTCGTTTTGTTTATTTTTTAAATTTAATTGTATTTATTTTATTATTTTTTAATTAATTAACTTTCAAGATAGGGTTTGTGGAGCCTTGGCTGTCCTGGAATTGCTCTGTAGACTAGGCTGAACTCAGAGACCCTCGAGGGAGGCTGTTTTATTGACAGAAAGACTGGGCCTGAGGCACGCTGCTCAGTTAAGAGTGCTTGCCTTCGTATGCAAAAAACTCTGGGTTCAATCTGATCCCTAGCACAGCACAAACCAGGCTTCACCATGCATGCCTATAATTCCAACCCTCAGCAAAATTCAGGAGGTCGTATCAAGTTCTAGGCCAGCCTGGGATACATGAGGCCCTGTCTCAAAAAATAAAGACACTATATTAAAAGGGCTGCTGGTGGCAGTGGCTTACATAGTCCATGATGATGTCTATTCGATAAATGGGTGGATTCAAATAAACTCCTTTTCCTTTCCAAACTGGTCAGGGGTTCTTTTGTTTATTACTGTTCTTTTTTTTTTTTTTTGGGTTTTTCGAGACAGGGTTTCTCTGTGTAGCCCTGGCCACAACTGCCCGGCATCATTCACTTTAAAGAGGCCAGAATGTCATATTTCTCTGAAGTACTTTTTTGTTGTTGTTGTTCTATCAAAAAAGGTAAAGGAAGAGGAGAGGCGGGAAAGGGAGGCTGCGATGTAGCCACTTAGAAGCAGGGCTGTACCTAGCAATGCCGGAAGCACTGGATTCATCCCTAGCCCGGAAAGAAAAATGGTGACAGAAACATGTCCATAGTCTATGTTCAACAAGCTCGGCCTAGTTGGAGGAACGGGTGCCCTGCTGGTCAATTGATTTTTTTTCCCCCAAACGGGGTTCCTCTGTGTAGCCCTGGCTGTTCTGGAACTCTGTAGACCAGGCTGGCCTCGAACTCAGAAATATGCCTGCCTCTGCCTCCCAAGTGCTGGGATTAAAGGCGTGCACCACCAGCACCCAGCGCTCGTTCTCTCTCTCTCTCTCTCTCTCTCTCTCTCTCTCTCTCTCTCTCTCTCTCTCTCTCTCTCTCTCTCTCTCTCTCTCTCTCTCTCTCTCTCTCTCTCTCTCCCTCCCTCCCTCTCTCTCTTCCTTTCTCTCTCTTCCTTTCTCCCTGGCACAGGGCCCCAACCCTCTCCACCTCTGTGAAAGGCATTGCACGATGATGTCACCTGTTCTTGCGGAAGCATTTCATCTTACCACCCTATCCGATGTCTCTTAGCAAGTGGCAAATCTAAATGTCAGGAGAGAACGCTAGCCTGGGAGCCCCAAAGGCAAGCAAGCTCAGTAGTCTGTTCTGCTGCAATCTTTGTAACTGTGTCTCTTAATCTGAGCCTACCCACCCCCCGCGGGGGAGGGTGCGATGTCCGTGAAAATGTTCTAAGGAGTGGGTCTCCCACCTGTAAAAAGAGATTTCGTGTGGGAAACCTTGCATTCCTGTCCTTTTGCAGTTCTAAGACCTGGCTGTTATAAAAGTCAGGCTTTTAATTTTAATTTTAAAAATGTCGGTGGTAGGAGCTATATGCTGCGCGGCTCGCGCCTTTCATCCCGGCATTAGGAAGGCAAAGGCAGAAGAATCTCTGTGAGTTCCAGGACAGCTAGCCATGAGACGCCGTCAAAAAGCTGAAATTGGGCAATGGGGGTTGGGCTGGAAAGGACAGTGGCCTGACTTCCCTGACAAGTGTCCTGTGTCAGAAGCAAACCTGCCCTGTAGCGATGTGATGCTTGCCTGTCTGATCTGGTTTGGTTCCTGCCCGCCGGGCCAGAGTGTCTGATGTAAGTTTGGTCTTTTCTTCCATCAGGGTCTCAGTGTCCTACATTAATAGAGTTTTTAAAAAAAAAAAAAAGCAAACAAAACAGGTCTCGTCCGTCTGAATCTCCTCCCACCCTAAACAATCGCTATCAGCCCTGGAACATCGCTGCCAGGCTAGATTTCCTGTTGCCTCGCCTGAATGATGAAACCCCTGATGGCTATTGCATTCGGGCTTTTCCAAAGATCTCGGTCCTGGGTTCCATTGAACTGAATTCTCCTGCCCACCCCCCACCGCCGCTTTTTTCCCCCCAACACAAAGAATGAGAGGGGTTCTAGGACCCGGCGGACGCCAGGGCTCTGCCGCAGTGGGTTTGGGAAGCACTGGCCCTGCAGTGTTCTGTCCCTAAGGCTTGCGGGTGGGTCAGTGTGTCGGTTTGATGTGAGCCCTTGTTCCCTGGCCGAGGACCAGGCGCTTTGAATCGGAGTCCGTGAACTCGAACTCCTATCCAAACCCTGTGCTAGAGAACAGTCTCGCTTTGGCGAGCACTGATCTCCTCCTGTACCCACACCCTGCTCCCCCGGGGCTGTAGAGGAACAGGAACACTGGTAGGAAGACGTGGGAGCCGATGGCCCTGAGTTGCCTTGTCTTTGGACCTATTACCAAAAGTGCATCGCGTGTCGCTAGCAAAGACAGCGTGGGACTGATGCTCATGGGACAACGGAGTAACGTCTGCCGCCGCGCCACGGTCCTATGGGCATCCAGTGGTACGCCCAGTAGTGTCCTTGGCCCTTTGGGGGTCCCAGAATCTGGGGGTACCTTTCTCCCCTGCTAAACGCCTCACCAGATCCCCCAACTCAGTGCAGTCATGGGCTGTCCCCTCCCCCAGCAACGCGACCCTATAATAAACAAGTCTTTCCTTGATCCTCCCCTGCCGCGAGCGCCCTCAGGGACCTTGGCAGCTGCTGAAAGCCGCCTCGGATCCCGTCCAGAAAGGGGGTGTGGCCGAAGCTAAGGCGAGGGGAGAGGGGTTCGGCCGGGAGCCTTCTGGGGCTCCGTGGGGGCGGAGCCAGGCCGCTGTCACTAGGCAGGAGAGAACGTTGCGAACGTGCGCCCGGTGTCTATTGGCTGTGGTGGGCCACACTCCCAGGTCTCGATTGGGCTGCGACCTGGAGGGGGCGCGGCCTTGCCGGGAGAGCCCTTATAGGCTGCTGCTCGCTGGTGCTAGGGAGCTCAGCAGGCAGGGGGAGGTGCGAGAGGCTTCTAAGAGACAGGTCCGGGCAGCGATCGGGGGTTGGCACCAGTTCGCTCACCCTTCGAGAGGCAGAGCGCTCTTGTCCGCAATCTTTGCTGACCGCGCTAGCTGGTGAGTGTCCCTCCCGGGTGTGAACATCTTGTCGGGGAGAGACCTCGGCTGCTGGGGCCTCAGAGCCCTCAATCCTGTGCAACGCCGACACTGACACCAAATCCTTTTCCTTCTTGTCTTTCAGCGACTTCTGTGCTCCTTTCATCCGAACCTCAGCAGCCAGCGTCCTGGCGTCCGACTCCGCCATGCCTAGCCTTTGGGATCGTTTCTCGTCCTCCTCTTCCTCTTCGTCCTCGTCCCGAACTCCCGCCGCTGATCGGCCGCCGCGCTCCGCCTGGGGGTCTGCGGCCAGAGAAGAGGGCCTTGACCGCTGCGCGAGCCTGGAGAGCTCGGACTGCGAGTCCCTGGACAGCAGCAACAGTGGCTTCGGGCCGGAGGAAGGTGAGCACTGAGCGGGTGACCAGTTGGACTCGGGGAGGAGGAGGGGGCGCGTCCCGAGACGTAGGGATGAAGCGAGCTGAACCGGACCAAAGCCACCTTGGCTTCCCACTCCAGCACGAAAAAAAAAATCCCCCCAAAAAAACCAAAAACGAGATTCCCCCAGGGTTAGAAGGCAAGAGTGCGGGGCAGAAACTGAGGCACCGAGTGGGAAGGTACGCTGTTTGCTTAGCAAAACTGCACCTCCCCCGCCGGTACAGCTCCTCTGGAAGGCGCTCTAATACCCTTCCCTCCCTGCGTTCTCTCTTCCAGACTCCTCATACCTGGATGGAGTGTCCCTGCCCGACTTCGAGCTGCTCAGTGACCCCGAGGATGAGCACTTGTGTGCCAACCTGATGCAGCTGCTGCAGGAGAGCCTGTCCCAGGCGCGCTTGGGCTCGCGGCGCCCTGCTCGCCTGCTCATGCCAAGCCAGCTGGTGAGCCAGGTGGGCAAGGAACTCCTGCGCCTGGCGTACAGCGAGCCGTGCGGCCTGCGGGGGGCACTGCTGGACGTCTGTGTGGAGCAAGGCAAGAGCTGTCATAGCGTCGCTCAGCTGGCCCTCGACCCCAGCCTAGTACCCACCTTTCAGTTGACCCTGGTGCTGCGTCTGGACTCTCGCCTCTGGCCCAAGATCCAAGGGCTGTTAAGTTCTGCCAACTCCTCCTTGGTCCCTGGTTACAGCCAGTCCCTGACTCTGAGCACCGGCTTCAGGGTCATCAAGAAGAAACTCTACAGCTCTGAGCAGTTGCTCATTGAAGAGTGTTGAGCTTCCCGTCCTGGGGGCGGGGAGGGGTGTGTGGTGTACTGCCCTCCCCCACCCCCACCCCCCAGAGTGAAGACAAGGAATTTCTGTGGTGGAGACCCGCAGGCAAGGACTGAAAGACTGTCCCCTGTGTTAGAAAACTGACAATAGCCACCTGAGGGGCGCAGGGCCAGGTGGGAGAAGGAAGTGTTGTCCGGGAAGTCTCTAGGTTGTATGCAGGTGGCTCCCTGTTGGGGCACATGCCCCTCAGTACTGTAGCATGAAACAAAGGCTTAGGAGCCTCACAGACTCCTGGCTGGATGTGTATGTAGCATGTACCTTATTATTGTTATTTTTTTGTTTTTGTACTGACAATTTACAACAGCAGTTGTGGACCAGAGCCAGGAGGGCAGCTGGTCTGCACTGGCCTCTGCCGGGGCTGTGTGCAGGGGGAGGAGTGGGGGGGGAGGGGGGGAGGTCTCTGACACAGTTTGTGTATCTCCTGGTCTGAAAGGGCCGAGCGTGTTTGTGGTTTGTTTTGTATCTTGTTTTTTTGGGGGGGGGATCGGAGCTTCACTACTGACCTGTTCCGAGGCAGCTATCTTACAGACTGCATGAATGTAAGAGTAGGAAGGGGGTGGGTGTTAGGATCATTTGGGATCTTCGACACTTGAAACAACATAACACTTGGGAGCTGCATCCAGTCCACTCCCGTGCCCATGTACTGGGGGATGGAACTGTGAGGGGGGTGGGCTGAGGGGGATGGGGGTCTGGAACCCTCTCCCCCAGAGGAGTGCCACCTGGGTCTTCCATCTAGAACTGTTTACATGAAGATACTCACGGTTCATGAATACACTTGATGTTCAAGTATTAAGACCTATGCAATATTTTTACTTTTCTAATAAACATGTTTGTTAAAACACTCAAGCGTCTCATCAGCACCATAAATTAAAAAGGAGAGGGGTGGTGGGTGCCGGTCAAGACAAGTTTCATCAGATTCCAGGGTCCACTTGTGTGTGTCCCCTGACTCCTTACTGGTCTACCTGGCATCCTGATGGTTACTGTGCCATTAGAACCAAGAACCTGGGGTCCCTCAGCTCTGCTGAGTGTAGCTACTGGGAGAATGTGCTAGAAAGCACCGGAAGGTGAAAGATGAGTCAGACTGCCCTGGAAGTCTGAGTACACCAGGAGGGTCACCTCTCTCCAGGTGAGAAGGCCCAGTCTCCTTAGCCTAAGGCCTTTTCTCTGAGGAAAGTCTAGATTGCTGTGGTAGGAAGTCAAGGGTATGATTTTATCTCTGGGTATAAAAAGGTTAAGAAACCTTTGAAAAAAGACAATTCAAGTCAGGCAGTGGTGGCGCACGCCTTTAATCCCAGCACTTGGGAGGCAGAGGCAGGTGGATTTCTGAGTTTGAGGCCAGCCTGGTCTACAGAGTGAGTTCCAGGACAGCCAGGGCTACACACAGAAACCCTGTCTCGACAAACCAACAACAACAACAAAAAAAAAAAAGAGAGAGAGAAAGAAAAAGACAATTCAACTCAAACCTCTCTCCCTAGACTCCAGAGATGTGTTGTTGGCCCAGGCAGGAGCAGAGACTCCTACAAAGGCAGAGGGGTGACTAGGGTGACCCCTGACTTCCTTCCCAGAGAAAAGGCCCAATCAGACAAAAGGCTGGAGTTGAGTTCCTTATCAGAAATGTTGGAGTCGGGCCAGGAAGGCCAAGGCCTTTCTCACTTCTCAGGGACTCCAGAGTCCACCCACACCGAGTGGCCTTTGGAGAATGATTGCCTCCTTTGTTTCTCTTCCTGGTCCCAGACTGGCTTTGTGTGCTCCAAGACTGTAAAATGACTCTTCGCTTTACGTCCTTTTGGAGGGCTTAGTTAAAACTGTCCCTTCAGGTCCGGGGTGTAGCTTGGTGTAAAGTACTTGCCTGACATGTAAAGGACCCTAGATTTATCTCCACATCTCTCACCGACCACAAAAGAAAACCAGATCCTTCCAGTGAGCTGAAGGCGGAGAGACTAGAAACATCTGTGTTTTCCTCAGATTCTATCCAGGGCCTGACTTTTGGGGTAGCCCAGGAGACCCACGTCTCTTTTGTAGAATCCTCAGAACTTATCTCCCCGAAATGAGTGACCATGAGGTAGAAGCCAAGTGTGAGAATCACTGTACAACCGGAATCCCAGTACTTGAGAGGCAAAAGCAGGAGAATTGCCATAAATGCAATCTATATAGTGAGTTTGAAGCCAGCCTGGGCTGTAGAGTGAATTACAGACTTGCCTGGGCTAGTCTAGATAAGTTTTGAGACCAGCTATAGCAACATAGATTCTACTTCTCTCAAAAATAAAATAAAAGCGTGTGTGTGTGTGTGTGTGTGTGTGTGTGTGTGTGTGTGTGTGTGTGTGTATGCGCACGTGTGTAGCTACAGCCTCAGGAAAGCTGTTGCCTATCTTAAGGTCCCTCTTAGTAGTCACCCTGGGAGGGGTAGGTTGCACAGGGGTGTTCTGTAAAGTCTTATCCATGGAAAATGGCCGTCTCCTCACACAAAGAGTGACCCATGCTCACTCAGCCTGAGGGTGCAGCCTGGCCCTCCCCTCTAGCTTACAGGTGCTGGTCATGAAACTGAGATTATGACAGAGTGTGACACTCCTTGCTCTTCTGTGTTCCCCACCCCAAGGAGCCGGGAAAGCCACGGCCAGCCCTCCCCTGTCTTGGTCTCGCCAGGCCTGAATGGGCCCTTCCATTTTAAAGCTGGTCAGATGGAGATAGGAGGAAAGACTGCTTTCTTAGAACCAGCGTGATCAAGACGCCTTCACCTTCTAAAAGCTGGCTCAGCAACAGACTGTGCTCTCTCCAGTAACCTCTGCCAGGGAAGTGGGCCCTCGGCCTTTCCTTTAAAGCCCAGAGAAAAGTATAGCCCTTTCAGGGCTCCCCCACCTGCATCTTTCACAATGACCATGTTGAAATCTTGGCAGTCCTAGATGTCATTGTATCTGCTTCCAGCCCTGTGGGGTGCTCTTCGGTTCCTCTGGTGTATAGTGTCAGAATCATCAAATACCCACTCTCCCTAGGCTCAGGAAACACTAGGGCCTTCCAGCCTCGTGAGGAGAAAGTATAGAGGCACTCAGTTGTTCAGTATGCCTACTAGCTAGCTTAGGGAAATAGTGCAGGCTTTTTGCAGAGGATTGAACCCAGAGCCTTGTCCATGCTAGACATCCACTTTACTTGCTGAGCCTAATTCCCAGCCCTGGAGGTCTTGGAGGAAGTGTGTTCTTTGTGGCCAGGGCTGCATGATTTAGAATTGATGAGCTCTGGGTTCAGACCTTGACTCAGACATTTTGTAGCAGATAAATGAGAACAAGTCACTTGATCATTGTGGTCTGTAAGAGGTAATAATATTGGGAAATGACTCTGAAGAGGATGTCACTGGGCTCCACTGGGCGTGGCGGAAAAGCCAGCTCTGGGTTTGAGCAGTCCTGGAGCTAGCTGTAGAGCAAGTCCCCTTCCACAGGGACTCCTTGACTCTCTGCTCCTGTTTTCCTCTTACATCTTTCTGAATGTCAATATTTTAAAAACAGTATTAAGGGGCTGGAGAGACGGCACAGCTCTTCCAGAGGACTCAGGTTCAAATCCCAGAACCTGTAGGTGTTCACAACTGTCTGTAACTCCAAGATTTGACACCTCCACACATACATGTATGTATACATACATGCACACATACACCAATGCACATAAAATAAAAATAAATACATTTAAAAAGTCTTAAATAGGGCCGGGCAGTGGTGGTGCACACCTTTAATCTCAGCACTTGGGAGGCAGAGGCAGGCAGATTTCTGAGTTCCAGGCCAGCCTGGTCTATAGAGTGAGTTCCAGGACAGCCAGGGCTATACAGAGAAAGCGTGTCTTGAAAAAAAATATATATATATAAATAATAACAATAAGGTATTGGCTTCTGTGGTCTTTTGGTGTTGGGTGTCTTATTTACTGTTGTTTATTGCTGTGATAAGACACCATAACCAAGGCAAGTTAGAAAACATTTAAACTGGGACTCACAGTTGTCTTAGTCCATGACCAAGACAACTTGGCAGGAAGCATGGTATCAGGTAGGCAGGCAGGTTATTGAAGGTTAAGAGTTTACATCCTGAAACACAGGCACAAGGCAGAGAAAGAGAGAGCAAACTGGGAGTAGTGTGGATTTTTATACCTCAAAGGCCACTCCCAGTGATCCACCTCTGCCAGCAAGACCACACCTCCTAATCCTTCCCAAGCAGTTCCACTAAATAGGGATCAAGTATTAAAACACTTGAGCTTAGGGGAGCTATTCTCATTGAAACCATCTCACCAGGGAGTGAACCTCAGCTCTCACACATGCTAAGCATATGCTTGAGCTTTGAGCTACCCTTCCCCCCCCCCACACACACACACACAACCTTGATAAGTTCTCATAGAAAACGTCGTGCTGGGGGACCTCCTCAGCCAGTCATCTGCCTGCCTTGTCTTCTGAGTTAGGTACATAACTTTCCTTTTATTTTACCTTGTGGTTCAGAAGGAAATGTTGAGGTCCAAAGTGTCTCAGGGAGCATGTGTTTAGGGGTCTCTGAGGAAAGGTGGTCTCAAGACCTCCTGGGCCTTCCATGTACCCCATACTCTCCAGGCTTTCCAGCTCGGGAGACTTTAGATAGGCTGCATCCGGCCTTTGTCATTGGGGGGTGGCCAGTACTGGCTGGAGGATGCAGAGAAAGGCCAAGGAAGCATCAGTACAGATACTGGAATTGTACAATAGATCATTACAAGATGTTGTAATAATCTCCAAATGAGGGCTGGAGAGATGGCTCAGTGGTTAAGAGCACTGACTGTTCTTCCAAAGGCCCTGAGTTCAAATCCCAGCAACCACGTGGTGGCTCACAACCATCTGTAATGAGATCTGAGGCCCTCTTCTGGGGTGTCTGAAGACAGCGACAGTGTACTCACATACATATGCGACCCTGTGGTAAAACAACACCAAAAACAAAATGGCAGCTACTCAGGAGGCTGAGGCAGGAGGATAGCTTGAGCCAGGGGTTCCAGGTCAGCCTGGGCAGCACTTGTTTCAAAACAATTACAAGATGTGCTAGGGACACAATCTACAGGGAGCTGGGGGACAGGCTCCATGGAGACCGAGAATGGGAACTGGGCATTCTGCCAACCGTGGAGTGACGAAGCAAGCCCAGGTAGTGGAGGCCAGATCGCTCATATTTACCAACCACTTTATAGTCAGATTACATCATCAGCCCTACAAGGCTGTTGCTGCAACTGTTATCTCCATTTTACAGGTGAGGAAAACCAAGAAACACGGCAAGAGACAGAGCCTGGACCCGCAGAGGGGTGACCTGTGGCTTGTGCGATTTCATCATTATCCCCTTTCATCATTTCTGAATGTACAGGACGGATGATATCTCAATGTGACTCTGAGACAGGGCTGGACTTCCAGCTGCCCTGGTTCCTCGGCTCCCCCCCCCGCTCCCCCCCCCCCCGTCACTCTACCTAGATCTCAGTCTAGAGTGGAGGTGGTAACTAGAACCAGAACCATCTCTCAAAGGCCACTGCGCAAATGCTTGACTGCTTTCTTGGGGGAGGAGGGAGTCCAAGTCGGGAAAGAATTCCCGAAGAAATTTCCGCGGCCCTTCCCCCAAGGAGGGATTTTCCACTCTGCCTAGGCAGACAAGCCTCTCAGAGTCTCCAGAGTTGGGCGGTGGCAAGCCTTAGGTCTCCTGGAATAGCTTAGTCCAGCACTGGAGGGGGTGGAGGAGAGGGGCGAGATTGTTGGAGAGGCAGGATTGACCTAGAAAGAGGAAAAGGAATGGGGGAGGGGCGGGCGCCCCATGATGTAGAGCAAAAAATAGTCTTCTCTCTAAAAGAATCCCAGCCGGGGATCTGCAGGGATAGCAAGCTTCAAGGGAAACTTCCTAGGAGAGAGCAGTAAGCAAGGGAGGGGAGGACCAGGTGGGCACCGGAAGTGCTGGACCGACCTGAAGCTGTTCGACAAGGCTTCCATGAATATGGGAGCCATGCATTGGCCAGTAGTACTAGGGGCAAAGAAAGAAAATGATGTTGACCCGGACTGTGGTCTGTGGAGGGCATGCAGCCGGTGCAGGGCTGACTGGGTAGCCTTTGTACCACCGTCCTGCTGCCTGGACACCTCCCTCAGAGCAGCACCTGGCTGTCCCCTGAACCAGCAGGTGCAACTCAACGGTTCTGTCCCCAGGGAAGTGCTTCTTGGCCACCCCAGATAAAGCCTCCCGGATTCTCTGGCTCTCCACCTGCCTTAGCCTGGGTTTGTTTGTTTGTTTGTTTGTCCTTCCTACTAGAGAGTGGGTGTATCCTGAAAATCAAGACATTATTAAGCTTGCTCTTCACCAAATCCCCAGGGTCCCCCTCAACACACACACACACACACACACACACACACACACACACACACACACACAGAGCAAACTAGGGAGATACTATTGAGATCCACTGAATTGCACTTTTAAGCATCCTGGTAAAATCACAACTAAAATCATATTTTTCCTGAGCACTTACTGCATCCAGGCACCATGAGGATTCTCTACAAACCTCTTTCTCCTTGGAGCATCCCCCCAGGAAGGAATCACCTATTCCTGTGCTCCCTCCTGGCCCCTGCCAATTAACTTTGATGACCTACAATCAGTACTATGTCACCATGGGTCAGTAAAACACATTACCTGGGCTGGAGAGATGGCTCAGTGGTTAAGAAGACTGACTGCTCTTCCAAAGGTCCTGAGTTCAATTCCCAGCAACCACATGGTGGCTCACAACCATTTGTATTGAGATCTGATGCCCTCTTCTGGTGTGTCTGAAGACAGCGACAGTGTACTCACATACATAAAATAAATTTCTTTAATAAATTACATTTAATAAATTTACATTTTCTTAAATTAAACCTTTTTTAGTGTGGTGCCTACTTCATGCTTAACAATACTTGCTAAAATTTTATAAAAAGATAATCTGAAGCTAGGCCTGCCTATAATCCCAGTTCGCAGGAAGCCAAGGCAAAAGGATATTGAATTTCAGGCCAGCTTGAGCTACATACTAAAATACAGTCTAGAAATATAAACAAACAAGCAAACATATAAAAGTTCATATTTAGAATTTAAATAAATTAGAACATAATTTAAAATTATAATAAAAAAATCGATTCAGCCTGGTGGTGGTGAAGCAGGCCTTTAATCCTAGCACCCAGGAGCCAGAGGCTGGCAGATCTCTTGAGTTCGAGGCCAGCCTGGTCTATAGAGTGTGTTCCAGGACATCCAGGGCTACACAGAAAAACTGCTGGGCATGGTAGCATGTACCTGTCATCTTTCCAGGAGGTTGAGACAGGAGGATCATGAGTTTGAGACCAGCCTGGACTACATGAAACCTTGTGTCAAACAAACAAAAACAGAAAAGTCAAGGGTCTGGAGAGATGGCTCAGACCATTGTTGAGAACATTTGTTGCTTTTCCAAGTTTGGTGGTGTGGGGTTCCTAACGGTAGCCACTCGTAACTAGCCCTAAGGGATCCACTGTCCTCCTGTGGCCACTGTGAGCACTGTACTCACAAGGCAGACATACATGCAAACACAAAATTAAGTCATTAAAAAAAGGGAAAAAGAAAAAAAGTTATGTACGCCCAAGTTTGTCTAAAGATACTGAAAGTTTTCCAATAATTGAATTGTATGTCAATTTTTGTGTGTGTGTTCATTTTTTTGAGATTGAGTCTCATGCTGTATCCCTGGCTGGCTTGGAACTCACTGTGTAGACTAAGTGGGCTTGGAACTTATTATGCAGACCAAGAAATTGCAGCAAACCTCCCAATTCAGCCTCCGAGACTGAAGGCATGTGCCACCATGCCTGACTGCATGCATTTTTTACAATTTACATGTAGATTAAGTTAAACTAAATTAAATATAAATTTTAGAGTCTTGGCTGACTCATTTCAAGTGGTCTGCAATTGTGGGTGGCTGACTAGTGTAGAACTACAGTCTTACCTGGTGGGGAAGGCTGGTTAATGGAAGATGGTATGTGTGTGTGGGATGGGGTGGGAATCCTGACAGAGCAAGGACCAACTGTGGAAGGAAGAATGTGGAAAAAGACACAATTTCTCTAGTCAACACAGGTCTGGTCCTCATCAGGGAGGCCTGCTGGCTTTCCTTAAACCTTAAGATTCTGTCTACTAAGGAAATGACAATCCTGAGCCTTGTCTGGAATAAATAGTGGCTGTTCTGAACTGTGAGTTCTGACCAAGGCCAGCCCAAAGTAAAGAATCAGGAGCAGAGGCTGGATCTGACAAGCTTGGGTTCAGTGGGCAGGGAGTCCTCCCTCTCCACGTTCTGACCTAAGAGGTTAGGTGTGCAATACTTTCAATAATTTTGAAGTTATGTCCCCCTGGTTCCAGTCCCACCTCTGTCAACTTCAGGTCAAGCAAGTGTCCTTGAAGAAGCCACGTTTGAGTGGAGGGCTCAACTCAGTAGTGGAGGGCTTGCTTACTTAAATAAAAAGGAGTTTCTTTAAGGTCAGTTTTCTCCTGTGGAAAGTAGAAAGGAGGAGAAAGAGAAGATGAGGAGGAGGAGGAGGAGGAAGATAAAGAAGAGGAAGAGGAAGAAGAGGAGGAGGAGGAGGAAGAAGAGGAGGAGGAGGGAGGAGGAGGAAGAAGAAGAGGAAAAAGAAGAGGAAGAAGAAAAGGAAGAGGAAAGAGAAGGAGGCGGAAGAGGAGAAGGAGGAGGAGGAGAAGGAGGAGGAGGAGGAGAAGGAAGAGAAGGGAGGAGGAGGAGAAGGAGGAGAAGGAGGAGAAGGAGGAGGAGAAGGAGAAGGAGGAGGAGGAGGAGAAGGAAGAGAAGGGAGGAGGAGGAGAAGGAGGAGAAGGAGGAGAAGGAGGAGAAGGAGGAGGAGAAGGAGGAGAAGGAGAAGGAGGAGGAGGAGGAGGAGGAGAAGGAGGAGGAGGAAGAGGAGGAGAAGGAGGAGGAGGAGGAAGAGGAGGAAGAGGAGGAGAAGGAGGAGAAGGAGGAGAAGGAGGAGGAGGAGAAGGAGGAGAAGGAGAAGGAGGAGGAGGAAGAGGAGGAGAAGGAGGAGGAGGAAGAGGAGGAGAAGGAGGAGGAGGAGGAGGAGGAAGAGGAGGAGGAGAAAGAGGAGAAGAAGCAGCAGCTGCAGCTGTCTTTCCCAGGTCAGGCCCGTTTTCTGTTAGCAATGAGGAGTGCTGGATCATTACTGAGCTGTCAGAGTGAGTTAATCGGAGTGGCTGGGGTCTCCTTTTGAGGCTCTACCATCTCCCCTGCAGGACCTAGAGCTGGTTCAACAGAGGAAGTCATGATGAGCATCAGCCACTCCCCGAGATGTCAGAGCAGGAAGTAGGGTGACTCAATCTGAATCAAGATGAGGTGGGATCACCCTGGTCCCGGGGTTACTCAGAGTGACACCAGGACACACCTGGCAGGAGGAATGGGTGACTTGGGCTCCAGGAAAGTGGGTTGGGGCTGGAAAGCACCTAGGACAGGGATACTCCTGTCAGGCAGGACACTGAGAGCATCATGTAGGGCCCGAAAGTCACTTGGATAGATGAAGCAGTTCGGAGAGTCAACAGCTCTGACTTCTCTGAGCCAGACACCCTGAGGTCAGGGACCCAGGTTTCCGCATCTCCACCCCCTACTCAGACCTTTGCTAGGCTGGATCCTCCTCTACGGGACACAAGGCAGCCTCCTGTACTGCACCAGCCAAATCTGCCAAACCTAGTCACTTAACTACTTAAACCAGTGGTTCTCAACCTATGGGTCTTGACCCTTTTGGGAGGGGGGGTCAAAGGATCCTTCACAGGGGTCGCTTAAGACTACCAGGAAACAGGGCTGGAGAAATGGCTCAGTGGTTAAGAGCACTGACTTCTCTTCTAAAGGTTCTGAGTTCAATTCCCAGCAACTACATGGTGGCTCACAACTACCTGCAATGTGATCTGATGCCCTCTTCTGGTATGTCTGAAGACAACTACAATGTACTCATATACATAAAATAAATAAATCTTAAAAAAAAGACTACCAGGGAACATGGATATTTCTATTACAACTCATAACAATAGCAAAATTATAGTTATGAAGTAGCAATGAAAACAATTTTATGGTCGAGGGTCACCACAACATGAGTAACTGTATGTATTGAAGAATTTCCATGTTAGGACAGATGGTTAAGTGATCTAACCCTTTCTCTCCGGTGTCACCTCCTCCCTGCTGGATCATATTTCCAAAGGTAACAGACCATGTTCATTGCTTTCTCTCTTAGGTTCATCTCAGCCCGTGGCATACAGTGAAGGCTTGGTAGAGTCCGCACAGGCTGATGGATGAGCGCCAGCTACCCAGCAGGCTGAGGCAGAATGATTGCTTGAGTCTAGGGGTTTGAGACTAGCAAGGGTGACCTAGCTAGACTCCATCTCAAGAATAAAATAAGGCAAGGTACAGTGGCAGGATTGTGGGTTTGAGGTCATCTTGGATTGCACTGATCTGATCTCAAATGGAGTGGCTGACAGTTTGGTGTACCGCCTCAGTGGGCAATGCCTAGGTTTGGTCCCTGGAACCCATGGTGGAAACAGAGGACCGGCTTCCCAAGAGTTGTCCTAAGCCATGGTATGTGTGACAGCCCCTGCCCACAGAGATAAAATGTTATTTAATAAAAAATAAAATAAAATAAAATTGGGCTTGTTGACTGGTGACTGTTAATATAGCAATTGAGATGTGAAAGCAGAAGGGTCAGGAGTTCAAGGCCACCCTTGGCTTCACAGTGAGTTCAACACTCGCTTGGGACACATGAGACCTTGATCAGAAAGAAGAAAATAATAATAAAAACACCTGGATGGACACACTCTCATCAAGTACGAGTGTGGTATGTATGCATGCACATTTGTATTTGTGCCTGTGTGTGTGTGTGGCGCGCGCACGTGCACACACACACACACACACACATACATGTGCGCGTGTACACACACACACACACGTGCACATCAGCTCTAGGTTGTCTCAGCTAGCTGGCTTGCCCCAGGAGTCTTCTGTTTCTGCCTGCTGAGTTCTGGGTGGCCACCATACCTGCCCAGATTGTATATGGGTTCTGGGGATCCGAACTCTGATCTTCATGCTTTCAGGACAAGTGCATTATCATGGAGCACTCCCCTACACCCCACCCCACCCTCGCCAGCTCCCGAGTGGGTCCTCGATGTGGTTCTAACGCTAGGCTGCAGGCAAACCCTTGAGCCTTGTCCCGGCCTCTGCAAACTGGGAAACACACTTAAGGTGAAGATTCTGTGAGAAAACAGGGAGGCTGGGCATTCCCTATGAAGGAATAGGAACTTCCCTATGAAGTTTCCCACAGACAAACCTCAGGCACAGTTTGGTGACACTCAGACGAGGAGACTAAGGCTCAAGAAAGTCAATTTGAGATAAACCCCCGAGAGGCCTTTCCAGCTTCGTCTCCTCCTTAGTCTGCACTGCTATCAGCCGCCTAAAGAGTTTCCATGCATGGAGTCCTGAAATCAGCTGGCTTGTCCCTGCCCTAATTGATGGCCTCCCCCACTCCCTTTCCTGCTGGGGTGGCTTGGTTACTGGGGGTGGAAACTTGGCTGTTTCTTGTGCTTGAGGCTGGAGTCAAAGAGCTGGAGGCCCTGTGTGTGTTTGTGTATAGCAGCACAGAGCATCCCCAAAGGACCTACTGGGCTCTCTCTGCATCTCCAGCTAGAAGTCATCCAGCCTGGTGGTGAGAGACTCAGCTCTGAAGTAAAGTTGGAATTGTTCTTGGGTTGACCTTGGGTCAGTCTCTCCCCAGCTGGACTGAGAAGTGAAAGGCTTTAAACAGGGCCGTGGACTCTGCACAGGTCCCGCCCCCAGACACTCAACAGAAAGAGGCTGGGATGGGGTGGGGGATGGAATCCAGAGCCTTATGTAGGTAGCCTAGACAATTGCTCTACCGATGAACTACACGGCCAGGCCAGCTTGTTTAGGGACTGTTGGCTTGTTGGGAGGGATATTTGTTCTGGTCTCCCTGGGATTTTTCCCTAGCGGGTTCTCAGTGGCTAAATGAACAAGTGGAAGGAAAGAGAGAGTCAGAAGGAGAGACAAGAGGAAGGAAGGTGAAGTTTGCTCCCAGGAGCTTCCGGCCCACTGTACTGCATGTCTCCGGGACCCACTGAGCAGACCCTGGTCTCTGATCAGGCTGAGCTGGTCTGAGATGGGAATGCTGGGGTGAAATCACCAGCTACCTCCATTCTCCTCTGTACAGTGGGGTGGTCCTCGTGGCCTCCCGTGTGAGCGGGAGGAGGTGCCGGTGTGTGTGCTTGTGCGGATGTACTAAATAGTCATCAGCTCTGTGCAGTCTCTAGACTAAACCGTGGCAGGCTGTGTACGATCTGGAACTAGACTTCTTGACCTTTGGCAAGCTTCCTACCCTCCCCAGTCCTCAGTTTCCTGCTCTGTAAGACAAGCAAAATAAAATAATCTGTCCCAGGAGCTATAAGAATTAAATGAGATGATACAGGAGGAGTTTTGAGGGCTAGTAACATCACATCACACACACCCACACACCCACACACACACACACACACACATACATATACACACACACGTTCATGGAGTGGGGCTTGAATAAATGCAGGACACATAGTTAAACAATAAACTGTGTTCATGATAACAAAGCCTGCTCTCAAGAATTCTGTAATATGGGGTTGGGGATTTAGCTCCGTAGGCGAGTACTTGCCTAGCAAGTGTAAGGCCCTGGGTTCTGTCCTCAGCTCTGAAAAAAAAAATCTGTAATGTGTAATGTCAAAGAATAACATCCACTATGCTAGCTAGGAATGTAGGGAACTAAGGCAGGAGGATCACTTAGGTTCAGACCAGCCCGGGCTACATAGTTTGTTTAGAGGCCAACCTGGACTATATAGCAAGAATAAATCTGTGATATTAGGAATTATTGAATCTTTTGTAGCTGTCTTCCTACACACCAGAAGAGGGCATCAGATCTCATTACAGACGGTTGTGAAGCACCATGTGGTTGCTGGGATTTGAACTCAGAACCTTTGGAAGAGCAATCAGTGCTCTTAACCGCTGAGCCATCTCTCCAGCCCAGAACAATTGAATCTTACATGTCTAATGATAGACTTTTCAGAAATAAAGGCATTTACAGGATTTCCTAGGGGCCTTGGAAAATCATAGTAGCTGCCTGCTATAGAAATTCCATTTGCTTTAGAGATAAGAAAGCAGTTTGAGACATGAAGATTTACCCTTCTGCTTAGAAGCTAAGAAGCAGCTGGCCGCCAGGGTAGCTCTAACTCTGGCTAAGTATGGGAGGGTCTCCCAAAGCCTGCAGGCAATAGCTCAGCTCCTGAAGGCCTCAGGGCCCTCCCAACAAGAGGAGCTTCAGCAAAGTTGAGGGCCATGCTGGGCACAGAGGGAAGAACTGGGGACTGGAGGTCAGGAAGGCGACCTTCGTCCCCAGGGGCTTGGTGCCAGCCCAGACCCCATTAAAGACAAGGTGAGCCAGGGTATGGTGCTAGGGTTAGATGCCCAGCACACCATCCCGGCTCCAGCTTGACAAATGAGTCTATTCAGGATTTAAGGATGCCCTGCTGAGAAAGTTCCAGAGTTCCCTCCTTCCCTGAGTCAGTTGACTCAGGCTTTCTGACATTTGCAGCACTGTACTGCAGAGCAATCCTGCTGGTGTCTCAGCTTATCCGAACTGCAGTCCGCAAAATGGGCGTGTCCGGTTTTTTGGGTTTTTTTTTTTTCCTTTTCCTTTCCCGGAGAAAGGAATGACTATTTGGCACAGTCAAAAAGGCTGATCAGAACCCAGCACTAAACTTTCCTGCCTGCTGCATGCTGGGGTCTCCTTGTTTAGTAAGGAGAACTGGTCCCAGGAAGTGAGGCCCAAAGACCTCTGGGTAGAAGCTTCTTTGGTCTGGTTGGGGTCCAGGCGAGCATCCTTCCTAACTCTTGACCATCAGGTGTAGTGTTGTTGGTGATGATGATGGTAATGTCTGAGACAGGGTTTCTGTGTGTATGTAACTTTGGCTGTTGCTGTTCCCGAACTCTAGAGTAGAGCAGGTTGGCCTCAAACTCGAGATCTGCCTGCCTCTGTCTGCTGAGCGCTGGGATTAAAGGTGTGCGTCACTACTGCCCATCAAGACAGGGTCTTATGTAGCCCAGGCTGACCACAAACTCTCTCTCTCTCTTTTTTTTTTTTTTGGTTTTTCAAGACAGGGTTTCTCTGTGTAGCCCTGGCTGTCCTGGAACTCACTCTGTAGACCACGCTGGCCTCGATCTCAGAAATCCACCTGCCTCTGCCTTCCAAGTGCTGGGATTAAAGGCACGAGCCACTACTGCTGCCTGGGCTCCTGACCACAAACTCTTATGTAGCTAAGGATGTCCTTGAGTTTCTGTTCTTTTCTTATCTCCTAAGTGCTGGGGTTTGAATTCAGGCATTGGATTTGAATTCATAACTGTTAGACAAGCACGCTCTACCAACTGAACTACATCCCCAGCTGATTTAATTAATTAACTAGTTAATTAATTAATAGTTCTGGGGATGGGATCCAGGGTCACAAATGTGTTAGGCAAACATTCACCAACAAGCTATACCCCTGGCACTCGGAGTTAATCTCCAGAATCCTTACTTTTTTCCCCTGTGTTTTGTGAGACAGCCTTACTCTGTGTTCCTAACTGTCCAGGAATTCAATATCTAGGCCAGGGCAGACTTGAACTTGTGGCTATCACCCTTCTTCTGCCTTCCAAGTGCTGGGATTACAGACATGAGCCACTGTGTCCCACAAGTAATCAACCTCATTTACAGCTCAGGCAAGTGGGGTTCACAGATAGGTCCTGTTCAATAGCAAGTCCAGGGCTCACCCCAAGCATCAGCATATGGCCCAGTCTCTCCCACGGAGCACACGTATAGGCTAAAGGACAGCTTCAACTTTGCCCAGAAGGCTGGTGTCCCCTTTTTGATCTTTCACATAGCCAAGGCTGAGCCATCAGTTCCTGTCAGTTACCCCCCCAAAGAGAGTCTGACGCAGTTTAACTAAAGGAAACCACCAGTCTTGGCACGAACTGCCCTTCCTGGCAGGCCACCCGAGGTCATGGTGGGGTGGAGCTGGGAATGGTATTTCTTATTTCCTCCCCCAGATACCCATCAACAACTGCCTGGGCATTGGGCTCACCTTCAGCCTCAGTGTCTTCATCTACACGTCATCTTCATCATCAGTAGAGGGGGAAGGTTCTGCCACTCTACTGCTGGGTCGTGTCGAGGGAGTTAAAAAACCATTCTTAGAGCCAGGCAGTAGTGGTGCATGACTTTAATCCAAGCACTCAGGAGGCAGAGGCAGGTGGATCTTTGTGAGTTCAGGTCAGCCTGATCTACAGAGAGAGTTCCAGCCAGCAAAGAGCAAAGAAACCCTGTCTCAAAAAAACAAAAACAAAAACAAAAAACAAACAGACAAAAACAACCAAAACCCAAAAAACAAAACAAAAAACCCAATCTCTCTCTCTCTCTCAAAGAAATTACATTCTTAGGACGTTTATCATAAGGTAACAGGAGTTGACTCCTCCTTTGCCCCTGAGAAACAGAGACGAAAGGTGACTGCATGAAGTCACTCAACGAAAAGAGCATAAGGATCTGAACCAGTCATCAGGGGTAGTGAGACCCTCGTCCCTTTCCTTTTCCTTCACACTCTCCCTCCTCGTCCGGCCCGGGGGGTGGGGGTCTCCAACCTTGCAGCCAAGGCCTCAGTATCCACCTAGGTTGCTGAGAAGAAATCCAGTCTCTTACCCACTCCCTGCGCCCGGCTCCCTGCTCCCCGATCAGCGTGGGGAGAGATGCCGCCCCCCTCCCACCCTCTGCTCAGCGAAGGGAGAGATGCCGCCCCCCCCCCCCCCCCCGAGCTCCAGGGCCCCACAGATAGTCACATTGCAGCTACCTTGCAGGTGCAGACCCGCACCAGGCTTAGTCTCACCTACTGTTTTTGATTGGTTCCTTCTGGAGGCATAGACAAGGTGTCAACTTCAGTGGCCAATGAGAAAACGCTCAGGGAGATGTGGTTGCTACAGCAACAAAGAGCAGAATCTGGTTTCTCACACTGGGCACAGCACCGAGCCTGCTCTTCCCAGGACCCGCCACACAGTGGTCACATGCTCTACGGTAGAATGACTCTGGGGACCGAAGTTGAGGGATTGGTAAGACCCAAGCCCTTGACGAACGCTAACTGTGGACGAGCTTTTACGACAAGACTGATCAGAGTAGGCTGTGGAGGAGGTACTTGGAGGAAGATGCTGTACCTGTCTGAATGGGCGGGGGTTCTCTGCCCTGCTGACCTTGGGGCTCCATGGTCCTGACATCTTCAGCAGAGCCTTCTGAAAACAGGATAGGTAAAGATGCTGGCCGCCATATCTTACAAACTGAGTTCCATTTCTGGAAAAGTGTCCTACATGTTGTCCTCTGGCCTCTATGAGCATGCTTGGTGGCAGCCAGCTTCCCCCAATAAATAAGCACAACAGAATTCTTTCCTTTCCTTTCCTTTCCTTTCCTCTCCTCTTCTTTTCTTTCTCTCTCTCTCTCTCTTTCTTCCTTCCTTCCTTCTTCTTCTTCTTTTTTTTAAGAATATATCAAAGCCAGGAATTGGTGGTGCACCTTTAATCCCAGCACTTGGGAGGAAGAGACAGACAGATTTCTGAGTCCAAGGCCAGCCTGGCCTACAGAGTGAGTTCCAGGACAGCCAGGGCTACACAGAGAAACCCTGTCTCGAAAAACCAAAAAAAAAAGAAAGACCATCTCAAAAAACAAAGAAACAAACAAACAAACAAAAAAACCCCTAACAACAACAAAAAACAGAGACTCCACAACAAAACAAAGAAAAACCTACTTGTTCCAGGGAATCCTAGTTCGGTTCCCGGCACCCACATGAAGTTCAGTCACCTATAATTTCAGTTCCGGGTTATCCAGCTCTCTCTTTTGAGTTGGCATGCATGTGGTGCTCATAAATGTGTGCAGGCAAAAAAAAACCACTTTTACACATAAAGATAAATAAAATAAAAATATATTTAAAACGGATCAAGAAGCCTGGTGTGGAGCAACGGAGTGAACAGAGTTACACGGCCGACACAAGTGGCCATCTCCCTGAACCAGTCCCTTGCCAGGCAGATCAGGAAGTGCCAGCCAAAACCCACCCAGGGCAGGGTGGGGACAAGATGCACACCAAGGCTAAACTGTGCCTCTTACACTGCTCTCAGTCTGGCCAAGAAGAGGGGACCAGGGGTCAGTAGGGCCATTGCCTTGGGCATCTTGCACTGGCTTTACGTACAGTCATGTCCGGTGCTGGGCATTCATTAACCTCATCCTCTTCCCAGGACAAAGGAAGGTGACCAGGTTCACTGTCCTCAGCTCATAGATAAAGAACGTTGACTGGTGAAGCACACCCTCGGGCCCCGGGCCTGGCATTTGGCTTGGCGGGGCTGTGGATGCCTGTAACTCCTTGACGTAGAGTCTCGTCAAGGGATGCTCTATGCCTGTCCATGCTGAGGCTGCTGGGACCACTGAAATCCGTGGTCAGGGAGGTAGAGACCCCTATCTCTGTTGATCTGGGGTCAGGAGTCCTTTATCTTCCGCTGTTCCTGTAGAAGTTATGTCTGACTCTCCTCCCAGCTCCATGCTCTCAGAAATAAGACTCAGACTCAAAAATATACTTATAAATACTTTGGCCCTATAGCTAGGCTCTACTCTGACTAGATCATAACTAAAATAACCCAATTATTTTAACCTAAATTCTGCCATGTGGCCCCTCCTCTTATCTTCCCAGGCCGATCTTCCTGCACCTGGCTCTATCCCAGAATTCTTTTCCTTCCGGATGTCCCTCCTTCTATTTTCTGCCTAAGCAATAGGCCATGGGCTTCGTAATTGACAGGCGATGCATCCATACAATACACAAGATATTCTCTCTACCTGTTCCAGTGGCGGGGACGCCTGGGCAGATGTAGCCATTTCCCCCAAGCCCTCTCTGGGTTCTGGACTACGTCTGTTAAAGCAGTGAGGGAACTGAGCGGCGGTGGTGGCACATGCCTTTAACCTCAGCACTTGGGAGGCAGAGGCAGGTGGGTCTCTGAGTTCGAGGCCAGCCTGGTGTACAGAGTGTGTTTCTGGAGACCATTTTCTTTTGTTCTCATGGTGACCCTCCCATCTAGGGCCTAGCACAGGCCCTCAGGGACCTTTCTCTCTGCAGGGCCTCTTTGTCTGTCCCCAGACTGAGACGAGCAGAGGCAATCTGTTTAAGAGGTTGTGAGTTTCTGTCCTTGGCGGACAGGCTGCCCGAGTGACACGTAGGTGGATCCAAGGCAGGGGCAGAGTTGTCTACTTGCCTCTAGCTTCTAGAGTTGTCAACTTGCCCTGCTTCACTGGAACTTGCAACCGCCAAGTTCTGGGAGTGGGGTTGGGGGTGGAGACAGATTGTTCTAGAAACCAGAGAGGCTCCCACTTGGAGGCTGGATGCCTCCTCTTCAGTTCTCTATACTGTCCTGATGCTCTCCTCAGGCTGAGACTTGATCTCTTATTCTCCAGATGGGCTGTTCTCTGTTATGGAGCATTTTTTTTTTAGTAAACACATGCCAATGAATTATTCTTAATATAAATGTAAACAGTGACTAAATCTGGCAGCTGTATTTCTTTACCTTACACTATTCCCCAGTAATCACACAGGGAAGCTAAGTTTATTTAAAACTGCAACTAACCATGGGGCTAACATCCCATGGCACTTGCATATTATACTTGATCCACTTGGGGCTTCAGGCATGTTTCCATGATCTCTCTCTGGACCCCTTCCCCAGGGCTCCAAGTCCTCGATCCTCCTCGCTCATCTGAATCTCCCTCTCTCCCCCATTCATCTTCCCCTGGTAGGCAGATGTCCCGCCTGATTCTCTATTCTGCCCAACCATTGGGTGATCAACATTTATGGACAAGGCAGAGAATAAATGGTAAGAGTTGTTTACACAAACTTGAGACAGGAGATTCTTGGTATAAGCGTTACAGTGCTGTGTCCTTTCTGAAACAGGATCTGAGGGCAGAGCGATCAGCATCTGAATAATCCAAGGGTAAACTTTACACTGGGTACAAAAACGTTATGCCTACGAACACCTTCCTGATTTCTGCCCTAGCCGAGTGCTGCCCATAGCACTACTTACTCGGTGACGGATGGTGTTCAAATTGGTCTTACGTAGTTTGGGCTGGTCTTAAACAAGCTACATAGCCAAGGATGACCTCAAGCTCCTGACCTTCCTGCCCCCACCCCCACCTCCACCCCCACCCCCCAGTGCTATGATTACCAAGCCTAGCTTAGTTTATACAGTGTAGGAAGGGCATTGAGACTAGAATGTTGCCTGCTGTGTTTTCTTAAAATCAAGGCTAAGTTTTGTGGTAAGGTAACCTAATTATAAGCAACGATACATGTACGTATACATACATACATACATACATGCATGCATATGTTTGGTTGTCTCCCTTTTTGAGACATGGGTTCTCTGTGTAGCCCTTGGCTGTCCTTTAACTCACTCCACAGACCACCTCAACCTCACAGATACCTGCTTACCTCTGCCTCCCGCCCGAGGGCTTGGGTTAAAGGCATAGCCACCACTGCCCAGCGAGCAATGATGCTTTTGAAATCTGGAACTGATGTTTGGTTTTATTTTATTTTATTATTTTATTTTATATTCTGAATGCATTAAATTTTAGTTGAAGGGTGGAGAGACGGCTCAGAGGTTAAGAGCACTGGCTGCTCTTCCAGAGAACCTGGATTTGACTCCCAGCACCTACATGGCAGCTTACAATCATCTATAAGAATTCAGTGCCTTCTCTGACCTTTACAGGCACCGGCAGGCACATGGCACACAGACAGACATACATGCCAGCAGAACACTCTTAGATATAAAGTTTTAAAATTTATTTTTAGGGGCTGGTGAGATGGCTCAGCGAGTAACAGTACTGACTGCTCTCCCAAAGGTCCTTGAGTTCAAATCCCAGCAACTGCATGGTGGTTCACAACCATCTGTAATGGGATCTGACACCCTCTTCTGGTCTGCCTAAAGACTGCTACAGTGTACTATATATATATATATATATATATATATATATATATATATATATATGATAAAATCTTAAAAAAATTTTAGTGTGACCCCCCCCCCCACACACACACACAACGTGCATGTGGAGGTCAGAGGACAACCTTTGGCAGCTAGTTCTTTCCTTCTACCACATAAGCCCTCAGGATGACTTAGGTCAATAGGTTGAGTAGCATCCACATTCACCCACCTAAGACATTTTAACAGCCCTGTTCTCCTACTGGGAGAACAGTAAATTATTATTATTTCAACTGGGCATGGTGGTACACGCCTTTAATCCCCGTACTTCAGAGGTAGAGGAGGCAGATCTCTGAGTTTGAAGCTAGCCGGATCTACAGAGCTAGTTGTAAAGGCAGCCAGGGCTACACAGAGAAACCCTGTTTTGAAGAAAACAAAAATCAATAAAATAAAATGATTTCATGTACTGCTACATTGGGAATGGTCATAAGCAATAGCACAGCCAGATGTGGTTGACATTTATTAATGATAACAGGAGGGCTGTCGAGATGGCTTAGTAGTTAAGAGCCCTGGCTGCTCTTGTGGGGGACCTGACTTTGGTTCCCAATACCCACAGGGCAGCTCCCAACATCTGGAAACCCAGTTCCAGGGATTAAATTCCTCGTCTGATCTCTGTGGGCTCCTGCACACATGTGGTATATATTCTTACACTCAGACTCCCACCTACACATAAAATTAAATAAATATTTAAAAAATAATGATCAGGCAGGGGTGGTTGGGGTATTGCTCAGCGGCGAGATGACTTAGTAGTTAAAGGCCCTGGCTGCTCTTGCAAAGGATCTAAGTTTGGTTCCCAGCATCCACAAGGCAGCTTACAACTATCTGTAATGCCAGTTACAGATGTGCGGAGCCCCTGGTTCCGTCCCCAGCATTGCATACCGATAGTAATAAGAACCTTCCCACAGTAGCTTGCTTTACTCTTTTCTACATATAGGATCCTGTTTGTTACCTTCTGAGGACAGCTCTGGCCTCATTGTACAGAGAACTGAGGTGATTGAAGGGTGATTGTGACTTACACATAGTGAGGACTTTGACCAAGTCACTGATAGTTCCTACCCCATTAAAAGGGAATAAGGAAAACAGCCTCCAACCAAACCCACAAGGAGTTTGGATTAGACAGGAGGAAGGACTTCCTGGCAAGAAATGTTTAGCCATCCATTATGTCCAAGGAAGGGTGTGGAGAACCTGCCTTCGGAAGTCCTCAAGACAAGATAAAGGCTTGTCCATCTGGGCTCATCCCACTACTGCCTGAAGGCAGGGGAATGGGCTAAATGACCTCTGAGGCCCCTTCAGCTCCAAAGATTAGTGCACCCTGCTATCAAGGCGGCCACCCTGACACTTCCCCCAAAGCAGCTATTAAGCAAGGGAGGCCTGTGGAGACTCTAACTTAAGGGGATTAAGAAAACCTTGTCTTGGCCTCGGGCCACAGGAGGGAGTGGCTAAAAACAGCCTCCTGCCCAGAGGCTTGGGTGGGGTGGTTCCTCTTCTGCTGTCTCTGCTCAGTCATAGTCCCACACTCACGGCTGGGGGCCCAGAACCCGGCTCCTGAGGTCCCACATCATTTAGGGCCCCTCTGCCGGTGGAACTGTGGTACTTCTTACATATTCTCCAGGGGAGGTCTCATAGTTGCTGAACCAGGAAGGTAGATAGGCTGACTTTAGCTGTCTCTCTGGGCCCAAAATGTATTATTTTTTTTTAAAGTCAATGTGTTTGTTTAATAAAAAAAAAAATCAAAATATTGTCTTTATTTTCGATTACACAAAAATACACTTTTATTGTTTTAAGTCAAAGCACGGTGTGATGGTAGATGACTGTAATCCTAGCATTCATGAGGAGAGGCAGGAGGACTGCTGTGAGTTAAAGGTCACCTTGAACTACAGTGTGAGACTCCTGTCTCAAAAGAAATGGACACAAATAAATAAGCCACAAAAGTGGTTCTTTTGAGTTGGGACTGTGAATCAGCTGTAGAGACTTGCCAAGGGTAAGTGAGGCAGAGTCTCCCCTACAATAATAAATAGGCACAGCATGATACTGTAGGCCAGTCCCTGCAGGGCTGAGGCAGGAGGATTTAGAGTTTGCCTCCAGTCTAAACTATAAGTCAAGATCTTTAAAAAGCAGTCAACAGGGTAGTGGCACTTGGGGGATATAGGCACTGGTTTCAAAAGGAACCCAATTAACTGGGTGTCTTAGTTAGGATTTTACTGCTGTGAAGAGACACCATGACTAAGGCAACTCTTATAAGGACAACATTTAATTGGGGCTGGCTTACAGGTTCAGAGGTTCAGTCCATTATCACCAAGGTGGGAACATGGCAGCATCCAGGCAGGCATGGTACAGGAGGAGCTGAGAGTTCTACATCTTCATCTGAAGGCAAACAGGAGAAGACTGACTTTCAGGCAGCTAGAAGGGTCTCAAAGCCCACTCCCACAGTGACATACCTACTCCAATAAGGCCACACATCCTAATAGTGCCATTCCCTGGGCCAAGCATATTCAAACCACCACATCTGGACAGGGTGACTTGTGTGCTCCTGTGTGTTAATGGCCCTTCCTTTCCAAACCAGGCCAGACCACTCTTGTTGATATGACATCACATTTAAGTAGCTTCTATTGGTCCTTATCACATGCTAATCTAGGACTCTGGGCACCCAGAATGAGAAGATATTGTATTTATTGTAATGGGGTGTGTGTCTGTGTGTCTGTGTGTGTGTGTGTCTGTGCTCATGCAAGGAGTCATTTTCAAGGGTCCTTCACTTGGCTTAGAAAGTCCCTGAGTCACCCAACCATAGGCATCATCGTGCCTCTGTTTCTCCAGTGCTGGGATTACCGATGCATGCCACCATGCCCAGTATTTCCCATGGGATTTGAACTGGGGTGCCCAGGCTTGCATGGCCAGCACTTTACCTACACAGCTATCTCCCCAGCACTGAGCTGGAAGACCTATGCAAGCACTCCCTAGGGTTCCTCCTGGGGTCTTTCTCCCTACTGTGTCCTGTCCAGTGCCCTGCAGAAGCTCACTAGACAGTAACAGTGAACTCTGGGGACCATTCTGAAGTCTTCCTAGGATAACCTGGAGGGCTTCCAGGAAGAGGAGAGAAACAAAGAGGGCTCAGAGACGGAGCAGTGTTCAGCTAATGGAAGGGAAGCCACTGGAGGAGTTTCTGGGACACTAATGGGGTGAAGTAGAACCCCAGAAGTCTCTCAGGGTGCAGATGTCCTTTCGGGCTATCCCAGTGCCAGATGCCAGGCTCAGGTTAACAATCACGAGTTTCACTGGACTTGGATCTTCAGCTTCTTCCAAGAGACTGACTTTTGAGGAATCCTCAGGTTTGGGAGGCATGACGTATTTGCCATGGTTCCAGCTGCTAATGAAACATGTGTCTAACACCCCAGGAAGAACACGGTCTTCCTGACACAGTGTCCTCACCCCTGTTTTCATGTTTATGGGCATCAGGTGCTTGGCACAGGCTGCCACACCCAGCTGAGAAAACAACCTGCCAGAACTTCCAGTCCCTCTGTCACTCCTCCCGGCCTGCCTGCCAGTCGGCCACGCCCCCACTGGCCGGAGCACCGCCCCGATTCTCTTTTGTCCCGTGCTCCGGCTATTTGCTTGCTCAGACTGTTGTTTATCAACATGGTCCAGAACATTGGGCTGCCAGCAGAAACACACATGGCACTGGTGGCACCGCCCCCCCACCCCACCCCCACCCCCGCCATCAACACATTCCTACGAGCTGTTTGCCGCTGTCTAAGCCGGGCACGAACACATTTGCACCAACTCGTGCCAACACAGCTGGGCCTCCAGCTCGAGCATGCACAAGGCCCCTAGTTTTTGCCAAACGTACTCCTGAGTTCACGGGTACAAGAACATCACATGTTCCTCCCTCTGACCTGGGCAGGCCAACTGTTTCTTGCTGCTGCGAGATCTCTGGGCAATGAATTTAACTTCTCCGAGCACCAGATGCTTCATTGTAGAATAGGAATAATAATTACTTCCAGAAGGTGAACATATGTGGCTTTCATGAGGGCGTTATGGCCTCTGTGAGGGTTTTTCCCATAGGCTTCGAGGCTTAGGAAGGAACAGCCACCCAGCTGTGGGGACTGGAGTATCCATTCTAGAATCTGGTCATGGGTTTCCTGTCTCGCCCTCCTGTTGTTAGATAGGCTTGTGAACAGACCTTACCAGCTGACAGCCTTGAGTGAGGCCTAGCACCTATCCACAGCCCTTCTTAGGAAGAACGGGTATAAAGACTGTGTGGGGGGTTGGAAAGATAACTCAGCAGTTAAGAGCACTGGCTGCTCTTCTAGAGGTCTTGAATTCACATCCAAGCAACCACATGGTGGCTGTAATGAGATCTGACGCCCTCTTCTGGTGTGTCTGAGAACAGCTACAGTGTACTCACACATAACAAATAAATCTTAAAAAAGAAAAGATTGTGTGGTCCACTGTGACACAAGGACAGAAGCTTGGGAATTCTGTCCACAGCTACAGGGGGTTGTGTGTGTGTGTGTGTGGGGGGAGCAGTTTGAGCATTGACCACTTCTTGTCCCCCTTCTCTTGGCCTCTGTGAGCCCAAGTCCACATTTCCATTCTGTGTGCTGGAGACCTGTTTTTTCTTAACCAGGGGCTTCCCGCCTCATCATTGGCACATCCGGGGGCCTCACTGAAGCTGTCCTGCCTGCCACGGGACCCTCTTCTGCTCCTGACTTCCCCTCTCTCTGTCTCAAGTCCTCAGGACCCTTCCTGCCATTAGCCACGTTGCTGTCGTTGTAGGAATTATTCTGCCTGCTTGCTTTGTTGCCTTTTTTTTTTGGTTTTTCGAGGCAGGGTTTCTCTGTGTAGCCCTGGCTGTCCTGGAACTCACTCTGTAGACCAGGCTGACCTCGAACTCAGAAATCCGCCTGCCTCTGCCTCCCAAGTGCTGGGATTAAAGGCGTGAGCCACCACCGCCCGGCTGATTTTTTTTTTCTATTAAAGGCAGAGTCTCAGAGAAGTGCCAGCCCTCGCAAGCACTCCCTGGGGTTCCTCCTGGGGTCTTTCTCCCTACTGTGTCCTGTCCAGCGCTCTGCAGAAGCTCACTAGACAGTAACAGTGAACTCTGGGGATCATTCTGAAGTCTTCCTAGGATAACCTGGAGGGCTTCCAGGAAGAGGAGAGAAACAAAGAGGGCTCAGAGACGGAGCATTAAATTAAATTAAATCCTAGCAAGCAGATCTCTATGAGTTCGAAGCCAGCCTGGTCTACAGAGAGCAAGTTCCAAGACAGCCAGGGCTGAACAGAGAAACTCTGACCTGAAAACAAAACAAAAACAAAAAACCAAAACAACAAAAAGCCAGAGTCTCATGTATCCCAGACTGGCCAGGATTCACTAGGGAACCAAGGATGCCCTTGAACTTCTGATCCTCCCTCTTCTACTGCCTGAGTGCCCTGACCCAGTTTATGAGGAGCCAGAGACGGAACCCAGGGAGGACTCTGGGCTAGACATGGACAATGAACCGCACTCCTAAGCTAGGTAGCAGCTTTCTTTTGTTTTGTTTTGTTTTGTTTTACTGTGGCCTCCACTCCTGCAGGAGGGAGGGGAACCAAATGTGCTGAGAGGCCTGAGAAAAGCCTGGGTAGAGCAAGCTGGACTGCTGTGGTCACAGAGGCACAGCTGGAGACTGGCACTGACTCGGGTTCTTCTAGCAAACAGGATGTCGGCTCCCCCAGACTGTAGTGACTGTACACTCATTCCTGCACCCGAGATGGAATGATGGGAAACTGACGGTGGGCAGATCCCGATCTCACCCCTGCTGAGGCGAATTTTCCTGGTTCCTACACATGGAGGGATTCCCTAGCTCTGACAATCCACGGAGGCGCCATCAGAGAGCCCTGTTGGCCCAGCAGAACCGTGGCAGATTGACCCTCCTTATGCTCCAGAAACCCGGCAGGAGTACAAACGGGGACACTCACATGCCGCTAAGTCAGATTCAGCTGGACCCGGTGGCACAGGCCTGACATCACAGAGTTTAGGAGACTGAGGCTAGACAATCCAAGTTCGAGGCCAGCCTGAGCAACTTATGAAACCTCTAAAAAGAAAAAGGGAAAGGAAGGGCTGTGAGAAGGCTCGGCTGGCGAAGGTGCCTGCCGGGCAACGCAAGCTTTATGACCTGGATTCCACGCCAGGGACCCACAGTGGAGGAGAGAATGAACTCCTGAAAGCTGGTTTCTGATATCCACATGTGCACTGTGGCATGTGTCCACACGAGTAACTGAACATACAAATGCAGCTAACATTTTTATAAGGCTTAAATAATGTATTTAGTAGTGTTTCTTGGGATTATTTTTTCTTTTTTTCTTTTTTGAAACAGGGTTTCTCTATGTAGTCCTGGCTATCCTGGTTATGACAGGACATAATGATGTATATGTATGTTTATGTTCATGGGTATGTGTATATGTGTATGTGTAGTTTATGTATCTGATGCATATTTGTATATGTTTATGATATTTGTTTTTTCAAGACAGAGTTTCTATGTGTAGCCCTGGCTGTCCTGGAACTCATTCTGTAGAACAGACTGGCCTCGAACTCACAAAGGTCCCCCTGCCTCTGACTCCCAAGTGCTGGGATTAGAGGTGTGTACCACCATTGCCTGGCTTCGTTGGGATTTCTTTTGTCAGAGTTGTCATAAATTATCTTGAACCTGGCACCTCAAACAACAGACATAGGCTGGGTATGCCGCTTGGTTGTTTGAGTGCTTGCTTAACATAGGTGCAGTCCCCTGTTCAATCTCCGACACTGCATAAACCTGGCCTGGTGGTGCACACCCAGAATCCCAGCCTTTGGGAAGTAGATCTAGGAGGATCCAAAGTTCTGGGTTATCCTTGACTACACTAGAGGTTTGGGGTTAACCTGGGATCCTTAAGTCTCTGTCTGAAACAAAGTAAAAACAAGACCCAGCAACATGTTAACAAGGATTGGTTCTTTCCAAGGCTATGAGATAGTCTCTGACTTTAGCCTCGATCTGAGAGTTTGCTGGCAATCTGTCTCATGACTTGGCGCCATAGAAGTGTCACCCAGAACTCTGCCTATCTCTTCACAGGTGTGTCCCCCCGGGTCCCTCTTGCACACATATGTACATGTGAATGCTTATATGAGATTTGGACATTTGACCCATAATGACCTCAGTCTGAACTGTGGCTACCTTGACAGCAAAGGTAAAACGCAGTTTGTGACTTTCAGGGATTTTCTCACAGTAATGTGTCATGACCCTTCCTTTTGTACCAAGGATGGAACTCAGGGCCTTGCCAATTCCAAGCAAATGCTATGCTATATATAACTATATACTATATAGTTATATCCTCAGTCCTGGTTTTTGTTTTGTTTTTGCTTTTGTTGTGGTTGTATTTTACTATGTAGCCCAGGCTGGCCTTGGGGACAGAATCTTACTATGTAGCTCAGTCTGGCCTTGGAGACAGGATCTTACTATGTAGCCCAGGCTGATCTCGAACTCATCACCCTTGTCACAGCCTCCCAAGTGCTGGGAGCACAAGTGTATGCCCTCACGATGTATCCTACAAATCAGGCTGATTATTTATTTATTTATTTTTCAAGATAGAGTTTCTCCGTGTAGCCCTGGCTGTCCTAGAACTCACTCTGTAGACCAGGCTGGCCTCAAACTCAGAGATCCTCCCTGCCTCTGGCTCCCTCTCCCCACCAGTGCTGGGATTAAAGACATGCAATAGCACTGCCTGGCTACTTATTTATTTATTTTGATTTTAAATCAATAAGTTACAATATTCGAATCGTTCAATCCTGCGGCGATCATTGGCGCTCTCGAGCCCTAGCCAAGGCAGGAGCGGAGGAAATACCTGTAATTGGAGCGCTGAGGAGGCCGAGGCAGCTACTGCTCCTAATGACTGTCTACTCCAAATCTAACTACTGTTTTTCTTCCTCTGCTTCCCTCAATCCCTACACTTTTTCTTGTTTAGCTCATTTATCTATTTATTATTGATTATTATTGAGGTGCCAGGCATCAATCACCCTACGCATATGCACACACACACACACACACACACACACACACACACACACACACACACTCACGCATACGCATACACATGTGCGCTCGCGCGGGCACTCACATTCAATTCCTATGGTTTTTTTCTGAGCTAAAACCCAGAACAAGGCTTTTATTTTTTCCTGCCTTGGGGTGGGGTGCTCCCGGGGTGCCTCTTGTGACAATGTCTTTTCTTTTTCTAGGGGAACTGGGCAGGAAGACTTGTTAAGACTGGCCTAGGACCTCCTAGACTTGTCTGAGACCTACCTCCCTGCAGCTACAGGCAGAAGCGGGGAAGGAGAGCGAGCATTGCTCTCTGGACTGAGAACCGCCCCCTTCGAAGCTGGTCCTATCCCACCCTGGTGTGGCTGTCTGCTGCCATAGTTATGAACCCCTTCTGAGGAGTCCCAGACTGCAACTACTGTCCCAAGACTGTCCCAACCTGCAGAAAACAGAGTCCACGAAAAGGGAGGGAGGAATGCGCGGGGTGCACTAACCCGAGTAAAGGGGCGGCAGGGGCGGCGGGGCGGGGCGGGGCGGGGGGGGGCGGCGGCAGTGGCAGCGCTTCCCTCCCTTCTCTGCAAAGCCTGGGCTCGGCCTGAAACTTTGGGCTTTAAAAACCAGGTCCTAAACAGGAAACAAGAGCATTGCCTAGTAAAAGGGGAGAATATCTGCAGCCAATGACCCAGACTGCTTTCCGCCCCCAGCCCCGGGCTAGCTCCAGCTCGCCAGCAAGTTTCAGCCGGTGTATTTCTGGATGGGATGGAAGCCAGGGGTCAGATAAAGTCCCAGCGTATTTTGCAGCATTGTTGACATTTGCCCAGTGCCTCTGCTGGTGACGCTGCCAGGAGAGTGTGTTGGGAAAGACTGTCTAGAAGTTAGTTGGTTTAGTCGGGTTAGAGGGAGCCGGAGAGCTCAGTACCGTGACACCCCACAGTACCGTGCAGGGCCCCATGACATCTAGACATTATTATGCTAGTACCTCAGACTCTCTAGGGTGAAGGTCCAGCCAAATCCCTGCCTTGTTTTCTTCAAGACAACTAACCTTAAGGCTCCATCAGAGCTGCAGGAAGAGGGTTTGTTATCTCGGCCACGGGGATGGTAGCCAGAACATACAGATGACAGACATTGTGTGTCAGAGGACTCTAATCTCTCCCTATGCACGGTCTCCTTTAGGCACAGAGGGGTAGGGTCACATGAAACCACCGGCAACTCAACTGGGTGACTTCAGAACAGAGCGTCACCCGTGACTTCCCGGATGGGCTAAACAGGTTCTGAGATGGGCTGGTGAGGTGAGAGGCTGCCCGCAGTAGGCCAAGAAATAAGAATGAACAATGAAACTGGGCTGCTGTGTGCGCGAGCTAACTTTGCTCCCTGTTTGTTTTGAAACAGAGGGTCAAGTCGCCCTAGCTGGCTTTTGAACTCACTGTGTAGCCAAGGATGCCCTTGAACTTCTGATCCCTCCACACCTGCCTCCCAAGTGTTAGGCTAAGGGCAAGCCCCACCACGCCCAGTTCATTCAGTGCTAGGGATCAAACCCGGGGCAGAGCACTCAGGGCACCAACCCTCAATGCTAAGTCACCGGCAGCAGGCCAAAGGTTTCCACTTCCTTGCTTCTGAACCAGCATCAAGCATTGCACCCGAGGGGCAGAAGCCCAGACAGCTGACCCCAAGCCCTGGCAGCCTTTCTTTCCTGGCCCAGTTGGTCTTAGCCAGTTGTTCCAGGTCTCATGGGAGCTATGTGGGACAGACAGCGGGTTAATGTGCAAGCTGGCGGCCCCTGACATGTTGTATGAGTCCTACAGTCCAGGCTGTGCCCACAGCCCAGGTGTGAGCCGGCTGAACCCACCCTTGTGCTAGGCCAGGTTCTGCCACCCAGGAGCTCCGGGGATAGCCCACAGGTGAGGACAGCTGCCGGGTGTCAGCCTGCCACCTCATTGTTAGCTGTGTGTTCTCATCCACACCGGGTGGATACTGTGGTACCATAGTTACTATGTTCAGAAGTAGCTTCTGAGCCAGTGGAGACTCACCAGGGGACAGTCCTTAAGGGAGGTTTCTTGCACACAATAGGTCGGAACAGCATCTCTACTGCCCTCTTGGAGCAACCAGACTTTGGGACATCCTGTGAGTTTATTTGGCTTCCTTACTGAGACTGGTTGAGGGTTCCTTACAGCCGTGTGTGTGCTCCTCCCATAAGGCCACACCCAGAAAGTCTTATCCATAAGACCTGAGGGGTTCCTATACCCACACCATCCTAAGTCTTCCTCTACCCCAAGGTAAACAGAATGAGTACAGAGTTGCATGCAGCAGGTGGTGGAAGCATGTACACTCAAGTGAGTGTCCACTGGTCCTCTCCATTCCTCTCTGTTGAGTGTGTAGACCTTTGACAAGCCGGGCTGGGATCTTTTGCAAGGGGGTGTAGCAGAATGCCCCAAGATGGCGGTTGCTTGGCTTGAAGGACAGTCACTATAACACTGTTCTGTCTGTATTACCTTAGCTTATCTGTAGTCCAGGCTGGTCTTGAACTCATGGTGGTTTTTCCAGCCTTACCTTTTGGGTGCTGAGATTATAGCCATGTCCTGCTATACCAGGCTTTCTTCTTTTAGTACCAAGGTTGGCACGTAGAATCTGGGGCATGGTAGGTAAATGTTGTAACAGAGTGGAGTGGTTAGGTTAATGTGTACTGTCTTATTTTAAATCATGTTGCTTTAAAATCTACTTTTATTATTTATTGTATTTAACAAGAAGGCAGGCACTCTAACCCCTGAGCTATAGCTTTTGAGTTTTTTGATAACAAGCCTTTTGACTTATGTTTAAGATACATGCAAGCTAGGCATGGTGGTGCATACTTGTGCAATCCTAGTACTTGGGAGGTTGAGACAAGAGAAACAGGAGGAGTTCTGCTAAGTAGCTAGCTAGCTCTGACTGTGTAATAAATTCTAGGACAGCCTGGGCTACATGAGACCTTGTCAGGAAAAAAAAAAAAGCAAAACGTTGGGAAGGTGTTCAGTTGGTAAAATGTGCATAAGGATCAGAGCTGGATGGAAGAAGTCAGAAAAAGCCAGGTGCTGTGTCTGTAACCCACTGGGGAGGTAGGGACAGCTGGATCCCGGGAACTCAGCCTAATTGCTGAGCCTCAGGTCCTAGGGAGAGACCTCCGGTCAAGAAAGAAGGTGGAGAGTAAATGAGGACTCTGTCAACCTCTGGCTGTGACACATACACACACACACAGACACATATACACACACAAACACATATACACACACAGACACACACATAGAGACACACACACAGACACACAAAGACAGACACATACACAAACAGACGCACACATACTTACACACAGACACAACATACACAGACACATACAGAGATACACAGAGATAGACACACATACACAAACACACACATACATATACACCACACAGAGACACACACACATATACACACACGGACACACACATAGAGACACACACACAGACACACAAAGACAGACACATACACAAACAGGAACACACACACTTGCACACAGACACATACAGCGACACACACAGAGACAGACACACATACACAGACACACACATACATACACACCACACACAGACACACACACACATACACATAGACACACACACACAAACACACACACACAAACACACACAGATACACCACACACAGACACACACACAGACATAGACACGCACACACAATGCATGTACTCCTTCCCATATGCACACATACATATGCACACTCAAATAAATACAAGCAAAGAAATCAGTTTCTTTGTTCTCGTTTTTAGAGATATATTCAATATCCTTTGATTGCTTGCTTGACTGCTTGCTTGCAGTGCATGCCAGCCACATAGAGTTACATCCCAGCCCCCTTAACGTCATTTATGACAGTCCATGCTGGTGGCCAGCTGGGACTGATTTGCATCAGTCAGTCACATATCCCTTCTTTCCAAGTCGTTTACTGAGCTCTTACTATATCCCAGGCACCTGGGGGAGGGAAGGAGAACACGCGGTGTCTCCTTTACTGACTTTCCCCGTGCAGAGATGGGGGTGGAGGGGAGGGGTGGGGCTTCTGGAGGGAAACAGCAGGAAGCTTTGAGCAGGAACCAGGACCCCTGAATGAACTCAGTTTTGTGAAGTCTTTCTCTGCAATGGTGACATTAAAAAGGCCATCTCTCCGCACAGAAACCATTCTGTGCAAAGGGAACAACGTTGGAGAAGGTGTAAGGAAGTTCGTAGTACTGAGGGGTGTAGGTGATGGAGAGGCTGGGAGGGGGGTGGTGAACACCCAAGGCTCTGGACTGGATTCTATAGGTGACCACACGTGTGACACATTCCTGTCACACGGTTTTAAATCCTAACCCCAGGCTGAGGGCATAGAGTAAAGAGCCCAGCCTGTATGAAGTCCTGGCTTCAGTCCCCAGCATTGGGGGTAGGGGTGTCCTGTCCAAATGCTCCAAATGGAACTGCAAAGCCTGCCCTGTGCCTCTGAGTTGCCCTACCTTGAGTTTACAGAAATGCCACCCAGAGAGGTCAAGAGATTTGCCCAAATGAACCAGCAAAGGTCGGATCCCAAATCGAGTGTCAGCCTTTGAGACCTAGGCCTAGGCACCGGCTCCACCTGGAGAAGTCTGGGGACACCGATTCACAAGAATTTGTGAAGCGCCTCGCTCTCCCTCCCCCCCACATCTGGCTCTGGGAGGCAGCAAGACCTGGCGGTAGGGTGCAGGCAGTCGTGGGGTGCCCCATCTCCTCAGCTTAGAAATCCTCGCAGGAGTCACATCCCCTTGCACCGCGCCCCCCTCCCCCCAAAAGTTGCTGAAGAACACAAAGGGCTGTTGTTTCCTGCCTGGCCGCCGGCTTATTCCATTTCCCTCGTTTGTCTGCTCGGCTGAAGGAGCAAAGGGCAGAGCCCTCAGAGGCGTCTGGGAGAAGGCGCTGGCCGCCGGGTTAATGGGCCGCCTGGGACTCAGGCTGAGAAGGAGGATGGGGAACCCAGGTCCCCGGACAACCTCGGCCGGCCACTCCCCACGCTGTGTGCAACGTGAGGAAGGCCTGGGAGCTGATGGGGCAATCCCATGCAAACGTGCTGATCGGCCTGTCTGCGGGTTCCTGGGCGGGGGTGTGACGATGGGGGTGGGTGCGGGGATGGGGGAAGGGGCAGCGGTTGGCCCTCCCCAACCCTGGGTTTCCAGTGTCAGCTGGGGGAATACCCAGGACCTGAAGTACGTGGGGTGGTGTTGGGGGGTACATACACACATGCCTGAAGCCCCCTCCCCCTCCTTGCCGTTCAGCGCTTCTGACATTATTCCCCAGGCAACAGTTCTGTTCCGCTCCTGTCCCTCCACCCCCGCAAGCACCGACAGACGCATGGGGACTGGGTGCCAGCCCTCAGACACACCTTGGCAGCCACACGTGGGCGTGCACGCACTAGGGCACTTGTTTGGAGAGAAGTTCTAAGCCCCTTCTCGACTTCCCTGTTGTCTCGGGCCTGTTGGAGCAAGGACTAGGCTGTGTGTCCTTACATAAGTTGGTTAACCTCTCTGCGCCTCAGATAACTAAATCTGCCGAGTAGCGGCGATGGAAGTATTACTGGGTTGTTGTAGGGATTTAAATAAGACAGTGGTTGCTCAGTAGCTCAGAGCACTGGATGATCTTTCAGAGGACCCCAGTTCAATTCCCAGCACCCATACGATTACTCACTAGGGTCCATAGGGAGAACAGGTTTACTGTAGATAAGAGGAATAGTACAGGGCTGGAGAGATGGCTCAGCAGTCAAGAGCACCGACCGCTCTTCCAGACGTCCTGAGTTCAATTCCCAGCACCCACATGGTGGCTCACAACCATCTGTAATGGGATCTGACGCCCTCTTCTGGTGTGTCTGAAGAGAGCAATGGTGTACTCACATACATAAAATAAATAAATAAATCTTAAAAGAATGTTAAAAAAACAAAAACAAAAAAGGAATAGTACAGCCAGAGGCATCTGGAAGGATCCAGACTGAACAGGACCATGAGGGGTGGAGAGGCGGCTGGCAGCGAGAGAGTGGAGAGAGGAGAAGCTGACCAAGAGAGGACAAAGAGGCCAAGAGAGGACCAAAAGAGTGCGTGGCCCAAGTCTGTTACATGGGAACATGAAGCTGGGGGAAGTGAAGTCAAGCTTGGTCCCTGGGTCGGAGGGGTTTAGGGTAGGGGGCGGCGGGGTGAGAAGTGTGGGAGGAGCCACAGGTACCAAGTGACACTTCTCCTGGAGTTTCTTTGGGATTTGACATTTTCTGCATTAGAAACAACATCTGTAGATCCAGAGCTTGAAGCTAACTGCCTACCTGCCTCATTTCCTTTTCCCTTCCTTTCCTTTCCTTTCCTTCCCTTCCCTCCCTCCCTCCTTCCCTCTTTCCTTCCTTCCTTCCTTCCTTCCCTCCCTCCCCACAGATCTCTGGGAGGCAGAGACTTGAAGACTGTTCCCTGAAGCTCACTGAAGACTGGCAGCCTGGGATCATCCCCCCAGCACTTGTGGCTGTACCTGTGACCTGCCCACTTGGGTGGCTGCCAGCTCTGACCCCTGACTCATTGCTGGAAGCCCCTTCCTGCCCGTCTGTACATCCATGCAACAGGGACCGGAAGCCTGCTCTCTCCTGTCTCCTGGGACTGTTGGGGGATGAGTCAAATAACGGGTGGGGAAAGCCAGAGACGCTGAAAGAGGCTCTTACGAGAGCCGACTGATGCAAGGTTTGGGTTTTTCCATAGAACCCAGTGCGTGCAAACGGGGATGGTTCCCAGCAGATGCCAGAATCCTATTCCCAACAGACTTCCTGTGGCAAGGACAATGATGCCAGGGCTCAGTCCAGGCTGCTACTCCTAGTTGTGTGACAGGAAGTATGCCTGTGACCGCTTAGTTCTGCTAGTCTCCAATCTGTCGGGATAGGGTGTGGCTTCCCAGGCTGAGATGCAGTCTGAAGGAAAGGGGTAGTGGGTCTTGGTCTTGAGTGCTTCCTAGCCGGGTTCTGAAGGACTCGGGATTGTGAAAGAGGAAAACGGGGATAGGACAGAAAGAAGGCAGCCTCCTAATCAGAGGGACCATTCCCACAGTCCTCAGGCATTGGTGTCCGTAGGACAAATGCAGAGTCAGAGATTAGTGTCTCCCAGACGACTTTGCACATGACTGACCCCTTCCTTGACCCTGTAATGCACAAGGAACTGTCTCTCAGATGTGATCTGAGTCTGAATCCTGTTACCAGTATATGTCTCAGGGCCCTGTTCCACATATATGGTGGAGACAGCAACACCTATTCAGAAGGCAGAGGTGTATGTGTGTGGGGTGTGTGTCTGGAATCCCAATGCTCAGGAAAGCTGAGGCAGGAAGATCATGAGTTCTAGGCCAACCTGAGCTACACAGCTGTTGCTATGTAGCTCACACAGAACCCCTTACTCTGTCCCCATCACAGGGGAGCCCAGGCAGGTTCTTGTAAAAGATCCCAGAGGTGGCGATGAGCCCCGATATCTTCAGGACTGTATATCTTCTGCCATGGTTTCCAGCTTCACCACATGAGCTTTTCTGGGAAGAGTTGCTCAATGGAACATTTGGAAAGTCAGTATATGTGACCTGCACACTCCCTGACCCGCTGTGGGTGGGCAAACGGAGGCAGGGAGAGAGATGGAACCACATGTCTCAGGCCACACGGACAGGGTTTGAACCCAGATCCGCTGAGTCAGATGGTCTACCCCACAGGGTCTGGGACCCTTTCCTTCTCTTCTGTGCAAATGGTCTTATTAAGTGTAACATCATTGGCTATCAGAGTGTGCCTCAAGGAGGGGTAGCGGAGTCCACAGCAGGTCTCTGTCCTGACCAGGGGAGTGGAGGCCCACTTAGAGGGAATGGATCTTATGAGGAGGGAAAATGACTCAAGGTGCTGCTGATAAGCGGAGGGCTGAGTCTGTGTGTCCCTGTGGGTGGGTGGGCGGGCGGGGAAGAGGAGCAGTGGGATGGGAGGGAGTCCGTCTCTGCCAGCCTCAGTGGGGCAGGCGGAGCATGCCAGGAAGCACACAACAGCCTCGAAGGCCTGCCTGCTTCAAGCTCCTGTCTTCTCCACCCTGTGCCTTAGGCTTTCAAAAGGCCTCACACTCAGGCCGCACTGAGCCAGGAGGGCAGGGGTCTGGGTGGGGGCCCAGCTGGTGTCGGTCCCACCAGAAGCTGGATCCTTGCCCAGGTAGCTCTGTAGCCATCTTCCTTAGTCTGGGGCCTGGCTATTTTTAGATGTCTCTCGCCCCTCCCTTCTTGCCTCTGCCAAATGAGGGAGGAAATGACTCACCTCAGACCCAGACAGGTAGCTGCAACCCCGAAGGGCCCCCAGTAGGCTGCAGCTGCTGCAGCCCTAGGGTGGCTCTGGTTGCCCTGCCCTCTCCGTCTGAAAGCAAAGTTGGATTAGGTTGGAGGTCCAGGGCCCAAACAGGCCCCTCCTGGGCTGCCTTTGTCACTTTCCCCACGGCTTAAGTCAGGACTGGCTTAAGCCAGTGAAAGGCAGTGTAGGCCTGTCAGCAGGGCTGTGTGGAAGGATTCCAGAAGTTGCAGCTGAGGGGTAGAGGGCCATTGATAGTGTGTGTGTGTGGGGGGGGGAATAGCAAGACTTGATGACAAGCTTTGTACCAGAGTAGCCTGGTCCCAAGTGGCGGCTTCCTGGAGCCTCAGGGCTGTGCTATGAACTGGGAGGAGGGTATCCAGGACTGAACTCCTTTCTTTGAATCCCAACTCTTTACCCAGAGGTCTGTCCTTTTGAATCCCTCTGCTGGGGACTTGTGGCAGGGGGCCTTTATGAGGATAACCCACCTTCTTGACTTTGTCACCCACAGGGTGACAAAGCTCTTTCTCCTTAGGCCAGAGCTGGGTGAGCCAGGCAGTGGCTCTGACACACCTGAGCCAGGTGACCCTGGCAACTCCCTTCTCACGGTCTGTTTCCTTACTGGTAACTGGGGTGACATCAGTCTTTGTTGTTTATTTTTGATCCAAAGTTTCACTATGTACCAGTGGCTGCCCTTAAGATCCCCTCCCCCCCATGTACATGTGGGGGTGGAGTGGGCAGGGGTGGGGGGGAGCAGGTAGAGTTGAGACATTGTTTTTCTGTGTAACCTTGGCTGTCCTAAAACTTGCTTTGTAGTTCAAGCTGGCCTTGCCTTGAACTCACAGAGATTATCTGCCTCCCAAGTGCTGGGATCAAAGGCATGCTCCACCACCAACTGGCTTGAAACTTTAGGCCAGGGTGGCTGTCTTAGTTAGGTAGGGTTTTACTGCTGTGAACAGACACCATGACCAAGGCAAGTCTTATAAGGACAACATCTAATTGGGGCTGGCTTGCAGGTTCAGAGATTCAGTCCATTATCATCAAGGCAGGAACATGGCAGCATCCAGGCAGGCGTGGTGCAGGAGGAGCTGAGAGTTCTACATCTTCATCTGAAGGCTGCTAGCAGAAGACTGTCTTCTGGGCAACTAGGATGAGGGTCTTAAAGCCCACGCCCACAGTGACACACCTACTACAATAAGGCCACGCCTCCTAACAGTGCCACTCTCTGGGCCAAGCTTATACAGACCACACTGGCCTTGAACTTGTATCAACTTTCTTCTCTCATAAGCATGTGCCACCATATATGAAGGTCTTTTTCTTAAAAAAAAACAAAAAACATTTATTTATTTATTTACCTTGATGAGGCTGGAGAGATGGCTCAGTGGTTAAGGGTCCTCTTGTAGAGGACCCCAGTCTGTTTCCCAGTACCCATGGTGGGTGGCTCACAACTGCCTGTAAGACCAGCTCCAGGGAATTGACATCTCCAGCCCCACAAGGGCAATACCCACATGTAGGCATACACGATTACACATGATCAAAATAAAAACAAAGTCTTTAGGGGGGTGGACTACACAGAGTTTCACTGTATTATCTCTGGCTGGCTTGGAATTTGCTATGTAGACCAGGTTAGCCTCAAATTCATGGACCTCTGCCTGCCTCTGCCTCTTAAGTGCTGGAATTAAAGTTATGTGCCACTGAGTGTGGATTAAAAATAAAATGTTAATTAAAAAATATTTTTGATTTGTTTTTTATACAGGTTACTTTGTATAACTTTGGCTGTCCTAGAACTTATGCTGTAGACCAGGCTAGCCTCGAACTCATAGAGATCTGCCTGCCTTTGCTTCTTGAGTGCTGGGGTTAAAGGTGTTCACTACCACCACACAGCTTAAACCTTATTTTTAAGAAAAGTTATTTTATGTGTATGAGTGTTTTCCTGAATATATATGTGTACCTAGTGTCTTAGGAGACCAGAAGAGGATGTCAGATGGCTGAAAACAGGAAATACAGATGATTAGGGGGGCTGGGAATTGAACCCGGGTCCTCTGCAAGAGCAGTAAATGCTTGTAACCTATGCTCATCTCTCTAGCCACGCTATATTTATGTGTATGTTACTGTGTGTGCAAATGGGTATGTGTGTGTGTGTCTGTGTGTGAGTGGGTATGTGTGTGTCTCTGTGTGTGAGTGTGCATGTGCGTATGCGAGTGTGCAAGTATATAAGTGTATGAGTATATAAGTGTGTGAGTGTGTATGTGTGAGAGTAGTTATATATGTGTGTGTGTAAGTGCGAGAATATGTGTGTGTCTGTGTGTGCGAGTGGGTATGTGTGTGTGTCTGTATGTGGGAGTGTGTATATGTGAGAGTGGGTTTACATGTATATGTATGTGAGTTTGTGAGTGTGTGTATGTGTGGATATGTCTGTGTGTGTGAGCGTGTGTATTTGTGGATATGTCTGTGTGAGTTTGTGAATGGGTGTATGTGTGGATATGTCTGTGAGTGTGAGTGTGTATATGTGTGGATATGTTTATGTGTGAGTTTGTGAGTGTATGTATGTGTGGATATGTCTGTGTGTCTGTGTGTGTGAGTGGGTATGTATGTGTGTCTGTATGTGAGTGTATGTGTGTGTGTGAGTGTGTGTGTGTGTGTGTGTATGTGTGGATATGTCTCTGTGTGTGTGTATATGTGTGAGTGGGTGCATGCCTTGGGTACTGTGGAAGTCAGAAGACAACTTACTGTAGTTGCTTACCCTCTCCAATGTGGGGAGTCAGGACTGGGATTCAGGGAGTCAGGACTAGGAACAAGCAAGCGCTTTTACCCACTACTGAGGCATCTCATAGGCCCCAAGGTTCTGGCTCTTAAGTATTTTAAGTTGAGCAGGATGAGACACGTCCATGATCCCAGCACTTGGGAGGTGAAGGAAGCTCAGAACCACAGTGTCAGACACAGCAGTCTAGGACCGATGGGATGATTCAGAGGGAAAGAGCACTGGCTGAGAGCCTGAAGACCTGGCTTTGACCTCTGGGATACACAGGAGTGACTCCCACTGGTTGTCCTCTGACCTCCACATGCACACACACATGGAATAATAATCATGAATGTAATTAAAAATCAGCAATTTTAAAGTTAGCCTGGGACCACATAGGACTCTGCCTGAGAAAACCAAACTTAAATCAATCAATCTATGTATCTATGTACTTATCTATGTATCCATGTATGTATATATCTATCCATGTATGTATGTATGTATCATCTATCTATGTATCTATCCATGTATGTATGTATGTATCATCTATCTATCTATCTATCTATCTATCTATCTATCTATCTATCTACCTATCTATCTATCATCTTTGTTTTTTCCTGAGGCAGGATTTCTCTTTGTAGCCCTGGCTGTCCTGGAACTCACTCCAGAGTGGACCAGGCTGGCCTCGAACTGAAAGATCCACATGCCTCTGTGCCACCACTGCCCAACTTAAATATTTATTTATGTCAGTGGACTCTCTTCCACAGAGCTCTGTCTGCACCAAGAACAGGCAGGGGAGGGGTTGTCACTGGAGGCTGAAGCCCCAGGCTGTTTCATTTTCATAAAGGCTTTGGAGGCAAGGAGAACCGCTCTCCAGAGTCCGCCACTTTTAGCTCTCTGTTGCTTATGCCTGAAAGGTACAGATGCTGTCTTTATCTCCATTTCCTGAAGGTTCTAGTTTCTGGAGCCTTCTACCCAGGGATGAAATCTTCTGGTTCTATAACCTCAACCTCCTTACTAAGCAGCTGTCCCACTACTCCCCCACCCCCTTGTGTTCCTCTGTGAAACCCCAGGACTGAATCTATCAATATTGTATGAAGAGTCTATGACATCTTCAAGAGTCACATCTGGCAGCTCAGGAGAAGGGCTCCAGGGTTCTGCCCCGGGTTCCAAGCTGGGAAGAGGTTATCCCTGGTACTCTTCTGGAGGAATAGGCTGGGGCACGAGGCCCAGCTCAGGTTCTCCTGGTCTGTTCCTAGGATGATGGCACCTGCAGGTACCAATCATGCAAAGACAGGGTAGGAAAGGATGGCAGAGGGAAGGAGAAAGGACAAAGGGACGGAAGCTGACCTAGGTCTGATGGGAAGCTTGTCACTCAGGCGTTGGTCAGCCTGGGGCAAGTCAAGTAGCATGGTTGGAGTAGTAGGAGAAGGCCTGGTCTCAGATCAGACCCAGTATGACCCAGTGCACAGGTCACCCAGGGCCCCAGAGGCCTGGGCACATTCACTGGCATCACTGGTTCCCTGGAGTGACATCCGGTCTTCAAGTTATCCTCCTGGGTTCTCAGCTCCCTGGAGTGACACAGGATGAGAAGCTGTAAGAAGCCAGGGGGTCCCCTCCCCTCATCTATTTCTTCCACCCCAATCCCGCTCGCTGTCCCAACCTTTCCCACGTCCCTCCCAGTCACCTAGCTGGAAACAGAGCCAAGTCAACAACAGTTCCTCGAATTGTGTTTCAGCTTAGCCGCCGCAGCCCAGGCCGCCAAGCTCTGGGGTTATTAATATTGGCAGATGTAGGTCATGCTATGTGATCCTGTGGGCTGTGATCCTACTGGGCTTCTGCAATGAGCTAGCGAAGGCAGAGCTCAGGGCCCTCAAGACTGATGACCCCTGGGTTTTGGGATCCTGGACCGAAGACTGACGACCCGAGTCAGGCTAGTGCCCAGGATCTTGGCAGCTGACAGAGGCTGACAGCCTAGATGATAAATGGGGAGGCCCGTGGGAGAATGACGGTGGTAATTATGATGAATTTTACAAACACTACCAGTGACGAGTGAGTGTTTTCTGTTCCTGCTGGGACTGGATCTTGACATCCATGTAGACTTTTACACACTGCTTCCGAGGCCAAAAGGGGCCCGGCAGAGACAGGTCCGCAGCCTTCCAGGAGGCCCTGTGCCTTGGAGGCTGACCTCACAGAACACATCTGCTACCTGGGTGGCCCTTGCAGTGTTGGTGGTGGCTCTCTGTTGTGGCGAGGGACAGTTTGGGGTCCAGAATGTCAATGTTAGAAGACAGGGCCATGGCTGGTTGCCAGTAGGTGGTAACCGATGCCAGAGGTAACCGGAAGGCTAGTGGCCGGGATAGCATTGGGGAAGCCGAGAACAGAACTGTTTCCGATCCCAGACATGGGTGGCGTCGTCTGGCACGGGCTGAGTACGGGAGGCCGTGGCTGCTCTCTGGCCACTTGCAAACTGGCTCCTGGTCCTGAGTTGTCTCAGGGAGAGGAATTTGGGGGCATTTTCAGTAGGATCCTGCTTGCCTCAGGAGGTAGGGCAAAGGAGAGACTTCTCTCTGCTGGTCATGAGGTTTACTATCCAGTGGCCCTTTGTGGTCTTAAAGGGACACACCTTGGTCTGAATTTGTGGATGTGAAGTGGCCCACAGGTGCTCTGGCAGAGGAGAGGGTGAGGCCCAAGTACTATGCAGACAGACGTCTCCACCCAGGGAACCCTTCTGTTCTCCCCCACTATGGAGTCACACAGCTGAGGGGCATAGTAGCAGAAAGGGTGACACGCCATGCAAGCACCTGCCAAGCCAGAGGACGCGGACACTGCTGGGCCACTATGCAGACACCTCTGGAGTCAAGTTCCTCAAGCTGATGGCTGGGGACTGGGCGCTGAAGGCCGGAGCGGCCGTCTCAGCATCTGGGGATGAAGATGTGAACATCTGTGGATGTTCACACTGCCGGTGAAGGAGGTGCAGCACCAAGCTGCAAACAGCGGGAGGTGGGCTAGAGGCTGAGACGGCTGCCAGGCTTCAGTGCGCATGCCAGGGCATGCAGGCATGCAGGAGCCAGGACGGCATCACTAGGAGTGACGTGGTAGGGGTCATTTGGGTGGCGTCACTATGGAGGAAGGTGGCCTGGTTGACACCCTTAGCATCCAGTAGGTTCAAGTTCCTGTCTCTTGTGCTTCATCATCCAACAGAAAGATGCACAATTAGACAGGTTGCTGGAGCTGCCAACCTGAGATCCCTCAAAGCCCCAAGCTTGATCAGCGCCCTTTTGGGGGCCAACTGTACTGGGGCACCTCTCCGAAGGAAAGCCCACCCAGTGTCTGAGCTACTACAGCCAATCCTCACTTTCCTAGGCCAACTCGGAAGGGCTAGGTGGATAAGGTGTGGCACCAGACACTCACTCCTTTCCATAAACAAAACCTTACTTTTGGGCCTTTGGCAGGGTTGCCTGGCTGAGTAGGCCTACACAGCTGCCTGCTGCCCAGGGCTGGCCTGTGTGCTGGGCCTTTATTTCCTGCCCAACTGGCTAAGGAGGTGACAGGAGTCCTGAGCCCTGGCTTTGGGGAACATCTTATTACTGGAGTTTGGGGAAATGGTATCCCAGTCTCCCCACGTTCCGCACAGCTTCTCCTTTGCCTTACAGAACCACTCCCAGGCCCTGGCCAGGAAGGGCACCAAGGGTGGCTGTGATGTTCCCAGGAGGACATATGGGACAGTGAAGCAGGTATGTGCAGGGGCTCTTATTATTAGTGACGTTTCTCTCTGCCCAAGACTACTGTGACTGGCCGGTGTGATAATTAGACAGGGACCTGGACTACATGTTGTCCCCGGCTGTGCTTTCCTGTCCCTCTTTACCTTCAGGCCTGTCACACTGCTTCCTCTGGCTGGGAATTCCCGTGAGAATGCCAACCATCTTATCCCAGAGCCCCAGTTGGAGGCCTTGTACCCCCCCTCCCCCACTTCCTCAAGAGCACTGCTCCTCTGTCGTCTCTGTGAATAGGACTCGACATCAGTGTCAGGTAATCTTTGTTGACGGGACAACTGACGCTTGGATGGAACTTGCTGTGACCAGACACCCTGTGAAGCCCTTCCTGGGAGCCAAACCTACAATACACGACCGCCCCATAAGCCCGGTGTCTGTGCCCCGCTCACTGTGTAGTTGAGGACACCGAGAGGTTAAGTGACATGCCTGGGGTCACCCCACCACTGCATATGAAGGCACTCTTAAGCGTGAGACAGCTGGAGTCCACAGCAACATTACTAACTTGCTTTATACTGCTTCTGGGGCTGATTCCAACAGGACACAGTCCTCAACAGCAGGAGGACACCATGTCATTTCGAGGAGAGGGACCTGTTTCGACTGCCCATCCCTGCTGATACCCGTTTTCCAAGAGTGACTTTTCAACTTGTTCATGTCCTGAACTTAGGTTTCAGTGCCATTGCACTTGGAAGACTGGGGTGTGGCCTGGAGTTCATGCCTAATCCTAGGACTCTGGAGGAACAGGCATGAGGATCAGGAGTTCATAGCAAGTTTGAGACCAGCCTGACCTAATGAAACCGGCTCAAAAATAAAGAAGAAAGTCAAAATCCTTAGAATGACCAAGATAGCAGACACGCGGTTTCACCTGCAATTTCTGGCACTTGGAAGGCAGAGACAGGTAGGTGGCTCACTATTGTAAACTGAAAGCCAGCCTGATCTACATAAGGAGTCCCAGGCCAGCCAAGGCTATATAGTGGGCTATCTCACAGATTCTAAATCAAGCCAAACCAAACCCTCATGGTCATGTCAAACACAGTAAGTGTGATTTCAGTGAATGTCTGAAGAATGATCATTTTGCTACACTGGACTCCAAACATGCAAACACACAGCTTCCAGAAGACCCTTGGGTCACCTGCCTTCTGGCCAGTTTGTTCCCAGCTCTGGGAAAGGGCTGGCGTTACCGCCTAAGGTGTGAGGCCTGATGGGGGGCTCTGAGCTGCCCCTGAACCAGTGTGGAATGCTGGCACAATGCACACCTGGCCCAGACTGCTAGGTGACATCACTGTCTGGCAAAAACCAAGCCAGGTACATGTCCCTGGTCCTGTGGAGCCCCTCCTGCTCCACACTGGAGCAGGGCAGGTCGAGGAGATAACGGGCAGGTCCCTGAGGCCCTGACAGTGGGAGGGGCATCCTGCTCAAAGCCTCTTTTCTGTTGCAGATGGATGATGTCCCACCCTTTCTGGCTCACTGAGCTCTTTTAGTCAGTCAGGGAGGGTGGTGGGCAGGAAGCTGGCTGCCCCCTCTGCCAAGTGTAGCTAACAAGTGGCAGCTTGCAGGCCGGGGCAGGCTGCGGTGACCCTGCTCGGGGACAGCCAATGAGCTCCCGGGCTGCGGTGGCACCACCAGGCAGTCCGCCTGCCTTTGGCTGGCGCACCAGCGGGAGGGGCCTGGGCCCGCCACTCACGGCCGCGGGCCCTGTCTCCGGGAGGCCGGGGCAGATTTGCCGCTGGCTCTCCCTGAGCCCCCGGCTACCTCAGTGTTAGCTTTCCCCTCGTCTCCCAGGGAGAGGAGGCTGTGGCCAGCAGACTGGACCAGAGATGGCAAGACCCACTTAGGGAATTTTCCCCAAGACCCAGATCAGGAAGGGGCTCCACCCCAGCCCAGTGATAGGGTGATGGGCAGGTCCTCATCTAGGACTGGTGTCCGGGGTACCACATCCTGCAAGCCCACAGTCATATCCTTTGTTAGGAGGGTCAGGCCTGTCACTTAAGAGCTCTAGAGGCACAGGCTGGATGGTGTCCATAGCAACTGGTGGGAGCTCTCTGCCCCATGCCCTGTTCAATGCAGACCCACCACTGTCAATCACATAATAAACATATATTTATAGATGTACAATATCAGAATTCTAATTCAAGAAATACAGCTTCTCAGGGGATCCTTTAGGATCTATGTTCTTATTGCACATGGCTCAGCCCCTCTAGGGACAGCTACCAAGACCGGACAGTTGGGGTGGTGGGAGGCAGAGCACCAGGCCACTGTGGGTGGGGTACTCTGGCCTGCATCCAGTTATCTCTCTAGGCCAGGGTGGCCACTTCATTGCAGGGTGGGACCTTTTAAAAAAAGATTTGACAGTTCCTAACCAAGCTTCCTTTCCCAGCAAGCGTCCCATTTGTTAGGGGTTGTATGAGAGAGAGAGAGAGAGAGAGAGAGAGAGAGAGAGAGAGAGAGAAACCCTGGGGGGACAGTTACCACCTCTGGGCTGGCAGCTTGGGGAAGTAAGGCTTTGGAAGTCAGCAGGTGCGTGGCACACCCACGGCCATAGGAAAACTAGGGGAGATGGCAGTTCCCAAAGGCCCATTATAAACGTGGGAGGAGATGAACCGGCCTCCTTCCCCTGGCAGCAACGGCTGTTTTGAGCAAAAGCCTCATCTGAAGGGGGAAGCCATTCAGGTTGTGGTGGATTCCTCATCCAGTGTGGGCCTGGTGGGCCCACTGTGGGTGAAGACAGGCGCTCACAGCACTGGCTCTCCACAAGCTGGGCTGCACTCAGGTCCTGGCTCAGCTCCTGGAGGAAGAGCCTTCTGGAGTCCTTGGTGCGCAACTTAGAGAAAACCTGTTGGCAATGGTGGAGCTGTGCCCTGTGGCACCTGTAAGGCAAACCCACCTGGGGACGTGGGTGGGGAAGAGGTATGGGCAGGGGAGTGGCGCAGGGCTCCTGGGCATGAGGGCAGAGAGCTCACCTGAGGCTGGCCAGGGAGGAGGCAGTGCGAGGAGCTGGCCTCATCCCAGTAGGCCTTGTCTGGGATCTCTGCTATGACCCAATACTGAGCAGCTATCTCCAGGGGCACCTCTCCCTGCCCCCGGCTTGCTCCCCCTGCCTTAACCATAAGCCTGGAGACCTTTGGAAGTTTTCTATGGATTTATACCACCATGATTACTGCTGCCATCAGTCAGGCTGGGGCTAAAGGCGACACTAATTGTATCTGATTTGACTTTCCGTATGCTGTCGGCTACGGCTACTGTCTAGCTTTTAAAAACCAGGCTGCCTTACCAAACAGGCCCCGTTTTCTAAAATATGGAGCAAGTCAGCTGAACATCTTAACCCAATCCCTGCATAGTTTTAAAAGACTTTATATATATATATATCTTTATATATGTCTATTTACATATAAATAGATATATATACATACGTACGTATTTCTAAGTTATGTTCTCTGGAATTCTCTCCTCTCTGTTCCTTGGCCCCTGCCCCTGCCTGGTTTCTCCGGTGAGTGACTGGTGGCAGCTCCAGGGAGGGGGAGGAGACACATCAGGGCATCCCCTCCCCCAGTCCTTCCCCACAGACATTTGCTGCGTTTTACATTCTACTTTCAACAGTTGCCATGGTTTCGGTATCCTAGGAGCCAGTGATGCGGAGCTTCTTGCCAGCCCTGGGAGCGGAGGAAGCAGCCCGAGGCAGGCAGTCTGTCTGTCCTAAGAGCATTCACTGGCTGAGAGAGGACGGCTGTGTGGTGTTCGGCCTCCAGTTCCATTTTAATTTTTTCTGTGTATGTCTTTCCTTAAATATACAGTCCATCACCTTGGCTGGCTCAGTGTGTGTCACCAAAAATTCTCCAGGGATTTCATAGTCTGGGGAGGAGAGGGAGACAGCTAGGTGAGTGGCTGTAGCAGGCACCTCCGGCTCAGCCCCACAATCCAGCAGCAGGCCCTGCCCCATCCCTCTGCAGTATGACGTCAGCCCCAGAGCTGACATTAGCTAGCGAGTGGCCTTGAAACAGTCTGTGGCTGGCTCTGTGACAGGGGACACAGGCAGAGGAGGGGGAGGACAGGGTACCAATGCAAACAACTTCTGGCTCTGCCCACACTCCTTTGGGCTTGAGCCAGGCTCCCTGCTCTGGGCACTGGGCACTGAGCCCATTACCCACATGCAAGGGAAGGGGTGGAGGGGGCCGGGTGCCCGTTAATAGCAACTTTCACTTTTCCCATCTCTCCTGTGCTCAGTAGCCGCTTTTGACCCTGAACTTGTGACTTTTTGTTTCCTTCTTCAAGACCGCAGGAGCGATGCCTGGGTGGGGCCGGATGCCCGTGGTTTCCTGGCTCCCAGGTGCAGAGACTGGAGTGAGGGCCTCAGGCCCCTCCAGAGAGGGAGTGGTCAGAGCCCACGGACGGCTCCTGCCTGCTGATAGGCTGGTTCATCTTGCTCTGAATCCTCCTTCCCGGGAGGAGAGGAGGATGCTCTCCTGCCCACTTAAGTCTCCACGGACTTCCTGACTTCACTGGGACACTGCGTGTGACCCAGTTATGTGTGAATGCATAGGCAACAAAAGCCAGGCTTGGGAAAGGGCTGAGGTGGTTTGATTATGGAGTAGGTTGAGGAAGCACAAGTCCTCACCCTGCCTGGCTTCTGCCCCCAAACCCTTGCAGCCCTGGAGAGGAGACACCGGGTCAATGTGGCTGGGGGACTGGAGGTGCCCAGAACTGCCTCATCTCTGAGGTTGGAAGTGTGAGGATGGTGATGAGAGAGAGAGAAAGTCTCTGCCATCATTACCAGGTTTCCTCCCTCCCTCCTCTGCTCATGACCAAGGCCAAGGCTGCCAGGAGTTGCAGCAAAGAAGCAGTCCTGGCTCATACTTGGACCTGGGTGGTGTGGCTGGCCCAGAACTATCCATGCAGGGAGGCCTGCACCTCTGACAGCCGACTGCAACTCGGGGTGCCCATCTTCTGTGCTCTGTGGTACATGTCAGTGTCACCAAAGTAGCGGGCTCGGTACAGCAAGCCTTCCTCTGCAAAGAAACAGGGCAAGTTCAGGGTCCCTTCAGGACCTTGTGGCATTTACCTGCCTGAGTCCATGGGGAAACAGGAAGACAGGACCAGGGGTTAGGGAAGAGCTGGCTTCCTGGGATGGGACAGGAAGTCAGGACTATGGTCCCACAGACAGACTGGGTACACAACCAGTGAGTGGCTAGGGGTTTGTAATCTGTCTCTAACACGTTCATCTCTAGCAAGCTCAATGACAGGCACTAATGACACATGAGGACCTTAACGAAATCATCAAATGGCCCTGGGTTTGCAGCTCAGGGCAACCCAGGAGTGAAGTTCAGATCGTGGAGGGAGGTGACTAGCACAGGGCAGTGCCAGGTGTTATTGTCCACGAAGCACCAAAGAAGGGTTTTTCTATTCTCAAGCATGGTTTCTGGCTACCCCTCTCCCACCAAGCCCCGCCCCCATGCTTGAGAGAACGCCAGTATATCTACAGGTACATATGCTTGCACACACACACACACACACACACACACACACACACACACACACACACACACGAGTACATACATCAATGCACACATATACATACACACATGCACACGCGTGCATGTGCACTCACTCTGTTGCTTTTCCTTCCAGCAGTTGTTCCGGAGGTTGGCGATATAATCGTCTTCCACATTCCGTTCAACTGTTTTGAGGCTGGAGCCTGTGTACTCTTCAGAGAAGGTGTCTGCCACATAGTATGGGACGTTCAGGTGGTCGGTGACTCGCTTGTGGATATGGCCCACTGACCTGACCAGAAACACACCAGGCACAGAGTGGGCTGCTGGAAGGGTTGGTGGCCCCGTGGCAGGAAGTGCCACACAGGCCACAGGAACAGCTGGCTCCCTTCTGCACTGCAGCAGGAACCCACTGGCTCCCCAAGATGAAGGTCTGCAGCAAAGGCAGAACATGCCAGTGCAGGAATAGCTCAGTCTATATCACCCCCTCCTGTAGGGCCTCTGCGGAGAACGGGGAGGTGGGGAGAAGCCCCTTCTGAAAAGAAGGCCTGGTCTGGGAAGCTGGTCCTGGCAAGGGTTTGGGCTCTGCCTTCCGGGCCTCTAAGCTCACAGTTGCCGAGGGCTGGCCTAAAGTAATGAGCCTCAGGTCAGAAGGAGAGGGAGGACAGAGCTGCTGTCTCTGACAGCAGGGGACATCAGCATGAGTTAGGAGTTCATTCTCAACCCCACAAGAAAACAAAATGTCAGGAAGAATATGTATCCACAAGACCTGCAGGCAGCAGCAGCAGTCACAATGCCCAACAGGAGTCCCCGCTCCAGAGAGGGCAGACCCCCAAGCTGCCTCTCTAGCTGCTGGAGAGAGGTTACATCTGGCTCTAGGGCAGCTGTGGGAGCAGAGGCCAACTCTGCCCCCTGCTGGCTGAGGGAGCCTGCTGGGTTCTCAGGCAGCAGCAGGCCAAGGGATTGGAGCTGAGGGCTTGCATCAGCAGAAGCTAGAACCCACTGTTCCAGGCCCTGGGAAAAGAGAGGCCCCGATACCTTAGAGGGTCAACTAACTCCCCCGAGTCACCACTGGCAGCTGAGCCTGTCATCCGCCCAACAAACACTGCTGGGCACTTCCCAGGGCTGGTCGCCTCACATGTCACTTATTAACTCTTACTAGTGGGTGGATGCTATTGTTCCCATTTTTACAGGACGGGGACCCAAGGTTACATAACTTATCTGGAGTTACAGCTCTCAATGCAGAAGCTGGGGTGCAAAGCCACCCTCCCCTGATTGACTAAACCCTGTTCTTTCTTTCTTAGGGCTTCACACAGACTTTAAGAGCAGAGGACATCTCAGCATCAGCAAAGGTGGGAATGGTCGCGGGGAGTCACGTTTCTGAGATCACGTAGGACAGACAGTGTACGTGCACTGCCTTAAGGAAAGGCTTGGAGCTTTGTCGGTATTTTCTGAGAGGCCTATGATCCTTCAAAGTCTAAAGGGCTCCGCTCAGGGATGGCATGCTAGATCGTGAGAAAGGCTCTGTGGGGGCCTGGCCGGGGCATGCAACTCACGGTCTTGGGCTCAGGCTGTAGGGTGGGCTGGACACCATGAGCTGGCTGAGCGCTGACACGAGGATGAGGATGAGGATGGGCATCAACTGGACGAAGACTCCTAGCCCGCCCTGAGGGAGAAAGAGCAGCGTTCAGAAGTCCCTAATGGTACCTGGGTGCCTGGGACACCCTTTCCTCCCCAGGGCAGAAGCCCCTCCATTTGACAGCTTTTCCAGAAGACAAAGCAACCATCGTGGAGGAGCCCATGTGTGTGAGTGTGAGTGCAGCAGGCCGGGGAGAGCACACGTGTGTGAGTGTGAGAGCAGCAGGTCGGGGAGACAGACTTTCACAATCCACAGCTTTTTGAATTTTGAGCCACACAAATATTCTCTCGACAGAAAAGTATCTACTTAAAGGGCTGGGATATAGTCTGTGGATGGAACTTTTCTAGTACCCATAAGGCCTTGGGTGTGATTCTTAGAACAAAGACAGGACAACCAGAAATAAATTCATCACACAATAATCTGATTTTAAATTCTTCTGTACATCAGATGTAAAGATACACTAATCCCAGCACTCAGGAGGCAGGGACGGGAGAATGGTTGGGAGTTGGAGTCCCAGACTAGTCAAGGTCGCACAGACAACTCTGTCTCAATGAGAAGCAGTGCTGAGGGGGAGAGGCATGCCTTTAATTCCAGCACTCCGGCGTTCCAGACCAGCTAGTCTATGCAGCAAGTTCTAGGCCAGCCAGAGCTATACAGTGAGACACTGTCTCAAACACCAAAGCCAAGCCCATCCCCAACAAAACGGATGTTCTAGGCATCATGCTAGGTCACTCAAGCATAACCCCAGTATTTGGAAGGTAGAATAGCGCTTCAAGGTCGTTTTCAACTGCAGAGTAAATCCAAGGAGAAAGAGGAAGAAAGGAGGAAGGGGAAGAAAGAGAGTGGAAGAGAGAGGGGGAAAGAGGGAGAGAGGGGGAGGGCAAGAGTGCCCAAGTGCATGTCCCTGTGTTCCATGCTCTTCACTGGCTATTGGCAGTGTTCGGCTGGCTGTGTTGATCCGTGCTATCCCAAATGTGTCTGAAGCACACTGCCCGCTATCTAGCTTTTCCTCACTTTTCTAGAAGGCTGAATACCCACACAGGCCTCTTTTTTCCTCTCATGGTTAACTCTCCATCGCTCAGAAAATGCTACGCTACTCTTAACAACAAATGGATTCCACAGAAGCTGTTCACACTAAAAGCTGCCTGGAGGTGAGGTGAGGTTTCATACCCGACAGAAGCCAAAGCATCATGCGACATGGAGTGTGGCTCCCTCTGGTGTCCCTAGGCAGAATGGCACTGGGAAGGAGCAAAGATGGCTCCTAGGCTAAGAATGCTGGGGGTATCAAATGGATCAAGACTCCCTCCTACCCCTGGGCCCAAGTCCGGGGTGGGGGTGGGGGAAAGGGGGATGGTTGTGGTAACTCACATCACCCTGGTTGTCTCTGCGGTCCTGCCTTTGCTGGTAGGTGTATCGCATTCGGCCATTGCTGTAGACATGGACGTTACCTGAAACGTGGAGGTAGAGTCAGGGGCTGCAGCAATCAGACTGCAGCACCACCGCTAAGGAGATCTGGATGTGGACTTACTGGAAGGAAAGCCCCCACCAAAGAACATGTTAAAGAGGTCTTCCGGGGAGATGTCGGCTTCAAAGCCTCGGTGGAAGTCCCCGTGGCTGTGGCCGTGCCGTGCAGCCTGGCTCTTGTCATCGCCAAACTGGTCGTACTGTTTCCTTTTCTCCGGGTTGCTGAGGACGGCATATGCTGTGCCAATGGCTGCAAGGGGAGAAAGAGGCCTGCCTCAGCACAGTCAAGAACTTGCTTCTTTCAGGTCTCAGCAGAAGTGGGGACTTAGGGGTAGGGGGAGTTAGCCTGCTGGGCAGGCGCTGGGGAGCAGGTGATCAAGAGTGCCCCCAAGCAAGGCTAAAGTCTAGGCTGTGAGGATGCTCTCTCCTTTTTTGAGTCAGGGTCCCTGCTACATTGCCTAAGCTGCCAGAATGGTCCGGGAACTTGCCCAGGTAGCCCTCCATTCTTTATCCTCCTGCCTCTACACTGGGGTTGTAGGCATGAGCCTGCACACCTGCTTCAGGTATGTCCTGTTCAAGTTCTTTCACTGATGTTACAGAAATGTCCCTTGCGCACGCTCATCGCATAGGGTGCCCAAGGAGACAGTGTAATACAATCCTAAAGTCATGGTGCGACCCAAAATTAATAGACACACGAGGCCCTGGTTGTGAATGGGAGAGTGGCAGACACTGCTGGGAAGGCACATCCCCCTGGTTTCTGGTGGATACTCCCATGTGTCTGGTGTGTGGCCAGCATGAGTCTGCTGTCCCCAGGGCCCAGGCCCCAGATGCTGTTTTCTATCTGGCACTGGGGCCTCGTCACCAGAGCTTCCAGGGCAGAGAGCTATGGCTTCTTAAGGTCTGAATCCTCTATGCTCCCCTCGCTCACAGCAGTGGGCTGCAGGCTAGTTTCAGAGCTGGGAGCCCCTGGGACGGAGAATGGAATCTTCTTCCATCTGACAAGCCCTCTCCGCTCTGCCAAAAGCTTCCTACTACTGCACAACACGGCTCCCAGTCACCGCGCTATTCCCCAAAGGGAACAGCACCCAGGGACCAAGCACACGCAAGGCCCAGCAACAGAGGGCAGGCATGGAGGCGGTGCACACGAGGACCAGAGGGAGGCAAGATGGAAATCTCAATGCATGAAGAACGACTTCTGATTCTGGCCGGAGGTGACACACGCACTCCACAGATCAATAGGCTGCACCATCACAGGTCTCTTTGTCCCCACAGCAGGCCTGGGGCAGGCTGTGGGAAGTGAGGAGCTGGTAGCCTGTTCTTCCTAAAGGAGCCCTCCTAGTATGGGGTGCCCTGACCCTCAGTACAGGGACTGTTGTCAGGAGTCTGCTCCTGGCCCAGGTGCTGCTGACCCTGGAGAAGCCACTGGAATGCCCCTGGCTCCTCTACTGTAACCTAGAAAAGGAGGAGGAGGCAGGCGGCAGGCACTGTGTGGGCGCTGCTAGTTTATATAGTTAGGGGTGGCTACTGGAACATTCTCAGGGTACAGTTCTCGTACGATTACACTTGAGACCACAATCTTCTGGCCCCACTTCCTGAGAAAGTTGCCTTGGCCCTGTATTTTAAGACAAGAGAAAAAAAACACCAAGATGTCTAGGCATAGTGGCACATATCTTTAATCCCAGCGTTTGGAGGCAGAGGGATCTCTGAGTTCCAGGCCAGCCCAGTCTACATAGGGAACAACAAACAAAATCACAGAGGCCCAGGGCTACCTTACCTTTGAAAGCTTCGGTGGCCCCAGGTGCGTGGTTCTTGTCTGGATGGAACTTGAGGGCCAGTTTGCGGTAGGCCTTCTTCAGGTCCTCGTCTGAGGCGCTTCTGCTCACCCCAAGGATCTCATAGTAATCTTTACACTGCTTGACCCTGGAGCAGGGAGAAGAATGTGACAGGGGGCCTGAGTGGAGGTTACGGCAGGGGTGGGAGACCAGACCTGGGTCAGCTGGCTAACTTGAGGGGCAAGGGAGCCCCTAGGAGGGCTGGGCAGGGCCTGCTGGAAACACCATGATGGGGTAGCTTGCCGGGAGGTGTGAGCTTGACCCTGGAAGGATTCTGAGGCTAGTTGGTGGGAGAAAGGGCGGCTGGGAGGGTCTAGTCTGGAGGGGTCCTGACGATGGTATGGAGCCTGGGAGAGCTTCCCTCTGCAGGGCTCAATCTCCCTCCATCCCCCTGCGGTGACATAGCTCTGCCTTTGCCTCTTGACCACAGGCTGGCTCTGGTCTGAAAAGGTCTTTGTTGGGGTGGGGGTGGGGGTAGAATCTGGAGGGCAAGATGGCTGTGTCTTTGTGGAACAAACAGAGCTGTGGGAGGCCTAGGGCAGAGGAAGGCCTCCAGTCTGCAGTGTCAGCGGTTGAGTGGGGCGTGGGGGGGTGGGCAGCGAGGCCCTGGCTCCCACCCTGTGGGAGATGAAGCTGGACCTCCCCCAACTTCCAAGCCCCTTAGTCCACCGGATGAAGCGAGAGGCTTACCCCCCCCCGCCCCCAACCCCAGGTCCCTACCTTTTCACAGCTGCCACCTGCTCTGAGGTATAGCCCTTGGCGCTCTCTCCTCCTGCCTCGCCGTTGGCTGAGGGGGTTTCGGTCCCGCCTGCCTTCTTGGTGGTGGTATGGGTTGTGTCTGTGGGCTGAGGTTGATCACTGGCCGACTGTGGTTTTTGGTTGAGGGATTCGATCAGAGCTGCAAGGTAAAATCAGCCACTGAGGGGTCTGCCTGCCATGCCCACAGCCCTGGCACCCACCTCTCCACCCTTCTAGCAAGGCTGCTGCCCTCCAGACTTCTGCCCGTTCTTTTAGGAGCCTAACTTCTCAGGAATACAAAGATGATAGCTTTTAAAATATAAGCAATGTTAATTTTATTATCAAACTCAAGAATTCATGTAACTGAAGTAATTGCCTTCCTTCCTTCCTCTTAGATATTCTGCTTTTTTATATATGCATTCATTATCTTTCTTAACAAGTTATAGGGAAATGCACTTGCCGGCTGGCAGTGTTGGCTAACATGCCCGGAGCCCAGCACTACGTAAAGCGCCATGGTGACACACACTTTAGCCCCAGTTCTTAAAAGTCTGGCTCTCAGGTCTCCCTCTCCTCCACGGGGAGTCTAAGGCCAGCCTAGGTGTGTGAGAACTTCCACCTCAACAAAGAAACTGCAAAAGAGGAGCTGGGGGTGGTGGTGTGCGCTTCTGATTGGAGGACTCCGGAGTAAAGGACTCTAAGTTCTAGGCCAACCCAGGCCAGAGACTGCACCTAACCGCCTCCTCGCCCCTCACCGCAAAGACCCCAGGAGGCCCTGGGGAGATGGGCTCCACGGGAAAATGAGCTTGACACCCAGATTCTAAATGGTGGTGGTGGGGGGGGGCGTAAGTGCGCATAGCTGAGCATGGTGGCACATGCCTTCAACCCTAGTACTCCGAGTTCCAGGCCGGCCAGGGATACACAGTAAGACCCTGACTGACACACACACACACACACACACACACACACACACACACACACACACACACTCACTCTCTCACAGTTTGACTAATGAACCCAGCAGTTTATGATCTGGAATTCAGTTACTTTTACTTTTGCTGTTGTTTTTTAAACAGGATCTTGCTATGCAGCCCAGGCTGGTCTCATATTCGCCATCCTCCTGCCTTGGTATTTTTGCATTGTGCTTGTTTGCTTGACTAGGCTCTTTGTTGAGTTATGAACCTCTGTTGAGCTCATCTCTCAGCAATTCTCTCAGTGCTGTCTCACACCACCTAGAACTCAGGCCTCATGGCTACTTGCGGTTGTCTTCTGGTTTTATGTCGGTTATTTAGAATACTTTAATATTGAGTATTTTTATTAGTGCAAACAGTATTAAGTCAAAGTTAATGTTAATTTTAACGTTTCCTACTTTGAATATTTGTTTATTAACACAGTACGTTATAAACTGCTTAGTGTAACTAGCTTAGATTTAATAGTACCATCTCCTTTTAGTTGAGAACACAACAGCTTTCTTCCTCATTGTGGTCAAAACTCACCAGAGGTCCATACGGGGTGCCTTCCTCAGTCTCTCTCCACACTAGTTTTGGGGCAGAGTTGCTTGCTTAATCAGAGGCTTGCTGATTTAGCTAGCGCCCCCCCCGTCCCCCGTTTGTGTATAGCTAGCCTAGGCTTTGCTGGCTGCTGGGGGGTCTGAATTCAGGTCCCTTTTTTTTGTTGCTGTTTTTGTTGTTTTGTTTTGTTTTCCAAGACAGGGTTTCTCTGTATAGCCCTGGCTGTCCAGGAACTCACTCTGTAGACCAGGCTGTCCTCGAATTCTGAAATCCACCTGCCTCTGCCTCCCAAGTGCTGGGATTAAAGGCGTGCACCACCACTGTCCAGCTAGGTCCTTATTCTTCAGACGTGTAGCCCAGGCTCACCTTGAACTTGTGATCCTGCCTCCATCTCCTTGAGCAAGTTGTACTGGTGTGCCCCACTTCAAGTGACCAGCACTTCACAGACTTAGCAGTCATCCCCCAGCTTCCAATCTTAACGCTTTAAATGTATAATTCTGGGGAACAGGTGATTTTTTGGACAGTTTTGAGTCAGAGTCTCAAGTAGCTTAAGCTAGCCTTGTACTCCCTATAAAGCTGAGGTTAACCTTGAACACCCTGATCTTCTTGATTCTGCCTATGAAGTGCTAAGGTTGTAAGCACGAGCCACCTCACGTGGATTCATTTTATTTTCGCATCACTGGGACCCAACACGGGCCTCACTCAGGCCGAGCAACCACTCTATCAAAGAACAACAGCCCAGTCTGGTCTTCGGCTTCTTTTTTTCTTTTTTAAATTTTACTTTTTTAAATGGGTTTTGGTGCTTTGGCTGTGTGTGTGAATGTCTATGCACAACATAAATGCCTGGAGTCCAGAGAGGGCATCAGAACCCCTGACACTGGAGCTGTACAATGTCGTGAGCCACGCAGTGCTGGGAATCCAACTGGGTGCTGTGAAGAGCGAGTGGGGCCTGTTCTCCGGTCTGACCTTTTGAATTCCAACACATCCTCTGGTGGGCACAGAGAGGCCACGAGCAGCCTGTCTGATTCAGTGTGACTGAGAGGAAGGCCGATTCCTGGAGCCTTTGCTTAGCAGTGCCGAGGAATGGGGGAAGCGTGTCCGCCCAGAAGACCCGCAAAGATCCTGGGGACTGAACATGGGGTCCTATGCAAGGCCAGTGCTCCGCTGTGGAGCTATTTCCCGAGCCCTACTGTTATACTTGACTTACTTACCCTGGGCCTAAGACAGGCCAGGCTAGCCTTTAAATTCTCCACCTAGCTGATAAACATCCTGCTTCAACTTCCTAGGTATTGGGATTACCAGTGCATGCCAGCAAACCCCAATTCTTATTCTTATACATATTTATTTTATTTCACCTGCACAGTCATTTTCTCTGCACATATGTCTGTGCACCATGTGCAGTCCTGGTACCCACAGATCCCCTGAGACTGGAGTTACAGACAGCTAGCTGTGAGCCACCATATGGGTGTTGGGAATTGAACCCGGGTCCTCTTCGAGAGCAGCCGCGTTAACAACTGCTGAGGCATGCCTGTAGCCCCACTGCTATATTTTTTGACTAGCAGGCCATATCGGATGATCTTCTTCATTGGGGTCTATGTGAGATGTTTGCTGTCACCCTAAAACGGGACCGTGATGATTCAAATGCAAACTTTTGGTTCCTCTTCACTCAGCATCTACAAATCCTAGCAAACTACAGTGTCCTGGCTTGTAAATTCCAAAGTCATTGACAGACCTCTGGGAAAACATGTTACCTAAATCCTTGTTGGGACCCAAGATACCTGTGGGCCAAGGAGAAATGATGCCACCACTCAGACTAGATCCCACTTCCTTCTTAAGTGTCACAGCAGTGTACCAAGTACCAGCCACTTTCCACCACCACATACATAGGTCACACACCCAGGGGTTACTGGAACTGAGCACTGGGTTCCGGTGGACTACAGCACCATGGCCATGGCTATCTCAGTGCAGAAAACCCCACGGACTAGGCAATTCAAACAGAGAAGCTGACTGCAGGGTTTGTGGCGCACGGGGAGTGAGGCCTCGACTGTGGGAGGAGGACTTGGAGAAGCATTAGCAGTCAGGCGTAGTTTACAGCTGTGATCCTAACCCTCCACCTACTCGGGGCCTTTAGACAGGCTTTCTCTGTGTTGCCCTGACTGTCCTGGAACTTGCTCTGTGGACCAGGCTGGCCTTGAATTCAGATCAGTTGCATCGGATCCCATTACAGATGGTTGTGAGCCATATGTGGTTGCTCGGAACTGAACTCAGGAAGAGCAGTCGGTGCTCTTAACCAGTCTCTCCGGCTGGAGAGAACACTATCTCAAACAAAGGTTAGTGGCACTCATCCATCCTCTTTCTTGTTTTGGAGGCAGTGCCTTGCTACATAGTCAAGGCTGGTCCCAGAATTCCGATTCCCCCAAGTGTTGCGATGACTTGTAACAGCTATTTCTGTTACTGAGTGTTCAATGTATGTCGGGCAGGCAATGCCACAAGGCTCTGTAGAAATTAGCTCACTTAACCATCACTACAGCCTCTGATGGGCAGTGGCATCACCCATGGCTGCTGCTCCCCTTGGGGAGGAGGCGCTGTGGCAGCATTGCCCCGGCAGAGGCGCACAGGTCCCCACTCTTAACGCCAAGGCTCCCCGACTGTGTCTCTGAACGGGAACTCCGCATGTTATGTTCAGAGGCCAGATCCCATCTGCCTGACCCTGGCTGATGGATGACGCCTGCTGGTACCTCAGTCTCCTCACGGATGGCATGGGGATGAACTAAGATAACATGTGCAAGGCGTCAGGTTCTAATATCACAACCCAGGTGGCATAGGCTAAGGTAGAGGCAGTCAGATGTCAGCCCTGAGCAGCACCATGAGACACCAGGCAGCAGTGGAGGCAAAGGAAGAAATCAACAGACAAGAGGGGGCTGGTCCTGACAGCAGAGGCAAGACCTGGACCCTGGGGTTTTGAATCAAGTTGCCTGTTTTGATCTCTTCAGAAGTTGTCTCTGGTCCAGGCCCAGCCTGCTGTGCGTGTCCCAAGAGCAACAGCACCAGTGATCCAATCAACCCGGCTGCACAGGTCAGATGGCAGAGGCCAAGAGTCTAGAGGCTTTTCACTAATCAGTCACTCTGATTTCCCTACGCTGCAGAACCAAAAGGAGAGTGGATTCTCCAAACTCAGCACCAGCCAGAAGGTTCCAGACTGAGCTGAAAACAGAAGATGTCTGGTTGCTGGCAAGCAGGTCTCCCCACGGGTCTGGATGCCCCCAACAGGCCTGTAGCATGTGACAGTCTCATCCTGACTCATCATTACATCTGTGACACAGTGGCCGACAGACAATGTTCAATGACACAAAAGGGTGGGCTTAATGCTAACCTTAGCTTTGGGTGTGCTTACTGGATCAGTGAACCTTGCAGGGGTGAGCGATGCTCTCTGGTACCGGGATCTGAGGCATGAAGACTACTCAGGTCCAAGGGTTTGAGGCCAGCCTGGGCACCACAGTGAGATGCTGTTGTTTCAACGGTAATTTATTGAAAGAAAAAGGGCGTGGTGTGGTGGCGCACACCTTTAATCCTAGTGTTTGGGAGGCAGATGCAGGTGGATATTTGTGAGCGTGAGTACAGCCAAGCCTACAAAGCAAGTTCGAGGCCAGCCAGGGCTACAATAGAGAAACCCTGTCTCAAAAACAAAGGAAAAGGTAGGACTCAGTAAGAGAAGGTCTCAGGGCTACTGAGCCTTACAGCTGCCAAGGCCTGCCCTTCCCCAGTGTGGAGCCCTGACTGGGTCAGACTCGGTCTAGGGCACTTGCTAGCAGGTTCATGTTGTATAAAGTAACCTAGCTTCTCTGGGTACTTCCATCCTAAGAGCAGTGTGAGGAGGTGTGAGGTGTATACAGGGCTTAGTGCGTGGCTAGCAGCTGTTTTGTTCTTAGGCCCGTGGCACTCAAAGGGAGTCGAGGAAAGTCAGAATGGGGAAAGCCCGGGGCAGAGTCACACAAGACTGGGGCTGTCGGCACCTGGCAGTGTGCACTTGCCGCGATAGCAGCCCCGACCCCTGCCCCTGGACGCTTGGTGGAGCAAATGAGATTCAATAAAATACAGAGAATGGAAGGACTGGGGATCACAGAGGTGGATGGATGGAAGTGGCGACTCTGCCCTGCTCCTTACTGGTACTGGATTTGCTCTCCCACGGACTCTGAAGGGCCAGATCCCCTGGTATTCTAGCTTCCCCTCCTCTCCCATGGCCTTGTTGGGATGGCCTCTCTGACTTACCCAGACTGCAGAGTGAGCCACCTTACAGAAGCTTGGGTAACATGAGCTGCAGGCACCTCATCAGCCACTTCTCTCTTTGCTAGGGAAACTGAGGCCTAATTGTATTCTCAAGGCCTCCCTGCAAAATCTGCTATCTTCTATTTTCCTGGAGACTGGTTCTCACTATGTAGTCCAAACTGACCTGGGATGTAAGACTCCTTTGTTTCCTGTCTGTCCTCCAAGTGCTGTGACTATAGATGTGGGCCACCATGTCCCAACCACGACCACCATGTCCCCACTGTGTCCGGTCTTTCCAATCCCTTCATCAGGTGAAGCCAGTGACCATCAGGCCAACAGATGCTGGACAGAACATCCCAGAAAAAAGTCAGACATGGTGGTGCATGCCTTTAATCCCAGCATTTGGGAGGTGGAAGCAGCTAGATCTCTTTGAATTCCAGCTCAGCCTGGTCTACAAAGTGAATTGCAGGCCAGCCCTGGCCACAGAATAAGGCTTTTTAAAAAAAAGAAACTCCCAGAAAAAGATACTTATCGTATTGCTTCTACTGTGGTCTCCCAGTGGCCTTGTTCCTGTCCCACCATGCAGTTGCCCAGTGGTGATGGTCCCCTGTCCTGCCCCTACAGCAGGGGTTTCAAGGCCCTTCCTCTCTTTTCCATGGAGAAAGCTGACATGGGAGGGTATTCTGGCTCTCCATCTTCTCCCTTCTAGTCTCTGACTTGTCCCTTCCCACCTGGCCTCTGCAGCCCCTGGCATCTCCAGGTCTACAGTCCTATTCTCCCCCAGGACTACTCTCTGCGCTGTCCACCAACAGCTTCTCCACGACCCAGAGAGTGTCAACAAGCTAGTGACAGTAGACTTTCCTCTGGTACCTGGCACTTTTTCCTGGGCTCTAGGCTGGTGGCTCTCAGGAACATCCTACTGGCCCTTCCCATACCATCTATCTGTCCATCTCTTCCCGTCTAGTTTCTTGGCTTGACCTGATTCCCCAGCACCCGTCTGTCACATCATCATTTCGCGATGGCTCTTCACCTCTGCATCCCCCTTGGGCCATCATCCCTCTCACCAACCTTTCTAGGGGTCCCCCTCCCCTTTGCTGGCTTACATCTTTTTTGTTTGTTTGTTCTGTTTTGGTGGTGAGACAAGAGTGTCACTAAGATATAGTCCAGGCCGGCCTCAGACAATCTACTGCCTCCATTTCCTCACTGCTGGGATTCTGGCACGCACCATCATACCTGGCCTCATTCTGTTTTGTTTTGTTTTAAAGAAAATTATCCCTTCCCCCTTTTTGGTCTCTTCTAGCCCAGGCTAACTTCGAACTCAAACTGGTTGCATAGCCTGTGCTAGCTTCAATATGCCTGGTATTCTACCTTCCAAGTGGACTAGGCAGGTATGACAGATCGCAGTAGGCTCTTCTGGTTTCCTCTATGCAGAACAAGTGAAACTATCTTGTCTGTCTGGCAGGAAAGGAGTTCTGCAATCTGGCCCCCACTTTGCTTTCTAACTTGAATCCTCTCTATGAATTCCTATGTCACCTGCTTCTGCATCTCCGTCGACAAAATCCCTGCCCAAACCTTTTCAAGCTTCCAACCTCACCTTTCCAGTCCCTTCCAACAAAGTGATGTCTGAATGTTGCCTCATCTCTGACAGCTTCAGCTGTTCCCTCTGTATGATAACATTATTCCTGTGGCCTCATTACGGTGCTCCCAACAGCTTACACTGTGATGGTCAGGAGATCATCCTCCACACACTGCCATCCCGCAACACTGAACCTACAGATGGCAGGGACTGGATTTTTTTATGATACCCTTAAAGACCTCAGCACCTAAACTGTGCTCGCTTTTATTCTTTCTTCCTTTCCTTCTCTCCCCCCACCCCCTCTCTGTTAAATCACTGCTATCACTGACCCTGTGACCTTTCTCTCTGTAAGTCTGCTTCCTTGCAGATCTTGCCAATCCTGCTGTGCCACTCGGCATCAAGCAGTGAACTTTGCAGGCAAAACAAAATAGATTTAACATCAGTTTACTTTTCTTTAAATAAAGATAAGGTCTTGCTACGAAGCCCAATGACCTCAGACTTGAGGCAATCCTCTTGCAGCATCTCCTGAGCTCAGGAATCACAGGCATGGACCACCATACCTGCAACCATCTGCTGTACTGAAAGAACTCCTATCTAAACATTCAGTGTAGACAGCCTGCCTAAGATTTCCTGGGCCTAAACTAGCCTTATATCCTTGTCCGTTTAGGCAAGGTTGCCGTTAAGTTTTCTGCATGAGGCATATGTTTTATCCACCAAAGATATAATGAATATCCAAAAGGTGGGCCTCCAAGATGGCTTAGACAGGGAAGGCGTTTCTGCCAAGCCTGACTACCTGAGTTTGATCCTGGGACCCACAAGATGGAAAAGCACAACCGACCCCGCCAAGTTATCTGCTCATGAGTGTGAAAACACACACACACACACACACACACACACACACACACACACACACACACACACACACGGCAAGCACTGGAAGGTCACCCTGTCTGATTCCTGAACTGGCACAGGTGGCTTCTGCCATGCCCTACAGCTCTATTTCATCAGCTTTCTTAACTGCTCCTTGGCTCCCAGCAGTAATCAGAATTCTGACAGTTTGCACCCTACCGGTGCTGTCCATTTATAAAGAGGGAATTATCCCATAGGGGAGCACCTAGAGCGAGTTACCAGAGCAGATCGAAACTTTCTCCTAGAGGAGGCAGAGACCAAAGATCAACCTGCAGAGAGTCAGGAGGGAGGAAAGTTCAGGAATGCAGCGGCCTCTTCCGCCAGCACTCTAAACGTGGGCAGGGAAGGTGAGAGGCTGGCTGCTGTTTCTTCATTTCATTTTAATAAACACTTATGGAGTCTCAGGGCTGTCCACTTTCTAGCTGTGTCACATCCTATGACGTTTATCGCTGAGTTATTTCTTCATCTACAGAAGATATTGGGTGGCAAAACATACACGAGAAAGAACTTTCTACACACAAAAGCACTATGGGTCTTCTTGTTTATATACATTATCTGCTCCAACTCCCTAAACTTCCAGATGGGGAAACCCAAGTTCACGATGAGACGTGGGTCTCTTAATTCTGAAAGCCTGCTACACGTCAGAGAGTTTACTAACTCCACCGAAACAAATCCTGTGTCTTTCTTCGGGCACTTAGGTTACAAACGCAAAAAGGAGGGAGGCTACCAGGTAAAGTGAGACGATTGGGTAGCAGAGACAAGATCGCTATTCCCTCCCTGGTTTGGGAGGTCTCAGCCCTAGGCTACTCAGCTACCTGGTACTCAGCAGTCGTAGCAGTCCATAAGACCCGCCACCCGGGCCTGCTGAAGACGAAGGTGGGATGGGGTGTCTGAGTCTGGGATCTTCAACAATCCGTCCACTCCGAAACACCGCTTTCAAGAGACTGCAGGAAGGACTGCGAGTTGGAATGGCTTATTTCGCTAAGGGTTCTCTGATTCGAGCGAATGAATTCCTTCCCTCGCTAGAACCCATTCTCCCTTAGAATAGTTATGTTTATTTTCCTGAACTATAATATTTCCCAGGCCGGCCACTGGCCCCGGGCCACCTAACAGCCCTTTGGGAAAAGTAGTTCGCTTTAGCTTCCACGTGAGTCCTCTTCACCGGGTCTCCCAGCGCGTCTCCTTCCCAGAAACCTCACATTCCAGAGGCTTCCACAAGCACTGGAAATGGGTTGGGAGTCAGGCCCTCGGGGGTCTCCAGAGGGCCAGCATCCCAGAGACCGCGGCACCGCCGGACTACGAATCCCAGCAGCACCCGCGCGCACCAGTGCGCAGGCGTAGCCGCGCCTCGCCACCCCTCCCCCTCCACCAACTGCTCCCGTCGGTCCGTTCCCGTGTTCCCCCCGATCCGTGCTAATGCCCCCCTCGGTCCCTGCGGCGCCTCCCACTCACCGCTGACTCGTGGCGTCGGGTACAGCCGCTGCGCCTTCTCCAGGAAGCGCAGTGCCCGCTCGGGCTGGTTGCTTTGGATGGCCTTGAGGGCGATGCTGATACAGCGCTCGGCTTCATCCTTGTTGGATTCCATGGCGGAACCCGAGCGCGGAACCAGGGAGGGGGAGGCCGGGCGAGCGAAGGGCTGCGCCAGCCGCCGGCGCGTCGCGGGGCAGGCCGGCGCGGAAGGATGACATAACCCTCCGCCCCTCCTTCCCGGGATTTGAGTGAGGGTTGAACCCGGGCGGAAGCCCTACCGTATGTCTCCTAAGAAAGGGGCGTTCTGTTCGGAGGCGCTAGAATGCGCGGGCGCTTTAGAGTTGAGGGTGCGCGCACGTTCCTGGTGGTAGCCTCTGCGTTCCAGTCCGACTGTCTGTTAAACGTACTGATGTTTACCGAGTACCCGCTGTTTGTCAGACGCTGCTGTCTGATGTGGCAGTGGAGTCAAAACAAAACCCTGTCCTCACAGAGCTTTCGTGGGAGGGGGGAGAAGTCCAGTAAACAGAAACATTCTGACAGTGACATAGTCAAGGCAAATATTGAAAAGTAGGGGGATGGAGGGGAGAGCTACCATTTAAGATAGTTCAATATCAGAAACTCATTTTACAGGCATCTGGATTCTAAAGAAACAGGAACATGTGATTGGAGGAAGGGTGGTTCGACTGGAGGAAATAACAATTGTAAAGGCTCCGAATGGGGATTTTCGTTGCGGGGATTAAGGAGTTTACAGGAGTCACTACAGAGTCGCACCACTCAGGATGCAGCTCAGTCGACCTCCCACTTAAGTGACAGAAACTAAGTGAAGGTTGCCAATGACTTCCACTCAGCCAAATCTACTGGCTATTTCTTAGCCCTTGAATTATGAACTTTCACAAGAAACTACATCAATAAGCCCAATGAAAATTAAAGGGTGCAATGTGATGGTGGTGTATGCACTCAGTCCCAGCCCTTAGGAGGAACTCTTATGAGTTCGAGGCCAGCCTGGTCTACCGAGTGAGTTCCAGGACAGCCAGGGCTACAAAGAGAAACCCTGTCTCGAAAAACCAACACCAACAAAAGTTAAAGAGCAACTGTTATAATCAGGTGAGACTCGGTGAATATATATACATCGAGCTGTAGATACACACACATATATAAAGCATAAATATATAACATAAACATATAAAAAACACATACACACACACACACACACACACACACACACACACGGAAGTAGAAAAGATCATTTGCGTGAGATAACCCAGACCCAGAAAACCAAACACAGTATCTCACTTAAAAGTGGATACTAGCCATCGAGTACAGACAGGATAACCATTCTACAATCCACAGACCCTAAGAGGCTAAGTAACAAAAAGGGCCCAAGGGAGGATGTTTTGTTTGAATCTCATTGAGAAGAGGATATTAAATAGTGTGTGTGTGTGTGTGTGTGTGTGTGTGTGTGTGTGTGTGGGTTGGAGTTAGAGGGAGGGATGGAGCAGGGTGGGAAAGGGGGTGGGGAGGGGAAGAGGGATCTATGTAGGGAGGACTGCCCATTGCCTTAGCTGGATTTGAACTCCCTCTGAGAACCAGGCTGTCCTCAAACCTGCCTGGCTCCTCTTGTTCAATCTTCCACATCTGGCTAAAGTCTGGATATATATTTTGAAAACTTTTTGTTGTTGTTGTTGTTGCTGCTGCTGGAGATGAATGCTCAGTGTGAGAAAAAGAGGACTTCTGGCCAATGACAACATTCTTGGCCTGAATATCTAGACAGAATTTCTATGTGCTTGGACAGAGAAATGGGGAAGCCTGTGAAAGGAGCAGTTTGTTGAGAAGAATTTTAGATGTTCAATTTAGTTCGATTTGGCGATGGGAATGGCAATTGGGAATGGCAATTAGGGGATTGTACAGTGTAGGGAAAATGGAGGGCAGAGGGTGGAGCTCGGGTGGAGACCATGGTTAGAAGGTGTAAGACTGTGGCTTTAGTTCTCCAGCAATGCCCCTCCTCACCAAGACAAAAATAACAAACAGACAAGACAAGAAGCTTGAGCAGAAACCTAATTTTGAAAATTATTAATGGATGTGATTTTTTTAAATGTACGAATGCTCTCTCTGCATGTACAACTGCATGTCAGAAGAGGGCATTAGATCCCTTTATAGATGGTCGTGAACCACTGTGTAGTTGCTGGATAGTGAACTGTGAAAGAGCAGCCAGTGCTCTTAACTGCTGAACCATCTCACCAGCCTCAAATGCTTTTAAAAGAAACTATGGGATTAGATACACCAAGATGTTAGTGCTACACCAAGACGGAAGTGTGGAGCAGAGGGGAATTGGATTACAGGGCCCTCCATTACCCAGAGGGTTGGAGGAAGAGAAGATTCTAGGAGAGGAGAGTGTACTGGAAGTGTGGTGTGAGGTGAGAAAATGAGTCACTCGGGGCCAAGTGAAGTGGATGTTTCTAATGGAGGAAGGTTCCAAATGATGAAATTTTATGTTGAGGTCGAGTAATATAAGGACCGAGAAATGCTGGCAGTATGAACCACCATGCTCACTGTGATGCAACTGTTTCAAGTATGTTCCCAAGGGGCTCCGTGTGCACTTAACCCGGGGTATTCTATAGCATTTTCTTTTTTTTGGTTTTTCGAGACAGGGTTTCTCTGTGTAGCCCTGGCTGTCCTGGAACTCACTCTGTAGACCAGGCTGGCCTCGAACTCAGAAATCCGCCTGCCTCTGCCTCCCAAGTGCTAGGATTAAAGGCGTGCGCCACCACCGCCCGGCTCACATTTTCTTTTTTTAAAGAGCATTTAGACTATATCTTTTTTTTCCTATTTTTAAAATTTTATTTATTTTTATTTTATGGACATCGCCGTTTTGCCTGCATGTATGTCTGAATGAGAGTGTCAGATGCCCTGGAACAGGAGTTATGGGCATTTGTGAGCTGCCATGCGGGTGCTGGGAATTGAACCCAGGTCCTCTGGAACAGCAGCCAGCGCTCTTAACCACTGAGCCATCTCTTCTGTCCACTACAGCACTTTCTAATAGAAATTAATTAATTGGCTTGGAAATTTTGATGATGCAAATAAGAGAGGGAACAGTTAGACATAGGATGTGAGATCTGGGGGCACAGGAACACTTGACCTTGGAGAGACACATGGACACAATATTTTTTGGGAGAGGCAGCCTAGCAGGTATGGAGACAGAGGCATTAGGAACCTTCTCTTTGGTTATTTTCTCAGGGTTAGAGTTAGGGCCCTGTGTCCCCTTTCACAAGACATTTGAATAGATTAGTGAGTTCCTAATGTGTTAATGGTAAAATCAGGGGCAGAGAGCTTTCAAACAGCCCATCCTGATGTTTGTTGATCTAGGACTATAATGTCTGCCTTCCATCTCCTGCTAAGTGCCTGAGTTTTATTCTCTCACTTCCTGAGTGTTGGAAGTCCTCTCTTCTGCTGACCACAGGTGCTTCCGTCTGTGGACGAGGTACTTCACTGGGGTGGGGTGGGGTTATCAGCGTGCTAAGGACAGTGGATTCTGTTACTGCCCGGCAAGCCCTCCCTCTCTTCCTGCCACATAAAATGACAAAGTCATTTAAAATCTTAATAGGTCCTGGCTCCCTGGCAGGTTGGCAGGTATTGTAGACGTTGCTCCATTGCTACAAAGAGACACCATGACCAAGGCAATTCCTATAAAAGAAAGCATTTCACTGGGGGCTGGCTTAGGGCTTCTGAGGCTCAGTCCATGATGATCTTGCAGGGAGCATGGTGGCAGAGAGCATGCGATGGCAGCAGGCAGACAGGTTGTGTGCTGCGGAAGTAGTTGAGAGCTACATCCTAACACTTGTGTGTGTGTGTCTGCGCGCATGCCTGTGTGTGTATGTGTGTGTGGGGCTGGCACAGGCTTTTGAAACCTCAAAGCCCACTTCCCAGTGCCACACTGCTCCAACGAGGCCACCCCTCCTATAGGCCACTCCCTGATGACTAAGCATTCAAATATAAGAGCCATTGGGAGCCATTTCCTATCACACCACCACAGCAGGTCCCAGTCTGTAAGGACCTGGAGAGGCGGCTGAGCATTCCTTGTGTGGACTACGTGGTCCTCAGCAGGGAGCCATCTGCACCTCAGCTTCCCACTCTTTCCCTCTGCCCTTGGGCTTGGCTCTCTCCCTCCTGCTTCTTACCCCCCATCCCCTTTCTTCTCTCCTTAATCCCCCTCCCTCTGGGAACCAAGGGCATCATGTATAGTGCACAGAGCAGGCAGATGCTCCCGAGCTAGGCTCCTGCCTCTGTCCTGAACCAAGGCACAGTGTTGAACAGAAGCGGTGGCCTGGGCCCGAGGGCTCGCCTAAATGGATTCTATGTTGACACCCTTACTTTCAGCTCTCAGTCCTGTAGTCCTGTTCCTCAGCTCATGCTAACCACTTTGATTCATGGTTTCAGATTTTTTTTTAAAGATTTATTTATTATATGTAAGTACTCTATAGCTGTTTTCAGACACAACAGAAGAGGGCATCAGATCTCATTACAGATGGTTGTGAGTCATCATGTGGTTACTGGGATTTGAACTCAGGACCTTTGTTAGAACAATCAGTACTATTAACCCCTGGGCCATCTCTCAAGCCCATGGTTTCAGATTTTGTTTAAAAAAAAAAAAGTGAAAGGCTGAGTTTGTTGGCTCATACTTGTTTTTGTTCAATTGTCTGTTTAGTTTTTTTATTTTTTGAGACAAAGTTTCTTTCTCTGTGTCGTCCTGGCTGTCTTCAGACTTGTTGAACTCAAGAGATCTACTTGTCTCTGCCTCCCGAAGTGCTGAGATTAAAGGCATGCACTACTACCATCCAGCTTCATACATGTAATCCTATTACTTGGGAGGCAGAGGCAGGAGGATTGCTGTGAGTTCCAGGCCAACTTGACCTACACAGAAAGTTCCAAGGCAGCCTAAGCTACAGAGTGAAATCCTGTCTCCAAAACAAAACAAGAATCCCGTGTCAGGGATGAATTTCAGCCACACCCCCTTCTCCCTGGAGTGGGACTTGCCTCAGTTTGCTGTGATCCTCCAGCCGCAGCTTCCCAAGTGCTGGAATTACAAGCCCGGATGCCATGGGTGAGAACGCCATGGTGTTCTGGGAGAAAATCTGAAAACTTCTTTCCTGAAGTGCTCTGGCGGCCTCCTCTGAGTACCCAGAGGTCACTGCGAAGCCTCACCTGGCTCTGCCACTGGATCAGAACCCACCCTTGTGATAGGCTGCTGTTAGCTGCGCACATCTGTCTCCAGCATCACATCTGGCTGTCCTTTATTCTTCCGTCCCTAACTATTCCCTCCTGGCATCTAATGCATCTCTCCTCACCCTGCGCTCCCCACTCCCAGCCCCGCCACACCTACCCATACGTCCTCAGTTACCTTTCCTGTCTGTCCAATTCTTACTCATTCTTTAGGTCTCAGCGGGGAAGCACATCACTTCTGTGAAGTGACAAATCTAATTTAGTAATCATGTGTCTGCTCTGGAAGCCAGAGCTTCAGGGATCCTGAGATGCACCATGAAGAAGGGGGGCCAGGCCAGTGGGAGGACGAAGAGGACGACACAGGAGTGTGCAAACTCCAGAGGTGGCTCAGATGCTGGAGTCGACCATTCTGTGCAGGACTGGAAGGAGTCTCCTCAGGGCCTGACACCCGAGCCTGGGTCTCAAGCTGAGAAAGTGCCCCCTTCCTCCAGGACTCGCCATGCTCCAAATTCTATCATTTAAGTGTGGATCCCAAGAGAAGTCAGCTCCCCTGCCTCACACCGCAGTGCTCTCTGCCCGTGAGTCTTCACACCCCACTCTCAGTCAAACCAAGACAGACACTTTAACCCCATTTCCCCCTGGCCTGAGCGCAGGGCCTACCAGGATTGTTTTGGCTCCTGGTCACTGTCTGTGGTTGGCTTGCTCCATTGCTGGGGGCCTGGAGTGAGGCAGAGCATCCCGGCAGTGGTGTCAGTGAACTTCACATAATGATATCCAGGAAGGTGAGGGAAGGAAAGACGGATGGACTCTTCACAGACCTGCTCTCAGTGATCTGCTCTTCCCAAATAGGCCCCACTTCCTGATAGCTCATTCAGGAACTCTTAGTTAGGTTTTTACTGCTGTGAACAGACACCACGACCAAGGCTACTTTTATAAGGACAACATTTAATTGGGGCTGGCTTGCAGGTTCAGAGGTTCAGTCCATTATCATCAAGGAGGGAGCATGGTAGCATCCAGGCAGACATGGGGCTGGAGGAACTGAGACTTCTACATCTTCATCTGAAGGCTGCTAGCAGAAGACTGACTTCCAGGCAGCTAGGACGAGGGTCTTTTTTTTTGATTATTTATTATATGTAAGTACACTGTAGCTGTCTTCAGACATGCCAGAAGAGGGCATCGGATCCCATCACAGATGGTTGTGAGCCACCATGTGGTTGCTGGGAATTGAACTCAGGACCGTTGGAGGAAAAGTCAGTGCTCTTAACCACTGAGCCACCTCACCAGCCCCTAGGACGAGGGTCTTAAAGCCCATGCCCACAGTGACATACCTACTCCAATAAGGCCACACCTACTCCAACAGGTGCCACTTCCTGGGCCAACCATATTCAGACTATGACAGGAACTTATCAGTGGTGGCACCCACTGATAAGTTATCCCCTCACGATCCTCAGTAGCACTACTGGCTGTGGATAGGCCTGTTAGGGGACGCTGTGTACCCAAACATATCCTTTCAACAAGTCGTGAGGCTCTTGCCTTCAGTATTCTGGCCAAACTACAGTATATATAAGCACACAGGCAGACAAGGTACAGAAGATGTGAAAACGGGGACACAGGACTGGGCTCCCCAACTACCTGGTGTTCAATCTAACTCTGCCCCGCAACAGTGGTTCCTGGGTATGTTACAGAGCAGCAGCGTGGGTCAGAGTGGGCCTAGCATGCATGAGACTCAGGTCAGTTCCTCACATCAGTAACAAAAAAAAGAAGCTGAGTGCTGGTGGCAGACACCTTTAGTCCCAGCACTTGGGAGGCGGAGGCAGGTGGATCTCTGTTAGTTGAGGCCAGCCTGATCCACAGAGTGATTTCCAGGATAGCCAGGGCTACACGGAGAAACCCTATACCGAAAAAATAAATAAACAAACAAAAAGAAAGAAAGAAAAAGAAAGCAAATCTAAACTTCACATTGCAGGTGATGATTAGATTTTTACTAATACTTTATTTTTGGAGGCTATGAAGTCTAGGCTGGTCTCAAATGTGTGGTGAGCCTCCTGCCTTACTGTCCCAAGGTGCTGGGATTATAGTCATGGACTATTTCACTGGGAAAAATCAGTTCTTTGTAGACTCATCAATGGGGGTGGCACACCTGGAGCTCCACATTGGCCCACGTTCTCTGGATGCTGGAGAGAGACAGGCACATTGGCAGTCATCCTTCTACCAAACTTGGCTGTTCCATCATATCTAATTCTTTTTTAAATTCAAAGTCCTTTGGTCTCAAAACCCTGTTTTGGTTTATATATGCTTGGCCCAGAAGAGTGCACTATTAGAAGGTGTGGACCTATTGGAGTAGGTGTGTCACTGTGGTTGTGGGCTTTAAGACCGTTATCCTAGCTTCCTGGAAGCCAGTCTTCTGCGAGCAGCCTTCAGATGAAGATGTAGAACTCTCAGCTCCTCCTGCACCATGCCTGCCTGGATGCTGCCATGCTCCCACCTTGATGATAATGGACTGAACCTCTGAACTCATAAGCCAGCCCCAATTAAATGTTGCCCTTATAAGAGTTGCCTTGGTCATGGTGTCTGTTCACAGCAGTAAAACCCTGACTCTCTATCTCAGCCTCTATCCTAGCTTCTCTTAGGGGAGACATGGAACAGCTGTCTGTGTTTCACAGTTGGAAACCGACCCTGGAGAGTTCATGTGTTAGTGGGTCAGTGGCCTTGAAGTTGGAAATGTGTAATTTTTGGGGGGAAGACTCCTAAGCCTGACTTCCATCCTTGACATCTTTCCTGGGTTTTGGAGCCTTACCATGGTCTAGCTACAAAACACGCCCCTCTTGATGTCTAGCAGGCACCTCCACATTCTCTCTTTTAAAAACTCTTTCTTGATTCTTTGTGAGTTTACCATCATGCACCCCAGTCCCACTCATTTCCCTGTCCCTCATATCCACCCTTCACCCTCACAACCTCCCCCCCCCAAACAAAACAAAACAAAACCCCAACCTATAACAAAGCCTAGAAAACATCTCTCGGAAGCTGTAGGGTGTCACAGTGTGTCCCACAGCATACCCCTCAGTTCACACATCTTCACTTGTGAATGTTCTTGGCAGTGAGTTGTTGGTCTGGTGTGGGGGTCTGTGACTTCTGTGACATCATCGATATTGGATTCTCACTGGGGCTCCTCCCAGTTATTGCCCCATGTCATGGAGATCCTGTGGCTTTGGATCGGCAGGACTAGCCCTTTCATGTGCTCCAGCACTTGGCAGATGATGTAGATTTTGGGGTGGCCCAACTCAAAGCCCTGGATCTGGACCAGGGTGGTAGCTGACCTGGCCAGCCCTCTGGCTGTACCTTATCCGAACAACCAGGGCTAGCTTTCCAGCCCTACTCTGGCTAGGCCACCCAGTGGCTACCATTGGCAGGGGGCGGGGTCAGCTCTCCTACTCTCGTGCCCAGGGGCCAGTTCATCCACACCCACGCCTCCAGAGCAGCTCCACTTTGGTGCCCAGTCAAGGTGTGGGGCCCAGCCTCCCAAGTGCTGCAGCCAGTGAAGGGCTCTCCTATGCTCACACCCTTGGGCAGCTCACGAGCGCCCCCTCCACTAGGGCCCGTTCTACTGTGCAGAGCCTGCTCTCCTGCCACTGAAGGGCGGGGCCAGCCCTCCCACTTTCATGACGGCAGGCCGGCTCTACCAACTACCACACAGTTAGCAAGGGGAGGAAGAAGATGCGGGAGGAGACCACTCCTGTGTCCACTCCACCTCATGGCAGACAAGTGGTGGGGCCAGATCTCCTACACTCACCCTCGGGGGTCAGCTCACCCGTGCCCCTGCCACCAGGGCCAGCTCCACTGTTGCTGTCCAGGTGAGCTGCAGGGCCTGGTTTTCTGAGTGCTGCCACAGACGAGGGGCAGGGTGACACCGAGAGGTGAAGAGAGGTGGAGAGAGGGGAGGGGCGATCTCACGTCCTTGCCCATGCCACCTCCCAGCAGACGAGTGCTGGGAGTGGTGGGGTCAGCTCTCATACACATACGCCCTCAGGGCCAGCTCATCCATGTCTCTGCCCCCGGAGCCAGCTCCACTGTGCTGCCCTGGCAAGGCACAGGGTCCACTTTTCCAAGTGCTGGTGCAGGCAAGGAGCAGGGCATTTCTCCCGAGTGCTGTATCCAGTGAGGGGCGGGGATCGTTCTGCACAGCCCCTGGATACCCACGTGGTCCCACGTGGCTGCCTGGACCGGGGACATCACCATAGTGGTCATATGAGCCACGGACATTGACACCAACCCCTGCCACTGCATAGCGACAGACCCAGACAAGGTCCTCAGTGGCATCATGGGCTTCACCATGATCTCAGGCGGCGGGGCTGGCTACGCACAACAGGCTACCCTCTTCTCTTTCACTCCTACTCCATCTCCCTTCACAAGACTCAAGCTGTTCTGCTTCTCTTCCCCTCCCATCTGTCCAGCACACAGTTGCACACTGTAGCGGCTCCCACTGCAGGCGGGCCACGGGCCACACGGCTGGTGGGGCTCTGGGTGACCTCCTTTGCCTGTGGGCGTGGCATGGCAGCAAGTGCGTCTATGGAAGTCTTCCACCTCCTGATCAGCATGGTCGCACGAGGGGCTCTGTGTGACCGTGGTCCACTGTGCTGTGTGGAGGAGGGCAGGTCTGTGGGCATCGTTACCTTCCTACACTGTGTGGCATGGGCGTCAGTTGGCAGGTCTCTGGATGTCTCCTGAGTTTATTTTTAACGTCCGCTGTCATCAGCAGAGCACAGCCCCGCCCTGGGATAACTCCTTGCCTCTGTCCTCCACTTTTTCTTTTAAAAATAATTATATGTTTCGCCTGCATATATGTGTGTACCACATGCACGTCTGGTGCCTTTGGAGCTTAAAAAGAGGGTTTCGGATCCCCTGGAACTGTAGTTTTAGATAGCTGCCGTGTAGTTGCTGGGTACTGAATTCGGATTCTTTTCGAGGAACAAATGCTAATTCCTAAGCCATCTCAGCAGCTCCGACCTCCATTCTGAAGAATGACTCGCCCTCTGCCTTCCGTCTCACCCTGACTCTTCTCTCAGCTCTGCAGGGCCACGAAGAGCGACCACATCACTGTGCTACCCAATCACAAGTCTGCCTTCATCCTAAATGACTGACGACCTAGCCAGCCTGTTTCAGGCTTCGTGCTTGCCCCTTATCCGGTCACGTGACTCTGTGGCCTCGCCTTCCTCTAAAGCTGTTCACTTCTTTGCGGCTCTGCAGCCTGATACAACCTGGGCAGCGGTTCTTATTAACCTGTGGGTCTCGAGCCATTTGAGGGGGGGGGTGTCAAATGACCCTTTCACAGGGGTCGCCTAAGGCCATCTGAAAACAGATATTTACATTGCAGTTCATAACAGTAGCAGATTAGTTATTAAGTAGCAATGAAAATGTTATGGTTAGGGGTCACCATGCCATAAGGAATTGTATTAAGGGGTGCAGCATTAGGATGCTTGAGAACCACTGTTCTAGGATTACAACTCACTGTGGACCCCACTGAAGCCCATTTAGTGCGGGGCTGGCCGCTGGGAGTGCAGCCCAGTGTGCAGTGCTTGGCTGGGATATATACAAGGTGATGGGTTCTAACTTCAGTACCGAAGAAAGTAAATGTGGTGCAGTTTATTACAGCATCTTCCCACTTAGCGCCCTCAGTGGTTCTTAATTATTAATATGGCTGTCCTTTTTTAAAAAAAGATTTATGAGCATACTGTAGCTGTCTTCAGACACACCAGAAGAGGGCATCAGACTCCATTACAGACAGTTGTGAGCCATCATGTGGTTGCTGGGAATTGAACTCAGGACCTCTGGAAGAGCAGTCAGTGCTCTTAACCACTGAGCCATCTCTCCAGCTCTGTCTTAACTTACTTACAGGGTCCTATAGTTGCCTTTCTCCCCCACCAGGCCTTCTGGCACTTTTTGTTATAATTTTTATGGATTAAATTTATTGTGGTTTGGCTACTTGAATTTTCTCTTTATATCTATCTGGTAAAATATCTTTGAGAAAACAGTAATTGCACATTTATTGGCACAGAGTTGCTTACAGTACTACTTATTATTTTTATTATTATTTATTGTTCTTATTTTTTTTCAAGATAGGGTTTCTCTGTGTAGCCTTGGATATCCTGGAACTCACTCTGTAGACCAGGCTGGCCTTGAATTCAGAGACCTGTCTGCCTCTGCCTTCTGAGTATTGGGATTAAAGGCTTGCTTTACCACTGCCCAGCCAACGCAATCCCTTTTCCCCCCTACGGTACTATTTTTTAAGCTGTTGATTATCAATACTTTTATGCATTTTAAAACTCCTAATACCAGGGATGTAGCTCAGTTGGCAGGGTGCTTGTCTTGGCTAGCATGCGTGAAGCCATGGGTTCAGTCTTCAGCACTGTGTAAAACTGAGCACGGTGGTACGTGCCTGTAACCCCAAGTTTATTTACATGTGTGTTACTTTCCCTGTGTGTCTTGTGTTCAGGTGACATACAGGGAAACTCCAGCATGTGTATGTGGAGGTCAAAGGAAAATTTGGGGTGTCAGCCCCCAGCTGCCACCTTGAGATCAGGGCTCTCTTGTTTATTGCTTGCACATGCCAAGGAACTGTCCCTTGAGCTTTGCAGGGTTCCTCTGTCCCCACCTCCCATCCTCCAGGAGAGGCTCATCTGGAAATAGAGTCTCGTATGCTACTGAGTTTTGAGGATCCGAGCTCAAACTCAGGTAGCCAGGCCCAAGACATCTCCCCAGTCTTGTGACTCTCTCCCCCCACTTACAGTCTGTTGAGACAGGTGCACAGCATATTGTCAGCTTGTCTTCGACAAGAATGGAAGTATCCACCCACCCATCCATCCATTTATTCATCCATTCATTACTTGAGATGGAGTCTCTTTAAATAGCCCCTGCTGCTCTGAAGCTCACTCTGCAGGCCAGGCCGTCCTCAAACTCATAGAAATCTGCCTGCTTCTGACTCTCGAGTGCTAGGATAAAAGGCTTTTGCCACCATGCCAGGCCTCATAATGGAGATTTAAACATTTCCCTTTACTTGTGGCTTTTTTATGGTACTAGGAACCAAACCCAGGACACCATGCAGACTAAGTTCAGGCTGTCAGCGGGCTTCCCACTGCCTCCACACATGGCACACCCAGTAGTATATCCAGCTCCGAGCACTCAAGTACGCTGGTGGTGGAACGCAGGGTCTCATGTTGACACAAACCCCCACTGCACTACACTTCCAATCCCAGATGTCCACCACATGGATGCTTTCTGAGTCACTTTTTATGGTCGTTATCTTCATTCCCATGCCTTCCTTTGAGACAGAGTTTCACCATTTAGTCTGGGTTGGCGTTGAACTCAAAGCTGCCCGCCCGTTAGTTCTGGAATTACAGATGTGCTCTCAGCTACCACGCTTGCTACAACTGGCTCTCAGCTACCACGGTTGCTACAACTGGCTCTCAGCTACCACGCTTGCTACAATTGGCTCTCAGCTACCACGCTTGCTACAATTGGCTCCCAGTCGTAATTCAGAATCACTCCCTAATCGATGTTAAGAATCCTGGACTCCAGTTTCCAGGATGGACCTGGCCTTTGAATCTGCATTTTCGGCTTCCCCTTGGCCTTCCTGTTCCTCAATCTTTGAACTATCTACTCAACTCACAGGCCTATTTAAAACGACAAACAAACCCCGAGCCACCCCAAATCCCACTTCTTCTGCTGGCGTGTGTGGCCTCACAGGCAGGGATCAGATGGAAAGCTGCTTCAGGGTACTGAAGAATCTTTTGCGCTTTCCTGTTTTCCTCTCTAGGACGCATGCTCCTCAGAGCCCTTGCTCAGCCCCCGGTCTACAGCAGCCGATCAGTGTAGGTGACATTGAATAGCGAAGAACATACATTTACTCATTGACATTCATGTTCTAAAGTCAGAGAGCAATATACTATTTCCCCCTCTTTTACCTGCAGTTGGATTCTCTCTTCAGTTTCTTCTGCTCTGCCTTTGGGCCACCCAGCTCTGCGGGCAGGCTAGACTCCTGCACTGAGCGGTTCTGCCAGCAGGTGGCACTAGAAGTCCACAGCTGAGCCAGTCTCGGCTCCTGCCTGACTTTTCCGAGGATTCTCATGACCCTAGTGGGTTTGGTCTGTTCGAGGCTCGCACCCTGGGGCCAGCACTAGCCTCCGGGGCCCATGAAGTCCCTTCTTCACTGTGTGGCAGCAGCCACTGTCCACGTCTCTCCTTTCTGTAGAGTACGTGCTTCAGCCATAGCTGAAACAAGGTGGGGCACTAGAAGCAATTGAAATGATTAAAAAAAAAAATCACGGAGCATCTTAAGTTGCCCTTGCTTAGCAACAGTTTCTAAGATTCGTCTTCTTGTCTCCTAGGAGCACGGTGAACCTCGGGTTAAGGAAGCCCAGGCGCTGCCCTGAAGAGTTCTTGTGGGGAGAAGTAAATGCCCCACTCAGCCCGTGGATAGACTTCTGGAGAACGGGAACAGGGGAGAGGGTGAGCGGGGATTATGGGACATAGTTCAGAAACGCTTACACTGCCCCGATGCCTCAGGCTTAGAGCAACCAGCCCAGCAAGGCCTGCACTTCCGTCTCCAGGCAGGGTGGAGGGCGCCTCTGAGGCCCGAGGCAGCTGTCTCAGGGAGAGCCAAGGCGGCCTTGTGGAAGGGAAGCCCTGGAGGCAGTGCCCGCCTCTGCTTTCCCCGCAGATGTGGACAGAGGCCCCAGCTCTCTTGCTGACCAATAACCTTTGGCTGTGCTCCGAGTCAGGGTGGAGCCCCAGGCTAAGGCAGACTGCAGGCCCATTCAGCTCAGGCTATCATTTAACAGATGGGGAAAGGCGGGCTCAGCACCACGGAGGGGCGGGGGCGTGGCTGAGTCCATCAGCCGTCACTGCTGCTATGGTTCTCAGAATGCTCGCCCACCATGCTGGGTGCTCCTGGGTCTGTGTCAGGTACTGTGTGTGAGTCCCAAGGAAGCACCGCTCCAAAGGGGATGGCACAATGCCACCCTAACGTGCAAGCACCCTCACCTTTTGTCCCTGCCTCAAGTTGCTTGTGACGAGAGAGCAGCAGCAGTCTCTGGCTAGAACAGAGTCTGCTGCGAAACAAGGGCCCAGAGGAAAGGCCTAAAAGGAAGGAAGGACACAGAGCTCTTGGGGATGTTTCCTGCAAAGTGTTATAATTAAAGTGGTATTTTACGAGTGTTTTAGACAGAGGGCAGCTCTGTCTGGGTCTGAGCTGGGTCTGGGCTCTGCAGGTCCATAGAGAGGGGACAAGACGCAGGAACAGGGACTCAGCCGTTGCTCTAGTGAGGCAGCATTGCAGGAGGCATCGCAGGGAGCCCAGGGAGGTTCGGGAGAGCTGTTCAGAACAGCTACTTGGAATCGGGAATTCTGCTTGGGGGCACAGGGCCTTTCTGGAGCCACTGGTGTGTGACACCAACCCTTCCTCTGGCTAGGCTCAGGGTGCCAGGGTCATCTGCAATATCATTCATCACAGACTTCCTTTTGCCTGCCAGAGTAGTTCCAAACTTGCAGTTTCAACACAGCGGGAGGAAAATGGCAGGGAGTGTTCTTGCTAATATAAACCCACAGTGAGAGAGACCACAGAGACTGCAGAGGGAGATGCCACCCTCCGGGCCGCCGGTGTCGCCCTCCTGGGGTTGGCCAGTGTCGGGAGGGCTTCTGCACTGACCCACAGGGCACTTGATAAGGGAGCTAAGGTCTCTACTTTGAAGACTTGATCCTGGTTTAGGACCCTCGATCTGACTGCAGAACTCTGACTGGGACAGGGGAGGGTGGAGAGGGAAGCCGGCTGAGCCCAGAGGTCACTCCCAGGAAGATGGGGAAGGTGGCACGAAGGGCCACCCCAAGGTCGCGGGTGCTAAGGTGCAGGAGGTGGGAGTACTATTTGGGCAGAGCAAAGTCCCAGGCAGTTTCCTGGGCGCATTTCCACATGGCCTGCATGAGGCGCGTGAAGCCCATGTCCTTGGGCTTCTCCAGGCCTCGCATCAGCCGCTGCTTCATGATGGAGACAAACTCCTTATTGCTCAGCTCCCCGTTGCCTGAGGACGAGGAAACACAGAGGTGTAAGTGGGGACTCGGGACAAAAGCCACTGAGAGATTCCAGCCCTCACATCCTGTGGGCTCTGCAGCCCGGCACACACCCAGCCACTTTCAACCTTGGCTCCTTCCCTGTTTCCAAATGCAGCCCACGGACACTTTGACTAGAGCCTGAGTCAGGTCCTGTGCTGGAACAGAGACAGATGAACTTTGTGCGTTGGTCCCTGGAATACTCCCAGGATGCAGAAGAGACATTGCGACAGTGGGGCAAAGAGAGGACGCTGTGCTGCAGGGGAGCGGTGTGGGGAGGACGCTGTGCTGCAGGGGAGCGGTGTGGGGAGGACGCTGTGCTGCAGGGGAGCGGTGTGGGGAGGACGCTGTGCTGCAGGGGAGCGGTGTGGGGAGGACGCTGTGCTGCAGGGGAGCCGTGTGGGGAGGACGCTGTGCTGCAGGGGAGCTGTGTGGGGAGGACGCTGTGCTGCAGGGGAGTGGTGTGCGGAGGACGCTGTGTTGCAGGGAAGCGGTGTGGGGAGGACGCTGTGTTGCAGGGGAGCTGTGTGGGGAGGACGCTGTGCTGCAGGGGAGTGGTGTGGGGAGGACACTGTGCTGCAGGGGAGCCGTGTGGGGAGGACGCTGTGCTGCAGGGGAGCGGTGTGAGGAGGATGCTGTGCTGCAGGGGAGCCCTGTGGGGAGGACGCTGTGCTGCAGGGGAGCCCTGTGGGGAGGACGCTGTGTTGCAGGGGAGCTGTGTGGGGAGGACGCTGTGCCGCAGGGGAGCCCTGTGGGGAGGACGCTGTGTTGCAGGGGAGCTGTGTGGGGAGGACGCTGTGCTGCAGGGGAGCGGTGTGAGGAGGACGCTGTGCTGCAGGGGAGCCGTGTGGGGAGGACGCTGTGCTGCAGGGGAGCGGTGTGGGGAGGACGCTGTGCTGCAGGGGAGCCGTGTGGGGAGGACGCTGTGCTGCAGGGGAGTGGTGTGCAGAGGACACTGTGTTGCAGGGAAGCGGTGTGGGGAGGATGCTGTGTTGCAGGGGAGCCGTGTGGGGAGGACGCTGTGCTGCAGGGGAGCCGTGTGGGGAGGACGCTGTGCTGCAGGGGAGTGGTGTGGGGAGGTCGCTGTGCTGCAGGGGAACCGTGTGGGGAGGACGCTGTGCTGCAGGGAAGCCGTGTGGGGAGGTCGCTGTGCTGCAGGGGAGCCGTGTGGGGAGGACGCTGTGCTGCAGGGGAACCGTGTGGGGAGGACGCTGTGCTGCAGGGGAGCAGTGTGGGGAGGACGCTGTGCTGCAGGGGAGCCGTGTGGGGAGGACGCTGTGTTGCAGGGGAGCCGTGTGGGGAGGACGCTGTGCTGCAGGGGAGCAGTGTGGGGAGGACGCTGTGCTGCAGGGGAGCAGTGTGGGGAAGACGCTGTGCTGCAGGGGAGCAGTGTGGGGAGGACGCTGTGCTGCAGGGGAGCAGTGTGGGGAGGACGCTGTGCTGCAGGGGAGCAGTGTGGGGAGGACGCTGTGCTGCAGGGGAGCAGTGTGGGGAGGACGCTGTGCTGCAGGGGAGCAGTGTGGGGAGGACGCTGTGCTGCAGGGGAGCAGTATGGGGAGGACGCTGTGCTGCAGGGGAACTGTGTGGGGAGGACGCTGTGCTGCAGGGGAGCAGTGTGGGGAGGCTCCAGTTTAATCTACTTCTCCACCTGGGAGGTGTCCCTGTCACCCTTTACCTGGCCATTCTCCTCATCCTTAACCTTGGTCCTGGAACCTTTGCTACTCTGGGCTTACACGTCCTCCCCAAGGTGGACCGCACCCTATCTTTTTTTTTTTATTTTTTTAATTTTAAAAATTCTGTGTGCATGGGCCTATGTGTATATTCACTCCGTGTGTGCCTGGGACCCGAGGAAGTCAGGAGGTGATGGATCTTGAACTGGAGCTGCTATGTGGATGCTGTGAACTGAACCCTGGCCCTCGGCAAGAGCGGCCAGCGCTCTGCCCTGCTCAGTCCAGCCCTGTATTTCTCTCGCTGTTGTCGTATGTGAGAGGAAATGGGTGTGGTATTACACTCCTTTAATGCCAGAGCTCCATCATGGTGTATACAGTAAGTTCCAGGCCTGCCAGGGTTATATAGAGATACCCTCATCTCAACAAAACAAAACTAAAAAACCAAACAACCAAAAAAACCAAAACCAAAACCAAATCCAACCCTCAGAAGTAGCCAACACAGCCTGGGGCCCAGGGTGGTGCCCCTTAAGCTCACGATGCCAGGGGCCGAGCTGCTGCAGAGGCAGAGGCTGCCATATAAAACTGTCCCCTACAAACAGGGACAGAGCCTAGGACCACAGCGAGGCCTGGGGCACCCTCTCTACTCCACGGAACCCCACTCACCGTCGCAGTCAAAAAGCGCAAACACCACGTCACACACATGGTCCGACAGTTCGACTTTCGCCACTGTCCTGGCCACTTGCTGCATGGTCACTGGGGAAGAAAACGCTGGGTTAGCACTGTACAGACATCTCCACTCTCCTCTCTCCGAGAGTGGGCTAAACCACTCAAAACTCTGCAGTGGGATTTGAGAGAGCAAGGCCAGCCGTGGGGGCGGCACGCCGTGAGGACGGAGAGGGAGGAGGATTAAACCCGCGAGGGCAGCTGGGGCTCCACAGTGGGAACCTGTGTCAGAGCCAAAGGCCACGGAGGGGGCACCGAGCAAGTCTGAATTAATCAAATGGACTGTGCGTCTCGGTGATGTGGCACTTGGGTGGCACGTGCTACATCTGGGTTTAAGTCTCAATGCCCAGCAGTGAAGAATAAAAGAACAAAAGAAAGAAAGAAAGAAAGAAAGAAAGAAAGAAAGAAAGAAAGAAAGAGGAAGGAAGGAAGGAAGGAAGGAAGGAAGGAAGGAAGGAAGGAAGGGAGAATTTTTGGTTTTTCCAGACAGGGCTTCTCTGTGTAGCTCTGGCTGTCCTGGATCTCTCTTTGTACACCAGGCTGGTCTTGAACTCACAGAGATCTGTCTGCCTCTGCCTCCTGAGTTCTGGGATTAAAGACGTGTGTCATCATGCCCGGCATGAGTCCTGCTTTGCATGAGGACCAGAACTTGGCATCTGAACTCAGGTCCTCACGCTTACACTGCAGGCACTTCCTCTTGCCAGCTCTGGGCAACTTCATTAACACATTTCTACCAGAAGACTTGCTTGAAAACAAACCAATAGCTAAGGTCTCTTCAGCGGCGTCCTTGGACAGCAACAACAGGATGACAAATGTCAAGGAAAAGAGCAGGCGGCAGGAGGGGCGGGGCACCGACGGGAGAGGTGGGGCAGGCGGCAGGAGGGGCGGGGCACCGACGGGAGAGGTGGGGCAGGCGGCAGGAGGGGCGGGGCACCGAGAGGAGGGGCGGGACAGGCGGCAGGAGGGGCGGGGCACCGACGGGAGAGGTGGGGCAGGCGGCAGGAGGGGCGGGGCACCGAGAGGAGGGGCGGGACAGGCGGCAGGAGGGGCGGGGCACCGACAGGAGAGGTGGGGCAGGCGGCAGGAGGGGCGGGGCACCGACAGAAGAGGTGAGGCAGGCGGCAGGAGGGGCGGGGCACCGACAGGAGGAGGCGCGAACACCTTAGTTCTCAGCCAGTCAGTCTGAATCCTCATGGAGAGCTATTCACCCCACTAGCCACCTCCTCGGGGTCTGCTCCAGCCATTTCTTTTTCCGGTACCCTTGAGAAGCTGGGTACTCGGTCTCACTAGACCACCACACGGCTTTTATTAATTTTCATTTTTTTTGGCCTCTGTAGAGAAGTTCTCTTCTGCCATTTTCCTCCCCTGACATTTACTATGAAATATTAGCAATCATGCGGAATTGGTTTTCCATGAAAGACGAGCCAGGAAGAACTAGGCAATTTCCGCTGTCTTTCCTCTCATTTATCCTCATGCCTGGCCTACCTATGCCTATAAACCTCTCCGTCCCCTCCTGTCATCACCCGATGTCCCGTGCGCACAAACTGGAAGAAGCAATCTCCTCCCAGACACAGAGCGCTTTATTGCGACTCCTCGAGTGGCTTAGCACACCAGGTATTTCTCCTCCTCAGCAGTGCACAGGCTGGCCCCTTCTACATTGGTACTGTCTCTGGTACATCTGACCTGTAGCCTGTCAGCTGAAAGCATTAACTGCCTAATGGTGTTCATAGACAGGCCTGTCTGGAGCCAGGCAGGGTGGACCGTGCCCAGGGTCACAGGACTTGGAAGGCTAAGGTAGGCAGCTCATGGAGCCCAGCAGCGTGAGATGGCCCAAGAACACCTCTTAAAAAAGAAAACAACAACAACAACAATAAAAACCTCTCACCTTTTTCGACAGGATGCTATAGGATTTTCAGTGACGCTAAGCACTGCACTGTACGACGCAATAAACCTTACAACTAAGTTAGTCCACGCCAGTTTAAGCGAGGAGCCCATTGTTGGCCGTCATCTGAACAGCGCTCGGTTTTGGTAGCACTTACTGTTAGCTAGGGGGCGGGACCAATTGTGTCACCTCTGACAGGCAGGCCCCCTGATCACACAGAAGTTGTCAGCAGATGGTGCCTCCAGGCACTGTCCTCTTCCTGCTAAGGTGCTGTGTTGCTCTTTGCCCTCCTTCCTTAGCTCTCCTGAGTGCCGTCTTTCCCCACCACTCACCCCAGAATTGTGTCAGAATGTGTGTGTTCCAGCGGTTGGAGCAGCTTGGAAGAAGTTAACAAAAAAGAAAAAAAAAAGACACTTGCAAGGAAGGACCCCGGTGTAAAGCGAGCCTTCCCGGGGCTGAGGCAGCCTACCTCCCCCACCTCACCCTGGCAACCACAAGCCAGCTTTTAAATCTTCTCCCCTGCAGTCCAGTAGGGCATGACTGACTAATCACATGACAGAACAGCTCAGGGCATCACCGTAACCTGTGGGGTCACCTTTCCACACACCCTCGCATGGGGAAGAGACAAGCAGCTCTAACTGGGTCGCACAGAGAACAGCACCACCCCCCCCCCCGCCCCTCACCCCGGGTCACCTCTGTGACTTGTGCTTTTCATGAGGTTGTTGTCCTCCTACACATTTTCAGTCGTCTCTTCAGTTGTCAATGTGCATTCCAAGGGCACAGCGTGTGACCCTCACTGCAGAACAGTGGGATCTGTGGTCTGGTTGGAGTGCCGCCTCCTCCCAGTCCTGGCTGTCACTCATCCCTGACACAAAGCGCTGAGGGTGCCCTAACTTAGCTTTTCTTTTATTTGGACTCTGTCCCTTTAGGATGACAGAGGCAGGAAGGAACTGGTACCATCCAGATGAGAGGCTGAGTGTGTATAGGGAAAGAAAGCCACTAGCTTTGTGACCCTGGCAAGTCACTTATGTCCCCTGGGCCTCTCATCATCTCTGTCTCTTCCGGCTCCAAGAGCCTGTGGTTTTATGTGGACCTGTGGGTTTTATCACTCTGACACTCTCCTGAGTGGCCATTGTATGGTAAGTTTTATGTAATAATTTCTGACTTACTATTTTAGCACAGAAACTTAGCATGAGAGTCTTCCTACCGTTGAGTTGACCAGTCATGGACCACACCAGATGCACCTGGCACAGTTCAGATGCTGCCTGGGGTTGTCAGAACAGATGGCAGCAGATTTTGAGTGGCAGGATTCTGTCGGACCCCGTCCCAACCTTAAGTAAATGTAGGCCTCTGGGGAGACGAGTAGAAATGTCACCCACGATCCCTGGGAACCTAAGCTTTCTCTTTCCTGGAACCTTCAATGCCAGCACTCAGGAGGCAGAGGCAGAAGGATCTCTGTGAGTTCAGGCCAACCTACTCTACACAGCAAGTTTCAGGCCTGCTGGGGCTGCACAGTGAAACCCTGTCTGGAAAAATAAATGAATAAAAATGAAAAGGTGTAAAGATTTCTCCAGCATCGTGCAAGCAGTCAGCTCTACCTGGACACCCAGCCTGTTCTTTCTCTTTCATTGTGATGTATCTCCCTGGAGCTAGTATCAGGTCTAGTACCTGCGGGTTGAGGTCCTCCATCCTCTGAGACTGACCGTGGCCTTCAGACACTAGTCACAGCCCTAGATTGTCTTATCTGAGCTTCTGCCCAGCCAGCTCCTGACGAGATGGAGTTCCGTTGATTTGTGAGAGACTCAAAGTACTGGAGTTTAGTACTTAGGTTTATTGGTTTATTTCAAAGGTTACAGATCCATGGGGAGAGGTCGGGGAGGAGCCCAGGAATTCTGTCCCTCCTAGGGCACACCGTCCTCCAGGAACCTCCTCCCAGGGCACACCGTCCTCCAGGAACCTCCTCCCAGGGCACACCGTCCTCCAGGAACCTCCTCCCAGGGCACACCGTCCTCCAGGAACCTCCTCCCAGGGCACACCGTCCTCCAGGAACCTCCATGTGCCAACAGTCTGGAAGCTTGCCAAAGCCTGTGCTCCGAGGGTCTTAGAGAGCATCATCACATAGCTGTGACTGACCAGTCGGCCCCGAGTGACCAACTCAGCGGGTTAGAGGGCGGAGCTGGGACATCCCAACAAGACTTGGTCTTCCCTACAATCCAGAGTCCATCTTGAAACTGCCTGTGTGCTGTCAGCTCAGTCATCTCAGGAACCCAAAGAAAGATATACTTTGGCAGTTGCAAGGATATTAGAACTTTTATGTCAAAACAAAAACAAAAATCCCCAGAAGACTATATTAGTCACTTGTTCAATCCGTGTGACAAAATACTTGCCTAAAGAAACCTAAGAGACTGGGGAGATGGCCAGTGACGTCACTCGCTGTGTGAGCACCAGGGCCTGGGCTTTGATTAGGCTGGGCGTGGCCAGGCGTACACCTGCAGCCCCAGGATGGTGGGGGCCAGAGGCGCCGTTGCTGGGGCTTGCTGGCCACCAGCCTAGCTCCACGTTCAGTGAGCGACCCCACCTCCAGTTTACAAGGAGAGTAACAGAGCAGAGCATTCAACATCTCAAAGTCATCCCCCACCCTCCGTGCACAGACCATATTCACATCCACACACAGGAGAGGGAAAGGCATTTAAGGACAGGAGGAAGGGTTGGCTTGGGCGCAGCCTGGAGGTACAGTGTGTCGGGGCAGGGAAGGTGTGGTGGCAAGGGGCAGCGTTGGCTCCACAGCCAGGAAGAAGAGAGGGGTGGATGTTTATGTCACAGTGTCCTTGTTGTTCAGTCCAGGTTCCCAGCCCATGGAATTATACTGACCACCTTTGGACTGAGCCTTTTCACCACAAGCCAGTAACATCCTCACAGACATGGGATGTGAGGGGTGGGAGGTGGGGGTGTTCCATGGTGATTCTAAATACCATCAGGTTGCCAGGGGAAATTAACCACAAAAGACCCAAGCGTGTGTTTCAGAATCACAGTCACCAAATAGGAGAGGCCAAGGTTGCAGTAGCAACAAGTGTTCTGCGCAGGAAAGCTGAGGTCCGGGAAGCGGGTAGGGAAGCCCTCTCCTTTGTGATTTAGAGATGTTGGAGACACTGTGAGTGAGCAGCCGTCGGGCACTTGGCCAGTAATCTGCAGTCATCCCACCAGTCCCCACAGTTCCCCATTTGACAGTTTCCCTGCTCGTTGGTAGTTCTGTGCTCTTCTGATTTATACCCGGGGGGCCTCTCCAAGGACCTTTTTGCTATGAAAAGGACACCCCAACAAGACTGTTCCCATCCCCAGGAGTCACAGTGACTTAGCAGCTCTGGTAGTACTCAGGCCACCAGTGTCCCCTCCAGGTGGGATGGGGCATAACCTATGCCATGTGAGGGGTGGCATCTGTAATGATGTTCTTGCCACAGTCTCTAGGAGTCCCCCACTCTACGAGCACTTCATACCCGCCTGATGAGCTGCTTGGTGGAAATTGTCAAGGGCTCTCTCTCACTGACACGCCTGGATATTGCTTACTAGTTTATTGGAGCAGAGTGCCAATAAACTAGTCGGCGGCGCGGGGAGAAAGATGAGTCTGAGAGTCGCAAGAAGACTGGCCAGGCATTCTACCTGGAGAGAGCAGCAAGGCAGTCGTTAGAGCGGTTGAAACCTGAGATTGATGGGGCTGCAGCGAATGGTAGAGCCAGCAGAAAGCAGACTCCAGTACACATGAGGTTCCCAGGCCCTTCTCAGAACTCCTGCGGCCGTGGAAGGAAGTTAGAGAACACCCACTTTTCTACTCTCATTCTGTCCTCCCCAAGGGATCTCCCAAAGTCAACCGAGTTTCCTTAGTTCTCCTCCTTACGGAGAGGCAGACTATTCACCTTGTAAATTGCTTTTGACGACATCCTCCTTCCCCCTCCTTCCTCCCTCCTCCTCCTCCCCCCTCCTCCTCCTCCCCCCTCCTCCTCCCCCCTCCTCCTCCTTCCCCCTCCTTCCCCCTCCTTCCCCCTCCTTCCTCCCTCCTTCCCCCTCCTTCCCCCTCCTTTCCCCTTCTTCCTCCCTCCTCCTCTTCCCCCTCCTTCCGCCCGCCTTTTCCCTCCTTCTCCCTCCTTCCTCCCGCATTCCTCCCTCCTTCCCCCTTCTTCCTCCCTCCTCCTCCTCCTTCCTCCCTCCTCTTCCTCCCTCCTCCTCCTCCTCCCCCCTCCCTCCTCCCTCCTCCTCCTCCTCCCCCCTCCCTCCTCCCTCCTCCTCCTCCTGCTCACAGTGAAGTTAGCAGTAATCAGTTCTTCCTGTACAGCTCAGTCTCTCAAGCTCAGCACTATAGTTTGTCCATCCCTGACACATGAAAATTTACCACATCTGGTTCTGCCTAAATCTTCTTGGTCCAAAATACACCGGCCTCTCCTTCGCTGTAAGTCACAGGCTGGGAATGCGGGTGATCTGAAGAGCGGCCCAGGCTGCAGGAAGAAGAGCCCTAGCTCTTCTCACCTTGCAGAACAGCTTTGTCCCTCTCAAGCTCGAGGCTCTGAGTACTGAGGCAGAGCCATGCGCGAGCCCCTGCTCTTCCTGGATACTTCCACCCCATGTCCATCCTCACCCTCACTCACACTCTAAAGTGAGCACCAGTGAAGTCCCCAAGGGATCTCCCAAAGTCAACCGAGTTTCCTTAGTTCTCCTCCTAACGGAGAGGCAGACTATTCACCTTGTAAATTGCTTTTGACGACATCCTCCTTCCCCCTCCTTCCTCCCTCCTCCTCCTCCCTCCTCCTCCTTCCCCCAAGAACCCTAACGGCCTCCTTCTAGCATCCTCAGATTTGAATAGGAGAGAAGCAAACCTTAAGCCATCAGGCAGGCAGCTGTCAGGGTGGAGCCACTCAGAGAGCCTGTCTCCTGACACCCAGCGTGGTTCTGCCTCGCCTTACCTGTGTCTGCTGGCCTCGGAGGCCGTGTGCTGAATATATACAGAGGTGACAAGATGCAAGGGTGTAAACTCAGGGAAACGACAAGACAAACGGGAACTGATGCTAAAGTGTGGAATGGCATGAGGCGCCCCGTGCCCTGCTGCGGAGTCTAACCAATGGTCATCGCACAGCCTGTCCATAAGCAGAACCTGCTCCTTTTCTTTCCTTTTTTAATTTTATGTACACAGATGTATCCCCTGCAAGTATATATGTGTGTCTGTGTATGCCCGGCACCCCAGGAAATCGGAGGAAGGTTTCAGATCCCTAGGAGTAGAGTTATGGATGGTTGGGTGCTGGGAATCAAACCCAGGTCCTCTGCAAGAGCATGAAGTGCCCTTAACCACTGAGCCATCTCTCCAGCCCCTTTTCCTTCCTGCAAGTTTTACTTCACTTTGGGGCTGATGTAAGCAGTAACATAATTTATAGGCATAGGTAGGCCAGGCATGAGGATAAATGAGAGGAAAGACAGCGGAAATTGCCTAGTTCTTCCTGGCTCGTCTTTCATGGAAAACCAATTCCGCATGATTGCTAATATTTCATAGTAAATGTCAGGGGAGGAAAATGGCAGAAGAGAACTTCTCTACAGAGGCCAAAAAAAATGAAAATTAATAAAAGCCGTGTGGTGGTCTAGTGAGACCGAGTACCCAGCTTCTCAAGGGTACCGGAAAAAGAAATGGCTGGAGCAGACCCCGAGGAGGTGGCTAGTGGGGTGAATAGCTCTCCATGAGGATTCAGACTGACTGGCTGAGAACTAAGGTGTTCGCGCCTCTTCCTGTCGGTGCCCCGCCCCTCCTGCCGCCTGCCTCACCTCTTCTGTCGGTGCCCCGCCCCTCCTGCCGCCTGCCCCACCTCTCCTGTCGGTGCCCCGCCCCTCCTGCCGCCTGCCCCACCTCTCCTGTCGGTGCCCCGCCCCTCCTGCCCCTTCTGGTCCTGGTGTCAGAGGTGTGAGCCACTATGCCTGGTTAGAAAATTATTTCTGGTTAGGTAATACGTTCTTCACTTATTTCTAAATTCAGACGGTGGAGTGGAGTCTCGCTCTCAGCTGTGTGCAGTGCTGCCTTTACCCCTGAGAGGCCACCAGCAGCACCTCTCCCAGACACATGCACATAAAAGATTCTCTCTTCTTTCCCTCTTTCCCTGAAACGGCAAAGCGAACTGTGTGCTGTGCTTGACTCATTCAGCGCCCTCGACTGAAAAAGAATTCCATCCCAGAACACAGACAGCTCCCTGCAGCGGCTGCAGAGTGAGCCTCCCAAGGACAGGCTGGCTGTGATTTGCTGAGTGAGCTCCTCCTCGCTTCTACCTGACCTGCAGAAGGCTCCTTCTATCTAACCTGGTTCCTGGATGGACTGCGATGCTTGCTTCAGTGAAGGCTGGCTCCAATGGCTGTAGACATGTTAGAATTCAGTGTGTTGAAATGGCCTGAAAGACTCTTGCTTACCGTCACGGGCTGCTAACAGAAGCAAACCTTGAAGTCTCCAGGAAGCAGGGCGATGGAGACTAATCTCGTGTGTGTGTGTGTGTGTGTGTGTGTGTGTGTGTGTGTGTGTGTGTGAGTGCACGTGCCTTCGGAGGCCAGAGGCATCAGATACCTTTGGAGCTGGAATTATAGGCAGTGGTGAGCCTCTTAATTTGGGTTCTGGGAATCAAACCCTGGTCCCCTGCAAGATCTTTAAATATTCTTTATTACTGAGCCATGTTTCCAGCCCCTAAAAGATTTTTTAGAAACATTTATTTATTGTGTGTACGTATGCTCACCCTTGTGTGTGTGCCTTAGTGTATGCAGAGGCTGAAGGACTACTTGTAGGAATTGTTTCTCTCTTTTCCACTGTGTGGGTTCTGGGGATTGAACTCATGTCAGCGGGCTTAGCAGCAAGTGCTCTTGTCTGCTGTGCCATCTTGCTGACCCATACTTCTTGTCACCTTTCTTTTCGGGTCTGTTCCTCAGTGGACTATAATGTTGGCTGACTTGGGTGTTGGCAGCTTATGATCCTCTCCCTCCCACCCAGTAGTCACAAGTCTCTAAAGCGTCTCTCCTCCTCAGGGTGCTTATACCATTTTACAAAACAATCAAATATGCACAGTGATGCAGTTGAGGCAGAATCAATCTTTAGAATGCTAAGTGACTTTAAATTTGGGAAAATCAACCAGGTCTTTGCATGGAAAATCCCTCAAGAAGCAAAATCCCTCATGAAGCAAACATTTATTTTGGATTTTGAGGCTTCCTTGCCTACACTGTGAGTAATTTTACTTTAAAAATTGATCTTTGACAAAGGAGCTATAACCATCCAGTGGAAAAAAGACAGCATTTTCAACAAATGGTGCTGGTTCAACTGGCGGTCGACATGTAGAAGAATGCAAATCGACCCATTCTTATCTCCCTGTACAAAGCTCAAGTCCAGGACCTCCACATAAAACCAGATACACTGAATCTAATAGAAGAGAAAGTAGGGAAAAGTTCCTGAATGGAAGACGAATGGCTCATGCTCTAAGATCAAGAATTGACAAATGGAACCTCATAAAATTGCAAAGCTTCTGTAAGGCAAAGGACACTGTCAATAGGATAAAACGGCAGCCAACAGATTGGGAAAAGCTCTTTACCAATCCTACATCTGATAGAGGGCTAATATCCAATATATACAAAGAACTCAAGAAGTTAGACTCCAGAGAACCAAATAACCCTACTTAAAAAATGGGGAACAGAGCTAAACAGAGAATTCTCAACTGAGGAAACTCTCAGAATGGCTGAGAAACACCTACAGAAATGTTCAACATCCTTAGTCATCAGGGAAATGCAAATCAAAACAACCCTGAGCTTCCACCTCACACCTGTCAGAATGGCTAAGATCAAAAACTCAGGAGATAGCAGGTGCTGGTGAGGATGTGGAGAAAGAGGAACACTCCACTCCTAGTGGGATTGCAAGCTTGTACCACCACTCTGGAAATCAATTTGGAGGTTCCTCAGAAAATTGGGCATAATACTACCAGAGGACCATGGTATACCACTCCTGGGCATATACCCAGAGAATTCTCCAGCATGTAATAAGGACACATGCTCCACTATATTCATAGCAGCCAAATTTATAATAGCCAGAAGCTGGAAAGAACCCAGATGTCCTTCAACAGAGGAATGGATACAGAAAATGTGGTACATGTACACAGTGGAATATTCAGCTATTAAAACCGACTTCATGAAATTTGCAGGCAAATGGATGGAACTTGAGAATATCATCCTGAGTGAGGTGACTCAGTCACAAAGGAACTAACACACGGTATTCACTCACTGATAAGTAGATATTAGCCAAAAAGTTCAGAATAACCAAGATACAATTCACAGACTATATGAAGCTCAAGAAGAAGGAAGACCAAAGTGTGGATGCTTCAGTGCTTTTTAGAAGGGTGAACAAAATACTCATAGGAGGAAATATGGACACAAAGTTTGGAACCGAGACTGGAGGAAAGGCCATCCAGAGACTGCCCCACCTGGGGATCCATCCCATATACAGCCACCAAATCCTGACACTGTTGTGAATGCCGGGAAGTGCTTGCTGATGGAAACCTGATATGGCTGTCTCCTGAGAGGCTCTGCCAGAGCCTGAAAAATACAGAGGCAGAAGCTCGCAGCCAACCATTGGACTGAACTCGGGGGCCCCTGATGGAGGAGTTGGAGAAGGGACTGAGGAGCTGAGGGGGTTTGCAGCCCATGGAGGGAGCAACAGTGTCAACTGGCCAGACCCCCCATAGCTCCCGGGACTGGACCACCAACCAATGAACACATATGGAGGGACCCATGGCGCTGGCCACATATGTGGCAGAGGATGGCCTTGTTGGACATCAGTGGGAGGAGAGGCCCTTGGGCCTGAGGGTGTTCGATGCCCCAGTGTAGGGGAAAGGGAGCACCCTCATAGAGGCAGGGGGGTGGGGATGGGATAGAGGGTTTCCGAAGGGGAGATCTGGAAAGAGGAAATATTTGAAATGTAAATAAAGAAAATATCCAATCCAAAAAAAAAAAAATTGATGACTTTGTCTTAAGACAGTGGGATCCTGGCCAGCATTTCCTTCATAGAACAATATTTTTACAACATACAGTGATGAGCAGAGTGCAGGGGCTGCCTTCTATCAGCTGCCAGAATTTATCAACTGAAGCTCTTTTAAATTCTAATCCCTTCCCCTCACATGTCTGTAACACTCCTACCTCCACAGTCCGTCTAGGCTGTGTGGAGGAGCCTTGCTTTGAATTTTCTTCTCTTTCTGTTGTCACGTAAAAATGTTGAACATCTTTTCTTTTTTTAAAGAATTAAAAATCTTGGTTATAGGTGTATGGTGTTTTACCGGCACGTGTGGTTATCATGGGTGTGCCTGCGCCCAAGGAGGCCAGGAGAGGTCAGAGTCCCTGGAGCTGGAGTTACAGACAGTTTGTGAGCTACTGCAGGGATGCCGGGAAAGAGGAGCCATCTCTCCAGCTTCGCATCTTCCTTTCCTCCTTCTTTCCTCCCTTCCCACCTTCCCTTTTATAGTTTTCTGAGGCAGGGTTTCTCTGTGTAGCCCTGGCTGTCCTAGAACTCACTCTATAGACCAGGCTGGCTTCAGAGATCCACCTGCCTCTGTCTCCTGAGTGCTGGAATCAAAGGTGTGCGCCACCACTGCCCGGCCTGGAGTCTCTTTTCTAATGTCCCAGCTCACTCTGATCTCCATCACTACTAAGAACACTGGTGTGAAGTTCTGACCCTCAGTTTCTGCCCTGTTTTGTACCATGCTAGCTGGGGTTTGAGCAAGTCATTTTCCTCCACAGCTAATGATTTTATTGTAGGTTAGGAGCAATAAAGTAGTAGTTTATTCAAAACGATTTCTAAATTCCCTTCCAGTCCTAAAACTTTATGACTGCCAAGTTGTTTCCTTTTGCTTTTCAGTGATCTAATAGCTTCAGTCAGCTACAATGTCCATATTTTAGGGAGCCTTCAAGGAAGAAACCAGGGGCCGGAGCTGACTCAGCAGTTAGAGGAGTTGTGCACTGCTCTCCAGAGATCCCAGTTCAGTACCAAGGGACCGGATGCCCTCTTTTGACCTCTGTGGAGACACACACACACACACACACACACACACACACACACACACACACGCACGCACACACACCTTTCCTTACATGTGCCCCACCCCCATAATTTTAAAAGTCTAAAAAAGGATGAAACTAAAGGCAGGGATTTCCGGAATTACTGGGTAGCGTGGCACACAGAACGCCGAGGTACCCCGCATTTCAATCCTGTTTTTCTGTAGGCGGGCCTTTGAATACCATATAATGTGCCTGCTGTTAGGTTAGCTTACGTGGCAATGGTGTTGGGTAGGTCACTCTCCTGACCTCTTTCTACAGGAATCCACTGTAGCAACTTTAGAAGAAGGGAATAGGGAACTGGAGAGATGGCTCAGTGGTTAAGAGGACTGGCTGCTTTTCCAGAGGACTTGAGTTCAATTCCCAGCAACCACATGGCTCACAACCATCTGTAATGGGATCCCATGCCCTCTTCTGGCACACAGGTGCATATGCAGATAAAGCACCTATAAAATAAATAGGTTCTAAAAAGGTGGGGGGACTGGCCAGGCTGTGAGTTGCTGCATGGCTGGACTTGCTGTGGCCCGAGGAGAATCAACAGTCAGCAGGAAAAAGAAGACTCAGCCCCACATGGAAATGAACCGGATTCTGCTAACAACTGAAAACCTCAATTACAGGCCCCCTTAAGGCCTGAGCAGAGGGGTTTCGGAGGTGGCTCAATGGTTAAGAGTACTAGTTGCTTTTCCAGAGGCTCTAGTTCTAGTTTCCAGGTTCGAATCCCAGAACCCCACATGGCAGATCACAGATCACAACAGTCTGTAACTTCAGCTCCAGGGAATCCACAACCTCTTCTGACCTCTGCATCACCAGACACACATACAGGACATACATGCAAGCAAAATACTCAGATCACATAAAATAAAATCTAAAAGCCAACCAAAACTACACAAGAAGATCTGAGCAGGGGCTTTCCAGAGGCAGCGCCCAGACTCTTGACCGCCTCCGTCTCCAGCTGCTAACAGTGGCTCTCAGCTGCAGAACTGGCCTCTATCACTCAGCAGGAGGAAGGAAGTTGAGCTGCCCGTGGGCACAGCATTTATGACTGGGAATGTCCCAGGCTCCTCAGGTCACATGTTATTTATAGCTGCCCTCAATTTTTCGCTGTGCTTTATACCTTTGCGCAACGATAGCAGCACGCTGAGCAAATGAGATTCGGGAGAGGCACCGGCCAAGGTCTAATTAAGTTTTAAATTTTCTAACAAGGAAATAAAAGCCGCCCCTTTTTCTTTTGGGAACCTGACAGCTTTTCTCTGACTTTAAATTTATCCGATAATTATAAATTAGTCCAGTTTCACATGGACTCACACGTAACTCTGGGCTGTAACATGAAGGCTAATCTTTGCGGTCATCACCACTGGAGTTAGTCACCTTGGAGACACACCTCTGGGCATGTCTGTGAGGAGGTTTAACTGAGGATGAAGACCCATTCTGAAGGACAGGTGATCCAATAGGCTGGGCCAGAAAAAATAGTCAGAGGAGAGAGCGAGCTGAGAAGCTGCCCCTCTCTCTGCTGCCTGACTGTGGACAGATGCTGCTCCTACCAGTGCCACAGCTACAGCCCTGGCTGTGATGCACTATATTCTCTCACACTGGGAGTCAAAACCAAACAACCCCAGCTCCAGTGACCCCTTCTTTCTCTAAGTTGCTTTCCTCAGGTATTTTGTTACAGCAAAGAGAAAATAACTAATATGGAGCCCCACCCAGGCTCAGTGCTCTCTTCCTGACTGCAGACAGGACTGGAGCGGGTGGCTTACCCTCTTGTCACCTGGAAGGGCTGCCATGATGGGCTGCACCTTTGAACTGTGAGTTGAAAAAACCTTTCCTTCAGCTGATTTTGTCTGGGCGCTGGCACAGAAGGACATAGGGTAGAATGAACGTTCTGTCGGCTATCCCTGGGCATGCCCACGTCCAGAATAAATTCTCTCATGTGTTATGTCTATTGTAACTGAACTTCTAGTTCATGCAAGGAGTTGTCTCCTTAAGCAGGTCATAAAGAGGTGGAAAACACGACTCATGTTTAGATAATGATGAAACACTGAGAAAAAGGCTTCAGTCCTTAATAATTAAAATTTTAGAATGTCTAAGCTAATAAGAATGTAAAAAATTAACTATGGAGGGCTGGAGAGATAGCTCAGTGGTTAAGAGCACTTGCTGTTCTTCTAGAGTACCAGGGTTTGGTAGCTCACAATCATCAGTAATTCCGGTTCCAGAGGATCGGACACCCCCTTCTGGTCTCTGATGGTACTGCATGCACACAGTGCATAGATGTACATACAGGCAAAACATCCATAAAAACAAACAAACAAACAAACAAAAAACACACTAAAGAAGCAAGAATTGATCTATTTCCTCAAAGTACAAAAGTAGACTACAACTACTCCTATGGTGGTCTTTAAAGATTATTTTTTTTAGATTTATTTATTTATTATATGTAAGTACACTATAGCTGTCTTCAGACACCAGGAGAGGGCGGCAGATCTCTTTACGGATGGTTGTGAGCCACCATGTGGTTGCTGGGATTTGAACTCACAACCTTTGGAAGAGCGGTCAGTGCTCTTAACCGCTGAGCCATCTCCCCAGCATCAATCTTTTAAGATTTTTAAAAATTATTTTCATTTTTGTGGCGTCGAAGGCCAAACCCAGGGTTTCTTGCATGCTGGTCTACAGTGAACTACATCCCTGGCGTTTCCTTAAGGACTAGTTTCTTTATGGTGCTGTCACGGTAGGGTGGGGTTTTTCTCCTTAAGTGTAAAGACAAGCTCCGGGCCAGATGAAGTCATACTGGGGCTGGCATGCCTGCACACCATCGTCTCTTGCCATTCACCCCGAGCCCTGGAACAAGGTCTGGAACATCACCATCCCCAAAGCCCGAACCTAAGGTCTTAATAATTTAGATGAATCGTGCAACTTCACTAGAAGGTCCCCTCTCCTCACTGATGATGGGGACCAAACCCAGGGACTAAAGAAACTCTAATTACCCAGCTAAGTCCCTATTTTTATTAATTTCTTGATGCAGGCATGTTTCAGCGTGTTGGATAGGAGAGCAGTACCCACAAATGCAATGAGGCATACGGACTCCCCGCCCCCCACCCCGGAATTACATCTAATGCTAATATCCTGAGGTGCTTTCCTCCGGAGCTCTGGTACCTGGAAACCCTTTACAATTCTGGCAGAAACAAGACATGCTTTGAGATTTAGAGGCCATAGCTCATTCTTAAGCTCCAGCTTGAATCCAACTATTCCATCACAGGAAGGTGCCAGGGAAAGAGTCATGTTCAATTTCCCATTACCGTCTTCAGCAGATTGCTTACATAACTCAGGCAGCCCGTCAGAGGCAATACACTTAACTTTATGTGTATGAGTGCTGGTTGTACTTATGTATTAAATGAGATATGACGTACAGAGGAAATTCGGTCTTTCCTGGAGACCATGTCTTCAGGAGGTCAGAAACCACCTGGGACACTTCAATCTTATCTGAGTTGTTACCATGTGGTCCACAAAACAACACAACAACAACAACACAACAACCACCACCACCTCAACAAAACTTCTAGTATTAGGACAAGATCATGTCCTCTGATGGTGTGTCCATCAGTCTGTACCTGCAGCCAGTCAGGACCCCTGGAACTGCTTAGGCAAGCTTTAATCTATAAAGTACTAAAGATATTCAGGAGCAGCTCAGGGCTGGGGGCTGCCCCCTCCTTTGGGGATCAGTTACAAACATTAGCATACTAAAAGCCAGTCCAGGGGGTGCTTAGGGGGAAGCTATGTGCAACGCTGGCATTTTCCAAACTTATTTAGACCACGGAGCACTTTTCTTTGCAGATCAAGGGAGGACTCATTAGCATACTGAGCACTGCTTGGGAAACTCCAATCAATTATGTTTCAGGGTTGGCTTGTAAGCTCTAAACTAGCCAAGGAAGAAATGGTGCCAGGGCCTTGGGAAGAGGCCAGTTTCTGAAGGCCTTGACCTTTAAACAAAAACAAAAGACAGCTGGGATTGACAGGAAGGAGAAGAGGCTGGGCAGAGTGTGCCCTTTGACCTGCTGGGCTCCCTCTACGCCCACAACATGTGTCAGGCAGGCTCTGCTCCTGTCTCCATGCCAGGGACCACGCTGACTGGAACTCTTGTCCCCACTCCTGTGAGCTTCTTGAGCCAGGCCTAGCACAGTGGCTGTGCTGATGACAGAACAGACAAACGTGCCGCCCCACACTGCGTTCATGTCGCCAGCTTCATAACACGACCTAGCAAATGCACAGGGTGACAGGGTTTTGTGCAGATTTGTCTTCCTGGCACCCAGTGAGTTATATATCTTTATTCTTCTCTTAAACACACAGAAAGAGCACTATGCCACCCAGCTAGTGGATGACAGGAGCAGAGATAAACTCAGTATGACATCAGTGCCTGTTCTTGGGAGCCAGGGTCTCCTGTAGCCTAAGGTGGCTTCAAATTAACTATGCAGTCAAGGCCCACTTTGAAATTGTGATCCCGCTGCCTGCATTCCCAAATGCTGGGATAACACTCAGGGGTCTCACCATGTGCTGCTGGGGGCCAAACTCGGAGCTCTGTGCACGTAGGTATGTCCCCAGCTTAGAGCTGTGTTCTTAAACTCCATACCATTCTTCCTTCTTTTCTGGGGTTCATCTCAATACTAAAATTAACACAGTTCTGTGGTGAGAGGAGGGAAGGCCAGTAACGCAGGCAGACTTATTGCTCTAGATGTGGAGAATACTCGAGGAAGACCCAAGGGTTTAGCCGGGGTGGCAGGCAGTGAACGAAGCGATGGACAGACCTACACACACACTCAGTGAGAGTTGCTACAGTAGATAAGAGCATGGTGGGTCTCAGGTGGTGGAGCCAGTCGAGGATGGTGTAGCCTTTGTAGTTATAATGGAGGATCCTCAGATAATGTCCTGGATTACCAGCTGGGCTCTGAGACCTCCTAAGACCAAGAAGGTAAAGACACTTGGAGTTTCAGCGGGGACAGCCACAGAGACAGGACAGAGATAGGAGTTATGTACCCAAGACCAAGGAGCACCTACAGCCTCCAGAACACCAAGAGACAAGGACGGATGCATCTCTAGAGACTTCGGAGGAAGCATGGCCCTGTGGACTATTTAAATTCATGCGCAGTGACTTTAAAACTCAATTGTGAGAGAACAAATTTCTGTTGCTTTAAATCAAGTTGCTTTTTTTTTTTCTGAGATGGGGTTTCTCTGTGTAGCCCTGGCTGCCCAGAAAATCTCTCTGTAGACCAGGCTGGCCTCGAACTCAGAAATCTGCCTTCCTCAGCCTCCCAAGTGCTGCCACTGCTGCCCAGCTAGTGGCATTTTTTTTTTTTTTAATAGCAGGCCTGGGAGACAAGCGCATGTGGTTCACTCTGTTACTTAGCATGACACTAGGCCCTGTCTATCTCTTTGATATCTATCCATATATGTTCGGGGGGGATCTGATGTAAAACATAGAGAGCAAACCAAGAAGCCAAATTGAATGGCCGGGCACCATGGGCATGTGTATTCTGCATGTCCTGCATAGCTACTAGATGGAAGAGCATGAGGACCAGAGGCCTGCCATCTCACTCAGGAAATGCCCAAAGTCATTTGAAAGAAACTCTGCCCACCTTTTTAATCACTACATTGCATTTTTCCTCGTTACCGCTACCCTGAATCATTTGGTTTTGTACACCCTATAATTTACACACAGATCGTGATTCATCCCTTATGGTTTTAAGTGGTTCTGTTGGCTTTAGTTGAGGGGGGAAAAAAACCCCTCAGAGGTGGTTATTATTTCTATTTTTGTAACTTGCGACTTTAAATCTTGTGTTTTGGGATTTGCACATGCTAACTAAGCCTGCCTTGTGAGACAGCAATACAACAAGGGCTATTCTGGAGGAAGGGCTTGGTAATCCCTCCCCATGACACCCACACCATGCTCCCCAAAAGGAGTCTACAGAGATGAGAGGAGGCATTATTTTAAGCAAATAAATGCTATTTTAAAAAGCTATACGGATGGCTTAAAATAAAAGGCATCCAGATTGGAAAGGAAAAAGTAACATGAGTTCTGGTTACTTCATGAGTGATCTCTTTTATTTTTCTAGCTATATTGACATATAGCTATTGTGATGGTTTGTATATGCTTGGCCCAGGGAGTGGCACTTTAGAAGATATGGCCTTGTTGGAGTAGATGTTGCACTGTGGGTGTGGGCTTTAAGACCCTCATCCTAGCTGCCTGGAAGCCAGTATTCTGGTAGCAGCCTTCAGATGAAGATGTAGAACTCTCAGCTCCTCCTGCACCATGCCTGCCTGGATGCTGCCGTGTTCCCATCTTGATGATAATGGACTGAACCTCTGAACCTGTAAGCCAGCTCCAATTAAATGTCCTTAGAAGAGTTGCCTTGGTCATGGTGTCTCTTCATAGCAGTAAAATTCTAACTAAGACAGTTATTTATGTGTATACATTGTGATTTAAGGGCTTCAACAGTTATGCTTATATGTGATATACTGTGAAGTATTACTGTACTTAGTGTAATTAAGTGTCTATTTTTCTTCTTTTCATTTTATACAGGGGCTTGATATATAGCTTAGGCTGGTCTTGAATTCATAATCCTCCTGCCTCAGTCTACTGAGTACTACTTACAGGTATGGGCCACCATGCCAACCTTCCAAATCACCATTTCTTCCTGTTTACACAGTAGAATGTGTGCGGGCATGCGTGTGTGTCATCAGCATTAAGCATCTCTCTTAGCAAATCCAAGCATACGAAACAGTATTAGTAACTACAGTCACCGAGTGGTAATCAGCTCTCTAGGCTCGCCCTCATCCCGTGTAACTCAAATGTTGAGCCCTCTGACCTCTCTCCCCATCTTCCTCACTCCTGGACCTTGTTGTAACCTCAGTCTACTTGATTTCTAGAGTTTGGCTCATTTTCAGATTTCATGTGTAAGCTAGAGTCATTATCTCGAGTAGGAAAATAACTGATGGAATCTCCTGAAAAGTGCGCCTCTACAACCACAGTCGTTTGCTTTGGGCAGATCTGAGAGGAAGCCTCACAGCACCCGCAGCGCGTTCTCAAACAGCCTAACTGTACCGGGAGTTATCACACCACAACAGCTGTGAAAGAAGCTCTTGAGCCCAGATGAGTATCTGAGTATCCAGGGATAGAAGCAAAACAGCTAAAATGGCGAATACATGGATAAATTTAAAAGACGCTTTTGTCCTCAATTCTTAAAAAAATATCATGGTTGAAAGCAAAGATGCTAACCAGACCATTCCTTCATCAAAGACCCCAACTGCCAAGTGCTTCTGGCTTCTCCTTACACAAGACCTGACTCCGATGGCTCAGAGAGGCCCTGCAGCTCTGCCTGGCTTCACATCTGTAGACAGGCCAATCACATGACTCTGCCCCGTCTGCAGCACAGTCAAATGTATGTATGTGCTGAGCTTGGCATCTCTGTGTGACAAGAGAACAAACCACCGGGGAAGCTGCACATCTTCAATCCCAGCACTCGGGAGGGAGGCAGAGGCAGAGGCAGGCAGATCTCTGAGCCTGAGGTCAGCTTGGTCTACAGATCGAGTTCCAGGACAGCCAGGGCTACACAGAGAATACCCGGTCTCAAAACAGACCAAACAAACAAAAAGCAAGAAAATCGGACATTTTAAGGCTACTCACATAGTAGATATAGATCAACACATATAATTTCAAGAAAGAAACTTCCAGGTTTTGGTACCTTTATCGAGAGATGCTCCAGCCATGTGGTAAAAGCTTAATGCGGTGTCCACGTCATTAATGTTCTTCAGGAAAGTGAAGAAGTTCTCTACCTCCTGGAAAGTCAGGCCCTGAAAGAGGAGCAATACAAGATAAAGCAGAGTCCACTGCAGACAGCGAAGCCAGCAGGAAGCACACTCCCATCTTACAGACCCTGAACCAAGGCGGCACGTGGGCAAACCGCAGGCCAAAACTCTAGAGCAGCGGTTCTCAATCCTCCTAACGCATTGACCCCTTGATACACCTCCTCATGTTGTGGCGACCCCCAACCAGAGAATTATTTTTTTGCTAATTCTTCACTGTGATTGTGCTACTGTTGTGAAATGTTATACAAATGTGTGTTTTCTGATGGTCTTAGAAGACCCCTGTGAAAGGGATGTTCAATCCCCAAAGGGTCACATCCCATAGTCTGAACAGCACCCCATGAGGAGAGAGACATGGCTAACTGCTTCCCCCTCACATGCAGAATCTGACATAGCACTGCTTACAGTGATGAACTTCTTACTGTGCTTTCCAATTAGCCACACTGAGTACTTTACTTCCTACGTGGGCTATGGTCACTTTACCTGTTACACATCTTAAGAAGTAAAATCCAAGTCAGGACTTGCATGTGACGGTCTACTCACAGAATCACCACCGGCAGGGATATGAGGGATGGGTTCAGTCCCTAGCGGAACCCCAGCACTGAGAAGGAAAGCTAGTCACACTTCATTTAAAAGCTCCTGGCAGTGGTGGTGACTCACACCTTTAATCCCAGCAGAGGCAGGTGGATCTCTGTGAGTTGAGTTCAGGGCCAGCCTGATCTATAGAGCAAGTTCCAGGGACAGCCAAGGCTACACAGAAAAACCCTGTCTTGAAATTACTTACACACACACACACACACACACACACACACACGTCCTAGCCGAAGACATTCTATCCAGAAGCTGGTCAAGGCTTTGCTCTTCTTAACTCACTCTCTATGACAACTCAAGCAAAGCATGTATTTGCATCGGGGCTGCCTGGAGCTCCTTCCAGGGGTTAGAGTGCCCTACTTGTTTTCTTGCACAGCACACATGACCACAATGGGGCGTGTCCTGGAATTGTCAATACTGCCACAGGGCCCCAGTGGACTGTACACGTTGGCTAGCTTCTGCAGAGCGCTGGCGTTCCAGGCCTCCATCCCTGAGCTACAGAGCCCAGGACACAGGCCACCCACAGCTCCTTCCCAGCACTCTCCAAGATGGGCCAACTGGGGCTTTCATATCGCATTCAAGACAGAGCCAGAACTCTGGATGTATGATTATGTCATGTGACCGTCGGTAACTTTTTCCCCCTCTGGAGAATCAGAGAATTTGAAAGCTATTTTACCGTATGATATGATGACTCGTAAGGAGGCATAAACTACAAACACCCAAAGTTAAGAAGCTGCTATTAAATCAGCGCCCGCAGGCAATCCTCTTGGGTCAGGGCTCAGCATCCTCTTCCTCCCCACTGCATGCCCAGGATGAGCTCCTGTCATCCATACCCCAGGAGTGGCCACTATGTGACTTTTAGGGAACTCCTTTCCATTAAAAAACAAACCAAAACCAACCAACCAAACAAAAAACAACAACAAAAACCCAGTGCTGGTGCCTTAAACAGAAAGTCCCCTTAGACTATTTTTGAACTTTCTGAGAAGAATTAAGTAGTATGCATTTTGCAGTGTGTGGCTTCTCCTAAGATCTGTTCCAGGCTTTTGTTTATTTACCGTTTATTTTTATTGTATAAAGTATGATATCATTTAAATACATCACATCTGCTTTTCTTTGTTAAAAAGAATCCTTATTAGTGTGAGCTCGTGTCTGAGGGTGGGAGGATGGAGACAGAGGGCAACCTTGTGGAGCCCATTCTTGTCTTCCACCTTTGCGTGAGATCCTAGGATCAAACTCAGGTCACCAGGTAAGGTAGCCAGGGCATTTATCCATTGAGCCATCTCACTAGCCCTTGCAGACTGTTTTCCAGTTTCAAAAAGGGATGCTCTCCAGGTTTGGAGAGATGTGAACAAAGGGCACCTGTATGCAAGCATTCAGTTAAACCCTGATGGAGCACCTACGTCTATGTACCAAGAGGCATAACTTTTGCAGACACTAATTCCAGGTCATTTTCTTGGCCTTGACTTGGGATGCCCAGAGCTGGGGCTTGCCGCTCCTACGGTGCTGTGGGGTGCTGGGTGACGTAAGCCCTTGTCCAGCATCCACCTTGTAGGTGAGGGTACCACTGGATTAGGAGCACAGACTCTACAGTATCACTGTTTCTACACTGCCACCATCTTCCTTCTTCTGTCAAAAGACCAGTGAAGAAGAAAGCAACACAAGTGTCCACCCAGGCATGAACCAGTAACCAAGACAAAGAAACCCAGTCTGCCTCAACCCTTTCTACAGGCCACGGTAGTGCACGTCTGTAGACCTTACACTCGGGAGGCCGAGGCAGGAGAGTTTTGACTTTGATGGTTGCCTGGGATACAGGGTGAGATCTTGTTTAGAAAACAAAACAATGAAAAAAATAAGGGGTGTGTGTGGGGAGGTTTTTTTTTTTTAATTTTTTTGTATTTATGTGAAATACTTGGGTTGGTCAAGTGTATAGAGTCAAATGTAGGATGGTTGTTACCATAGGGAATAGGGAGTTACTGTTTAACTGGAAAAGAGGTTCAGATTGGGAAGGGGAACAAAGTTCTGGAGATAGAGGTGATGGGTGCCAAAAAATGGGGATGCAGGTAAAACCACAGAATTACATAATTAAAAATTGTTAAAATGGTAACTTCTGTGTATATTGGGATATATCCATGAAATGCACTAAAGCTTTATAAAAATTAACAAATGGATTCCTCTGGGGGGTAGGAGCCAGGACAGAATTCTTACTCTTTTTTCCTTTTCAAAAAAAAACTTTACAAGGCTGGAGAGAAGGCTCAGTACTTAAGAGCACTGGCTGTTCTTGCCAAGGACCCAGGTTCGGCTCTTAGCACCCACATGGTGGCTTACAATTGCCCGTAACTGCAGTGTTAGGCGATCTTATGCCCTCTCTGGCCTCCTCAGACAGCAGGCACACAAATGGTGCATGAAATTAGCATTCAGGCAAAACGATCATGCATATAAAATAAAAATAAATAAAATCTTAAAATACAACTTTAAGCAGGATGTGGTGGCACATCGAAGCCAGGAAATGGCTTTCAGGAATTGGTTCATGTTCTCTCTCTCTCTCTCTCTCTCTCTCTCTCTCTCTCTCTCTCTCTCTCTCTCGTCTTGCTGAGGCAAGATCTCTCTTGTCTCTGTTGCTCTGCATTTCAGCACAGCTGCCCTGAGAGATTCAGAGCAATTCTCCTGTCTCCACCTTCCACCTTAGCATCTAAGTGCTGCAAATAACAGGTTTGTGCTGTGACTGCTGGCTTTCTTTCTGTGGGTTCCTGGGACTGAACTCAGATCCTGATGCCTGTGCGGCAAGCGCTTTCATCTGCTGAGCCTTGCTGCCTGCCCTACTTTCCTATTCTTTTTATTTTGTAGGGATGAGGGTCGAACATGGGGACTTGTGCATGCTGGACAAGTGACCTACCCCTGAGCTGCACCCTCAGTCTCAGACTGGAAAGGGTTTTGACAACTAAAGGCTGATTTAAGACTCTTAAAACAGAGGATGCGGTAGAGAACATATTTTCTTTTTGTTTGACAAAGAATCTATAATGTTTACTAATTTTTTTCTTTTTTCTCTTCTTGTTTTGAAAATACTACAGAGCAAAACCAGACTTCTGATGCTGAGCTTACTGAAGGGCAGAGTCGGGGAGGGAGGACAACTTGCATCTTATTCAACATGATTTAGACAAACAGTGGGATACAAATCATCCGGTGACACGGCTGGATCTAATATATAAGGCTGTCTTTATTGTACAGATGCAATAAAGAATATTTATTGAGTGCTTACTTATCAGTTAGCACTCTGCCAAGAACAGCAAGAGAAACAAAACAACACTGGACACAGGCCTTGATGCCATGGGGCTTATAATTTACATAGGCCTTCTTAAGAGATAACACCAAGCACAAAACTCTTCAGTAACTGCTACACACACACACACACACACACGCACACACACACATACGCACACACGCACACACACACACACACACACACACGCACACACGCACACACACACGCACACACACACGCACACACGCACACACGCACACACACACATACACACACGCACACACGCACACACACACACACACGCACACACACACACGCACACACACACACACGCACACACACGCACGCACACACACGCACACACACACACACACACACGCACACACACACACACGCACACACACACGCACACACACACACGCACACACACACACACACACACGCACACACACACACACATGCACACACACACACGCACACACACACACACCAGTGAATCCTAGTTGACGTGAGAAGCATTGTCTCAAAAATATGTGAAGAGTGATAGAGCAAGACACTTGGTGTTGAATTTTGGCCTCCATACACACTTGCAAGGTCATCCATGCATGTGCATCACACACACACACACACACACACACCCCAAAAGAAGACTACACCATGAGCTTTGTGGATGTAAAGTAGAAGTGCAGGGCTATGCTTATTGTGAGCTGAGTTGTTGTTGTTCAGACAGGAAGACTAAAGCTCACATACGATCCACTGGTTGTGAACAGTGTCACAGCAGCCAGGAAGGAGTGTCCCCCTGAGTCTGGTGGCAGTGGAGTCTTCTACGGGGAGGGTGAAAATGGAGGCATTATGGAAAACTGTTCTGTAATCTAGCTAATTAGTTAGAGCAGGAAGGATGGACTTCCCAAAGGCTAGGCTACTCAGACATGACGGGAAGGTTAATAGTAGCTCGTGGAAGTGGAGAGTTTCCTAGGCACTGTAAAAATGCATGTAATGCCAGGGAGTTGTTAATGAAGTAAGCTGCCTTTTGGAAGTGAAAGCAATCAATAAAATTTTAGAAGAACACAGTGGATATCTTTATGGTCCAGCGAGGCAAGAGTTCTTACATAACACAGCACAGCACAATCTACACTAAAACCAAACCAAAGCAGAACAAAAAAAAAAAAAGGAAATCAGAGCTCACCAAACCAAGAGAAAACTGCAAATAAGAGTCTAGAAAAAATATTTGAAAATCGCTCTTTTGATACAGGACTTATACCCAGAGTTGAATGAAGAACTCTTACAACTCAATAGTGAAACACCATGGGTTAGTAAAAGCTTTGGTCGTGCAGATGCAGCTCAGGGAACAGACAGCAATTGTCCTGTATACACAGTGCCTGGGTTTGACCTCAGCACCATAAACAAAAAAATGAATAAATATGCAATAGACATTTTACTAAACAAGATGCATGAATGATAAACACATCAGAAAAATACAAATTAAAGCTGTAACAATATATTTTTTTGCCTTTCTGAGACAGGGTCTCTCTATATGTCTCTGGCTGGCCTAGTCTTCACACTACACCAAGCTGGCCTCGGAGTCGCAGAGACGTCTCTCTTCCCAAGTGCCAGGATTAAAGCTGTACACCACCATGACTGTTCGAATGTCTCTTAAAAAGTGAAATATAAATATCCAATAAGACCCAGTTATCTCCCTCCTAGGATTCTTCTAAAATAATAAAAATAAAAATAAAACCATAGGTCCAGGGGCTGGAGAGATGCTCAGTGATTAAGAGCACTGGCTGCTCTTCCAGAGGACCTAGGTTCAGTTCCCAGCACCCACGTGACAGTTCACAACCATCTGTCACTCCAGTTCCAGGGATCTGACACTCTTCTCTGACACTTGCAGGCACTAAGGCACACTCATGGTTTACAAACATACATGCAAGCAAAGCACCCAGGAACAGGCATTATAATAATAATAATAAAGGACAATGACGACATCATAGGTCCATGTGAGGACCTGCATGTGAACACTGAGAATAGCAGTATTCCTGAGAACCTTAGAGGGAAGCAACTTGGTTGTGCATTTGATGGTGATAGGTGAGGGGAACACGGATGGTGTAACGCAATTTGCTACTCAGCGATGAGAAGTAAAAAAATATATAAATAAAAATAAAAAAAAATATCTTCAAAGCATTATGCTAAGTAGAAGCTGCCAGAGGAGAGAGACTGCACTGTGATGCTGTATTCTGGAGAGATGGTGGTGGGTGGGAATAGGACCAGGGTGCACAGACAGAACCTTGGCCTGAGGGGTCTTCTGGGGTGATGGAAATGTCTGTGCACTGCGTAGGCAGTGACGCTGCATAACTGTACATTTACTGAGAACCACTGAACTGTACACTGAACCTTATGGCTTATAAATTATACTTCAGTAAAGCTGCTTAAAATAAAACGCAGGACTGGCAAGATGGCCAGTTGATCAGGGTCCCTGGAGGCGAGTCCAGCGACCTGAGTTAGATCCTTGGACCCTACATGGTGGCAGGAGAGCACAGGCTCCTTCTAGCTGTCCTCCACTCTCCACACACATGCTGTAGAATATGCACCCTTTTCTCCCCCAATAAATATATTTAAAAAGTAAAGTTAAAAACAAAACTTAAAAATAAAGGTATGAGCCGGGCGGTGGTGGCGCATGCCTTTAATCCCAGCACTTGGGAGGCAGAGACAGGAGGATTTCTGAGTTCGAGGCCAGCCTGGTCTACACAGTGAGTTCCAGGACAGCCAGGGCTACACAGAGAAACCCTGTCTCAAAAATCAAAAAAAAAAAAAAAATAAAGGTATGGTGGAGCATATGGGAGGCAGAGGTAGGTGGATCTCTGTGAGTCTGAGGCTAGCCTGGACTACAGAGGGAATGACAAGACTACAGAGAGATGTCCTATCTCTAAAACATAAGACAAATGCAGTAGATAGAATGGAGGTAAGGAGAGCCTGGCCTCCCCCGGAGTCAGCTGTAAAGCCAGACAGCACTGGAGAGGGGCCACGGATGAGTGTAAACATCATCACAGACTGATCCTGGGCCCTGACTTCAAGCTGACAGCACATTCATCCGCAGGGAGTGTGTGCGGTTGCTCGAGTATCTTTTGTGGCTCGCTGAAGAGTCGTTTTCTTCCTTACAACATGGCCACCATCCACCTCATCATCTAGTCTCTCTTCAGTCTCCTGCTTTGTACAGTGCCCTCCTGTCTTAAGTTCAGGACTTGTCTTTAACTGCAGACTGGCTGCAGGGTTAATGACGTATTTCTGTGACTTAACATTGCTATAACCATCTTCTTGAAATAGTGCTTTCTTCATATCTTCATCTTTTCCTGCTCACAAAATGTCAGCAACTTCCTGTTGTCAAGTGGATAGGCCCCCAGACTTCTTGGCTAAGGATGTAAGGTCCTCCAATGCCCCAATGAACGGACTTTTCTATTTCCCTAGGAACTTTGGGTGGGAACCCAGTGTCGATGGCTTGTTTCTCCCAAACCTTGTGCTTATTCAGATCATAGGGAATAGAGTGGGGATGAACAGGAAGGGGTAGATAAGCCTGGAACGCCAGCACATGGAGGCTGAGGCAGGAGGATTGAGAGGTGAAAGCCAATACAGCCTATGCAGTTAATTCCTTGTCAAAATCTAAAAACAAAACTATGGCAAGGAGTAGGACCTTCAGCTGGAAGATTTTGGAATCTTCTTGGCTTAGGATATTGGCATTATGTCTTAAGTCAGTGCATGATTTCTGGTCAATAGCTAAGGCTCTTAAGATTTCTTTTTCAAGTACACACCTTCAATCCCGGCACTTGGGAGGCAGAGGCAGGTGGGTCTCTTGAGTTCAAGGCCAGCCTGGTCTACAAAGTAAGTTCCAGGACAGCCAGGGCAACACAGAGAAACCCAGTCTTGAAAAGAAGAAGGAAAAAAAAAGGAGTATTTTTTCATCTGAACAATGATTATCTACAAGCAAAACTGTGATAACTGGGCACAGGAGGGTAAATGTCTAGCACACAGAAAATTGCCAGTGTCATGTTCTGCCCTTGCTGTCTTCTCTCCACTTGGTCCTGCTCTCCTCACTCAGCCCCTCCTGAACATGTAGGTCTGTTCCAAGTTTCTCTCGACCTGCTCCTTAGTCAGGGGCACCTCCCAGCTACTGCGTCTGTCACCTGCAGTGGAGTTGGACCACTGACTCATTGTCAGAAATACTGACAGATGAGAGACACAGCAGCCTGGCAGGCCCACATCCCCCGTGCCACCTGTGCCGAGCTGCAGGTCCCAGCCCTGCAGATGTCCAGGGTCATCTGCAGCACAGCCACGCTCCTTGGCTGTGGTCTGGGCTATGGCTAGCTGTGGGGCTAGGACTGGGACATCTGGGCAGCTTCATCGCTGGAGATACTAGGAGCCCCTCCTTCTCTGAAGAAGAGCCCTTCTCTAACGAAACTCCGGGCTGTCCTCTCAGCCACCATGTGGCTTTCTTGCCTTATGGTGGCTGTTCTTATCCTCCCCACCATGGGAACAAGCAGTCGCCACCTCTAACCCCATAATTCTCTTCCCCAGGTCTCATCTGCTTCTTTTTCCTGGACCTCCCCAGGAAGTCTGGGAAAGTGGTTGGCTGGGAGTTTGGCAGAGAGAAGACAAATGAATACCATATTACTAGGATAGCAGCAGATAAATTAAAGACACAACCAGTAACTGGTGGGCAGTCACCTGTAAGCTACTAGACCCATCTCTATTAAACTAGTGATAATGGATTTCTTTTCTTAAACTCTGAAAGGGATTCTTTTTTGTGTGGAGGAAATGGGGTGAAGGCTGGGATAAGTGAAACCAGGGAGTTTAAGAGACACACAACCTGACCTACCAACATAAGACATACACACATGGACCTCTCTCTGAACACTGACTTCATTGATTTGAAGAAGTCCTGCCATTTTATCTTCTTTAAGACATTTTGTTTTGTTTTATTTTATGGGCATGATGAGTGTTTATATATTCATGTGTGTGTATGTGTACCATGCGCATGCAGTGCCTGAGGAGGCCAGAAGAGGGCATCTGGTCCACTGGAACTAGAGTTCTAGGTGGCTGTGAGCCACTATGTGGGTGGTAGGAACTGAACCTGGGTCTTCACAGGAGCAGCCAGTGTTAACAGCTGCACTGTCTCTCCAGCCCTTGCATTTTCACTGTAACAGACCCAAAATGGGAAGAGGAAGTAGTTAGAAGCAGATGGGAATTTCTTCTTGATGGAAAATGGTTCTGGGGAGACAGACTGGCAACATTAAGAGCCAAGGCTCTTTATTAACTCTCATTTTGGTTAATTGCTATGTTCACAACTATTTAATCAACACAAGAGGGCAATCAATTTCAATCTCCTAGTGAAAGCAGGCTAGAAATTCTGGCCAAACGTGATTTTGCACCCAGATTTCCAGTTTCAGAGTTTGCCCTTCCATGGCAGAGCTCTGTTTGCAAGGTCTTTGGTTCTAAATTAACTCCTGTACAAGCGAAAACACTGTATGCCTTCAAGGGAGATGTCTTCAACACCTCATTCATTACTTTCAAATATAAATTCATGATAAAATATGAATTAGCCTATCATGATTGATAGCTAACTTAAGGTCAAACAAATGTCTGCAGCGACCTTTAAAAATAGAGGTCTGCTCAGCCCAGTTATGTAACTCAGAGTAGCACATCTGGCTAGCATCTGTGAGGCCCCAGGCTGGATACTTGGCACCCCAAAAACCTTACAAACAGCAAACCAGAAAAAGCTCTCACAAAACAAAGATGAAAAGTCTGTCTATAGAAAGGAGTGCTTCCTTTATGCAAACATCTTGTGTCTAGCAAAGGGTTAAAAAATTCACCTAAACATGTGCAATCAATATATCATAATTTCCACAGATACAAGGTGGGTATTGGAGAGTGCAGAAGCACTGTCCAGGGGAAGAACTATTCCCTTACTCCATTAATGACAAGCCTAGCCCTCAGCTTGGAGAGCACCTGCTGTGGAGACAGGCTGAACCTAGAAGAGCCTAGCCTGGCGCTGAGTCCTTTCAGTTTTTCAACATCCAAGGCAAGGAAGAAAAATGCCCAGCTGAGAAGCGGTTAGAAGAAAGCAGTGGTGTTTAACGGATGATTTCTTACACAAACACTTAGAACACTGGGACAAATGCTGGCCATCTTGTTTCTTCTCTAGCTATTGGCTTTTAAAAGCCGTGATGGTCCAATGGCAAGCAGATTGGAAGAGTTCTGTTTCCAAGGCCAGCGAGGTCAGGGTTACAGTCACCATGGGAAGCACTGGGGAAGCAGTGTAACTGTCTTCAGAGAAGCCTTGTCTAGATCACGCCCACCACCCTAGTCCCCATTCACTCATGGAACATTTTCAGTGCCAGACTAGGGTCATGGTCACATGACAACTGCTGTCCTGTGGCGAGAGTCTCTAGGGAGACTCTGGGAAGAGTCCAGGCTCTCCCATGGGTCTGAGTGCCTGGGCAGCCAGTAGTCCAGTCTCTGCTTCAGTCTGCTCCTCCTAAAGTGCTGCTAGGACTTTGTGGCCTGCCCTTCACCTGTACTGGGTACAGGCAGTGTTAAGGGCCGGCAGAGAGCAGGACTGAGTAGAGCTCCTGTGAAGCTCAGGTCTGTAATGTCAATGCAGCTTCCCCTCTTCCTTCTCTCTAGTAGCCGTATCATCGGTTGGTTTGATCCCACTCCTGCTCATTCCCACAGGATCTTCTACAATGGGGCCATGACTCTCTTTACACAAATAACCAACTCTGTCACTTCATCATTAAGCCTTCAGCACCCTCTCACTGTTCTGAGTGAGGTCTAGGCTCCTTGTGCCTCTCTGACCACAGTTGCCCTTGGTCTGGGATGCTCCAGCCATATTAGCTCCTGATCAGCTCCTCCTACGCGCCAGGTTTGCTTTACTGCTGATTTTCGACTCAAAGGTTGTGTTCTTGTGCGTTAGTTTGTCAATATGGCATAAGCTAGCGTCATCTGAGAAGATGGAATCTCATCTAAGAAACCCGCCTCATCGGACCGGCCTGTAGGCAAGTCTGGTGGGGGCATTTTCTTGATTAATAATTGATACAAGAGGGCCTCTCTGCAGGTGGTGCCATAGCTGGGCAGGTGGTCCTGGGCTGTATAAGAAAGCAGGCTGAGCAAGCCATGGGGAGTAAGTCTTCCTCTGCGGTCTCTGCCTCAGTTCCTGCCTATAGGTTCCTGTCTTGGCTTCCACTCACAAGGAATCAAAACCTGTAAGCTTACTGCATCCTTTCCTCTCCAAGTAGCTTTTGGTTATGGTGTTTATCAGCCATACAAAGCAGACTGAGTAAGTCCTTCCCCGACTTCTCGAAATCATGGTTCAGTGGAGTCTGCCTTTGGTCCATTGTTTTCATTCTGTGCAAGACTCCTCAGGAGATCTCTCCGGTTCTCATGGCTTAGAAGGTCCGTGATTACCAAACCTGGCTCAGAGCTCTGAGGTAGAGGTGGGGACTGAGCTGCCTTGTGATCATCTCCACGTGGACAGCCTATAGTTATTTTAAATTCAAGGCATCTACAACAGAACACTATCTTTCTTCCCATCCAAATTAATTTTTTTTTTAATGCTCCTCAATCCCAGTGCATGGAGTCACTTGTGATTGACCAAGAGCCCTGGGGTTACTCTACCGTCTCTCCTGTTCTCTACCCACTGCTCATTATTTTTCTCTTTGTACCTTAGGTCTGGAAGATGTATTCATTCCTGAATGGTTCATGGCATGTTCTCATTATTATTGATATCTGCAATGACCGGAGGCTCCCATTCATTTCTCTCCGTATCCGAGGCAACCTACCGTCCCGTCTTTGAAGTGTCTCTTCAGCTGTCTCTGCATGGCGGTCAGTTTCTTGGACTGCACTCCGCTGTAGGCCAGCAGCATGCCCCCGAACTGCCTCTCGGAGATTCTCCCATCTACCGGGTCATGGCGCTCAAACTGGGTAGGAAGCAGACAGAGTGTTCTGGGAGTTACACGGAAGGTATTTTAGTGTGGACTGCAGGATGAGCAACTGTGTATGAGGGGAGAGATGAATCTGGGCCTCAGTTCCTCACTGATAAAGCAGAACTACTTATGTGCATTCGTGACATTATCACGATGAAGCTCATTACTCTGAGTTATTAAGATGCACCAATAATAATAATAATAATAATAATAAACCAAACAGTTAAACCCAGAATAGAAAAAGTCCTTCCCCTCCTTCCCCCCATCCCCGCGCCCCCTGGGTCAGAAGCCTCCTTTAGAGAAGAGGGCCAATTTAAAAACTCTATAAAAATTCACGAAATTTTCGCTTTTCTTCTTTTTAGACAGGCTTACACTATGTAGCCCTGGCTGGCCTGGAACTCAGCATGCGGACCAGGTTGGCCTCAAACTCACAGAGCTCTGCCTGCCTCTGTCTCCTGAGTGCAGGGATTTCTTATAACTACTCTCTAAGATCACCCGACCTTGCTTCTCAGAGAGGACTTAAAAACAATTACAAATCTTATCAATCATGCTTATGCAAAAATCAATCTCTATGGATTTCAAACGAGTTATGTAATTTACAAGTTTTCTCAAAGAGGATAACTGAATGATAGGCTATCAACAGAGCTTAGGAGAAATACGTAAGAAGAGAAAGAGCCTCGAGCTACTCTAAGCTTATTAGAACATTAAGATTTCATCAGAACTAGAAACAAGGAAGCACTCTTGGTTCCAGTCACAATGTTAATTCTCTGTAACATGTAACATGTAATGTTGCTATGTATTTAATACTAAATACTGGTCCCCAAGGCCTCGTTTCCCCAAAGGATGAGGGAATCTGCACAGAGACCCAAGGGACGCTATACAACAGCCCAAGTTACTCCTGATTGGTCAATAAAGATGCCTGTAGCCTATAGCTGGACAGAACTGATGGAGGCGGGACTTGGAGTTGCCAGGCTTGGAGTCTGAGGAGACCATGATGGAGGGAGAGGAGGAGAGAAGGAAGAGGCCATGGGTTAGGTGGGCCATGAAAGCACGGCCACGAGGTCTGGCCAACTGAAGATAAGCTCAGAGGAAACATGGCGAATAGAACTCAGGTTTATTAATGGGGAAATAGATTCTAATAGCTTAGAGGGTGGGTATCCGCTCAGCTCTAGTGCTAATTAAGGCTTATTATAATAACAAAAATTGTATGTCTTTTATCTGGGAACCAGATGATCAAAGGCAGGATAGAAGTCCCTGACTGAGATTATATAATTTCTACAACATGTAACATGGTGGCTATAGGCCTAGTGGCCAAGTAGGGGCCAAAAGGACAGGAGAATGGTAGAACATCTTCACCTTCCTGCTGGCAGGGCTGATCTGTTCTCCTGAGAGGGTGTTCAGAGATGTCAGATGGTACTAAGTAAGTTCATGTCAACAAGCATTTCCCCAATGTCATCTACTTGTCCAGAACTGTGTCAGTCACCGTGTGGCCCAGGAAGGAAAGAGTCCTCAGAGACCTCTGCTAGGCAGACGACACATGCAAGACAGTGATAAAAATGGAAATAGCCAAGAGTGGGTTCTTTCCAGTCTTGTTTCCTCTCTCATGAGCCACAGAGGATACAAGCCACAAGAACTACACCCCAATAACAACTCTCTACTGAGCATGAGCCTTCCCCAGGAAGCTCCCCTGCACACGCTTTCATTTAAATCTTTGTCAGGTGGAGGGAGCTTTACAGACAAGAAGCCTGAGGCAACATGCAAGTGACTAAGCCGGGTTAGCAGATGCAGCCCATCTGGGTTCACGAAATTCCCTACTTCTCTGCAACCTTCAGGGCAGCACCCTGGTATTCTGAATAAGCTACAACAGCCGGGGGGGGGGGGAGCTGAGAGCCGGGGTGAAGGAGAAGCACACACAGCTCCTGCAAAGGAATCACCATCACCAACACAGGGGAGACGCTCCTTTCCCACTTGGCCCACAGTAGTTTCCATCCGTCACTCTGTCACTTGCACAGAACTGATTAATTTCTGACAAAGCTCAAAGTTTTGGGGGATTTGATTTAAGTTTGATTTATAGCTCAATTTGCCATCCTGAAACAAAACGGAGGAGCTGATAAAAATTCTGCAAGCGGGCAACATTTCGCACTGTTTCCAGTAGGCCCAGACGCCTGAGCCAGAGCTGGCCGTACAGAATTTATTTGCAGGCAGATTCTAATCAAAGCTGTGGCCCGGCTCTCTGGGCGAGCCTTTACGGATCTGGGCATACATGCTTCCCTTGCTGGAACTCCCCACCAGGGTGGAACAAGGCAGATTCGAAGTTGAAACGCTTCTTGTTTGTAAACCTGGCAGCGGCTGGCCTGCTCAGGGCTCATGAAGTCTTCAGTTTCTACCCTCTAAAGGCACAGACACACCTCTGTTGTGTTTCAAGGGCAGTTTCTAGGGGAGAGCCTCAAGTAGCAATTTCAATGCTCAAATTAGCATTTTTACTAGTGTCTGAAGACACAAACTTGGCTTTTGGTAACATGTTCCACTATTATCAAGCAATTAGAACCAAAAAGACTTAAACATCAATATTTGTTCTTTCTGCAGTCTGGCTGACTTCAAAACTCTACGATTTATTTCACTTTGGACAGACAGCATCTCTGTTTAGCCTACTGAGTCTTCTGAGGTAAAACTACCTACCTAATGAGGTTTTTCACGTTGCAGAGGAGGATCAGGGTCTTGTGCATGCCAGGCAAGTTCTCGACACTGAACTATAGCCCCAGAAACCCATTCACTTCTGAAGTCTTAAATAAGGCTGAGGTGTCGAGGGGGGTGGGTAGGTGGTAGGTGTTTCACACACTTAAAACTGCTAACAGACACAAACACTCTACTTGTTCAACATTTTAAAGTTGAAGACCTACTAAGTAAAGTTTTGAGGACTGCATTTCAGGGATCTACCAGTTTAAAAATGTCAAGGGCCATGGATAGATGTTACGTGGCTGGAGAGATCATGTGTACAATTATTTTTTGACATAGTCTCACTATGCAGCCCACACTGGTCTCAAACTCATGATCCTGTTGCCTCAGTCTGCTAAGTGAGCCGTACCTGATTCCCATCTTGTATTCTGTCTTAGTGAGGGTTTCTATTGCCAAGAAGAGACACCTTGACCATGGCAATTTTTTTTTTCTTAAAGACAGGGTTTCTCTGTGTAGCCCTGGCTGTCCTCAAACTCAGAAATCTGCCTGCCTCTGCTTCCCAAGTACTGGGATTAAAGGCGTGCGCCGCCACTGCCTGGGTATGGCAACTCTTAAAAAGGCAAACATTTAATTGAGGCTGGCTTACAGTTTCGTAGGTTTAGTTTATTATCAACACTGGTGAGGTATATGGCGATGTGTAGACAGACATGGTGCTGAGCGATCTACATCTTGATCTGCAGGCAGCAGAGACAACTGTGCACCATACCATACTGGGCATTGCTTGAGCATAGACGACCTCAAAGCCCTCCTACACAGTGGCACACTTCCTTCAACAAGGCCACACCTCCTAATAGTGCCACTCCCTATGGCCAAGCACTTATATGCATGAGTCTATGGGGGCCACTCCTATTCAAACCACCACAAAGATTGTCTTGACAATCCTGCAGATGTGCCCTTGGAGTGCTGCAGGCATGTAATCAGTTCTTCAGGTCACTATGGGCCGCAAGGAGAGACACAGGTTATTATGAAATTATCACAGTGCAGAAAACATCTGTGTATCTTGGAAGCCATCTGAATTATCGGCTTGCACGACTTAGCAAATGCATGCCCCACTTAAACTGGGGTCCCTTAAGTCTGCTTCAGTGACAACTAAGGAATTTCATTTTACTTAGTCCTGGGGCAAAGAACTTGTGCAGCCTAGCACATCGCTGGCCATCTGTGCTGCTTTCCCGAGTTTCACAAGCTTGCAGCTTCCCTATGCAGCCAGAGCCACATTCTCAACTGTATACAAGCCCCCCAGGGGTGCAGGGCCGCAAGGAAGGGCCAGAAAAGAGAAGGCAGTGAATGCTGGAAGATTTTTCCTGGCTTTCTAAACACAGTGTACCTTTTTTTCCCTACCCTTGCTCCTCAGTGAGAAGAGGGCTAGCCTTTTGGAAGGATAGATCAATCAATCAATCTATCTATCTATCTATCTATCTATCTATCTATCTATCTATCTATCTATCTATCTATCCATCCACCCACCCATCCACCCATCCATTCAATCACCCATCTATCCATCCATCTGAGGAAGATGAAAGGCTAGGGAGAGAAGAAAATATGCTTTATTACAAGGGCCAAAAAATAAGGCTGAAAAGAGTAGAAGAGTAGACAGAGAAAGAAATCAGAGTCTGAAAGTGTGTCATCACTCAGCAAAGGCTCTGGGACAAGGAAAGCCCATGTGTTCTTCTGTACAGTAACAACTTCTGCAACTCCCTCCCTTATACACGTGTTTCAGAATGACAGGCTTCCTCAGGCCTTTCCCAGCTTCTGAATCACACAGAGCCAGACTGCACGGTGATCTCAGGCCACTGAGCCAAACACATCTGTGCTTTTCAGTGGGACAGAACGGCAGGGCCTCTGCGCCACTGTCATTTCTGTCTGGAGTTTCATACTACTAGTTTATGAAAAGAAAAAAGGATTACAGGCACCATTCTCTATGGGAACCATCCTTTTTCCAGGAATCATGACGTATTTTAAAGTTTGAGTTGAAATCTGTTTATGTAACAGACGGGCGTCTCTAAACACAAGAGGAATCTTTACTTCTTCACTCAGGGTTGTCTTCTGGCAAACTGAGAAAGAAGGCCTACAATCTGCAGCAACATTGTTCGGCAAGGGCTAACTGGTGATCCCATTCGACTCAGACCATGAGATTACAGAGTATTAGCTAAACTGCTAGACTTCTCGTTTTTTTGTGGTGTTGGGTCCTTGTGCATGCTGGGAAATTATTTTATCTCTACATGACATGCCCCGGCCTAAACTAAACTATACTTTTCAATTCCGAATCTTAAGACTTCTTATTTTAAAAGACTTACTGGTTTAGCTGGAGCCAGGTGGCAAATACCTTTAATCCCTTTAATCCCAGCATTCAAGGTGTGGTGCTGAGCATGGTGGCTTACGGCTTTAGTCCCAGCACTGGGGAGGCCGAGGCAGGCAGACCTCTGGGTTTGATGTTCCAGGGCAAACCTTATCTTTTGCGGCTGTTTTGTTTTGCCTGAGAAACGTGGTATGCTCCACTACACAGGGCTCCTCATTACACGGGAGGTTGAGGAGAGAAGATCACTGAGCCCGTGGATTTAAGACCTGCCCTAGTGGATTGCTGAGGTCTGACCCCGCCCACTGACCCCATAGCATAGCTGTAGTCATTTTGTCCCATGCCTGCTGCCAGCTATTTCATACTCTTGCAGTAACAGTCACTGACACAGAGAAGTGACTTGGCTCAGAGCAGGGTCATGCTGACCATATCCCTGTTACGTTTTGTATGCTCTGCATGAGGGTTGATAATATTAGGAAATTCCACAAAGCTTTACATAGGACTCATCAAGTTATAGGTCAATGTGAACGGTTGTGTCTAAAATGGCTTGAGTCAGAGCTGACCACTGGACAGCACTTCCTGCACCTGTGTATGAGCTCCTTGTGACTTTTTTCTTTTATTTATAAGCTGATAGAAAAAGATGTCTGTTGTCATAGTTCAGATAATTCTGAGCTGTGTCCCTGGTCTGACCAGTATTAAGGTGTGCAGTCAAGAAACAATTCCTATGGTTTATGTAGCGACCTTGAAGCCTAACATGATCGGAAGGAAGGAAACTGGGGCTGTGACCAAACCAGCTGCCTGAATCATGAGTTCCAATCATTAGCCAGACCAGGAAAGGGGCTGGCTATCAGTCTGACAGCCCCATGTGGTATGCAGACATACATGCAGGCAAAACACCCAAACCTACAAACATAGGGACAGTGATAGTAATATAAGATAAAAGTGTTTGCCCTTTGTTAAGGGTGGTAAATTTTTTGCTCAGTTGGACCATCTTTTAACTTTTGTTTAGATCTGTTTTATGTATTGAAATTGTCATTACAGCTAGATATATAGATTTTTTTTTAAAAGAACTAGTTATGCTAAGAACTCTTTCCTGGTAAGGGAAGAAACTAATATTCACCTGTAGTTTCTATATTTCCCTTGGTTTGAGATGAAGTCTGACTATATAGCTCAAACTTTCCTTTCACAGACCAGGCTGGCCGTGATCTTTTAATCCTCTTACCTCACACCTGGAATGCAGAGATTCCAGGTACGACCTACTAGGCCTTACTGAAGACTTCTGTATTTTGAACAGGAAGCATCACCTAAAAAACTAAAAGATACGTAATGGTGGAGCCTAACGGCAATGATTAGCTGAACTGAGGAGCAGGTCACATTTTATGGCTTTGATGCTGCATTTGCAGCCTGAGGCCAGGGGATCCGGACTTCCCGGCTGACTGACTTTAGCTCATGGAGAGTTCCAGGGCAGCTCGGACTACGTAAAAAGACCCTGTCCTAAAGAATAAACACCCCCCCCCCAAAAAAAAACCAAGGTGGGGAAGAAAGGCTGATGATGTGGCTCAGGTGATGTAGGAATATTGCCAAGCACACACTATATGCCCCCCCCTTCAGCTCTATAAATCGGATATGACAGTCATGTGGTACCTATTGTCCCAGCCTGCAGGGAGGTACAGACAGGACGGTGAGGCATTAAAGATTATCCTTGGCTATGCAACATAGCTCACTTTGAGCTAAATGAGACTGTCTTAAATTAAGAAAAAAATAGTAATATAAAAAAGCAGATTAATAGTTACAGTTTTTAAAATTTTGCAGTCTGCAGAGTCCTCCGACACCCCCCCCCCTTTTTTTTTTGGAGACAGGATTTCACTGTATAGCTCTGGCTGACCTGGAACTAACTCTGTAGACCTGGCCTGTCTTCAACTCACATAGAGCGTGCCTCTACCTTCTGGGATTAGAGGCATGGCCACCAGGCCTTGCTGAGCGACTGGCAATTTTAACTATCCTTTAAGTATCATATGAGCCTTATTAATGAGGTTGCCTCTTCTTAAGGAAGAAAGAGTCCTGGATGATTCTAAGCCAGTTAACCTGTCTTCTGTTCACGTATGTATCAGTGTGCAGTTTGGAAAGATATGTTTTCAGAGGAAAGGATACTTAGAGGAGTCATAACCTCCAGAGGGAGACTCTAAGACTGCAGGGACTGAGTCAGCATGATTTCAGCTGTAGGCTTAACACCCAGTGCTAGATCTGTGACCTGCACACACCAACCCTCAAACATCAGCATCCTATGACAGCGCTGGTCTTCCTTCCCCAAGAACCTGACTGATAGCCTCATGAAAGGAGCTGCTGTGCAATGTGATGTTAACGTTTCTCCATGAAGCTGCTGAAGAATATGGGGGCTTTCCCCTTTAAGATGACTTTCAGCAAGCAGTAGATGCTATAGGCCATTTCTGCTTCCCATAACACGAACATTCCCCCAGCTCTGCATTCTATGTTCCTGTGAGATCTGAGAAGGCCAATGTTACTCAGAGTTCAAGGACACTTTCCCTTTCATGTTGAGATCACAGGACTTGTGGAAATAGAAAGACTGCTGGGGGTGGGGGTGGGGGCAGAAACAGCAACACTCCAATTTCAGGAGGTAAGAACCAAGGACTAAATGTAGCAGGGAGGCACTCTGCCTGAGACTGGTGCCTGTGTACTTTCCCCTGAATCTACCTTTCTGTAGACAGAGCTTTGGGAAGGAGCCAGGGTGAAGATACAGCAGCTTCATCCTAGGGTGGCCGACGGTGCATCCGTTTCATATGTGAGCTAGTGATCTGGCCTGTTCTTTACTGGATATGCAATACACTTTATTTATTTGGGTTTTTGGAGACAGGGTTCCTCTGTGTAGCCCTGGCTGCCCTCGAGCTCATGGCTGCCTCTGCCTCTCAAGTGCTGGGGCCACCACCACCCAGTATGGCTGTGATTTTTGTTATTTAATTTTAAGGGCATTGGTGTTTTGCCTGCATGCATGTCTGTGTGAGGGCGTCAGATCCTCTGGAACTTGAGTTACAGACAGTTGTGAGTTGCCATGTAGGTGCTGGGAATCGAACCCGGCTCCTCTGGAAGAAAGCCAGTGCTCTTAACTGCTGGGCCATTGCTCCAGCCCAACGCAAGAATTAAGAATAATGGTAATCAAGATACAGAATTTACGTTGGTCTTGGTGATTCATAATCGACTGTGTTTTCATCCCAGTGATGGAGACAAAAACAATTCAGGGTGTGTTGGTGCATGGCTGTGGCCCAGGCACTGAGGAGGCCGAGGGTGGAGGACAGGGAGCTGGAGATGAGCTCAGTTTACAAAGCGAGACCCTGTCCCAGCACAAGTGAGAAAGAAAACTAACAGAGGAAAACATGCAAGAGAAATACTATTATTACCTCACCTCCCTGCCCCTAAAGCCAAGTATGTTTAAGAAGCAACCTTGGGGAAAGACATGAAGATTTCTTACGGATAAAGGGAGAAAACCTGTGTAAGTTAGAATACATAGCCCTCCGATGGAAATGCATACACTCTCAGTGGGCTCCAGCTTGGCATGGGTCAGCCCACCCCACTGACACACACAGCAGAGTCCCCAGCTGTGCTGCCCACAAGTCTGACAGTTTCTCCAAACAATGAAATGGAAATGTGAGAGCCACTGGCTGCAGCCAGGAGAACCCAATCACCTTTAGACTCTGTTCCAAAGGAGGCGTTCATCAGTTGTGACAGGACTTGGAATAACTTGTGACTCTGGAGGAAGGCTTGTTTTATGCTAAGGACTTGGGTAATTTTTCTTCTTGTCATTTTTCCTGTCTGGGGTAGCCCCCTACTTCATCTCCTTGTATAAATCCTGTCCTTCCGTGAACCTTGTGGCTCTACTAATGACCCCAAACACAGTCAGCTTTCCAGACTTTTTTGCATTTTTTTTCGTAACTTGCTTTTGTGGTTCCTGGGCCTGAATTCTGTAGATAACAATATGTCACAACTGCACCTAGAGGTGTTGCAGATGTGGCTGCTCTGTCACACGTGCGTCAGTAGGTGGCAGAGAGGAGAGAGGCTATGTCTACACTCAGTGTTCTGACCTGTGAACATCTGGATGATTAGCAGCCTAACACTCCCAGGGAAAAAAAACCAAAATAATGTGCCAATGTCAAGATGTTGGACATGCTTGTCTGATATAACAGAAGAGTATATTCTGCGCTGTGATAGGCTTTATTTGTTCATGGTGCCTGAATCTCTCATTATATACTGCTTAAAAAATTCTTTTATGTCTGTGGGATGTGTGTGCATGTGTGCACGCGTGTGTGTGTGTGTGTGTGTGTATTCAAATGCACGTACAGGGCAAGGGGTATCAGAGGATAACCTTAGGTGGTGGTGCTGGCTTGTTTTCCACAGGGTCTCCTGTTCTCTGCTGCATATGCCAGGCTAGCTGGCCCCAGGGCTCCTGGGATTCACTTGACTCAACCACTTGGACTTGACTTTCCATCTCCCTTTAGGAGTGCTGGGGGTTATCAGCATGCTATGGCTGGCTGTATGTGGGCTCCAGGGACCTGAGCTCTGGTCCATACGCTTTCATAGCAAGCACTTTACCTACTAAGCCATCTCTCAGCCCAGTATCATGTACTTCTTGAAGGAAAAGTCTGTGATTTATATTGTTTGCTCAGTTACAGACAGTGCTGGGTCACAGAGCATGTGCTTATTAAATAATTTTGGTTGAATGAGTCTCTGCCTCATTTAGAATTTACCTACCAATTTATTACTAAATGGGCAACTAAGACACACTTTGCAGAAGGCCTAAGGGGAGATGGTACAGCTTCTTTAGACCTGGTATTCATTCCTAAGGGTTGAGGAGATGCCCAGGAATGGGCTCTGCTGGCTAGGAAGGACAGCTTGCTTTTGCTGGGTCACTTCACATCCAACAAGATCAGAAGAAACAATACAAACAGCCAAGTATCGGGACAAGCTCACAGGAGCTCGTGGGCGGAATGGCAGTTCTATGCAAGCCAAAACAATTTGTACTGAGATCTGGAGGCAGGCTGGAGTGATAAATTAGGCAAGACTGGCAGGTACATTTATTCATTAAAGTGAGAACCAAAAGAATCCATCAGCAAAGTTCTGTGTTTTCTGTCACTTGCTATTAGAAAACTACCACGTCATCAACTTTTATACAATTCACAAAAGGATAGAGGATAAATCATTAGCATAGCACTGTGCCCCATAGGGAAGTAAGAATAGTTTGATCAAAACACAGAGAGACCCCGTCCTCTAAGTTAGAAATCTGAGTCTCAGGATCTCGATTCGTGGGAGTCCTTTTATTTAGTCTCTGAAACTGGTACCCTCAGGAAAATACTTTTATGCAGCCCATATTTTCTCTGGTTGTGTGGAAGGATCAGGCTACTCCTCTTGCATCCACTTCAAAGGTATTGCTTATCTGTTATGGAAGTGAATCCAATATAACATGGCAGCAAGAAAATAGCCTTGGCAGTCAGAGGGACTCTATTTTTTTTTTCCTTCCTTGGACAAATACCAACAGTGCACCTCTAGGCAAGCTGTTTAACCCTTTCAAGCCTTGGTCACTTCATTTATAATATGGGTAAAATGACAGTATCTTTCTCTTGGGATTACTAAGAAACTTAAGTTAGATAATACATGTAAAATTATCTCCATTGATTGTAGCAGGAACATCAGGGCTGCCTCTATGTAAACACTGGGCCATGCAGCTGCAAAAACATCTCCTGCAGGAGGACCTAATTGAGGACTGCCTGAGAGAGCAAGGATTGCTGGTGCAAACAATGCCAGCCAATCGGGAACTGCTGTTTAGAAGAGATGCTTTCTTGGGACCAATGGAGGTGCGGGTGGAGGGTATTAAAGGAGCTTGCAGCAGTGCTCAGGTGAGCTGGCTGCAGCGATTCTCACCTGCTCCAGAACTCGTCAACTCTCCCCAAACCCCCAAGGGCAGGTAGGGTCGGGCAGAGAGCTGTCCAGGGCCCAGGCAACAATTGATCTTTTCTCAGATTTTAATTTACTTCATTAACTTTTTGAGATTGGATCTCACTAGATAGCCCAGGATGATCTGAGTCCTTTTGTTTTATATTGCTGGGAACTGAACCCAGAGCCTTATGGTTCAGGAGGCTAGCATTTTATCACTGAGCTGTGTTTACAGCCCCCTTGAGACTCTCTCACACACACACACACACACACACACACACACACACACACACACACACACGCACGTGCGCACGCGCGCGCCTGATATGGGTGCTGGGACCTGAATTCAGTTCCTTTGCAGGACACACTTTTAACTGCTGAGCCACTGTCAGAACACAGTCTAAGAACAGCGTTGAATGAGAATTCTGAGTGCTTTTTAGAAAACTCCAAGAAAACAAGAGTTGTGATCTCGGTTTCTTCAAAACACATAACTGTTTTTGTATGCTCCTCCTAAGTGTAGTTATTCATGTGCCTATGTGGGAAATACAAGAGGCTTGTCCTTGTGACTGTACACTTCATTCACGTCTTTTTGTTTTGTTTTTTTTTTTTTTTGGTTTCTTGAGACAGGGTTTCTCTGTGTAGCCCTGGCTGTCCTGGAACTCACTCTGTAGATCAGGCTGGCCTCAAACTCAGAAATCTACCTGCCTCTGCCTCCCAAGTGCTGGGATTAAAGGTGTGCGCCACCACTGCCCGTCCATTCACATGATTCTTAACACTCAGAGTAAAAATTGTCTGATGCTCTGAATAAAGTTGGCTATTGCACGAGTCCTTAGTTCACCTCATTTTTAGGCCCCACTCTCCCAGGTTCATGCTGCCAACTACAGCAATAAACATGCCACATCTTCAGGACTGCCATCCACACCACCACCACACCAAACTCTGTTGGCAATGTGAGTGCTTCCACAGCCCAGCAGAGGGCGTTAGATCCCTCAGAGCTGTTGTTCCAGGTGCTTGTGGGCTGCCTGACTTGGGAGCTGGGAAGATAGGCTCTTAACTGTGGGGTCATTGCCCCATCCGAATTCTAGTATCTTTGAAATCAGTAGACTACCTAAGATTGTTACTGACCAGAGAGAAACTGTACCATTGCTGTCTCTGCCTGCAGAAACAAGTCAAAGCTTGCAGAATGGGTACCAATAGCTTAGGAGAAAATCCTAGGTAACTGCAGAATTTTCTTTTCAAACTGCTGTATCACCAATGCTATGACGGCTCATAGGACAACAGATGTGGGGAGCCAGAGGTGCTGGCCCTCCAAGGAGGGGAAGTTCAATTTATTAGTTCATTTACTTGCATTTCCCTTTTGTGTCTGCATAAGAAGGCTATGTACCAGAAGTCTAAGACTAGAGGAGCACTGCAGGCCTGATCTTTACTGATGGGGAAAGATGCTGATGTAGTGGAAGCACTTTTGTTACAGCAAGCTCTACAGCATTTTCTTTCTTTCTCTGTGATAAGATGATGGTGCATCCTTCCAATGTCTGTGCTTTGTTTTTTGCTGAAGTGTGGTAGCAATCAGTCTGGCACACACAAAGAGCTCAGTGAACATTAGCTTCCATGCAGACCAGTATTAGCAACAGGTCTGCGATCAGACTCACTTTTGTTACCTTCAGCTACATTTAAAAACATTATCTTATTCTTATTTTTGCTTATGTATATCTGTGTGAACATGTGTGTGTGTGTGTGTGTGTGTGTGTTTATATGTGTCCACAGAAGCCAGAAGAGGGCACCTGATCCCCTGGAGTCAGAGTTACAGGTGGTTGTGAGCCATCTGATGTGGGTGCCGTGAACTGAATTCAGGTCTTCTAGAAGAACAGCATGTGTTCCTAACCACTGAGCAATCTCTCCAGCCTCCCTTCAGCTACAATTAGAGAGAAATATGTCACCTTCTATGAAGATAACATATAATGGAGAAGGGACTCACGCAGTCCCACCCTTGGCCGAGGAGTTGCGGGCAGCTGATGACGGCTGGCTGCTGGCGCAGGGTGGGTCAGTTTTCCGTCAGTGGTCACTGGTAAGTTGCCCGTGCTTCAGTAAATTACCCAGACGCATGCTCACACGGGCTACCCTAGTGAAGCTCAGTGGGTCACCAAGAAAGAAAAGGCAGGAAGAGGGGTGTGCTGGAAGGAACGGTCGAGCGCGACTGGGGCGGGGGATGGAGGACGAACAGGGTGCAGATGACCATGATGAAAATACCTTATACGCATGTGTGGAACTGCCGAAGGGTAAATTTAAGAAGGCAACATAGAAAAGCTGATTGTGAGGAAAGTAACAGTCGCCTCTTTCCCATGCCCACAGGGATTCCTTTTGCATGTAGGAGCCAGCATGAACTATGTTTGGGATTAAAGGCTGAATCCTAAACTCATTTTCTAAAAACTAGGCTTTGGTATGGAAATGGGCTGTAAGAATAAATCGTAAGCCCTGCATTTACTCCAAGGGGGGCCCAAATTAATGGGTTGCAGGGCAGTGATGATAAATTCTCCCCATTTGCTCCCTCATTTGTGTTTCACGGTACCCTTTGACAGAGACAGAACAGCTAGGGCCTCCACTAATAGAGGACCCCTGCTGTCTGCACACTTACTAAGACACAGCTTACACATATTCTTGGGGGTGCTCTAAAGTCTTTTACATGGATGTACATCACTGGCTTGATTACAGCCACGACAAAAATTGTAAAGATTTACCAAGCAGTAATAGAGGCTGTGAGGTGGAACAAGTCTGTCTCATGATATACCCCTAGAAGAAGGAGGAAGGAAGGAAGGAAGGAAGGAAGGAGGAGGAGGAGGAGGAGGAGGAGGAGGAGGAGGAGGAGGAGGAGGAAGGTGTGGAGAGCAACAGCATTTCTCTGAGAACAGGAAGATAATCTAATCTTTTTATCTCCCTTTCCTTTTGAGACAGGGTCTTCTGCAGCCCCGGGTGGTCTCTCAAGCATCCTGGGCCTCTGGGACCAAGGCTTTCCTCATGCCAGAAAAGTGCTCTACCCACTGAGCCACACCCTCGGATGCCACTGACTCCTTATGATGGCAATTGTGAAAAGAGGCAGAAAAAATAAAAATAAAAAAGAATGCATAGGATGTCTGTCTGTCTGTCTGTCTGTCTGTGTTAGTCCTCTATTGCTCTAGTATAGCTGTCCATGATTGGCCAGTCAAGCTCGTCACAGGACCAAGGAAAAACTGATAAGGTAGGCCACGCTAGCATTGTCTAAGCTCCGCCCCACAGTTACCTGGCAACTATAAAAGGGGCTACTCGCCCCTCTGCGCTCTCTTGCTCCCTCTCTGTCCTCTCACCCCTTCCCCCTCTCTCCTGTGCTCATGGCTGACCTCTACTTCTCTCTCTCTTCTCTCTTCCTCCCTCCCTCCCTCTCCCCCCTTCTCTGCCTCTACTGTCCTCTCAACTCCCCTCACCATGCCCTGAATAAACTCTATTCTACACTATACCATCATGTGTCTGGTCCCTCAGGGGAAGGGATCCCTCGGCATGGGCCCACAGAGTCACCCCTCCCCCCATAACTGACTACACCTCCCCCAAACATATTCTTTCCTCCTTATCTTTTTATAACCACAACAGGTCATGTGAGAAGTCACTGGCTAATGAACATTCTCTTAACTATTATTTCTGTCTGCTGGGCACTTGAAAGTCTTTGAAGTTCGTGTATGGTCCACAGAGGTTTGTGATCACAGGGGCCGCATCCCACAAAACCTTCCCTGCTTTGAGGTGATTATTTTTAGTTTTTCTAGTTGCTTTGAAAAAGCTTCTTTTTGGGTAAACATGATTAAAAACAAAAAACAAAACAAGCTGGCCTCAGCAAAAGAGAAATTCCAAATCCCAGGAGATAAAGGTGGCCCCGAGATGGGAGAGGGCTGCAAGTCGGGGAGAGAGACTGGGTTCCCGTCAGCCACTTCCACATGTGCTTCTCGGGTTGGCACAGAAGACGGGATAGCAGGGAGTTACCCTGGAGCTGTGGCTCTTATTGCTGTAGCACAATTGTCAGGAGGAGGCAGCCGTCCCTCTTCCCAGTGTGGAGAAAGTCTGACTGGTCCAAACTGGGTTCATCCTAGAGAAGGCATGGGGAGGCACGGCTCCCTCAGACCCACACCTGCAGAGAATTCCTTGTCCACAGCCGAGGGACAACATGTCTGTGGGTGTGTCCACCTGCACTGGCCACACCCAAGATGCTGCTCCTTATCACTCTTCCCAGAGCATGTGTGTACACACGAGGTTCCCGTCAGCTGTGCCAGGTGCCTGGGCAACAATGGCGAGTCTCTCAAAGACTCTCTCAAAGGTTCCTACGAGTTTGTAGACAGGCTTTTAACAAATAGTTACATGGTTGTTCAGCAGTGATGTGAGGGACACGGACATCATGCTTTGGAAATGTAGAACAAACATGTGACCCTTCTTGGGATAGGAGAGCGGTGAAGCAGCCCCGGCCTCTATGAGGAAGTGAAGATGAACTTCCTCTGACAGAAGGAATAAGGCAAAGGGGGAGAGAGGAAGGTGGGACAGAGGAAGGGGGAAGGGAAGTCCAGGCAATCAACAGCAGAAGGTGGAAGACTGATGGGTACCAGGAGAATCAGGAGGAGGTGACAGAGGTCAAGTTCCTCCAGTCGTGGACTCAGTGTTTGAGAGCAATGGAGGACAACGGTGGCTATGGGGAGACAAGGGGACCATGAAGGGGACCATGAAGGGGACCATGTGGAAGAGGCGAAGCTGAGACCAGATGGAGCTGGAGGTGCGCTCCTGATGGCGACTGTAAGAATGGGGGGACTGAAGGTACTGGTTCCTTTCTGCTTCACGTGCATTTCTCAGAGTATGACTGACAACCAGAAAGACTATATCTGCTTCATATTCCTACTGTTAATTCTAAGCCTTTACTGAAGGATGTCAAGTAATTCTGTATTTTTTCACCTTTTGCTGGTTCTAAAAGAACACTCTTGTATATGTAATAACACTGCCTCTGATCCTAAGGTCTTTCAGTGTCTTCTTGGGGTCTTATTACACTGCTATGTCAATATGAAGGACCAGTTCAAGGGAACTAGGGCAGTGGTGACTCCTGAAGCCACACCCATGATGTCCTGGCGCTCTCTGCCCTCTGGCGCTCTCTAGGGATCTGGTCTGAAGAGCTGGTGGAGACACACAGGATGGAGACCAGTTAGTCATTCCTGGCTTCACTACAATTCTAAGGCCTGCCTTTCCGCTCTGGCTGTCACACAGCTGGAAGGCAGTAATGGGCCTTGTCACCTCAGTGGCCCACGTTACCTGAGGAGACTGGCACTGGTTTTTAGTTTGGAGGCAAAAAGGATGCTAAGGAGTACATTCCACCAGGACCTGCAGATTAAATACACTAATATCAAGTCACCGTGGCAACGAGAGCGCAAGCTGCTTGGTTTCTGTCATGTATTTGCCAGCTAATGATGGCACATGGAGACAGGTAGTTCAAGTGTTTCAAGCTATTGGTACCCAGGGTTGAGCACACACTTATCACAGCTCAGCAGTAGCCATGCAGCTCATGCTTTCAGCCCTGACTCCAATAACAGATGGGCCCGGGTCCATAAGCCAGGGCTGGAAGGTGAGCAGGTTCGGATGGTGTAGCAAGGACTCGAAGGCTATGTCCCATCATTCCAGACTGAATTTAGGTTTATTATGCTGAGCGGGCTCCCGGGCCCAGCTGACAGTTCATGTGTAAAATCTGGTTAGCTTTGGCCAGTTAATGATTGCATATTCAGATATATGGATGCACACACTCACCTCATCAAGCAATTCCACAGTTTATTATTTCTCTGGCAGAAACTGAATGTAAAACCACTCTCAGTCACACCTGTGGTTACACATAGGAGGAGGAAAATCAAAGAGATGGCTCCCTCAGGTATCCTAACTGTCAAGGCTCTAAAGCTATTTATTAGACGTGAGCTACACAGGCGAATCAGATCTATGTATACGCCATGAGATTCTCTCAGACAATTTGAAGATAATCTTGGAGAGATTTTGCTACCTTTCTTGGTAGAAAAAAGAAAGATAGAAACCACTCGTGTGATCTTTGAAATAAGCAGGGGATGAGATCAGTAGCTGACAAGAAAAGCCGCAGTTACTCCAGACTCAAATTTTAAAATCTAGCCTCGATGTTAGGTATACTGTGACAAAGTCTATGTTGGTGTATGCCAACAGGAATTCCTGATGGGCACTTGGTTCCAACTTCTTTGGTTGGTATCTCAGATACCTAAGGGTCTCCATTAGATGTCTAACTGAAATTAAACAAGAGTATAACCAAATAGCTAACTTCTAACTTAAAAACTGGCATCTACTACACCAAAGAAATAATTCAGACATCCTGGTGCGCTGTCACTAAATGATACACTATATTGTTGTTGTTGGGTTTTTTTTGGTCATGTTTTTTGTAACTTTTTGTATCATATTCCATACATTATCAGAGTATAATTCCTCAAACATGGAGTTAAAAAGGAATCCATTGGGTTTTAAGTGTATTATCAAGGTGTCAAGGTAGGAGTTTCCCAAACTGGCTACAAAATACTACAAGGAAAAAAACCCTACAATTGTAATCTTGATATATTCCTCAAATTGACAGAACAAATTACAAGTATGGAAATTTCCACATACTAATAGCTTTGATTGTTGTGAAGGCTTGTATATGCTTGGCCCAGGAATGCACTATTTGGAGGTGTGGTCTTGTTGCAGTCGGTGTGTCACTGTGGGTGTGGGCTTTAAGACCCTTATGTTAGCAGCATGGAAGCCAGTATTCTGCTAGCAGCCTCCAGATGAAGATGTAGAACTCTCAGAACCTCCTGAACCATACCTGCCTGGATGCTGACATGTTCCCACCTTGATGATACTGGACTGAACCTCTGAACCAGTAAGTCAGCCCCAATTAAATGTTGTTCTTATAAGAGTTGCCTTGGTCATGGTGTCTGTTCACAGCAGTAAAACCCTAACTAAGACAATTGTGAAATGACATTTGTTTTCAATGCCCGATGCATGTGTTATAAATGGCTGCCACAAACCATGGTGTGTAGTACAACAGGGGCTTGCTTAGTCTCTACAAGTCTCTATTCCTAGCAGCAGTGGGGAGACTCAATACCAAGATTTAGAGGCAGTATTCCTAATGGATGCAAAAACTGCCGAGGGAGACCTTGTTCTTGAAGAAGGAAGGGGCTGGGCCGGAAGCATAAGCACGTGGGCAGTCTGGACCAGGTGCACGCACGGCTGGGCTTTTCACAACGCAGAGAGGAGCGATGCATGGTGGGTGCTTAACTCCTACCGAGCAGCATCTGTCCTCTGGGGGTGAGGGAACTCACCTCTCTACTCACTACATTCAAAATGGATGAGACCTGGGGGAGGACTGCAGTGACCCTGAGCACCTAAGATAAAATCACCAGGAAGGAAGAGAAACTACTGGCAAGAGTGGGGGTGGGGCCAAGTGCACAGGACAGCAGTACTGGAAGCAAGGTGCCGCTGCAGCTGTCTGGTCTTGGCTCAGTCTCCTAAGGCCAACCTTGTACCCTGGGAAGGCAGTAAAAGGTACAAAGATGGCCTCCAACATTCTGCTTCTAATACTCATAAGCTTGGGTAGTCCTCTCCTGCAATGGACCAGGGTCAGTTTGAGCTCTGTGAGAGGCCACTGCCACATCCCAAGAATCTATAAAGAAGTCCATAGAGAGGGGAACCAAAGTCTTCTGCCTATAGCTGTGTGAGTGATCTTGCAAGAGGAGCCTGGGGCTCAGTCAAGCCTTGGGCAGACTGCCTCTGGATCCTCGCCCCCTGGAGATTCTGTGATATATGTGCTGTTTTAGGCAGGGAGAACAATCGATTTTTATCTTCCAGCACAATGAACTCAACATAGCTCATTAATTTTCTAGCTGATAAATGCAGCAAGTCCATGACTTTGGATTAATTAGGGTAATTTCTCATACAATAACAGTTAGCTAATATGCAGTCTCAGTGCTTAAGACTTTGGAGGTAAGGTGTTAGAAGCCATTTCATTTCCTGTGTGGGAAATGAGTGTAAGCAGGGCTGTCTACCAGTGGGGACACCAGAGGCAGAGCTGGTCCCAGCAGCACTGATGTTGCCTTGGACAATAACAAGTGTTAAATGAATATATTCACTTTTTCATGTTTGTGTGCGCGTATGTGTGTGGAGGTCACAGGAAAACCTTGAGTGACTTGACTTAGGAGGTGACATCTACCTTGCTTCTTTAGGCATGATTTCTTATTGGCCTGGAGTTTGCCAAAGGCCAGGCTGGCTGGGCAGTGTGCTCTAAGGGTCTGCCTGGCTCCCTCTTTCTAGTTCCAAGCATGTGTTCACCATGCCTGACTTCTTTACTTGGGTTGGAGGGGGTTGGGGGGGTGCATCAAACTTAGGTCCTCAGGGTTATAAAGGAAGCCCTTTCCTGACTGACCCATCTCACTGGCCTTATGTTAGCTAATTCACTATAACCAGCACTTTGAGTATGAGAGTCAGAAGGCGAATGGGACCACAGTCATCATAGCCACCTTCCTACAGGTTAAGGTAAGTCTACTGTACCAGCAGGATACTTCAAAAACAGCTCTTGCTCTTTTACCGCCAGGGTGGTACCGGGAGTTCAAGTCAATGTCTCATACGTACTAGTTAAGTGCTCTACCACGGAGCTATATTCTCAACCCTCGCTGCCAATGTTAACAGCACAGGAAATCCATTAAACCAATTTCAATTTCTGTATTGACGGTAGAAGATGATATACTAATATTGTAAGCAATGATGATAGCAATTTTGTGTCAATAATTCTATATGATGGCCGGTAAAGAGGAAGTGGCTATCATAATCCTGAACCCATGGCAACTACACCACTTTCCACTGTACTTATTTTATTTAAAAAAATTTACTTAAATACATGGGTGTTTTGCCTTCATGTATGTCTGTGCATCATGTGCACACCTATGGAGGCAGAAAGTGTGTCAGAGCCTCTGAGGCTGGAGTTAGATGCTTGTAAGTCACCACGTGGGAGCTGGGAATTGAACCTGGGTCGTCTAAAAGAGCAGCCAGTGCGCTTAGTCAGCAAGCCATCCTTCCAGCCCCTATTTATTTTAGAGATAGGGTCTCACTGTGCTGCTCGGGCTGCACTGAACTCCCCAGCTCACAAAATTCGGACCCAGCCTCCTGAGTGGCTGGGGTCCAGCTGGGGGCACACCGCTCCTTACTCTCTGATATCGCGCATCACGATGTACTGCAAGGAGACCTGAAAACATTATAGCTCACACTGCTACTCTCCAGAGCAATGGATCCCGTGGGCCTCGTTTACTCTTTCAGTTGAATATACTGAAAATCACTGACAACATAGTATGTGGAGGGCTATTTCCGGCATCTCTGTAAATGTGAAGAGCTGGAGCTCAGAGCTGTCATCAACTGGAGAAGTCAAGAGAAGGAAAGAAGAGGCTCAAGATGGTGACTCCGTATGCCAGGCCAAAGCGTCGACTTCTACCCAGAGCCACAGAGTTCCGGAGTAAAAAAAAAAAACAACCTTAGAAATCATCCAGGACATTAAAAAATGATATCAACATAATGGCTGCAAAGTGGGCAATTTTCCGGTTGTCTTTCAAAATTTAAAAGCTGCAAAGCTCAAACGACTAGGAATGGACAGGAATGCTAAGAATTCCAGGCCACCAGTTCTTCCCCTATTTCCGCTTCTAGTAATGGAAGCTGGGCAGGACACACCAGCAGGCTGCGGCAGGCACTCTGTGGAGCAGAGAGAAGTCAGCTCCGGGCTGACACGCAAATAGCCATGAGAGGATGAACCAACCGGCAGACGCAGAGAATGTGGGATGGAGGCTGGACACCGTTAGGGGCTTCCACGTCCGCCTGAAAGACCAGCAATGACTTCCAGTCTGTACATCAATTAAGGCTCTTATCTTAGTCAGGGCGACCACTGCTGGGGGAAAACACTGTGGCTATAAGCAACTCCGGGAGGAAAGGGTTTATTTTACTTTTCAGTTTGCTATCACAATCCACAATCCGGGAAGCTAGGCAGGAACTCAAACAGGGCAGGAACCTGGACCAGGCACTGGGGTAGAGGCCAGGGAGAGGTGCGGCTTAGTGATTGCTCAGTCTGCTTTCTTACAGCTCCCAGCACCACCCTCAGCCACTAATCAAGAAAATGCATCACAGCTCAATCTGACGGGGGCATTTTCTCAGTTAGGGTTCCCTCTCCACAAATTAGTCTAGCCTGTGCCAAGATGACATAAAACGGGCTAGCACAGAAGGACTAGGACTTTCCAAAGTCCTAGAGGTAAAGTTAAAATTTAAACCCATCAAAAAAAAATACAAAAATCACTCTTATATACCAGTTATTCTAATAGATAGTTCTATTTATATTCCAACACTTATCTTGCACCTATTCTATGCTAAATATGGTCTAGGGGATAAAAAGGTAAACAAGTCAGATAGTCGGCTGCCTGATGCATCGGTGGACAGGGGTTGGGCGGAGACCAGTTTTAAATAGGTGGTATGTGCCTGTCGTAGGCGATTGGGAGACCAGCACATAAGTATCACAAGTTTAAGAAGAACTCAGGCTACACAGTGATACAAACCTACAAATGCTGGGACTACAGAGTTGGCTCAGTGGTTAAGAGCACCAGGTGTTTTTCCCAGAGACCAGGGTTCAATTCCCAGCACCCACATGATAGCTTGCAAATGTCTGTAACTCCAGCTGTAGGGAATCTGATTTCTTTTTCTTCTGGCCCTAAAGGCACTAGGCACATATGTGTTTAATGCATGGACATATACACAGGTAAAGCAACAATTCTCACAAATATTCATGGGCCTCCCCCTTTACATCCGAGCTCCTGGATAGGCTCTGGGAGAGGAGAACACTTGAAGTTTTTAGTTGTGTATCCTGTGCTGAGTTTACCAGGATCCAGTGAAAGGTGCCAAATCCATGGTCACATAGATGGCCCCTGGTTAATCTTGGTGGGTCACAAAACAGAGTGAAGAAATGTGAATGTTCAACCAAGATTTGTGGTTAGGGAGGGTGGGGAGGGTGGGAGGTGAGTGGGGTCAGCATGCCAAGTATACACGTGTGAACTTGTAAAAACAATCACCCCCCACCCCTGGATAAACGGATGGATGGACAGAGAGGCCAAGGAAGGCTGCTCTAAGCACGTGACACTGAAACTGAGCACATTTTCCACACTGCCTGTTCACGGCTGCCTTGCCAGCTCTTGCGTTGGCTCTCCCAGTGGACACGAGGGCGCTCACACAGAGGCCCGTCCTCCTCTGACCCCTCTTCTCCATTCTGCACAAAAGAATGTCTGTCCCTGGCTTTCTTTCTGTAGACGCCGTACTGGTGGTCCTCTAGCGGAGCCTCCAACCCTATCACTGCAGTTGCTATCATTACTATCTGAATGTCAAAGCCCAGCAGACAAGGCTGTAGTGTGACTCGAGCACTGTGGCACATCCCTGAAATCTCAGCCCTCGAGAGGCCGCCACGGGTTGTCCAAAATAGGACATGGCTCTTGTCTAAGAAGCTAGCTGTTCCCTCTCTGTGTCACTGCATGGCATCACCTGAACCTCTCCTCTCCTGGATGTCAAGTCTAGAAGCACCTTTTATTTAAAGGTTCTCCCTCCTTTGCTAGTCTACACAGTGCGGGAAGATAGATCTTTCTAGAGATCCAGATCCCTTCACACTGCTTCCTTTTTAAGCCTTAGTGAGCTTTCTGACCCACACAGCGGGAAGGAGGTGCCCACAGACAGCCCCACTCAGCACGCGGCCCTTAGAGGCTGGCCTGTTTCTGCCCTGTTCCCTAAGATGCGCCATCTTCTCTTCCTCCCATCTTTGAAGCTGTTCCATTTCCCGTGATGTATTTTTCTTCTATTTTCACAAATCTTTTCCCCTCTCTGAGAAATGACTGAAGTAGTTTATATTTCATTAACCTAAGTTTTAATAAGAAAGGACATTCGTGCCCTGTAAAGTAGGCTGACAGAAAGCAAACAGGAGAGCGTGGGCGTGGGCGGAGAGAAGACATTCATGAGGAAAGTAGGGAGAAACAGGAGAGGCTTGAGGCACATCCACTTCTATGCTGAACTCAGAAGATGGCATGAGCCTCTCACAAGGCCTTTGCTTGGAGCATCAGGTCAACAGGCGGGGCATAAAGCATTACTTATTCATGAGTAACCGCCAGGCTGGCTCTGGCTCCTAGGACACCGTCTAGACTCCAGAGACTCTGCGACAGACTAGAGGGTACAGCTTGCTTTTTTTCTTCTAAGCATTTCCTTTTGAGATCTAAAGACTCTAATTCTGAAAAGTGTCTGCAGCTAAACACTGCTATGAGAGAGGGGGAGAAAGGGAGGGAGAGAGAGAGGGAGGGAGGGAGATAGAGAGAGAGGGACAGAGGAAGAGATGGAGGGGGAGGGGTAGAGGGAGATGGAGAGGGAGGGGAAGGGGAGGAGGAGGGGGAGGGGGAGGGGAGAGGGAGGGGGAGAGAGACAGACAACTCACATACCCTAAACAGTTTGGTTAAGCATTCTCGTGCTTTATTCTTCTGTTTTACTTGAGAAAGGATGTATATAGCTCATGCTGGCCTCAAACTAGAGGCTCCCCGTTATCCTCCTGTCTGCTCATACGGCAGGACTGTGCCTCCAGGCCTAGTGAACTTCCTCACCTGAGGGCTGCTCAGGAGGCAGCCAAACATAGTCTGTCTCTAGGGCCAGCTGGGTCTTAGGGAAACCTACAGGCTTCTCTTCATTGATCTTGCCCACTAATTTTCTGTCTGTCTGTCTGTTTGTCTGTCTGCACACCCCTCGTGTATTTCTGCAGAGCCAGCCTTGAAGGTCCAGGAGTGTCATCCATTCAAGTGTGGCCTGGGACAGACTTGATGAGGGCTGCCAGTCTCCCCCTCGCTCTTCCTGGCTGCAGTCCCAGGGTCCCCCACCCCCCCTTCTCCTTGGGCCCCACCAGGGTAGACAGCAGCTGAAGTCAAGCCGGCCTGTTCTGCAGACAGAACACACCTCAGAGTTAAGAGTGCCACAGAAAATGCCCCTGAGCAGACAGACTCCTGTCCTCGTACCTCACAGACTGAGTACTTACTTGTACCAGACTCTCATCGCTTCCACTAGGGATTCCATGTGACACTGTGAGAAACTGTCTGGGGTTGAGCATGGTGGTACATGCTGATAATTTCAGCACTTGGGAGGCCAAGGCTAAATCACCAAATTTAGACTAAGAAGGGCTGCATAGTGGAACTTGGCCTCAAGATAAATAAAATAAAATTCTGGTTCACTCATCTTACCCTCAGAAGCTTAGAGTAATGCTTTCTTTATTTTTGTATCTTCAACACTGAGTACAGATCCTGTACTACTTCAAGTTGGACGAACTGGACTGCCAGGAACACAGTCTCTGCCCGCCCTCCGTATGTGTGAATCCGGGACAAATTACTTAACCTCTTTCTGACTCAGTTTCCAAATATATATATTTGTGTATACACTGTCACTGTTCTCAGACACACCAGAAGAGGGCATCAGATCCCATTACAGATGGCTGTGAGCCACCATGTGGTTGCTGAGAATTGAACTCGGGACCTCTGGAAGAACAGTTAATGCTCTTAACCGCTGAGCCATCTCTCCAGCCCCAGTCTCTACACTTTTTAAATGTGGGATTACAATGCTAACCTCACAGCACTGTGAAGACCAAAGGAAACAAAGAGTCTGGCACAATTAGAACAGTGCCTGGCTCAAGGGACGGGGGCTAGCACCGTCCTCATGCACCCTACGCCCTGCCTGGGGTTGTTAATGTGCTGGACAGTGCTACAGCTCTATAGCCAGACTGTGCCAGCTAGGAGTATGTATGACTAACCAGTGTGGATCTGTGAGGCTTCTCTCTTCATACTAGTCTCCTTTTCTGTGCTGTATCTCAACTCTAGTATGTTAAAAATCTAACGAGTCCTGCACTCTGAGTTCCAAATGAATGACCTTTTGAAACTCTGGCACCAGGCTCCTAAGCTGAGAAGGACTTGTATTCTACTGAAAAAGGGCTGCCACATCTTTGAATGACAGTCAAGAAACGTTTCCCAGGAGGGAGATCAAATCTTCATGTCTTATTTATGAGTTCGATTTTTTTTCTTGTGGCCAGTTGAAAATGAATTTAGAATGTAGCATTAAGGATATCGGATGACAGAAAAATCCAGGAAACTTCCAAATATTGTAAAGGTACCAGGGCTGTACCACTGACTTTGGAATTGCAAAGTTCCCTGTAAATCAGCAAGACAAGCCGCCAATGCTTGTTGGTATTCAGTGATTAATCTGATTTAGTAGTGCTCAGAACAGTCTCTGCCAGGCGTGGTAGCACAGGCTGTATTTCTACCTCCTCAGAAGGCCACGGCAGGAGGATGACCTGAGCCCAGAAGTTATCTTGGCTTGTACTCTGCTACCCTGAGATGTTTCCTTCCTCAACACAACCAAAAGATAAAAACTATTAGGGAAAATTAAATTATTCTTTTTTTTTTTTTTTTTTTTGAGAGGGGCTCTCATGTAGCCCAGGCTGGCCTTAATTTCACTCCATAGCTGAGGATGACCTTGAGTTTCTTATCCTCCTTCCTTGAACCTTCCAAGCTCTGGGATTACAGGTGTTTAGCATCAAATCCAGCTATGTTCTATTTTTCAAAGCAGTGATCAGCTCTTTTAAAATTCTTGGCTCCAGAGCCAGGCATAGTGTCGCACGCCTTTAATCCCAGCACTAGGGAGCCAGAGGCAGGTGGGTCTCTGAGTTTGAGGCCAGCCTGGTCTGTAGAGTGAGTTCCAGGACAGTCAGAACTACATAGTGAAACCTTGTATCAAACAACAACAACAACAAAACAAAAATCAACTAACCAACCTCCCCAACACACACATCAAAAAAAAACCTATAAAAATATTTCTCTGGTTCTGTAATTAACCCCTGGTGTGATTAGATCATGCTACTGATCCAATTTATTGATTTTCTTTGTTGTTTTTTTGAGACAGGGTTTCTCTGTATAACCCTGGCTGTCCTGGAACTCACTCTATAGATCAGGCTGGTCTTGAACTCAAAAATCTGCCTGCCTCTGCCTCCCAAGTGCTGGGATTAAAGGCGTTGCACCACCACTGCCCAGCTGATTTTTTAAAAAATGGATAGATCTTTAGATTTAAGGACTAAGACAACAAAATAAAGAGCTTAAAAGGGACAAAAAAATAAAGCACTAAAGACACACCACACACACACACACACACACACACACACACACGTATGAGCACATATGCATACAAGTTAAGTATTCATGAGCGCTTATGTATGCATGTATGTGTGTTATTTGAAATAATGATCTTGTTAAACTTGCCAGAGGAATTTCCCAGGGTGAAGACATATTGGAATTTTGGTTTTCCTAATTCCCTACAATTTATTTTTACATTATAATTCTATTTTTGCATTTATATTTTGCACTATATTATAATTCTATGCATATGGGTATCTGTTTCCATGTACACGTGCACACTATGTGTGTGTGCCTGGTATCCACGGAGGCCAGAGGAGGGCACTGGATCCCTGGGAGCTAAGAGTTAAGATGATGGGTCCTGGGAATTGAACCAAGATCCTTGGGACAAGCATCCCGGGCTGTTATCCCAAGTCACTTCCGCAGCCCCCTCTCTCCAGTCTGTAACGCCGTGGTAATAGCACGGTTTCTGGTGAAAAATCACAGTCCACTTTTTCACCTTTAAGAAAATGCTTGCTCTAGTCTTCTCTCAACACTTTGACAAGAATAAGGTAGTTCATGCTGTATAAGTAGTTTTTTTTCCCCTCAAAGAAAAAATTATTAATAAATACCTTTGTAATCAAAAGTTGTATTACTTTACAAGGGAGGAGGAGGCTGCTAATAAGTCTTTTTTCTTAAAATATAAACAATAAAAAAACTCCTTTAAATATATACTTAGCTTGTTAAAGTTGTAAATACTTAAAGAAGTAAAGTACTTGTTATTAAATAATTCAAGCTAAAACCAAGGATGGAATAAGAAACTATAAATTTATTATTATCTATATTTTACAAAAGAGTAAAAGAGAAGCAATCCCGATGAAAACTCGCTTTGTTTTCTTGCGTGTAATTAAGAGTCAACTCCGTGGGGCTCTGAGGTTGAGAACACGGGCTGCACTTCCGGAGGGCCCTGGCTCAGTTCCCAGCACCCACATGGCAGGCAGTTCACACCTGTCGGGAACGTCAGTTCCAGGGGATCTGACACCTTCACACAGACATGCATGCAGGCAAAACACCAATGCACATCAAATAAATAAATAAATAAATCATAAGGAAAAAAGAGTCAACTTTGGACCCGCAGGCTTGGTCGGGCAGGCTTACAAACCAGGACCTGGAAGGCAGAGCCAGGAGACTAAGTTTGAGGCCGGCAAGATCTACAAAATGTGTTATCAGGCCAGTCGGGTCTACGCTAAGAAATCCTGTCTCGAAAAGCAAAACCAAAACGAAGCTCTCATCATGAAGTTCACATATGAAATCATTCCCTCCAGAAAACGGAAGGATCAAAAGCAAAAACCAAACGAACGTAGGCTGTGAGGCTACCAAGCCCGGCTGCAGGCCTTCCTGCTCCGTCTCCTTTTCTCAAACCACTTGGCCCTTGTGTGAGTCTGTCTCTCACAGGCAATGGGCTCCCCCACTGTACTGTTAGAGCAAGAAATGGGTACACACAGGCGTGCCCTGATGGATTCAAACATGATTCTAGGGTCTCCTTGGGTCCTTTGAAGGTTTAAAAATGTTCCTTGCCTGAAATCACCCCCCTGGGCTAGGCTACAGCACAGTGGCAGAGCACTCGCCTGGCTTGGGCCGGACTTAGGTTAGATCCAGCGCTGGAAACTGCAGCAACAGCAACAGGCAGGCAAGCCAGCTGGTTGTAAACACATTCGCTACCAAGCCCCGAGAACTTGAATTTAATCTCATAGGTTAGAAGAGTAAATTAAAACAAAACAAAACAAAAACCAAATTAATCTCATTTTCTCTAATCCTTAAACAATGTATTTAATCAGTGTTTCTCTCTCTCTCTCTCTCTCTCTCTCTCTCTCTCTCTCTCTCTCTGTGTGTGTGTGTGTGTGTGTGTGTGACCTGTGTGCAGTCCCATGTGCTATGGCACACTTGTAGGGATTGGACAACAACCCTGTAGAGTCAGTTCTCTCTTTCCACTGTTGGGAACAAGCAAAAGAAACTTATCCTAAGAGCTACCATTTTGTTTTCAGACTCCATTTAATCATAGGGAGAAACTCAATTCAAGGTCCCAGGAGAGCTGAGGACTTGCTAATAGCTGAACAGCTTCTATTATTGAGAAGTCTAGGCTGTTTCCATGACTGGCTTCACTCAAATGGGCAGTTAAGGAGACTAGGACTAAATCTCTGTTTCCAAGGACTGGGCAAGTCCAGGAAAGTCCTGCCCTGCCTCCTGGCCTGAGGCAAGGACAATGGGTCAGTAGCAGTTTCCAGACTTCACACCCAGATAATGGCTCCAAAATGTCTAGAGATAGAGTAAGATAAAGCTCATCTACTCTAGAATTCTTATGTGCTTTAAAACGAGCCTTCTTCAGGCTCACTTGATTGTCTCTCCATCTTGGTAACTGGGAGCATGCTGGACTTCTGAAGAATTAAACACTCTTTGCGCTTACATAACTGTTTGATTCCAGGGTATCATTCTTAGGCGAATCATGGATCCTTACATTATAAGGAAAAAGTTGTGTGAGTTTAGACATCTTAAGGACAACCTCTCTAGCTTGCTGACAGGGTCAAACAAGTTCATGTTCCAGGAACCTACTCCTAACCTGACTGGTGATAGCTCCCTTGCTCAATGCCTTATATCAAAATATGATTAGACAATGCTACCCCACTCCCCCTTGCTTTGTGGTGCGGTCTCATCCTTTAAATGCGCTGTGTGATTTCTCTTCAGGGTCACAGTTCAGCTCCCAAGTCTGTTCTGGGGCCCTGATCAATCAGTAGTGGCTTGATTACAGTAAATTTTGTCATCTGCATTGACCTGGCGTTTGACTTATGTTGGATTTATGTTGGAATTAAGTGGCCCCCACACACTACCTTTCTGAGGTTCTGGAGTTGGACTCAGGACAAAAGCATCTTTACTCTCTGAGCCACTTGCTGGGCCTGTTTTTATTGATAGTGGTGAATAATTAGCCCATTTCTTCGTGCCCCACTTTTAGATATTTTCCCTATTAAACAAGGTAATGTCTCTCTATATATACATTTGTCCAGAAACGTAAGACAGTCATTGTTCGTTGGTTGCACCTCACTTATCTTGGGGTAAGTGGTGCTCACCCTTCCTGAGGTTTCAGTGACTGGCTGGCTTCACACTATCCACACAGACCTCCAACTTATCTCATAGTTTCCTCATTGTATATTCTAGCTAGAGTCTTTTTTCTTGCATAAATTAGTTTTTTTACTTCTCTTTGACATGACAGTTCCTTTCCCCCGAATTAAAATTAACCATAATCTTTCAAAGAATTCTCTACTATCTTTCATTTTGATTGACATCTTTCTTGCTACAGTCTTCAAGAAATCAATGAATATATTAACTGTAATTAGACCCGGCACCTGTCTCCAAGGAACCCTGCTCACTCTATTCTGGCAGCCTTAGATGGAATTCTTAACCTAAAAAAGAGTTTTAAGAAAGCAACTCTTGCATTCTCACATCACTTCTTTAAAATCCTGTTTTTGTTGCTGTTGTTCTCGAATAGAGTGGGGGAGAGGAGGAATGGGCCGAAGGCTGTCAGAATGTAAGCGCACTCAGCTATTACATAGCTCAGCGGGTGACTGTTCTCTTGATGACACAGCTGGCCTGGGTAAGGGCTTACACACTGTAGACAGCAGAGTATTCTCTGTCCTAAGAGTGATGTCTGGGTAGCAAAGGAGCCAGAGAATGAACCTCAGGAGAAGGCCAAATGATAGAACTTTGGGCTTTTTCAGCCCCTAAAATCCAAACTGTTTTGTTTTGAGTCCCATAGAAACCACAGCACAGGGTAAAAAGAACAAAACAAAACAAATAAAAACCAACCAAGTAAGGAACAGAAATAGCTCAGTCTGAAAGGAAGCGTGAACGTCCCTGGCTTGGCGCCTACACTAGCACACAGCCGCTGTGGCTGTCTACAGTTTCAGTGTCCACACCTGTGATGCCATGCATCAGCTCCTACATCACATGGACTCCGATAGAGCTGGTGAGAGTTAGAGAAGGGTCAGCTGGTGCATGGTTTTAATGCCAGTACTCAGGAGGCAGAGTCTCTGGGAGTTCTAGGCTAGTCAAGAGAACCTGTCTCAAAGAAAGTTAAGATATGAGAAGTGCCTGGATCAGAGCAGACACTTTGTATAATGTTCACAGGCCCCCCCTCCTCTCACCCTTCTGGACACTTAGAGTGATGGATCAAACTTCCTTTATTCTCGAAACTGCTGTTCTGAGAAAAAGGCAGAAAAGAGCGGCTAAATGGAACCATAAATCTCCTCAATCTCAAGTTTTAAAGGAGATAAGCCACAGAATAAACTAGTAAGAGACGGAAAGAATGATGGAATTATAAAGCCCGTAGCAAAGGTATTGAGATTAATCATCTCCACTTGCCTCTTAGCTGTGATGATGAGATTTTATTTCATGCTCAGTGAAGGGAGAAATCACCCAAACTTGGAAAAGTGAAATTATAAGTGTTTCATAAAAAACAAGGCTTGCTGCCATTTCCAGATGTCTTCTCAGAAAACAATTTCAAAGTGAACGAACAGCCTTTAGGTCTCTCAGCTGGGACGCCTTGTGTGCAGCTGTCTGTGGTCTGTCCAAGACAGAATGACGGTAGACACCACTGTAAAGACACTAAGGCAGTGCTGGCCAGGTGCTGTTGGGCACACAGCCCTGTGCTAGTGTGACAGGGCTGTCCTGACAATATTCTGTAACTGGGTGGTGGCTTAAACAGCAGAAACCTGTTTTCTCAGCGTTCTGGAAGGTCTAAGTGCGGCCCTCCACTCGGTTTGTGGGTGGGAGGCTGTCCAGGCTGCTTCTCCATCGTCACCTCTGTACATGTGTGCCCTGGTGTCTCTTGATGTGCCCTTTTTTTTCCTCATAAAGGCAAACGTCAGATGACTCTGGACCCATCCAGTGGCCTTCCTTAAACCTAGTTACTTATTCCAGTACCGTATCTGAATATGGCCGTCTTCTGAGACATTGGTGTTATGGCTGTGTGCTACCTTTCTATTATGGCGGCTAAATAACCTGACAGAAACAACTTGAGGGAGAAAAGTTTTTGGCTTGTGGTTTTCATCTTTGTGGGAAGGAGCCGTGGGTGGAGTCAATGTCAATGCAAGCATGGGGTGAGGTCTGCTCACATGGTCCAGGCCAAGAAGCAGAGGCAGGGATTTGGCTGGAACCAGAGGTGGGTGTGACCTCCAAAGGTTTGCTCCTGGGCTCCTACGTCTGCCAGTCAGGCTCTAGCTCCAGAAGCTCCACAGGATTCAGAATCGTGCCATGAACAGGGGACCCAGCATTCCAAGGATTAACCCACGGAGACATTTCAAATCCAAACGGTAGTAGGCTACAGCATATGGATTTGGAGGGACATGATTCAGCCCACAACAAAATGGTGACTCACTTAACCATTTTATGAATGAATAGCCAGGCTCTGAGGGAATAACTAATTCATTGCCTCATTAGTGCCAAGGCCGGCGCTCTGTCTGCTAGCAAGACTTCCTCAAAGAGATACTTAACTAGTGGGAAGACAGAACTGATGGATGGAAGTCTGAGAAGAGAGCTACGGGTCCAAAGTCACCAGGCCGTGTCATTATGTGGAAAGAATAGATTCAGAGTGAATCTTACACAACACTCGGTAAATCTTAGACTGGGACCCCTCCTCCACCCAATAAAAACTGACTGGCTCCCTCTTCTGAGGAACATCTAACTAAAAAAAGCCCAGGGTCCCGTGTCGTGATTTTAGGAGTGTTCTGCTAGACTGTGGTGGGCCAGCCTCCCGCTCTGCGAGGACTGTATTGTTCTTTCAAGTTTGCCTGAAGTACCTTGGTACTTTCAGCTTTAGCCTGTAACTGCATCTTATGGAACTATAGTCTGTGTTAAATTGTAATTATAAAGGTAAGAAACTATTTACATTCCCAGATGTCATTATGCTTGTAAAGACCAGTTTGGTGTACATTCCAGGGATCTAGACACAGGACATAAAATCTAGAATATGTAGATTCTTTAAAAAAAATTATTGGATGAAGTCTACTACTGGCTTCTGTACTGAGGAACAGATGGAAATATTCCAGTTAGAATACAAATTTTATGAGGGCACAGCATGCTGCATATATGAATAGACATAGATATGCAAACATATATATATGATTGTAGCATATCTAGTGTATATACACACACACAAATATATAAAATTTTAGCATCTCCAGTGCATATATATATATAAAATGTAGCATCTCTAGTGTATACATGTATATATAGTTGTAGCATCTCTAGTGTATACACACACACACATATATATAAAATTTTAGCATCTCTATTGAATATGCATATATATATATAATGTAGCATCTCTAGTGTATACATGTATATATAGTTGTAGCATCTCTAGTGTATACATATATATAGTTGAAGCATCTCTAGTGTATATACACACACACATAAAATTTTAGCATCTCTAGTGTATATATATATATATATATATATATATATAATGGTAGCATCTCTAGTGTATATATATTATATATATTAGACTTAAAATATACAGTCTAATATAAACTTCCAACCCCTCAAGATAAACATATGCAAATATTCTAAAATCAAAAAAGAAAGGTAAATTAAAAGTCTAAAATACTATTGTTACCAAATATATAGGTAAGGGATGCTCAGGCTGTGAATACATGAATATTTACACATAATATTCTAGAGTCCTAAGGCTGAAATAACTAATTTTCTCTATTCTGAAGAGTTCTACTTTAAACTCCATTATCTGCAAGTTTACTGTGGTAAGAGATAAGTGGCAAAAATCAGAATCCTGAGGTTTTCCTGAAGACAGCCCTCTGCGTATGATTAAAAAAATTTGCTTTCTTTAAATGTTGCCAGGCATGGTGGTGCACACCTTTGACGCCAGCACTGGGGAGGCAGGGGAGGCAGGCCTTGGTGATTGAGGCTAGCCTGGGCTATGCAGTGAGTTCCAGGCTAATCAGAATTATACGGTGAGGTTTTGTCTCAAAAAGCATTTTAAAGCAAAATGGTACTGGGCTAGAATATTATGGGCTGGAGCAATGGCTCAGAGGGTAAAGGTGCTTGCGGGCCATGCAGCCTCATGACCTGAGTAAGGTCACTGGGATAACCACGGTGTAAAGAAAAACTCAGCCCCATAGGCTGTCCTCTGCTTCCCACCCACAAATCAATCAATAATGTAGGATGAAAGTTAGAAACAGGCATTATGACTAATTTTCTGATTACATGAGAGCTGATTATATAATTGCTTTGCTTCAGTCATTGTTAAAATCTTTTCGGTCATGTAGTAGACTGACGTGTTCCTCCTCTGTGCACAGTGGAGGAGAACCTTTGAAATCTAACACTCGCCTGACTCTCCTGATGCATTCTCAGTCTTGTGTGCTCTCCGGCAGGGCAAGGGAGTTAGAGTGACTGAGATCGGCTCTGCAGCTTCTCCGCTGGCCTTTACTGCAGGTGCAGTGTGGGACCGTGGCGGGAGGCAGTCTGTAGCTTGGTTAAGCAAGGACTCCTCAACTCCATAATCCTGTGGCCATCAGTCATGTGTGGCCACGCCCCAGGCCCCTAGTGTTCTGGCTGGACTCCACCTCTGCAGTCAGCTGGCTACAGCCAGGCTTTCCCCGCCCCTGGGTTACACAGCTAGGTGACCCAGCCCATTATTTAAGGAGGCTTCTCGCCCCTCCTCGCTCTATTTCCCCCCCCCCATCTCTTTCTGTTCCCCAACTCTATTTTTTCCTCCCTTTCCACATGGTCATGGCCTTCCCTCATCTCTCTCCCTTCTCTTTTCTCTTTACTTTCCTATCTTCTTTTCTCATTTTACTCCTTTTTTTTATTAGATATATTCTTTATTTACATTTCAAATGATTTCCCCTTTCCTGGATCCCTCATTTCACTCTCTTAATTATAAAGCATCAAAACTATGAACTGTCTCTTTTATCAAATCCTCTGCGTAAGAGCCTGGAGCAGGCCTCAGCATTTCCAGCCGCCAGGGAAAGGATCAAGCAGCCGCATCTCAACCAAGCACCTTATACAGGTACCAGCCGTGGAAACGGCCCTGCCCTCTAGACAAAGACCCTGCTAGCCAGGCAGTCTGTGCCCTACAGGACCTCAGGTGCCAGCACTCCCTACCCCGGTGGGGTGCACGGTCCTGCCGGTTCCTCTATCCCCCATTCAGGATCTGCCTGCCAGTGTTTCTCCTATGTGGGACCCACACCGCTGCTGCCCCCGCGCTCCAGTTTTTTCCCACAATGCAGTGCTTGTTAGTAATTACAGGCCTATATAAGAAGTCCCGGTTAACTGCAGATATCTATTCTGGAGTCCCATGTAGCTCAGGATAACCCTGCACTTTCCAGGTAGCTGAAGATGCCTTGACCTTTTGGTCCTCCTGCCTCTCCCTCTAGGCACTAGAATCACAGTGCCAGCTTGCTGATTTGTTTTTGTTTTTGTTTGAGATAGGGTCTCAGGATGGAACCCAAGCAGGTCTCATTATGTAGCTCAGGCTGGCCTCGAACTCATGGCCACCCTCCTGCCTCAGCTTTCTAAGTGCTGGGATTGTAGGTGTACATCAAGGCCAGCAATGACTATTCATCAGATCACTTACAAATTAAGACAAAAGCCGATCCTAAAGCCTGATCCGCTCCCTGATCACGAGATTCAGAGAGCATGCTTATAAATAACTGCATAGGCTGTGATGTTCCCAACTGTTGCAACTGAGTCAGGCGGGATGGGAAAGCGGGGTGCAGAGAAGACACCTGTGGGATTTCAGTGAAGCAGCAGCCATCTTTTCATGTGCTTTTAGTGACTCTGCTCAATGTTTTGAAATTTCAAATACTATTAAAGTTGGGATTATGCTGGAATTAGGAGGTTGTAAGGGAATTTAGAAAAAGGTCTCTAAAAATGAGGGCATTTTAAATCTCTAGGCAAAGCATACATAGAAGGTATTTGACGAATGCCCTGAATTACCAGCAGCAAAGCCCCACCCAGCTGGTCAGGACACAGTGTGAAAACAGGAGCACTCTCACAGTGGGCATCTGGGGCCCGAGCAGCCTGGCTATCCCCATCCTGACTGGAGAAGTCAGCGTATAAATCTCCAAGCACAGTGAGACGCCACTGCAGCTCTGAGAACAGATTCCATCCTGACCGTCTGCGTTGCCAGCTGCTGGCACCTTTTACACATTCCTAGGAAGGGCTATTATCCCATTTCCTCTCTACGTTCTGATGCCTTCCATGTAACGACCATAACACTGGGAGACATGCTATGGCTAGGCCTGCTCTGACACCCACATTTCTTTCTCCTTAGATGGGGGGTCCAAAGACAACGGAGATTTACAATCTTCTCATCCCTGCTTCAGTCCTAGAACCACACCACTCCACCACGATTCCTGCAGAATATGGCATTTCCTGTCTGCTCCTGGCTTACAGATCAACCATAAGGCCCACATCTATCAGTTCTCAGGCTGGAGGGGAACTGCAAGGAAGTCTAGAGGCCCCTGACCCCAGACTCTATGTGCTCGGAGGATCTCCTAGTCCAGTCGATACCTACCTCCAGCTTCAGAACATCATGCTGAAGTTTACGCTGAAATTCCAGGAAGTTTTTAATGGTCAGTTTCCCTTTAAGATCAGCTCCAAAAAAGTAGGTCGTGAGGGCCGAACATAAGCCAGACTTGAGGGTGTTCCCAGTAGTTGGACGATCTCTGTGACGCATGCCCATGCTGGTCTGGGAGCGAATGATGCTCTGAACCTAGAACAGAAGCGTATCCCTGCCCTTAGACTCAGGAAGGTGAGACACAGGAAAGGTTACCCCTGCAGACTCTGTGTGAACACTGTACAACACGACCACCTTAGGAGCCATGTCCTGTCATCCCCATTTTACAGATGAGGAGACCGAGGCATATACAGTACTGGCAAGGAGGAGAACGGGGATTCTGACTTGGGAAGCCTGGCTCTTTTATGACTGGAAGCCTCCTGGAGAGCTTATTTTCAGGAAGAAAGGATTTGTTTGGGCTGGTGGGGGCAGAATGGTGGGAAACCTCTCCTATAAGGACAGTCATCTTTACGGCAACACTGTCTGTGTCTCAGTAGGTTTGAACATCCCACACTTCCCAGTCTACTCTAGATGTGGCAAGAAGTGGCATGGTTGTCCAAAAATTCTTATGATTTAAATTATTTCCTGCCTATGGCTGTTCTGCCTGCATATATGCCCTTGCACCATATGTGTGACAGGTGCCCTCAGAGGCCAGAAGAGGGCTTTGGATGCCCTAGGACTGGAGTTACAGATGGTGATGATCCCCACGGGGGTGCTGAGAACTGGATCTAGATCTTCTGGAAGAGCCTCCAGTGCTCTTAACCACGGAGCCATCTCTCCAGCCTTCTATGCAAACTCTTGACGTCTAAATATATTAGAATGACTTATGATACACAAAGTTGGTACAAATTAAGAAAATGCAGGGGATGTCTTCAGTCTCTGAGAAGCGTTCGTTTTGGGGACTAACGAGAGCGGCCTCCACATGCAATGAGCTTTCTTGGGTAAGTCTGTGGTTGCCACGGCCCTCACTAGTGCCTGCACTTGTGCCCCACTCCCCACTGGCTAAGAAATACTGAACATGGAAGCCAGTACGACTTGCCTGCTCAAACTCCTCCATGTCTACTTCTCCGTCTCCATTCAAGTCAAACATCTTGAAAGCAATTTCAAAATTTCTCTGAGGAGCTACAAGTAGAGAAGGAGAAGGGGGAGGAAAATGGAAGGAACACATCAGTCAAAACACAAGTCACTCCAGAAAAATGGCTTAACCCTAAAATTATACCTAAACCAGAAGAGGACACTGTCTAGATCAAGTGTTAACTCCTTAAATCCCCAAGAGGGTTCTGTGGCCAGTAAAAAACTTCATTTTCCTGTTTTTGTTTGTTTTGGTTTTTTTGTTTTGTGTTTCAACCTTTTTACATTAAAAAATGAGTATTTTATGTGTATGGGTGTTACATGCACGCATGATTACACACCGAGTCTGTGTAGTGCTCGCAGAGGCCAGAAGAGGGCGCTGGTTTCCCTAAGACTGGAATAACAGCCGGTGGGTGCTGGGAATCCCACCTGGATCCTGTGCAAGAGCAGCCAGTGCTCTAAACCACTCGGCCATCTCTCCTTTCTTAAATACTTCAGCTTTGCCATGGCTGTATGATAGTCTTTTCCACTTTTTGGTTGCTACTGGTTACACATGCTAAGCACGCACACCATGTTGTGAGCTGTCTGCGAAGAGCCATACTGCTGTAAGCAAGAAGGTCAGAGTCTAGGCCTCGGCTCTTTCCCTGAAACAATAGCTTTACACGCTGCCTTTGTCACTGTGTGCAATGCTATGTGAGTGCCACTTGGCTGTGGGGGCTCCAAGCCGCCATTACCACTGTCCTCTGGTAGGATGGGAAGGCACACTGTCAGTCATTCAGCTCCCTCTTTACCAGGTTGGCCTCATACACCAATTACTAAGTGAAGCATCCTTAAATGCTAAAATTCAGTTGAAGCTTAAAAAAAAAAAACCAAAAAAAAAAAAAAAAAACAAACAAACCCCAGCCTTCCCCCCCAACAACAACAAAGATAAACTCCACAGAGCTTAAAACACGTGAGTGATTAAGACCCTCCACCAGGCTTTAATGTTTCAGAATCAATCAAAACACAATTAATACACTTCATGTGTCATAATGAAATTAATGACTGTTCTCCTGCGTACTATTAAGTGTTCTCGTAAAGGATCTACCCCTTCCTTTCCTTATGTGCTCCCAACTCTATTCTTTAGAGAATAAACCAAAGTAAGTGTCCTGTCTGTTCCAATACCACTAAAGAAGTTTTCAGTTATCATTTTTACTAAATAAACAAATAAAATGAAACCCCTAAACCAAACCAAACCATAACCGTGAGGATTACTCGTAGACAGAGGTGTGCGATGAGCTTCGTACAGCATGCATAACCAGAGAGACCGAGTCCCACCATGTGCTTGTCCACGGCAGTACTTCCTGGGTGCCACGTTTCCTTTTAGACTCCCAGGCAGTGGGCAGGGTAGCTCCTGGCTTGCAGCTGCAGGTTGCCATGGTAGATGCTGTGCCTGTCGGCTTCCTGCTGTCTGAGTCACTTGATGCTGGCATCCGACAGATTTGTTCCTTTTCTGTTCCTTGGTCCGCTGGTCTCTGCCTCCCTAGTGCAGGGCCATCCCTGGTCCATAACTACTGCTCTTTAGGCCAGAGCTACAGTTGCTGAGCAGGACGCCACTTATGTTCATTGGCATCTTTCTTTCTCCTTCCTTATTTTTTCAAGACAAGGTTTCTCTGTGCAGTCCTGGCTGTCCTGGAACTCACTCTGTAGTCCAAGCTGGTCTCCAACTCAGAGATCAGCCTGCCTCTGACTCCTGAGGGCTGGGATTAAAGGCGTGTGCCATTACCACCTGGCTACTGGCACTTTTCAAAAATGTTCTGTCTAATCTTCTACTAAGATGTTAGTAGGTGTCAAACTTTGGGTGTTTTGTTGTTTGTTTCTGGAGACAGGGTCTCGTGTTGTAGTCCTAGTTGGCCTGAAACTCAGTACGTAGACCAGGCTGGCCTCAGACTTACATAGATCCTCTGGGATTAAAGGCAGGAGCCACCATGCCCAGCTTGAGTCAAGCACTAAGATGGATAATTTCATCTATTTATTGGTGGATTTTCTACTTGCAATCTCGAAGGTTTAAGCAACAAAACAAAACAGGGGATTGGAGCGAAGGCTCGGTGGTTAAGAGCACTGGCTGCTCTTGTAGTGGACCTGAGTTTGGTTTCTTGCACCCACATGGCTGCCTGTATCTCCAGTTCCAAGGGGATCCAACTTCCTTTTCTAGCCTCTGCACCAGGACTTATACAGACATACAAATAGGCAAAACATACATGCACAGAAGATTAAAAAAAACCCCAAACCAAAAGTGGTCCAGACTGTGGGCTGCAGCAGGGAGCAGTGGAGGAGGTGGGGGACGGGGGGGGGGGTTGGTTGTAGCTTTGCTCGGCTGTGTATCATGAGAGATGCAGAAGGCGGCTTTGAACATCAGGGCAAGTGGTGGCATTGGGCTAGCCCTCTGCTGGTGGCTGCTGGCAGATGACAGGTGATGATGCGCTTTTCCTGGCTTTGGCATGACAAAGTAGGAGCTGCTCCTGATGCCGCGCTGGCCTCTCACCCTCTGCCAGGCTCAGCAACCTGCAGTCATTGGCGTGTGTAGGGCATCAGGTAAAATGTTTCAGATTAGACTACTTAATATCTGGACGCTGGGATCGTGCCCCAAACCCAGCTAAATCTCAAGCACTTCTGTCCGGCCTCTTTAAGAACTGCGATTTATAGGTTCTCACTTTAACAGCTGGAGGGCTGTTGACCCAGAATGACGAGATTCCTGCTGATGGGTTCCAGAGGGTGTTTGGAACCAGTTTTGGCCACAGTAATCTTGATTCGTGAATTGGAATCTCTTCTCCGTCACAGGGACAATCCCTCTGAGCTCTTCCGGACTCCCTCTCACAATGTAAAGAATCTAATTTCAGTCTTGAGGATATCAGGCACGGCAAAGGCCAGGAAGTAATTAAGTAGCACTGGCTTTGAAAGTAATTAGGTCAAGGGCCAGAGAGGGACACAGAGGGAGACATTGCTGAAACTTTTACCAGACCATATGGGAGACGAGAAACCCATGTTAAGATCACCACTCAAAAAACCAGGTTACCCAAGCTGACGACGGCATTATTCCAGGCTCTTGCACCTTCTGTACATCTGAACTGAGTTGACGACGGCATTATTCCAGGCTCTTGCACCTTCTGTGCATCTGAACTGAGCTGACTCGGCATTATTCCAGGCTCTTGCACCTTCTGTGCATCTGAACTGAGCTGACTCGGCATTATTCCAGGCTCTTGCACCTCTGTGCATCTGAACTGAGCTGACTCGGCATTATTCCAGGCTCTTGCACCTTCTGTGCATCTGAACTGAGCTGACTCGGCATTATTCCAGGCTCTTGCACCTTCTGTGCATCTGAACTGAGCTGACTCGGCATTATTCCAGGCTCTTGCACCTTCTGTGCATCTGAACTGAGCTGACTCGGCATTATTCCAGGCTCTTGCACCTTCTGTGCATCTGAACTGAGCTGACTCGGCATTATTCCAGGCTCTTGCACCTTCTGTGCATCTGAACTGAGCTGACTCGGCATTATTCCAGGCTCTTGCACCTTCTGTGCATCTGAACTGAGCTGACTCGGCATTATTCCAGGCTCTTGCACCTCTGTGCATCTGAACTGAGCTGACTCGGCATTATTCCAGGCTCTTGCACCTTCTGTGCATCTGAACTGAGCTGACTCGGCATTATTCCAGGCTCTTGCACCTTCTGTGCATCTGAACTGAGCTGACTCGGCATTATTCCAGGCTCTTGCACCTTCTGTGCATCTGAACTGAGCTGACTCGGCATTATTCCAGGCTCTTGCACCTTCTGTGCATCTGAACTGAGCTGACTCGGCATTATTCCAGGCTCTTGCACCTTCTGTGCATCTGAACTGAGCTGACTCGGCATTATTCCAGGCTCTTGCACCTTCTGTGCATCTGAACTGAGCTGACTCGGCATTATTCCAGGCTCTTGCACCTTCTGTGCATCTGAACTGAGCTGACTCGGCATTATTCCAGGCTCTTGCACCTTCTGTGCATCTGAACTGAGCTGACTCGGCATTATTCCAGGCTCTTGCACCTTCTGTGCATCTGAACTGAGCTGACTCGGAGCTCTCTGGAACACACTGCAGCTTCTCTACATTCTGGGCACATGGCTGTCCATCACGCTGGATGACATGTTTTGTAGTATTTTGTACATTTTTGTAGCATTTGTAGTAATTAATCAGCCATGACTTCTCTCTTCCTACCTTTCAGAAGGATCTCTAAGACTTTATCTGTGTGCAATGCACACACGCATGTATGCATGTGTATGATGCACATATAAGAAAGACTGGCAAAGTAGAAACCAACTAAATACCCTCTGGAGTAATGGCCTGTCACAGTTGCCAGAGGCTTCCCGCAGAGCATCTACTGAGAGTACTCTGCCATTGGAACCCAGCAGATCAGTACTCGAGTAACGGGGAGTTGGTACAACCTGACTTTCAGCCCCAGCAAGAAGGGGTGCTGCCACTCTAAGCAGCAGTTCTAGATACTTTTTCGTTCCCTTATAGTCATTTTCTTATGCCTCTGTCTTTCCTTCCCCAAATGCTGCTGCAGATAATCTTACGAGATTGTCAGAATCCAAACAGTCTTTGTCCATGGATGTCAATCCCATTAGCAAAGTTTGAATGTGTTTGGGTCACGTGCATGGTTTCTTCTCTTTAAAGGCATTTTATTTTTCTCGATATTAGACAGTAAGGTCAACAGTGAGTCTGGCCCCTAATAAATATGATCTCTGCAGACTTACTGGTTTTGCGCACTACCCCCTCTCCCCCCGCCCTTCGGTTTTTCTAAAGACAGGGTTTCTCTGTGTAGCCCTTGATGTCCTAGGAGTTACTCTGTAGATCAGGCCATCCTTAAACTCACAGAACCACCTGCCTCTGTCTCCTAGGTGCTGGGATTAAAGGCATGCACTACTATGTGTGGCTGATCATCTCCAAGATCATGTGACTGGAATTAAACATATAGCAAAACATTACTCATTCATGCTTCAAAGAAATCTAAAGAACTCCAAGAAACCTTCCCGTGGGCCGCCTGCCGGTGCCCATTGCACAACAGAAGTGGAAGAAAATGGCTAATTTCTATGAGTCAGACAAGTAAGTAAAACTTTGTCTCTCTAAATCTTCAAAGAGTCATACCTGAGCCTTTGCCACTGAAACAAAATGATAAACAAGGCTAGATTTTTATCAAAGACACGGCCACCTTACTGCTTAGGATATAATGAAGTCAGTAAAATATTGGGTTAAAACAACCACAAAAACAAAGCAGAACAGAAAACACCCAAAGGCATGAACTGAGGCTCAGGGCAGTTAGCTGTCTAGGCGACAGCACCACAGTCCATGGCTGACCTGGAACTGGACTTAGAGCAACCCTGACTCCAGGCCCCCGAGTCTCACGCTGTGATCCAGTGAGATCACAGAGACACACTCTTTTGGAACAACACATTTGCTTCCTGCTGAGATGTTCTGATCTGAAGACAAAACAGGACCTGAGCTAGCGCTGCTGTCAGTCTCTAAAAAGCCGGGAGCTCAAGGCGCTCACCTCAACGAAACCTGCAGACACCCTGCTCGGCAGCTTAGACCCAGCTCAGGCCTAACTTCAGACCCAGAGGCAACTCGAGACTCTAGGAGCTGTGCCGTGTCGCTCAAACTTCTGACCATGAACCATGCTCTTCTGTTCCTCCCTGGTGGCTGTCTCGGCCCCTGCACTCATCTATACTATATGCCTAGCGTTTGTGATGCCTGAGGGCTTAATGATATCAGACAATATGGAGACCCTGAGTAGTGGTCCAGCCAGCGTTGAAGGATGAGTTGTAGAGGAGGCGAGCTTCAGAGCAGGTCCGCAGCAGCTCTTGTAACCTGGAGGATGTGAACTGAGGAGGACAGTGCTAACGGGGGGGGGGGGGGGGGGGGGGGAGGGGGGGAGAGAGAGAGAGAGAGGAAGGAGGAATCCCGCAGTGCCCAAAGACAGCGAGGACTGGAATGTATGATTAGTTAGCTGAGATGAGTGGACAGTGAAAACGGGGGACACGACTGAGTATCTTATATGTCACTTAAAAGAAGGAATTAAACCCGTGTGAAAGGGGCGATGGAATGAAGTTGCTGCCAATGGCGTCTGCCAGGGCCGGTGAGGAGACAGTGGAAATATGGACTGTAGGTTAGAAGGTTGGGGCTGGGAGCTGCTGGTATATTATGTGGTCGGCGGCAAGGAGTCAGACATGAAGCTGCCCCCTGAAGAATTGAGGGGTAAAGAGAAGTCTGTGGAAAGGGTGGAGCATGGGAAGAAGCCGGTGTTTAAGGAGCAGGGAAACAGGAAAGCAGCAGCAGAGGACGTCAGGAGGACGACAGGACGAAGGCTAGAACCTGCCTGAGCCAGCCCAGAGTTCCACGCATGCCCCGCCGCTCTCCACTGCACAGTCGCACGGAGTGCTTACGATTCCGGCTTTGGCAAAGTCTTTTATCCTTTTTCATTATATTTATTTAGTGTGTGTAGGTCACAGGTCAACTTTCAGGAGTAGGTTCTTTCCTTCTATTATGTGAGTTCTGGGAATTGAATGCCGTTGTCAGCCTTCACAGCAAGCAGCTTTACCTGCTGAGCCATCCTATCAGCCCCATTTAAATTTTATATTTGGAGCGTGTGTGTGTGTGTGTGTGTGTGTGTGTGTGTGTGTGTGTGTGTGTGTGTGTGTGTGTGTGTGCGCGTGCTGGCTAAGGTACACACATGGAATCAAGGAAACTTTATAGGACTCAGTTCTCCCCCTCCACCATGAGCCTCTCTTGGTGCCACCATGAGGCTTAGCGGCAAGTGCCCTTATCTGCTAAGCCATCTTAATGGTCCCATTGTCTTTTATTCTTATTGTCCTTTAGTTTCACGAAGGCATATGCACAATTATTTAAGTGACTAAATGAATTTTCTATCAAATCATGATTAATACTTTTTCCTACAACTGAGGCTAAATTCATTTCACCAACAAGAGAGCACCCTATACGTACAAGTTCCTGCAACTTTCTGGTCTGCTTGGGTCCTCTGAACCAAGCACGGGCTGTCTATGGAGCTACTCTGGTGGCTTATTAAGGCACATAGAGGGACACACTAAGGCTGCACTGCTGTCCTCTGGCACTAGGGAGGTTAAGCCAGACAGCCGCTGTCCTGTACATGATCATTTGAGCATGCCCAGCCAGCCCATCAATGTAGCTTCCCTGGCAGGAATCCCCTTAATCTAGCCAGTCTTCCACCAGCCACATCAAAACATGCAAGACAAACAACCTCAAAACAGCATGCCTTCAAGATATGCTGTTGGGGAATTCTCTGGGAAGCCTCCCTGCTTCCCTTAAGTGTAGAATTCATGGTGATTTTAAAATCTAGCTGTCCGGCAGGCTTCAGGGGTCCTAGGTTTATGGTAACTCATAACCTGCTTCCACAGGAAGGCTAGAGAGGCATTGTTTTGAACTTGAGGCTACCCACAGAGCGAACAGTGAGGCTTTTCCTTTACAGAGCCACGGAACCTATTTCTTACATGATTTCTATGGTCTAGCCACATGCTGGAATGGACTGAAATGGACATGACAATCTTTTGCTGCTAGGCTGCGGAGCTGTATCAGGTCTAATCTGGTTACAAATCTATTTTCACAATAGTTTCATACCATGACACTAATGATAGCAACAATAACAACCCAATACTATCCCAGGGCACATTTTAAACATTCTGATTCAGTAATAATAATAATAATAATGATGATGATGATGATGATGATGATGATGATGATGATGATAATAATAATATAATAATAATAATGTGTCTTTTGTCTGTATGCACCAAGTCAAACATTCAGATGGCAAGAACAGTAGCCACCCTTTGGGGGTCACTTTGCTTACTGCGTTTATGCACGGGGGTAGGGGTGGGGGGAGGACCTCTAATTGGGACTCTTCTCATAGCAGGAGTCCTGTGCTGCCTGTGGCTGCTGTTTAGTTACTGATGGAAAATGAACAAAGGAACAGGTTGCCCTCCAAGCAAGCTGACTTTCAGTTAATTTGGCTCTCCAAAGAGCTACTACACATGTTCATCATTCCTCTTATAATGGACGCTACAGGCTCTAATGAGGTAACTGATGTGCAGTAGCAGAGAATTCTGAGTCAGGAAAACCTTTAGACCATGAACCTCCATTCACTGGCTTCTCTGCTATATTTGTACAGCTGATCAGACAGCCTCTGATTATCGGAGATGGAAGTCCCCACTTCTGAGACCCAAACTCTGCCAACTATATTAATTAACTTACTTATGTAAGAGCCCCAGTCTACTGTGTAGCTCTTACAAGCTAACACAGTTTCATTTGCTAGAGAAATAAACAAACAGACCTGCAAACCCCCAGAACCATTATCCTGTACCTACCAGGACTCTCAGACTTGCTTGAGATCTTCAGCATCCCGAAGGTCTATTTGTGAGGCACCTTAAGTGGGCAATGCCTCACAAAGCAGCATTCTAAATATAGTTACTTCTGGACTTGATGTGATTTTGAGAACAAGACTACATTTGTTGTTTTTAAATAATGGCCCAGAGGTTATCACATGAGGCCAGACAAGAGTCCTTTTTTTTTTTAATTAATGGGCTCGATGCCTGGTGTCTTGCTCTCTGTTGGACTGGGGGAGGGAGGAGCTCTGTAAAAGGGACTGGAAGACCTGAGTTTGGTTCCCAATACCCATATCAGGCAGCTTATAAACACCTGTAACTCCAGGGGACCCAACACCATCTTCCGGCCTCCACGGGCATTTATATCTACGTTGAAAGGACAATATAAACCCCATTTGTTTCCATTTTAAGGACTAGGCCTGATTTCAAAAAGGCTGTAACGTACCAGCTTCAGGAATAGACTTTTGAGTACCAGAAACTAGGTCATAAGAACAGCTCTAGGAACAGACCATAAAATCCAGACAAGATCATAAAGCCCTTTCCCAAAGAACAGCCTGGGGATAACCATGAAAATGGGGAAATATCTTATCTCAGAATAGACCATCTGCGCTGGGCAGCCCTATTTCACCACATGGTTGAATGTTCATGACATAGGAATGCAGACCACCCACCAATGGAATTTTAGATTACCTAATGCTTCAGGAGAGTTCCTTTGGTTCCCTATAGGAAGGCCTTTGCCTAGAATATGGTTGATGCCCACATGCTGGTTGTTTCTGCAGAATAAACAATCTTTGTTTTTGCATACTGAGTCTGGGGTCTTCCTTCAGTGATTTTTGGACAGTTACAATGTGCCAAATAAGTACACATACATAAACAAAATAAAAAGAGTTGGCGTGGTGGTACACATTTAGAATTTCAGCACTTGGGAGGCAGAGGCAAGCAGACCTCTGTGAGTTCAAGGCCGGAGTGGTCTACATAGCAGAATAGATCAGTCAGGGTTATAGAGCAAAACTTGGTTTCAAAAATAAATCATTTTAAAAAAGCTCTGTTAGTATTAGATATTTCTTTTTGTTCATTTTGAGGTAGCATCTTTTTCTAACATAAGCAGTCTTGGAACTTGTGATCACCCAGACTGACCTTGAACTCAATATGCCCCAGCTCTCCCTCCGGGAGTGCTGGGATTCCAAACACACACTCCACTCCTGGCTTTAAGAATAGAGTTTCTGAGTGCTGCAGGTACTGGCTGTTGGAGGATGTCTGGAAGAACCCTTGTCTTGTATGGAGTAGGAGCAGTCCTCTGTCAAGTGTGTCACTGCTGGGGCTCAATATTGCCTTGGGAGACTGTGGCTTCAGAAGAATGCTTTCCAGAATGCTAATATCCTCAGAATCATTTTAAAGGCAATTAAGCAGCAGCAGCAGCAGCAGCAGATGGATTCTCCTTTCACTGACCTAGGCTGGTTACTTCAGTCTGGTTTTATTTGTGGCAGTGAATGCTCGTAGGTACTCTGGCAACCCATTGGGCTCCCCCTCCCTACTGCTGGAAGGGGCCTGTGGGGGTGGGGTGGGGTGGGGTGGGGTGGGGCTCTGCAGCTGGTGCTGAAGGACCAGCAGGGTTGCGCTGTTGCTCCAAGGCCACTTCCCTGAATAACCTATCAGCTTTCTCTCTATCCAGGACAGGGTTTGGGACCTCTTTCTCTCCTCCTCCTGAAGTCCAACAGAACGAGGACACCCACCTGGGGGAGTCACCTGGTCCTTTTCCAACTCTTGGAAGCAAAGGAAGTTAACTTTCTGAGAACTCGGCTGGGTTCTGCTAAAGCCTCAGCAACCTGTAAAAGGGTGCTGGCTGGGACCTTCAAGGGTTGAAAGGCAGCATCCAGATGATTATTGGGACTGTGCTATCTCAGCATCACTCAGTAAGAAAGCAGCCTAAGGGAAGAAAGCAGCCTTCTGTGGAAGGATGACCCAGGGCCTTCAAAGGCAAATGGACAGAGCAGACAGTCAAACTCTTGCCCCTGGGGTTGTCACCTGTAGAGTCACAATCAGGCAAAGTGGCCAGTGTAGGGGAACTAAGCAGCCCAGCTGAGCTGTCCCAGTCCCGGAGGCCACTGTCTGAGCTAAGTGCAGAGATGAGGTCACCTATTGTAAAGAGTGTTGTAAGGGCTAGCGCAGTGATGACATCACCTGCTGTAAGAGCTCAAGCCCTACTTGGAACCTGGGAGTGCGCCCCACACAGTGATTAACATGCAGTGCAATCTCCCTCAGGTCGGTGAGCTGTCAATCTCCCTCAGGTCGGTGAGCTGTCAGAGGCTCACGGGACCCAGCTTCTACTCGACCACCAGCCATAAGCAAGCTAAGGGCTAAAACTCTCCGCAAGGTCAGTGCCTTAGGCAGCCCGTGGGATCTCATCTCGGCTCTGCCACTGAGTTAGGATCTGCAAGAAGGGAGAATTCCTTCTCCAGAAACAACTGCACTGAGCCAAGCCAGGCCTGGAGCTGAAGAGGGCCTCACTGCTACAGAACAAACCCAACAAACCCAACCTGTTTAACTTTTTTAATGGCCACATATCTGCATGGTCCCTGATTCTTACATATGAAGACTCAGTCTTGAGGCAGGGTCCTTCTGTGTATCCCAGACTGGACTCCCACACTGGACTTGCAATCCTCCTGCTTCAGCTTCCCGGTGCGGAGATTGCAGGCATGCTTCACCACACTTGGCCCCCCACTTGTCTGAACTACACAGAAAAGTTCAACATGCTTGAGACCCCAGGCAAGTCCTGCCAGGATCCAGGATGCCTTGTCTCTCCCAGAGCTTTCAGGGAAGAGAGGGATCCGAGGGGTGCAGAGGAAAAGGCGGAAGGAAACAAGGAAAGAGAACCAGGCCTGGTTCAGTGTGTGCTGAACGCACAGCAGAAGCAAGATGTGCGGTTTCCTTGGAGATTGCTGGAGAGTCTAGAGAGAAGCCACACGATGTATGCTTAGATACGGCTTTCATCGGCAACCTTCCCTTTGAGACCTGAACACCCCAGATGCTCATGCAACAGCAGCTCACTGTCTAAGAGGACAGTGGCACTAGAGTTGACTGATGTATTTAGGTGAAGCAGCCTCAACTGTATGAACAGTGGTGGCCCTCAGCAGGTGGCCAAAGACCCTGGGAGAAGCTCATGGCGCTGCAGACCCACCTGGAGGAGAACACAGTAACTCAGGAGTCACCCTAATTCCGGGTGATGTCTGACATCTACTCCTCCTGATCTGAAAGCTTCAGGCCTGGGGGTCTGTGGACAAGGATAGAGGAGAGGACATGTCCTGGAGCTTTCGTGCCCCTGAGCCTATGGCAGGAGTTTGGACTGTGGAACTATCCAGAACTCACGCCTTCTGAGGCAGTTCTTCGCTATCGGGGTACTTTCTTCTAGAGCCTTATCCACTTTGAGTTTAAAAAGAAACCTGAAAAGTTCCACTCCAGCCCATGAGGTAGAGTGAATTAGAAGAGCTTCTCTACATTCAAAGTTAGGTCCGTCAGTATGATATGTTATCTAAATGTCATCGCCAGCTTCTATCCTTAGCAAGCAGCCTTTGTGCGTGCTGTCTGAGGTCTCTTGGACACAAGGGAGTAAGAAAGAAACCGTAAAGCTACGTAGAACATAAAACCCATCCAGACTATAGTTTGTTAGAAAAAAATATTGTTAGGAAATAAAATTTAAACTAAAGTTCTTTCTTTGGGTTGTGCTGGAATTATGATTTAAAATACTTTCCGATCTTTATGACTATACCACAAGTTTTAGTTTCTTACCATTTAGTAACTTAATATGCCCAGCAAGAGTAAATTCCATTATTTTCTTATTATTTTTGTTGTGGCTAGACAGCTGTACATTCCCATTAATCATACTCAAGGGGAGCCAGACCACAGACTGTGAAATAGCATCCCGTCACTAAAAGCATCTCATTGCTGGGCTGGGAGACGGTGTGATCAGTAGAGTGCCCGCCCCATGTGTATACACACATACGGTTTTTCACTTCATATAATTTGAAATGATTAAAAAAAGAAATCTGTTTCTATCTTTGAGAATACAGTATTTTAGAAATGTCCTTGGAGAAACAAGACTAAAAGTCTACCTAAAATACTAAAGTTCACGACATGTGAAAACACATATGGCTTTCCATTATGGAATAATATAATGGTTAAACTTTGGCTCACCGATACATTATCAAACATTTTCATTGTTGACCACATCTCTGTATTACATACATTATATTAAGGTCTTGAGTTCAATTTCTAGCAACCACGTGGAGGCTCACAACCATCTGTAATGGGATCTGATGCCTTCTCCTGGTGTCTGAAGACAGCTACAGTGTTCTCACATACAAGAATAAATCTTTAAAAAAAGAATGCCATTGAACCTCTTGCATACGTTTACAGTAGTGGGCTCAGGCCACTGTTTTATGGGCTAAGCAAACTCAGCTACCTCCAAGTTCTTTTCCAAGATATGTTTTAAGACCAACGTCATTATATATGTGATTATTTCATTAGTCTAAACTTATAGAAAAGGATTGTTGAGCTAAAGGGCAGGAACTTTACGCAAGTGCCTGATGAAGGCTGTCCACAGTATGGAGGGAGTCGTCAATCAAATATAAAGGTCAACCCAAGCAGTTAATCTGCTGCACACATAGTTGGGGGAACACTCTGAGGATCTGGTAGCCAAGGGAGAAGAGGGAGAACAAACTGCCTTGCACAGAGCCGATCAATACTAGGTGTTTCCGTTTTCCGTGTGTGTGTGTGTGTGTGTGTGTGTGTGTGCGTGTGCGTGTGCGTGTGCGTGTGCGTGTGTGTGCGCTGTGGATGTGATATAGGGCCTCTCCACATCCTACAGTCCTTTAGATCTCTGGGCAGTTATGAAAGACTGCCTCATATAGCTCGGAGGGTGGAGCCCAATTCTAGACAGTCAAATTCCTGACCTTTCCGCAGATCTAGAGGGAAGCTGCCCAGAATGCAAGGTGCAGTCACAATGCCTACACTCTGCATACTGCCTAAGCACGCCCATGCTCTGAGATTTACCGATTCTCCAAGATATCCTTAAACCAGAGGGGGTCAAGCTGTTATTTCTGGCAGCACTTACTGGGAGGGTTCACTCACAAGAACCATGTTTCTACTCTATTATGTTCTAAATAGTAAATTACAAATTTAATGTATTCTCAGAACAGACGTAAAATTGATATTGATCCAGTTTTGCTGGTATTTGGAAATCCTAGGAGGAGAAGACCTTTACTCCTCATTAAAATGCTATGTGCTTAATTGATCAATTGCTCAAGTTTCTGAATATTGATAGCATGAAGCACATCAGGTCAAGAGATTCTGAACTTTAAGACCTCTTATGAAATACATAATATATATTATATGGTATGATATACTATATATAAATTATATATGTAATTTATCTGTTTATTTTGCACTTCTCCAGCTTCCAGCTGTATAGACGCTCAGTCTACCTATAACTTCTTCCACTGCCATTTTCATAACAGAATACATTCCAGCCAGATGCTTACCACCACCCCCAACTTCCTACATGAAGACAAGCGTAAAGACTGATGGCTCTGGTTGGAAAGGAGGGCTGTGTCTTCTGTCTATATACCAGGCAGTCCTGACACGGACTGTGCTGTCAAGTGTCTTCAGTGCCAGAGGTGTCAGAGTGCTTAGATTTCTCCAGAGTGCCTGCAGGAGGGATTCTATGAAGCAGTCCCGTGTTGTACCTACAGGTTGGGTCCCACAGTATAAACACACTCTCTTCAGGCTCATTACTGCTTTATGCCCAAGTGACATCTGCCTATGTGACAGAATCCCCTTCTTGTATCCAGAGAGCTTAAAGAAAAATGCTCACTGACTCGACCTTCTTTTCATTTTGTGTGGCTTCATTTCAAAAATAGAAGTTCAATAACCAAGGCAACGGCGTGAGCTGAGATGGAATTTGTCATCTTGCTGCTTAGATCCAGCTGCTTTATTAAAAGAATCTGAGTTTGTTACTTAACCTATTCAAGCTGAAGGACCCTCTTTCTATGTTACTGTTTGGTATCCAAAAGCTATTTGGTTTTCAATTAAGTGTCCCAATAGAAAAACACTCTGGCTATTATAATTAATTTTCTGGATTTATTTATATATAATAGGGAATATTAATGTAAAATAGTTTTTAAATATTAATCAACAAGATGAAGGTATGTTCAGAAATACAAAATTTGAATATGTATAAAGTAACAGTTCATAAAATTTCATTTATCTAGCCAATAAAATATACGTGGAGTAATTGTACGTGCCACAGACTGTGCTGGTTAGCTTTTCTAGGATAGATGGTAGTTGGGGAAAACATTCAATTCTTTATCCTGATCCTTTTGAGACAAGGCTTTGCTATGTGTTCCAAGGTGGTTTTAAATTCACTATATATCCTGGCTGATCTCAACTTTACAGCAATCCTCCTGCCCCAGACTCCCAAATGTTGGGGTTATAGGCATGTGCCCCCATACCCAGCTTGTAGCAGCACCTTAAAAACTTGTTTCAGGAACAAGGTAGGAGCCAACTATGATGCCTGAGTGTCCACAGCTTGTGAGCTGCAAGCTTAAGGTAAAAGGCTAGGCAAAGCGACAGACGTGTAGACAGGGATGCAGACAGGTACAGACACCAGATTCCGGTCCAGCTTCTGAGAAAAGCAGGGCTTACAGGCCATAAGCCAGAACGCTGAAACCTAGCAACTGCTGAGAACTAAGCTCCCACAGAACCTTCCCAGCTACTACAGAAGACAAAGAGGATAGAGGTGGCCCTGAGGACGAGGGGACAGTAATCAGTCTGTGATTCTGCGATTTGGAGAGGGGTGACTTTTAGTCTGGCCCAGGGTAACAGAAGAGAGACAGGGCATGACACTAATGTCCATGTGACACTGTCACGAGTCAGATGTCCTTCCAAAAGACTTCTGTCTTGTTCATCCCAAGTAAACCCCTTGGGTGGTGGCTGACACTATGATGTCAATGCATCTATTTTCTGGAGACCTGGGGCCATTGAAATGACATACACCTCTCATACGGAGCTACTCAAACATGATCTCACACACTGCATATCTGAAAGGATTGTTTAAGTCATCAACATTATTGTAGCTGTCCAGCACATGCATGTATTTGTAAGAAATATGCAAAACAATGAGACATGATTTAATATCTACTCAGTCAAATTCAGCTACCATAAAAGCCCTTGGGAGGAAGAGGAAGGAGGATTTCTGAGTTCAAGGCCAGCCTGGTCTACAGAGTGAGTTCCAGGATAGCCAGGGCTATACAGAGAAACCCTGTCTTAAAAAACCTAAACCAAAACCAAAACAAAAAACAAACAAACAAAAAAATCAGAACGCGCTGAATTATGCCTGACAGTCATTAGACCTACATGAATTTTAAAGCCCTAGGTACTGAGCATGTCACAGGACTTCTCTGGTAGCTTTTGAAGCTTACAGTGAATAGCAAGGAAGATGCTTTGTCACAAGCTTTTATAAATGTCTCATTACCATTGCTTCTGCAACCAAGGCTGTTCCATGCTATTAGCTCACAGGATTAATAATTTTAATTAGGATAGGGATGAAGATAAGGATACAAAATAAATAGTCATTTGTCAAAATAAAATCGCTTGACAATAGGCAAGAGGCAGATTTTTAAGTTACACTGTCATTAGGTAGTATAGCATTAGTAAAAACGACCCAAATTAATAATATTCGGCATTCTAGATAAATCCTGATGGCATTTCTCTGTCCTTGGTCATGAGGAGAATGTCCACCGTCCATCTTAGGACCCCGAGCCAACGCTGCGGCCGGACAGTGCAGACAATGAGGCATTAATCTCGCCTCCACATGCTCGTCTGATTCTTATTAACCTACTTTAAGGATCAGAGGCTTTTTGGAAATTACTTAATAATCATTATTAATCATCTTGCCTAGTAAGAACCTAAACTTATTTTATTGATGAATAGCTAGCTAGTAAATATTTTAAATGTAATCACTAGACAGTCTGCTTAATACAGATGCTCATGCTAAAAAAAAATTTCAAGTGAATCCATCAAAGCAGAACGGAGAAATGGGTGTTAACAGCGGGCTCCGTGAATCCGGCCTAGGGGAGGGGACAACACTCAAGTTCTGAATTAGCAGAAGGAATCAAGCATGTCATGAACTATATTAATTTAAACCCAGGTCTCCTCACTCAGCCGGCACAGCTGCAGACTGAAGACATCAACAGCTACAAAGACTATTCCTGGCCCGGGATACCAACAGCAAGGCTGTTTGGGAGAAACAGACACCCTAGTCCCAGTATATTTTATATTCTTGTGCTGTGTTTTTGCCGTAACTCTTCATGTACTGCAAATATCTGTCGTGACTGTCACTTCAAACTTGCGACTGCTGTGATGTAACTCAACGGTTTAGGTTGGAGAACATACAATAAATAAGGTAAACAATGAATGACCCAGACTCTGAAGTCGAGATTAGGGCTGAGGAGAAAAACAAAGACAGAAAAAGGTTTCTGAGCTGTGTGTGTGTCTGTGTATGAGACGGGAGGACACCACTCAGTGGTTAGCTAGTCAAGGAAGGCCCTTTACCCAAGTCCTGTATGAGCAAGAGTAAGAAATCAATGTCACTTACTTTATGTACAAGATGTTTCTTATCCAACTGCCAAAAAGTTTTCATGAGAACGAACACTATTTAACGGGAAATCATGCTGCACAACATAATTCTTCGGAAAGCAGCTTCCCCAGTCTTATTTTTAGGCGTGGTGCATCGGAAAAGAACAATCTGCTGTGCATAGATCTTAGATTTTCTTTCTGACAACAGAGCACAGCTCCTCAGGTGCCCTGGGGTCCCAGGCTTCAGTCCGCAAGGGCACAGTGTTGGCAGCACCAAGGGGTGGCGGGACTCCACCCACTGAGTGCCAGCAACTCAGCAGACGGGCGGTCCTGCCTCAGCTGGGCGAACCCTTCCCACTGGCCTACTTGTTTTCTATGGCCCCGGCTACCTGCTGTTTATCAGAAAAATAAATACACGAATGCATTTCATGTTCCAGTTCTATGCCAACTGACTAGCAACGCCTATTTATCATCCATCCACCCACCCACCCATCCACTCACCCATCCATCCACCTATCCATCCACCCATCCACCCACCCATCCATCCATCCATCCATCCATCCATCCATCCATCCATCCATCCATCCTTTCTCTCTGTGTATGTGTGTGCACAATTGTGGGTGTCAGAGAATAACTTAGTGGTTGAATTTTTCCTCCCCGTGGTTTGGAGAGACTGAATTCAGGTTAAGTGTCTTGGTGCTTTTACCCACTGAGCCATCTCGAGGGTCCAGTACTAACTCGTGGGGCTTAAGGAGTTATCTGCCCTCTCCCAGGATGACTTGGGGACCATTTACTGTGCTTAGACTGCAACGGCCCCTTTGCTCCCCCCACAGGCCCTACCCCAGCGCACCATCTGGGGCATATTTTCCTTGGCAGCTTGTCAGATAAAGTGGAAACTCGGTGTGCAGCATGAAGACTGTAAGGATGCTTGGGGGTGTCATCAGAGCCCTGCTGCAGCTCAGTCTTAGGGAAAGAGGTAGTGAGTGAGTTCTAGCTACACTGCAGACACCAAGAGCTGGGCAGCAAAGTCACGGGAGCCCAGAGACTGGTCAGTTTAGGCTCTTACAGAAAATGTCTACACCTTCCCAGTGGGACTAGGGTAAGTTCTGGAACATTTTGTATACCGAGTCTCTTCATCTGTAAAACGAAGATAGCAACAGTGCATGCTACAGGCTGAAGCGTAGGAAATATATACATCAGCAGTACATCTGAATCTGAGCATCACAGAGAATCTGAACAGCCAAAGCCTTCCACATGGTGGGGGTGGGGGACCTCAACAAGAGGCTGGAGAGATGGCTCAGTGGTTAGGAGCACGGACTCTTCTTCCAGAGGTCCTGAGTTCAATTCCCGGCACCCACATGGTGGCTCACAACCATCTGTAATAGGATCCGATGCCCTCCTCTGCTGTGTCGGAGGAGAAGCACAATGGACTCACATACATAGAAAAAATTTAAAAAAAGAAAAGAAAAAGGAAAAACGCCAAGGTATGCTTATTTTGGGGTTGTCGGAACTATGGGCATTTCATTGTAGCACTGGGTTGTCACATACATTCCTTCTGACAGTGGCACCCACAGCCAACTGTGACAAGGCAGAAGTCTATTTCTTCTTTCCCTTGTTAGCAGTTACACAGAAGGAGTAAGGGTGAAAGTAGTTGATCATGGCAGGAACTGTCTTCCATCTGTTAAAACCCATAAGCTGAGCACAGTGGTGTAGAATGGTATATACTTGCAGGTTAAGACAGGGGGATTCCAAGTTTGAGGGCAGCCTAGGCTACATAAAGAGACCCAATCTCAAAGCTACCACCTGACTCATGGGCTTATCTTTTACAGAAACTCAGCTAGGGTAGGAGAGGAGATAAGGTGAGAAGATGAGGTGAGGGAGATGGCCGTCACTCTCCTAGCTGGAAGAACATTTAGAATCACTTTGTCAACATTGCGTCTGAACCCTGGTCCAGTTCAGGTATTTTCTTTTGCAGTGCTGGGGCTGATCCTAGGACTGGGCCAGTGCTAGGTGAGTACTTACTATTGCCCTGCAGCTGCCCACAACTCTTGCCTGAGTTACATTTTAAGGGACTACACAGAGAGCTATGAACATTTTGTTTAGTTTTTCTGCTAAGAGAAAGTGCCACAGAGTTGCACATCCTAAATAGTTTAACTTTTAAAAACTTACCAGGTGTTTTACATAAGTGAAAACTGAGCTTTCAGTCTCTAGAAATACCATTCCAGGATTAATAAGTGACCAGTCAACATGAGCAGGACAACCGAGCCAGTTTTCCTTAGAGGAAGAAATGCCACGTGAAAATGGGGTGTGCGGAGTGGCACCAGTGTGCATCTGGTCCTCACCAAACACAGAGCTCCAGTTACAGCAGGGGCAACCCAGTTGGTTTTAAAAATTCTACCTTGACACCTTAGGTTTTCTTTTCCTTTCAAGAGAGTTTACAAATTGCAGGAAAAAACCAAAACAAAACAAGTAGAATCTCGTAGGATTCAGAGTCTGCTAACTGTAAGCTAGGCGCTGTTTCTGCATTTCTGTGTGCTCCTTACAAACAGACAGGATGGGAAGTCCATACTCACTGGAGAGGACCGTTGTGAGGAAGATGTAGTCGGAGAAGGAGATGAGCCCACACTCTCCAAGGGTGTAGAAGATGCTGCCCTCATCAGCGAATTTTTCTCGTTCCTGGGCAATTTTCTAGCAGAGGCACAGATCCCAGTAAGAAATAGAAAAGATACGACTGAATTAGAACACACACAGTAAGAACGGACTACATTTATCCCAGTTCCCTCATCCCGTAAACACTTCTAGGGTGGCCATTCAAAATCCATGGATCCTTTACAGTTTTTAAGCTAATGAAGATTCCAAGACAAGAGGTGATTTGTTCTTCACTGAAACACCGGGTTCATTAAAATTAGAAAATGCTTTCAGTTCTTTCCTGCCATCGAACACATGGCCCAACTTCAGAACTGTTTTACTTTTAGAACACCTGGCATCACTCTTAAGACTATTATTTGGTAGTACAAAGAAAAAAGAATAACCAAAGAAAGAAAAGAGAAAGCTAAAAGGAAACTGATTCCAACTGGCCAATAAATAAACTATTATGTTAGTGGTGCTACTGAGTTTCAGCTGTTTGAGGAAAATAAGCTGTTTCCTGACTCAGCTCTTGCTCTTCCTTTACTCAGAGTCACAAAGGCCAGTCTTAGTTCCAGTAACAGCCTGCTGACGCATGGACTCTTTCATGGTGTCTGACAAAATGTTTCCTGTTCTCCGAATTCCTCATTGAAGATACTTTCAAAAACTGCAAAGGATCCACCAGGGAGCTGCGCTTGAAACAAAGTCCGTAAGTTCTGGACCAACCACAGGTACTTAAGGAAATACTTATTCTGTGCACCAAGGGTGGGAGAAAGAAAGAGGTTTTAAGAATTCAAACCAAGGCAGCATAACCAAAGAAACAATCTCATGCAAGCAGAAAAGCGAAAGGTGGCACTGCAGGCGGGAGCCTCATGAGAACGGACAAGCACCAACACACCAGCATCCAGGCACAGGCCACCATGGTTACCTCTGTCTAGTGGAGATCCCATCAACATCACAAAGGAAAGAGAAGTGGTTAAGCACTTGAGAGGACCAGCACCACAAGTCATCGTGAAGTCACCCTGTAGGACCTTAACTCTGCTGGCCCATAAACAGGTACAAACCCACAGACCCAGGGAGTGCGGCCACACACTCCCAGGTTCTAGATGTGGGTGTGGATACTATTTGAGAAAGAACTTCATGGGGATGGACTGCTGCTCCATGCGAGAGCTGCTACCTAGCATCCTCCGAGTTCCATCCCCAGCAATGCAGAAACCAAACAGAAGAAAGCAAGCAAGAGATTTTCCGGCTTTCGTGGCTGATATATTACCCCCAGGACAGTATTTAGTGATTACCTCTGACCCAACTACTAGGATGAGCACTTAGCTCAGGGTGCTCTCAGCAAGGCTGGGTCTTTCTTACACCAATGCTTAGTTCTCTGCCCGAGGTCAAACATTAATTTCAGGAGGAGAGCCTACTGGAGGAATTGCTAGGGCAAGTCCACCCTCTGGGAAGTTAATTTGCAAATTCCTCATGTATGTATGTATGTATGTATGTATTACATTATCTGATATGTTGCAAAACAGAACAAAAAGACTTGCATGAAATGAAAATACATTTCCAAAGGCAAATGATGGCTAGCCTAAGCAGGAAGTGTATACAGAAGCCAAAGAATTCATATAATTTCATGGAGATACTGCACTGTGTACTATAATGAGTAAGATATTGTGAGCCAAAAGTCGAGGAGCAGGTGAGCGTTTACAAGCGAAAGGAGGCAGCTGGCCAGAGGTAGCATCACTTCCTGCTGTTTGGGAAGAAGACAGACAGAAACCGAACTTGGCCAGTAACTTTAGAACTGACAGAAAAATTGAAGACCTCATATAAGGAGCCAGGATACGCTTTTTATCCTTTTAAGTTTACTAACACATGACTCCGGCAGCTTTGTATTTTATATAGAGACAGCCTTTGCATCACACTGAGTTAGCTGGAGCCGTGCTGCTACTTTACATGATTTTAAATATATTAGAATATATTTTCTGTGAACAGAGACGTTCTCTTAGGCACTGTAAACTCAATAAAAGCAGGGAATTTAATATTAGTACACATAGTATTATCACATGCCACCCGTTAAGAAAGACTCTTAGAACGTGATTTTGTGTGTCCGCCACTGTGAGAGTGTGGCAGTCACCTGAGATGGTCAGCTCTTCCCTTCCACCATGTGAGCTCCAAGGATCAAATTCTGGTCATCTTGTCGACCTGCATCCTGTCCATTTTCACTTAGCTAGCTATCCCAGCAATTCCCTTTTACACTCATGCACCTTCTTCCCCAGTCCAGATGTGTCAGAATAAAAATGCATCCATTTGCTGGGCGTTTTCCCTTATTTTCCTTTGAAGGTTTATTATGTATTATTGTGATGGCATTTCCATAGAAGTCATCATTTTAGCCATTTAAGCATACAACAAATGAATATTTTGTATCTGATTTTTACCATTAAATGTTCTCTAGGCTCATATCCATGTTATAGAGCAAATCAGCATTTACTTTGTGTTACCAAAGACACTGCACTGTGTGTAGACACCAGGTCTGGTTTACCCCTCCACAGGCAGGGCACTCAGAAGACTGCTGCCTCTGGCTGTCATATGTAATCATTTACTAACAGCTGTCAGAGTAGTTTGGCTTCTCTCAATGTAAACCCAGGAGTAGAACTGCCCTGTTACATGGTAATTATATATTTACGTTTTAAGGGACAGCCAAAGCATTTCCTTCAGTGGCTTCAGCATGTCACACACACACACACACACACACACACCCCGCCCCCAGCATCATAAGAGGCTCCAATTTCTACACATCCTGCAGCTATCTTCATGGATGTGAACTGGTACCTTGGTGCAGTGCTCTCTTTTCTTCCAGACAGGGGTTCACTACTTAGCCCTGGCTGCTTTGGAATGCCTCAAGCTTGAGGTAAGCCTCCAGGCTCTGCCTCCCAAACACTGGGACTGCAGGCAGGCCCATGCCTGGCTTCATGTGGCTTTCATGGGCATATGCCTTGTGCCTAGTGTCATCTTCATAGCTTGTTATCATCTGAACGTCTGTTCAAGGCCTGTGCCGTCTTTCAGTTGGCTTTGCTTGGATGACTTGTAAGAGTCCTTGACACATCCTGAAGGCTGCACCTTCATACTGGTTTCCACTGTTCTGGTAACGTTCCTTAAGTCATCTAAGAATTTGCTGGTAAAGTTCAATTCACTTCTTGTTTTCTTTTATCTCATGTTGTAGTTAGTACCATATCACTGAAACTAAGGCAACAAAATTTCCTCTATTTTCTAGTCTGAAAGCATTAATTCCTTTTTAAAAATTTACTGATTCATTTAGAGATCATATATATATATAAAGTTAGGATGGGCAGACTAGCTTCATGTCTTATATTCATTTATTAATGTATGTGTGTGTGTGTGTGTTTCTGTGTGTGTGTGTGTATGTGTGTGTGTGCCATGGTGTACACTTGGGAGTATGAACTTCTCTCCTTCCACTCTGTAGATTCAAGGGATTGAACTCAGGTCATGTGGCTTGGCAGCAAGCACCCTGAGCCATCTTGTAAACCCTCAACTTTATTCTTTTGTGTCCAGATATCCAGTGAACCCCATTCTATTTGTGGAAGAGATGACCCTGTCCTTGCTGAATGCTCTTACCCAGTATTGGGATCCCGAGTACAGGTTTATTTCTGGGTCCTCAACCTATGCTATTTTCTGTAGGCCTTTATTTATTCTAGTGTCATGATGGTTAGTGGTTAGAAGGGCAGCTTGACAGGTGCATGTAGGTACAAGTCGGGCCCATTCTCCTCTCCTTAGACAGTTATACAGTCTGTAGACATGACAGAAATGTAGTAGACCCACTGTGGGCAGTCTTCATAGGGTCTCTTCACTACAGCCAGCTCACCTAACAGTGCAGGTCTGGGTTTAGGACCTTCTGCTTCTTAGGGGAGGAAAGGGTTTTTTGCCAGAGTAGCTGTATGTGAGACCCCTGTTATTGTGGGAGGGAGCAGGGGAGTCCAGAGGACGGCCAAGTTGCTTAAATAAGAAGAAGCAAAAGACATGGGAAAGAAAAGAAATGCAAGAAACAAGGAAGGTGCATCCAGGGTGGGGAGAACTCTTCGAAGACTGGAGATGTAGAGGGGACAAGGACAGATGCACAGGCCCCTCTTCCCCTCCTGGACAGGCAGTAAGCACAGAACGTGGGTGCCTCCCATCAGTTCTTCTAAGGTGACAAGAACGAGCGATGCTTAAAGGTTTGTAAGCAGCAACTGCCCTGGGATGCACCGTGGAACCAGAATCTCTTCACTCCACAGTCAAAGTCCACACTTCATCAGAGCTTTCAGAGTTGGGCCGGAAAGGGGGGGGGGGGGGAAGAGAAGCCGTCTGTGCATTTTCTGAGCACTCGCTTATTAAAGAGCAGTGGGGGTACATGTAGGACGATGGCACATCCATCAGTGTGCCAGCACAAGGTAGGACTGCACATGTATCAGTGCTAGAGTTTTGTAAACACCCAAAGTTCTACAGAAGATCTGTGCAAAAGCTAGGACATTTTAATCAAAGACACCAAAATTATCATAAAACCAGCAAATTTGGTGTCTCGAATTGAAGTCAGGAGAGCATCAAAGGGCCGGGTCAAGACTGGGGGCGGGGCTGGGAGTGCTCGTGCTGGTGGATCTCTGCAGTGTGAGGCCAGCCTGGTGTGCAGAGTGAGGTGATGGTTTAAAAAAAAAGAGGGGAGGAGCGCTGTTAGGAAGTCAATTATCAAACTGCTTCGTGCCCATGGCTGCTCTTCGATGGTTTCTTTTAAAAAAGATCTAATTCTTTCATAGATGACATCCCCAAATCAATTGCCCATGACATGGAGGAAAGTTATGAAAACAGAGATATGAGTCTGAAAATGAAACTTTAAAAGCCCAAGTCTGGTAAAGATGGAAAATAAAAGTGGAAAGGTGGGCAGAACAGAGAAGGTTCGGAGCAGTGCCTCTGACTCCACGGTCTCATTAATGTCCAATTCTCCAAACAGAAAATGGCAGCAAGATGTTCCCTTGTTTAATCTTTCAGGTAATGTTTAATGTTGGGCTAAATTATAAGTCATCTTTTTTTTGCCCTAAGCAAACATCATCTGTTTGCTCAAAGAGCTAACAGGAAGCACATTTTAAAGGAAAATATAATGTTCCTTATCATTTTCTCTTTGAAATGTAATTTTTCTAAGAAAATCCAAAGCATATGCATTAACTCAATATAAGTAGAAAACCAGTATAAATAGCAAAGATAATAGACAAACTGTAAGAAGGAAATTGAAGCCATATTTAAAAGTGCAAAGAAATATTTCAAAGATGCTTCTACTGTCTTCGTGGAGCATGCGCTATAAGATTAGGTGTATTTCAGTATTAACTCAGTGAGTGTCTGGGAGAAATGTCTTTTGCCTTTAGGGTCCCAAGGGAGGGCTCCAGCCATTTCAGTGTATGGTGAAAATTTCCTAAGTATAGTTTTAAAACAATTGCAATTGTAGGCAGCTTCTGAAGCATCAGGGCCACACTGCACAGCTCAGGTGTGACCTCTCAAATTCTCCTCCAATCAATCACTTCAGTTTCTGAAATTCAAAGTGTGAGGCAGAATGTGGGTCAACTCAGAGCATCATTTCTACTCAACTTTGTGACAAATGTCCCTGTTTGGATGACAAAATCTTGTAGAAGGCCTCAAAGCAACAAGCTCACAGACATATATGAACAAAACATAACTCAAAACCTAGTCTTATTTCAAAATGAAGAGCAGAGCTACAGACCTGAGATCAGTAAGAAAGATGCTGACATTGTAGACCTTAAGAAACCCCGCCTCAAGGGGGCTGCTTTGATTTCACTTGTACTATGGTACCATACTATGAACCCCACCTCCCCTCCAAGGAATCAAAAACTAGAGCTTACAAGGCAAGATTTCTTCCACCGAGGGGGGAGCTACATCTGTAGACCCCTGACTTATGTGTCTCTGTGTGTTTACTGGGGCTTGGACCCAGAGCTTTGAATGTGTGAGGCAAGACACTATTGAGTGGAATCCCCAGACTTCATTTTTTATTTTAAGTCAGAGGCTCACTAAATTGCCAGACTGGCCTTGATCTTACTTTATCGTACACGCAGGTCTCCAACGGTGATCCTCCTCCCTCAGCCTCCTGAGTAGGATTACAGGCCTCCATGTAATTTTCCCTTGTTACATGAAATTACTATATAGCACATTGTTCTCCACACTTGTGATTGCTGTACTTCACAGTGAATTTAAAAACCCCGAGTTTAACTGGGTTGGGTGGCTTTGTGTTCAAGCACCCACCCTTCGGCTTCTGACTAAGTCTCATGAACTGTGAAGGGCCCTGGGCTGGGTTTCTAGTCAGGATACTAGTGTATTAGCATTCAGGGTGTGGGGAATCCCAACCAGCTAGTTACAGGGTCGATCAAAATGGAGCAGCTGATTTTCCCTTTTCGGGACTCAATTAGATGGAGCTAATTAACCTCCTTACTCTTTCTACTTAACACCCAGTTTTCAAGTTCTGAAGTTGAAGACAAAAGTAGCTCCTGGAAATGAGCAGATTCACAAATGAAATGCTTGGGTATCAACCTATAAACTGAAAATATGTGTGGAATTCAGAAACTTTTAAGAAAGAGTGTAGCACTGCTACATAAATTAAAATGTCATCATTCATGGACCTCAAGGTTGTTTTTTTTTTTAAATACTGACACTTATTAAGGATTATTTTATTATCAGTGTTTCTTGCCAGGTGTGATGGCGCAGGCCTGTAATCTCAGCTACTTGGAGGCTGAGACAGATTATGAGTTACCCATAGAGACAACTTAGCAAGACCCTATCTCAAAATTTAAAAAGGTTCTGGGTGTAATGGCTTATGCCTTTAATCCTAGCACTTGGGAAACAAGGGCAGGCAGATCTCTGAGTTCCAAGCCAGTGTGGGATACAGAATGAGTCCCAGGACCACCAGAGCTATATAGTGAGCCCCTGTCTTAAAAAAAGAAAAAGGCAAGGTTTGTAGCTCCATGGCTGAGTATTCATCCTGCATGTGCAAAGCCTTGGGTGGAATCACCAGTGCTGTAAAAATGAAGAAAGAGAATCAATATTTCTCTATATTGCTAAAAGGGATTTCAAATTCCTCTAGTAATATTTGAAGTTGTACTTTAAAATTTAATGACAGTAATATACTGCTTCCAGAAAACTTGATTTTGGCATCTCATTTCCAAACCTGGAGTTACAGGGGGAGAAGGGAATGTTAGAGAAAGCTCAGCGGTTCTCTCAAGCAGTGAATCTCACACTTCATTATCTCCTTGGTGCACAGACAGCTTCCAAAGCCTTGGGAAAATGTTAATTTTAAACAGTCACATTATTCTCCATCAAACAGAACTTGTTGCACAGCTAAAATATGTCACTCTTGATTTAGTCCAGACCCAATTGTGTATAAAGGTAGACTTTGGTGCATGCCAAATGAAAATTAAGTTTAAGTGTTTCCAATTCAGTGTAGTTTATGATTTCCCCCTTTCTGACCCAAAGTCTCAGAGATCTACTTCATTGGAGGTGACATAAATTACTGTGCAACAGGCCAAGGCAGGCGGGTGCTAAAGATGACGCGCATGCCAACTGCAGAAAGCAGCTCTCTTTTCAGTCCCAACTCTAACCACATGAGCTCTGAGAACAACCCAAGTACCAGAATGAGATGTTCTCCTGACTTCATTAGGCTCAGAGAAAACCTTATCATAAAGATGCTTAAAATACAGCAGCGGTGGATGAGATGGTTAAAGGCAGTAATAAGGATTCAAATAAATCTGCTGGAATGGAGTGAAGTTTAGGCAAAGGGCAGAACTTTATTGAAATTACTTATTTGAATCCTCAGTATCTGCTGAGGGAGGAGAGTCTAAGAGGGAGATAACTGGATGTGTGTTCTGGCACTGCATGTCTGATGTTCACTTCACATCAGCTCCGTTGTGGGACAAATGACACGTGATCGTTACTGTTAGCCTGCCACCTAAATCTAAGAATGTAATTCTGAACTTTGGTCACACAAGTAGATTAGTGCTGAACACAAACTCCCTAGAAAGCAAGCCCCCAGCCCCACCAGTCCTGAGTTTGGTGGCCATCTTGGTTGTAGTCAGTTACCATAAATGGCCTTATCACTCCGTGTAAAACAATCTCAAGCACACGTTTGGAAAGAATAAGTCAACATAGTAATTTCATCCTGTCCCATTTGGAAAAACTAGAGCAAGGGACACACAGAAGGAAAAACAAATGGTTTGTTCCAAGGATCACGGCTCATGCCTTTGACCTCATGCCACTGTCTCTCAGGAAGCCCTGTGAGAAAAAATTTTACTCTCAAATTTGAGATCGAACATTAAGAGCTATCCATGAGAGACTCATGGGGCTGGAGATGTAGCTCGACTGGAAGATGCTAGGTTTGATCCAAGCTGGTGCATAACTGGGGTGCGGTGGGCCATACCTGTAATCTCAACATGTGCCATCCTGTCCTAGATGACTCAGGTTTAGAGACTTTTGATAACTAACTGCCCAAGGGAATGGAGCCACTGTGCTCTGATTTCACAGTCCTATCATGGACCTCTGACCTTCATATGCTATGACCAGCAAAGGGGCACACCGGAGTCCATGTTTGTCATTTCCGAAGATGTTACTAAGGGCTGGACACTCTGGAAGGAAGACTTAGCTCCCTATGGTAGAGCATTAGCTTAGGGGCTTAGTTTGTTTGCCTCAGCTAACTGGAGGAAAGGCTGTGCCAATGATTAAGTATGCCTTTGCTTAGCCAAGTGTCTACTCCATTCACTTTCAAAATGTGCATCGCTTCAAAAATAAAATGCTCTTCCATACTCTTAAAGCTTTCTATTCTCAAGGAACTCATTTCCCAGACTCTGTGCAGCCACAGAGCATCGCAGACACTTAGAACAAGTTGTGGACCTGCATTTGCAGAACGGAGGATGCTGGTTTTGAGCAGCTCTTCTAGACTCATGAAAAACATGCTTGTATTCAAGTAATATGAAAAAGGAAGTCAGTCTAGAACAAAGGCCTCTGGCATCAGAGTGAGCTGCAAACATTGTTCTATGATGAAAAGCCAGGAATGGGGTGTGGTCAGAGATGTAAGGGCCAGTTATGATTACGCTTCAAATAAATAATGGAGCATCAGATGGGTTTGGTTGACTTCAAGGTCAAACATAACATAACCTAAAATAAAAAAGTATCTAAAGGTATAGTGGTAGGAGTCTGAGCATGTGAGGCAAGCAGGTAAATGACATCCCTCTGGGGGACTTAGTGAGTGTGTTATCATTTCTGTTTCCAACCTGAGTAACCAAAACTTGTTAGATCCACAGACTTTAGGAGTGGTGGAACTGGAGAGACTGGAAAGAGACCTCGGATACTCCTCACGGCACTGCCCCGAGTGCCTGATGTCATCAGTGAGTGGGCCTGAAGAACAGTGCACTAGGCAGGCAGGCAGCAGGAACAGCATGCAGGAGAGAGTAGATCCTGCAGAGAGATAGGCCAGGGTCCACCTTCTCTAACGAGGGGACTGCTGCTTGCATGGGGGCCGGAAAGATACTACACTACTGGTGTCACCAAAGCAAGCACTGTTTCTAGAAACTAATATGAACAATTCCCTCGGCATCTTTTAGGAGAAAAGCCTATGCTTAATATAAATTCACAAGGTATTTTGAAGGGTGCAGTAAAAACTGATTTAAAAGTAGTTAACATCTCAAATTTTAATCTTAGCGAAATGGTTTCTACATACTGCATTCAGATACTGATTCTAGAAACCTGTCAAAGGTTCAGGAAAATATGGACAGGAAAATACAGACTGCTTCAAAATTCACCTGCTCCTCCTTGCACAGAGGCCACGGTGCTAGTCTGCAAGTGGTGTGATGGTTGATTCCCAGGTCAAGCAAAACTACTACTTTGTGTACTGAAAGCCTAAGTGACTGGTGCTAACTACTGCAGTGCTGAGCACTGAGGGCGGCAGGCTCCAGAGACTTCCAGCATTTACTAATTCCTGTCTCTTCTCCTCACTCCTTGCTATATGGGTGTCTCTCTCCAGAAGGCAAGTCTTTTCAAATCAAAAGCACACGGTTATTAATGAGGAGAAAGGTCTTTTAAGCTGCCTCCCATTTGCCCAACCCGCACTGAGAGCCATGGGAAGGGCTTTTTGTGGGACAGACCCTCAACTCTCTTTTCTTTTTAAAGGTGTGGAGTGCTAAGGCCCAGCCCAGGGCTTGTTTTTGGTAGGCAAGTACTCTGCCAAGGAGACTAAGTGCAGCTACGCTTTCTTCTGGTTAGCACTTGCTTGTCCGTTAGCTATTCTGAAACAAAATCCCCAGAATTTGAAGCACTGAAATTTGAAGCAGTGAATTTTTTTGATGCAATTTTTTAAGTATTTGTTTGTTTCAGAATACAGTTAATGCAACAGTTATGTGGAACTACTAACATCCGCCCCATTTTAAAACAGGAGCACAGGGGGCAATGCACTATGAAAAGAAAGATTATACCCCTGTGGGCTTCATTAATTATATCACCAATTACTTCAAATCAAATGATGCTGCTATTTAAATTGGCTTTAGATTTTTTAATACAGCTAACCATCAAAAATGCAAGAGTAGCTTTAAATGAATAAAATTTAAAAATTTATAATCTATGGTTGCGAGTCCCAGTAGAAATCAATTTAAAAAGCACGTGTTCTGCCTGTCCTTGGCACTCTCCTGGCCAGCTCCACCTGTATATTCTTCCCATGTGTTTGCTTATTTTCCCAAGTGCCAGTCATTTCCTGGCTCAAAGGGGCAAAATAATGAAGTCTAAATAGACCACCAACTACTTCTTAATCTATTTTATTGAGCAAAGAGCAACCAAGCAACATCTTATCTGCACTTGAGAAATTTCAAAAGAAAAATCAATCTATTAATTCAAACAGTCTTCTGTTCCAATGATAGTTTAGGAACAAAACAACCCAAACAATACCAACATTTAAATGACCAATTAATTAAAATCTGATGCGGTGTAATGCCTACAAAAGTTTCTTATCCTTTTGTGTTAACAGCTACTGATATAACTTCCCTCTGAGCTATAGTGGGTTCTGTATTCTCAAGGACCTTGCAATGTTCGAATTGTCATATTAGAAATAAAGCAAGAAATGTAAGTCAGGGATGGAAACCATTGTGCAGGGAGTGGGAGGCCAGGGGCATGCATGACCCTCGGCCTCTGAGCAGGGATTAACTGAAAGCACATGCTGCCGAGTCAGTACCTGCCAGAATTCCTGATCAGAAGATGAGAGAAAGAAAAAACAAATTGATATTGATTATATGAACAAGCCCCCCAAATCAAACACATATATCACAAAACGCAACATGTGAAGGAACAATAACAACCTGTGGAAATTATCACTGTAAACCTGGAAATACAAGAACAAACACAGACAAACATTCTAGACATCACCCATTAGGCACAAGAAAACAAAGATATACAACGCAACCTCCCAGCACCAAATCACAATCCTCAGAGAGAAAGCATGAGTTGATGTGTTTTTAAAAAAAGAGTTGTAAAGATTCCATGTCTTCCCCAGGGCAGTCAAAGCATTTCTGGAATGGAAGTTTCCTATTAGGATGTCTTGTAATTTTAGCGGGATGTAGTTCAACTTTATGGCAAACTGCTTGCTGAGCCATTCACTCCAACACACAACCAACCAAATCCGGATGAGTTCAGAGGACTGGTGGAGCAGTTCTGGAGGGAACAGGAACCTCCTATTATGTTCCACTAAATCGGGGCTGTCCTGTGTAATGAAGACTGTCACCATGTTGGCTGCTGAGGGAGTAGTTCAGGTCAGTTAATTTAGCCTGGCTCCACTCCAAATATCAAGTGGTTTCAAAAAGTTTTTTTACATAAGTAAACTTCATTGGCTGTGAAATAAAATTTGATCGAAACTTACCATCATTTTCAAATCAAGCTCAGTTATCATTAAGAAAGTTCTTGAGTGAAAAGCAAGAGTTCTAGTGATTTATACGTCTGTGGTGGGGGCTGCAGAGGCCCCCAGGATTCTGCAGTAGAGGGGTAGGGTGAGCTCCGGAGCATGGAGTCTCTACACAAAGTAACAGTCAAGGACAGCACAGGAAGACTTTTCTACGTGACTGAACTGAGGAGAGAACATTACACACAGGATATGCGGCCACTATATACCACGATTGATGGCGAACATGTTAGCAGGTGGTCCCTCCATAAAGTGGGTGTGGGCTCAGAACTGTGCAAAACAGCTGTCCTCACTGTCCCAGGTAAGGCAAGAGACACTCAGTTAAGGGTGCTGTTGCCCCTCAGCTGTGCAGAAGAGCCTCTCTCTGAATGAGGCAGACAATCTTTAGTCCACACTCTCGCTCTGCTGCGCATCATGCTATGACACAGGCCAGTAACCCTGGTTCACCATGCTTTATAACATCTACTGGTCACTTACACATGGCTGTCAGATGTGGGGGTGTACACCACGGAAATAAATGCCTTGGACAAGAAAGAGGTCACACACCAAAGCTAGACTTCGTTGTTTATTATTTAGTGATACTGTGTGGAGAAAAATAACTGAAGTTAATTTGTAAGAAAAAAACCACGGGAGTGATTTTAAAACCTTTGAGTAGAAAAGATGGGAAAATCGCAGAAAAAAAAAATTGGAAATTTTAGCAAGTGTCAAATAATTAACATTTTTCCCCCTTTGTGTTCTGGATTGAACTCGGAGCCTCGCCCAGGCTGAAGTGCGGTTCTAGCACAGAGCTACCCCAGCAGCCCAGAGGATTTCAGAAGCGCTGACTCAGCACCTGGGTTCACTGTAATAGTTACAGTACACTCTGAGCTTTTGGCTCAAAAGGAAAGGTTGTCATAACTAGTTCTGTCCAAATGGTGCTCTATCCAACACAGAAAACCACTACTGGGAAGAAGAATGCCTGATTTTGTCCATAACAGAAACAACACCTTACTCAAATGGCCTGATCACCATCAGAAGGGATCCAGTTTACACACCACACGGATGGATCACTTTAAGAGTGACAGGGGCAATAAGAAGACAGACAGTGCTTTCCAAATGCCAACTGACCACAGTGGAACACATAGCAGTGAGCCTGATTCTAGTTTCTAAATCCAGTTCATATTTTCTTTCCTGAAATGAAATGGTTTTTTTCCCCCCATTTATTTTCGGTTTCTAACTGTGCTTTACCTGGAAGGCAGAGACAGGACACTCAAATTTAAGACCAGATTAGGCAATCCTCAAGACCCACTATTCTGAAACCCCAAACTGGACCCCCAAACCAAAAACCATTACCACCAACAAATGGGCAGAGCCCACTAACTTCACCAATCTGAAAGTGAAGGTGTGTGTGTGTGTGTGTGTGTGTGTGTGTGTGTGTGTGTGTGTGTGCGCGCGCGCTCGAGTGTGCGTGTGCACATGCGCTGTTGTTACTTTTATTCAAACAGTAATAAGGCAAGAACATTCAATGAGAAAAAGTCCTATTGGTGAACCAGCCTGCCTCCATTTTAGGCTTAAAGGCTATCTTTTAGTTATGACAAATTGGTTCCTTCCTTCCTGTTTATGGCGAGATCTGTTTCTCAAGGGTTAGGCTCTGCCCCACCTGTGATCTTAACTACAAAGGACTCTGTCCTGCCGGTTCCAGGAAATGGCAACCAGGCCTTCGTTTTAAAGGTTATTATGGCCACCTGTTGTCATGACCGCCTTGTTATGTCAACTTTATGACCATGCTGCAACCTTACCTCTGAAAGGTTGTTGTGACCACCTTGTTTCTTCTGCTCCTGTAACTCCACCTAGTTTTGCCACCAAATCCCCCCATTGGGAACCTCCTACCCCTCAGCTGTAAAAACCTAGTCTTCCTCATGTCCGAGGCTGACCTCTTGCACCCCGCCTTAGGGGAGGCAGGTCACGTACATGCACAGAAAAGCTTGCTTCAATTGTTTGCTTTAATTAATTTGGCCATGGAAATTTGAGTAGGTGGTCTCTCTCACATCTGTGGGATTAACACTATTTAGGAATAGGTCAAACTCTAAAAGGTACCTAGAAAGTGGAGTACTGCACTTGGGATAGCTCCAGGGGCCCCCTATTGTGTGACCTGTCTAGTGACCTAGTTTGTCTATTCTCTTAATTTGTAAAACTAAAATGCCAAGAAATGTTGCTACAGATGGAATGAGCAATTATGTATCAACATATGAACAGCGCCTGACAGACAGCAAACAATGCAAAGACTCTGCTTTCCCATGCCCACCCTCCCTCCCTCCAATGCAAAGACTTTGCTTTCCCATGCCCACCCTCCCTCCCTCCAATGCAAAGACTTTGCTTTCCCATGCCCACCCTCCCTCCCTCCTTTCCTTTATGAGACAAGGTCTCAGTATATAGACTTTGCTGATCTGGAACTCAATATTTAGAGCAGGTTGGCCTTGAACTCAAAAACAATCACCTACCTCTGCCTCCCAGAATTAAGGGCATATAAGGCTACACCTCACCCAAACATTTTTATTTAGTGATTTCATTTTAAACTAGAAAAACAAACCATTGACAACCAATTGCTAATATGTTATTGGGGTTTTGTTTTGTTTTAAAAAGTAACAAGTCATTACTCTGTTAAGTCTCAAAGAAGACAGGAGGAATGGCTACCTGGAGTGCCTGTTTAACATATCAAAGATGACTCTGCCCTGCCCACCCAAGTGCCAACTCACAAGTACCCACAGCACAGTCATCACGGCTGGCGCACCCCTGTCCTACCTTGAACCTCTCCAGCCCTGAGCTTTGCTTCCCCAGCCCCCTTTTCCTATGAAGCCAGACGTTTTGGCTACATGTCCTCTTTGTCTCCCTGCTTGCTCTCCAGTTTGGTTCTTCTCTTAGGTCTTGGCCTCCTACTTCCCCATGTCCCCAGGTGTTCTTTCTTTGTTCCCTCTCTCCTTTCTCTCTCACAATCCCCTCCCCCCCATCCCACCCCTCTTCTGGCCCAGTTCAGTCTGCTAGCCATGCTCAGTCCGACTCTCCCAGGTGCCTTTGGCTGTGCCCTCCCCTGTATCTACAATAAACCTTCTCCTCAACCACACCTGGGAGGGTCATGTCCTCATTTTCTATTCACACCCCAATAATATCTAGTTGAAATATCTGTGTGAGCTCCAGGCTTCAAGAAGCCTGTTCACAAGGTCATTCATTGTTTTGGAATGAATCTAGTTTCCCCTGCCTTCCTTTTTCAAACGTTTCCTCATTGTAAAAGAAGAAAAACATAAGGAATATATCCTATTATAATAGATGGCATTGGTGGGTAAACAAAAACATAAATCAGAAGCAAAAATATTAAAATTCTGCCTACTTTTATCTGTATTTAGCATCAGTAAGACCTGAATACATATATATTAATTCAACAGAATGTGGACTTGACTGATTTTAAGTCTCTCAAAGGTGGGAGGATGAAAATACTAGGGCCATCAATTGACAAGTGGGACCTCATAAATCTAAAGTGCCTCCAGACAGCCAAGGAAACAATCAGCTGAGTGCAGTGGAAGCCTGAAGGGGGAGAGAATCCAGTGATGTGTCAATAACTTTTAAAGAGTTTTTGGGGCTGAGGTTGCAGTTTAGTGGTAGAGCATTGTCTTTACATGCAAGAGGCTCTGGGTTCAATCTGCATCATAAACATGAAAAACAGACAGACTGACAGATAAGAAAGGAGGAGATGAAGGAGAAGGGGAAGACTGGGTAGGGAAGAGGAATGAGACTCGGGGCAGTGGTGACTGGTCTGTTTCAATGGGAACCTGCAGCTGCAGCTGCTGCTGCTGTGTTTGGAGACAGGGTAAGAACTTAATCATCTCTGGGGAGAGAAGCCCAGGGTGACATCAAAGCTCGGCAACAGCGGCTCTGCGTCTCTGCTCAGGAAGTAATCACATGTGCAGCACCAAGTTCTCCCCTTCGATGCCTGAAGGGAACGTGACCATATCTGATTCCAAGAGCTGCTTACTACACGTTACAAGAATAGAAAGTGCAGGGTGCAACTCTTTATATTTAGATTACCAAGAAGAAGGAATAAGACAAAATGGGACCCAGAGACTACAAACCACACGAGATACGTCACACCAACTAAAGAGAGCAACTAAGACTAGACATTTGACACTACTGTAAAATAAAGCTCGGTTTGGAAATAAATACTTTGTTTTATAGGCCAATTAGTAAATGCTAAAAATATTAAATGGATATTATAGTTTTTAATAAAAAATAATGTATAGTACATGAAATGATTATAGTAACAAATCTTAAGTGAAAACATGCATATTAGGAGGGGTGTACTTAAAAAAACCCTTCTATTTCCATATGCTATATTATCATATTTCTAACAGTACTAACAAATTTGTTATTTTTTTTAAAGATTTATTTATCATTATATGTAAATACAATGTAGTTGTCTTCAGACACACCAGAAGATTCATTCAGATTTCATTATGGATGGTTGTGAGCCACCATGTGGTTACTAGGATTTGAACTCAGGACCTTCGGAAGAGCAGTCACTGCTCTTAAACGCTGAGCCATCTCTCCAATCCCCTTGTTATTTATTTTTTAAAGGAAATTTTTACATTTATTTATTACTCTTTTATATGTGTGCTTCATACATGTTCTGTGTAGGCTGGTATGACTGTGGGGTCAAGAGGACAACCTGCAGGAGTCAATTCTCTCCACCAGGTGCATTCTGGGAAGAGAATGCAGGTCATGAGGCTTGTTGCCCTGCACCCTTCCCCCTGAGACAAGCTACGTATAAAATGATCTGCTAGATATCCAGCTGTAAAAGGGTAAAAGGGTTTTTTGTTGCTGTTGTTTTTGTTTTTTCCAAATTTATCATCAGAGAAAATCTGGCCATCCAAGACTTGAAACTTTGGAACTTTTAATCTTAGTCTGAATATTAAAAATAGCATTCTTCTATAAAACATACTCTTTAAGCAGTATCAGCTATAGGTGTCAGCATTCTTTACTCAAGACCTCTGAGTAGACAGCTCTGAAATGCAATAGAGTATAAAAGATAGGCGGGCTTTCATGAAAGAAGGAATCTTCCAGGGTTCTACCCTAAGCAAAGAACTACGGGCAGTTAAGGACTGCTGAAAGAGAAGATTCGGTCATCCCACAGGGAGCAGCCTCTAATTGGTTATCCAATTCCAAGTGGTCAGCCCTGAAATCATTTACATACCAGCAAGTCTAAACAGATCCAGCACACTGAATTTACACATATATGCATCTATATATCCATGTAACAGTAACAAACAGAGAGGCCTGGTATATGGGAGGGGCTGGAGGGAGGGAAGGAAGGGGAAAATGATATATAATTATATTTTAATTAAAAAATATTTTCAAACCTGACCCTTTCCTTTCATTCTGACCCTGCATAAACTTTTCTTCTTCCTTTTGAAGAACTGATCCTGAGAGGGAAAGCCACGTTGTGCTGGTAGCTTTATGAGAAAATAAAACAGAAAGGTTCCTTTTCAATGACTAAGACTGATGTAGCATAATGTGATTTCTTCATCAGGTACGAAGGAAAGAATTGACAGTATAATACAAACGTGAAAATTCTTCATAACTGCTACCAAAGCATTATAGAGATCTTTACAGTTTCATACTTAGGATTATTGCTATAAATTGTCAGAAGGTTCAGTCAGGTAGATGTCTATATGAAATGTGAGCGCAATACAGAGGTGCTCTTTATGATGACGTTTATGTTATTATTCCAAAGTCAGTAAACACCAAATTCAGCCTTAATATATGACAAACCATGAGCTACCTTCATAAACAAAAAACCAAAAACAAACAAACAAAAAAACAGCAAATAAACACACAAAACCCCTGGCTTGATTTCTTGTGCAGATTTCCTGAAGACGCAGCTAAACGGTATTCACAGATCTGTCACGTGATTTTAGAGGAACTTGAAAAATGTTTTTAGTGAAAATTAGGACATCTGTGTGTCAGTTTGCTCACCTTTCCATCAAAGCGCTTTATTATATACTGATCCAGGCCCAAGTCTGGAAAAGAGAGGAGAAGACGATTAGCCCCTGATCAGAACTCTCCAGAAATACACAACAGCTCTCGGTTTTGTTTTAAATTACTCAATTTAATGTACTAGGTGGCTTAGCTATGATAGCCATCCAAAGTTACACAGGAATGATTACTTTGTTCCATTTTCAGACTCAGTACAAATGCTGGCAGACAGACACCAACTCTTCACGTCTGTATCAGAACAGCAAGGTGCCAGTGTGAAAGGTGCACATGCCAGTCTCCACGCTGGGCTCACATCTTCAGGAGTTTCATTTTGCATCTCTGCTCCTAATGATTCGGTTACTGCTGTGAATGACTGTCCTCTGAGCCAAGCAACTGCAGTCTTTGGAACTTGGTTGCACTCCCAGCAGTAGGACTATCCCAGCTGGACTTGCTGTCTGCTGTGTCCCCTCAGAGCAGTAGAGAGGACTTGGAGATCCTTACCTGAGTCTCCAGCTTTTCCTTACCCTGCTACATGCAACTGTGCCTTAATTACACATGGCATCCTGGAGATGCAGGAGCATATCTGCCAGGGGAGACTAGAAAACTGGGATCCATCTATGCGGCTGTGGGAGTGCCCTCATCCCTACTGGGTAGCCTGTTGGGATGGGAGGAGCCTACACCTCTGTAAGTAACTCCTCACACTCCAAGGAAGTCAATAACTGCCAGTGAATTCTGGCAGAATTGGGTCTTGGCTTGTCACTGGGACCTTAGGGGGAGGGCTGCCTACATCTCCCTCTAGGAAACAAACAAACAAAAGCAAACAGATAATTCGAAAGGAAAATCTGAAGCAAATTCTAATTTGAACCATCACTGTATTCAAAATGACATTATTAAAAAAGACAGAACAAAGTTCTACAATAAAAGAACTGAACTCAGGCACAGTGGTGCATTTCTGTAACAGGCACTGCTTGTACAGCCAGAGCTCATGGGCCTCCCCAGACACCCTATCTGCTTCAAGACCAGTCTGGACCACATGATACTTCAGTTCAAAAACAAACCAACCAACCAACCAACCAAAGAATAGAGAGGAAACTAACCAACCAAAGAATAGAGAGGAAGAAAGAGCTACTGAGAACTACACACACACACACACACACACACACACTTCCTCTCTCTCCTTGGAAGAGTCTTTATAGAAGGAGCTCTGGGAAAGAGAGAAGGATTTTGTTTTCGGGTTTGCAGGAACCACAGAGAAGCAGTTGGCAGGACACAGATATAACAGGATTCTAGGAAGGAGAGCTAAGGAACACTCTTGGGCTTGGAGGAGCTCAGGAGAAAGGTGGCCTAGCTTGGTAGAATGATACAGATAGAGATTTATAAAGACCTAGCAGCTTAGTCGTAGAATGAAGCTTGTAAATTGATATTCTGTATATAGTTAAGAAAATAGTTAACTCACTGAGCTAGCAGGGTTTTACCTCAGTTTACACCTCTGGTGTCTTTACTGGAATAAATACTAGATAATTTAAGTGGTTACATACCACAGCAAAAAGTGGGGAAGGGCTTTCCATGGCAAGGTATCTATTCCACCTGAAGTGGTAAAACTAAATTCTCACACAACACTGTGAGAAGTATGTATAATAATCCTCATAGCAATTACTAAATATATTAAAAGAAATATAGTCAAGATACAAAGATCACTTAAAATAAAATACAGTAAAAACATTTAAGTAATCTACAAAGCAGCCAGGAAAATATGTACAAGGGGGAGGAGAATGGTGGCTCTCAGCCCGAGCTAAGGGCAAGCTCTTAAGATGCACACAGCAGCCGGCCACATGCTTGTCTGCGGCTCTGCCCAAGCACCCCACTTTCCTCAGTCAGATCTCTTCTCTGTCACCTGCTTAGATGATTAACTAGGAGACCAAACCATCCCAGTAATGAAAATCACCAGTTCACACGAAGGCAGAGTGCTCCGGTTGGTGACCATACCACTTCTGCAGGGACAGGCAATCTGGAGAGCAACAGGGCAGCAAGTTTACACACAAGCTCAGCAGTTTACACATATCACATTATTCAAAGGCCGGGCTGGTGAAGTGGATTATCACAGGAGCCATTCAGTAAATTCAGAATGTGTAAACTGTGACAAACATCAAAGTCTTTTATAATGAGACAAAGTCAATTTTCTAAGTTCACACAGGCTGCCATCAGTGTAGAATATAAAATTTCAATATCCTAAGTGTTTATAAACATCTGGAATGCTAAGGGTTTTACTGTGATCTTAGGTGCTACAGCTCATCTGTCTTTTAGTTCGTGTGTGAACGGTAATCAACTTTATCTTCTATGAGCTTTAGTGTCCTTTGATCAAGTACTTCTTGGCCTTTACTAAGCACTAATCTTTTTATAATCAAAGTTTCAGATTTCAGCAATATCTCATGCATATTAACCTTGGGTGGAGGTCTGATACTTTGAACTGGGATGCAAAATTCATGAGAAGTATAATGCTAAAGGTAGGTGTGGTTGCACAGGTTTGTAATCCAGAGCTGGGGAGGTGGGGACAGCCAGTTGAGCTCTTCAAGCCCCAGATTAATTCGAGACTCTATCTCACAAAGCTAGGAGGATGGAGCAAAGATAACTGTGGTCTCTACATGTACACATGAATATGCTCAAATGTGTACACATACACTCATAAATGCACACAAAGGGAAAGTGATAATGCTTAATAAATCTAGGCCACAATGGCTACCAGATACCTAAACTCAATACTTTTAAAAATTAAAAAAAAGTTTTGAGATTATAATTTAATTACCATATTTCTCCCTTCCTTTCCTCCCTCCAAATCCTCTCATATGCCCCTTGCAATTCTCCTTCAAATTCACGGCCTCTGTTCTCATTAATTGTTATCACACACATATATGTATACACATACCTATTACTAAATATAATCTCTTCAGTTCATATGTTACTTGTGTGTATGCTTTCAGGGCTGATCTCTTGGCACTGGGCAACCAATTGGTGTGCTCTTCTGGGGATGGCCACCTGTCCTGCTCCAGCCTTCCTCAGTTGCTGTTGGTCCTTTATGTAGGCTTGAGGCCTTGTGGGCTTTCCCCATCCAGTCTGGCATGTCATGTCCCCTGGGGCCATCCTTTAAACTCCATACGTTTGAGTAATTATGACTCATCAGCTGTCTCTAATCCAAACAGACCTTCCAAATGGACTGCAACTTATATCGCCTTTCTCCTTAAACCACGTTCACCAAAGGCTTCAAGGTCCTTCCCGTTAGCAGGTTAAGCTAATCACAGCAGTAGCAAGGAAGAGCCAATACGGGCGAACAGTGAGCACCTCAGAGGCCGTTCTTCTGCGAGTTATTTATTATGCCACCTGATCCGAACGAATTCACAGTTTGATGAGTGACAGTTTTCAGGTTGCGTCCAGCCAACTCATTCTCTCTTTCTTTTCCTTAGATCTCCAGGGAGAAGAGTAGTATTTATTACAATGCTGTTGAGTCTGCTAAGTCTTAAATATTTACTATTTGTTCTTTAATTCAAAACCAAACTTTGCTCTAAGTCCAAGCTGGGTTAAAGAGTGAGATCCTATCCCAGTGGCAAATTAAAAAAAAAAAATGGCTATCCCCTTTACAGCAGCATGTCATAGCTCTAAATGTCTTCAAAAAAAAAAAAAAAGTACTGTTTTGAAAGTGCTTAGATGTCTAAACCCCTGTACTAGATGTCCAAGCTAATATATGACATTAGCTTTGTAAAAACAACATACTCAGGCAGCCCATGTTTCACCCCCACAAGACGCTCAACACCACGGGCTAGCATATCCCCTTTTTGAAAGCACATAAAGTGAACACTTCAAGTTTATAGACTATATACTCAAGGTCTGTCACAACTTCGTCACTCTGCTCTTCCGGCTCCAAAACTGCCACCAGGGATGAGTGTGCTGTGCCCATACAACTTCTCGTGAACAATGAAATCTGAATTGCGTTGAATTTTTACATGTTCTAAATATTCTCGAGTTCCTCCTCCCCCTTAAGAATGGACAAATCGTTCTCTTTTTGTGGGCCATAAAGAATCAGGGAGTTGGCTGCAGTCGGCCTGCTCTACAGGAAACAGTACTGCAGGGGACCAAAAGCAAAAGTAGACACAGGGAAACACTGAACAAACCAACAAATCAACAGAAGCAGAAACAGGAGGTAGATGGAGAAAAACGGTACTACCAATTCAATTCTGCGTCACTGACTGAAAGGGTTCCTTTTTGTTTTGTTTTAATTTTATGTGTATGAGTACACTGGAGCCGTCTTCAGACACACCAGAAGAGGGCATCAGATCCCATTACAGATGGTTGTGAGCCACCATGTGGTTGCTGGGAATTGAACTCAGGACCTCTGGAAGAGCAGTCAGTGCTCTTAACCGCTGAGTCATCTCTCCAGCCCTGAAAGTGTTCTTTATAGGCAAGATTATCCTTAAAACTGTGAAGTGTGATCCTAAAGGGAACATGGAGGCCAGGCTACCTGAGGTATACAGTGGGACCTGCTTCTCCATTCACACTTTTATCCTCCCGTGTAGAGGAAAACACAAGATAAAATGTCAGCTGGGCTGGCACAGTAGAAAGGACACAGGGTATGCTGTGCTCTGCCCCAAATTCATTTGTTTCATGGAACTGTGATCCTCAGCCCAGGCTTCTGGTTACCTGCATTACACAATGGCTGTGAGAAAGACTTTTGGTTCTGTTTTTTGGAGACAGGGTTTCTCTGTGTAGCCCTGGCTGTCTGGAACTCAGAGATCCATGGGCCTCTGCCTCCTGAATGCTGGGGTCAAATGGGTGAGCTACCACGGCTGGTGGGAAGTGGTTTTTACTCTAACAGAGTCACTGTCCTTAGAGTCACAGATGGTGGTGACGCATCAGCTTCACAGTGCGGGTGTCACGCGTTCAAGGAGCACACCATGTGCTTTTCCTTTCAATGTGCTTCACACCTACCTATGGCCTCCCCCCTATACATTTTTGATATTTAGGACACAAGTATTCTTAGTCACCTTTTCACTCTGAAACCCATCAGCTCATTTCAAATGATATACTTTGGGGGCCTTGGAGAGTCTGTGCTCCAAGAACAGTCCTAAAACTAAGACTCACACAGATTTAGATCCTCTGGGTGGTATCCTGGGATATAGTATTGTGAAGTCATGACAGAACAAAGCTGAAATGGGCACGGCTGGCCTCCAGCCAGCTGAAGACAGAACTCTAGGCAACAGAAATCTACTGACTCTACTCTTCACCTCACACGGGAACAGCATGTTTTATTTTGCTGAATCAACATCCTTGCTAATGAGCAAATGAAAGTGAAGCCAGTTTCCACCCCATGGGTGACAAAGCTCTTTCTCCTTAGGCCAGAACTAGGTGACCTGGGCAACAGCTCTGACACAAGTGAGCCAGGTTACCCTGGCAACTCCATTCTCAGGGCCTGTTTCCTCATTGGTACCTGGGGTGACATCAGGCCTTTGTTGTTTATTTTTGAGCCAAAGTTTCACTATGTACCTGTGGCTGCCCTGAAGCACCCCTTGTCCCCCTCCTGTGTGTGTGTGTGTGTGCGTGTGCGTGTGCGTGTGTGTGTGAGGGGAAGCAGGAAGATTTGAGATGGAGTTTTACTGTGTAACCCTGGCGGTCCTGAAACTTGCTTTGTAGTTCAAGCTGGTCTCGGACTCACAGAGATTGTCTGCCTCCCAAGTGCTGGGATCAAAGGCATGCTCCACCACCAACTGGCTTAAAATCTACTGCCTTTACCCTTCACCTCACACAGGAGCAGCATGTTTTATTTTGCTGAATCAACGTCCTTGTTCATGAATTCTTGCTAATGAGCAAATGAAAGTCTCATTTCATTGAATCAGAATTCTCCCTTCTGATTCTTATAAGAAAAGCACTTGCTCATTATTACAGCTTTCTGTGAAAATGGAAAGGGTGCTCGGTATACTGCGCTCCCAGTAACTATTCAGTTTATGTAGGACATCTTTCCGTAATTGAAGGGGAGGGGGTGCTCAGTGGAAGAGTGCATGTGCTGTGTACAGAAGGCTTGCGTTTAATTGCCACCATCATGAAAACAAACAAACAGTGAACGGCTACAGAGTTAAATGCTGGTGTGTACGAAGGCAACCGGAAAATATAATTGTTTTCAAGGGAATAAACATAATATCCCTTAAGTGAGGAACCCATCTTCCGTGGCCTGTCTTAAAAGTGTTGGTTCATTTTCATTGTCACGCTGGAAGCAAATTATAATCTTTAACATCACTGATAGAGATGAGATTTTTATTTGAATGGTAATTGCCTTATGAGCATAAAGATGTTTTACTATCATAAAAATACGGGAAAATATATATTTGCAAGCGTCTTTCTTCTGCATACAATCATGCTTGGCTTTCTTCCCTCCTGTGTCGCAAAACAAGCTGCCAAAGCAAGCTTACAAGGATCTAGATTTTGGTTTGGAGAGCTCAGTGGTTAGAGGTGCTGGTCACTAGGCCTGGCCACATGAGTTTGATCCCCAGGACCCACATGGTGGAAAGTGAGGGCCAACTCCAGAAGCTATCTTTTGGTATGGATACCCTCATTACATACAGACATACATACATACATACATACATACAGACAGACAGACAGACAGACAGACTGATATTTAAAAAGGATCTACATCTAAAGTTCAATGCAATTAATGACAAGCTTGGCATATCTTATAAAACTCTTTGGAAGCAGAAAGCAACTATGAATATATTACTGCCTGGACCCGTGACCATTACTAGGTCCCGAGAAGGGAGCAGTTGAAGCTATAACAGTTTATCCCAAACCTGCTTCCACGCTAGCTAGCAACTTACGTTCTGGCTGCTTTTCATTGGGTGTTATGGAGCGCACGAAGTCCTGCGGAGTCATGAACACTTCGGTTTCACCAGGTTCGTTTATTACTTTCAAGGTGGCAAAGTATCGGAAGATTTTGTCTGGTGTGGAGTAGGCGCGGATCCTGTTCTCATACTCCATCACCTGAAATGAGGAAGTTAGAGGCTGTTGCTATTCTGAGCTGTGCTCAAGGCCAATCATCCATTCTCTATAGCAGTTGTCTTATTTTTGAAATCAGTTGATTATCTCTTTGTAGCTGGATTTTTTTTATATTAAATAAGCTCGATTTCAAAAAATTTTACATTTCTTTCTTGCAAGATATTATTCACAGCCTAGTTGAAGGAGAGTTCACGGAACTTTGTTAGAGCTCTTTAAAAAATAATTTTCTAGTTACTGAAAGCTAGAAAAACTTAAAAACACCATTAAAAAAATTCAAAAGCTACAGTAACAGGGAACTACTGCATGCAGCAGCCTACGGGCTCTTAAATACCAAGTTTTAAAAAGGGATTTACTTTCTATGGAATTGCCTGACTACTAAGAGAAAACAGACTTGAGATTTCACAGGTTTGGATGGTTAGCAGTCCTTGTAAGGCAAAACAGATGAAATAACATGGAAAAATCAAATTGTGTCTCATGGAAGCTCCGCTATGGCAGGTCCAAAGCATCTGATGATATGTTTAGGCAAATTCCCACCAAACCTTTACATGCAGCCTATCTAGAAAGAAAGAGGGCGGAGCACAAGTGTCAACCACAAATAGTGACATTTAACTCAGAGGTCTATCACATCACTGTGACAGCTCGCTCTCCGGCAGAGCACACAAAGCCCTATATCAATTACAGTGCTTTGGGGAAAGGTCTCTAGTATTGAATGGTATTTGACAACAACTCCTCCTCTTCCTCTTTTCCTCCTCCTTCTCATTATTATTATTATTATTGTTGTTGTTTTGAGACAGGACCTCAAGTATGGTGCTGGCCTCAAACTCTCAGTAGATGAGAAAGACCTTGAACTCCGGATCCTTTTGCCTTCAATTTCCAAATGCAGGCATTACAGTGAACACTACCTTATCTAATACTTTATAAAGCTCCAGGGAGCATTCCCAGTGCCAGGAAATACAGGAAAGCACCCACCAAATGAGTCATATCCCCAGTCCCCCATACATGAGTTTTATAAGCTGGGGCAGCCAATATTAAATAGTTCCTTGTAAAAATGTGTCAATGCAATAAAACCTAAAAACTCATTAGTTCTGTGTCTATAAAGCAGATAATATTTTTAAAATTATCAATATGTTAAACCTGTCCAATTAACACAGCAACTACTGTAGATGCCAGCCCTGAATAGAGACTTTGAGGTCACTGGCCTCAGCTATTTTACAACGGTCTTAGTTCTACAACCAAATGTGGTTTTAACAACTGAGAACTGCCAATTTATGACTCACATGACAGGAATTCGGCAATAAGTTGCATTAAAATCTGAGATTTTAGGGAGCTGAAGTGATGGCTCTGAGGTTAAGAGCACTGCGTGTTCTTCCAGACAACAAGGGTTCAATTCCCCACACCCACAACATGGTTTCCACTCTCTATAACTCCAGTTCCAGGGGATCTGATACCCTCTTCTGCGAACACGGTACACAGACATACATTCAGGCAAACACTCATATACATAAAATAAATTTAGAAAAAATCTCAAATGTGAAATTTCATTGCAGACTAAAAATCTGAGCATGAGTAAACACAGCAAGATCTATTTAATCCCTGCACGGCCTTGAGGCCTGTAGGGGTCTCAGAGCAAAGGCGCTGAACTTTAGACTACGCCTATTTGCTGGTGACATTGGTTAGAGAAGAAGTAATCTTTCTGTGGCTCATTTATATTTGTTGTGCTCTAAAGATGGGGTAAAAGAAGAGGAGAGGAGGAGAGAGGGGTTTGGAACGTTTAGGGCAAGAGGCTTCTGTAAACTAAAATCAGCCATATTCAAGGTAGAAGAATAAGGTCAAAGTCAGGGGTTTCAAGCTTGAAGATCAGTTTTTTGGACAGTTGCAGATTCATTCAATCATACAGAAGGCTACTCATTTGACCACAATCTGAGTATAGACATTCTGTTACAGTGTCTTGTTTGTCTTTTGTTTGAGGCAGGGTACCATGCAGTATCCCTGGTCAGCTTTGAACTCAGAGATCTGCCTCTCTAAGTACCAGGATAAAGGCCTTCCTCACCACTCAGCAGCTGTACTGTAAACAGGAACCAATGGCTCTGTGTGGTTACAAAGTTGTATTCTGAAACAATAGGTCCAGAAAAGTAACAGAAGCACTAAAGCTGCGCATTGGAAGAATTTGGTATGAGCGTGAGGGCAGCTCAGTACATGCATGGGGCCTTTTCTAAAGCTGCGCATTGGAAGAATTTGGTATGAGCGTGAGGGCAGCTCAGTACATGCATGGGGCCTTTTCTAAAGCTGCGCGTTGGAAGAATTTGGAAGAATTTGGTATGAGCGTGAGGGCAGCTCAGTACATGCGTGGGGCCTTTTCTAAAGCTGCGCATTGGAAGAATTTGGAAGAATTTAGATGAGCGTGAGGGCAGCTCAGTACATGCGTGGGGCCTTTTCTAAAGCTGCGCATTGGAAGAATTCGGAAGAATTTGGTATGAGCGTGAGGGCAGCTCAGTACATGCGTGGGGCCTTTTCTAAAGCTGCGCATTGGAAGAATTTGGAAGAATTTGGTATGAGCGTGAGGGCAGCTCAGTACATGCATGGGGCCTTTTCTAAAGCCGCGCATTGGAAGAATTTGGAAGAATTTGGATGAGCGTGAGGGCAGCTCAGTACATGCATGGGCCCTTTTCTAGCTTAGCATCTTCTGGAGACTGTTCCACACCGACTGCTCTTCCTTCTAGTGACTCGGTGATTTCACTGAATCACCGTAGAAGGGATTCAGGACACAGAATCCAAGAGAGCCAAGTTTGGAGTGACAGGCTTCTCTGAGGGATTGGGGGATGTTCAAAGACTTACTGAGGAAATTGTAATAATTCATTGTCATTTGTCAATTTTTCTTAAGCATCTTTATGTTAAGATGTATCTTCCATAAAACTTGTATTAACTGGATCAAACCCAGGGATTATTTTTCCTAAGTGAACTATACCGATGGGTAGCCAGAAAGGTCTTAAACCCAAACAGATGAGGGATGGATTCTCCATAAACTACTCCAAGTAATAAATGAAAGAGTCCAGGTATGGGGAAGCCCGGCTCTAATCTCAGCACCTGGAGGTGGAGGAAGGAAGATCAGATCCTAAGTTCAGTCTTAGCATCCACATGGGGCGTGGGGAGGGCTAGCTTTTAAAGAGCAAGATGAAATATTCATGTCTCGCGATGAACACTTGATCCAGGTGAGAGAGGTGGACGAGCTCTCTCTCCCACTGCCCACTATGGTGAAAGGTGGCCGAGGGAAGGAAAGGCTCCTCTGTCCTGCTGCTGAACTGGTAAGTCCCTCTAGGCCCTGCACTGCCAAATAACAACCCAGCTGTGTAAAATGGCTGACAAGACACCGGAAACACAGCAAGGGAAGCAGACCAACTGCTGTCCTAGCCTGAGGAGAAAGTCGCCAGTGATGGGAAGTCCCCACTAGAAGGCTGCTGTCCTGAGTGGGGTAAAAACCGTTCCTGCCTCAAGGGGTGGGGAGACTTCGCTCAGCTGTACATGACCCTGATGCCTCTAAGCCTGCTGACATCTGCCTGCCTTGGGTTCCCCTAAGGCTTCCTCTGAGGGGAAGGCCAGGCTGGGACATCTGGTCTGAGGTAAAACTTACACCACCCTCACCTTCACAGAGGTTAATGCAGAAGACTGAGTAACTAGACAGCTATCAGGACCAATTACAGTGACAGATAATGATGAGCTACACTGTCCCTGGGGAGGCAATGTCCCAGGTCCAAAATTAATGGTTTGCATTGCCTGTCTGAAAATGCAAAGTCTAAACAAGCACGCTGCTGGGTTTTCTATCCTTTCCCCAAAACGAAAGGAAGCAATTATTATAAAGATCTCTGCTGTACTGGGGCTTGGAATACATATAATCTTAGCATTCAGGGAGTGGAGGCAGGAGGCTCATTGGAAAAAAGGCAAAAATAAAACACACATAAAAAAATTCAGAGATCAAGCTCAGGTCGCCAAGCTTGGCAGCAAGGGCCTTGACTCACGGAATCAAACCTAGTCTTTTTTTTTTTTTTTAAAGAAGTATTCAGTAAAATTTTTGGTTTTATTTATTAGATATATTTGTATATACTTTGTAATTTTTGATTTTATAGACTGTATATTTTCTGATTTTAAAAAACTAAAATGCTAAAAAATAAAATTAGTATTAATAAATTGTGGCTATGATTATTAAATTATAGAGAGAAGAATCCTTACCACGTTTATATGTTACTTAAAAGAATAAAAAAAAAAAACCCCAACAGAACAGAAACATGAGACAGAATGAGAAGGACTCTTGGAGAATGACATGCGCAATGAGCGCCCCTGAAGAGAGGGAGGGGACTCAGCTCCTCCTCTGTGCCTAGGGAAGAATAAGAACTGTTCCTGACATAGCTCGGTTTTATAGCATCAGGAGTTACAAATTAATAGATCGCACAGGAAGCTTTAGTGTTACTGCGATGCAGGAGGCCCTGTCATCTGCTATGGGGAAGGCAGGGCTATAGAGGGAAGCAGCTTAATAAATGTTGATTGGATTTTGACTGTTTCCAAAGTGGAAGTGTGTAACTGACACTGGTAGCTCAAGGCAGCCCTGAGCTTTGGGGTCACAGAGCTCCTCAGATCAGTGACACATAACTTTGAGATCACAGAGCTCAGTGGATCAGTGACACATAACTTCTTTTCAGATTCATCCCAGTCACAAATGGATGTAGAAGCTGAGAGTATGATGTCCTCTAAAAAGCTCCAACCTTCTCAAAGGAGGAATTCTTACAGACACACATGACCAGCACAAGAGAAATAACTTGATCTGCTATAGTATCTGCATTTCTGCAGCTCAAAGCAACTGAGAATTCCAAGCCTGACAAGCAAGTTGTCTAAGTAACAACCCTTCTGAGTGTCACTGAGACCCAGAATCCAGTGTCTCACGTCACGGGCATTATTAGAGCGGAACTGAAACTTTTCTGAGGTAAGGCTGCAGTGCCCAGAGACTATGGTCATAGTTTGCGCTGTCCATAACTATTTGCTTTCTGGGAATTTTATGTTCCCCCCACAAATATTATTTTTCTTTACTTTTTGCTTTTAATGGTTTGTTTTGACATAGCAAAACAGAAATATCACAAATTCAGTATATATGTGATAACGTTTTTTAAAATTTTTTTTTTAATTTATGTTACTCTACTGTAGCCGTCTTCAGACACACCAGAAGGGGGCATCAGATCCCATTACAGATGGTTGTGAGCCACCATGTGGTTGCTGGGAATTGAACTCAGGACGTCTGGAAGAGCAGTCAGCGCTCTGAACTACTGAGCCATCTCTCCAGCCCTATCCATGATAATGTTAAACATTAAGAAGATCCATAGCCAAGTGTGGTTGGGCATGCCTTTGATCCCAGCACTTTGGAGGCTAAGGCAGGCATAGCTCTGTGAGTTCAAGACCAACCTGGTCAACAACACAATTTCCAGGACAGTCAGAACTACGTATAGAAACCTTGTCTTGAAAGACTAGACCAAGCCAAACCAAACCAAACCAAATGGAAGGCCCCGAAAGCAAGAGTCAGCTTACTATTTGAACTGCAAGAACAAAGAATGTGTTCACCCTGAAGAACCACCCTCGACACTGTTCGCCTCCCTTTGAGTCCACCTTGTATAGTAGCTGAGATGGAAACAGTCCCCCCTGGTAGGGAAGCTCCTGAAGACAGAAGGTAAGCTACTCAAAAGAGTTCCAGGAAGACCTAGAAACTGACCAGATTCACCAGGCTCCTCCCTCCCGAGAGTAAATACTGAAGACTGCCAAGAGTCGCTGTCAGACCAGCCAAGGAAGCTGTAAAGAAGCAGAGACCAGCCAAGTCGCCTGCGGGAAACAAAAGCGGGGTAGGCTACCTGACAGAGGTTTAGACCATCGGAGGCACCTGGAAAGGAAATTCTCCAAATGGTTGAGCTGCCCGCAGGCTGGGCAGTGTGCTCCAGGTTCCCAGCTTTTGAGAGCTATGCCTGTGCTGGGTGAGTTTTGATTCACTACCTGTGAAAAACTCCTCACTCATGACCCTATAACAGTAAAACATACTAGTTCACCAAGTCAGCCTTTGGTAGGACCAGTACTTTAGTCTGCTGTGGGCTGTGTGTGCGTGCGTGTGAGTGTGTGTGTGTGTGAGTGTGTGTGTGTGTGTGTGTGTGTGTGTGTGTGTGTGTGAGAGAGAGAGAGAGAGAGAGAGAGTGTTAAGACTCCCCACAAAAAATCTACAACATAAGGTCCCTTTGGCTTACACCAATAATAAAGAGGTGAGAAGCTCAGAAGGGACTGTGACCCTTCTGAAACACGACTAGGAAACAGGCAGGGTGACACCCCCACCCCCCACCCCTAGGACACAGTTCTGTTTCACTAGCAAAACTCTGCTCCATACTTTTCTGTCTCTGAATCCAGAACGCTTCTTCTTCTTCTTCTCCTCAGGATAAGGCTCAGCCGCAGCATCTGCAGCCCGTCCTTCATGGCTGGACACTTCGCCGTCGTCTTTGTTTTTCCCTTTATCTCCGATGTCAGTCCTCTTGCTGTTGACGCACGGTGGAGATTCCGCGTGAGCCCTGGCAGTACAGAGGAGAAGCCTAGGTTAAGCATGAAGATCCACAGTGCTAACTCACTCACACGAAGCTCAGTGGGGCATCAATCACCTGTGTCACGAATCCCACACGAAGAACCTCCTAAAACAACTGAAAACACCCAGCACCCCCTTTGGTACACACGCGCAGACTCAGCAGCAGCCTGCTAAGTAAAATGAGTCAGGCACAAAGGCGAACACTATACAACTGCCTTTCCTTGAGTTATGGAGCTTAGTTAAAGCGCAGAGCAGGTAAGGGCTGCAGCACGGTTAGGTATGGGGTGTCAGGTTGTAACAGTCTAAGAACAAATCAAAACAGCCCAAAGATGCTTCCCCCTATCATTGTATCCTTATTCTCCTAGGTCTGTCAGTACCTTTTACAAAGAAAGAACAGAATGTGTGACTGATGAAGGAGCACCCAGAGATGGAGGGGCATGAGGAGGAAGGGGGAAGAAGGAGGGAAAGGAAAGTGTACTGCTATTAGTGTACTAGAATAATGGAAGAGCCTTTTTCTCAGACTCTTGTTTATTGAAAATAATAATTTTTAAACACTATTATATTCTTTTGTTTGGTTGGTTTTCTGAGACAAGGTCTCTCTACACAGCCCTGGCTATCCTGGAACTCTATGTAGACCAGGTTGGCCTCAACTCACAGAGATCCAACTACTTTTGCCTCCCAAGTGTTGGGATTAAAGGTGTGCACCACCACACCCAGCTCAATGTAAACTGTTCTGATCTTGGTTTCCCTCCCTCATCTCCTCCCAGGTCATCCCTGTCTCCTCCCAGGTCCTCCTCATCTCCTCCCCATCTCCTCCTAGGTCCTCTCCATCTCCCACCTTCCAACTCTACACGGTTTTTTTTCTTGCTTTAGAAAACAAATAGGGAAATAGAAAAAAATCAAAACAAACAGCAAAGAAAAGGCAGAGAAATACACACACACACACCATAAAAACACAAAATTGGAAATCATAAAACATATAAGCAAAAGCTTGGACAGGGACTTGTCCTTACGTGTGGATCGTATAACCAATGAAACTCCCTGGGAGAAACTAATTTTTTCTTTGTGAGCAGTTGCCAAGTGGAGACAGCATCTGGGTTAAGCTTTTGAGACAGCACCTCTGCCTAAAGAGTGAACCCACAGGCAGACCAGATTTGTTTCAATTCGTTTCCAGAAGCACATTTTGAAACGTTATTATGCCTAACTGTCTTGTAGGATGTAGCTTTTCTTGACTTAGAACACCAAGGTTCTCATGTAGGTCACATGAATCCTGCATGCCAGTTCCAACCTTGTTTTTGTCTTTTTAAGTAAAGTCATGCTCAAGTAAAGACATAAGGCACCAGCCACCGCATCCACAATGTGGGCACTGAACAAAAAGGCTTCAGTTACAAAGATGGGCAAATTTAAGTGGGGAAGAAAGTAAAACGAGAAAGAAATGTGGGGCAACGAAAGGAACGGAGAGCAGGGTGGCAGCCACGTGGGTAGATGCAAAAATGTCTCTCAGAATTTACTATGCTGGCAACATGATGCCAACCCTGATGGCTTCAGTTTATGGGCTTCAGTTCAAGTCCATAGTGTGAGTAAAGAACCAACTCTAGCCAGCTGTCCTCTGACTGACACAGACAGACACACATACACCTCGGACAGTTTCATACACTGGAAATAGTATGTTCTCCCTACTCTAATGTCTGTTCTTATGCCCCTCACACTGCTGTCAATCCCCCACTAGAAGATTCTTTCCTACATTCAAATCTTTTTGGTTTATTTTGGGACCTACTGACTTTAACCAGGGCCATCTGTGAGGTCTCAGGCTTAGAGCCGTCCGTCCGTCCGAGGCTGGTGGACTACCAGCAAGCATATAACTGAACACAATGGCTGCCATTTTCCCTTTTGTTGTTTTGAGACAGGGTCTGTCTCTCTAGTCCTGGCTGACCTGGAACTCCCTATATAGAGAAGGGTGGCCTCAAACTCACAGAGATCCGCCTGCCTGTCTCTGGAGTGCTGGGATTAAAGGTGTGCACCACCACCACCACCACCTGGCTTGCGTCAGTCTTCTGAGTCTGAGGAGGGGGATATGCTTTCTACATCTTTTAAGTAGATGTTATCAAAGCAATACTATCCAGTTCCCAGCACTCTTGTCTGGGGCTCATGAGCACCTGTAACTCAGCTCCAGGGGACCCAACACCCTCTTCTGCCTCTGTAGATTCCCTCACACATGTACACATACCCTCACACAAATATACACACGTACACATAAATAGAAATCGTTTAAAAGGATTTAATTTTTAGCGGCAATCTGAATAGACAATTTATAAAGAAGGCCAAAGAAATGGTCACGAATTCGGGAAGAGGCTTGGCATTGCCAGCTGTTCAGGAAGCAGAAAGCAAATCACAATGAACCATGGAGTGTTCTGAGCAGACAGTGCGGAGCGAGTGGGAACAGGACCCTGCCCAGACTGCGGAGGTGCACTGCCGAAAACCCAGTGGAACGGTTTGGCTTTTGTTTTGTTTCAAGTACTATTTTTTATGATTACCCTTATTTATGTGTGGGGAGGTGCCCACCACAGTGAGTGTGGAGGTCAGAGGACAACTCTCTCCCACCATGTGGGTCGCAGGGAGCAAACTCAGTTCATCTTGTCTGGTGACAGGAGCCTTCACCCTCTGAGCCATCTCGCTGCCCTGGTTTGGAAGTTTTGAATCAATTTTCCTGGCAAATATATTCCTAGGTATTTAGCCAAAGGAAAGGAAGACTGACATATGAATTTCAAGGTGGCTTCTATCAATGAGAACAAACAAGTAGAAGCAAGGAACTGGTTACAGAACAGACGGTGCCACGCATGTGAGAAAGCATTACGAGACGGCAAAAGAACTCCAACTTCTGATGCGATGGGTTAATCAAGCTAAGTTAACGAAGACACAGCCAAGTATACATCGTTATTACTTTGCCACAAGTTGTTTTAAAGACAGGCTGCCCTCAAACTGTCAATGCTCCTGTCCTGTAATCCCTAGGGCTGTGATTCGAGGATATGCCACCAACCTGCCTCCAAGAAATAATCTTCTATGACCCCACTTATGTCATATTTCAGAAATATAAATCAATAGTGACAGAAATCAACTCACCCGTTGCTTGGAATTGTGGGTGGCGTTAACTTGCGTGAAGGGCATTATGGGTTGGTAGCGATGTTCTAGTTCTTGATTTGGGGGTGGTTACACAACTCTACGCATTTGTTAGTAATCACGGGACTATGTGTTTAATGTGGACACACTTTCCCATATGTGTGTTCAGTAGAGTCAATCTCTAAAGTGTACTGCTTTAGAAAGCCAAGCGTCAGGACAGCAACTGAAAGACAGGGCGGCCGAGACAGAAGACACAAAGTAGGACAGAGACAGAAGAACTGAAGCCTGTGGATCGCCACACTTTCCGTTCTCTCCAGGGAAGGTTCAACAACGGGGAAGAAAATGACCGGGTGATACAAGAGTATGGGGATTAGTTTCCTGTGGCCACCAAAGTCTGAAGTTTCAGAAAACATCCCTTTTCCACAGTGATGCTTCACTGCGATGCAAACCTGCAGGCAGAGCATGATGAGCTGTTTGCTCTGCTTCTCTGGCGGGGGCGGGGGCGGGGGCGGGGCACGACTACCTGACAAACCTTATCCCATAGGCCAACATCAACACCAAGTGATTCAGCAAAGAAATTCTGATGCAAAACCAAGCCAGAAACAACACTCACTTCTTCCACAGGAGACCGGTGCTTGCAGTCACCGCAGATGCTCCCAGGAACGCCACTAACATCAGTCTTCGTTTGGTCTGTGCGGGCTGTGAAGCTCCATGGTACCAGCGAGAGCCCACAGCTAGTTCTGCCAACGCGGAAAGGGCGTTAAGACGAAACATCCTGCGGACGAATGACAGAAATGTCACTTCTAGACGCTGCCAGTAGTGACAATGGTGGTGGTGGTGGCAGCGGCAGCTACATCACCAAACATTGATGAAATACTGTCAGACACCATACTGTTCTGCAGGTATTGGCCTCAGAACAACTTATGAGAACAGAGCTACTACTTAACTACTTATAACCCAAAGTTAAATTAAAAGACAGAAACCATGCGCTAATGTAAACAGAGAAATCCTGATATAAAATATGGTTAATTGTAACAGGAGAGTTAACCACACAGATGTACAGAGATGGCAGTTCTAGGATGCAGGCGCGCTCCCAGGGCTGACAGAAAGCACCCAAAAGGGCCAGCCCAACCAGGGATGGTTCCCAGGTATTACGGAGAGGATAAAACTATGGAAACTTGGGAATTTTACAAAGGTATCATATCAGCAAAATGTACTAGAAAGCCATTTGGGGGGAATGCCAGGAAAAGCCATAAGAACTCATGGCAGCAGAATCTGTTGGTAAGGTGCTCTTAGATTAGAGGAAGCTACAGAATGTCCCACTGAGGTGTGGATGGCACAGAAACAACAATGAGAGCACACAGAACTAGAAGGGACGGCCCTCCCCCTGCACGCCTGGCTCCTGGTGAGAAATCGGAAGTCTAAAGGAGAAAGTTGCTCATGTCACAGTTGCGAGCGTGACCCACAGGAAAGTCCGTGCAAGAAAGCAGTGGGGCCCAGAGCTTGAAGCTGGACGGAGCCACATTTTAGCTTGGGACACTATTTCATGCGTTAATGCTCAGAGATACTTCCATTAAAGTAATTGAAGTTTGATTTAAATCTTTCTCACTCCCAGCCCCTGGAACGCTTCCTCCCTACCAGATTCTTTTCATTTCATAGTTAAAATACCACTAAAGACAGAAATTCCTTTAATGCAGTGATTCTCAACCTTCCCAATGCTGCGACCCTTTAACACAGTTGTGTGTGTGTGGTGACTCCCAAACCATAGAAGTATTTCCATTGCTACTTCATAACTGTGATTTTGCTACTGCTATGAGTCGTAATGTAAATATCTGATATGCAGAATATCTGATATGCAACCCCTGTTAGAAAGCCATAGAGAACCGTTTGTGTGAGTTAAGAACCACTGCTTTAATGTTCTGTATTGGGAACTCACCAAGATGGTACTAAAAGTGAAGTCCCTGCCCTTCTTAATCACCAAAGGGCTGAGAACACTATGCTGAAATCCACAGAGCAGACCAGAGTGCATGGCACCCACCTTCCTGGCAGCTGGGACACTGGAAGCAGTCCACATACCGTCCGAAGGGTGCCCTCCAGAGAAATAAGCCTGGGCACTATATACTACCAAGTTCCCCTAAGGAACACATAAGACAGCACACCGTGTTCCCTACAGATGTCAAGGATGCCTAACACAGATGTGAAGAAGCTCTTGTAACACTGCTGTGGCCAATGTCACCCTGATGAGCTCTGATGGAGAGGAGGCTTCTGTCCCTCCTGACTACAATTCTGACTGGGTTTGGCTAATTCTAAATAGACGTCTTGTTCATAATAAGACAGACACATCTGTATTTGTTCATATTACTGCCCAACAGACACTCAGCTTCACACCTTGCACCCCAGAGGCGAACTCCACTTTGCTAATCTTTTAATTTGGGGTGCGTCTCACCATGTACCTCACTCTGACCAACGGAAGGCAGTCGAGTTCTGCAAAGTCCTTTTAGGACATGCTGCAGTCAGTCTTCCTCTGCTTCAGCCAGAGATCACTCTGGAAGTAGACCCTGGCCCTTCCACAAGAAAGCACTCTCGGCCTGAACATACCACTGTCAGCTCCAGCCAGAATGGCTGAGCACGGCAGACCTTCAGAACGCTGCTGAGAACTGATGCCTGACAGTGACAGGCACAGAGCCACAAAGATGGGGGCTCTTCATTGCCTCAGCCGAGAGCTAATCCAACATCCAACAGAGTGACTGAGGCACTTTCACTGAAAACGGACTGCCTAAACCCATGCTGCCTGGCCATGCGAGTCCCCTGAGAGAGGACCAAAAGTTCAGGTTCTAAGGAAGCAAGACACACTGGAAACGTTCTTTTTCATTTTTATTACCTGTGTGTGTGTGTGTGTGTGTGTGTGTGTGTGTGTGTATACATGTACAGATAACATAGCATGTGTGGGGGGCCAGAGGAAAACTGACAGAAGTCAGTTCTCTTCTACTTTCATGTGTGCCCCAGAAATTGAGCTTGGGCTCCGGCTTGGTAGCAAGGGCCTTTAACAGATAAGCCATCTTGCCGCCTCCTTGAAACATTTTAAAAATATTAAGAAGTACAGATACATTATAAGTGGATGTGGGGGGCTCCATGGTATTTTACAAACACAAGGATCTCATCAATTCCCAGAATCCGTGTTGATTTTTTAAGCCCTATCCTAGTGGTGCTTTTAATCCCAGCACTCTGGAGGAAGAGGCCAGCCTGGTCTACATAGTGAGCTCCAGGCCAGCCAGGGTTACACAGTGAAACCCTGTCTCAAACAACAATTAAAATCCAACAAAACAAATCAGGACAGGTAGATAGATCGCTGGGCAGCTTTGACAAACTCAGGGCCAGGGCCAGCCTGTTTCAAAAACAAAACGAAACAAAACCAAAACAACAACAAATCCACAGCCAGACAGATGGTAGATGGTGCCTAAAGAATACAGCCAAGGCTGAGGCTGGCCTCTGGCCTCCGCACGGCCAAGGCTGAGGCTGGCCTCTGGCCTCCACACGGCCAAGGCTGAGGCTGGCCTCTGGCCTCCACACGGCCAAGGCTGAGGCTGGCCTCTGGCCTCCACACGGCCAAGGCTGAGGCTGGCCTCTGGCCTCCACACGGCCAAGGCTGAGGCTGGCCTCTGGCCTCCACACGGCCAAGGCTGAGGCTGGCCTCCAGCCTCTGGCCTCCACACGGCCAAGGCTGAGGCTGGCCTCCAGCCTCTGGCCTCCACACGGCCAAGGCTGAGGCTGGCCTCTGGCCTCCACACGGCCAAGGCTGAGGCTGGCCTCTGGCCTCCACACGGCCAAGGCTGAGGCTGGTCTCTGGCCTCCACATGCAGACACCAACACAGCAACAAAGACTAGAAATGAGAGAGGCCACTCAGTCAGCTTTTATCTCACATTATTTCTGGCCTCAGATCAGCTCAAAATTCTGATGGAAGGGCAGAAAGTCAGGGACATTCACAAACCTTAGGGTCTTTTTAGACACTTCCATCAAGAGAATTATTGGAAAATGATTTTTTCCCCTCTCAACAATGACCTGGAGGCCACAGCTGGTCTTTCCTCCTCCTCTTCCTCCAGGCAGATGGAGAGGAAGGCAGAGCCCTGGCCCTTTGCTAAGGTACGCTTTGGAGTGCCTCTCCTCCCTACACCCCATCCCCGCCCTGCATGCACAGCACACTGCTTCATAATTTAAATTACCCTGGATTTGGCATGCATCTACCCAGGGCAATATATTTACTCATAGATCTGCTTCCCTGCTCAATTCTAGTTTCCTCCAAATGTCCCCACCCCCACCCCCTTTGCAGACACACAGTTAGGCATAGACAGGCTTGCACCACTTTAACTATTTATTTCCACATGAGAAACATCTGTACAGTATTAATTACACAGGTCCTTACTCTTAATATTTATGTATATTAACAATCTCTAATTTACTAAACTAACTGTATCTGGCTATCGGGACTCACTTCAGAATCAGTCACTGGCCTGTTACTGACTCTTCCCTGGGACTGAGGGAAGGTCCCAGGCCAAGTCCACTTTCAATGCTGGAACTTTATCTGCTGTCCATATAGACAAAATGGAAACATGTTTCTGTGACTTAAGCTTCAGTAACACAATTCCAGCAGCCTCCCCTTCCCCACCCCAGAGCTCATCTCCCACTTCTGCACATGTGCTACTAAAATACAAGGGAGGCCGACCCTTATCTTTTCCTCCTACATGATGATTTCTGAATCTTTTTTTTTCTGATTCATTTTTAAATGAACATTTCCCAGATGACACATGTGTAGATATGAATAGCTTTGCTTCTGGCAGCAGCAGCAAGGAACACAGAGAACACACATGTCTGGAAGAGACTGTGGTCATCACAAGAAGGAAAGGGCCTCAGGGGATTCTCAGTGTGACAAAAAGGAGTAGAGCCAGCACCCAGGCCAAACTGAGAGTTTTTATATCACACACACACACACACACACACACGCACGCGTGCACACGGGGGGGGGGAGGAGGGAGGGGAGGGGGGAGAGGGGAAAGAGAGAGGGAGAGGGAGAGGGAGAGGGAGAGAATATTTTTTTCCTTTGGGAAAAAAAATCTCTTGTGATAAGAAAGCATGGCCTGAGAGAAGCAGCCCTGGAGAACGAGGGGGGGGGGGGCAGTGAGAGGGCTCAGAGGGTAGAGGCCAAGGCACAAGCCTGACAGAACCCACCTTCAAAAAGCCAGACAGGGGTGTGTGCACCTGAAATCTCAGTGCTCCTCCTTCAGAGCAGGAGGTGCAGGCAAAAGAACCCTTGGTTTCAGCAGAGAATTTAACCCTGAAGTCTCTCTCTGAAATGCACTTGTTTTTCCCATATATAGCTGACTTAAGTATGTTAACAAGCTTCCATTTCATTTTCTTCTTTCACTAATCTATTTTTCATTCCAATGAACCCAACTGAAGACCTTGGAGAAGCTAAAGGAATAATAGTTTTCCTTTCCCATGCATGCATTTTAAAAAGTAGCTGAAAACATTAAGTTGTGTGAATAGCTCATTATACTTTTAGTACCATAAGCACCCAAGTTCACAAGCATGATCAGGACTCAGGAACACAAATCCACCAAGAGACCTGAAATACCTTTGTCTCACAGAATGCCTGCCATTGTTGTTGAGATGGGAACTCACTACGATGCCCAGGCTGGCCTCAAACTCCTGGACTCAAGCAATGCTCTTGCCTCACTCGGGCTTTCTGAGTAGCTGGAACCACAGTCACTATTACACCAGACTAGCAGAGCATCTTGAAGGCAAATCTGAGTTAACAGAAGGACAGCCTCCAGGGATGGTTTCGGAAAGCAAACTGTAAAGGAGTGAATTTCAGGTGAGGGAAAAGAAACTCTTTTTCTAAATCTTTTCTCTTTATTGGGTCTCTAAAATATTACTATAGAGACATATTCCGTTATATTTCAAATTTTAAAAAATCCTTCCCTGCAAGATGGTATAGCAAGTGTCTGTGCAAACCTTGAGTCTGCTCTTTAGACGCCGTAGAGGACAGAGGACCCCCTCCCCAAAGCTGTCACCTGACCTCCATATGCACGATGTGGCACTAGCCTGTGCACGTTACTGATTTAATAAATAAAATGAAAAAGCCGTAAGTCCTCACTTGATCCCATACCCACAGTTACTGCCTCACTACTCCCTGCTTACTCAGTGGTGTCTTATCTCAGTTGTCTCTCCTCAGATTCCGCCTCTGTTTAACACACCGCAGTGAGGTTTTCAGCCCTGCTGATCCACCCGACGCCACTCTCACTGTTATCACAATTAATTTAACGCTCTTATCAAGGTAATCTTCATATTGCCAAACCCTAGCTAATTTCTGTCATGATTCTGCTTGATTTTTAAGAAGCACTTGAAAAGATAATTACTCCTTCACCCTCAAAATAGTCATACACCACTCTGGGTCATGGTCTGCATCTATGAATGGATGCTCAGATTGTTTAATTCCAGCACTTAGGAGGCAGCAGAGGCAAGTGGATCTCAAGGAGTTCATGGTAAGCCTGGTCTACATAGTAAGTTCTAAACTAGTCAGGGCTACATAGTGAGATTCTCTATCTTATTACATACATAGAAAGATAGATAGATAGATAGACAGACAGACAGACACACACACACACACACACACACACAGGCTCAATGATGCTCTGGATTATGTAAATACAACTCTACAGTGTTCATGAACCACTTCAGAATGTATCCTCATGGGTAAGTGATGACTGACCCATACATGCTATAACATCACATTCTCCTAATTCTATTGATATGTTACAGGAATCTTTCTAGAATAAGAACTCTGACACCAGATGGAGTGAGAAAGAAGCGATGTCACTGGTGGACACAAGCAAGAGTGGAAGAGAGCTGTCACCGGGGCACCGAAGCCAGGATGGCCCCTGAAAGCCTTCCCTCAGGTCCAGCTGCAGTCTCACTCACACTCTGAGGCCACAGTGGGGTGAGCAAGGAAGAGCTTACAGAAGCCTACGTGGCGGTCAGCTTTCGTTTTTCAAAGACACGCGTGCACACACACACACATGCACGCACGCGTGCACGCGCTATAGTTGACACGTGGCCATGCGTGTGCTCAGGCTGTTAAGGGCAGTGACCTGATGTTTCAGCCGTTTCTCCAGGCCATTCTTTCAGGCGGCAAATGGAGTCATGCTTGGTCACAGGCAGCAGCAGTGCTTTAAGTGGGTCTAACAACTGCTCTTCCCTACCTCCTTCCGCTTTCCCACTCCTGGCTCTCTTTGCTTAACGCCTACCTACTGTGCTGGCGGGTTTTATGTCATCTCTTCTCGAGCTAGAGTCACCAGGGAGGAGGGAGCCACAGGCAAGAAAATGCCTCCATAAGATCAGGCTGTGAGGGATTTTCTCAGTTAGTGGTTGATAGGAAGGGCCCAGCCCATTGCGGATGCGTCCATCCCTGGCTGGTGGTCCTAGATTCTGAGAAAGGAGGCTGAGCAAACCATGGAAGCACCCACTGTGTTGCTCTTGCCCTGCTTGAGCTCCTGTCCTGACTTCCTCTGGTCATGAACAGTGATAAGTGGAAGTCTAAGTCAAATAAACCATTTCCTCCCCTACTCGCCTTTCTACCATGGTGTTTTATCACAGCAAGAGAAACCCTAATATCTAAGACACCTACTTATCAAACTCTCCAGGACTGTCTGAGGACCAACTTTCCCTTTCTACCCTCTCATCTAGACAGCCTCCTCAAACCCTACAGCTTTAAGTTGCACTTATATGTAAATTCTTCTCAAGGTCATCTGTAGCCTAGGCTTTCCATAAGGTCACAGCTAGATTTAAGTTCCTACTTGACAGGCAAGTCCAATTTAGTTTAGTCCCTAACAGAAATCTTGATTTTACCAATTTACTCCTCTCATCTCTAAAATCCAAACGTCTAGTCATTCAAACCCAGATGCAGGAGTAGGTTACCCTTGGCTTCTTCCCTCTTAAACTATCAGGGCGACTCCATCAGAAAATGCTTTGAACCCTCTTCCTAAAAAATACATAAATCCATATAATTTATTCCCTATGACAAGTATTGAATTGACAACTCGTAAAAGGAAAAGCAAAATCTGCAGCCTGAACCTAATTAGGTAAGCTGCTTGCTAAGACCATGTGCACACAGACAGACAGACAGACAGAACTAAAATTAACCTTTTTCCTATTATTCAAGTGATAGTTGTAACACCTATATTGTCAGAGCATGGTGTTTTAGAACCATCTAAACATGCTCTAAAAACAGAACAGAACACACAACCTACTGAAAGTTCTTCAGATAGAAGAACCACCGAAGAGGAAGCCTGGGAAATACAGGAATAAAACAACAGAAATGTTTTCCATCATGTTTGAGTGCATCAGGGGCCCCAGGTATGATCACTGTCGGAAATTATCATGCTGGGGTGAAACTGGCGCATCTCCCAGGAGAAGGACTACCCGGTTCTGGTAACTGGGGCACACACTGTACTCTGCACATGCACATTTCCTGGCTTTTGCTTTATCGTTTCTGTAAGTTGTAATTCTGCTGTGGGCAAGACGACAGATAGATATTTTCTCTTTAGTTTTGGACAAAACTGTAAATAAATTCACTTTGCCATGTATATACATTCTGCTGGTTTCTCTTGATGCGGGTGAGTCACCCAGAGCTGGGCTCTATGGCTGGGAACTCTGGTAACATCATCAGACTGCTGTAATTCTTATCTTTATCGCCTCCGCCCTACATGAATTCTTGGCTGAGACATAGAAAACATAAAAGCATCCAGAGCCTATACACACAAGGGAAAACTCGGGGATGAGCACATCTCAAACATCTGTTTCAGAGGCAGACGAAAATCCCATCCACCGCTGGAACAAAGCAGCCCCTTTAAGGAGAGGACCAGAGCTGGAGGTGCAGTGCAGCAGCTGAGACTTGTGGACAAGAACAAGACCCTCTGCTCGAAGCCTAGAGGTCCAACTGCAGAAGAACGGATAAAGAAAACATGGTCAGCAAACACAATGGAATTTTCCCAGCAGTACAGAACAAAGTTGTTGTTTGCAGGAAAACATAACACAACTGGAGATGACTGTAGGAAGTGAATTAAGCCAGTCTCAGAAAGACAAAGAATGCATGCTTTCTGTAATTTGTTAAGTCTTATATAGATGCAGAAATTATATACATATATCTGATATAAATGCAAAAGCACCCCCCCTCCATACACACCATTTGAGACAGGGTCTCACTGCATAGCCCTGGATGACCTAGAATTCAGTATATAGACCAGGCTGACCTAGAACGCAGTATATAGACCAGGCTGGCCTCAACTCAGATCTGCGCACCTCTGCCTCCTGAGTGCTGGTGCTGGAATTAAAGGCATGTGCCACCATGCCTAAAGTGGCCCCAATCTGTCCCCTTTGGCATTGTAAAATGATATAATCTACAAAATGTTTTGATTAAAAACAGTGCAAATTACCCAAAAAAAAATTACAAAATCATGTTTTAAGTTTAAGAGTTTGTGTTAGGGTTGCATTCTTAGCTATCCCAAGGTGTATAAAGCCTGTGAGAGGCTAGACATGCCTGCCACAGGGATA